>BSBN01000381.1:8513750-10960000 GCA_027924645.1 Cunninghamia lanceolata | reverse complement strand
AGAGGAGCACCAAAGGTCAAAGAAGAAGACAGAAGGGAGCCCTAGGGGGGAGAGGAAAGGGAGGAACAAATCAGAATGAGGGGGTTGAGGAGAGAACAGGAGGGGGAAGAAGAAAGGTAAAAAAAGGGGGGAAAACAAAGCAAAAGAGAAGCAAGATGAAGGCAAAAAGATCAAGAGGGAGGGCGAGAGCTGTTTCTAATGCGGGTTAACCAGAGATTCCAAGAGAAATTTAAATTCCATCCATCATCACAATTGAGATTGGATGGGTGGTTGTTAATCTCTATGGCCTCTTTAAGTTTCCTCTTGAAGTAGTTGTCTTCACGAACTAAGATTTGAGTGCCTTCTAAGAAAATATGGTGTTTGGTTAAGGTTGAGTGCTCAGCAAGGGAGGATTTATGGACACATTCATGTCTAATGTCCGCACTATGTTCTTTGATCCTGGTGCTAAAGGAACGACCTGTCTCACCAATGTAGGGGGTGCCGCAAGAACAAACAATCTTGTAGACTCCAGAGTTGAGAAGGAGGTCTCTAGGGTCTTTTGGTGAGGGAATTCAATTTCTTAGAGTGGAGATGGGTTTGAAGGTACATTGGAGTCCCTTTTTAAGGAGAATATTAGAAATTTTGTTAGAAAGGCCTTCAATGTAAGGAGGGGTGGCAATAAGAAGGTTGGAAGGGTTGGCATCCTTAGTCTTGGAGCTAAGGCGAGACCTAGCTTGTTTGAACGCTCTCGGGATAGGTTTTCTCTTGGGACCATTAATGTTGTTAATTCAAACTTGGGGTTGCTTAATACTTTAAGGGGAGTGACTTTAGTTTGAGCTCTCTTTTGCAAGGTTATTTCTTGTTGTAGTTTGTAATTTTCCACCCCTTTGAGCTTTAATTTTCAAGTTGAGGCTAACTATATTTTTATGTTATTTTTAATATGATGCTACATTTTCTCTTTTTTTAATGACTTGGTTGAACTACAATTATTGATTACATTTAATTCTATTAGTTGTCATAATTCTATAATATGATTCACTTGAACTATAATTATTGATTACATCTAATTTCAAGAGCATTGCAAACCATATAATATCATCTCTTTAACTACCATTTTACATTGAAAAATGATGTATGTTTGGTAAAGTTTTCCTAATATGAGGGTACTATTCCATCATCTAATTTTAAGAGCATCTTAGTGGTATGATATTATCTTTATATCAACTACCTCAAGAGACCCAAAGACATGCACTCCATGTTTAACATTCACACTTGGTTAAGTTGCCCGAATAGGGGGTGTTATTATGTCAGAATCACAATATCATCTATTCATTTGACATTCCACCTTGACATAAGATTCACATTTGACAAAGTTACCTTGATAGAAGGGTACTAGTCTATCATCTAATTTAAAGAGAAAATTCTTATTTAGCGAGCAACATGATATCATCCCTACATTAAAATACCTTGATAAATCAAGAGATTTGTGTTCCACATTCCATGTTCATGTTTAACTAAGACATCTCTAGAAAATTGTTCTAATCAATCAAAATCAGTTTGGTTTACACCTAGCTCTAACTAGCACCAATAAATTGTGTACTCTCTAGCCCCATGATTCAACATTAAGTGCTCTTCTATCGAGCACTCCTCTTCTCATTTGATAGGGTGGTTGAGTAACCACACCTATTTTGATCAATTATGATCTCCTCATGTCATTGGTCAATGATGAAAGGTAGGTACTTGTTGTGATCTATTGGATGTAGCCTTAGGTTTTAACTCAATGCCAAACTATATAATTCCATCCCAAAGTTTTAACTTTTGATCCAAGCTTAGGGGTAAACATAACCTTACCAATGCACATGAATATAGAGCACACCTACTTCTTCTAGTAAGGAGATTAAAATAATGTGTTTCATAGTGTACTCCATTTAAATTACATATTTCAAAGATTTTTTATTCTCAAGATGTCTTTGAAAGGGTATATCTACCAATTTCATTGTTTCATGTGAGATGGTTCTTAATTTTGTAATCACAATACATTTATGAGACTACTTATCTTATGTAAGAATATGGATGCTTTAATTTAGATTTTATGATATGATTAACTGGCACTAGTGCATCTAAGTTTTATTGATGGTGTAAGTGGATGGGGTGTCTCTTAGCTCTCTTGATTATTCCTTGGCTATGGGTCTACTGGTTTTTTGGACATGGTGTGCTAATGTTTCTCAATTCATGGTTAGTTTTCTTTTTATTTTTTGCTAGTTGCTGCCATCCCTAATTGGGTTTGGTTTTGGCCTTTTCCTTGCTATGCTTTTGTTGTAGTTTGTTTCATATTTAGTTTTCCTCGATGGGACCCCTATATAAACCCCTCTAATATTATCTAAAAAGTCTAGCACTAATCAATCTTAAAATGGATTTGTATGTGTTAAGAGGTATCCAATAAACTTAAGGTGTTGCCCTAGTGTTCTTAGGTTGTGTTGTAATTCCTACGTCTAGTCTTTTGAATACCTTTCACAAATATCAAATCAATATTGAGATGAATATGTGTTAGTAATAAGCTTTTTCCCTATCATAATTGTGTTCCATGGAGACAATTGAGTTGCATTTACCTAATTTTTGAGGCTTGAATGGACTACCTTTTAAGAAAACTTACTTTTTTACATTACTAAAAATTATACATTAATAAAATTCAATCGTTAATGCTCTTTGTGTATCAACACACAAGAAAAATAGTCAAATTGATGAAGGGTGTAAAATGTGCCTCTCAAAACAATATTAAAGTTTTTCTTATTTTTATTTTTCATTATTCTTAAGGTTACAATGATTATAGTTTCAAAACTTGTTTTTATATTCTCTTAAGTCTATTAATCTCATATACTCGTATGTGTCCCAATGTTCATCTATTTATCTATGTCATTTTTCAAACCATTGTATTCTTTGGGTTATAGACATGGTTTAAATATGATTGCTCCAAAACACAATAATCTTATCCTAATAAGCTTAGCCAATTCATTTCTATATAAAATATAACATAATTTTTAAGGCTTCACTAATTGGCAGCATACATGAGTTATGGATAGGATACATGTAAGATGTATTGCTTCTAATTTTAAAATTATTGATCATAAATTAGTTTTGGATTTTCTTGATTTTGATCCAAGCTTCTTGATATATGTTTTTTCCTTGCACTTCATAGTTTTAGAGGATTACTATTATTATTGGGGTATATGATAATGCTTTCTTTTCATTTTGATTCTAGATTTTATAATTTTTTAGTTGTTGTATAAATCATATTAGGCCTTCTAGCCTTCAAATTAGTTTTTGAAAGTTTTGGTTCTAACTTGATATATGATTAATCTCAAGTCATATTATTTGTATGGCTGACCAAGATATGTTGGAAGGCTACAACTAAAAGAAACTATAAGGTAAGTTATTTTTATATTTGGAAAGATTTTGGTTTATCAACATTCACCATCAAACCAAACATGTTGAAAAATGTTTGAAGAACCCTTAATTATTTTCTTACTTTTATATGAGATGTTAAGTAAGTAGGATGATATCATCATCATATATGGTAATGATATTGTTGAGAAACAAGGTGAAACTACTACAATAGAATCTTCTACAAAGTGTATGCAAATCTAAAATTTACTCCTTTTTACAAGATTACCATAAAGATTATGTGCAGATGCATAAACTAGCAAATAACAAATAAAATTAACAAACCATAGTAATGCAAGATTTACATGGAGAAACCCTTTAGGAAAAACCTCCACTAGCAAAAGAGAGCACCAAGTATGTATTAATCACAAACATGATTACAAATATACAACACACTCCACTCTTCTTTCTAGTAGCATTTCGGAAACACCTGTTTACCTATAACTTCTCATACAAACCACTATCTTAAAGACTCAATATATAGGAAACTACAATGCAAGATACCATAAATGGTATTTAAACCAAGTGCTATACCATGGGCCAAAACTAGGTGCTAAAATGACCATAAAGACCCAAAAATATTTCACAAATGTGGAGGCAAATATTCTCATGTCCCTCACACATGTGGAATCTCTAGGAATAGTATGTAACTCCCACCTTGTAAGGAATCTATCATAAACATCATAACATGCCTTATCTATAAGATCCTCTTATAGGTCAATGTCAATAATTATTGTCATAGATGCTATCATTGACTAAATATAGCCCTATTGTCATAGATGCACCAAATTAAGTTTCCCCATTCATCATCACCTTGCAAAGAATATTCCAAGTGCCTAGAAAATAATACTTAAATACAAAAAAATTCTCCTCACCTGGGACATCCAAGTTCCCTTTCCATGATTCTTAGAGTCACATAAAATAGTAATCGACTATTAAAATATTAAATTAAAATACAACCTTAGGATTACAAGGTTAATCTCACAAATTCTAACATTATCCCACTTGATATTCACATTGAAATGACATAATATGAAAACATATAAATTGATTTAGGTGCTAGGAGAGGTAAGGCACATGGCCTCTCTGCACCAAGATAACTTTTCTATGGTCACTGGTTTCATAAGTGAATTTGCAACATTTTCTCGAGTGTCACCTTTCTATAACATGGCTTACCATTTTCTACCATCTCTTGAACATGTTTAGTATGAGCATGGTATATGGCGTTCTTGGCCAAACAAATTGCACTCCAACTATCACATCTAATTTTAATTACTTTTCAATCTAAACTAATACTTGAACAAAATCTTTGTAACCATACGACCTCTTTAGAGGCATGTGTAGCAGCCATATACTCTGCTCCAGTGGTGGACAAAGCAATTGTGGGTTGCCTCTTACTCATTAAATTCACTGCATGACCAAAAAAAGAAAACACATAGCCACTAGTGGACCTTCGACTATCCAAGTCACCTGCCCAATATGTATCCACAAAGCCCTATATGTCCAAAGACTTATCCACACTATCAGTACCATGATAACACAAGAAGCCATCAAAATTCCCTTGCAAATATCTAAAAACCCTCTTAACATAGGTTTAATGCTTCTTACCAGGGTTAGACATAAATTTGCTCAAATCTCCCACTACTTGAGCAATATTTGGTCTAGTGTAAACCATTGCATACATCAGGTTACTGATAGCACTAACATAAGGCATGTTAGACACACCCTCACAATCATCATCTGATTTGGAACATATATCTAAAGAAAGTTTAGTGCCAACTAGAAATGGAATACTCATTGATTTATGTTGGTTGAACGTGTTTTAGCTAACTAGTTCCATGTTAGGTCCTATTCACACTTGTCTAGTTAAATTTACTTATCAATTTTAATATATGTGTCTCATGTCATAGGACTAAGACAATTGTCATGATCACATGGTGCCCTAGGTCTCAACCTTCTCTATATAAGCAAGGGCTCTCATTGTACCTATATACATTATATATTTTGTGTATCTTGTATCTTGTATGCATCGTTATCATTCTTTGTCAATATAGCATTTGGGTTGCTTCTCTCTTTTTTGGAAGATTATTTGATTGGAGGTGATCTTGGGAATCTCTAAGTGTATTGTGTGACTCTTACATAGTATCAAAGCTTTAGATAAGTAATTCCCTTCCCTTATTTAGAGATTTTTTGCTAATAAGTTTCATATAGTGCATCTTCATGCAAAATAGACCTCACAATTGAGTCTAGAAGGCCCAAAAACCTATAAATCGATATATAACTTGATAAGTTTTGGTGATAAAAAATTGTCATTTTCTAGGGTCTGCAAATTTTTCACTCATGAAATTTAATACGATTCATGCAGAACCCATATAATACAATTTGTACATGTTAGAAAATGAGCCTGTGCAGTAAAAAATCGACAAAAAATTTAAAGATCCCAAGAATATTCTCTGCATCAACATTTGGTTGGTAGAGTATGATGATAAAAATAATTTTCATTTTCATTGGCTAGCAAGTACTACAAGTGTCAGCAGGGTACAAAGTGTTGTCAATAGTTGAACGTTGTTGGCATCAAGGGTGATGTCATCAGTCGGTTGTGCAGGGATTTTTTGAAGTTTCTAGTCATACTAAAGATTGATTGCTACAGATATTGGGGGTGTAGGGAGGCTAAAGCCCCTAATCCCATGGTGTCAAAGTTGTCGATCACTTCTACCCTGAGGGTGATTATCCAACAGGAAGCACAGAGAATGTTGCCACTGCCCATTGCCTCCTCTATTGGTGTTTCCAACTTGACACTTATTTGCTTTCCACCTCGCCCAACTTGTAGATGCCCGACCTGATCTAGTTTCCATCGCTCAACCCAAGGAGTGACATTAACTTGTGGCCACCTAGGGACCATCCTTGGTTGATCTTTGTGCCTAAAGGAGGAGTTTTTCTTCTGGAGGGCATATCTTGCACATATGGAGTCAAATTTTCACAAAATTATAGGTGTTGGAAAGTTGGTTCCAAGCACTTCACAATGGTACAATTATTTTTTCTAGATTTTGCTGCAAGTGCCTAATCTTTCAGTTTGAAGCCTGTGTTTGCTTTTTTTTTACAAGCCATATCTTGCACCCACAATAGCTATTTTTGGACTTCTTATAGGCATTGGAAAGGTATTTCTAAGCACTATAGATCCATCTAGGTCATTTTTATAGATTCTATGTTAGATATCAAAATTTTGGTTTGAGGTCATTCTTGTATACTTTGGTTCATTTATTAGAAAAATTATTGAAATTGGTGGTTGCTTTTGCTTGGGGGGATTCAATTTTAGTATTGATATATTGTGGAGGTTATAATTTCAGCTGAGGGTTTCATGTCTATGTAATTTGGAGATCTATCTTAGTTCATCATGGGATTTACATTTCATCCTTCTGTAATCATCTTGCAAAGGGGAATTATAAGCAATGGAGAGATGGTATTTTGAAACTCTTATATTAGCTTCATGTTTTGCCACATCTATATAGGCTTGTTCCTCAATCCAGGTTCTTTTCGAAAAAAAAATGTTTGGAATTCCAAAAATGATCATGTTAAAGGAGTGAATGGTTTTAGTGTTGATTTTGACAATATGTGTTCCATCAGACATATTGAGTGCCCACACATTCTTTGGACCAAAATTTAAGTGATATATGGAGATCTTGCTACTCAACCATTCCAAGATGATCCTATTTTAGATTGTTTTGTACCTCTTGATGATTTAGATAATATACAATATGACTATGATACAAAAAATGAGTTTGCTTCTTTGGAAGACCTTGCATGTTTGGAGGATAAGGATGATGAGGCTTCTTCTCCTTCTCCTATTACAGAGACAATTGTTGATCCTTCACCTTCATTGATTCCTAGTGTAGATTAATTGATTGAGACTCCCTTGTTCCTACTTCTTTAGAGTTTAGTGTTGTTTTATCTTCTAGTAATTTAGTTAAACAAGAACCTTCTTGTCTTTCATATTAAACTTTACATGGGATGTTTTTTGACAAGTATTGTAGATTTGTTTTGTGAGTCTCATCTTGTAGATTTGGATGACACACTTAAGGATATCCATTTGCTCTTTGATGATAGTTATAGCATAACTATTATCACATCATCTTTATCTTTGGAGATTGTTGATCATGAGTTTTTATATTATCTTAGATTGTCACACTCTTTGATTAGGCTTGGAGCTCCTAATTGTGTTGTGGCATATCTTGATTGTGACATGTAGACACTTGAGAAATTTTTAGAGGCACACATCATGAGACTTATTCCCTCATCTCTCTTCTTAGAGTTGGATTTTATTCTACATACACCATTGGATTTGTTTCTTACCAAGGGGAGAAATGTTATTTCCTAATTTTGGATTTTCTTTTGCATTCATCTTTGGGCATTCACCACTGGCATAGGAGCTACTTCTTTGTGGGGCGATACATAGTCTCATTCTTTCCCTCTTATGGTGGGCTATTGATTTTATATCCATGATGGATGTACTTCTTGGGCGGTCTTCTTGTTGAGTCCTTCCATCACTTATTCATGTTTGTTTACATGTTTTCTCTCTTTTGGATAGGGGGTTTTTCTATAGGGTTTTCTCCTTTACTTTGTTTGTGAGAGATTTTTTTGTATATGGGTACCTCATCAGGCCTTGTTGCTAGGACCCATCTTTGCATCTTTGTATTTGTTTTTTCCTCCCTAAGTTACACTTAAGGGGGTATTGGTGTGAATGGGGTGTTTTACCTAACCGGTTCCGCATTAGGTCATATTCATGCTTGTCTAGTTAAGTTTACTTAGGGCATTTAATATTTGTGTCTCATGTCATAGGATTAAGACACTTGTTAGGATCACATGTTGTCCTAGGCCTCAACCTTGCCTATATATGAAATGGCTCTCATTGTACATATATACATTGTAGATCTCAGGACACATATCTAAATAAAACTTAGTGCTAACATGAAATGAAATACTCATTAATTTATAATCAGGCATAATAAATTACTGCAAAATGGTAGCAACATACTTAGTATGACTTAACCAAATCTTTCTATGTACCCGACCCCTTCTGATCTCCATCCCAAGAATAAATTTTGTCTCCCCCAAGTCCTTCATATCAAATGTGTTAGAAAGCTAAGTTTTGAGCTCCCTAATCATCACCTTGTTGTTATCCATAAACAACATATCATCCACATATAAGGTAATCATTAAAATCTTATCATTAATAATTTTAGTATAAACACAATGATCATATTTGCTCCTAACAAAACTCAAACTCAATGCAAAAGCATCAAACTTCTGATACCACATCCTGGGTGAATATTTTAGACCATACAATGATCGTTTTAACTTGGAAACCAAGTGTTCCTTCCCCTTCACAACAAAACTATCAATCTGTCATATATAAATTTTCTCCTCAAGATCCCCATGCAATCAAGTAGTTTTAACATCCATTTGATCAATTTCAAAATCATAAGAAACAACAAGATAATACGAATTTAATAGAAGTTAACTTAGCAACAGGAGAAAATTTCATCAAAATCGACTCCCTCTCTCTATGAGTAGCCCTTGGCCACTGATCTAGCCTTGTATCTATTTGACCATCTACACTAATTTTCTTTTTATACATCTACTTGCAACCAATGGGCTTTCTTCCCTTAAACAAACTAACAAGATCCTAGGTGCCACAACTATCGAAGGCCATCATCTTGTCCTATATGGCCTATATCCTGTTGTGTGGTTACACAACACACCATTTTGCCCTAGCAAAATAGGGACCCAACTTTTTGGCTGGCTTGTTTCCCTTGATTTTTGGGCGGAATGGTAAAATTAATAGCAATTGCATGTCATGATGTCATCCTGTGCATATCAAGAACTTAAGTTTTAAGTCAAAATATCAAAGTCAGAATTTGTTGTCATAGACCTTGCCAAGTGAAAGAGTATGAAAATCTAAGCAGGTTTTCTTTTTGAAGCACCCTGAAATTCGTTAAAATAAGGAAGTTATGTGCAGTCAAAGTTCAATCAATAGGTCATCTAGATATTCACATAGCCATATCATCTGGATATTAACTTAGTATCCTAACCTCCGATAATGTCCAGACATCAAATTTAAAGTACTTAATGGGTTAAACGTCATGTGCATGGATATTAATTAACATCTGGATCTTCACTTAATATCCTGACCTAAAATGTCCATGTCCCGATGACGTCATGTCATCTTGATCTTACGAAGAACCTTGAACACGCTTACGTCACTAGGACATTAGAGCACATGGATATTGATTTTCTTAATATCCTAATCTTATTTTAACATCTCGATCCAGATGACGTCACGTCATCTCAGCTTTATGAAGAATGCTAAACTCGCTTACGTCATCCTGATATTAGCCAACATCTAGATCTTAACTTAATATTCAGTGTAAGAAAGCGAAAAAATTACAAACTTAAATAATATTTGAAAAAAAACATATTGCATAGGAAAGATAATCAACCATCAATATATCATTTTATAACAAGAATTTCATGAATACAATAACAATTCATATGCCGGAATGATTACAAATCAGTTTACATACATGCAACTTGGTGTTACAATGCATTTAATTACATAAGAAAAAGATTGTCAAGAATTATGATATAACTTTCAATACTTGGCAGTAAAGCCATACAAAGAATATAAAAAATATCATATTAAATAATAGCTCGGTTGTCTCGATCCTCTGATCATCTGCATACCAAGTCCAAGAGAGTGGTTGAGGTGCTTTTTTCCACCCAACCACGAAGTATTGAACTTCTCTGGGTTTCTTCATATCTCAAAGAAAACACCGACCCTGCACAAGGAGCCTAGCAACCTGGAACAGTGTAAGTAGGAGGGAATCACTCGATGCATGGTTGTTTCTTGTATGCATCCTAATCCTAAAATGACATAACTCTTGCAACATGATGTGACAGAGACTACAAAGTTCTAGGCTTTTTTTAAAACAAAAGCATCTATTTCAATGGTATAGTTGCTTGGCCAAGCAATTAAATTAAAATGATAGTTTTAGAAAAAGTAAAACTATTGTCTCTATGACCCACATTCGGCATCCTGTATCGAAAATTTGTACTTTACCAAGATACATACAATGCAATTTACAAAGTAGTTTTTCCTTTCTTTTATTCATAAGATAACGACATCATATTAATCTTAGAGACACATTTTGCACTTTATTCTATATTCTCAATAAAAAATATATGTTTCTCAATACAGAACACAGATTACTACTATATCTACTATTCTTGCAAGAATAATATTAGATCAATGTGCATTAATAATACAAGCATGACTAAATTAACTCAAGATAGAGTGATACTAAAGAAGACTAGTTTTTGCCTTTTTGTTATTTTCTAAATGAATAAACAAATAAATCAAGGATAACGCACTACTAATTCATAGCTGAAACCAAAAGTTTAGACACATTCAAGTTAGCTACAACAGAATTCCAAATTAACATAATTTAGTTTCCTTAGCAATTAAAATAGGTTAATTATTTAGCTTAATGAACTTCACATATCATAAGGTAGGTTTTAAAGTAAAAAGAATCAATTAAAGATCATTAATTATTCAATATAGATTATTACTAAAATCCAACAACAGGTAAAAGAATCTAAAGAATGCTAAAGGCGTTATTTTGAGACGATCAAAAGGAAAATAAATAGATATATGTTATTACTGACATGATTGGTTACTAGAGAAATGGTTTTAGACATCATGATATATTTAAAGCCATCAGAAGAAGTTCATGATATAAACAAAAATAATAAAAAAGTGGAGATTTCACATAATGCAATATTAAAAATGATGAAAAGATGTTTAAAAGGCACTATCGTTATAAAAGATATCCGAAAGGAGAAGACTAAAATGTTCAATCATTTGATCTACCATTTGTTATGTTGTATGCATTTCAAGTTCTTACGATGATCCTTGAACATGCTACAGGGATGCTAAAAAATTTAGAGAACTCAAATACGTTTTCTGATCTTATCATTTTGAGCTGGTAAATCGGCTGAGTGCATCGAGGATTAGAAGCAAGATTACCAATGGTGGTCAAGATCATGTTGAGAATGAGATTCAAGAAATTAATAAAGACAACCAATTTGAGCAGGTTCATTGGAGGATCCACAAGAAAGGAATGTGGCACTGGCATCAATAGGTGAAAATTGAGAAGGTGACCAGAGACAAATGAAGATTTGTGGACTTTGACGTTTCAGCTTCCAACTGTAAATGGAATGAAGTAGAAGAAAATGACAGAATTGAACTAAGATTTCTGGTATAACAACCGTGTAATATGTTGAGGCAGAAAAAGAAGATGATAGTATTGTATGGCTTCATCTGATTAGATGTAAAATGTATGAAACCAAAATGCAATGCTTGCGGTATTGTTCAGGACAAAAACTAAGAATCATTGAATCTAAGGCAAGAGGAAAATATAAAAGAATAAGGGATAACAAATAGCCGTATGCGACTCTACAACACAACAGATTCAAAACAAAGAACCAATTGGCTAGATTGCACATGCAAAAAATACTTTGGTAGATGAGTTGCAAAATGAGAAAGAAAGAAGAAATATATAATTCACCAAAACTGATTGTAGTTTCTTTTCCAAACGATGTCTAAGAGAATGCGATGATTGTAAATGGTACGCTCCAAGAGAAACATAGAGAAGAAAGAACTAGGAATCATTGAGATAATCGCAAGTAATAAATACCATCAAGGCTTCTGTCTGGATAACAATAAATATTTCCATTGAAACAGAGAGCAAGTATGAAAACCAGAATAATCATTCGTGGACTGAAATCTTATACCCATCAAAGATACATCCAGGCAATCAAATTAAAATAGATGCTTGAATTAGCTTGTATCATGAAGCATTAATGAACTATTGAAGTAATGATCATATTAAAAGTCCAAGCATCTACAAAATAGAGAATCAAGGCATAGCAATATCACACTCCAGGTATGACTTACATGTAATGTATTATACAAAGCATCAGACATATCTAACAACATGAATTTCAAACAAAATCATGATATTTTACAGATAGAAAAAGATTCAAAACATAAACATCCAAAGACGATCTAAGGTTAAATAAGAACCTAGAAAATTAGCTCCCAAATACAATGAAATGCTCAATTTCTACAGAGTTTCCTTGAACTGATCTATTTTCCTCTTGTGCACAGAATGCTCTAACACCAATTTAATCTGATTGCAATTACAGAAAAAAAAGAAATGATCCCCTCTTCAGAGAATGAGAGAGTTTTTAATAGAAGCTTTTGGTTGTTTCCAGAAAAGAATTTGTAACATCTTCTTTAATTGTTTCAACTTCTAGTCCTCTCATTTCTTTATTTTTTTAACAATTTAAGTTTTTGTCTTTTAAAATTATTCTAAAATACTAAAAATAATTAATATAATAAATCTATCAAATTTAATATTTAAACAAATTAACAACTATTCTATTTGAAAACACACACAAAAATATTAAATAACAATAAGTTAAATAAACTAATTAATTCATTATTAACTATCTATGCAATAAAATATAATGCAACTTAACTATTAAATTATTAAATATGCAATTATATGCAACTATATGACACTACGTGAAGTGTGTGTATGATATCCCTCCATCTTAACCGTGCAAGGATGCTAATCTCCTTTCCCTCAACCACTCTCTTGTCTTTGACAACCTGTCAAAACTAAACTCAAATTTCCATTAATAAGCTAGTAACAAATAGCCGAAGCATTTCTAACATGAAATTAATATTCATTTCCTTTTCATTTCATTCAAATAATAAATTAACTATCTAACATACTTAATTGTTCATAGATTATTTCAATTAAATGCAACCACAATTAGTACCAAAATTTGAGACGTGACATTCAGACATTGTTCTAAGATCCCTATTCTGATGATGTGACCATCACCCGACGCGATATTAAAGATATATCTTGTTTACGTCATAAGGACATTAAGCCCTAGGGATATTTCGTACTTCTATTGTCATGATACTATTTTAGTATCCTTACCTCAATGACGTCATTTGTTGCACATCAATAAAAGACTTTCTTCCTGATGACATCACCCAGATGGGTATTTTGCACTTACAATGTCCCGATCTTAACTTAGTATCCATGCCTTGGACTGAACCAATAACACGATGCCACGTGTCCACATCGCACTCGAACATATTGAAGGTAAATTTGTGACCCAATGATGAATCTTTGGTCAACAAGGGTTGACCTGACCTATGCTGACATCATTCGGATATTCATATCTAGATATCCATAAGGATATGCCTTATCGGGATATCCATCCCCATAGCCCCACACTTTTTGCATTTAATGCTGTGTAAAAGTCGTTGGCATTTAAATTGGAACTCACGCCAATGGACACCTAGAGTGATCTCCTACAATTTAGTTGAATGAAGTTGTCAAATCTCCTTGATGCCATTAATAAGCCCTAAAGTCACCGTTCGACTAAGTTAAAAGGCAATTTTATCATCATAATCAATATAATTGCATTTGAGAGCCCTAATTTTACTATGCAAAACTTATTGCGAACCAGAGCTATAATACAAAGAGAAATTGTAGAGGAACACATCATCCTAAGCATCAATTCAGTCATCACCACATCAGTTATAGGTTAAGGAAACACTCATAGGTATGCATAAAGGCTCTATTCCCCTGGTTATTTTAAAAATCATATCATGATCGGCTAAGGGTAAATAAGGAAATCTGTTAAATGTTCATGCAATGCCTGGTAAATTTGATAAGATTTAAAGCTTCTTTCAAAACACAGAGAGTTAACATTATGCTAACCCTAGATAGATATATGTTGTTATTTGAGACTAGTATGTTTAATTTGTAGGACAAAATGTCTCAGCCACACATGGATAAATGGATGCAAAATTTAAACCAGTCATGTTCCCTAGGACACGCAGTGTGTATAACAAGCTCAGATTTACAGAAGACACCCATTCGGGCAATACTGACATTGAGCCATTCAGAGCTTGAATCGATGCTAGAGAGGATGATCCCATCCTAAATAACATAGTAACATCAGGGATGTATCATGCATTTGGGTTCCCATATGCCACATAAGCTTTTGATGTTATGGTCAAGTGTGTGCAAAATTATGACATTACCACAAGGAAGGTGGAGAAACAAGAAAGGCTTTATGCTGATTTATCTATGGACGACATCACTGAGGCATTCAACTTGCCAATATCCCAACCCATCTATGTGCCAGACCTAGAGGCATTAACAAAATAATTCAATGCAAATCAAAAGAATTATAGGAAGGTAATCTTCTAGTGATGGAAAGATCCAGCCAATAAGGTCAAGGCAGCTGCCAAATTGCCACAACATCTCTACAAATATGATTTTAGTGAAGAGGTGCAATATATGATATTCATGCTCAGCAGGATGAGGGGCTTGGTGAATTGTAGAACTTTTGAGCCATGGATGTTCGGACTAATCAGAATGGTCATTAAATAGGAGGATAATGCAAAGGTCCAATGGGCCAAAATTATTAGTGACATAATGCATGAGCAGATGATCAAATGGAAAGATGGTAAAGATATGGTCTTTAGGATGACCTCCTACTTAGTGTATTCTTGTGCATCAAAAGGCACATTTGATGGATTATAAACTATGGGAAAGATAGGTAAATTACCACATGAGAAGACTCCCTAGGAGCAATATTCCCAGCTGGAGAGGAAACTTTTAGTCCAGCATTATAAAATTGTCAATGATTGCTTCATAATGCACATAGTCAAGGTCATGGAAGGAGACAGAGCCAAAAGGTTTTCAGTAGGCACCACAAAGATGATCAATGGATATGGTTCTTGGTTCATCTAGTCCAAGACATATTCTTATATCCGGATGGAAGGTTTAAGTGGAAAACCATATATGCTACCTAGGTATCCTTTAGACAAGGTAGTCTTGATGGAGATGATGAGGCAACAATTGGCCATTTTTGAGTTATATAAGGTTAAAGAGGAGAGACCATACAAAAAAATTTCCATTGACATCAACTGGTTCCTGGTAGGAGCTATAGACAATGCTAGGAAGGTTGAGGTAGACTTGAAAACTTTAAACTTGAAGCTATTTCCACTGGCCAGAGATTATGATCCTTACCATAGGATCGAGAAAAGATTCAATAATAAGTACAAGCATAGTGTGCACCTTGAGGACTATTGGGATGATCGAGATGATGAGCATGAGGTGAGGAGAAGAGAGTATCAAAGATTGGCATTAGATCAGATGAGGACCATAGGGCAACTTGAGATGCCTCCACAAATCAAGAAAGATGATGACGATGTCATGGATCCTGAGTACGAAGAAAAGAAAATATACAATGACACAATTTCTTCTCCAGATTTAACACAAAAGGATGAAATATCAATAGATGTCCTCACTGCCAAAGTCATGGCTAGGACAAAGAATTGGGTGGCCAAAAAGGTCAATGAGTTAAAAGAAAAGGGCATTGTTGCCACATATGACAAAAAGAGAAAGATGAAAGAAAGAGAAGAGCCCGGATTTGATGACTTCTTAGTAAGAATGAGGCAGGTCTTGGGGACCAAACTAGCTGAGCCTAGTTCATTTGGAGTTGTAGATGAGCCTACCACAGAAGGGGTTTCTCTAGTATTTTGGCCTCCATCACCTTCTACAGGTCTGATATTAAAGGCAATTCCAATCTCCAAGTCCAAAGCACCAATTGTTGAGGATGAAGAGGAGCCCCTAGATGGAGAAGGTCCTAGTCATATAGGAGCCATGGAAGAGGACATAACTGATAAAGAAAAAGATTATGCCCCAATTGAAACATTGCTGGGGATAGAGAAGGATTTGTTATAGGGTTTTAAGATGCCAAAACAAAGTAGATATCAGGGCCCTCACATGAGAGGAGCTATTTCACCACCACCACCACCACCACCAGCATTAGGATCAATTGATCCATCATTGAATGTAAGCAAAGAGTTACAACATGATGTGCCAATGGAGGTAATTATCAAGGTGAAGACTAAAATGGGACAAGAGGCCAAGAGCCAAATGAAAGAGAAGGAAGCAGCTAAGGCCTTCCCATTGAGTGAGACCATTGATCTTATTGAAGATGATGTAGTAAAGGATATCACCAATCATCCTATTGAAACAATGCTCCAACATACAGAATCTGCAGGAAGAGCTGCTATTGCTAAGTCACATGATGAGGAAATGGAAAGGGTAGAATCCCCTGAAGTAGAGGTACACATGGGACCTCTGAATACTTTGATTGAAAATGTGACTAGCCCAATAGTGGTAGATTTGACTTATCTGCCCAAAGGAGGAAGAACTAAACAAGAGGCTATTAAAGATAGTCAAATACACAAAGAAAATATTCAAATGGAAGTTGATGATAAGGGTGATAATGCTCAAATAATGTAGCTCAAGATCCAGGGGCTTTATCAAGCTACCAGATCAAGTAGTGAGAATGAACAACATAAGTCAACAAAACAATTGTTTCTTTATTCATATGCAAGAGAATGATTACAACAGGAGTACAATTGGCATTACACATGCATTGGCCTCAGCCTTACAACATTCCAAGATTCAGATTAATCAGATCTTGCAATCTGGAAATCTTCTAGAAGCTCCAAACGTACTACAGCTTGAGAACCTTGAAGAAATCTCAGAGAAATCTGCCTTCAAAGTACGAATTCCATGTATTTATGGACCCCTGAGGTGGCCACCGACCATATTACACTCTCATGACACATGTCAGATCCTCATTTGCCCTTAGAACGGCCGTACACATGATAACAACCAACTTTGCCATTGCCACTTTCTATGCATTTTGTGGCGATTTCAAGTGTCATCGGATGCGGGGATATCAAGTGTCACTGGATGCAGGCTTTTGCATGGATATCGAGTGTCACTAGACATTGGATTGTAGAGAAAGCGGGCATTTTGGTCTTGACTAGACAAAGCGGTAATTCTGGGCTTCATCGAACATGTTTGGTGTACAAGTGTTTTAGCACAAGGTCGCCAAGCAACAAAGTGGGGAAAAGTAGCGTCACTGGATAAGTGGGGGTTTTCCGCATCAAGGGATCGATGGGGTTTTTGAAGGTAACCAGACATGTCTAGTGAAAGGTGTTTTTAGCGCAGGTCCAGTGCCTTAGGTTTTTTAGCGTAGAGTCACATATTGAACGCTAGTGCAGATATCCGGTGTCACCAGATATTAGCGTAAAGTGTTGTGACAACATGTTTTAGTGTAAATCTGGTCAGGCATGTTTTTAGCGCTAAGCATGTTAATAAGCATTTCAACCTTTATCGACAGGAATTTCGATAGGCAGTGGATAAGCGTGGCTTTTGGGTGTAATATGATATATCCTATGAGCACAATTTTTAATGCTATCTTGAGAGGTCAGTTTTTAGCGCTAAGGGTTCGAAAGTGCCTGATGAGGGAATCAAGCATCCTGTGACATGCAAAAACTCCGTTGAGGCATAAATTCTTCAATTTTTAACAGATTCTCTCCAAATTTGAAATGCAGATACCCATTTGGATCTTCTTCAAGATTAATCCATCACTTAACCAAAATCTTTAGGAAATTCTTCAGAAATTGATTAATCAACTCCTGTAGCAACTCCTACAGCAAAATAAACAACAAGAAAGTAAAGAATTTTTTTTTTTGGTTGATGAGGACTGCATGTGAACTTAGATACTCTTGCATCAGACACACTGGGTAACTGAAATGTTCCATGAGTTGAAAACTCATGAACATTTTGGCAAGTCTAGAACTAGAATCCCAAACTTGACTAGTTTTGTAGCACTTAGCCAAGAAGCTTCATCTGTAGCTCCGTTCTTCCATCAGACCAGATACTCATGTACTCCTTTCCTCTGGTCTTCTTAGCCACTCGGGAGTCAATCACCTTATCCACTTCTTCCATCTTCTTTTTAGGCAATTGATCTATCCATCCTTGTGCATCAGGTGAATGTGAATGTGTACCCCCTTGCAAACTTGCCTCTCCTTCATGGAACTTATACAGATCAGCAACATTGAAAATAGGTGATATGTCAATTCCAGTTGGTAACTCAATCTCATAGGCATTAGATGAGAACTTCCTCAACACCTTGCACGGACCTATCTTAATGAATTTCAACTTATTATATGTTCCTTGTGGAAACCTTTCTTTCCTCAAATGTGCCAAAACTAAGCCTCCTACCTGGAATTCTTGTTCCCTCCTATGCACATTAGCATACTCCTTGTACTTGCTAGTACTCTTCTCGAACTGTCCCTTCACCTCCTTGTGAACTTCATGAAGGTATTCTACAAAATCTTCTGCTACATCACTCTTCTTGTTCAAATCTACACTATCTCAGAGCTCATCAACACCTCTTGGGCTGTACCCATAAACTATTTGGAATGGACTCCTTCTTGCACTTCTATTCACTGAATTATTGTAAGAAAATTCTGCTTGTGCTAGGATAAGATCCCATTGATGTGGTTTGCCTCCCACCAAACACCTTAATAGGTTTCCCAAACTTCTGTTCACAACCCCAGTTTGTCCATCAGTCTATGGATGATAAGTTGAACTAAATCCTAATTTAGTGCCTATTCTCTTCCATAATGTATGCGAAAAATGGCCAACAAACTGGTGCAGGAGCACCTACCTGACAGCTGGTCTTGATAAGGCAGTTAGTAGTTTTAGGTCTTGTTTATGTTTCCAAGAAGGTCTGTTAAGACCAAATGCATGTAATAAGGTCACGCTGATCATGATAAGATCATGCTGACCAGGCTTTTGCTATTTTTAGTTAGTTGGTTATAACAGCTGTCATGCTGTAGGGTCCGGTTGGCTCTCCCAGCCGCCTGGAGAGTTCCCAGCCGCTTGGAGTCGGGTCAGTAGTACTCGTAGGAAAATCTATTTAAGCTTGAGATCGGTTGATATTGCATAGACAGAGAGAGAGATATCATCGATCGGTAGTATAGTATTGTATTGCGCAGAGGAGCTTGAGTGTGCTGTGTGAGGAACATCATATTGTATTGCATCTTTGAAATCAATAAAGATCCTGTTTCCGGTTTCCTGTTTGATCCCCTTTGTGTAATCAATTTGCTGGTTTGGGTGGCTTCATGGATTTACTGATCCATTCCACCGGTTGATCCGTCTGATCGGTGGAATGGCGATGTATAGTAGGTTAGGTTGTAGTTTGTTTGTTTGCATGCAGGTGTGCAGGATCGCGGTCGAGAGATGTTGAAGACCCTAGCATGGGTATGTGCTAGGTCAAACTGATAAGACAGAGTGTGGAAGATCACCCTGAGGTTGGATCGGGTCATCCCTGGAGGATCGGCGAAGTGAAATTTTGCTAAGGCTGGAAATTGGTCAAGACGGCATCATCAGGATATTTCAGCAAATATCCTGCAGTCGGGTTAGGCATCGTCATCCAGACAAGTGGAGGAGATGAGCATGATGTTGTTGATTGCATGAAGTGCAAGTGCGTCGGGGTGATCATCATCAGGAGGAGCCGAGGAGGAGCGTATCAGCATCAGGATCATCTCTCGGGAGAGCCCATCATCCGCATATCGCTAACAGATGCGGGAGTGAAAGTTCGGTTTTTTTGACTAAGTGTTGAAGAGGTCATCAGGATATTGGGTGACGTCATCGTCATCAGGATATGACGTCATCGTCATCAGGATATTGAGATATCCCCCCTACGCGAGTTCATCCTGCTGTCGTTAAGTGCTTAGGTATCAGCGGAAGTCCGTGGCAGGAAGTTGTGTTAACATCATCAGGAGGTTTCGAGAGAACTGGATAAAGCATATCATGATGCTGTTGCTTGTATCGTCGGCTAGCGGAGCATCGAAGGGAAGGTACTGAAGTGGTCGTCATCAGGATATTTGGAGCAACCGGATATTGGATATCCTGCTGACGAAGGGAGTGTTGGATATCATGATGAAGCCGATGGAGCTTGGCACCCGATGAACAGTGCCACAGGAGGATGTTTGTGCTAGTCGAACATCATGATGATGATGATAGGCGGAAGACGGAAGAAGTGAATAGTAGTCGGCAGGAGGACAATTGCGATCGTCCGAAATATGATGATGCTGTTGGTGTTTTTAGGAAACATGATGATGATGCTGACAGAGTAAAGCGAAATATGATGATGATGGTGATGATGATGACGATGAGGATGGGCTGCAGACATCCATGCTATATGCGAAGGTTATAGTGTGGATGCCTCTGCATCACAAACTTTGTGTCCCTATTGGAAAAAATGCTCTTAGACAGTCCATGCAGTCTGACTACCTCTTTGAAAAATAATGTAGCTATGTGGTATGCATCACTAGTCTTTTGACATGGTATGAAATGAACCATCTTTGAAAATCTATCCACAAAAACAAAAATGGAATCATGACTTCTCTGTGTCTGAAGCAGTCCCAAAACAAAATCCATACTTATATACTCCCATGGTCTATCGAGTATAGACAATGGATGATATAGTCCTATATTCTGTCATACTCCTTTAGCATGCTGGCAAATCCTACAACCTTGTACCAGTCTCTTCACATCTGCACTCATCCCAGGCCAAATATAACTTTCATTTAGCTGTGCCACTATCTTATCTACTCCAAAATGTCCACTCAACACTAGTAGAATTTTGGAAAATAAATGACTACGCGACTAAAACTTTTAGTCACGACAACTAAAAATGACTAAATTCTAATCATTTTTTGCAACACAGCTATAAATGACTAATTTGATCATCGAGTAAAAACACAACTAAATAATTAGTCACACAAATAAAAATGACTAAATAATTAGTCACACAAATTATATTTGAATTGTAATTTCCCTCTTTCCCACCATTTAGAAATGTCATTACAATTAAAATCCATAATTAAAACATTTGGAAGAAATTTCCCACCTTCATCCTTCATGCCAAGGGTTTCTCATTGGAATGCTACGATTGCAGGATATGCACGAAATGGGTTTGTTGAAAAAGCTTCAAAAGCTTTCAAGAAAATGCAATGGCAGGTGTAAAGCTAGATTCTGCAACCTTTGCCAGCATCCTCCCTGCCTATGCCAAAATGGGAGCTTTGGAACAAGGTATGGACACCCATCGCAAGAAAAAGGATAGAGGAGTTATTTGGAACCCTAATACTTGTAGATAATGTATGGGCATTGGTTGGAAGGGCTTGGTTTTGAAGCGTAGTCATTGATATGTTATTTGATTTAATCTTATTAAGGTTTGTGGAAATCAGTTGAGAGGGAATTTGACTTGATTGTCTTTTTCAGATGGGTTTGTCTGGGTTCAGTTTGGTTCCTGCCAGATAGACCCAGATTTGCCTAGGTTTGTTGCTAAAATATAAAATAAATAGATAAAAAGGTGTCTTTTTCAGACAGGTTAGGCCAGGGTCTGTCTGGGTCATGCCAAATATACCAAGATTCACCCAGGTTTTCCTTGCAATGGACCTGGCTGAATCTGCATCCGTTTAGCAGAGCCCCCTGGACCCTTATTGGGTTCAAAATGGAACTAGATCTAGGGGTTTTCAATGACAAACTAGTAACAGAGAATTTCACAGTTAACAGTAATGATGGACTGTTTTGGGATGCTTTTTATTATGGGTTCTCTCTTATACTTTTTATTGATATATCCATGTATATAGGATATTACAACAAATCTTTATTATTTTTGTGTGTTTGTTTCTATTTCAATTTTTGACACCTATAATTTTTTTTTTGAAATCATGGGTTTGCTAATGCTTTCGTGGACCTTTGCTGGGTGGTTGGGGCAAATCAACTATTGTTGGGTAGATATTGTTTTTGAGTAATATGGTGGATGGAAGGACAATTCAAAAATATGAAAAGGAAGTGAAGGAAAAACATCAAGAAAGTTAGTGAGTACTTTGATTTGTAGCTCTGTTTCTGAAAGTTTTCTAGCTTGCAGGTCTTAATGAAATGCTAACTTTTTAATCATGTAACCTACCTGTGTTCTTGCAGTTATTATTGCAAACTAGAAACTATTATTCTTTTTTGAAAATTATCAACCTTGTTAGTGTTGTAGCAAATTATACTTTTCTTGCATATTTTGGCATATTTTATTTTCTTTGTGCATCTGTTCTGATTTTCTTGCTACTTTTAATGTAATCATCAATTGTCAAGAACCTTCTTCATAAGAATATTGGTTGTGATTTTTTTATAAGGTAAAGATCCCCTAGAGTTGTACCATAATTGAATCTTTATGGGGAATTCATTGAGCAAGTAAAACTTCTGTTACAAATTAGTTATTATGTTTAAAGGGAATAAATTCTTGTTGAGTTGCATAATAAAAACATAAAGGAAAATAATTTCTGAAGGATCACTTTGTTATTGATTAAATGTAGCAGAATTAAATCTTGAATTCTGCAGTAACTATAATTGAAATTTTAAGCAGTATGTTTCATGTGAGGTATCATGTGATACTTATGAAAATGGTCTTTTCATTTCAAGGGGAATTATCTTCTCTCTCTGTGGTAAATTAGTTTTGTATTTTTTGGTTATTTTGTGTTTTGAGGTACATTAACTAGCAAGTTTTGTGGATAAGTGGAGTCTGCTTTCTGTGCGTTGGTTGGGGATGGAGGGTGCTGCAGCTGGTAGTACCTCTAGTCCCCTGCTCGTTTTAGACTTTGCCAATTCTACAAACTGGAAAAATGTTCTGACGGGACAGATGGACTCTCCTCATAATGGACAGACAACAGTCTGTCACCAAAAGGAGAAGGCTGCATGGTCTTCCCTCGTGGTTCCTGACAATCTGGTGGATACGATTGTCGCTTCTATGGATCTTGATCTAGTTGGTAAGTTCTTCTCTCTCCGACCCATCATTGAGATGGTTTGCAAATGGGTCTCCAATCGTTGGTGTGTTAAAGGTAGTGTGACTGTCGTGGGTATGGCACGAGGGCTATTCCTATTTCGCTTCACTAGAAAAGAAGACATGTTGGCTATTTTATCTGGAGGACCATGGCTTTATGGTACCCATTCACTTTCATTGGGTTGTTGGAGACCAGGGTTTGACCCTAGTGCTGATCTTTATAAAACTGCCCCAGTATGGGTTCGTCTGCCTAGTTTACCCTTAGAATACTGGGATGAAACTATTTTTAGTTCCATTGCTAATACTTTTGGTGATTTTGTTACCCTTGATAACTCCACATGCACCAAATCTCGCTTTGTTTATGCAAGATTCTGTGTAAATGTGGAAATCAACAAGACTTTGCCCATGTTCATTGACATTAGATCTAAATATGGAATCTGGAGGTAGTCCATCACTTATGAGAATTCCACGACCTACTGTCAGAAATGTAAGAAGAAAGGACATCTCATTTCGCATTGTAAGTTCAAGAAAGCTGAGGAAAATACTAATAAGGAATTTGATGTGGATAACATGAATAAGGGGGATACCATTGCTAATGAATCTACTCATTCTGGTAAGGAGAATACTCCGGAAGAAACTACTTTTGATGCTTCATAGGTTTCCAAGCCGGTTAGGGATGTTGAGAAACAAAACCTCTATCTTGATGAGGTTTCACAACCAAACTTGGAAGATGGCGAGATTCCAAATCAAGTTAAGGAAACCCAGTTAGAGAATAAGGAGGATACCATTGCTAATGAATCTAATCATTCTAGTAAGGAGAATGCACAAAAAGAAACTGCTTTTGATGCTTCACAGGTTTCCAATCCGGTTAGAGATATTAAGGAACATAATCCCCATCTTCATGAGGTTTCACAACCAAACTTGGAAGGTGGTGAGATTCCAAATCAAGTTAAGGAAACCCCATTAGAGATTGGTAATTTTGAAGAGGTTCAAGTTGAAGTTGACAAAGTCAAGGAGACCCAGATGGGATGTTTTAAAGAGAAGGAGAATCTAGATAAATGTTCCCCTCTTTGCAACCCGGTGACTCAAGTTCATGTGCACCAGTCTACTAAGATTGACTCTAATCAAGGAGCTAGAGTGCAGTCAAATGACAATATGTATTTTGCAGCTCAAGAAATGTCTTTCTCTTCCCCAGGGAAACTCATTTCAGGTTCTCTCAAAGGAGGGTTATTTCCTCCTTCTCCAAGATAACAATTTGGTCTACTTCTTGTTTCTCTTGAAGCAGCTAGTGCTTCCATAAGTGACCATTAAGAGTGGACATCTCGGAAGAAAAAAGTTCGTAAACCAAAAAAACTACTGATGGGGGTTTGGATCGTATGAAAGGTAGACCTACATTGAGAGAAACTAGACAAAGAGAAGCAACTAGGGAGATTGCCAGTGGTAAGCAAAAGACACTGGAAAACTCCAGAAAGATATTTAAATGAAAATTCTTTCGTGGAATATGAGGGGCCTTAATAACCCCTCAAAACAATTTGAGGTCAAAAACTGTATTTTTGACCACAAGGTGGATATTCTCTTACTTCAAGAAGTTAAAATGCCTAAAGAGAATTTTAAATTGATTGCTGATTTGGCCTAATGCTGCCTTCTGTATAAGCCCTGCTGTTGGTGCCTCTAGGGGAATAGTGACTATGTGGAATGCTTCCAGAATTTGAGGTAAACTTTCTTTTTTGAACAAACACTGTTTGGTGATTGATTTTTCTTTGCCTTCCTTTAGACGGAGTTTGGTTAATGTTTATGCCCCTAACACTAGGGTGCTAAGGAAGAATCTTTGGGAGGACTTGGCTAATCAACTTGATTCTCATCCTGATTCTTATTGGATGTTGGCGGGGGATTTTAATACCCCTTTATATCCTTCTAAAAAGTCTGGGGGAATTTTGGACTACTCTAATAGTATGTTGGACTTTGCTAATTTTATAAATTCCTTTGGGCTTTTTGACATTGATTTGATGAATCAAAATTTTACCTGGACCAATAGGAGGAAAGGGGACCAAATGATTCAAGTGAAGTTGGATAGATTTTTTATTTCCAATAATTGGCCAAATATTGTTTCCCTTAAATTGGTTGCTTTGCCTAGGACTATTTCTGATTATAATCCCATCATTCTGGACTGGGATAATCAGAAGAGGAAACACCCATTTCCCTTTAGATTTGAGGCTATGTGGATTAAACATCATGATTTTAGAAATCTTCTTTCTAATTGGTGGCAACTTCCAGTTTTGGATACTCCCATGTTTAGACTCTTTAAAAGGTTGATGCATGTTAACAGAGAAGTTTATGGTTGGAATAAATATAGTTTTGGTAATGTCTTTTCCCAGAAAAAGATCTTGTTTGAGAAGCTAGCAAATATTCAATATAAGATTGCTCAAGGAGATACTTCTAATCCTTCTATGCAATTAGAGAATGATCTTATTAGAGATTGGAAGAATTTAATGAACAGAGAAGAGTTATTCTGGAAACAAAAATCTAGAGTGCAATGGCTTAAGGAAGGTGATCGTAATACAACTTTCTTTCATGTTTCTACTCTAAAGCATAGAAAATCTAACTCTATTTCCAAAGTGAGATTGGAGGATGGTAGAATGATTACTGAGGATGAGGAGATTGGAGATCATGCTATCAGCTTCTTTAATAACCTACTATCTGAACAGGGTATGAGTGCTGACAATTCTCAGATTGTCAATCAGCTGTTGAATAACATTCCTTCACTAATTTCTGAAGAAGGCAATGCTGCTATTTTAAAGTCTTTCTTTGAGGAGGAGGTTCATGCTGTGGTCTATTCTATGGGCCCTTTCAAAGCTCCAGGCCTCGATGGCTTTCCCCCCTTCTTCTTCCAAGAATTTTGGGATATGATGTCACTGCAGGTGTCAAAGATTTTTTCAGAACTAGGAAATTACTAAAACAACTAAATAATACCTTCATTTCCCTTGTTCCTAAGAAGCCTAATTCGGAGATGCTTGCTGACTTCAGGCCTATTAGCCTCTGTAACACAATCTATAAAATTTGCACAAAGCTTTTGGTGGTTAGATTTTAACCCCTTCTTGACAAAATTATCTCTCCCTCATAGAAGGGTTTTGTTCCAGGGAGATAGATCTTAGATGTTGTGATTACTACTCATGAAACTATTCATTCTATGGACAAGAGTCGCATCCTAGGTATTGTTCTAAAAATTGATATTTCTAAATCTTATGATCAGGTTTCATGGCAATTTTTGTTTAAAATCATTCAAAAGCTTGGGTTTAATGATAAGGTGTCCCTTCTTATCAAGGAAGCTATTACTACTGCTAAATACTCTATCCTTGTTAATGGGGTCCCTAGGGGTTTCTTTTCTCCCACTAGGGGAATGAGACAGGGAGATCCCTTGTCCCCCTACCTTTTTATTATGTTTGCTGAAGTTCTTGGTAGATCAGTCCTCAACAAGATCACCTCAAAACAATTAATTGGGACTAAACCTGCTTCTTCTCTCTCTCCGATGCGCATTCAACAATTTGTGGATGATACCATTCTTTTTGGCATTTCCTCTATTTTAGAAGCTTCAAGATGGAAATATTTATTCAATGATTATGCCATGTCTTCTGGTCAGCATATTAATTTTCAAAAAAGCAATGTCTTCTTTTTTAATACTCCAGGGGATCTTCAAAGGAAAATCATTAATATCCTTGGATGTGTGGCTGCTAACCTTCCCTCAGTCTACCTTGGTCTCCCTTTAACTACTAAGGAAGTTGCTCCAAGTTTTTGGTATAACATCATTGAAAGAACTCAAAAGAAATTATTGGGATGGAAAGGCAAACTTTTAAGCAGTGCAGGTAAATTGCAGCTTCTAAGGGCTTCTCTTCAGGGTATTCCTACTTACTTTTTATCATTATTCAAAATGCCTAGATATCTAGATGATGAACTAGAGCAAATCCAGAGAACTTTCCTATGGACTGGTACGGAGGAAAAAAAGTGAATTTCTCTAGTGAAATGGGACAAAGTCTGTCTTCCTAAGTCTCATGGTGGGCTCAACATCAGAATCATCAAAAAAATGAACAAGGCTCTTTTGTCTAAGATTCATAAATAGGGATATTGACTGGAGCGGTATTATAAAGGCTAAGTATTTACGAGACTCTGACAATTAGTCTTTTCTCAATTAGGAGGGTCTTCTTCAAGGATCTGTTATTTGGAACAAAATGATTAAATCCAGAAGTCTTGTTAATAATGGAATGAAATGGAAACTTGGCAATGGATCTCTCATCAATTTTTGGGAAGATCCTTGGTTGGGGGATGGACCTCTCTCTAATCAGATGGGAAATGAATCTATTGTTGCTCTTACTAAACAATTTTTTGGCACTAAAGTTGGCCATTATATTTATCAAGATCATGGTGTTAGAAAATGGAAAAATCTGCTGGAATGCTATACTAACTATCCCAATCTTAATCACCAGGCTAATGCCATACAACGAATGCTTCTTAATACCTGGATTCCTCTGTTTCCTAGAAATGATCAACTTTTTTGGTCTGCTGATAAAAAAGGGTTTTTCTCAGTCAAATCGGCTTACCATTTGTTGTTTGAGAAGGATCTTATGGATGACATTTGGAGGAAAGTTTGGAATTACAAACTCCTTCCTAAGGTTAACTTTTTCTGGTGGACAACTGTTCATAACAAGATATTGACTCAGGACAATCTTCAGCGAAGGGGTCTTCAATTGGTTAATAGATGTGTCATGTGCTTGAAAGAGGAAGAATCTGTCAATCTTGTTTTGCACTGTGAATTTGCGACTGATATTTGGAGCAAAGTCCTTTTGAATTTTGGCTTACAATGGGTTTGCAATAAGAAAATAAGAGAACTCGTTGCTAATTGGATCCCTCCTCTATCCCATCCTTGGTTAGTGGAACTGTGGAATTAGACTATTCCTTATCTTGCTTGGTTCCTTTGGAAAGAAAGAAATAATAGGATTTTCAGAGAAACTGCTAGGAATGCTTCACAGGTTTTATGTTCTTTATCTAAGGCCCTCCCGAAAAATGTTTCTAACATCAAAATTGCTAATAAACCTCTTACTCAGCATGAGGTCCTTGGGGCTTCAAATTGGGGGGGATTTTGAATCAAATTCCTGCATTTGATGATTCCAAACGCCTTAAAAGGTTAAATACTATTTGGACTCCCCTATACCCAGGGTGGCTTAAACTAAATTTTGATGGTGCTGCTAAGTCAAATGGCAAGGCTAGTGGAGGAGGAGTCATAAGGAATGATAGAGGAGATTTAATTGCTGGTTATTCTAGAGGAATTGGGAACTAGACCAATAACTTTGTTGAAGCTTTAGCTCTTTTATGGGGTCTCAAGTTGGCTATATCTCTAGGAATTCACCAACTTCATGTTCAGGGTGACTCTAAAATTATAATTGATGCTGTCACTGAAGTTTCAGAGTGTGGATGGCAACTTAGGGACATTGTATTTGATATTCAAACTCTTATATAGGCCATTCCTGTCATTTCCTTCTCTCATATTTATAGAGAAGGGAAAGTTGTTGTTGACAGCTTGGCAAATTTTGGACAGCAGTTTCAAAACTGGTGTTGTTGGCGCCATTTTCATAATATCCCGTGCCAGATTGGGGATATAATTCAAAAAGAACAAGTAACCATATGATGATGACACATCACTTCATTTGGCTTACTTATGTGGCTTATCTTTTAACATAGCTCACGCTGATTAGACACTTTGCCAGTGATTGGAGTGAGTCCAGATAGCTAAGCACGTGTGTGAAGGATGGACAGTTAATGAGAAATTATTGCATAAAAACTTTGGGCTATCGGTATAATGATTGCCCTACTTCTGCTCGTATTTCTATCATTACCCTTTTCATTATTATACATTGCTTTATGATCAAAGTCTATCGAAATATTGTTGCGAGCCTTTGGGTCAAAGATTTTTAAACTTCTACTACTTCCTTCTCTGAGCTCTTTGGGGTTTGCTGATTTTTCATTATGGGAGGGGACATGATCAGAACTAAACCTAATAACTGCAGGGAATTTAAAGATAATGCCTTGGTCTGGCATTATTGTAAAGAAGGTGGTATCACTCTGTTCCTTGAGTGTTTGAATGAGCATGATGAAAATTTGTTCATTCAATTTGCTCAGTCATGGGAAAATCGTAAGGTTCAAATTGGGAATATCAGTTTTGAGGTTTTAGAGAATGAAATTGCTATGGCTGCAGCTTTATCTGCTAAGGTTACGAAGCTGCAAAAGAAGTCTAGGGTTTCAGATGCCCAGAACTAGAAACTGTTCCTTGGTGAAGGTGAGGAGTTGGTGCCCTATTAGGGAGGATTTGAGAGAGCGAGACTTCCTGAACCATGGGTGGATATGTGCTATATGGTGATGAAGTACTTCACACTGGAGGGTTGTTTCACCAGGTTCTATTACTATCACCTTCCTTTGTTAAACCACTTCAAAAGGAATGCTACTATTAGTTTCCCTTTCTATCTGCTTTCATCTCTTGAGTGCTATGTTCAACATGTTAAGAAGATTTTTCTTAAAGAGCCTGATGAAAAGCCTATTCCCCTCCATCAAGGGCTTATCCATAGGTTATACCAGTTTCATTTGGCTATGTCCCCTCCTTCTTCTATTCAACCCTCTGGTCTTGATCCTCTTGCTGATACCCCTACTGCCTCTGTGAAAACTGGTCATACTACTCCTAAACTACTTCTCGAAGGTGCTCCTTCCTCTGGTACTCCTAAATCTTCTACTGTCAAAAATGTTCAAACCCTTCCTACTAAATCCAAATTGAAATCTAAAAAATGTCTCTCTAATTCTGTTGTAGAAGCTAACATTTTCAAAGAGGACATTGGGGATTCTCAACCCCAGAATGAACAGGAACTGGTCAGGGAGGGACCCTCAAGAAATTTGAAAAAAGTCAAACTGGAGGGTAAATTTGTTGTTGTTAGGTGGTTTGGTCGTATTGCTGGCAAACCGGCTCCTAAGTTGAAGTTGATTGATTACTTTGAAGGCAATTCTGAAGCCTCTACTCCAGAGGGGGAGAATAAGTCCAAGAGCGATGATGTTCAGAAGGTTGTTTTTGAAGATTTAGGTGGTGTTGAGGATATTGATGGGCAAGAAATTCCTGCGGAGACCTTTGATATTGAGGGCAATAAAGGGTTTGAAAAAATTCTACTCCCATTGGTGACTGTATTGATGTGGGAGCTACTACTACTCATGTGGAGACTACTGGCACTGATGGTAACAATGGGGATGATGTTCACTCTGTTCCTGCAGAGGTTCCTGTAGATCCTGATTTTATTTAGGAGGATTGCAACATTGTTGAAGATGGTATGGAGGAGGAAGTTAATGAGGAAGGTAATCATTCTGATGTTTTGACTCAGTTGAAGGAAAGGGTTGATCTTCTAGAGAAGTGGGTCTTTTCTCTTGGTAGATTCATTACAAGCATGCTTTGTAGGCCGACTATGGCTAATCTTTCTCTGCTGTAGGAACATGAAGTTCTCACTCATGGTGTTGATGATGACAGGGCTAAAGAATTCGACAGAATGTTTGAGTTTCTTTTTAAAGGCTAGGAAGACACCCTTTCCTAGTCTTCTTTCTAAGCTTTTTGTTAGCTGGTTTTTTACTGATAGTTTCTTTTTGCTATATATCAGTTGTATGTAAGCTATCTATGGTGGTTTTCGCTCTTTTTCATCTTCTAAGCCTTTTTTGCCCTTTTGGGTTTTGCTTTGTAAGGGTTTGGCCCCTGGTTTTGCCACCTTCTACTATAAAAAACAAGCAAGTTTTGTAATGTAATATAAATCTCTTGGGTGCATTGTTGGTTAACACTAACACTGTTATTGCTCCTGGTTGATTTAGGTATATGGCATATATTATGGATACAAATGAGGAAGAGTGTGCAAAGGTAAACTGGCATTTTCAGTTTGGCTAAACACTTTTCTCTTATTTTGTTGTTGAAATCACAACTAATTTGGTTTCTATTTTGGTCAATAGGGGAAGACAGTGGAGCTCGATAGAGCTCATTTTGAAACTGAAAAGTTGAGGTTCACAATTCTTGATTCTCTGGCAAGAAAATTTTGTGCATCTTTAATTCTTTACATCATGCATGGTAGTGCTTAGATGGAAATGCATTGTAGAAACGTGAAACATTTAACATGCTTTGTGTTTGTTTTATTTTTCATTGTCGGAGTGTTTGTCTTCTTTGAAAAAAGGAGTGAAAGGAAGCTAGGCTACAAAATGAGAAGATGACAATATAACCAATTTACATTATGGATGCAATGGCCTTACAGTTGAATGGAAGGAACCACAAGGTCACTATTTTTATGATCTTTAATTGAGGGTTGTATGAGTCCTACAGAATGAAAATATGAGAATTATTGAAATATAGACAGAACACAGAAGAATTTGCATAACATATTTTAAAGAATTCATTATAGGAGTGCAATATTGAATTTTAAGAAATTAGTTTATAAATATAAATAATTTTACAATAATAGAATTTCTAAAGCCTTTTCAACAAATCCATTTTGTGCATATCCTGCAATCCTTCCATTCCATGAGATGACATTTGTTTAAGGCATTCTGTCAAACAGTTCTTGTGCCTTTTCTATGCTTCCACATTTTGCATTCATGTCTACCAAAGAATTTCCAAATATAATACTTGAAAAAAATCCCCCTTCCATTATGTTTTGATGGATGTCCGTACCCTATTCCAAAGCTCCCATTTTGACACAGGCAGGGAGGATGCTGGAAAAGGTTGTGGAATTTGGCTTTACACTAGCCAATTGCATTTGCTTTAAAATTTCTAAAGCCTTTTCAACAAATCCATTTTGTGCATATCCTGCAATCATTACAATCCATGAGACCACATTTCTTTGAGGCATTTTGTCAAATAGTTCACATGCCTTGTCTATGCTTCCACATTTTGCATACATGTCTAATAGGGCAGTTGCAATTACAACATCTGACAAAATTCCTCTATCCTTTATGTTTTGATGGATGTCCATACCCTATTCCAAAGCTCCCATTTTGACACAGGTAGGGAGGATGCTGGCAAAGGTTTTGGAATTTGTCTTTACACTAGCCAATTGCATTTGCTTTAAAATTTCTAAAGCCTTTTCAACAAATCCATTTTGTGCATATCCTGCAATCATTGCAGTCCACGAGACCACATTTCTTTGAGGCATTCTATCAAGCAGTTCATGTGCCTTGTCTATGCTTCCACATTTTGCATACATGTCTAACAGGGCAGTTGCAACTACAACATCTGACAAAATTCCTCTATCCTTTATGTTTTGATGGATGTTCATACCCTATTCCAAAGCTCCCATTTTGACATAGGTAGGGAGGATGCTGGCAAAGGTTGTGGAATTTGGCTTTGCACTAGCCAATTTCATTTGCTTTAAAATTTCTAAAGCCTTTTTAATTAGAAGGCTCATTATCTCTTAAAAAATATTTCATAGCTATAATATTTCACATGACCTATAATATTTCATAGCTATTTAAGTGTTGAACAACTATATATCATGGCATTAAAGTTTTGCTTTACGTTGTCTTGTAATACTTTTGTTAAACAACTAGGTCTTAGGTGGCCGTAACAGTTATTTTTGGCTGCACCAAAACTTGCGAAGACATATGTTTCAACCATTCTTGATTTGTAAGTTAAAAAGTGTTAGCTTCTTCTAATAATTCATGTTTCACTATTGTAAAATCCGAGTAGCTACATAAAATAGGGCAAAAGCCTAAGAATTTCTATTTTCAGCAAATTCAGAGGTCGGTCTTTTCAAAGATTGGCTAATATATAGAATGGAAGTCCTAATAATAGAAACATTAAAATGGAGACTATGCTCCATTACACCTTGTGTTTGTTTTTAATTTTTAGCTACCTTTTATTATTTCTTATGTTGACAAGGTTTACTCCATGGAAGATGCTAGCAGTAGTTTAAAACCTCCAGTTGTCCATTTACCAATTACATTTGCAATCTTATATCAAATAGGAAACAACTTTAGTCATTCTGGACTGTACATTTCTTTGAGGCATTCTGTCGAACAGTTCACATGCTCTGTCAATGCATTCCGTGGCCTAATCAACACACCATATCCTTATACCTGATAATTGACCTTCTCATGGAAATTTTGCATCTAAAACACCAGCAACATGAAGCAACTTTAGAGCTTGTTGATCTTTTACTTATGGCATTCCCTCTTCCATCTCAAAGGGTCGTGGCATTCCATTTTCTATTGGCATATGCTTCATGTATCACATCTTCCTGATGGCATGGCCTTCTTTCAAACAATTCATCAACCTATGGCCCTTATTTGGTGGCAGTGAATCTGTGCAATGTTAGCAATGGTTTTCATCACAGGTAGCACAACATTTAGGCAAGAATGAAAGACAAGTTTCACAAGTCTATGATAAACACTAGCTCGCTCAATTCCCTCTGTACAACTAGTTTCTCCCTCAGGATAATGCAAAGTTTGAAGTTGCATCCTTTGATTTCTTTGAAAAAGTTTACATGATGGCATTTGCAATCTTAACTTCACCTATCGATGCTAGTGTCACATTCTCCTAAAAATCCATTTTGTGCATATCTTGCAATCATTGCAGTCCATGAGACCACATTTCTTTGAGGCATTCTGTCAAATAGTTCACGTGCCTTGTCTATGCTTCCATATTTTGCATACATGTCTAATAGAGCAGTTGCAACTACAACATCTGACAAAATTCCTCTATCCTTTATGTTTTGATGGATGTCCATGTTGGTGCCTGAATTGACTGTCAGTTTTTAAGCAATTTTTCATGCAAGCACCTTCCCAAAAAATCCAAAAAGTTCTGAGTTTTGGCACCCCTTCAGTGTTTTGCAGTATCCGCATCATCTTTCTTGAGGAAGGGGTCATCATGTTTTGTCCATCGGCGAAAGTTTTGTTTTTTGAGTGCTCCGATTGTGTCTTTGAACTTTCGGTTTGAACCTCGCCGGTGAACCTCAGTGTTGAACCTCCCCATTGAACCATCGGGTTGAACTGGTTCAACGGTTCAGGGGCTTTGGTTCCATATTTTCACTAAGTGAATCCTTTGCTCGTCTTTTTGATCCAATCGGTGTGGTTGAACCTCCCGCTTGAACCCTTTTCTTCAAGGTTCAACGGTTTGGTTCAATGGTTCAAAGCTTTAGTCTTCTTGTTCATCGGCGTAACATGTGCGATCGACGGAGGACTTCTAGGTTGTGCCGACAACGGGAGGTTTGGCTGATGAGGAGTCGTCGGTGTGTGTCTGGCCGATGGAAGAATAGAGTGTAGCTCGTTGGTGCATCGGCGAGACTATTGTGATTGGCTGGGGAGATTTTGGTTGCTCCGACGGTGTAAGTCACACTGACGGAGGTGGTAATCGGTATGACAGTGTGTGTTGGCAGGAGGATTTTCGGCTGGACCGATGGTGGTCGTTTTGCCGAAGGGGATATGTTTTGTTCAGCCATCAGAGTGATTTGCACTATCGGATGGATGGCGGAGAGCTAACTCGACGATTCACCTCTGGCCGATGGGGGGTTAGTGGTTTGTAAGGCTGGCCATCGGGGTGACTTATGTTATCGGCCAGGGAATTTCTTGTTGTTTCGAGGGATGGTGGTCTTGCTGAAGACCTTGGATGTTGTGTTCATTGGCGTAACATGTGTGATCGACGGATGATTTCTAGGTTGGGCCGACAGTTAGGGGTTTTGTCGATGAAGAGTCATCGGCGTATGTCTTGCCGATGACCCAGATTTGAGTAGGCGTCGGCGTAACATTTGAGATCGGTGGGGAAGCTTTTGGGTTGGCCGATAGACTATCTCTAGTTGATATAGGGGAATGTGATGGTGCGGTCGGCGAGACTTTTGATGTCAGGGTGAGTTTTTTGGGGTGAGCCGATGGTGTTAGTCTTGGTGATGGGCTTTTGGAGAAGGCTTGTGCGTCGAGCGCGGCAAAAGGCGCTCGACATTTGTTATACATGCGGCTATGTTTTTAAAGTGCTAAAGTGGTCTTCTCACTATGCATGTGGGATTAATCTCCCTACATTATTTTGAACCTGCGAAGAAGTGCTTTTTGGCGGGAAGCTCCATTTTGAATAGTGCGACGGTTTTCAAGTAGGCCACGGGTAGTTGAGCCATCAATGGCGACTGTGCTGAGGTGTGGGCGGGTTGTTGAACAGTCATGTACCTAATTTTTGGCATGAGGACTTCCAGTTGGCGGCGCAGGGCTCGAGGTCTCTCTTGTCTGTTACAGCAATAACTTCTAAGCGCCATTCCCTCTGAGGACTGTATCTGATAGATTTTTGAGAAAGGACATGTAATTAATTGCTAGAGGTACACTTTCTGGCTGATATAGGCAGACTGTGTTACCATTGTTTTGGTTGTTGAAAACTAGACATTTTGGCTCTGTAATAAGATACAACTAGTTTTGGTTGCTCTGTACAGGAGGTCTTGTGAGTTTATGTATCACTTGTTGTATGTCTCATGCATGAATCTACTGATTTCATGATTGATTTTATATGAGTAATGCTGTATTTGCATGTGTTCTGTTAATTCTGTCTCCAGTATTGCATGTGTCCTCCTTTTGAATCTAGATATCTAAGGGGTGTCTGGTATTCTAGAATATAGAATTCCTGTATTGAATGCTTGATATTTCAACTTCTGCTCAAAGGGTAGATTAAAGTGTTTTCAGATTGAGTGTTGGGAAGGGTATACTGCAATAGGGATGCCATAAGTAGAGATAACTTAACACTCTGTATTGGGAGGTATCTGTAAGGCAGGTATCACACAAATCCCCTTGAAATCCAGTTTCATTGTGTTCATGCTGATCATTCACAGGTGTATGTCTACCGACTCCAAGCCCTGGATAGGCACCAATCTAGCTCTGTGTTGAGGTTATACACCAGGTCCAGGTTTGCATCCAAACATCAAATCAAATCATTTCATAACTTCAACCTGTTAGTTGTAGGAATAGGATTAGGAACCCCCTGCATACTCTCATACCCAACCAGACACATATGTCCAAGAATGTTGCCAACCTTGTGATCTATCATGCAGATCTTGGTCCACACATGAGAGTATTCTGCCTGTTATTGTAAAGCTAAATCATTGTGTTATTGGTCTAGTCAAGGTTATATCATTAGTCATAGGGATACCCCCCTTGGTGCGGCAGAACCAGAAGTGAAGGGGAGGAGCTCACGCAACCTCCTGTATTTAGTTGGCTGAATCTGCCTGTGCATTAGAACTGGCAAACCCTAATGCTGATTCAAAAGAAAAAACCAACAGTCCATACCCTATTCCAAAGCTCCCATTTTGACACAGGTAGGGAGGATGCTAGCAAAGGTTGTTGAATTTGCCTTTACACCAGCCAATTGCATTTGCTTTAAAATTTCTAAATCCTTTTCAACAAATCCATTTTGTGCATATCCTGCAATCATTGCATTCCAAGAGATGACATCTCTTTGAGCCATTCCATCAAACAATTCACGTGCCTTATCTATACTTCCATATTTTGCATACATGTCTACCAGAGCATTTCCAACTATAATATCTGACAAAAATCCCCCTTCCATTATGTTATGATGGATGTCCATACCCTGTTCCAAAGCTCCCATTTCAACACAAGCAGGGAGGATGCTAGCAAAGGTTGTCAAATTTGGATTTACACCTGCTAATTGCATTTTCTTGAAAGTTTCTAAAGCCTTTTCAAAAAATCCATTTTGTGCATATCCCACAATCATTGCTTCCATGAGATGACATCTCTTTGAGGCATTCTGCCAAACAATTCACATGCCTTGTCAATGCTTCCATATTTTGCATCACCCGCTCTCCCACAGGCACTTCAAGTCATGCCTATGGTGATGCGGGGCTTTCCCTGCATCACCACAGGCATGACTTGAAGTGCCTATGGGAGAGTGGGTGATGCAAAATGTGGAAGCATTGACATTCCAAAGCTCCCATTTTGACACAGGCAGGGAGGATGTTGGCAAAGGTTGTGGAATTTGGATTTACACCAGTCAATTGCATTTGCTTTAAAATTTCTAAAGCCTTTTCAACAAATCCATTTTATGCATATCCTACAATCATTGTAGTCCATGAGACCATGATGGGGCACCAATTAAACACATTACAAATTATTAAATAAAACAATGTTTGTAGGATTTGCAAGGTATACAACACCTAATCCTAACACATTAAAAAATAATGGACTTTTCATCTTTAATAATCATTGAGAACAACCAACCAACTACACACTTATATGTAGCAATCATCTAAGATTATTAGAATTATATTATGTGATCAATTGGTTGCTAGATGGCCTGACAATTTAGAAGAGTTCTGGTTTACTTTTGCTAGGAGCACTTATTTATACTAGTATTGGTTGTTACAATCCATGCAAGGCCCAAGTTACCTAATATGCTCAATTAGTTTTGTTTCTTAAAGATTTTAGAATAACAGATTACTCTGGGATAGTAGTTAATTTAGCTCAGAATTTGTAAAGTAATCTCTTGAGTTATAGAACTATTTTACTACTCAGGTGGACACTTTGCAAGAACCATGGTAATAAATGGTGGTTCCATCATGAAGTTTTTATTATAATTTTCATATTACATAGGATAAGTTGTTTTTCTTAACAACTGAGCCTAGATGGCAGCATCTTTACATATCTAATCTGCATTCTTGATTTTTGTTAAATAGCTAATTTTGCAACATGGATTTTAGCTTTCAAGTTTCAATCAATTAGAACGTGTTTCTGCCATTTTTGATATAATAAAAATATTTTTATGTTAAGAAAACTTATAAAAACCTCAAACTAGTTTAGTATTGTTTGAACTATGCCAATTTTAATGTCATTATTATCTAACCCCTAACTAATTAAACAATAATTTTTAAAATCTCAAGAGGTCAACTTGGAATGGTTGTTTAGGGAGAATATATTAGATAGTTTTTATTCAGTTGTAATTTATTTTGCTTTCATGTTTGAACTGGCTATACCTGCATCTATTCAGTGTTAACAATTTTGTGTTATTCAACTCCATTATTTTTTTCATTTGTGGAATTTTTATTTATACTGTATACACCAAGAAATATGGTTTATAGCATTTACACTCATACAAATTATCAAGATGGTCTCAAACTTCTTGTCTGCCATTCAAGTTAGAACTTTGGTTTGTTAAACATTTTGTTTATCGTTAGACCTTATGTTGAAAATATTAGTTGTGAATTGGCATAACTATCATTACTATATGCTAATATAGTACTATAGTATAACTATATACTGATGTTTGGATATGGTCATAATGTAGCAAGTCTGCATTGATTCCTATAAATATACATAATTGTTTAATATGGAAAAGAGGGTGTGTGGTTGTATGGGGGTTTTAGTTTGAATCATCCTTTCCACAAAACATTCCAAGGGCTTTTCAACTGAATGCTTCTCCTATCGAGAGGAGAGTCATCTATTAGATTGGGTCGCCACTTGGTTTTCAGCTGGGAAATTTAGAACTTATCACACATGTTGCTAATTAATGCTCTTATTCTCTTAAAACCCTAATTTAAGCAAAATAATAAGTAAATATGTGAATTACGACAAATGCTACTGGAATTAGACAAAGGGTAGAGAACCTTAACTCACTATTTTTCGCAGTCTGGAAAACAAAAATGTCAAGGACAATGGTGATGGCACCCTAGTCCAATGTATTGCTTTTTCTATGGAATCCTGATCTCCTTCCGACACTGATCTCTGCTGTATCTTCAATTTTTGGCAATGCAAATGCGGAGGACAATGTTGATGGCGCCCTAGTCCACCGAGGGATCTTCTATCGAATATTAGAAACTCTGCAAATGCTGATTATCAATGTTCAGTCTGTTTCTATGGCTTCAGATTTGGAGGACAATATTGATGGCGCCCTAGTCCAAGCAAGATCCTCCTTGGGGATCTGGAATCTCCATAGTGTCCTCCTGCTCCCTGCAACTCCATTTCTTATGCTTTCACAACCTGTAACCTACAATCACAAGGAGTGTGGGAGGGGGTTGTGGTGTTTAGAGGCTTGCCTTAGTCAATCCCTAGAGAGACATTCAAGTCTTCCGAACACCATTGTCAGAGAGAGAGTGTGTATCCTTGTGGGATAGAGGCAAAAATCCAAATGATAATGAAACACAATAGATGTCACCTTGATGATGAAGCTCTCATGGAAGGAAGATGCTCTTCAATGCCATGAAGAGGAGATGGAATCCAACCTGCAAAAACAAACACAATAACAATGCTATGCTCTACAACACAATGAATGCCTTGATCACTTTAACATAAGCTCATAAATCATAATGTCCATCTAGTTTCCATCTAATTTGCAAATGATAACCTAAACATGCTTATATATGCAACTACTAAGATTCCTACCAAGGATTTCATAATTAAAACTTATGATGTCAGCTTGGGACTCAAATAACGGTCACAAACCTGACATTTGAATTTAGGGAAGACCTAAAATAGGGCTGGATTAGGGCACTAGCGCCTTTGTCCAACCCCCTGTCTTTGTTTTGGGATCATTAAATTAGCACCCCCTAGGTCCCATTTCTCACTAGACCCAAGGGTTTTCTCATCGAGAGTCTGAATTATCATGCAAGATGCTCTAAATGCAATCCAAGGACTCGGGAGCTAAACCTTAATAGGAAAAAGCCCCCAAGGGTGCATTTTTCCAACATAACATTTAGCCCCCACTTTAATGTATGTATAAATGTAAGGCCCATACATGCATTAAAGTAAGGTCGACAAACCTAGCAAACATGCCAAGCACGGAGAAGACACACCAAACATATTGAAGAAAATAACAGGTACACAAAACACGGAGAAGATAGTTACAGTCACGCAAAACATGGAGAATACAACATTGAAGACATGCAAATCACAGAGAATACAATGATGCAGTCATTATTTTCTTTTTGATTTTTCCATATGAAATGCAAAATGCAAGTACAAGGAAAGTAAACAAACAAATCCCAAAAAGTGTAGAGGAGTAGTTGTTCACCACTGGTCTTGCACTTTTTGAGAACAAACACGCTAAACAAAATCCCAAGGTGTAGAGGAGTTGTTTACCACTAGTCTTGCACCTTGAGAACAAACACACCAAACAAATCCCAAAGTGTAGGGGAGCTCATTGCCACCGGTCTTGCACTTTGAGAACAAACATGCCATACACACACATGCAAGACACGAAGAAAACATGACAGACAAGCAATGGAGTGAAACTATTGCTAGGTTCATCACCATCTCAAGCACATTACAGGCACACACTGATGATTGGGCTTCACCACAACAACTGCTAAAAACACGCTTAAGGGTTGAGTTAGTCACAGAACCACTCCTCGCCTCGCGATGAGGACTTTTGAAAATGACATGATAGTGCAATCTCTCTGAGAAATACACCATCCCTGCCTCACGATGAGGGCTTAATATAAAAGGATTTGCTCGATATCCTACCTCCATAGAGGGCTTAAATGATTGTGATTGATTTTTAGATTGTTCAAACATGCTTTACTATTGAATCTAAAGTAGACAACTTACCTTATATATGCCCCAACCTTAAGGTGGTTGTTATCATGTACCGATATCAAGCACATTAAGGTAGGAAGAAAACACACAAGGGAACACAAGCTCTCGCAAAGCCTATACCCCCTAGAGGTGACATGTACTTTACGATCTTCAAATGTTCTCAGAAACACATCCCTGCAGGAAAAGTGTTAGTGTCCAAATAATCATGATAAACAACAATGCATATGATCAACTACATGAAAGAGCCAAGCAAGGAGATATTTATGATAAACAAAGTGTACAAAGTAGAAATATTGTTAAAGTGTTGTTAGCAAGATAAGAAACATTGACACCAATGTCAAGATAGAGAAATCACATGGAGTGATTCCACTAGCCAAGCGTCGGATAATATGTAACAACCCCGTCGTCATGTATGGACTAGATCCATTTTTTTGATTACTCACGAAAGGGACACTAGGTTCGCATCAGTATAATATGTTTTTCATCATCCACCAGCTAGATAGAACCACTAGAGGAAGGTAAACAATAAATTAGAGAAGATAACAAGTGCCTTAGGGACAGTCACATAGGAGGGTGCCCCCAAGTCACCAACCACAATGCTATGTCCGTAAGACACAACACACAACAATGAAATCAGAGGAGAGGAAATATAGAAGAATGATGATACAAATAGAAGGTCACAATAGAGGCAGTCTCCTAGTATCCTTGACCTTATAAGAGAATCAAGGGTCATCCTAGGAGGCCTAACAACACATAACACACCAAGGGGGAAACACAACACATAGGTAAAGGGTTAGAGATACTTACCTATAGGGATAACCAGGCTAGCGGTCGTCACAGATATTGACCTTTATCTTAATGGTTAAGGCTTTGTCACTTCTCTCTTCCATATGTTCATGAGATTGCGAGGGTAACCTTGTAGGAAAGGTCTCCATTAATGATGGTTGAGAGGGGATGTTGTCGTTTTCTTTGTCAGTCCATATATAGGGTGTTGGAATACCTTGGGTTTGAGGGATATTTTGTTCTTCAATGTCATGTAAAATTTCATTATTGTCCAAGGTATGTAAAGGTTCAAGTGATGATTCATGATCCGTTTCTTTGTTTAAGATGTAATTGAGAAGTTCTTGAACATCAGGTGGTAAATTTTTAGTTTCAGCAGGTTGAAGCAAATGGTCACAAAGAGAATCTGCATCATCCAAAGCATCATCCTGGTTAGGGAGACCAGGAAGGGATGGTAGAGTAGTGTGAATAAATGTATCAATGATATCTTCTTCTTGTGCCAAAATATCCTCACTAAGTGGGGTTATGTTGGGACAAGTCTCTTTGTTCGATGAATCACCCATTGCTATATCATTCTCATAAGTCTCAGAAAGGATTTGCATTATGTCATCATGAAACAAGGAGAAAGAGGGAACAATGTTTTCACTACTACTTTCCCCATTATTGTTTTCATCCATAAAATTAGTAAGATTCTCCACGATTGAAGGGAAAACAACCACAGTAGCAAGAAAACTATCAAAATAGGCTATTGTTCGAAGGATATCACAGGTAGTGCTTTTGTTCATGTCAATGCCATAGATGTACGCTATTTGATGCAAGACTTGGGGAAGTTTATCAGTGAATTTGAAAAAATGATCATAATTCATAATGCACTCAAATAAATCTTCTAAAGATGAGCCATTAGGAGAATCCATGAATGCAAAACTATGTGTAAGAATGACCTAAAATGCTTGATTTTTTAACTTTTCTCAATGCAAACGAATGAAATAAGAGGTGTTGTAAATATTTTCAAGAGAGAAAGCACATAATATGCCTAAAAATAGTCCACTGATGCAAAAATATATTTCACAACATGCTTTTGAAACAACTCTAGAGAGTCAATAAGTTAAAAACCTAGTGAAAATAGGCCAAAATATGCGATTTTTCACAAAATCTCAATGCAAAAGAGTAGGGAAAAGGGTGTTGTAAGGAAAATGATGATGGAAAGAAACTTATAACAGTAAAAACATCCACTTAATGCCAAAAAATCTATTACAACACGCATATAGTGCCACTCTAGATCAAACCCTAGTGCAAAAATAGCAAAAATATGCAAATTTTCACAAAATTTCAATGCAAAGACCCAAAAGAAAGGGTGTTGTAAGGAAATTGAGAAGGGGAAGTAGATAATAAAATCCCTTACAACACGCTTGGAGTGCAAGTCTAGCAAGATGATAAGGCCAAATCTAGTGAAAACTGCAAGTTTTCAAGCCCTAGACATGAAATATCGCAAGGAGGCCACTATGATGCAACACTACATTTAAAAATAAGGCCTAATGAGTGTTTTGATAAGGTAGTAAACTCTGACACAAGATTTTGACTACAACCCTAGCTCATGCAAAAACAGGTTTTCATGAAAAATGCATAATTTCAAGCAATTTCTAACAAATCAAGCATGCAAATGCAATGCAAATGAATTGTAAATGATGAATTTATGTATTTTGTATCAGATATAATTAAAATAATAGAAATTAATTTAAATTAGATGCCAATTAATTCAAATTTTACAAAATTGCAAGTCTAATGTGCCATTTTTTGCAAATTTTCCTAATTTTTCATTTTTTTTTTGCAATTTTTCAAATGCAATAGAATGAATGAATGCAAATCTATGAAACAACACTCAGCAAGGTGCCAAAAAGTTAAAAAACATGGGTTCACCAAAATGTTTAATATGGAAAAGAGGGTGTGTGGTTGTATGTGGGTTTTAGTTTGAATCCTCCTTTCCACAAAACATTCCAAGGGCTTTTCAACTGAGTGCTTCTCCTATCGAGAGGAGAGTCATCTATCAGATTGGGTTGCCACTTGGTTTTCTGCTGGCAAATTCAGAAGTTATGACATAATGTTGCTTATTAATGCTCTTATGCTCTTAAAACCCTAATTTAAGAAAAATAGTAAGTAAATCTGTGAATTACGACAAATGCTATTGGAATTAGACAAAGGGTAGAGAACCTTAACTCACTATTTTTTGCAGTCTGGAAAATATAAATGTCAAGGACAATGGTGATGGCACCCTAGTCTAATGTGCTACTTTTTCTGTGGAATCCCGATCTCCTTCTGACACTGACCTCTGTTGTATCTTCATTTTCTAGCAATGCAAATGCGGAGGACAATGTTGATGGCGCCCTAGTCCATTGAGGGATATTCTGCTAGATGTCAGAAAATCTGCAAACCCTGATTATCACTGTCCAGTCTATTTTTGTGGCTTTGGGTGTGGAGGACAATGTTGATGGTGCCCTAGTCCAAGCAAGCTCCTCCTTCAGGATCTGGAATCTCCACAATGTCCTCCTGTTCCCTACAACTCCACTTCTTCCGCTTTCACAACCTGTAACCTATAATCACAAGGAGTGTGGGAGGGGGTTGTGGTGTTTAGAGGGTTGCCTCAGTCAAGCCCCGGAGAGACATTCAAGTCTTTCGAACACCATTGTTAGAGAGAGAGAGTGCATATCCTTGTGGGATAGAGGCAAAAATCCAAATGATAATGAAACACAATAGATGTCACCTTGATGATGAAGCTCTCATGGAAGGAAGATGCTCTTCAATGCCATGAAGAGGAGATGGAATCCAACCTGCAAAAACAAACACAATAACAATGCTATGCTCTACAACACAATGAATGCCTTGGTCACTTTAACATAAGCTCATAAATCACAATGTCCATCTAGTTTGCAAATGATAACCTAAACATGCTTATATATGTAACTACTAAGATTCCCACCAAGGATTTCGTAATTAAAACTTATGATGTCGGCTTGGGACCCAAATAATGGTCACAAACCCGATATTTGAATTTAGGGCAGACCCAAAATAGGGTTGGACTAGGGTGCTAGCACCTTGTCCACCCCTTGTCTTTGTTCTGAGATAATTAAATTAGCACCCCTAGGTCCTATTTCTCACAAGACCTAAAGGTTTTCTTATCGAGAGTCTAAATTATCATGCAAGATGCTCTAAATGCAATCCAAGGACCCAGGAGCTAAACCTTAATAGGAAAAAGCCCCCAAGGGTGCATTTTTTTGACATAACAGGAATAAGTTTGTAAATAATATTTAGTCATTACAATATGTTAGGCTAGCAGAACCTTATCTCAGATGGCCACTTTCATTGTTTACATGAGAGGGATTTTAGTCATTTAGACCGAGCTGGATTGAATTTGTGTGTTCTGATTGTTTAAGGGCTAGTTATGAGATTTAGCTTCTGAAGAATAAGAGAATAACTAATATTTAGTTACAACTATGTGAGGCTAGTATAACTACAAGTTATAATCTTGTCACAATATTATTTATTTGCTTATTTTCTTTCTGTTACAAAGGGGCATTTTACTTATTGCATTGCTGGGTTCTATTTGTGCAGACCAAGGTGGGAGATGCAACAAAAAAGAAGAAGAAATGCAACAATTAGCAATATTAAGCAAGTTTTGATACATTTATTCAGATTTTGAGATGTAAAAGCCCATGATGAAATATTTAGGCTTCATTTTTCAAGTAGTTCTTTCATGTTTTAGAGTTGTATAAGAAAAGAATAGAGCATTGTAACTTAGTTTTCTCAGTCATAGCACTGAGAAACACACTTTGTAACACATTTTTCAAAGAAAATACATATTTAAGTCTTGCATCTATTGTAAGAACACCTTTTCTTAATAAAATTTTAGTATTTTGCCTTCTTAACAGTTGTTTCATTATGTGCAAATGAATGATTGATTATGTTTTTCTGTGTTTTATGTTTAAACCTCAAAAAGAATTAAATAAACTACCAATTGACTAAATAAACTACCAACTGACAGAAATTAGTGAATAAATATGACTAAAAATATATGACTAAATATACTACTAAATAAATATACTACCAATTGATAGAAATCAGTGAATAAATATGACTAAAAATATAATACCAAATTGATCAATCGAAACAACCAAATAAATGACTGGCAATAAACTACTAATGGTCACGTGACCAAGCTTAGTGAATAATATGACTAAATCAATGACTAAATATACTACCAAATTGATCAATCAAAACGACCAAATAAATGACTAAAATTGGTTTAGTCATAAATTTGATCGCATTATAAATGACTGGCAATAAACTACTAATGGTCACGTGACCAAGTTTAGTCATTTATAAGCAGTTTTTGGTAGTTTTTTAAATCACATATTGTTGTTTTTGTACTAGTGCAAGCCTCCACTATGCTTTTCTTTGATTAAGTTCTCTCTCATTGAACCTCTAGGTATACATAATTTATGTCATTTGAACAACAAGCCATCTTGGATAAAATATTCTAACCAAGGCGTCCTATCTCCCTCTACTGGACTTTTACTAACCACCCATGCTTCCTTAAAATCAAGATCATTGGGATACAAATCCTTCATTGCATCAAAGCCAAAAACATTGACCCTTAACTCATTCAGTAATAAACATCTTTTGCTAAGTGCATCGGCTACCTTGTTTGACTTACCATTCTGATGTTTCAAGACAAAAGAATAATCTTGCAAGAACTCCATGCATTTCATATGTCTCTGGTTCAACTTACCTTGACTGTTGATGTACTGCAAGGCATGATGATTGGTATACAACACAAACTCATTTGATAGCAAATAATGTCTCCACTTCTTTAAGGCCAGCACTATAACATAGAATTCTTGGTCATAAACTAAGTATTTCTACTTTGCTTCATTGAGTTTCTCACTGAAGTAGGTAATGGGTCTACCTTCTTAACTTAACACTCCCCCAATTGCACTATCACTAGCATCACAATCTACTTGAAAATTTTTGCCAAAGTATGGCAATTCCAACACTGGCTGTTATGTCACCTTCTTCTTCAACAACTGAAAACTCTTTTCTGTTGTAGCTGTCCATTGGAACTCTTTCCTAACACCCTTCATCATTTCAATGATTGGTGCACATATTCCACTAAAATTTTTGATGAACTTCCTATAGAAGCTCGCCAAGCCATGAAAACTTCTGGCCTCAAACATATTTCTAGGTGAAGGCCAATCCAGTATTGCCTTAACCTTGTCAAGGTCCATCTTCAACCCCTCTTCAGACACTATAAAACCCAAATATACTAGTTCCTTCCGCATAAAACTACACTTATCCATGTTCACCAATAACTTCTCTTCTTTTAACCTCTGTAAGACTACCCTAAGATGCAACTGATGCTCCTCCTTTGTTTTACTAAAAACCAAAATGTCATCCAAATAAACTATGACAAATTTTCCAAGAAATGGATTCATTACCTCATTCATCAATCTCATAAAGGTGCTAGGTGCATTTTTCAACCCAAATGGCATCACTAGCCACTCATACAGTCCATCCTTGGTTTTGAATGTTGTTTTCCATTCATCCCCTTCTCTAATTCTAATTTGGTGGTATCCACTCTTTAAATCAATCTCTCTGAAGTACTTTGCTCCACTCAAGCAATCCATCAAGTTGTTTGTACGAGGCAATGGAAACATGTACTTAATGATTATCTTATTTATAGCCCTTGAATCAGTGCACATCTGCCATTTCCCAACTTTCTGAGGTGCTAGTACTGCAGGCACAACACACAGACTAAGGATTTTCTTGATTAGTCCCTTATCCAACAAATCTTCACTTGTCTATTCACCTCTTCATTTTCCATAGGTGTCATCCTATATGGTGCCTTGTTTGGTAGGCTTTCTCTTGGTATCAGATCCATGCAATGACTTATGCTTCTAGTTGGAGGTAATCCATTAGGTAAGTCCTTCATTAGTATGTCATCAAACTCACTCAGGATTTCTTGGACCTTTGTGGGAATTTCTGCCCCTCTCTCAGCTTTCATAGTTTCTGCAACTTGAGGTAGGAAGGCATAACAAACCTTCTCCTTTCTGATTTCCCTTAGGAATTGTTTTCCACTCACTAGATAAACCCTAGTGCTTCTCTCAACATCCTCATCCTTATCCTTCAAAGGATTCAACACATACTCAACCCCACCCTTATCCTTATCTTTGTAATTTCCAATATGAAATTTGACAAGGCATCGTTCACTTACCAATAAATGATGTCCCTTTTGCTACCAAGAGACTTTGTAGGGAGTGGGGTGTTTCAATCATTTTAGATTTAACTTCTCCACCATTTCTTGTGACACTAAATTGTTAGTACTTCTTTAAGATAAATCGATCACTTGGCCAAAATCTTTAGGAAATTCTTTAGAAATTGATCAATCAACTCTTGCAGCAAAACAAACAACAAGAAAGTAAAGAAAATCTTTTTGGTTGATGAGGATTGCACGTGAACTTGGATGCTCCTACATCATCAAATGGAAGGAGGACATCCAAATATCCAAGGAGGTAAAAATGAACAAGGACATAAGGATATTCTAATGAAGGAGTTTGAAGAGGAACCTGTATCAACCCCACCCTTCTTGATTGTAATGCAGTTACTCTTGCCATCGTAAATGGCCTGCCTGTCATATTGCCAAGGTTTGCCCAACATAAGGTGACATGCATCCATTGGCATAACATCACACATTATCTCATCTTTGTAATTTCCAATATGAAATTTGACAAGGCATTGTTCACTTACCAATAAATGATGTCCCTTTTGCTACCAAGAGACTTTATAGGGAGTGGGGTGTTTCAATAGTTTCAGATTTAACTTCTCCACCATTTCTTCTGACACTAAATTGTCAGTACTTCCACTGTCTGCAATGACCTTGCATCATTTCTTTCCAGACTTACATGTAGTTCTAAATAGACTTCTTCATTGTTCTGGTTCCTCTCGTACCTTCTTTGGTGTTAGAAGAACTTTTCTCATCATCAAGGATTCTCCATCCTCGGCTTCTTCTCCAACTTTCGGTGAGGCTACACTGGCCACACTCTCCTCCTTAGCTTGAGCTATATGGACTCTAGTTTCTTTTCCCTTTCTACTGCTCTGTTGTACTTGAGGACATTCAAATACCTTATGTCTAGCCTATCCACACTGGAAACATGTTCCACTGAACCATCTGGCTCTGCCAAAATTTCTTCTGCCATGTGGGTAATCACCCCTTCCTCTACCTCCTTGGGTATTGGCATGTGAAGAACTTGTTTCTCCTTGCTTATCCTAAGATCCACGTCCAGGATTTGACTGCCCTCTTCCTTTGGAGGATTTACCTCTTCCTCTAGAGCTATTCTGCCTTCTAGAGATCTTTTCTTCTACCTTCAATGCAAATTGATAGGCTTCCTCTATACTGGTAATTCTGACCATGCTAATTTCATCTTGGATCGAATAATGCAACCCATTTACATACCTGAAGATCTTTTCGGCATCATCTTCAATGTGACCAGCACTAATGTTCAATCTGTAAAACTCTTCAGTATAGTCTTGCACACTTTTCTCCCTTTGCTTGAGGTTCTGCAACATCTTGAACATGTGATCTAATGATCGGCAGGCAGACATTTTGCCTTCAACTTGGTTAACATCCTCTCCCAGGTCTTAATCTTTTCCTTTCCTTTTCTTTATCTCTCAACTTACACATGATCACACCACAGAGATGCATGTCCTTTCAACTTCAACGCTGTAAGTTTTACCCTCTTAGGGTCTTTAATAGATTCCAAATTGAAAAACTTTTCTATCTTTGAAATCCAGTCTATCAACTCATCTGGTTTCAACTACTATTACAACTGGGTAACTCAACATGGGGTTTACTGGCAGTCTTTATCATTGCATTCAGAAACCTCCTCTCATATCCATCTTCTCCTTCTACTTCCTCTTCACTAACCGCTTCCTCATTATCACTCATATTTGCTACGGGTACTCCTCTACATTGTGTCCTCTCCATTGCATCCAGCCTAGTTGTGACGCCTCTTAGCATCTCTACCAATTCCACATCTCCAGCTCTTGGAGGTGGTCCTCTCCATCTTCTTTCTCAGTGTGCCATGTCTGCTATCCCACAGCCTCAAGGAATGCAAAACCTTGCTTTGATACCACTTAATGCAACTCAAGATCCAGGGGCTTTATCAAGCTAATAGATCAAGCAACGAGAATGAACAACACAAGTCAACAAAATAATCGATTCTTTATTCATATGCAAGAGAATGATTACAATAGGAGTACAATTGGAATTACACATGCATTGGCCTCAGCCTTACAACATTCCAAGATTCAGATCAAATAGATTTTGCAATATAGAAATCTTCTGGAAGCTCCAAACGTACTACGACTTGAGAACCTGGGAGAAATCTCAGAGAAATCTGCATTCAAAGTATGAATTACATTTATTTATAGACCCCTGAGGTGGCCACTGACCATATTATATGCTCATGACATGTGTCAGATCCTCATTTGCCCTTGGAATGGCCGTACACATGATAAAAACCAACTTTGTCGCTTTCATTGCATTTTTTTGGCAATTTCAAGTGTCACTGGATGCGGGGATATCAAGTGTCATAGGATGCAGGATTTTGTAGGGATATCGGGTGTCACTGGACATTGGATTGCAAAGAAAGTAGGTGTTTTGGTCTTGACTGGACAAAGCGGGAATTCTGGCCTTCACCGGACATGTCCGGTGTGCAAGCGTTTTAGCGCAAGGTCACCAAGAAACGAAGCGGGGAAAGTAGCATCACTGGATAAGCAGGGGTTTTCCACATCAAGGAATTGGTAGGGTTTTTGAAGGTAACCGGACATGTCTAGTGAAAGGTGTTTTTAGCGCAAATCTGATGCCTTAGGTTTTTAGTGCAAAGTCGCATATTGAACGCTAGAGCGAATATCCGGTTTCACCAGATATTGGCGCAAAGTGTAGTGACAACATGTTTTAGCACAAATCCAGTCACACATTTTTTTAGCGCTAAGCATGTTAATAAGCATTTCAACCTTTTCCAGTGGGAATTTTGATAGGAAGTGGATAAGCGTGCCCGACGGGGAAATCAAGCATCCCTTAACATGCAAAAACTTCGTCGAGGCATAACTTCAATTTTTAGCAGTTTCTCTCCAAATTTGAAATGTAGATACCCATTTGGATCTTCTTTAAGATAAATCCATCCCTTGGCCAAAATCTTTAGGAAATTCTTCAGAAATTGATCAATCAACTCTTGCAACAAAATAAACAACAAGAAAGTAAAGAAAATCTTTTTGGTTGATGAGGATTGCACATGAACCTGGATGCTCCTACATCATCAAATGGAAGGAGCACATCCAAATATCCAAGGAGGTAAAAATGAACAAGGACATCAGGATATTCTAGTGAAGGAATCTGAAGAGGAACTTGTATCAAGATCAATCTTAGATACAGGAGATAAAACTGATAAGGGAGATGATAGGCAACAAGAAGAGAAGCCCCATCAAGATGATCAGGTACAAAACCCTGAAAATATTCAAATAAAGGAACAAATGCATGAAGAACAAATTGAAGATATACCTCAAGATGGTGATGATTAGGATAAACAAGAAGGTATGACCCATGCAAATCAACCACCCCTAGAACAAAGACAAGAGGATATAGAGCACGGAAAATAAGATACACCAAACATTGAAAAAGAGAAACTGGATCAAAGGATCACTGGGTCATCTACATTATCATTGGTATCTTTAGAAGTAAGTCACTCACAAGAACAACCAATACTTTTTGACTTCAAGTCTTTATTTACCCTTCATCCAGCTAAGTTTAAAAGGAGACCTAGAGTAGTCTCCATAATAAAGAGGGACCCCAAAACAGGAAAGAGGACAGCTCAAGTCACTGTTCCTATGGTAGAAAAGGCCAAAGGAGAAATCAGGCTAGAAGAATTCCAAGTGACACAGATTGACTTTGGTCATGTCACTAGAGAATAAGAAATTTAGGAACATATTAAGAGTACTGAGAATATAGTGTCCAAAATAAAGAAGCTTAAAGCCAGAAAGAAAGAATTGAAAGAACAGAATGCTCAGTTACAACAGTTTATACAAGGATTGGTGAAACTAGATAATATAGCATCCACCCTACAGGCAACAGAGAGGCCCACTGTTTTAACACTAATCAGTGAAGAAGAGATAGCTAGTTTGGATGTACAGAAACATCAAGCTCATATCATGAATAAATGGTTCATGAGATTTATGACTTTAGGGGAGAACTTAATAAGGACATCTAAGTCTAACTGGGACACATTGTCCAATATGAAGAAGAACATTGATTCTTTAAAGAGTGAATTCACTCAATGAATAAAATAATGTAATTATGCATTGGGTAGGATTGAAGAGGCTAAAGGGAAGCTAGATGAGGAATTATTGAAGAATACGATTGTCACCAATATGACTCTTCCTCTAATAGACACATGGGTTATAGAACTACAATTTGAATTAGATGTACTGAAAGCTAGCATGCAGAAAGTAAGGGATATGCAGACCAAGATCCATGATCTACCATCAGATGAAATGAAGGTGCTAGAGGAATTGTTGGAGGATGTTATTGAAGAAGAAGCAGTGCCAGAGATAGATGATGCCATCTAGATATTCAAATATAAATTCAGAGAAGTGGCAGAGGATCCCGTGAAGTCTTTTACAGAGGATATCATGGATGAGATGTCAGAGTTGAATGTAAAGGTAAAGGCATATGATAAAGAAGTGGAAAACATATCATTAATGATGAAGTCCTTAGAGGAGTAGATTAGAGCATTGAAATATGCTAAGGCAAGAGCTCAGGTTGTAAGTAAACTCCAGGTGGATACTTTTGTGCAGGCATGTGACTATCATAATAAGTTGGACACATGAATGCTAGTGCACGAGGAAGATGTATCCGAATAAGAAGACATAGGAGATTACTTTGATAGAATGAGAGGTGAAGAGGTCATATTGACCAAATCCAAAGTCAGAGGATATCCTTTCATGCCTTATAGATGGTTGCCAACTGGCAACTTATGCCATGTATTTTGACTTAGTCAAAGCAATGTAAACCATTTGTAGTGCCCCCTCATTGTTAGCTTGTGATGGTGGTAGTTCTGCATTGCTCTCTGTCAGTCAGAGACAGTTGTTAATCATTCATTTCATTGATACAGTTTTGAGATAGTTGATTTGTAGGTTATGATTTATGTTTATCTGATGAACGATATTTGACTGCTATATTTAGACATCTGTTATGAGTTAGATGACATTATGAGTACTTCAGTTATGATGTGTTGAATAAGTTTAGTAATGGATTATTATTTACATGTTTTATTAGATTCGTAGATATCTGTTTTCAAATGTTATGATTATAATCTTATACAAGAGCAGGGACGGTGTAGCATTACTCATTTCGAGTACCTTGTTGCACCGTGATTCTTTGACTCTCTGTGTGTTGACATATATGTGCTTGATCGTATTTAATCAGTTGTTTGGATGCACGCTATAGGTATCAAACCTCGACTCCACCTGATATAGCAGGTTTGAGCGGGTTCTTTCACCAATGGATATTAGTGATGGGAGATAACACGAGGTCTAATCCGCTAAGTCGGTCCTTGTCTTGTGATGATGGGTCAGGTTGTGTCGTAATGTTTAGTCAAGTCATATTTTAGAATGTTAAAATTATTCTCCTGTGTGGATGGAAGATTCTCTAATGGATTAGTGGTTATTAATAATGCTCCTATTTTGTTTATTAGATAATTAATGAATTAGCTTAAAAGCTTTGGATGACACCTTGGTTAACTTTTATAATAGGTGAGAATTATAATCTGCTGTCCAAAAAGTAATTATGTGGTAAAATTGGAGTTACGGGTACTTAGTGGGATTAAGTGATGTTGACTTGTGTTAGAATGGTATCCATGAGATTTTTCCCATCTATTGCATCCTATTGAGTAGTTCAGATGCCTTGTCTGTGCTTCCACATCTTGCATGCATGTCATTACAAAATTGCGTATATGCTTGTCGAATACTTCATTATAAGCTACATATATCCTTCATTATTATATGCATGTCATTGTAAACTGCATATATCCTCGTTATGGTTTTATTATTAGGTGTTATTCTAGTCAGTTCACACTTGCATAATTTGCTTGTAGCACTTCCACTCTTAATACCTAGTTCAGTAAATGATTAATTTACAGGCTTGTCACTTGGTCACATGGTGGTCTTCGTCACTTGGTCACTTGGTATAGTAATTAATCCTTAAGTTTGAGGTGTATCTCTGTGTCTGGTTGTGTAAATGGTGGCCTTTGGGTATGGTTTCAACTCCTCACATGGAAATCTATGTGTATGTCACCTATGGTCTGCTTTAATGGCATCATTTTACTTGTGGGATTAACAAATTTATATTTTTCTCATGCCAAACTCCAAGTATTTTGCTAGTGTTAATGACCTGACACGTTTTTTGTTTCCTTTTTTCTCTTTTTCGCTGTTGAATTCTTGTGGTCATCCACCACATAACTTAAATCACATTTGTCCCTTGGTTTTGACCCCTAGTTTGGTTCTTAACCCGTAGCTTTACTTCTAACCAGATCCACGTGCCTTAATGGTGCTCCCACTATTTGCATGTTGGTCTATGTGTCATGGGGATAGATTGTATGGTCTTATCGAGGTTTTTGGGAGGGAGAAATTTTTTACCCATTTCTTCCTTTTCGTCGGTTACTCGATTAAAACCAGTTACACTGAGTTACAAGGAGATAATTGTTCTATGTATACAGGAGCTTCTGCTGCTTCTAATGTTGCTCCGCTTGGTGCAAGGAAGCCTCTGCCCTTGGCGCTTTCTTGCTTCGATGGCCAGTCCCAACACCAGCGCATAAATCTCTTACCAAGATGTGCCTTCAAGGTCCACCGAATCATATCAAAGAAAACCCCCACAGCTCAACATGACCACGCACTTGCATTCTTGAAAAAAAAAACTGGTACGCTATATTTATTATCCTCCTCTTAACTGTTTTGCTTTAATTTCATAAAATGTGGATTAGAGGATACTTTGTAATGTCTTTTAATGCACTTAAAATGACCTCAGCGGCTCTGGCTTGCTTGACAACAACATGGGTGATAAAATAGTAAAGAAACAGGTTTAATCTAGGGACGGATTGGTTCCACATCTTGTGTTAGAATATATATATTTTTGATTGCAGAGTAAACATCTAGTGGGTATTGGTCGCAAGAACTAAGGGGTATATGTTTTACTAAGTTCACTTGCACACCCAACCTCATCCCCTTTGGATACTAAGGGTGAGCAATGGAACCTTGGTGGGCTTTATCATTACATGAACGGGCATTCTCAAATTGATATTCCATCCCCTGCATCCCAACTCCATGTTTCTCGATGACTATGATGTTTGATAAATATTCCCTCACATTGTGCTTTGATGGATGTCAACACCCTGTTCCAAAGCTCACGTGTAGGCATGGGAAAGGAAAATGCTAGCAAAGTAGTGGAATCTGGCTTATAACTGCTAGTTGCATATGCTTAGAAGATTCTTTAGCCTATTCAATAGATCCATGATGTGCATATCCTGCAATTATTGCATTCCATAAGATAACACCTCCCTGAGACATTCTGTCAGATAGTTCTTTTTTAACATTGGACTGAATTCCCCATCTGTATGCTAGATGAAACTCCTTTCATCATTTACGGAGAGCTAGTTATTGTACTGTGTAAAAATAGTAAGCCATGTTAAGTTATATTGTGTTGTTTAAGATTTTCTGTCACTCGATTTCCAGTCAAGACAGTCATTGGTCTGTTTAGTGACTCTTGATCATCTGTGACAACAAACTGAATTGATCTTGTGAAGCCTATGCCACCAATGGATCTGGAGTTCTTGGGAGAACTAGTTAATAACTCCTAGAGCAAATGATAAAGATTGCATAAACAGTAGGAAGTATTCAAGAAATATATCAATGAGGTCCAAACATCATACTGATAACTGTGCTCTAATGACTTCAAGGTTGTGCACGTTGAAGATTCAAAATCATATGAGGGATTTTGCCAAATAGTATCCACGTCTTGTCTATTCCTCCACAATTGCATACATGTCCTCCAACGCACTCACAGTTCTTGTTAACATCTGACTGAATTTCCCCATCTGTATGCTAGATGGAACTCCTTTCATCATTTACAGAGAGCTGACTCTGCACAATATTATAGTGCGAGCCCATTTTCAATTTGCTTCATTTAACATCTTTATTAATCTCCTTAGGAGCTTTGTCTCCATTTAAAGGATATGAATGGCTCACATCTCTCACAGTATATTTGTTTACCTGGTTTCTCCTACCAACTGTAATATGTTGTGGCAATTTTGGTAATATGTGTTGATCTTTAGGTTTGTGATGGGGTATGTAAGGGACTGAGTTAAGGTATAGTTTACTACAATTTAAGGATTGATCATTAAGGATAACTGCTCTCCTTTATGACCCTCTGTAGGTTGGAATGTAATTAGTATAAACCCATTTTGGGAACAAACCACGCAATCATGGCATATCATGAGACTTCATTTCTATTAGGCATTTTATGACACAGTTCACTTGCCTTGTCTATACTTCCACATTTTGCAAACAAGTCTACTGGGGCATTTGCAACTACAACATGTGATGAAATTTGTCTTTCCTCTATGCTTGATGTATGTCCATACCCTGTTCGAAAGCTCCCATTTTGATACAGGCAGGGAGGATGCTGGCAAAGGTTGAGGAATTTGACTTTACACCACCGATTGCATTTGCTTAAGAAGTTTCGAAGTACTTTTCAACAGAACCATTTTAAATATATCCTGTAATCGCGGCATTCTATTTGTAATCCCACTTAACATTCCTGAATTCTATTATAACTTGATTGCCATAAAGCTTCCCATCCACACGGCTCCTTCCTATAAGCTTATAAGAACCTAAGGTTGTTAAAAATGGCATAAGTAAACACAGATTATAAAGCTTTAAAGTCGTTGAACTCAACTGGGTGCAAACAATACTGGATTACCTATACTATAATGTCTACTGAAAACCCAAGTCAAACTAGGCTTCCAATGTTTTAGTAAGATTCAAGAGTATTGATAAATTATCTATCCTATGGTTAGTTGAACTAGGCATTTAATGTTTTAGGAAGAGTATCAACAAAACCATGTTGCTCAGAATAGCTTGCATGGATTTTCATATAGAAAGGCATTTGGATCCTAAGAGATAACTATGAATTTTCAGATAGGAATCAGGTTTCCAGATTAACTAGAGCGCTGTCAAACTTGAAAGAAATTGTCTACGGATTTAAAAATAAATAAAGATATTGTAATGAAGAGAAGATTAGTATTGGTCCAATGGAATAGAGTTATTTATTTATGTAATTATTATATTAGAGACGTAGTCAATTTTGGGTAAGATGTTTATTATGTGAACTTAATGCCATTAAAATTGCTATAGCATTTAATATGCAGATTAGCATGAGAAAGGTAACATTAAGGTATGTAGTTGTGTTATTATTTCAATAGAATTTAGGTCCTTAACAACTTTGCATTGTGATGTTTATAAGATCAATAGCCTATGGAATAAGTTAGATTATTAGCCATAGTTGGTCAAAGCTAGTTGCCATTTCATGATTTTAGTCACTGGTTTAATTCGTTGTGTTGATTATAGCATGTTTTAAGAACCTAGTGTAGTTAACCTCCTTTGCATTACCAAATTGGTCGATTTAATGCTAAGGTTATTGTTTCCAATAGAATGGTAAAAGGTGTTGTAAAGTAATATTACCTAACTTATGCTCAAATGAATCATGGCATCAAGTGTACTAATAGATTTAATCCCCATGTATGCTGATTGGAGTTATGTCGAGTTAAGTTTAATGATGGTTATGCTCGAAATTCCATTTTAGTCTTCAAGCAAAGAGGTAATTGGTTGATTTTGTTATTCTTGGGTCTAGAGTCATGTTGTTAAATGGATTGTCATGGGCTTTGAAGGTCAGATTGCTAATCTTCTTATATTGAGAAATGGATGTAACCATAGCAGTCGTGTGTTCAATTTGTTGACTCCAAAGGCCTAATCGGTTGAGTTATCAACTTGATATTTGTGTCTCACTGTTCTTGGTGTTGGGTTTAAGCATTCCTTGACTTTTGTTTAAGTAAGACAATCGGTTTATGGTTCACCTTCCTTGCCTTATTAATTCCTAGAGTTATGGAGTTTTGCTTTTCATGATAGCTTGGTGTAAGTTGTTTCCTACACTGGATAGAAGTTCATTGAGTCTCTTATGCTTGACTGTCACCTTGTCGCTGGTGTTAGAGCTTGTGTCTATTTTGGGGATGAGTTGCGTTTATGTGTGTTTTCTTGTGAAGACGATACATTATCGGATATGAATTTTGGTCATGTGGTCAAGTTGTATTTACAAGGCCTATGATGTTTATGGGTTATTTTAGTTAATATGGTATATTATGGCTCTTGTTCATATGAGGGAAACCTTGCCATGTAACGGGGAAGGATGATGCTATTGGTCTAAGCTCATTTTTTAGTTTGAGTCTTTTGTTGCAAACAAGTGTCAAGTGTTAACCCTTGGTTTCCATTTTGGATGAGGAACTTCTTTGTGATATAGTGTCTGTGTACCTAACTCCAGAGGGGTAGTTCTTGGCTTTGGTTTGAATTATGGCATTGGGTTATCTGGATTTTTGCATCTTGCAATGATTGGGGAATGGCCTCTTGGATATAGTGCTTGGTTCTTGATGGTTTTGCTTCATTTTGAAGAGATTATGGATTTTTTGTTGTGGCCTAGTGAATGGCATATGTTATGGCCCAGATCTGATCTATGACTTTTATACCTAAATGTTGTGGTATGTATGTCTGACTCGAGAACGCTAAGGGAGTGGCATTCATGGTGGGGCTGGTGCCTAGTGAGAAGCTGCCAGGGTAACCATAGATGGGGGCCGGCTTCTGGTGATAGATAGCCTGGGTAACCCATGCTAGGACATGCGATGACATTCACCTTATGCAGTTCTATTGTTCTTGGTGGTACCTCTGGAGTGATATCTTGACTTGTGCATTATTGTTGGTATGGTCGGTTGTTCCATGTCTATTGTCATTCTGTTATTGGTTGTCTCTTTAGCTTAGTGGAATCCTCGTCGTTATCTCCTAGCTTGGAGGGGTGGACCTCAGGGTTCCACATGGTTGGGTGGTAAGAGCTATCCATTGGTCCTTTTTTGAGATACGATTCGAGTTCTGCGCAAAGGTGTTCCAGTTCCAGTTTGCTTTCCTCCTTCAGAGTTGTATGCTTTCTTATGTATTCTTTTGTAAACCGACATGATCGGTCTTATAATCTTGTAATCATGTAATCCTATATTGAGACTCTATAATTAATCTATCTTGCTACAATAAAAGCTATTTGTATCTATTTTAGTAGTGTAATGGTTATTGCATCTGTAGTTTTATTTTCTGTCATTAATGTAGTTATGTTGCCCTAGAGTTGTTAGAAGAGTAATTTCATTTATACGGTGTAATATGTTATGTTTCGTTACTACTTTGCACTATCTTGCTTTAAAAAAAAAAAATTATTTCTGTAACTTTTGCACTTTTAGTCTAGCACTGTAGGGTTACATGACAGGGCATTACACCATTGATCATAATAGATAAATCTTGATCGTAGGATCTTTTGTAACTAATTCTCATCCTTGCTCTGTAAAAGGATGGAGAATCTCAGTTGTAGATTATTAGAAGCTTAATTGAGATTGGATTGTTGAATTTCATGACCAATTCTCAAGGTCAATTGTAAATATATATTCATTTTGCATACTTAATGAAGATGAAGACTTGTGATTACAAACAATCGTAAATCCTACATAATTTGTGGATGATATCTTGATATTCTTTGTTGTGCTGCATCCCTTAGAGTGCATATAAGTTTGTGAATGTTGTTATTATATTTTCCTTTAAAGATTCACATCGATCATATGTAGCTGTGGAATGACCTGGTGAAAATATGGTTTGATTTTCTTCTCTTCATGACAGTATCAAGGATATATGTGGATCAGTGACCGAAGATTCATTCATTTTAGTAAATTTAGAAAGCTTTTATTTCAATTTCTCTAAATTTCATTTGAATCACCCTCATCACAACTGCAAAATATAGAAAATGATAACCAGAACATAAAATATGCTGATATCCGTAGATACATGAGGATCATAGGCATATTTAGACAAAGTGCATACAGAATAGCAAATATCATGCAGATAATAATAAATAATGGCAAGAATCATAGAAATACATGCTTGTAGGCACATTATTTGAAGAAATTTACAGTGCAAAAGTAAAATAAAGTAAGGATTAATTCACATTTAAGTGAATCAGAGATAGTTTTAGAAGAATTAATCAAAATAATCATGAATCATCTTAACCAGAATGATAGGCAGAAGAATTGATCAAACTTACTTAAATATTTGCTTTATCTAGTTAGATACTTTAAGATTTAACATCATTTGGGTGAGAATTTACAAAGAGCAGGTGAAACAGAGTATATTTGTATATCGAGATACAAATACGTTGAAATTAAGTGTAAGGTCCCTAATGGAAAAACAACAATTCACATCAAACCGACTAAGAGATTGTCAGAGATTATGAACTAATCAACAGAGACTTGGAGTCATCAATTCATCTTGAATTGATCATACTTTTCAAGAAGATAAGTTTTGCTTTGTGAATTTTATCATTGTTGTTATGACTAACATCATCATCAACAATTTTTGGTGCTAGAAGGAGGGCCGATGAACACTTGACAAGAAAGATTTCTATCCATTAAATTGAAATCTTTTGTAATTTGTGAGTATTTGCTTCAGTATCATGATTCATTCACATGACCTTTGTTTCTAATCTGATAGTTTGTGGTTAGAAAGAGAGCCCGAGTAGTTTGACCAAAGGATTCATCATCCTGATATCATTTCCTGCACTAAGGTGAGAAGGTGTTTTCAAATTTCTTAACAATACGTCAAATCTTGATTGTTTGTGCAAAGATTCCATCTATTCTTGATAATTTGAGGAATCTGACCGTAAATATCTTGTCCTTGTGGTCAGACATCCAAATATTTACAGTCAATTGTCAAATTCAAAATTCATGTTAATATTTGCATTTTCTGCAAAGATTCTAGAAATATTTTGTCATTTTGGACATCTGATCATAAATATCCACTCTAGAGGAGTAAATATCTGCACCTTTGCAAAGTTTGTGTCAAAATACCAAAAGTTTGTCTAGAATCGTGAAGCACTGGCTCATAAACCTAATACTAGGTTGAGATCCACTAGACCTTTAGAAGAATTGCCTATCTTTGGATTTAGACCTCGTATAACAAATATTCATCATAGTCCTGGTCCAAGTTCACCTGTATCTCTAATAATACCTGCAGTAGTACCTCAGGCACCACCTGCAATGTCATTCTTCATTGTTGAGTCACCATTACTCTTTGCAGCTTATAATCCTTTGCCAAAGAATCTAGACAAGATTTGTCTGAAGTATCTCCTTTATCAAGATGCATATGACCACATCTAAACTTATAAGGAAGCTTGTTTTAGAGCCAGAATTTAGTATGAGGATGTTGTATGTACAGGTTATTTCTTTATTCACTAGGAGAGGAAGCATACAGCTGGTACATTAGCCTTCCTCAATCTTCCATAGTTTCTTGGGAATCTTTGGAGAAAGCTTTCAAAGGAAGATTTAAAATACCTGAAGATCCAGCAATGATGTATCACCTTTTTGCTACAATCAAAAGAGCGGAGGGAGAATTGATCTCCAATTTCAACACTAGGTTCCAAAAGATGTATTCTAAGCTAACTACTCCTTACAATGTAGGTGATGAAGCAGCTAGGTCAGTTTATTACTCAGCCTTAGATCCTTTGACATCCATGTTCATTAGGAGGACACACCTTGCCATCACATCCTTAGCAGGTGCGTTTGAAGTGTTAGAGTTGGCTATGATTGGAGCCACCCAAGATCTAGGACTTCATGAAAGCACAAGAGAGATCAAATGAGAGAATAATTCTATTCTATCAATGAATGCAAAAGATTACAAGATTGTTATTACAATGTACATGATATGCCTTGCTTATAAAGACAAGGATGAAATGTAGGATGTTGTAGTCATGTGACAAGTGTCATTATCCTATGACATGTGACACCTAAAGGATAAGATGACAACTATCAACAACTAGACACAACTAGACACAACTAGAAACATCTAGTAGACTCACTAAGTCAACTTAACATGCGTGAATTATGTGTGATGTGTGAATATTATTTAACTAATAAATAGTTAAATACTATGAATTATACACACAAGGGTAAACCAGTTAGGTGATAACCCTATTCACACCAACACCCCCTTAAGGGCAACTTAGGGAGTAGCTGACTAAAGCAAGATGCAATGATGGATGAAGATAATAGGTCCCAGCTACTAGGCCAGGTTAGGTACCCATGTACAACAAATCTCAAGTGGAGAAAAGGAAAAAACCTCATGGGACAGAACTCTCCAAAAGTGAGAATGTGGAAAACAAAGAAAGTGAAAGAAGTGATAGTAGGAGGACTCAACATGACCCCCCAAGGACAACTTCTATCACATATGTACAATCAAATACCCCCCATAGGAGAGCAAGAGAGAAGATAGGTCCCCTCACAATGAAGTAGCTCCTGTGCTGATGGTGAATGCCTGAAGAAGAATGCTGAAGAGAATCCAAATCCTACAAACAACATTTCTCCCCTTAAGAAGAGACCAATCTAAAGGCTGATGTAGAAGAAACTCCATCTCTAAGAAGATATATGAGGGAGGAAGTCTCATGATGGATGTCTTGAGAAATTGTTCAAATGTCCACATGTCAGAATCAAGGAATGACATTATGCAATGAGGTGTGACCATTCCACAATCTTGGGTAGACTCATGAAGAACAACCTCTAAAGATGAAGTAGAGGGGATAACAGTTGTGTTGTAACTGTCATCAAAGAGGAGAGATATCCCCTCAAGTGTTTCCTCCAAATCTGCAATATGAGATTCACAAAACAAGTCTGATATACTTTCCAAGAAAGTATCCCACAAAGATGTGTTTGAAAGACCTGTATGATCCTGCTCAACCGAAGTAGAAGAAACCATGTCGATGTCAATCTCTGAAGAAGTAGGATGTTGAGGTGATGGAAGCTCAACACTAGTCTCATGAACCAAAGTAGATGAAAGAACACCAAGGTTCAAGTGACCAAACTTCTCCTCAGAAACATGATTCACACTTGATGAATGAGTGTATACAAGCAAGATGCATGATCATCCATCTCAAAAACAATGATATCTTTGCTCTCTAAGTCTCGTATGATCACTAAATCAAGAGTGAACTCAACTGTCTTGCCTACACCATAATGAGTAATCTAGTAGATGGAAAGGAGATTGGATGTCAAGAAAGGTACATACAATACATTGTTGAATGTACTCTCACCAACATCAATAGTTCCTTTACCAATTGCATGCATGTATGTATTGTTACCCATTAATATAGGTGGCAAAGTACATGACTCAAATGAAGAGAACATCCCCTATGAAGATGCCATATGATGAGAAGCTCCTGAATCAAGAAGCCATTTCTCTGACTGAAGACTTGTTGAAGCAAAGAGTGCTTGTCCTTTTCCCTTGTTTGTCCCATTGGCAATGCCTGCTGTCCCTGTCTGTGTAGATGATGACAGTGAAGAAGAGGATGTACTAGGTGATGATGATGGCATTTTGATATTGTGCTTTTGAATAATGTGAGTCAACTCATCAATTTTCTTCTCATAACACTTATGCTCATCATGTCCTAGTTTCTTGCAATATGCACACTTTGGTCTCTCTTTCATAGATGATTCCTCCTTGGGAGAGGATAAGGACTTAGGTGATTTGGTTGACTCTTTTACTTGCTCATTTTTCTTGAAATCCTTAATTTTCTATTTCTTGCCTTTGCTAGTTGAGGCCTTTTGATCCTTAGTACCTTGACTAGCAAAAAGTGCTTGAGGTCTAGGAGACTTCAATGTGCCCATGTGTACTAGCTTAGCTTGCTCCCTTATGAGTGATGTGGCAAACTCATCAAGTGAAGGCATTGTGAAAGCTTTCCCAAGTGCATCCATCATAGCATAAAAGGTAGAAACAAAGACTAAATAGTCAAGATCAAGCTTGGAAAGGATTGAAAGAATCAATTGAGTGTCCTCTTTCTCAATTCCATATTGTTTGAGCTACAATCTAAGTGATTTTAGCTTTGTGAAGAAGTCATGGATGCTTGCAAAATCGGTTGGATTCAAACCAATCAGTTCATTCTCCAATTTCAAACCTCTCATAGTATCTTGTTGACCAAAGAGATTCTCTAAGGTATTCCACACTTCATTAGGTGTTCTACAAGATTCAATATGAAAAAGAAGATTAGGAGAAATAGACAAGCATAGTGTTCCATAGGCTTGATCACATCTATTGTACCACTTTCTCTTTTTTGCAGTTGTTGTTGGTTCAATTTCTGTACCCATTGTTACTCTATGAATTTTCAAACTTCTTAAATGAATCTCCATTTTAGTTTTCCACTCATGATAGTTATATGGTGTGAGTAGAGGAAGTTTGTTTGGATCCATGATGCAAGAGTACAAAAATGAACAAGTACAAACCCCCTATTACTCAATCAAAGAGATCACCCCCCAAAAAAGAATGATTGTGGCACTTTATGCTTAGTGCAATTTACAATTGTCCTCAAGGGACCAAAATTGGGAAAACATGAAAATCTCTTAAAACTGAGATCCAAGGGAGATTACAATCACTGACAATGATTTATCAGAGCAAACAAATCTCTCCAAAATAAGTTTCACTTCCTCAAGTGTCAAAATGCTCAAGTTATCACTCAAAAGCCAAAAAACTAACAAATTGAATAAAATGACCCTGGAGCTGAATCTAAGAAAAGTGCATGGATGGATTTGTAGAGCTCCTGAAAACCTTTTCAATGTCACAAGAATCGTGAAAATTAGAGATCATGGTAGAAAGTTGTGAGCTTGGAAGTGAAAAATAAAGATATGTCTTCAAATTGTTGTATCTGTCACCTACAACAAAATATTAGATAATAACTAACACCACTATGAAGTTCTCTCTATCATCTTTCCAACGATATGTCATTTGCCCGATTTCACCTCCATGGGCAAAAGTTATAAAAAAAGAAAAAAAAGCCCCCTGTTTAAGACTTTAAGGGGCCAAAGGGGGCCCTTGGCACTGATGTCAGTGGAGGAATATTCCTTCCAGTGCCGAAAAATTCTCTGCAATGGACAAAATATTCCCTCAGACTGTGAAACCACTAGTAGTTTTGAAAAACCTGCCTTATGTCGCTGGAAACTGCTTGTTTGTTGTTTGAAAACCACTATTTTTGGCAAAAACTACTTGAGACCAGTCAAAACCGCCAATCAGAGGTAGAAAAATGCCTGGATTTGTTTTTCTTGGCCAGAAAAGAAGACCTACCATGGACTAGGCCACTGACCATGGATATGCGGGTGATAAAAGGAATATACCGATACAAACTTCTGACAAGTTTAGAAATTTTTTCATCGTGAATCCTTTTATGGTGTGAGATATTCCGCTGGTCATTTTGGAGACTACTGTCGATGATGCTAACCACAACTAGAGTTGAAGATGACCGCCACTGGGTATGGATTTCAAGCATCGTTGTTTAGAAGATTTCTGCTAGAGAATGTAAAACCACCGTGGAGTGTTAACCGCGGATGATGTGAAGTTTGTAGATCACTGGGAGTTTGTATACCAACTATTTGAGTTGATTGGATCCACTGAATAAGAGAACCCACTGCCGAAATGCTAACCGCTGATGGAAATGGTCGCCGGTTGTGGGAACTGTCACTGGTAGTAGATAAGCTACCTGCGGTGAATTCCTGCCAGAAATGTTTAGTTTAAATGCCACTGAGAGATGAAGCAATGCTACCGATAATGTGTTACCGTCGAGATATTCAATGTTCACATAAATCACAGAGTGGAGAAATTTTCTAGCGTGAAAAATTTTGGTGGAAGGTTGCCGACCTTGATTATTATCTGCCAGCTAAGATTTGTTACCGTTGGATAATTTAAATGGCCTCCGGTGATAGCAGATGCTGCCGGGCAATTTGAAATGCCCACTAGGATTTGCGGGTTTATTGCTTGTAGTTTAGGAATTGCGCTATGACAAAAGACCACCGGTGTTTATAAGAGCAGTCACCAGTTTAGTGGATTATGTACAAGCCACCAAAGAGTATTTTAAGACCGATATGATCACTGCTGAGATCCCAAAATGCCACTGGGACTATTGAGATTCGTTAGGTCTGTTCATAGGTGTCAAAGAATATGGCGATCGAAACAACTAACGAGTTTCACAAAATTTCCCGGCCGATTGTATTTGATGCTTGTCGATGATGTATTAAGGCCACTAAAGTTTAGCACCACTTGGCACTCTGTGATTGATGTTGTACCCTACGGGGAGTACAGGGTGTAGACACCCAAAAATGACCATGTCTTCGCATCACTTGCATTTTAATCAAGTCTGTCTAATCACCTGCATTTCAACGTTAATTAAATAATCTAGTTATTTAATTAATTTCATCAAATTCTTCCAAAACTCCAAAATTTAACATTAATTCAATAAATCCTCTTTATTTAATTAATTTCATCAAAGTCAACTTTATTCTTCGAGAATTAAATAATTTTAATTATTTAATTGAATCTTATTCTCTTTCAAAATTCAAGTCCACTTCAATTGAATAAATTAATTATTTAATTAATTTATCTTCAAAATCCTCTTACCTACAATTAAATAATTTTCATTATTTAATTAAATCAATTGTTCTTCCAAATTTAAATAAATCATGCAAATTTATTTAAATTATCTCAATCTCTAAAAATAAAATATAATAAAATATTTTATTTATTCTTCTATCATGCACAAATAATTAAATAAATTTATTTATTTAATTTGCTCAATTATCTTCTAATTCTTCTAAAAATAAATCTTGTTCATCATGCACATAAAATTAAATAATTTATTATTTAATTTATCTCAAATCATGCTAAAAGCAAATTACAAGTTGAGTTACTTGACTTAATCAATCTTGTTTTTATCAACAACTCTTAAATTAGAAAAAAATCATTCTAATTTATGAAATCAAATCCTATCTTTATCAAAAAGCAATTAACTCAAACAAAAATAACTTTACATTCATCATGAATTCTAGATTTATCTCATCCGTTGATTCCATCAAATTTTTTGGACCGTTGATCGATCTTCTTTGAAACCTATATAAACCCCCCTTATCTCCATAACAAATCCTCTTCGATCATTTATTCTTAGGCATCCTTTACAGCTCATTGAGCATTCATTGCATCGTTGAGCACCCTTGAGCACTTTGAGCACAAATACAATTTACATTTGCTTGTTGCAAACATGGTTTCTCAATTTATTGAGCAATCCACATTCGACCAAGAGATCCAAACAATCTAGGTGATAACTTCTTTGTTCGTAATTTGATTTAACCATTGATTTGGTTATTGCTTAGATAGATCTTTTGATGTTATGGGTAATTGAGTTGTTATTATCATTGCTTTGTGATTTTATCATTCGACCTCTCAATTTTTCCTATACACATAGGGTACTCTGCGCAAGATCTGCGCAGGATACTTTGTACCGTGCAAATAAAAACCTGTAGAATACAAACTTTAAACCCATAGATATTAACTCAACTAGAATACCTTTTACCTGATGGTTGATGCGGATTCTGATTTGACTGCATCAACACCTACACAGGCGAGATTCTGCTTGCGTAACGAATATGCCTAGAATATTCTGCCTGTGATTTCGTTCGACGGAATTGGGTAAATTTGTTTTTGCCTTTTGCTGCAACCTTGTTCGATTTTGACAAATTGATAGTTGATCTTGAGGTTTTTGGGCCTCTTGAGCACGATGGTAGGGTCAAATTTGTCCCAAAGTGCTCCAAAAGATTAGGTACATGCTGGATCAGGCATGCACCTGCCAACTTCAAACCCTCATAGATTTGGCCTGCGATGTCTGATCTGGACAAAATAAAAGGTGATCTTGACTATATCAAACCTCCTGAACACAATGGTGTGCTTAGATTTGTAGTAGCATGCTCCAAAATGAACCTACAATACAAAGATACAAAGGAGAAACCCTCACAAATCTGATGTTTCTATCAAGTCTTTCTGATTCTCCAGGTCATCATTCGATGAAAGAGAAGAGCATACTCAACTATCAAGATCCACCATGAATTGCACTCAAGATCTCTAAAAAATTGACTAACACAAAGTGATTCTTCCTAGAGCTTTGATACCGTGTTAGAGTTGGCTATGATGGGAGCCACCCAAGATCTAAGACTTCATGAAAGCACAAAAGAGAACAAATGAGAGAATAATTCTATTTTATCAATGAATGCAAAAGATTACAAGATTGTTATTACAATGTACATGATATGCCTTGCTTATAAAGACAAGGATGAAATGTAGGATGTTGTAGTCATGTGACAAGGGTCATTATCCTATGACCTGTGACAACTATAGGATAAGATGACAACTACCAACAACTATCAACAACTAGACACAACTAGACAAACTAGAAACATCTAGTAGACTCACTAAGTCAACTTAACATGTGTGAATTATGTGTGATGTGTGAATATTATTTAACTAATAAATAGTTAAATAATATGAATTATCCACACAAGTGTAATTCGGTTAGGTGATAACCCTATTCACAACAACATGAAGAAGCTATCAAAGTCAATCATCATTTAACACTAGGTGTAACACCTAACTTAGGATATCCTGCATATCCTAGCCAATCGCAAGCTAATGGAACCATGATACCTCCAACTGTAATGCTTAATCCATTGCAAGTGCCTCCACTTAGCATCATGCCTCCTTAGGATAATGGTCAGATCATACCTCACCCTGGATATGCATCTTAGGATGCTGCACAAAATAACAACGGTAGTTCATTCTTCTAGCCTCAACAAGACAATGTAGTAGCCAAAGTATAGGAGGAAAAGGATGATATTAAAGAAATATCAGCTCAGTTAAGAAAGCTAACCACTGAGGTCACTCATATTAGGATTCATAATTGTTACTCATAGTCAAATCAAAACCAAAACAGAGGATATCCTGATAGAGGATATGGAGATAATAATGATAGGTCTGGATATCCTGATAGGGGATACGACAATGAGAGGAATTTTAACAATAGTAATAACAATGTTACCCCTAGGCCACCTAGAGTTTGGAACACTCAACCCAACAATGGCTCATTACCTTCACCATTAGATAATCAACCTCTTGCTGAACCTAAGAAGATAACTAGAGTTGATTTGGTAGAAGCTACACTTACCAATTGGTGCAGGATGCACAACACAAATGCACATGCTGAGTTAGATTGTCCTCAATTCAAAATAGCAGCCAACATATTTCAAGCTAAATTGTTGAACACTGTAGGAGATCCACCTTTTTCTGAAGGTAATGGGATTGTTCCCCTAGGATATGAGTCAGCCTTAGTACTTGAGAGCTCTAATGATTATCAGCATCATTAGATGACTGCAACACATGAAAATTATACCTTGGCATGTGAGGAGTCTGCGCTAGATTTTGAGTCAAATTATGTTTTTCACTTTGAGGATGAAAAGGAGCTTGAATAAGAAGTTGAAGAGGTTCATGCCTATCAATAAAAATATTAGGGTAGACACAACTATAACCTTAGGAGCAATGCAAACCGCCCTACTGGTCCTTTGACCACATCCATTCCTCCTAACAATTTTAATACACCTCCAGACCCCAAGGATAGCAATAACCCTGGAGCTCCTAAGGTGAATACATAGTACTTTACACCATAGACTACAACAACAAAAGCTATAAGCCAGCGACCTGAATCAGACAAACTCATCACCTATCTAGCCGAAGAAATGAAAAAGATAAAGATCAGCCTATCTTTATCAGAATTGTTGAAAACTCTTGTCATCAAGAAAGCCTTCTTGAAGTCACTAGATGAACCTGCACCCAATGAAGAAGGTCATAGTCGTAATCCTAGTCATATCCTGACTAGAGATCCTGCACCTAGAGATAATAATGCCAAACCAAAAGTGCAAGCCACTATTCATATTACTGATACATCACATATGACCTTATACATGGATAAATCAGAATCACCTCCTTTCATGCTAACACTTAGAATATTAGGTAAGAATCTACACAACTGTCTTGTGGATTTAGGAGCTTCACAAATGTGATGCCATTGTCTATCTGTAAGACTTTAGGTCTACATCTAGCTAAATCCCTTAAGAAAGTTACTCAACTAGACAAATCAAAAGTAAGTGTAGTAGGAGAGTTAACTCACATAAATATGCATCTTGCATTAGATCCAAGGGTGCAATATTACATAGATATCCAGGTAGTAGACATACCTGACACTTATGGAATGCTTCTTAGTAGAGATTGGTCAAAGACACTAAATGGTTACATGGCTACAGATTTCAGTCATATGTGGTTGCCATGGAAAGGCATCCCTAATCAACTGAGAATTGAAGCTGAACCATGCATGAAACACATGATCACTGAGTACAACCACACCAATAAGATACTATATGTGGATGTTGAACCAAGAGTGTATGCACTAAGACCTCAAGGAGTGAAAATTTAATAAGTCTTGATGTTGTCATGTCATGAACATGAAGATAGTAATCAAGAGGATATTACTTCAGAAGAAGGATTGATGACTAAATCAGATTATATCTTGATTGATGAGGATGAGGTCGATCACTTTTGTGAATTTGAAAAGCATTTGTCCAAAGAAATTTAGAAGTGTCAATTAGTAAGGACATCCATAGAGGATATCCTAATATCTGGATGGTGTAGATTACACGAAGACGCACACTCAGAAAATGCATGTGAAGCATGTATCAACATGATTGAGGTAGAAAGAATATGCATAGGGGGTGGATTATCATTGCCTGAGGTAAGTGAAGTAACTGATGATGATGACCATGATCTTTTGTTGTTTTCTTCAGATACAGAGAAATCTGAGCAATAGATGCATCAAGATGATGTCCTAATGCTTAGTATAGAAGAAATATTGATATGTAATGAGACACATTCAGATAAGAGAAGTACTATTACCCTAGGGACTGATTGTCTCATTGAGTTTGATTATAAGTTATCTAACGAAGATAGAGGGAGTCATTTGACTTAGTTTGAGGAATTCTTATCTAAGTAAGTTCAGAGACACATTCTGCAAGGAATTCCTCCACATCATGCATTGATTGAAGGATGGTGCAGGCTTCATGAGGCACCACATTCAGAGACAACTTGTGCTTTGTGTCTGCATGTATTAAATAAAGAGGTGTAGTTGTGCTCAGGAAATAAACTACATAAGATCAGGGATATTCCTAAGGATGTAAGAGAAGAAATTACAACACCCCCTGATGATAAAAGTGATGAAAAGAGAAGATACTCAATATGATGATGTTCAAAAGAAATAGAAGGTTGATGTTTTAGTTCCAACAAAACATCTGGATGTATTGAGAAAAGAACCACAAAAGATTAAATGGATATCTGTAGGTGCAACTGCACGAGCTAAGAAGAAAAAAGAAGGTCTTGATAAGCCTTTAATTGAGGATAAGCCCTGGATTTTGAGATTTGATGGCTCCAAGTCTAAGCAGGGAGCTGGTGTAGGTGTGGACCTGATCAATCCATTAGGAAAGTCATTCCTTGCAGCTTATAGACTACAATTCCCCTGCACCAATAATGTGGCTAAATACGAAGCCCTGATACACAATTTATTATTCACTTTGAAGAAACAAGTTAAGGTTCTGCATGTATATGGAGACTCAGAACTAGTAGTGAAGCAAGTCACAAACATATATGCATGCAATTACAAAAGACTATCAAGTTACAGACATAGAGTCTGGGACTTGATAGAAAGCTTCGATGCTTTCAATATCATGCATGTCCCTAGAGAACTTAATCACTGAGCAGATGCACTAGCACAATCTGCTAGTATGTTAGAACCTTTATCCATATAAGGGATGAAGAGGTTCTCTGTGGAACTGGTGTCAACACCATCCATTCCTGATAATATCACCAACTTTCAGGTGTTTGATGACGATAAGCACATCTTGGACTTTATTGCAAATAGAGACATCTTCGAAGTTGAGATAGTAGATGAGAAAAATTTGGAAGACCATGTATGGGATGAAGAGGACATAGTTGATTTTCCCACTAACAAGATCCCCAAAGGCATGATTGAATTAGAAAGGGACTTTGTCTTAGATAACATGATCAAATAGAAAGATCTCCCAAAAACATATGGAGGGGAGTATGCACCAATCAACATAGGATAAGATGATGATACAGGAAATGTCCTGATAGGTAAAGTCTACTCTGAAGAAGAAAGAGAAGGGATGACCTAGGCATTGAAAGATTATATTCATGTTATTGCATGGACATATGATACGTCCATTATAACCCATACAACACCCCTGAAGATTGATGCAAAACCTTTTAGACAAAAGTAGAGACCAGTTAATGCTTTGCTGGAACCACTTATTTTTGAAGAAGTCAAGAAGCTGCTTACTGCCTGGATCATAATTTTAGTTAGGCATTCAACCTTGGTGGCTAATCTGGTTCCAGTCAGAAAGAAGAATGGAGACATACGCTTACGTGTGGACTTCAGGAACCTAAACAAAGCATCAGAGAAGGATAATTATCCTTTTCCCTCTCTAGATGAGGTACTCCAAATGGTTAATGGGGCACAAATGATGTCTTTTCTGGATTGTTTTTTAGGATATAACTAGGTAATGGTGGATAAGATAGACAGATTGAAGACAACCTTCACCACCAAATGAGGGATCTTTGCCTACAGATGCATGCCATTCGACCTTATCAATGCTGGAGCTACCTTTCAGTGGGCTATGGATATAGCATTTAGAGGGCTGGTAGGCCAATGCGTCGTCATATACATGGATGACCTGACGGTTTTCTCAAAGAAAAGAGGTGATCGTATAGAGGACCTCAGAAAAGTACTCAAGAAATGTGAGCAGTATGGTATTTCCCTCAACCCAAAGAAATGCATTTTTGGGGTGACCACTGGAAAATTGCTTGGTCACGTCATATCTGAAAATGAGATGACCATTGACCCTGCAAGAGTTGATTCAATTATGAAATTGCAACTTCTAGGAAGTAAAAAAGAGCTAAAATCCTACTTTGGTAAGATCAACTTCGTCAGGAAGTTTATTACTAGATTTGCAGAGATTGTTAGACCTCTCAGTGCAATGCTAAAGAAAGACACAAAGATCGAATGGACTCCTGAAGCAAAGGCCGCATTCAAAGATATCAAGAAGGCTATTGCTGATGCCCTAATCTTGATAAGTCCAGATTATACTAGAGATTTCTACATCTACTCATTTGCATCAGAACATACATGTGCAACAATTTTGACACAAAGGAGTGAAGTAAAAGAAGAAAAGTCCATTGCCTTCATGAGTTCTCCATTTCGAGATGCAGAGCTAAGATATATAGATATGGAAAGATAAGCTCTTGCCTTGGTTAGAGCTATGAAGAAATTTAGACACTATATCCTAAGAAGCAAGGTAATTGCTGTAGTACCAGATTTAGCTGTCAAGATGCTCCTCATGCAGAGTGAGCTAGGAGAAAAGAGAGCAAAGTGGATCACCATACTACAAGAATATGACATGGATATAACTCCAATGAAATTAGTCAAGGGGTAGGCCCTTAGTCAAATGATAGTTGAAATAGATCCAAATCTGATAAGTCAGCAGTATGCAGTGGATACAAAAGTACATGATGACTGGTAGTCCAACATTAGGCATGTTATGATCACTGGGAGGTGTCCACCAAATATGCATGCATCCCAAAGAAGAGCTTTGAGGATCAAATCACAGAAGTATATGATCAAAGGGGGAGTCATGTTCAAAAGAAATTATGAGGGAATATACCTCAGGTGTTTAGACAAGCAGGAAGCTGCCAAAGTCTTGTTGAAACTACATGATAGATTCGGTACAACCCATGGATCACATCTAGCCACCATAAATGCCATCTTAAGAGCTGGATATTACTAGCCAACCATTTTCAAAGACATAGCTGAGCACATCAAGTGCTTCCATACATGTCAAACTACCTTAAAAAAAGAAAAAATATGCATCTCAACCATTATAGCCTATGATGGAGATGCACCCATTTGTATAATGGGGAATGGATTTCATCGGTCCCATCAATCCTCCATCCTCCTTAGGACACATGTATGTACTAACAATTATAGATTACTGCACCAGTGGACTGAAGCCATCAGTAGCAAGACTTGTACTTTAGATGATGTGATCAGGTTTCTAGAGAGCAACATTACCACCAGGTATGGAATCCATTATGCTCTTGTTTGTGACAATGGACCAGCTTTTGCATCTCTTAAGCTTTCTAGTTGGGCATTTGACCACGAGGTAATTTTAAATTTTTCATCTGATTACTACCCCCAAGGTAATGGCTTAGCTAAATCAACCAATAAGAACCTGTTGAATATCATTAAAAAACTCATTGAAAAGAATCCCAGAGAGTGGAACACTCTACTTAAGAATGCCTTATGGGTAGATAGGACTAGAATGAAGACTACATTGGGAAATTCTCCCTATCAGTTAGTTTATGGGGTGGATCCCATCCTCCCTGTTAACCTAAAAATCCCTACCCTACAGTTTGCACAAGAATATTTGGGCATTGATAATAAACAAGAAGTCAGGTTACTACAACTGATGCACTTAGAAGAAAAATGAGATAGGGCAATTGATCAATTTGCCAAACATCAGGCTATAGTCAAGCATTGGTTTGATAAAAGAGCTAGAGTGAAAGCTTTTAGAATCTTAGACTTAGTCTTATCCTGGTATAAAGCCCATGAAAAGAAGGGTGATAATGGAAAATTCGACAAACTTTGGATTGGCCCTTTCCAAATATCAGAAATCTTAGGGGATAACACCTACAGGCTCAAGACTTTAACATATGAGGATGTTCTATTACCAGTCAACGGACAATTCCTCAAACACTACTTTCAGTCCTAGGTAGGTCATGTCAGGATAGTGCATCATATGTACATACTGTATAGTTGTTTTGTATAGCTTGCTTTGTGTGTTTGCTTTGCTTATTTGTTGTTGAGTCCCTGTTTTGGTCAGGCAAGATAGTGCACCTTTCTACTTTATAAAACTAGTGAAATTGTTAGAATTCAAGAAATTAATACAAATTCTTACATAGGTTGTAACTCTTGTTAGTTTAAGTACCTCTGATCAGGTCTGTGATATCCTATTCATCAGTGGTAACTCTCTTGTTCAAGGAGGTCCTCACAGAATACACCTAACAATCTTGGATTTGTTGAACATACTAGTGTAGTGTTAAGTGAAAAGTCTCAAGGTTTGCGCTTGCTACCATTGCAATTCTCAACCTAAACAACAAGTGTCCACACCTTGCAAATGTGTTTACATGATCATATCTTATGAATACTGAAACAAAAGAGAACAAGAAATATATTGAATATCAAAAGAAATGCTTAGGCCATCCAAGTAACTCTACAGGGGCTATGGACGCCTGTTTGGCAGTGGGACTCTACTAGGGAGAATTGCAACGATAACCTTGTCGGGGCTATGGATGCCTGCTGGCAGCAAGGCTGATGCAGGAGCATCTGGGTTCATGTGCAATCCTCATCAACCAAAAAGATTAGTTTTACTTTCTTGTTGTCTATTTTGGTTGCAGGAGTTGCTGCAAGGGTGAATTGATCAAGTTTGGAGAATTTTTCTAAGGAAGTTGACCAAGTAAGGGGTTGATTTTGAAGAAGGCCCAAATGGGTATCTATACCTCAATTTTGGTGAATAGCTAGTCAAAATTGGTGAAGTTATGCTCTAGCGCGACTTTTGATACCTACCGACCTGGTGCTAAAATCCAATCACACTGGAATTCCGCGCTGACAGACCAAAGGCAATTTGCACTACAATCCAAGGGTTTGGACTTGCGCTACAAATAGCTCCTACTGACCAGGTCCATCACCTTCGAATCCTCTACTAAGTTGGTGACGTCATCATTTCCCGCCGAGCGCTTCACACCACTTGCACTAAAAATTGGTTCTATTGCCTAAGTCCGTCACACTGAAAATCTGCGCTGAGTAATTTCACACTGTTTGTGCTAAAACTCTTCATCGTCGACCTTGTGCTAAATATCAGTTCCTTTGCCTAAGTCAGCGACGTCAAAATCCGCACAGGTCAGATGGACAGAAAATCACCGCTTTGCGACTTAGCGCTAAATTGTTGCTCACTGACTTGCACTAAAATCAAGCTACACTGACAAAGTTAGATGAGGTCAAAGTCTGTGGTAGTCGGATGAGGTTAAAATCCATGCTAGTCAGATGTGGTCAAATTCCGCGCTAGTCAGTTGAGACTGATTTCAACACTTTTCCCAGTAAAGGTCAGCAGAAGCCAAATCCAATGCTTTCTCCTATTGCGCTAAAATCCTATTGGACTGACTTCCCCGCCAGCGAACCAGAAATGACAAAAGGTCAATTTTGATAGTATGTATGGCCATTCCAAGGGCAAATCAAGGCATGACACATGTCAAGGTCATTAATGAAGGTCGGTGGCTACCGTAGAAGTCTATAAATTCATGGGATTTGTTCTTTGAAAGAGCTTCTCCTTACTGAAGTTTGTAGTACATTTTTCAAAGTCTTCCTGAAGAATTCTCCTGAATGCACGATCAGTTTGATTTGCATCTTGTAGCATTGTAAGGATGAGGCCAATATTTTGTAATGTAATCTGCACTCCTACTATAATCTCTGTTGCATATGAATAAATCATTGTTCTTCTGTTGTTCTTCTATTATTGTATTGTTGTGACTCGTTATTGTTGCTTGGTTTAATTGTATGATAAGACTCTTGAACCTTGACTTGCATTAAGTGGTATTAGAGCGAGGTTTCACACTCCTTGAGGCCGTGGGATTGCTGTAGAGGGTCTGTAGACATGGCGCACTGAGATAGAAGAAGGAGAGGACCACCTCCAAGGACTGAAGATGCATCGTTGGCAGAAATGCTAAGAGGCATCATGGATAGGTTGGATGCAATGGAGAGAACGCAACGCAGAGGAGTACCTGTGGTAGATGTAAGTGACAATGAGGAGGTAGAAGTTAGTGAAGAGGAAGTAGAAGAAGGTGAAGATAGATTTGAGGGGAGGTTTCTGCATTGACAAAGATTGCTAGTAAACCTCGTGTTGAGTTACCTAGTTATAATGGTAGTATGAAACTAGATGAGCTAACAGATTGGATTTCAGAAATGGAAAAGTTTTTCAAGTTGGAATCTATCGAAGACCCTAAGAGGGTAAAACTTGCAGTTTTAAAGATAAAAGGACATGCATCTCTATGGTGGGATCATGTGCAAGTTGAAAGACAAAGAAAAAGGAAGGAAAAGATTAAAACCTAGGAGAGGATGTTAACCAAGTTGAAGGCAAAATTCCTGCCGGCCAATCATTAGATCACCATGTTCAAGATGTTGCAGAACCTCAAGCAAAGGGATAAACGTGTGCAAGACTACACTAAAGAAATTTACAGATTGAATATTAGGGCTGGTCACATTGAAGATGACGTTGAGAAGATCTCCAGGTATGTAAATGGGCTACATTATTCTATCCAAGATGAAATTAGCATGGTTAGAATTACCAACATAGAAGTAGCATATCAATTTGCATTGAAGGCAAAAGAAAAGATCTCAAGAAGGCAGAATAGCTCTAGAGGATGAGGAAAATCCTCCAAAGGTAGAGGACAGTCAAATCCTGGACGAGGATCTCAAGATAAGCAAAGTAAAGCAAGTTCTTCCAATACCCAAGGAGGTAGAGGAAGGGGTGATTACCCTAGAGGTAGAGGTAATTTTGGAAGAGGAAGAGGGTTTAGTGGAACATTCTTCCAGTGTGGACAAACTAGACATAGGGCATTTGAATGTCCTTAAGTACAACAGAGCAGTGGCAAAGGAAAGGAGATTAGAGCCCATATAGCACAAGCTAAGGAGGAAGGTGTGGCTAGTGCAGCCTCACCGAAGTGTGGAGAAGAAGCCGAGGATAGAGAATCCTTGATGATGAGGAAAGTTATTTTAGCACCAGAGAAGGTATGAGAGGAACCAGAACAACGAAGAAGTCTGTTTAGAACCAGATGTAAGTCTGGAGGAAAATACTGCAAGGTCATTATGGACAGTGGCAGTACTGACAATTTAGTATCAGAAGAATGGTGCAGAAGTTAAATCTGAAATGATTGAAACACCCCACTCCTTACAAGGTCTATTGGCTGCAAAAGGGACATCAATTACTGGTAAGTGAGCAATGCCTTGTCAAATTTCATATTGGAAATTATAAGGATGAGATATTGTGTGATGTTATGCCAATGGATGCATTCCATCTGTTGTTGGGCAAACCTTGGCAATATGACAGGCAGGCCATTCATGATGGCAAGAGTAATTGCATTACCCTCAAGAAAGATGAGGTTGAGTATGTGTTGAATCCTTTGAAGGATAAAGAGGAGGACGCTGAGAGAGGCAATAGGGTTTGTCTAGTAAGTGGAAAATAGTTCCTAAGGGAAATCAGGAAGGAGAAGGTCTATTATGCTTTCTTGCCTCAAGTTGTAGAAATTATGACAGCTGAGAAGAGGGCATAAGTTCCCACAGGGGTCCAAGAAATTCTGAGTGAGTTTGATGACATACTAATGAAGGACTTCCCTAACGGATTACCTCTAGTTAGAAGCATAAGTCACTGCATGTATTTGATATTGGGAGCAAGCCTACCAAACAAGGCATCATATAAGATGACACCTATGGAAAATGAAGAGGTGAATAGGCAAGTGCAGGAGCTATTGGATAAAGGGTTGATTAGGAAAAGTCTCAGTCTGTGTGCTGTACTTGCAGTACTGGCACCTAAGAAGGATGGAAAATGGTAGATGTGCATGGATTCAAGAGCTATAAACAAGATAACCATTAAGTACAGGTTTCCATTGCCTCGTATGGATGATTTGATGGATTGTTTGAGTGGAGCAAGGTATTTTAGCAAGATCGATTTGAAGAGTGGATACCACCAAATCAGAATTAGAGAAGGGGACGAATGGAAGACAACATTCAAAACCAAGGATGGACTATATGAGTGGTTAGTGTTGCCATTTGGGTTGACAAATGCACCCAACACTTTTATGATATTGATGAATGAGGTGATGAAGCTATTCCTTGGAAAATTTGTCATAGTTTATTTGGATGACATTTTGGTTTTCAGCAAGACAAAGGAGGAGCACCTACTACGTCTAAGGGAAGTTTTGCAAAGATTAAAATAAGAGAAGTTACTGGTGAATACGGATAAGTGCAGTTTGATGCAGAAAGAATTGGTGTATTTGGGCTTTGTAGTATCAGAAGAGGGGTTAAAAATGGACCCTGAGAAGGTTAAGGCAATACTGGATTGGCCTTCCCCCAAAAACATGTTTGAGGCTAGAAATTTTCATGGCTTGGTGAGCTTCTACAGGAAGTTCATTAGGAACTTTAGTGGAATATGTGCACCAATCACCGAAACAATGAAGGGTGTTAGGAAAGAATTCCAATGGACAACTACAGCAGAAAAGAGTTTTCGGATGTTGAAGAAGAAGGTGATAGAATAGCCAGTGTTGGCATTGCCAGACTTTAGCAAAGTTTTCCAAGTAGATTGTGATGCTAGTGGTAGTACAATTGGGGGAGTGTTAAGTCAAGAAGGTAGACCCATTGCCTACTTCAGTGAGAAATTTAATGAAGCAAAAAGGAAATACTCAGTTTATGACCAAGAATTCTATGCTATAGTGCATGCCTTAAAGAAGTGGCGACATTATCTGCTGTCAAATGAGTTTGTGTTGTATACTGATCATCATGCCTTACAGTACATTAATAGTCAAGGTAAGTTAAACTAGAGACATATGAAGTGGGTGGAGTTCCTGCAAAGTTATTCTTTTGTTCTGAAACATCAAAGTGGTAAGTCAAACTGGGTAGCATATGCACTTAGTAGAAAATGTTTGTTGATGAATGAGCTAAGGGTTAATGTTGTTGGCTTTGATGCAATGAAGGATTTGTATCCAGATGATCCTAATTTTAAGGAAGCATGGGTTGTTAGTAAGAGTCCAGTGGTAGGAGATAGGACACCATGGTTGGAATATTTCATCCAGGATAGTTTATTGTTCAAAGGACATAAATTATGCATACCTAGAAGCTCAATGAGAGAGAATCTCATCAGAGAAAAGCACATTGGAGGCTTAAGTGGACATTTTGGGGTAGATAAGATAGTAGCATAGCTAAACGAAAGTTATTTTTGGCCTGTAATGAGTGCAGATGTGAAGAAATTGGTACAAGGCTGTAGAATTTGCCAATATGCTAAGGGAGCACGACAGAATATAGGACTGTATCAGCCATTGTCCATACCTGATAGACCATGAGAGCATATAAGTATGGACTTTGTTTTGGGATTGCCTCAGACACAGTGAGGTCATGATTCCATTTTGTTGTTGTGGACAGATTTTCAAAGATGGTTCATTTTATACCATGTCAGAAGACTAGTGATGCATCCCACAACTACATTATTTTTCGTTGCATGGATTGCCTAAGAGCATAGTTTTAGACCAGGACACGAAGTTTGTTGGTCATTTTTGGTGTACCTTATGGAAGAAAATGGGCACTGAATTAGGTTTCAACTTAGCTTATCATCCTCAGATTGATGGACAAACTGAGGTTGTGAACAAAATTTTGGGAAATCTATTGAGATGTTTGGTGGGAGATAAACCACATCAATGAGATCTTATCCCGGCACATGCATAATTTTCTTATAACAATTCTGTAAATAGAAGTGTAAGGAGTCCTTTTCAAATAGTTTATGGGTACAACCCAAGAGGTGTTGATGAACTTTGAGATAGTGCAGATTTGAACAGGAAGAGTGCTGTTGCTGAAGATTTTGCAGAATACCTTCATGAGGTTCTTAAGGAAGTGAAGGAATAGTTGGAGAAGAGTGCCAACAAGTACAAGGAGCATGTTGATGTGCATAGGAGGGAACAAGAGTTTCAAATAGGAGACTTAGTTTTGACACATTTGAGGAAAGAAAGGTTTCCACAAGGAACATATCATAAATTGAAATCCAAGAAGATAGGCATGTGCAAGGTGTTGAAGAAGTTCTCATCCAATGCCTATGAGATTGAGTTGCCAGCAAGGATAGATATATCACCTATTTTTATTGTTGCTGATCTGTACAAGTTCTATGAAGGAGAGTCAAGCTCACAAGGAGGGATACATTCACATTCACAAGGATGGATAGATCAGTTTCTTGAAAAGAAGATGGAGGAAGTGGATTAGGTGATTGACTCACAAGTGGTTAAGAAGACCAGAGGAAAAGAGTACATGGAGTATCTGGTCAGATGGAAGAACGGAGCTGCAGATGAAGCTTCTTGGCTGATTGTTGCAGAACTTGTCAAGTTTGGGATTCCTATTCCAGACTTGCCAAAATGTTCATGAGTTTTCAACTCATGGAACATTTCAGTTACCCGGCGTGTCTGATGCAGGAGCATCTAGGTTCACATGCAATCCTCATCAACCAAAAATATTTATTTTACTTTCTTGTTGTTTGTTTTGGCTGCAGGAGTTGCTGCAAGGGTGAATTGATCAAGTTTGGAGAATTTTCCTAAGGAAGTTGACCAAGTAAGGGGTTGATCTTGAAGAAGGCCCAAATGGGTATCCGCACCTCAATTTTGGTGAAGAGCTGGTCAAAATTGGTGAAGTTATTCTACAGTGTGACTTTTGATACCTACTAACCTGGCACTAAAATCCAGTCACACTGGAAATCCGCGTTGATAGGCCAAAGGCAATTTGCACTAAAATCTAAGGGTTCAGACTTGCACTACAAATAGAACCTACCAACAAGGTCCATCACCTTTGAATCCTCCACTAAGTCGGCGATGTCATCATTTACCACCGAGCGCTTCACACCTCTTGGGCTAAAAGTCTTCATCATCGACTTGCGCTAAAAACTAGTTCTACTGCCTGAGTCTATCACACTGAAAATCCATGCTGAGCAATTTCACACTGTTTGTGCTAAACTCTTCATCACCAACCTTGCGCTAAATACCAGTTCCTCTGCCTAAGTCAGTGAATGTCAAAATCCGCGCAGGTCGGATGGACGAAAAATCATCGCTTTGTGACTTAGCGCTAAATTGTTTGCTCACCGACTTGCGCTAAAATCAAGTTGCACTGACAAAGTCAGATGAGGTTGAAGTCCGTGCTAGTCGGATGAGGTTAAAATCTACATTGGTCAGATGTGGTCAAATTCTGCACTAGTCAGTTGAGACTGATTTCAACTCTTTCCCCAGTAAAGGTCGGCAGAAGCCAAATCCAACGCTTTCTCCTGTTGTGCTAAAATCCTATTGGACAGACTTCCCCGCCAGCAAACTAGAAATGACAAAAGGTCAATTTTAACAGTTTGTACGACCATTCCAAGGGCAAATCAAGGCATGACACATGTCAAGGTCATTAATGAAGGTTGGTGGCTGTCATAGAAGTCTATAAATTCATGGGATTTGTTCTTTGAAAGAGCTTCTCCTTACTGAAGTTTGTAGTACATTTTTCAGAGTCTTCCTAAAAAATTCTCCTGAATGCATGATCAGTTTGATCTGCATCTTGCAACATTGTAAGGCTGAGGCCGATATTTTGTAATGCAATCTGCACTCCTGTTGTAATCTCTCTTGCATATGAATAAAGCATTGTTCTTCTGTTGTTTTGCTGTTATTGTATTGTTGTGACTCGTTATTGCTGCTTGGTTTAACTATCTGATAAGACTCTTGAACCTTGACTTGCATTAAAGGCTCTATCTAGGTTGGCTATGAGGGTTAAATCAAACTATGCAGCTTCACACCTGTCACTAGTGTTTTCAACTTATCGTCAAGATGAAGGATATGAATCACATGCACACACCTGATTCCTTCTCATAATATTGTTATATTGGTGAACATGATATCATTTAGAAAGGTCAAGATGCCTATATTTGATAAGAATTAGAACATTATGTCCTAATTTGTCTTCATCTCTAGAATTATTTGAATTTTAGTTGTTTTCTTTGGTGGCAAGTTGTTTTGTGGTTACACAACACGCCCCATTTTGTCCTAGAAAAATAGGGACCCAACTTTTTGGTTGGCTTGTTTCCCTTGGTTTTTGGGCAGAATGGTAAAATTAGTAGCAATTGCATGTTAGGATGTCATCCTATGCATATCAAGACCTTAAGATTTAAGTCAAAATGTCAAAGTTAGAATTTGTTGTCATAGACCCTGCCAAGTGAAAGAGTATGAAAATCTAAGTGGGTTTTCTTTTTGAAGCACCTCAAAATTTGTTAAAACAAGGAAGTTATGTGCGGTCAAAGTTCGGTCAATAGGTCATCTAGATATTCACACTGCCATATCATCTGGATATTAACTTAATATCCTGACCTCTGATAATGTCCAGATGTCAAATTTAAAGTGATTAATGGGTTAAATGTCATGCGCATGGATATTAATTAACATCTAGATCTTAACTTAAGTTCCTGGCCTAAAATGTCCATGTCCCGATGACGTCATGTCATCTTGATCTTACGAAGAACCTTGAACATGCTTACGTCACTAGGACATTAGAGCGCATGGATATTAATTTTCTTAATATCCTGATCTTATGTTAACATCCCGATCTAGATGACATCATGTTATCTCAGCTTTATGAAGAATGCTAAACTCGCTTAGATCATCCTGATATTAGCCAACATCTAGATCTTAACTTAATATCTAGATATTGTTCTAAGATCCCTATCTCAATGATGTCACCATCACCTGACACGATATTAAAGATATATCATGTTTACATTATTAGGACATTAAGCCCTAGGGATATTTCACACTTCTATTGTCATGATACTATTTTAGTATCCTTATCCCGATGACATCATTCTATTGCACATCAATAAAAGACTTTCTTCCTGATGACGTCACCCAGATATTTCAACTGGATGGATATTTTGCACTTACAATGTCCCCATCTTAACTTAGTATCCATGCCTTGGACTGAACCAATAACACGATGCCACATGTCCACATTGCACCTGAACATATTGAAGGTAAATTTGTGACCCGATGATGAATCTTTGGTCAACAAGGGTTGACCCAATCTATGCTGACATCATCTAGATATTCATATCTAGATATCCATGAGGATATGACTTATTGGGATATCCATCCCCATAGCCCAGCACTTTTTGCATTTAATGTGATGTAAAATTTGTTGGCATTTAAATTTGAACTCATGCCAATGGACACCTGTAGTGATCTCCTACAATTTAGTTGAATGAAGTTGTCAAATCTCCTTGATGCCATTAATAAGCCCTAAGGTCACAATTCAACTAAGTTAAAAGGGGATTTTATCATCATAATTACATTTGAGAGCCCTAATTTTATTGTGAAGAACTTATTGCGAACTAGAGCTATAATACAGAGTGAAATTGTAGAGGAACACATCATCCTAAGCATCAATTCAGTCATTACCACATTAGTTACAAATTAAGGAAACACTCACAAGTATGCATAAAGGATCTATTCCCCTAGTTATTTTGAAAATAAAATCATGATCAACTAAGGGTAATTAAGGAAATTTGTTAAATGTTCATGCAATATCTGGTAAATTTGATAAGATTTAAAGCTTCTTTCAAAACATAGAGAGTTAACATTATGCTAACCATAGATAGATATATGTTGTTATTTGAGACTGGTATGTTTAATTTGCAGGACAAAATGTCTCAGCCACGCATGGATAAACAAGATGCAGAATTTAAACCAGTCATGTTTCCTAGGACACATGGTGTGTATAACAAGCTGAGATTTATAGAAGACACCCATTTGAGCAATACTAACATTAAGGCATTCAGAGCTCAAATCGATGCCAGAGAGGATGATCCCATCCTAAATAACATAGTAACATCAGGGATGTATCATGCAGCTAGGTTCCCATATGCCACAGAAGCTTTTGATCTTATGGTCGAGTGTGTACAAAATTATGACATTACCACAAGGAAGGTGGAGAAACAAGAAAGGTGTTATGCTAATTTATCTATGGACAACATCATTGATGCATTCAACTTGCCAATATCCCAACCCATCTATGTGCTAGACCTAGAGGCACTAACAAAAGAATTCAACGCAAATTAAAAGAATTGTAGGAAGGTAATCTTCCAGGGATGGAAAGATCTGACCAATAAGTCCAAGGTAGCCACCATATTTCCACAACATCTCTACAAATATGATTTCAGTGAAGAGGTGCAATATACAATATTCATGCTCAGCAGGATAAGGGACTTGGTGAATTGTGGAACTTTTGAGCCATGGATGTTCAGACTAATCAGAATGGTCATTGAACAGGAGGATAATACAAAGGTCCAATGGGCTAAAATTATTAGTGATACAATGCATGAGCAGATGATCAAACGGAAAGATGGTAAAGGTATGGTCTTCAGGATGATCTTCTACTTAGTGTATGCTTGTGCATCAAAAGGCACATTTGATGGATTACAAACTATGGGAAAGATAGGTAAATTACACAATGCGAAGACTCCCTGGGAGTATTATCCCCAGTTGGAGAGGAAACATTCAGTCCAACATTATAAAATTGTCAATGATTGCTTCATAATGCACATAATCAGGGTCATGGAAGGAGACAGAGCCAAAAGGTTTTCAGTAGGTGCCACAAAGATGATTAATGGATATGGTTCTTGGTTCATCCAAGACAAGACACATTCTTATATCTGAATGGAAGGTTTTAGTGGAAAACCATATATGCTACCTAGGTATCCTTCAGACAAGGTAGTCTTGATGGAGATGATGAGGCAACAGTTGCCCATACTTGAGTTATCTAAGGTTAAAGAGGGGAGACCATACAAAAAATTTCCCATTGACATCAACTAGTTCCTGGTAGGAGCTATAGACAATGCTAGGAAGGCTGAGGCAGACTTGAAAAGTTTGAACTTGAAGCTATTTCTACTAGCTAGAGATTATGATCCTTACCATAGGATCGAGAAAAGATTCAATAATAAGTACAAGCATAGTGTGCACCTCGAGGACTATTGGGCTGATTGCGATGATGAGCATGAGGTGAGGAGAAGAGAGTATCAAATATTGACAATAGATCAGATGAGGACCATAGGGAACCCTGAGGTGCCTCCACAAATTAAGAAAGATGATGATGATGTCATGGATTCTGAGTATGAAAAAAATAAAATATATAATGTCACAATTTCTTCTCCAAATTTAACACAAAAGGATGAAACATCAATAGATGTCCTCACTGCCAAAGTCATGGCTAGGACAAAGAATTGGGTGGCAAAAAAGGTCAATGAGTTAAAAGAAAAGGGCATTGTTGTCACATATGACAAAAAAAGAAAGATGAAAGAAAGAGAAGAGCCCAGATTTGATGACTTCTTGGTAAGAAGAGGCAGGTCCTAGGGACCAAACTAGATGAGCCCAATTCATTTGGAGCTGTAGATGAGCCTACCAAAGAAGGGGTTTCTCTAGTATTTTGGCCTCCATCACCTACTATAGGTCTGGTATTAAAGGCAGTTCCAATCACCAAGTCCAAAGCACCAGTTTTTAAGGATAAGAAGGATCCCTTGGAAGGAGAAGGTCCCAGTCATATAGGAGCCATGAAAGAGGATATAACTAATATAGAAAAAGATCATGTCCCAATTGAAACATTGCTGGGGACAGAGAAGGATCTAGTATAGGGTGTTAAGGTGCCAAAACAAAGTAGATATCAGGGCCCTCACATGAGAGGAGCTATTTCACCACCACTAGTAGCAGCATTAGGATCATCATCATTGAATGTAAGAAAAGAGTTACAACATGATGTGCCAGTGGAGGCAATTATCAAGGTGAAGATTGAAATGACACAAGAGCCCAAGTGCCAAATGAAAGAGAAGGAAGCAGCTAAGGCCTTCCCATTGAGTGAGACCATTGATCTTACTGAAGATGATGTAGTAAAGGATATCACCAATCATCCTATTGAAACTATGCTCCAGTATACAAAATCTGCATGAAGAGCTACTGCTGCCAAGTCACATGATGAGGAAATGGAAAGGGCAGAATCTCTTGAAGTAGAGGTACACATGGGACCTCTAAATACTTTGATTGAAAATGTGACTAGCCTAGCAGTGGTAGATTTGACTTATCTTCTTGAAGGAGGAAGAATTAAACAAGAGGCTATTAAAGATAGCCAAATACAAGGATAAAATATTCAAATGGAAGTTGATGATAAGGGTGATGACACTCAAATGGAAGGAGCACATCCAGATATCAAAGGAGGTAAAAATGAACAAGGGCATCAGGATATTCTAATGAAGGAATCTGAAGAGGAACCTGCATCAAGATCAATCTTGGATACATGAGATAAAATTGATAAGGGAGATGATAAGCAACATGAAGAGAAGCCCCATCAAGATGATTAGGTACAAAATCCTAAAAATCTTCAAGTAGAGGAACAAATGCATGAAGAACAATTTGAAGATATACCTTAGGATGGTGATGATCAAGATAAACAAGAAGGTATGACCCATATAGATCAGCCAGCCCCAGAACAAAGACAAGAGGATATAAAGCATGGAAAAGAAGATACACCAGATGTTGAAAAAGAGAAACTAGATCAAAGAATCAATAGGTCATCTACATTATCATTGGTATCTTCAAAAGTAAGTCACTCACAAGAACAACCAGTACCTTTTGATTTCAAGTCTTGATTTACCCTTGATCTAGCTAAGTTTAAAGGGAGAGCTAGAGTAGTCTCCACAATAAAGAGGGACCCTAAAATAGGAAAGAGGATAGCTCAAGTCACTGTTCCTATGGTAGAAAAGGCCAAAGGATAAATCATGCTAGAAGATTTCCAAGTGAAACATATTGACTTAGGTCATGTCACTACAGAACAAGAAATTTAGGAACATATTGAGAGTATTGAGGTTGTACTCTGTAGTGTCCAAAATAAAGAAGCTTAAAGCCAGAAAGAAAGAATTGAAAGAACATAATGCTTAGTTACAATAGTTTATACAGGGATTGGTGAAACTAAATAATCTAGCATCTGCCCTATAGGCAACAGAGAGGCCCAGTGCTTTAACACTGATCAGTGAAGAAGGGATAGCTGGTTTGGATGTACAGAAACATCAAGCTCATATCATGAATAAATGGTTCATGAGATTTATGACTTTAGGGGAGAACTTAATAAGCACATCCAGGTCCAATTGGGACACATTGTCTGATATGAAGAAGAACATTGATTCTTTAAAGAGTGAATTCACTCAGTGAATAAAACAATGTAATTATGAATTGGGTAGGATTGAAGAGGCTAAAGGGAAGTCAGATGAGGAATTATTCAAGAATAAGATTATCACCAATATGACTCTTCCTCTATTGGACACATGGGTTATAAAACTACAATTTGAATTAGATGTACTGAAATCTAGCATGTAGAAAGTAAGGGATATGCAAACCAAGATCCATGATCTACTATCAAATGAAATGAAGGTGCTAGAGGAATTGTTGGAGAATGCTATTGAAGAAGAAGTAGTGCCAGAGATAGATGATTCCATCTAGATATTCAAAGATAAATTCAGAGAAGTGGCAGAGGATCCTGTGAAGTCTTTTATAGAGGATATCATGGATGAGATGTCAAAGTTGAATGTAAACGTAAAGGCATATGATAAAGAAGTGGAAAACATAGCATCAATGATGAAGTCCTTAGAGGATTAGATTAGAGCATTGAAATATGCAAAGGCAAGAGCTCAGGCTATAAGTAAACTCTAGGTGGACACTTTTGTGCAGGCATGTGACTATCATAAGAAGTTGGACACAGGAATGCTGGTGCACGAGGAAGATGTATCTGAATAAGAAGATATAGGAGATCACTTTGATAGAATGAGAGGTGAAGAGGTTGTATTGACCAAATTCAAAGTTAGAGGATATCCGTTCATGCCTTATAGATGGTTGCCAACTGGCAACTTGTGCCACGTATTTTGTATTTTGACTTTGTCAAAGAAATGTGTACCGTTGATCATAATAGATAAATGCTGATCGTAGGATCTTTTGTAATTGATTCTCATCCTTTCTTTATACAAGGATGGAGAATCGCAGTTGTAGATTATTAGAAGCTTAATTGAGATTAGATTGTTGAATTTCATGACCAATTCTCAAGGTCAATTGTCAATATATATTCATTTTGCATACTTAATGAAGATGAAGACTTGTGATTATAAACAATCGTAAATCTCACGTAACCTATGGATGATATCTTGATATTCCTTTGATGTGTTGTGTCCCTTGGAGTGCATATCAGTCTGTGAATGTTATTATTATCTTTTCCTTTGAAGATTCACATCGATCATATGTAGCTGTGGAATGACCTGGTGAAAATATTTAATTTTCTTCTCTTCATGATAGTATCAAGGATATATGTGGATCAGTGACCGAAGATTCATTCATTTCAGTAAATTTAGATAGCTTTTATTTCAATTTCTCTAAATTTCATTTGAATCACCATCATCACAACTGTAAAATACAGAAAATGATAAGCAAAACACAAAATATGTTGATATTCGTAGATACATGAAGATCATAGGCATATTTAGACAAAGTGCATACAGAATAGCAAATATCATGAAAATAATCATAAATAATGGCAATAATCATAGAAATACACGCTTGTAGGCACATTATTTGAAGAAATTTATAGTGCAGAAGTAAAATAAAGTAAGGATTAATTCAAATTTAAGTGAATCAGAGATAGTTTTAGAAGAATTACTCAAAATAATCATGAATCATCTTAACCAGAATGATAGGTAGAAGAATTGATCAAACTTACTTAAATATTTGCTTGATCTAGTTAGATACTATAAGATTTAACATCGTTCGTCAAGAATTTACAGAGAGCAGGTGAAACAGAGTATATATGTATATCAAGATGCAAGTACCTTGAAATCAAGCATAAGGCCCCTAATGGAAAAACACCAATTCACATCAAACTAACTGAGAGATTGTCAAAGATTATGAAATAATCAACGAAGACTTGGAGTCATCAATTCATCCTGAATTGATCGTACTTTTCAAAAAGATATGGTTTGCTTTGTGAATTTTATTATTGTTGTTATGACTAACATCATCATCAACACATCCAAGAATCAATATCCTATGAAGAGAGAACCCCCCTAAAAATCTATGTTCATTGTAAGTACTCAATAAAACAAATATATAATAAAAATCTAGTGGGCTATACCTGTCAGTTGGATTCTATTATCTTGTGGATATCCTCAAGGTAGGAATAAGGGGCTCTGCCTATTTTTCTATATGCTCATCCTACACATCCTCAACTAAACTTTTGTTTAAATCCTCTTCTTCCTCTCCATCCTCTAATCCATCTATCTATTCTTTCACATGTGCATCTTCCTACTTCTTAGCTTTAGCCTCAAAATGCATTATTTTTGTCCCATATTTTTCTTTTGGTTGTTCTAGACCTGAAGAAGCTCTAAACTCCTTAAAAATTGCATCTCTAGATAAAAAATAATTTTCTACGTTAGAGGATTCCAAAACTTACAACCTTTAACATTCTCACCATAACCTAAAAAGATGCATTTTTGAGCCTTTGGATCTAGTTTAGAGCATTTTTTAAGGCACATGAACATAAGCCTCACAACTAAATATCCTTAAATGTGAAACTAAAGGCCTCTTACCTATCCACACTTCATAAGGAGTTTTGTCAACACAAGCCAAATAAAGAGATTTATTAATCAAATAACAAGCAGTACTTACAACCTCTACTCAAAAGCAGCGATCTAACTATGTACCACTTAACATACATCTGGCTCTTTCCATTAAGGTTTAGTTCATTCTTTCTACAACCACATGTTTTGGGTTGTATAAGGTGTTGTCTTCTGTCAAACAATACTTGCATGCTTACATAATTCATTAAATTCTCTAGAACACTATTCACCACCATTGTCAGATTTGAACACCTTTATTTTATAGTCTGTTTTCTTTTCAACTAATGCCTTAAATTCATTAAACTTAGTAAAAACTTCAAATTTAGCACACATAAGATAAATCTAGGTGTATTTAGAGGCATAATCAATGAATGTAACATAAAGTTGAGATTTTTCAATAGAACCCACATCCACTAGACCAAACACATCTGAATGAATGATTTTTAATAATCTCTTTGCCCTATAACTTCCAATAAGAAATAAAAATCTATTTTGTTTATCAAACACACAATGGTCATAGCAATCATTTTTACCAACAAAATAATTAGAATAACCATAAACCCATTTTTTATTAATAATGGGCCTAAGACCTTTTTCACTTATGTGACCCAATTGTTGGTGCCACAACATACATGCATTTTCAAAATTTCCAATTACATTGGCAAAGTTACAAAATGTGGAGGCATTCAGCCTAAATAAAGTCCCAATCCAAGATCCTCTAGCTACCACCAAGTTTCCTCTCACCAACCCGCAACTAAGCTTGCCAAATGTCACATGCATACTAGAATCATTCAACTTGGATACTAAAAGTAAATTTCTTGCAAGTCCTAGAATATGCAAAACAATATCAATGGTTTTAACTCTTCCATAACTAAAACACAATTGTACCTTTCCTTTACTAACTATCCACTTAGTACTATTATCACCAAAGAAAACCTCTCCTCCATCATAAGCTATTTATGTCAAAAACCACTCCTTGTTGGGAGTTATATGGTAGGAGAAACTTGAATCAATGAGCCAAGCATCATCACTAATAGTGTTAGCAAAAGTAAACAAAGCATCATTATCAATGTCATTAGAATATTTCTTTGTGGAGGAATTTGAATATTTCTTCTTATTTCTACATTCCTTCTTCACATGCCCTCTCTTCATGCAATTCCAACTCTTTACTCTACTCTTCCCTAGGGTTCTTGACCACCCTTTTGATTTGGATCTATACTTCTTTTTATCCCCCTTAGACCCTCATTTTTCCTTGGGCCTTCCTCGAACATGTAGAGAATCCTTTGAACCATCATTCATGGATGATATTCTCATCTCTGAAAGAAAAATAACAATGAGACTATCCATTTTAGGCTCTACACCACCACCACTAATGGAAACAATTAAATTTTCCCAAGATTCAAGTAAAGAGCAAAGTAGTATGATGCATTTATCTTCCTCTTCTAACTTAACATCTACTGAAGAAAGTTGACTCAAAATCAAATTAAAAGCATTCAAATGATTTGCAACTAAATTGACATCTTTCATTTTCAAAGAATATAACCATCTTTTGAGATATAATTTAATGGTTAGACTTTTAGTTTGATAAATATCACCTATTCTCTTCCATAGCTTGGATGTAGTAGTCTCCTTAGAGACATTCAAGAGGACAAAATCTGCAAGACACAACTAAATGGTTCCTCATGCCTTCTTGTCCAACTTTTTCTAATCTTCATTAGACATTGCATCTAGATTCTTTTCTTTTGCAACTGGAACCCACTGATCTCTTTCTTCTAAAAGATCTTCCATCTTAACCTTCCACATCTCATATTCGATACCATTAAATTTCTCAATATCCGCATGAGAAACAAATGCTATGGTTTTCAATCTCTTCACAAATCTATAAAACCACACAATATAAAATCTCCCACTGTAGCCAAAAACTTTCAAAACTTAATAGAAAGGTGTCCCCTCTATAGAGAATCATGATTTTGACACCAAATGTTAAGAAACAAGGTGAAACTACTACAAAAAAATCTTCTAGAAAGTGTATGCAAATCTAAAATTTGTTCCTTTTTACGAGATTACTATAAAGATTATGTGTAGATGCATAAACCAACAAATAAAAAATAAAATCAACAAACTATAATAACATAGGATTTACATGGAGAAACCCTTTTGGGTAAAAAATCCACCAGCAAAAGAGAGCACCAAGTATGTATTAATCTTCACAAACAAGATTACAAATATATAACACATTTCACTCTTCTTTCCAACAACAATCTAACAACACTTGTGTAACTACAACTTCTCATACAAACCACCAACTCAAGGCATCAATATATAGGCAAATACAATATAAGATACCATAAATGGTATTGTAAACCAAGTGCTAATACCATGGGCCAAAACTAGGTGCCAAAATGACCATAAAGACCCAAAAATAGCTCACAAAAGTTGAGGCAAATATTCTCATGCCCCTCACACATGCAAAATCTCCAGGAATAGTATGTAACTCCTACCTTGTAAGGAATTAGTTATAAACTATCATATGCCTTATTTAAATGATCCTCTTACAAATTGTCAATAATTATTGCCATAGATGTTGTCATTGACTAAAAATAGCCCTGTTGTCATTGATGATGTCATAGACTAAAGTAAGCTTCCAGCCCACTCAATGCCACCTTGAAAAGAATATTCCAAGTGCCTAGAAAATAATATTTAATTACAAAAAATGTTCCTCCTCATGTTCCAAGTACCCTTTCCATGATTCTTGGGGTCACATAAAATGATAATCAACTATTAAAATATTAAATTAAAATACATAGTCTTAGGATTACAAAGTTAATATCACAAATCCTAACATATATAATGGTCCAATTGTCAGGTTTGGTCCAAATGCACTTTATCTCTTCTAATTATTGTTCTAATAGATCAATCTATATTCTTATGAGGATAGAGGATAAAGGCAACTTTTTTTAACTCCAATATTGCAAAATTTTTCATAATCAACCTTTTTTTGTGTTAGATTTTGTGACCAAATCCCTCAAATAATCTATACATTATTATTCTAATATCTAGAGGAATTATTATTTTTTCATAAATTTCCTAATATTTCATTTTAGATTGGGTTAATTTTTTCTAAAACTAACAAGGAAAACACATAAATTTTGTTATAATAGTCTTAAATATATTGGACTAAATATGATCAATTTATAAATCCAACTTGTTCTTTAACTTGTTTTGTTGTAATCTAGAGCCACTATTTGATTATCTTTTGTATGATAAGATGTTTAGAACTTATGCTATATTTTTAATAGGTGTTCCTTCTCATCACAAGCTACAATTATATTGAAGGTAGAAAATTAATCCACAAGATTTTAGATTTCACATATAATAAACTTTCTTTAACTAAGCTACAAAGTTGTGAGGGATAGCTCTCAAGATTTGGACCTAACCTTATCCCTCTTAAATGCCTTGAGTAGAGGGAATAAACTAAAAATTGAACCTTAGTGGGTTTTAATTGACCGAAGTACCTTCATCGTGACCATTTTCACCTTAATGCACTCATTTGATTTGTGTTGGAAATGAATCATGAGCATATACTCAAACTCTTTATACTTTTTTATTAGTCTCTACTATATATTCCTAAATATGGGTTTCTACTCAACAAGCCTCTAATTAGGTATAAGTAGAAGGCCTCTTTATAACTTACATTAAAAGGACAATGTATGACAACATACATGATAATATACAAGGAATGCATAATGTAATATACGAGGAAATATGTAGGAAAACATGTAAGGTGATAATGCTAATATTAGCTTGAAATGATCATATTCCTTCTTGTAGTTTCTATATTACCTTCTATCTTTTTGATCTTGTATTCCTATGAATACACTAGTATCCAAGACTCTCCTATCTTGAATCTAAAATTGGATTCACAAAAAAATACGCTTTGTTTGCCTTCATATCTATCACTTTTATTACCACCATAAGAGCTATCATTTGTTTTCACTTCCAAACCATATGTTCGTTGTCTTCTATCACTTGTTCCTTGATTTTTAGTTATCCTATAGACTTGTTGTCTTTGTTTCTCTTCTTGTCCACCTTTAGCTTTAATTTTCTACATATCTTATTTTCTTCCTTGATTTGTTATATTCTTTTTTCCATTATTTGCAACTTCATCATATACATGTCTCTTTGGATCTCCCTCTACATATTATTCATATAATCATTTTCCATCACCATTTTTAATTGATAATTGTTCTTCATTATCTCCTTACGTCATCTTTCAATTGCCCTGAATTCACCATGTGTCAATATTTTCTACTCAAATATTCTTTTCCCTTCACCAATATATTCTTCAACTATAGAAAGTACTTTCTAATCACTTTCCAACACCATTATTAATTGTGTTATCTCAAACTTCACCAACTATAGTTTATTTGAATTTCTCAACTTGCATTCAACTTCCCTTACTTCAAACTATATATTCGCCTATCCACCTGGATCTTTTGGTTCTCCATCATCTTCTTTGACTTCTAAATTCTTCCACCATTTAGTTTCTTCTTCACCAAAAACTATACTTTTCACCACACTCAATATTCTTACATGAGATACTTCTTTTTCATCCCTTTGAACTGCAACTTTAATTATCCCTTCTATCTCTCATCAATAATATATTATTCATAATTCTCTCATTAACATAAATTTCTTCTTCTTTGATGTCTCATCAAACATGGGTTGTTTCCAAACAAACTTTTTACCTTTCACAAGTTGTTCCATACTTTTGCAACCTTGTTCCATACTCAATATCTTAACTATCAATAGAATAAAATTCACTTTCTCCACTATATCACTATACTCACCTTTCCAATCCTTCTTCATGTCCTTAGGGTAAACATATATACTGCATCCTTTAGATATAACACTTCCTCTTTTTGATCTTTGGATTCCACATAATCTTCCCATATCTTATTTGCAATTATATGATTCTTAGTTCTCTTCATTTCATCATTAGCAACCAACCATGATATTTGTGATCCATCTTTTAGCATTCTTTCACTGTAATTATTTCCTTCTTCCACTCATGTCTTCACTTGTCTCACCATAGGTTCATAATCATCTCTCCCATTACCATAATCACATCTACATTCATCTACCTTTGATTCAACATGTCTTCATCTATACTTTTCGCATTATCTCTACCTTCTCAATATCAATTATCATTTCTTATATACCTTCTATAAGTCTTCTATTTGCATCTTTTTCTTTACTTTCACTCTTATCAATCATCATATCTAACTTTTATTAGAATAATGTCATTAGAAACATCACCTATCTACTTACAAATCATACTTATTTCATCATACCTCTCATATCTTCTTTTGTCACTACCTTCTAAAAAAACATCTTGAATATTGTAATCATTTAATCCTTCATCTTATTTTTGGCATGTTTACAATTTAACCTTTATTTCTTCATGTTATTTATCTTCACTTCCTAAACTGAGCATATGACTCTCTCTTTCATCTGCTTTTACAATACTCAATCTACCTTGAAATTCTTCATCACATAAAACAATCCTTCTACTTTACTTTTAACATCAACAACTTCCACATTACTTTGACTTTTGTTACTATATTCTACAATCTTCTACTAGTTCATCATCTACCTATAGGGTAACTTATCTTCAACTCTTCTAGATGTCAGTTGTCCTACCATACATCCTCTATAACCCTTTGTGCTAGCATGCCTTCCATCATTTTTTCTATAATATCAGTCTCACAATTCATTAGATCCATCTTTCTCTTATACTCCTTTCCTAGTCCATATCTACTTTCCTTTCCTTTCCTCTTGCTAGTTTTTGTTGTAAATTATCTAATCTATCTACCACATTCTTTAACATATTTTCTACCTTTTCCATTTTCTTTTCTAGAGCACTTAATGAGACAACAACCCTAACTTTTTGGCTCATATTCATTCCTCTAATTTTCATGAAAACACTAAATCACTTAAATACTTGTGGATTGCCTCAACCTTTGATGCTTGATCCATTCCCCTTTCATGCTATAAATTTATCTTCTTTGAAACCTTGTCTTCTTTATTCCTTTTTCCTTCTATTATTTCTTCACACTCCTGGAAAATTACCTAACAAATCGATGATCTATCCATCCTCATCTTTCACAATCACTTTTAGATCACACTTTCATAATTGATTTTATACAACATTAATAGATTGTCTTGAATTGTTGGTGTTTCTATCTACAGGATGATTTACTTGACCTTTACTTTAGATTATTCTCTCTTACAAATTATCTCTCAATAAATGGTCTATTTTCTCACACTCTATAAATTCTTCTTTACAAATTTGATGTTGACTACCTCTATAATGTCATAAATTGCATACCCTGCAATTTTGTGTTGTGCCATGCACCCGCCTTAATAACCCCCTCATGTAGCTAAGCTTACGTTATCTTCCCTAAATCAAACTATTTCTAAAATCCATACTGGAAGGTTACCCTCACAATCTTTCTACACCCTCATGCCAAAAATGGAATCATTCTCCTAAGATGATAGCGCAATGCACAAACATTTGTGCGATGTGCTGGTGACCCATACCATATAGTATCGTGAAGTGTATGTTACATTTATGTCATGCCCACATTTCCCATGCAGCCATGACACGCAACACACGTGTCATGTCCACATTTGTCATGTGGTCATGACACAAAATATCAAAAACTTTTCCACATGTCCCTAGAAACCCCCTTGCACGCGTTAGCGTGCTTGGTGGCAATACGCATAAGGCGTAAACATGTCAATCGAATCTCAGGGAAGAGTGATTACATACGCAATCCCCTGCGTGATGATAGTTGACTAGGGGTTATGCGACGCGAAGAGCATTGCTACTAGGGTTAGGATTGATTTGACCCGAACCCTAAGTTTCCTAGGTGAGTGATATGATTTCGACAGGAGTCAAAATCCAACCCTAATTCTAGAGCACAAAAATAGATTAAAAATACGCTTACATTAAAATAATAATCGCAAGGCAAAATAAAATGTTAACTAATGCCAAGGAAATTTATTTAAAACAACTGCCCTAAGTCTCAGAAAAATTCGGCAGCATAACACGTTATTAACGTTTGGATTAAATATTTTTAAAAAGGTCTCCCTCAAGCATTTAAGAGAAAATTTAAATAAAAATATTAAATTAAATTTACCTAAATAACATTATAAAAGAATTACCACCCAATTAATTGAAAATCAAATTTAATGAAACTATTAAATAATTAATCCCCAAAATAATAAAGTCCACTAATAAATATAATTCCAACAATTATATTTATTCAAAAACGTCAAAAGTAAAATTCCTAAGAAAAGGAATTAAATCAATCTTCCCCAATCCATAAAAATCAAATAACAAAAATGAAGGCAATAAAACAATCTCCAATTTAATTAAATTAAATCCCACTAGAAAAAGAATAATATAGGAGTTTAAAAATTAAAAAGCAAAGGGATAGAAAAACCCACTTAAATCCCTAACTACCATATCCCAAATTTAAAATAGATGATAATTTTTTTAAAAAAATGTGCCTGGTAAACTTTTTAACGTGACCGACAACACTGGTGCGACACGCCCTCTGGTTCCATGCGAATGCTTTTGCCTGGAGCAATGAACCGATGAGGCCACAACATGAGGGACCTCATCCCCTAGCAAGAACATTTCAAACCCGCGAGCTCGTTGGCCCAGCGAAGGCGTAAAGTCTGTGAGCTCGTTGGCCCAGTGGGGGTTTGAACTCTGGTGGCCACCACTACAACTGAGCGACTTAACCACCGAATCACACCCTTATCGGCAAATAGATGATATATTTAAAACTCCATAAGACTCAAATTAATTCCAAGGCAACATTTAAGTCTAGAGAAATAAATAATTTTAAACACTTACCCACATAAAAATGAACCCAAGGAAAATAATAAATAAATAAACTTCAATGAATTTCAAAAAAGAAAGAAGAGGGAGAGTTAGGATTCACGTGCAAATGGAAATGAAATAAAATAAATTTATTCTAATTTCCCACTCAACCCACAACCCTAAAACCTCTCTTTTATTTTATTAGTTTCTTCACATTTGCCCTAACCCTATTCTCTTTCTTTTTCCTCTTCTCTATTCTTTTCATTTTATTTGCTCCCTTTTGTTTTCTCTTTGTTTGTTTTGTTGCAGGTCAGGGTTTTAGTTATGCTGTTGGCAGCCATGGGCTTATTGCCTCAACAGGTATATATTCATTGTATATCAGACATGGTTCTCTTTATTTTATTACACACACACATATATATTCTTTGTTGCAGATCTGAGTATATATATATATATATATATATTTTGTTTTAAAATACAGAGAAGCACAGTGTATATATATAAATATATATATTTTATTGCATTAAAAATAATTAATAAATGGCAGAAATCTCATATATCACAGAGTAGTGAAAATGGAATTAGTTGCAGGTTTAATGGAGGGGCGATGGCTCAAGGGGCAGTGTCGCCGCCGTATACAGAAATCACAATTTTTTTTTGTTTAGTGTTTGAGACAGGTGTGGGTGGGGGTTCGACCCCCCTCCCCACACACCCTTCAAAAATGGCGATGGCTGTGTGGGCGGCGGCCTATGGCCGCCGTCCCCACAGCCCCAATACTCTTTCTTTTTTTTTTTAAACTCTAAACCCTACACTCTAGGGTTTGGCCATAAAGAATATGTAATTTCCTTCCACTTTTTCTACTGTGAAAAAGAATAGTAAATAATATATATCATTCAATTATTTTTAAAATGCATTCCCATTTGATATTAAATATATAATGTATATATATAAGCATATGTATATACACAACAATTTAACATAAATCTTAACAGTAAGGTTTAAAATAAACTTTTAGCAAAAATATATAAATATAATATATATACACAAATAAGCAGAAAAATTAGTTAACTTAAAAATATATGTTTAGGAGAGCTTAGGGAAACTGATTTTTTATTTGACAGTAGAAATAAGAAAAAGACAGTTATATTATATTTTTCTTTCTTTGAAACAGTAAATAATATGAGGAAGTAATAATTTTCCAAGAACCATATCAATATAAAGCTTATCAATTTTCTTTTCTATTCTTGCATTTAAAAAGCAACTATTGCATTGGCACACAAATAAATTTAACCATCAATAAAAATAACTTTTCCACACAATGAAACACATTAATATAACAAGAAGATAATATCCATTATAGGACAGAAAGGAAATCTTTTTACAACAACTATAACTCCATTAAAATATGTAGAAAACAATTGCATACATAAGGGAAATTTTATTACACTACTTCAGCTTTGAGAGTTCATACTTTGACAACTAAATACAATAAGGTCACAAGGACCATGACTCACAAAACAACCAACATGATATTAAAAATAAGGCCGCAATGACCATTTCTTTAAAGCTCCAAGACCACCAAAAATAACTTGTAATAATTTTAACACAAAGAGGGGAAAGCCAAGCCACAAAAACTGCTCTCCTCCCTACCATAGACCCGTAAGTGGGTCACCCTCGAGCTGGGAGGTCGATCTTCACACGGGTCTATCATTCCACAACAAAATCAAAATACAAGCCAACAACACAAAATCATCCATAGCTTTTATACAAAACGAAACTCATAGAAATGAGTTTGGAGGGGTAGGGGAGTGGACCGCTCGACTCAAGAGGTCACTCCAAAAACTCATAGTCTCAACACCACAAGGCCTCAAGCCAAAAAAATGATATCTCCATAAAATACAAAATCACCATGGCACTCATGCCAACCAAAATAATCCCATAATCAATATAATGCCCTCAAGGCCATAAGAATACCAACACCAGGAGGGTGACCTCGAGGAGGTTCACTCCTCCCCCACCCCACACAAGGAAGGACACACCCAAATGGGTAGTCCCATACCAATACGCTCAAAAACCACACAAAAGAAAATACTCCCAAAACACAACCAAGCACATAAGCAAAAGTATAACAAGCATAAGGGATGGCTAAATGCCATGAGGCTTACCTTAAGAACCCAATAATGGATGCAAGTTGAAGAAGAGCCCACAAGATTTCTCTAAGCCTCCAATCCTCCAAAATCCTCTAACTCCTTCCCAAAAACCTCCAAAGATAGATTTTTTTAAAAAGCCAGAACCCCCAACTCCTCTCGAAGAGAAGTTAAAATAGGCCTCAAATCTAGGCCTTGAGGAATGAGAAGGTGACACATGTCACCTTCTCCCTCCTCATCCCATGCCACTTGCAAGGGAGAAGGAAAAGTGTCACCCTCCTATCCATTCAAACCCTCACCCTCTCCACTTGTGCTCTCACACATGTGTGAGCAAAAGTGGAGAGGTGGCATCTCTCCCCATGGCTCCATGAGGATAAGGGATGACACATGTCATCACCTTATTCTCCAAGAGAGCCCCTTCACTCCAAGATGCTCTCACAGAGAGTCTTGGAGGAAGGTTCCACACACTTGGGGGTCTTGAAGACTCCCCAAGTCTTCAAGGTGGAGGAATCCCCAAGCCTTGGGAAGGGAGATGGGCCTTCTTTCAAGGCATGACTCATCGCCCACCCTTAGCCATTTTGAATTTTTGTCACTTTTACTTAGCCCAAGTTTAAGGTGACTAGACGGGAGTTACCCTAGGGTTTAGTAAGCCCAAATAGACCCTAGACCCTAGGGGTACCACCTAGTGTTAGTTTAGACCTCTAATAAACACTTAAGGAGGTCTAAATTCACATTAAATGACCCAAAAATAAAAGAACACCAAATGGTGTGAATTTAAACACATATTTTACAACACATCAATTAAATTAAAGAAAAGGGGTGAATTAGGCTAATAATTAAATAAAGGCATTCACAAAAACATCATTCAATCACACATGATCCTCATCCCTCTTGGGAATGGATCAGTCTAACAAGGGAAACACATAAGTGTGAGATTGGCCTCTGATTTTTCGTGGCCCGTAAAATCACCTGCGCACTTGAACAAACGGTCAATCCAACATGTATATATATCATAGCTAAAGCAATGGAAAGTAACACTCATGTTATCACATAATTCATACAAAATATTAAACAACTCACATCATAATTAAGATTCATGATTGCATTTTCTATATACTATCTCATAATCAAAATCACATAGAAATCCATATAATGAGCTCATAATCAACATCACTAATAATCATCAAGTGTATCTCACATGTCTAACATCATAAGAGCATCAAAATAGGATATAATCAAATCACCACATACTAATCAAAGATAATCCAAAATAAGGAGATATAGTCTAAATCTGCATAATGGAAATCAATAGTCTTTGAAGTTCTATAAATGTCTCCAGCTGTAATATGAAATGATCAAAATAGGGAAGTGAAATAAATAGGCCTCACAATTTCCATGTAGCTGCCTCATGATGATCATTGGAAATAATAATGCCCTCATGGATATGCCTGACTATTCTTGGCATGATTCCTTTAACCAAATCTAGAGGAATCCATAAAATTAGCAAGTGCCATTAGTTACTAGGAGAAATAGAAAAAATAACTTTTCTAATTAAAAGACATATTATAGAAAAAAAGATAAACATGAAAGAAATAAAAAAGAAGTTTTTGAACATTCTCCATAGATGCAATCACCTTCAAGCTCTACATTTTTCTATTGTAGCTTTGAGGTAGTCTAGGAATAGAATCATTGTTACAGGTTCTTATCTCCGCATCCTATTTTATAGGTTCAAACTCAAGGAGAGATTAGCTCATGTGTGATAGGATTAAAGGCTCGAGTTTCTCCTAGGGATTCCTCTGAGTTGCTTGAATTTGTTTTCCAAAAACCCTACTAAGCATTTCAGTAAGTAGCATTATTCATTTACTCTCTAAAATTTCTTTACAATCTTCATAGGAATTGAGCTCTCTAAGATCTCAACATTCTTTAAGTAAATTCTCAAAATATCACTAGAAGTGGATATGTGGTGAAGCTTTGCCTCTCCATTGAGCATTCCATTGAATTTGTTACTACTCCAAAACCCCCACATATCTACCAAATCATGTTACCTTTTTTGCCCTCTTTGTTACTTGCACACTAGGCATAGTGTCCTCCCCATAGACTAGGGAGGTGCTCCTAGCATCTTTTATCGCTGCATCTCCATTTCTAGACACACTTAGGATAGATGCATGTAATTTTACCAATATATTTATCATTTGACTACTCGTGGAGGTCAAAAGACCAAAGCAAGGGTTTGACCATTCCTAGCAAGCTCCTTAGTAGTCCCAAAAGTTCTCTCTCAAAAGTAGGTCATTTGAAGGAAATCAAATGCACAGAGGTTTGCAAGCATGGTTAATTTTTCATTCCTATCATTTTTTTCATTCACATTTTATTTAGTTTATTTATCTATTTGGATATTACACTTGTGTCTTTCCCTTTGTTTTACTGTGTAGGTTGATTGTGAAATCACATAGGAAGAATAAAAGCTCATTGCGAAGGTACAAACTACAACTACCTAACCTTGTTGACTGTATTGCACTATATAGATGACAGTGCAGGGCACAAACATTTGTGTGATGCGTTGGTAGCCTGGGCTAAGATGCCCTTTCTTTAGTAGCAAGTTTTGCTCTCATTTTTTTTCATTCTCAAGTATCTTTTCTGTGATTTAACTATTCTATTTTCTAGAAATTACAAAATCTGTTTGATTTGTAGATTCAGATTAATTTTAGGAAATTTTAAACTAGTTTACAAATCATTTCATTATTTATGTGTGGTGAAGGAATTAAGTTAGAGATCTTTTTCCTCATCCTACATCTCTAGTGAACTTGACACGAAACTTCTTTTCAAAACTTTCTAATTTCTTGACCAAAATGTCATGCCCAAGCTGTAGCACTTGAGTATGAACCACAAAACATAGATTAATTTCATTCTTTAATGCCAAATGTTAACTCTAGTTTCAAAATAGTAAAGACCACAACACAAAATTTTAACTGCTATACCATATGTACAACCAACATTGAATACAATTATACATTACACATAAGTTTTGTATCATTCATCATAAATGAAAATCAAGATTTAAACATTTCTTATAAAGTTATACACAATTACAGTAAGCACCATATGAGCATCCATTCGCAAGGTGGGAAAATACTTTCTTAGCACCAGTACCCTGCACAGGTAATAGTCTTGAATCTGCATAACTAAATATAAACATTAATCCCGCAAAGTCAATAAATAAACATATTAGATATCAATGGTCAAGATGATGAGCCTACATAGAAATGGGGAAAGAGCCCTCCCTACCCCCATGCAGATTTTCTTCCTTCCTATTTAAAAAAAGAATTCCTTAAAAATCTAAATCGATTCTTTTTTAAACGATTTTACATCTCTTCTTTCTTTTTTTAAGAAAAAAAAATCCTTTCCCATGTAGGATAAGGATTATATATAAAAGAACTTATCCACATTTTTAAACAAAAGTAAATTCTTTATTTTTATAATAATAATAATAATAATTTTTTTAAAGATTTATTTATTTTTCTTTCTCTTATGAATAAACAATCTTCTTTACTGAAATATATATGAAGTTATAAATTATCTAATTTTAATTATAAATTAATTTAATTATAGTACATAAATGTAAAAATATTATTTTCTGATTCTTTTCTTCAACACGTCATTATTAAATTATCTTTATTAACAATAATTAAAAATTCTTCACTCAATTTTATATCTATTAATCTTTAATGAAATTAAGATTATATGGTATCATTAAAAATTACTTTTAGCAGCCTAATAGAATTATGAATTCACTTACTGCCTCATATAATAATACTTACACGAATGCCAACAAATGTTGAGGAAACATAAGACATAAACAATGCACACCAGTACTTACGCACTCGGACATTGGTAAATGGTCAACTCATAGTGTGGAAGTCAACTTACTTCAAAACCCAAGAGAGGGGGCAGCATTCTGCAATTCTCATACTTCACTTACCATATTGGGTTGTTCCTTATTATTGATGTCTCCATAAGCACAATTTCCTCTTCCATGTTAGCTGAATTCTTGTGTCTTGTACCTCAGCAAAAGATTTGCTTAAGATGAATAATTGTGTGTCAATAAAATAGATATCAATCAATAAAATGATTTTGAATATAATTGCATCAAGACATAAAATGAAACATTTCAATAGTTTCATGCTATATTAATCGATGAGAAGATATAGTCAACAACATACATAACTGAATAATTACTCAACCTAACTCAATATATTCCTAATGTTATCATACTATTACAATGCTAATGAATCTATCGTTATAGTTACTAGATAGGGTTTAGGTGCCCTTACACAAACATCTTACACTATGTGTTGTTGATAAATTTTATGAGCTTTATGACCCAATATTCTCATTTTGAAAACACTGTGTGAAGAAGCTATAGAAACATGTCTAAATATCAACCTTTTTCCACCATAACCACAATGAAAATTGACATCCCTTCATTTTCATATGATCCTACTAGCACAACATTGCCTATTCTAGAAATCCTTCTTCTACAATTGATCACAATATATTTTTTGTAAACCACGACCTTTTCAAACATAGAATCAACCTTTGATCTTTAGAATGCATTGAGACCCTCATCTTCCCAAATTAAAAACCTAAAACAAAATCTTGAAGATTTTTAGACATTTTTAACTTAGAATGCCACTTTCTATATTGTGCCCTCTATTGTAGAAGCCCTTATAAAGATGTTGGCAACTCATCTTGAGGGTCTTGACTTACTACGCGGACTAGCCTAAATTGTTCATAGCAATGTGCCTACTCTAGAGGATTCTCATGAGACCACCCAGACCTCTCACCATCATGTCACATGCCTAGAGGTTTCTATGTCATTGACCACCTCTACTATTTATACACCTACACCTACATAAATGACCACTTCCATTCCATTGAATTTCACATCGATAGGAACAGTGAAGAATCACATCCATTCATATGGGTTCATTCCCCTTATCAACCACTATCATTTGGTGGACCCTCCATTTCCTCATACTTTATGGTTGCACAAGCTTTTCTCACTCAATCTACAACATTCATACCATCATTTAGCATCCCTATGCTCACCACCACTACACCTCCTTTACACACAATATATCCCATTGTCAACCAACTCATACAAAGTGTTAGCAGTCTCCAACAATAACTTGCTTCTCTTTTGACTACTTTCGTGCAACCTATCATATCACATTATGTTTGTCATAGCCCACTATCATTGTGCATTATGGCTACCCATTTATCTATAGGTTTTGAAGTTCCTATATTTGAAAAATACAATGGTAAAGGGGACCCTCAAACTCATGTATCAACATTCACATCATTATGCATAGACTATATTTTTTAGGATGAGTTGTTAGCAAAACTCTTCCTATGCTTGTTGAAAGACAACACATTGGATTGGTTTTGTTCACTCCCTAACCATTCCATAAATTCTTTCAATCAACTTGTCAACCAATTCTTATAACAGTTTCAAACAAATATAGGCCCTCAAACAAATTTCACTAATTTAGTTTACTGTAAACAAGCGGCCCAGGAGAAGGTGACTGAATTCATCTTATGGCATCAATCGTTGTTCTCACAAATACCATACCCTCTTCTTGACTCTAATGTCCAAAGGATCTTTATTGGGAATCTTCAACCTACACTTAGAGAGAAGATCCTGATCATGAGTTATCCCTCTTTTCTCTACTTGTGCACCGCCCTTAAAGATTACCAACAATCTCTTGATCAGTTTGAAACATCTTCTACTCCATCAACCCCTACTAAACCTTTAAATAATCAAAACTAAAACTTTAAAAAAGGGACCAAAATTTTTCTTAATAACACATTTTCTATCATCACTAGTGATAACTCGGTCACCTCTCTTGTATCAAAGGCCATGGCCCTTATCACTTCAAGACAAAAATTTAGATAGTTCACTCCATTATCTGAGTCCCTACAATTTGTGTTTTAAAAACTCCTTTCCCATAACTTAGTGCCATTGCCACCTGTTAGGCCTCTTGACCCAAAGAAGTTGCTTTCTAATAATTATGATTCCAAAGCTTTTTGCCAATTTCACTGGATATCAAGACATGACATCAAGTGATGCATGCATCTCATTGCATATTGTGTAGCATCTCATTAACTCCAACACTATCTAGGTCTCTAGAGAAGGTTAAAAAAGAAACAAATATGTGGCCAAACCCAATTAGAATCTTCAAATTTATATGAATCCATTTCCCCACACTCTTTCAACTTCATAGACTTGGATTCTTCATCACCTAAGTTGGAAGAGGAGACTGGGTCATCAACCTCACATTTCCATGCTATAATTGGAGTAGTGAATGCCCAACCTTTGGCATCTCAAAAAAATCCACAGCTAAGTCCATCATCACATTCTCCCTAGCCAACACCATTCTAAATGTGCTAGATGGCTCTCTCTACATTGCCACTAATTAGGTTAATTAAAAAGTCATTCATGGCAGTCTGATTGACCATGTTAGCACTATCAATGTTATTAGAGAGGAGTTCCTTTATTTTAATCAACTTCAGAAGGATATGTATAACCCATTTAACATCTCCATTAGAACCCATGATGGTATGCACCTTCCCACCTTGGGATCAATCACATTGTTAGTCCAGGTGGAAACCAAGTCCTTAGATATCTTGTTTTTTTATCATTCTTGCATTAGATCATTTCTGAGTCTTGTTGGGCCAGCCTTGGCTCATGGAAATGTAAGCAGTCTCCTCATTGGTTCATAAATGCCCCAAATTCTTACATGACAGAGTCCTATACACAATTCCCCATAGTGGTTTCCAATCCCCCAGTAGTGGGGAATTTTTTCCTATATTATTTTTGGCCTACTCCTACTGAACCACTTCAACCTTAGGTAGACATTTTGTTTAACACCTACTCACAATAAAAGGAGAGTCAAGTTGGTCCCAGTGTTTCCCTTTCATCCAGACCAATCCCTTCCACTCCTAAGCCCATGTTTTCTAGGCTTCTCCCTTTGGAGGTCACCCAACCTATGATGGTTGCTTCTATTCCTCCTCCTACCTTAGTGGCAATAAAAGGAAAGCAACCCACATTGGATGATTCTCCTTGTCCTTGTAATTCTCACCAATATTCAGTTGTTCTATCCCTTGCTTCCTATACCATGGCTATGGGAAATGTACCACTATTCCAAAAATATAATTATGCTTCTGAAACCACCCATCCTTTAGACATTGCTTTTGATCATCCCACCATCCCTGTGATGGTTGGAGAAAAGTGACCTATGTAAATAGACCCTACCAAGCCTTCAACTCATACTAGATGCAACCAACTTGTGCAAGTGCGCAAGAATTGTCGACATGCTGTGGCTAGAGTTCATGATGTTGTTTCCACCTCTAATGAGTCACCCTAGGACCCAGGTCAGTCTAGTACCTATAAATTCCAAGTTGTCTTGGCTCCTTCTCATGACCCTCTAATCATACCTATCACACCAAACCAACCACCCTTCTTCAAACCACTTGATCTGCCTACTATTTCCTCATTCCTATGGAAATAATAGATGCTCTAGTGCCATTTCAATGCACTTGCCATCAAATTTTACTAGATGTTCATCCCAACACAATTGACTTAGACATCCCATAACCACAACCCAAGTGCAAGTAGGAGTGTTACCCCACTCTGTCATACCATAGATTAAAAACCAACATTTCCCCTTCATCTTTAGGGTATTCTTCATCTAGTCTTGATCTAGTGGAGGCTCCTCCTCTGTCTTCCTCTATTTCTCCTGTAGACCATGTCCCTAATATTAGTATTGAGTGATAGAATCAAATTGTCCTATATGATAGGACAATTTCAATACATTCCTCTACTAAGGAACATATGACTAGTTTATACATTTCTTCATTGTCATCAAATTTTACAAGATCATTGACCCTTACCTCACCTGAGGATGCTGAGGAGGACATTGCTCCTATAACCATCCTTCCACATTTCAATGATGGATATTCACCTAGTACTACTCTAGTTATGGTCCTATTGGCTTGTCGGCCTCCATCCCACCATAATGATTGAGATTGGGAAAAGGATGACCTGTTGGTTTCTAACCTTGAGTAGTAGTACCTTCGTATCATTTGTTTGTATAGATATATGTTGATTGCTTGATTGTTTTGTTATCCTCATGTTCTTGCTTGGTGTGTATTTATTTGTTATGATTTTTTGAGAACACATGCAAAATTTGAGTGAATATTCTCAAGATGCGAGCACTATGCATGGACGTCTCTGACCATGTCGACATCTCAAATATTCCAAAATTTTTAAACATTGCTTCTCCCACTCTCTTTTTGGATTCTATTGGTGGTAATGCTTACGAAATAGTGAAACAACCCTTGTAATGTACTTGAAACTCCATATTCTTTCTCTCACCATGCAAAAGGCAAGATTGAGGAAAAACAAGCTCTCTTGGCTCTTGTAGATTTCTGGACTCTCTTTGGTATTGAAAAATTTGTGAATAAACTATTGAAGATTGGTTCTTAAAGCACTTAATTGCAAAATTCGAAGATTAGATGCTCTCTCATACTATAGCATCCCATATTTTGGTTCTGTGTGGGATCTTGTATGTGTCTTGTGCATAGAAGAAGCTTTCTCAAAAGGGATTGAAGCTGTACTTCTACTTATTTGCTCATAAAGGAGTTCCTAGCCTCCTCCACCATTTCAAAAATCTAGTAACATTGTTCCTTTGAAAATAATGGTGTTATTCCAGGTTTAATATTGCATTTATTGTTTCATTGTTATTTTGGCAAGCTCATGGTGTAGACCACCATCCTTATTAGCATCCATGCACTAGAATATTTTCTCCCCGTAGTCTATGAACAATATTTCTAGTTTTATTTTATCTTGTCACGACTCTAAAACTCCTAGATGCACATAAGATAAGAGCACACACTATATTTATACTTTTTCTTTATTATTGGCTACCCATGGAGGTTGAAAGACCAAAATAGGGGCTTAATTGAGGCAAGATCCCAATCAACCCCAAACACTTCTTTTGTTTTGTGCTGTACAAGGTTAGAAGGAACATTCAAATGCATGATAGTTTGTTTCTATCTCTCTTTTATCATTTTGTTCTTCCATTTATTTATTATTTATTTGGAATAAATACATTATTTTGTTAATTTGTTGACAAATTGTACAACTAGGAACTCATGTTGGTTATGTATGCCATCTGGGTAGAGTTACAGATCCAGATCTGACCATATTGTATGAGTTTTTAAAGTTTTGTTGTTGTCTGGATGCCATCACTACATGGAGATGTCCTCACGACATGCTAGCATCTGAGGCCAAGGCTTGCTTGCTTTGGTGCCAGGATCATCTCTTTTCTCTATTTTTTGTTTTGCAGTTATTTATGTAAAATCAGTTCTTAATTTCTAGAAATTATAGGTTTTATGTTATTCTTTTGAATTTCTCCTTATTAAAACTGTTGAGTTTCTAAGTGTAGAAGCAAATCATACCTAGTTGGGTTAATCTACTCTTCTAGATTGGACAATAGAAGAATAATCTCCCTAGAAGCTGGTTAGGTCTTAATGTATGTGTATAATTTGTTTCTAGTTAGATTAGATTGTTGGATCTATATTAGATTTCAAATTTTATACTCTACATTTTGGTGAACCTGACTACGTTCACTAGCATATCCCTTCTTCTTCTATTAAAACTATTCTTGTTTGGTAGAAATTAGAATTCGATAATGTTGGATCTATTTCTTCAAACTTTCATTGCTTTTGACAACCCCTTTAGCATTGAAGACTTTGATATGCTTGATGAGGTTCTTGATGACTTTATCCATATCAATTCTTCCTCTCTAAAACAAAAACAAATTCCTTCTCAACAAATGATCAACACAATTTACATTTCCAGTTCTACTCAAGAACCTGAGAAACCATAAATTGTGGTACATCTTTGTCCTAAAACACAACAATCTTCAAAACTGACATGATCATTGTCCAAGGTGTACCAAATACACATCGACCTTTAGATTACCTAACTCAAATAGCAAAATCTATAATACTGAATGTGTCAAGGCCCCTTCATTATCATGCGGTGGCCCATACCTATAATACTCAGTGAAACAAACAAAATGCATCTGTCCCTATTTCCCTTCCAACTTCTACACCTATGTTACCACCAACTCCTCGTATGTCTCAGAAGTCTCTCACAAAGTATGATCTTGTGGAGTAGCTTTGAGCTACTCCTGCTAAGATCTCTCTTTGGGAGCTTGTATATACTTCACCAGTCTATCATGGCATGCTTTAGGAAGCCTTACATAAGGTTTTGGTTATAGCTTCTACAAGGCCTAATGATATAGCTGCTGTGTTAGATTGCATCTACACAAATTCTCCTGATATTGTCTTTCATCAATATGAATTACCTTATTTGGAAGTACAAAAGTAAAATGATCCTCTTTTGATTATTGTGGGAATAAATTCTTTTGGAATCAAGCGTACACTTATTGATAATGGTTCCAGTCTCAACATTTGCGGTGTAGACCTGTTGAACTATATTAATAGTGATACATCTTGTATCTCTCCTACCAATCTTTTCATTCATGGATTTGATAATGTGGGTAGACAAACATTAGGCACAATCATGTTATTGATTGAATTGGGCCCTCTTATGTTGCCTAACCTTGTTCATGTCATGCTTGGTGCGTTATCATACAATCTTCTTCTTGGTAGAACATGGATTCATGACATGGGTGTAGTCCTGTCTACTTTGCATGGTTTAATTAAATTCATTCATGAAAATAAGACTTACACAATTAAAGTTGATCTAGATCCTATGCAATACTGGCAACAAACAGATCTTGTGACTCAGTCTGATACTTCATCTACTCTTCACAAATTTATTCTATCTTCTTCAACAAAAGATGATTCTCCATCTTGGACCCCTGCGCAAGAGGTTGATCATGGTGTTGGCTCATCTCAAAATGCATGTTTAGGAGATGACTGGGGTTCCTTATATTTTACACCATCCTTTGTTGTCAACCCCCTCATCCTAACACTCAAAAGGTTTCTTCAAATTTTGTACTTCAAAATATGTCTTCAACATCAATCAAATCTTCTACTCCTTCTCCTAAAGATTCGTGCACATATACTTCTTGTATTGATTACACCACCAATGGAGATCCTCCTTTTAAGGAGATGCAATCTCATTATGGTCATGGATTTCATATTCTCAGTAGTATTGGTTACAAAGGCAACAGATGCGGGAAAAAGGAACAAAGTATTAAGATTCCTCTAGAGTCTAATCCACACTACTCTTCTGTGGGTCTTGGATACTATTCTAAATGACCCTCTGCAACCTCTACTGAGACTACCTTGATGTTAATATGATTTCCACTTCTTTAAGTTCTCCTTCTCTTCCTTTGGTATAACTTGAACTTATCTCACAAGATTATAGCTTAGATATGCCTCCTCTAGATTCTTTCTCTACTAATGAAGCCCTTGCTAATTTTTTGGGGGTTTATGAGCACATGCCATTATATCATCATGATCACATTTTCCCCTTTTGTTTAAATACACAAGTATATTTTGGGGAAGCCATTGAATTATCAGATGATATTCTCTCATCCCCTAGTGACTCTCAAGGATATCCTTCATCTCATCCTCAGGACCATAGTACCCTCCTCTTTGGAGATACTATTGATGTCTTGATGGATCCTCGAGATAAGGATAAAATCATCAAAACTAGCCAATGCTTGTCCTTAGAAGAGTGATAAACACATTTGGCAATCTTGCACAAATTTCTTGAATTATTTGTGTGGTCATACAAGGATATGTCTGGTATCAACCCAAACATTGTGGTCCATAACATAGTGCTATATCCCGATGCTCAACCAGTAAAATTAAAAATTTGCAAAATGAATCTAAAGGTTGTGTTAATGGTCAAAGTAGAGATAGAGAAGCTTTTACAAGCTAGCTTTATCTGCCCTATTGACTATTCCCCTTGGATCTCAAATATTGTTGTTGTCACTAAACCCAACAATCGTATTCGAGTGTGCATTGATTTTCATGATCTTAATAAAGCATCCTTAAAGGATGACTTCCCTTTACCAAATATCGGCATGATGGTCAATTCAAAAACAAGTCACACATTACTTTATTTTATGGATGAGTTCTCTAGTTATAATCCAATTCTCATCAACCTCGAGGATTAGTATAAGACTACTTTTACTTCCCCTTGGGGCAACTTTTGTTATGTGGTCATGGTGTTTGGTCTTAAGAATGCTAGAACAACTTATCAACTTGCCATGACCTTAATATTTCATGACTTCATTCAAATTTTTTTAGAATACTATGTCAATGACATCTTGGCCAAGTTAGTATTGTGCCAAGATCATGTGCATAATCTTTGTCGTATCTTTGCGCATGTGCCTCTACAACATGCAATTAAACCCCCATAAATGCGTCTTTGGTGTAGATTTAGGAAAATTATTGGGGTTAATAGTATCACATCATGGTATTGAGGTGGATACGAACAAGATCGACATTATTGTTAACATGCCACCATTGAAAAACATATCTCAACTTCTTAGTCTACAAGAAAAAATACAAGCTATTCATCATTTCATTTCATAACTTGTAGAGAAAACTCTTCCATTCATGCATCTTCTAAAAAAGAATGTCCTTTTTGACTAGAATGAGGATTTCCAAAAATCCTTTGAATATCTTAAGCATTATTTGGCTAATCCTCCTATCTTAATGCTAGTCATAACAAGACATCCTTTTTTGCTCTACACTTCTACTTCATCTCATGCTTTAGAGGCTTTATTTGCCCAACATGATGATGAAGGTAAGGAGTGTGTTGTATATTATATCACTTGAACCTTATTGGACTATTAAACTCATTATTCTGTTCTAGAGAAATAATGTCTAGCTCTCGTATTTGGCTTAGACATTATCTCTGAAGACAAGAAAATGATAAGAGGAAAATAATAGAAATATGATGCAATAGATACAACCTTTCATCTCAAATCATCCTTTCTCCTTAGATAAAGCAGAATGGAGTCCACCCAAGATCCAATGTCTATGCTCTTGATGATGATAGATATATGTTGATTGCTCACTAAACCAGCAACATAACATTACATAATAATGAGAGATTTATGATGATTTAGACAACATGATATTACTTTGAAAATGTGTAATATAATGGCTTGGTTGATGTTTGATTTATAGATAGTTGGACAATAGGATGAAGGGCTAGGATTAAGAGGTGTAATGGATGGTTGAGATTAAGAGGTGGGGGGTTAGGGCACATCCTTATGTGAATGCTTTCAAGATTAAGACATGTAATATGAGATAGATGGTTGAGATGCAAAGCCAGTTTGACTTTTGTGCCTCTCATTTATTGTTTGTGGCAAGTGGATGAGGATTAGGATAAGTGGGAGATAATTAATTAAATAATATTTGTGCCTCTCATTTATTGCTTGTGGCAAGTGGATGAGGATGAGGACAAGTGGGAGATAATTAATTAAATAATAAAATTATTTAATTAATTATGAGAGACATGTGATATGTGGGGATTTTTAGAGGGATGACATGGATTAATTAATTAAATAAATATGATTTATTTAATTAATCTAGGTGATGGATGTTGGAATTAGACCAGACAACTAAGGGGGGGTGAATCAGTTGTCACACAAAATAAACTTTTTCTGCTTTTAACCTTCTTTATTAACTTACTATTAGATTAATGATATAAACATTAAAGCATAGATCAACAACATATGAGGAGAAACTTAATCAACACACTTGACACCAAGATTTTGATGTGGAAACTCGGTTAAGGGAAAAACCACGGTAGGGGTTAACCCACAAAGATTTGTACCCTGTTAAAATTAATTTAGAAAAATATAAGGCACATGCCTTCGGGCGCACTGTCCAAAGCTCACTGCTCAAAAGAGAGGCTCACTGCCTACATAATTTATTTAGAACAGAAATAATTAACCGAGAAATAGCATCTACTTCATGCCTAGTTCAGTTTCAATGAATGCTCACAAAACTTCTTCTTTGCCCCAAATTCTTCTTCACTAACTTTCCACTCTACACTGCTCTCGCTCCTTTTCTTCTCTACTTTGCTTTTGATCCTTTATTCAGATTTAATCTATTTTTCTCAAGGATGCTTTTTAACAACTCTTCAATAAGTATTTATACACTTCATCCCTTGGAATGATCAACAAGGTCAGACAAACTTAATGCGGATCTTTACACTGTCAGTCAAACATAGCTGAGACTTGAATCTTCCTCTACTAACACACCACACTTCATAAAATGATCTTTAGATCATCTGCAACACGCTAGGAACATTCGGTCGGCCAAGACTAGGAAGAACATCAACTTCAAAGAGGAAATCTTCAATAACAAGCTCAAACTCCAATGCGTACCTCCAACATAGTAGCCACATAATCCAGAGACTTCCACAAGCACATTAAACTCACCAATAACATCCACTCTAAACCAAATTACTAGAATCATTTGTATCTTCCTCCGAAACCTCAAGAACACTGTCTACCATGATTGTCAAACTAGAAGGATGGCTTGCGGACCTCCAAACCATGAACTACTAGATTTGATGGTACACATCGACTTCCCAAACATGCCTTCAGATCCACAGACTATAATATTTCACTGTGAAGCAATCTAGACCAACTTACTATCACTCTCTCTTCTGAATACTGCAAAATCTGGTTCTACTTAGATGGCCATAACTTCTTCAAATCTTCATGCGAACTTCTCAATTCTTAACCGGAACAACCTCTGACAATCGTCTACACAGCCATAAGGTCCACGAACATTGAGTCTTCATTAATTTTCTCAATATCCTCAACATTCTAGTCTCCTAAATAGGCAACAAAATAAGGCATAGTTGACACTAATGACAACAAGAATATGTTGACATCAATGACAACACCGCTTAGGGACATATTTGCAATAATCTCCCCCTTTGTCATTGATGGAAACATATATTGTGAAAAATTGATTCAACCATCATGACAAGAACTTCTCCCCCTGACTGTTGTAACCACTTCATTGCTCCCCTTGTCATCAACAATTAGTTTTTCACATGTCTTCTCTCCCCCTTTTACATCAATGGCAAATGGCACATATTTGTAATCTTTACTCCCCCTTTTTATTTCAGATTGATCTCCAACATTTGCATATTTACTACTCCTTAGAGTAGTATTTTCTCAACATCAATCCAGATCTCAAGATATGACTAAGAATTCCACTAGACTGATGCACCTCAGTGCATCTTAGTTTTGATTCAGAGGGGTAATAACCCCTAACTTCTCTCTGAGATACTCAAAGGTATCCTTGGAAAGAGGCTTAGTGAAGATATCTGCAATCTAATCTTTAGAAGACACAAACTCCAACTTGACTTCATTCTCATTTACCTTCTCTCTTAAGAAATGAAACTTGATAGATATATGTTTTGTCTTTGAATGCAACACTAGATTCTTTGACATGCTTATTGCACTAGAATTATCACAAAAGATTGTGAATGGTTCCTCAAACACAATTCTGATGTCCTTCAAGATTTGCTTCATCCACAGAACCAGAGTACAATTATTTGCTACTACTATATATTCTACTTCTGCAGTAGACAGAGATATTGCCTCTTTCTTTTTGCTCATCCAAGAGACCAATCTTCTTCCCAAGAAAAATGCACCACCACTAGTACTTTTTCTGTCATCCACATCTCCTGCCCAATCAACATTTGTATAAGCATGAAGAGTGAAATCATTATCCTTTGGATACCACAATCCATAATCAATTGTCCCCTTGAGATATCTAAAAATTCTTTTGACTACCACAATGTGGGATTCTTTTGGATCAACTTGAAATCTAGCAACAAGTCCAACAACATTCATGATGTTAGGTCTGGTCTGAGTCAAATAGAGAAATCATCCAATCATTGCTCTATATCTTTTCTGATTTGCCTTGGGGGAATCATCATCTTTACTTAACTTGCATCTGGTTACCATAGGTGTACCTACTAGCTTTGAATCTTCCATTCCAAACTTCTTCAGCAATTCTTTCACATACTTGGACTGAGATATAAAGATACCTTTATCTGATTGAACAATTTGTAGACCTAGGAAGAAATTCATTTCTCCAAACATTGACATCTCAAATTCACTTTTCATCTGATCAGCAAATGCTTTGCACATACATTCATTTCCACCAAAAATGACATCATCAACAAAGACCTCAACAATCAGGATGTCCTCATGATTAATCTTGAAGTAAAGATTACTATCAACAGTACCTTTGCTAAAACCTATCTTAAGCAAATATTTATCCAATCTTGCATACCAGGCTTTTGGAGCTTGCTTGAGTCCATACAAGGCTTTTCTCAGTCTACAAACCATATCTCCCTGAGTAGACAACTAAAATCCTTCCGATTTCTCAATGTAGACTTCTTTCTCCAAATCTCCATTCAAGAATGCTGATTTGACATCCATCTGATACACTTTAAAATCTCTGAAAGTAGCAAATGCAAGAAATAATCTAACTACCTTTATTCTTGCCACCGAAGCAAAAATTTCTTCAAAATCAATTCCTTCTACTTGAGAATAGCCTTTGCATACCAACCTTACTTTGTTTCTTACAACTTCACCATCTTTATTTAGTTTATTCCGGAAGACCCATTTGGTTCCAATCACATTTTATCCTCAGGTCTAGGAACAAGATCCCAAGCGTGGTTCTTTTCAATTTTCATTAATTCTTCTTCCATTGCTTTTACCCAGTTTTCATCATTGTAGGCTTCACTTACTGATTTAGGTTCAATCCTTGAAATCAAAGAAATCTCTTCTTGATCTTTAGGAACTCTTCTCCTAGTTCAAACACCTTTATTTCTGTCTCCTATGATTTGATCTTCAGGATGATTCATTCTTACATACCTAGGGGTTTTGGGAATTGCTTGAACTTCTGTTTCTTGAGCTTGTTCCTCAATATCTGTACTATCTTTGAGTTCCTAGAGTTTTTGGATCAATTTGAATCTGAGTCAGAGTTTGAACTAACCTTCCTTGACTTTGACTTTCATCTTGATCATCTAAATCATATTCGCAGAACCTGGAATGTCCTTCCTTGCTCTCATCAACTCTAACATTAGCACTTTCAACAATCTTTTTCAACCTCTTGTTAAAGCACCGATAAGCCTTACTTTGAGTAGAGTACCCCAAAAATATTCCCTCATCACTTCTTGTATCAAACTTGCCTAAATCCTCATCTCTTTTGATATAGCATTTACTACCAAAAACTCTGAAATATCTCACAGTAGGAGGATGACCAAACCATAGTTCATAAAGGGTCTTACCAGAATTGCCTTTGATCTGCACTCGGTTAAGAGTGTAGATAGTAGTACTTACAACTTCTCTCCAATAAACTTGAGGAACATTTATTTCCATCATCATGATCCTGGAAGCTTCTTGAATGGTCTGGTTCTTTCTTTCCATAACTCCATTTTGTTGGGGAGTCTTGGGAGCAGATAACTATCTTTTTATGCCGTGCTTTTCATAGAAAGCATCAAACTCACTAGAAGTAAATTCTCCACCTTTGTTGGATCTCAGACATTTCAATTTTTCACCAATCTCATTTTCCACCATCACTTTGAACACCTTAAATTTGTCAAGAGCTTCTGATTTTTCTTTTAGGAAAGTTACCCACATCATTTTGGAGTAATCATCAATCAACAACATGAAATATCTATCTCCTTGTATACCCCTAATTCTAGCAGGACCACAGAGATCAATATGTACCAGTTCTAATCATCCACTTGAAGCTTGTTCCTTACTTTTGAATAAAATTTTTCTCTGTTTCCCCAATTGACATTCTCTACACATGCTATTAGGTTTCACAAGATTTGGAAGATCTCTTACAGCCTGAGTGGTACTTATTTTGACAATGTTATCAAAATTCATATGACACATCCTCCTATGCCATAACCAACTTTGATCTATCTGAGAAATCAAACAACTTTTGCCAGAACTACTTAAATGAAAGATGTTACCTCTAGTTTGAGTACTAGATGCAATTTTAGTTCCTGAGCTCTCCAAGATTCTATATTTTCCATCCTTGAATCGAATATCATAACCTTTGTCAACCAACTGTCCAACTATGAGAATATTATGTTTCAGTCCTTCCACATACAGAACATCATTGGTGCTATTCTTACCATCAAAAGAGATGGATCCTCTACCACAGATTCTACCAGCTGAGTTATCTCCAAATTTCACAAGCCCTCCTTCATAATTTTCAAAATTCACAAACTTACTCTTGTCTCTAGTCATATGATGAGAACATCCACTATCAATCGTCCATTCATCTTTCTCAATAACCTGAGCAACCAAGGCACTTTCCACATAGCTAGCAGATTCAATAGACACCAGATCTTCTTCTTTGATGGCAGTGAACACCCAATCATTTTTAGAGGAACCTCCATGATCAGATTCATCATCTGTGACTCCTTCTTCTCCAGCTTCTTGGACATAGTAACATTTGTTCTAATTTTTGTATTTGTTAGGGTTTGGTTTTGAAAACCTCTCTAGACATCTTGAGGTAAAATGACCAATCTTATTACAAGCAAAACATTTGAGTGGCAATTTTCCTTCATACTTACCGGATCCTCTTGGAAATCTTTTGGCAAGAAGAGCTTCAAGATCTGCAGTTTCAATTTCAACATCTTCAAGATCCTTCCTTGTCTTCATGAATCTGTTTGATCTTGCAGAAGAGCTTTCACTCGGATCATATCTTTGTTTGCCATATACACTGGCCTTAAATGTAGATTCAGACTTGGGAAGAGAATCACCAAACTCACTTAATTCAAAAGCTAAAATTTTGCCAACCAGTTGATCTCTTGTAACTTCTGAGATAGTCCTAATCTCCTCTATAGCAACAACCTTATGTTTGTATGAATCAGGTAAAGATCTGAGCACTTTTGATACAATCTCTGATTCTTCCAAAGTTCCACCAGCACACCTGATACCACACACAAGTTCATTTATCTTTTACATGTAGATTGTAATGTTTTCATCTTCACTCATCCTCAGAGTTTGACATTTTTCTTGTAGACTTTACAACTTGGCACATTTGACAAATTTATCGCCTTCATACAGATTCTCCAACTTTTTCCAGATTTCATGAGCAGTTTTTAGACCAAAGACATTTGTCATTTATGAATCAGTCAGGGCACTCAACAAGGCTTCTTTAGCTCGAAGGTTATTTTTAGCATCTTTGATTTGATCTGGAGTTGAAGGACCTTTCTCCAGAGGTTTATACTCAACACTAGTTATCGCCCAATAGGCATCGCCCATGCATTGCAAATGACACTCCATGCGATTCTTCCAAATAGAATAATTTGTTCCATCAAATCTCAGACTATCCTTCTTGTAGGTCAACATCCTAGATCTCCTCAAGCAGTCAGGCTTTTATAAGAGGATCTGCCTCTAATACCAATTGTTGGAATTAGACTAGACAATTAAAAGGGGGGGTGAATCAATTGTCACACAAAATAAACTTTTTTTGCTTTTAACCTTCTTTATTAACTTACTATCAAATTAATGATATAAACATTAAAGCGTAGATCAACAACATATGAGCAGAAACTTAATCAACACACTTGACACCAAGATTTTGACGTGGAAACCCAGTTAAAGGAAAAACTATTGTGGGGGTTAACCCACAAAGATTTGTACCTTGTTAAAAGTACTTTAGAAAAATATAAGGTACATGCCTTCAGGTGCACTGCCCAGAGCTCACTGCTCAAAAGAGAGGCTCATTGCCTATAGAATTTATTTAGAATAGTATGAATTAATTGAGAAATAACATCTACTTCATGCCTGGTTCAGTTTCAATGAATAATCACAAATCTTCTTCTTTGCCCCAAATTCTTCTTCACTAACTTTCCACTCTACACTACTCTCGCTCCTTTTCTTCTCTTCTTTGCTTCTAATCCTTTATTCGGATTTAATGTATTTTGCTCAAGGATGCTTTTTAACAACTCTTCAACAAGTATTTATACACTTCATCAACCTTGGAATGATGAACAAGGCCGGCCAAACTTAATGCGGATCTTTACACTGTCGGCCAAACATAGCTGAGACTTGAATCTTCCTCTACTAACACGCCATGCTTCATAAAATGATCTTTAGATCATCTGCAACACGCTAGGAACATCTGGTCAGCCAAGACTGGGAAGACCATCAACTTCAAAGAGGAAATCTTCAATAACAAGCTTAAACTCCAATGCGGACCTCCAACATAGTAGCCACATGATCCAGAGACTTCCATAAGCACATTAAACTAACCAATAACATTCACTCTAAACCAAATTACTAGAATCATTTGTATCTTCCTCTGAAACCTCAAGAACACTGTCTACCATGACTGTCAAACTAGAAGGATGGCTTACGGACCTCCAAACCACGAACTACTAGATTTGATGATACAAACTGACTTCCCAAACATGCCTTCAGATCCACAGACTATAATATTTCACTGTGAAGCAATCTAGAACAACTTACTGTCACTCTGTCTCTTCTGAATACTGCAAGATCCAATTCTACTCAGATGGCCATAACTTCTTGAAATCTTCATGTGAACTTCTCAATTCTTAACTGGAACAACCTTTGACAATCCTCTACATAGCCATAAGGTCCGCTAACATTGAGTTTTCATTAATTTTCTCAATATCCTCAACATTCCAGTCTCCTGAACAGGCAACAAAATAAGGCATAGTTGACACTAATGACAACAAGAATATGTTGACATCAATGACAACACCGCTTAGGCATATATTTGCAACAATGGAGTGGATTAATTTAATTAAATAAATATGATTTATGCAATTAAATTGGGTGATGGGGAAATGAATTAAATTAATTTATTAAATATAATTTGGATGATGAAGAGGGACATGAAGGTTTCTAAGACAAATGTGTCACAAAGTGACACAAGGTGATGATAGTGACATAAGGCGATGTCGACAAAGTGTTAAAAGTGGGGTTAGAGGGACATGAATAATTTCAGGTGTCTACATTTTGCCCCTCTTTGAGATGATGTTTTGACTAAGAGAAGTAACATAATTTCAAAGAAGATAAGGTATGGATAGAAAGGGATTCCTTGACCACTTGAAGGAGTGACAAGGAGGAACAAAGTAGGTATGGGATGCCCCCTCGAGAGGATCTAGGTGGGTTAGAAGAACATGGGTATGCTCTTGAAATGGATGAGTTGGATTGGTTAAGGAGATAGAGAAAATATAATGGATGGAAGTAATGGATGAATGATATGTTACTTACATTGGGTGAGCAACCATATAATTTGATATAGCACAAAACATTATGCACCAAGGTATAAAGAGCAAGGCGACGATGTGTCTCATGCATAAAGAACTGACTCAAAAAATGTCACAAGAAAACATATGCCATTGGGCACCATGATATGGAAGACCATGATGTCATGGTGACAATATGCTACAAGGACTAATACAAATGTAAGATAAAATGATAAGGCATACGAGCAAGCAAGTAAGCATGCACAAATGATAAAAAAACAAACAAGGTTGTTGCCCCTGTCAAGCTAAAAATTGATGATGGATTGATTGAATAGTGTTGTTGGCCATGCAAATCAACACCAGGATTGATTGATAAGGATGGATCTCTAAACTTAAGTTAGATAGTACTTAAGAAAGATTTGATTGGATTGATGATAGATGATGATCAGGTTTGCAACAAGGCTTGGAACAAAACTATGGTATGCTTTTGGATGATTGGCTAGATTGGTATGGATTAGGGATGACTTGCACTTGGATTTATTTCTTTGATTTTTTGATGTTATGATTTTTTTGGTTTTTTGGATAGTTGTATTGGATTGTGTTTGGGTATCCTTTGTGCTAGATACCAATGAAAAGGGGAAGACTAGGTCTAGAGGCAAGGATGAAAGAAGGATTGGATAGATGGACAAGAGGATTAAGTATTAAAAATAGTGGATGGGAGGGATGGGGGATATATGGTGAATGAATGGAGGGTATAGAATGTGATCTCCAAGGATTATGTGGCATAGGAATAACATGCCTCACTCTAGATAGTATGCTCAAGACTTTGTGTGACAATGCTTAGGATGATAGGGTGATAGGATTGCTTGGAAAATATTGGGTATATCAAGAGATTTCCAAAGCTTTTTTCAACTTTTTTGCCCTATCCTTATCAAGATCAAAAGTAGGAGGGGAGGATGGGTTGTTTCAATGGAATAGGTATGCAGATATAATGGATAAGGAAAATAGGATAGGATAGAAATGATAGGATGGGATAGATGAGACAACTTTCCCCCAAGTGTAAGGTACATAGACAATTTATCTACACATGATGCCCATAAATGGGTTTTCATCATGGTACTTATCCAAGGCACCACCGAGGTGGTTTTCACCATTGGATGAATGATTTCTCTTTATTATTTTGATTTTTTTTCCTCTTTTTTTTTTAATTTTTTTGCTTTTTGGATGGGATGGGGGGAAGGATGGAGGAAAGGATTTGGAGGAAGATGGGGACTCAAGCGTTTGTTTCCATAGCAAGGTGATCGTGTCCCATTTTGGATGTTTGTCGCACATGGACCATGTTGAGTGTTGTTAGGCACATGGATGTTGGTAGACGATTGGATGAGATGGATGGGGGGTAGTGGATTATGATGAGAATTGTGAAGGGATAGGGATAGTGGATTATGGATGGATGGAGGGGATAGTGGATTACGATGTGGATTATGAATGGTAACATGATGGAGAATGGGTGGACAAATGGATTATGGATGAAAGGATTATGCGAAAGCATGGACCATAAGGATGTGATGGGGGAGATATGTAGGATAGGGGATGTAAGATGAGGGGATGAGTGCATGAGGGAATGCCATGGGGTGGAGGGGAACCAAGACCAATGGTCACACACACCTTAATGGATTTTGAATCTTTTAACTTTGATGGGGTGTTGGAAGTAATGGAGATTTTTGAGTATGGGATCAAGATGGGGGATTTTGGGATTGTCAATTTGGGGATGTAGGGACCCAAATGGACTTAGAATTCTTAGGATTTTATGATGGGGTGTGGGATTATTGAGATTTTTGATAGAGTGGGGTTTGGATGCTCCATTTGGACTAATTGTTTTTCACATGGGGACCCACACCATTTTTATTTTTGCTTTTGGGGGTGTGGGCATTTGTAGACTTTTGGATTTTTTATTTAGCTTTGATTTTGGGTGTCGATGCCCTATGTCATGATAATCTTGAGGCTTTTGTGGATTTTTTGCTTTATATAAGGAGGCATCCAAATGATTGTTTTTGAATCCCATGGGTGTAGTGGTAGCTTCATGTTTAGGTGATGTGTGCATTTATTGATCATGATTAGGAATTTTGGGGGATTGAAGGGAGAAGATGTGTGTATGGAGGGATTAGTGGACTTGTGGATGAAGGGATGAGGGGATTTGAGGATGGGAATATTGGGAGTTGGGAGGAGTGGAGGAAGAGTAGATTTAGGGAGATGTATGGTCACATGCTTTTGATATTTATATGATAATGGAGGAGGGATGGCGACATATGACTTGGAGGTGTGATGAAGGCCACCCAGCTTGGGATTGGAAGAAGATGCCTTATGAGGTGTGCAGGTGGTACCAACATGTTTGGATTGTTGTCCTTGGGATATGTAGCCAAGGCCATGTGATCATGGATGGATTTTGACATAGATGTGCTCCAAGATACCTTGTTCATGAAGCCCTAAGCCTTTGTCTTGATATTTCATGTTTTAGAGCATGCGGTGTGCGATGGGATGTTTGTTGTTTTGGAAACAAGAAGCAATTTCATCATGAGACAGGGGATGCTAGGTGGTGCATAAAATTTGTTCCTATCTTTTGAGAGAACTTCCATGAATGCAAGTAGCAGGACAAAGGGGATAGAATGATGGATTTGGGATGGGATCAATAAGAGATGGTATGGGATCAGGAAAGGGATGTGTTGGGATGCTTGGATCTTGATTAAGACTACGCTCATTAAGATGTGGTGTGATATGATCTAAGTTATGTGTTCGATTGTTTATGTTTTCTTGGGGACTAAGTGTCTCATCATGGAAAGTGGATGTTGTTGGATGACATATAGGGATAATTTGGGTTTCTTGCTTATGAGTGATTGTGGGATCATGGACAAGATCTTGATCATAGATAATATCTTGATCATAAAGAGGATTAACATGGATAATGTGGTATGGAGTTTGGATAGGATGAATTAGGAGACTTTGGTCTTGACTTGGTTGGGGACATGGTTAGTCATGCTTTGGATTGGATTCTTGATATAGCTCTTGAGTTTGGATAAGAGGGGAAGTTTCTTGGATGGACTTGGTAGGCTCTTGATGGTCGACAACATGAGTGCATGATGGACTTTAAATTAGACTTATGGTAAGGGACTCTTCAATAAGATGGATAGGCATAGGATTGGATGATGGTGGCCTAGTACTAGGAGGATCTTTTATTGGCTCAAGGATAGGAATTGGATTGCAAGATGGTTCTAGATTCCATGCTAATAGTCCTTGGATAACATCCAAAAAGGATAAGTTGGTGGGGGATCATCAATCACAATCTCACCATAGTTGATGAGCTCTTGGATACACTTTTTAAGTTTTATGCAATCAAATGTTTTATGGACTTTTGCCCTATGGCATTCACAAAATTCATGTTCTTTAAACCAAGAGGGAATGAATTGGTTTTCCTCATATGGTCTTGTCATAGGAAGTTTAATTAGTTTTGCTTAGACCAATTTCTACAAGGCTATTTCTATGGGCTCCTTTGATGGAGGGTTGGAGGAACATATTGATGAAGGGATTGACAAAATTGATGGGTTGGGATTGGATATAGTTTGTTGAGGTGGCATGGATGAATATATGGTAGATGGATATGAGGTTTCAGGATTGACTTGGTAAGTGGGTTGGGGTGGGATATATGAATATGTGAAGGTTGGATAACTTTGAGGTATGGATAAGTTGGGTTGATATGATTGATAGGTTGGTTGTGATGACATGGTCACATAAGAGAATGAAGGTTGTGTTATGTTGTAAAATGTCCCCCTATGACTTTTACCTCCTAAGTTTAGCTTCTAGGTCCCTTAGAATTAATCATGCATGTTAAAAATGAAACCTGGAGCAAAATCCCCCAAAACCCATGTCAAATGGGACCTAGGGTACATTCTAAACCTTAATTAAGTCCCAAAATACGACCCTAGACACGGGAACCCATGCCCTTGTCCTACCCTATTTTGTCGAGGCCCAATTCTTAAGTGTCAGAAAAGTGACCATTAAAAGGTATCCCTTTGTCAGCCTATTGAATTTGAATTATGAATGTTTAGAGAGAATGCATATATAAACATGTTTAAGGCTTCATTTTACAACTAGATGGATAGTGTGAACTTGTGATCTGGTGTTAAGGATACTCAAGGCTTTCATTATGTTGTAGAGTAGTATTGTGTTGTGTTTGTTCATGTTTGTTGCAGATTTGTCCTTATCGATCCATCTCCTCATGGCGTGAAAGATCTTCATCTCCCCGTGAGAGCTTCACCTATGAGGTGACATTTACTTTATGTTTCAATCATTTATCATATCATTTATTTTTCCTCTGTCCTGAAAGGACATGCACTCTCTATCTAACAATGGTGTTGGAAGGCTTGAATGCCATTCCGAGGCTTGACTAAGGCAAGCTTCTAAACACCATAACCCCCAACCCCTCTCTTGTGATTACAGGTTATAGGTGTCAAATCTTGTAGAGAGGAGCTGCAAAGGATCATTACAAAGCATAAGGATTCCATATCTGAAGAAAAAGGTAGAAAATATCCCTAAAAGGTCAAGGGCGCCCACTCTTTTGATCTCCAATTTTGCATTGTCAGAAATCCCTGAGTAGGCATAGTCTACAACATATTTAGCTCCCGACCTCTAGAAAAAGTACCACCTTGGCCTTGGGCGCTCATTCTTTTGACCCCAAAGTTTTTGCATCCTGAAACCTAAAATTTGGTATGTATCTAATCTGCATTTAGTGCCCTCCTGTGCAAGCATTTGTCAGGTTTCATCCGTTTGCTTATAATTTTGCATAATTAGGGTTTTGAGCTTAATTAGACTAAGGTTTAACAAATTAATTAACTAATTCCAAATTTCCTTATCATTCCAAGTGATAGCCAACCTGATAGTTGAGTCCTCTTGCAAAAGTTGTGATTCAACTTGGTTAAATGTCCTTGAATGTATGTAGTGAAAGGAGGATCTAACTAAACTATCAATCAAATGAATCAACCCTCCTTTTTCTATGTTACATTTTGGTGAACCCATGTTCTCATTGAATTTTGCACCTTTATGAGTGTTGTAAATCAGATTTGCATTCATACATTTCATTTTCATCATTCTACATTAAAAAATCTTGCAAAAAAATTAATTTTTTTGAAAAAATAAGCATCCTAGGCTTGCATTAAGGCATAGTTCACACTATTTTCATTGCATTTCATCTAAATCATCTAAATTTCTGATATTTAGATCAGATCTAAGATAAACAACAATTTAGCATTTCATAATCATTTACCTTGCATTTGTATCTCATTTTCTAGGGTTTGCTTGAAATTTTGCATTTTTCATATAACCTAGTAATTCCAAAAACTAGGGTTTGTAAATAAAATCTTGTTTTAGATTTTATTACTCATTTTCACACTCATTCAAATCTGATTTTTGAATGTAGTGTTTCATCATAGTGCTTTTTTTGCATTTTCATCTCAAATTTTGCATTTACACATTGTGTATTTCAACACTAGGTGTTTATACACTTTGTTCACATCTTTTTTTGATCAAAATCTTTAAAATCATCAAATTTACCTTGTTGTGTAGTACTCTTTCCTCCCATCCACTCTGTTTGTTGTGGACTCTGTGTGCATTTTTACACATTTTCCTCAAACAAGTGCTTGGGTATGAAATAGTCTCACATCTAGGGTGTCTTAAGTATCATAAAACTTTGCATGTCTTGCCTTACTAGATCTTATTGGACATTGATGTTTCAAGACATTTCATTATGGCATCTTCATCTCATTCCTCTTTGGTATCTTTACATGCATATTATATCAAAAACTTTGAGAATTTCTACAAATTTCTTAATATGAATCCTCATGTTCTCACTTACATACAAGCTATGTATCACAAGGATATATTTAAATGCTCCTCATTTGAAATCCTTGATTATGTATCTAATTTTGACAACTTCATATCTCTCATGAATACATACCCTTCGGTAGTAGAAGATCTAACAAAATACATTGAGAATGATGACTATGAAATTTCTTCTTCTCTTAATGCTTTGGAACTAATAGATAAAATATATGATGACGATGACGATTCCATCGGTTATCCTACTCCTCCTATAGATGAATGTTCAAGAACCTTGGATAAGAAGTTTATGGATAGCTTTACTTTAAGTCCCTTAGACATCTCTAATGATATGATCACCAATAATCTCCTTAACAACACTGTACCTTCTCTTAGCCTTGATCCTCTCCCTTCAAAAGTAGAAGCATTGGTGGATGAGAAAAGGTCTCTCACATTAAATCCTTTAGGGATAGATGTTGGGTATAATCGAGAGGAAAATAATGTTAATTCAATCTTCACCAATAGACTTATTCCACCCACTAAGGGGTTACTAGATAAATGTAGCAATGTTCCTAAGATGATTGTACAAGGGACACCTAATGCATATTCTTGCTTAAAACTTGTGATTACAGTTCAAGGTGATTGAAAACCACCTCGACCCCTAGATTACATCCTAAATTATGCAAGACAAATCACTCAAAGAAGTCAAGGTGTTCAAAATGTGCCGCAACATCCCATGATTGCTTCACACATACAACACCCGTAACAAAAAGTAAAGTAAGCAAGCACCACATGTGTCTGTCTCTCTTCCACGTTCTCAACCTATGCTCCCTCCACAACCTCGCCTTACTCATAAAAGTGGTCAAGAGTATGATCTTGTTGAGCAGCTTTGCACTACTCTGACTAAGATCTCTCTTTGAGATTTAATACAAACATCACCTACATACCATGGAATGCTCCAAGAATATTTACAAAAGGTGATTGTACCACCGGTTGTTAAGACAAATGGTGTAGCATATCTGTTAGATTGTATGCATGTGACACAAATGGATATTCTATTTCAACAACATGAAATACCGTCAACTAAAGATGAATATGATCTCCTTATAATCTTTGTCACAATAGATAAAAAGTTGATAAAGCGAGTTATGAATGTTTGTGGCATTGAATTCCTACACAAAATCAAGATTAACACATCTTTAATCAAACTAGAGAGGCTTAGCATTTGTGGCTTTGATAATGCGAGTAGACAATCCGTGGGTACCATAACTTTACCTATAAAGGTTGGACCCGTGACAATATCTACCCTTTTTCATTTCATGCCTGGTTCGCTTTCATATAATATGATTCTTAGTAGACCGTGGATCCTTGCCACGGGGGCAGTTCGATCTACCCTTCATCAATCAATAAAGTTTATTTATCAAAACAAGCTCTATACCGTTAAAGCCGACCCTGAACCAAATAGTTGTTTACATATCCAAACGACAAAACAAGTTAGCAATCAACAAAGTCTAAACAACTTACGAGTTGATTCATCAACACCTCTTGCCACATATAGTGTTGTGAAAGACTCTAAACCATCAAATCCACTTTTTGGTGATGATTGGGGTTCATTAGATTTTACTCCCTCCTTTATGGGGGACTATAAACTTAATAATGCTGACACATAAAAAGTTACATCGATTTCATCTAAGCAATCTTTGGAAACACCTGAGAAACCTAAAGTCTCCTTGGTAGAAAACAAAGACAATACTCTTACTTATACTACAGATTATGACACCTACAAGGCTTCACCATCCTCTAAAGAGATGGACACTCTCTATGGTCATGGATTTTAGATTTTGTATAAAAATTGTGACTATGCAGGTAATGGATGTGGTGTAAATCAACAAGGAATCATAGTACCTTTACAAGTTGTTGGAATTAACTACACAACCGGTATTAGATACCGTTCTTTAAATCCCACCAAAGCTTCTCGTCATCCTAAACTTAATGTTAATGCAATATTAACAAGATCAAACTGACATGCGAGATATCCTTAGCTAATAGACAAGAATTGTCTGCCAAGAAATATCCCATTGAATCAGGTAAGTATTTCTCCCCCCTTTAGCCACACTCATTGTAGCAACTATTCTAGTTGTTCTCAAGGGTGGCCTCTTCCTAGTTATATATGTTGTTAGAATCATGTTGTGTTCCCCTATGTTGTGCTAAATGTGTTGTTTAGGTCTCCTTGGATGACCCTTGATACTCTTGTAAGTTCAAGGATACCGAGAAACTGCCTCTGTTGTGACCATTCTTCTATTTGTTTCATCATTCTTCGATTGTTCCTCTCCTCTATTTTATTGTTGTGTGTCATGCCTTAGGTGTATAGCATTGCAGTTGATGACCTAGGGGCATCCTCCTACGTGGTGTTCCTAAGTGATGCAGAGCGCACAGTGGAAGCGCACAATTGATCAAACTTATGATTGGTGAGAGGGTGGCCTATGTCTTGGTGATCTACTCCTATTGGCCAAACATACCCCGTCGGCCACCTTGCTATTTATCTCCCTAATCTCCCAACTCTCCCTGAGAACTCAACTTCACCTTGTCTTTGGAGAGACTTCTTCCATTGGTAACGTCTTCTGGCCTCCTGCCGACACCCCAATGGTGGTTAAGTTTCCACTCACCTTAACCGTGGCGGTTAGTCATGACCTTGTCGGCCATACTTCAATCATCGGTGACCACTTATGAATATTGGCTGATATGCCGATACCTTTGACTTCTCTTGGCTATCCCTTGACTCATCGGTGAGACTTCCTTCATCCTTCACCGATACACTTTCTATCAGCGTAACACCGTTGATCGGTGTAACTTCCAAAAGTTTCTTCGAGGGCTGTGTTACGCCGATGGCAACCTCTACTACTTTGCAACTATGCAGACACCAAACTAGAAATAGAAACAAAGACTCAATAGCATGGAAGGGGGTCTATAATCCTTTGTAAACACTTGACCACCCGTCAATTTGGCCACTCCACAACAACACTTCTCCTATCGTTTCGATGACTAGTCACATGGAGATGCCTAGTCAACTCATGCCAAACTCCTTGGATCCGTGAGTGCTTGACCCAAAACTATAGAAAACACAAAATATACACTGTATTCCTCCATCACATAGAAAATGAGAATCTTGCTTTCAGTGGACAGAGGAATAACAGTCCATTTATTCACCAAATCCTAGTTTCTAGGTTTTCAGACCAGTCTCTGCAAAAAGAACAATTTCTCACTGACTATGACACTTCAAGACACCAAACCACTTCCAAATAAAAGCTACTTCAATACATGAACACTTCCAATCAGTTACAAGCAATCAACTATCTATACAGGCCATACAGAATGACTGTTACAGAAAAATACTTAGAAAGAACAATGTTTCAACACACCCAAAAATCCAGATCTTCATTCATTCATTCCTTCCTACTTTTTGGTTACATCCATCCTCTCCTATAAAAGGATTGAGACCTTTGTTTACATCCCTCCCAACCGTACAAACTGATTTTGAAAGTCAGTTAGCTATTGGGTTTCTCCTCTCACAAGAAAACTACCTGTTTTCATTGTGTTATTACATCAAACTTGATCGAAACATGGTCTACATAGGTCTAGTGACCAAATTGACAAAAAACCTTAGTACAAACATGATGTGGCTTAAAAAGCCTTATTGAAAACATAAACAAAACATGACTCCTGCACCATAGAGAAGGTGCTCCTGCACCACTAAGGCACTTGTTCTCCTCTCTTATTTTATCGTTTACCTTCTTGTAGTGATTTTGCCTAGTCAACGAATGAGGAAAACAACTAAATACTGATACGGACCATGTGTCCCTTCAGAAAGCAAAGCAAAAATGGACCTAGTCCATACATGATGATGGGGTTGATATATATATATTTCTGACGCTTGACTAGTAGAATCACTCTGTGTGATGTTTTATCTTGTGGCAATTCTTGTGACTAACATTTTACAATCCACTCAATCTGTTCTTGTACACTTTGATTGGTATCTCACCTTGTTGCTACACTCGGTTATGAGGTATTTGCAATATAGTCCAACGGTTATACTCGGTTCTGAACCCAAGTATAGCCTTGGTCCTTGATGTGATTATTTTCATGCATAGCTTTCATGTTTTGCTTTGGTTATTATCTTAGAGTAAGATTTGCAACCCCTCTTGTTATCTTATCTTAGCATGTCTTATCAATGTCTTTGTGGGAACATTCGGTGATCGTGAGCACATGTCACCTTGGGGGAATGGGCTTTGCAAAAGCTCTTTTTTCCTTGTGTGTTTTCTCTCTACCTTAACATGCTTGATCTCGGTACATGACATCAACCACCTTAAGGTGGGGGCATATATAAGGTAATATATCTGATGATTTTGGTACTAACGAAGCATGTTTGTAAGCCCTCTACGGAGGAAGGATGTTGTATCTCCAACATGAGTGCACATCTTTATCTATATTACAATCAAAAAACCCTCCGCGAAGGTGGGATTGTGTATCTCTTGAGTTAGTGCACATCCTTTTATTCAAAAGTCCTATGTGGAGGCAGGGTTGGATCTTGAGACTATCCTCCCTTGTTGTGGCATAAGCCCAACCGTCAGGTGTGTTTGTAGCATGTTTAAGATGGTGGGGCTTAGCAATAAGCTCCTTCCATCACCTTGTTTTCCATGTGTCTTCCCCCTTGTGTGGTTAGCCCCCACTTGGGCTTTGTATGGCATGTCTTCCCCTCTTGTGTGTGTAGTGACGAGATCCACCTACACTCAAGGTTTGTTTGGCATGTTCCCCCCCCTTATGTGGTCTCACCCACACTCGGGGTTTTATGTTGCAATTTTATTTCCATGCATATGTATATGAAGATGTTTTGAATATGTTATGAAAATGTTATATAAATGTATTCATCATGTTCAATGTGACTGCTCTCATGTCTTTATTGTGTTTTGCATGTCTTTAATATTGTCTTCTCTGTGTTTCACGTGTCTATTACTGTATTCTCCGTGTTTTGCATGTTTGCAATGTGTCTTCTAGTGCTTACCTAAGATTGGGGGCTAGAAATAGTTCCTCAATCTTTGTGTATGCCTTAGCTTCAAGTGCCTGGCATGTCTGATGTGTTTTCGACCATACTTTAATACATGTATGGGTCGTAAGATCATACATACATTAAAGTGGGGGCTAAATGTTATGTCATAAAATGTCCCCCTAGGACTTTTACCTCCTAATTTTAGCTCCTAGGTCCCTTAGAATTAATCATGCATGTTAAAAATGAACCTTGGAGCAAAATCCCTTGAAACCCATGTCAAATGGGGCCTAGGGGTGCATTCTAAACCTTAATTAAGTCCCAAAATATGACCCTGGACATGGGCACCTGCACCCTTGTCCTGCCTTATTTTGTCAAGGCCCAATTCTTAAGTGTCGGCAAAGTGACCATTAAAAGGTCTCCCTTTGTCGGCCTATTCAATGTGAATTACAAATGTTTGGTAGGAATGCATATATAGACATGTTTAAGGCTTCATTTTTCAACTAGATGGATAATGTGAACTTGTGATCTGGTGCTAAGGATACTCAAGGCATTCATTGTGTTGTAGAGCAGTATTGTGTTATGTTTGTTCATGTTTGTTGCAGATTTGTCTTCATTGATCCATCTCCTCATGGTGTGAAAGATCTTCATCTTCCCGTGAGATCTTCATCTCTGAGGTGACATTTACTTTATGTTTAAATCATTTATCATATCATTGCTTTTGCCTCTATCCTGTTGTTGACCCATTTTCCCCTGTCCAGAGCTAAACAGTTCACCTGGTACTTTTCCTTGAAAATCCTTTGGAAAATGTTCCTATAAAGCTTAAAGTGCCAAATTTCCTAAAAAGCCTTGCCTAAAAAAAAACCTTACCATTGGAAAGAGCTTTAAAAAATAGGCAGGTTTGCTTTTTACATCACCCTAAAATTTGGCCAAATAAAGAAATTATTTATGGTCAAAGTTTTGGTCAACATACAGTTCAAATGTTCATTGGAGGGCTTGCAAATCTCTATCGGCCTTAGAAAATGATGAAAAAGGTAAGTTGTATGCATTTTGGAATGCATATCGGGCTCAAGGAAATGCATATACATTGAGGGAATCTATCACAGATTCCAGGAATATTCCCTCAATGTATATCGGGTTCCGCATGCATATTGTGTTGTATGTCTTCACATGCAATGATTACATACAAGGTAGATTCCCAGAATATTCTGCAAATGTATATTTTTTTTGTATATTGGGTTTGTATATTCACACATACAACCCAACATACAATCAAAATATACAAGGCCGATTATATGCATGTGAACAGTGGAATGTATATCGGCACATATACAAAAGAGAATGTATATTTCGCTTGTATGTTTGCACATACAAGCGAAACATACAAGGAAAATTATACAAAGCAGGAGATACATGTTGGTCATGATGTTAGTCACAAACAAACATAGAATAAAAGTACACATTAACCTTTATTCATCTTGAAAGATACAGTGAATTCAGAGAATTCAGGATCCCAAGTCTCCGGTGATTAGGTCTTAATCGACTGACATTACTCAGTAGTTAATGTGAACTGCTGTTTCCATTTTGGGGCCTTACGTGAAATTGCGCCATCATCATGACATTCCTGTAGAAATTCTTTACAGAGAAGTCATATTATGCAATTATTAGATGAAAAGATGTAGGAATACCTCGATCTTTGCATGATATTTTCAATTGTGCATGCTTTTTTTTATTCTAATATGCTAAATATTTGCGATTACCTACGAGATGTCTGCATATTTGCGTTATTTGCTTAAGATTATCAATTATTTGCAATTGTGATGGTGAGATGTTCTGAAATTGAAAGAAATTAAAAGGAAATACTTCTAATTAAGTTGAACCTTTAGCTTTTGGTCCACATACATGCTTGATACTGTCATGAGGAGAAGAAATCAAACCATATGTTCACCAGGACATTCCACAACTAGATACAGTTGATGCAAACTTCAGAGGATAATGAATGAAAACAATACATGCAACATGATGAGCACTCCAAGGGACGCAGCAAATCAAAGCACATATCCAGAATTCGGACATAGATTACTCAGGATTTACGAAGATTTGTAATCAAAATACTCTTCTCTTTCATTAAGTATGCAAAAGACATGTACATATACAGCAGCTTTGAAATGAGCCCTGAATATTTCAGCAAACAGATTTCAATTAAGTTTCGAATATTTACAACAAGACATTCCACCACCTTTTATAGAATAAGGTGAGGAATCCGTTACAAAAGATCTACGGATTTGATATGTCAATACAAATCAATGGTCATCATTTCATGACTTGTCAATTTTACAAAATGGCACAAGTTGCCAGCTGGCAACTATCTATATTACCTATGCAAAATATCCCCTTCATGATGTATCTCCATCATGTTCTTCAGCTAATTCATGCGGGTCATCATCATGTGCATCGCTTCCTGAACCTTCACTATCCTGATGATGATGCTGATGCATATGGGGTTGCATGCTGCTCTGGATCTGTTCATATCACTGCACAACCTGATCTATTCCTCCGCCATCTTGAGTCTTTGCCTTGATAATGGTGTGCTTGTGTGCTTCATATTTATCCTTGCTGTTATCCATCTTATTTTCTCTGTCCTGCAATGTCTCATTGTAGGTCTCCATCTTGACCTTGATCCTCATCACCTTATTTATAATCTCTTCTATCAAGTGGATGAGTGGACCATCATCTTCCATCTGGAAGTTACTGCGCAGAGCCTTAAGGGCAAAGTCTTCATCTTGATTCTCTATTTTTCCCTCTACTTTGCCTTCTAGTGTTTCTAGCATGTCTGCCTCAATGCCCATTAAATCACGTAGCCTCATGCTGATCTCCCTCAGCTTACTATTACATCTCTTGAGGACTCCGCATTCAAACTGTACATCTTTGTACCAGATATCCACTAATAATGTAGTATTATTATTCAATACCTGCTTACTGATAAGCAGTTGTGGGTTTATCTTCCTTATTTCTCCCAACAGGCTGAGGAATTTCTCCAGTTTATAAGACCTTTTCCCGGTCTGCATCTGCAATTTGTCCACCTTGGTTTTGGAGTCACTTAATATGCTCCACCTCTTCAAAGAACCCTTCATTATTTCTATAGCATCATCCAATGTGGATGACATCCATTTCCTTATTACGGAAGCCTCATGTTTCATGAGGTCCAATTTATTTATCTCTTCCTGAGAAATGGCAGTCAATGGGATTGCAACTTCACTTGTAGTATCCTCAGGATTGGTCAAGCCTTTAATGTATGCATGCAACTGAGCAATGTGCTCTTTATGTTGCTTATTTTTCTCCTTCTCTCTTTTCACTTTCTGAATTAGAGAGTCTATGATATCTTTTCCCTCTTGACCTTCCTGCTCTTCGTTAGCAAAACCCAAATCTACTGTGCTTATCTGAAATTCATCCACAGTGATTTTGCCTTTCTCCTTCTCTACCGCAGGTACAACAATTTGTGCGGTCCTTCTCCCTGTCGCCGGATCTCTTTTGATGGCCGAAGTCATTCTGGCCTTTCTCTTGGGCTTCATTATATCCGCGGAGAACAGGGTGGAGACGTTGAACTCTTGGATTTCAAGTTCCTCCTCAACATTTACCTCCTTTTCTAACCATGGAGGCACCTGATCATGCCTTTCAGCATCATGATGCTGTTCACCCCTATCTCCCGTTTCTATCACCAAGTGTTGTGGAGATGGTGATTTTTCCTTTTCTCTCTCTTGATGCTCGCCTTGCTGCTGATCCTGTGGTGCCTCCTCCTGTTGAGGAACTTCCTTTTCTGGGGGAGCATCTTCTTTGTGTGGGGAACCCTGCGGTGTACCTGTATGTAGATCATGATGATCATGATCTTTCTCCATCATTTCTTCACCTGTCCCCAGTTCTTCCCTTTGTGGAGGTTGATCATCCTCCTTTTGTTTCTCTATTTCTGGTGGTATGCCCACCGTATCTGATATCATAGGATTTGCCTGAGGTGATGGCATCTGTTCTGCAGCCGCTACTTGTTCTGTGCCTGCACTATCCACCTCTTGTGCCTTAGCAGCTGGATCTTCTATTTCTTCCTTCTTCTCATCAGCCTTTATTTCTTGGACCTCCACTATAGCAGGTCCTGCTGATGTATCTTGTGGGCTTTGCTGGCCTGATTCAAGAGTATGACCTTCTGCTTCTGTCATCTCTATTTCTTTTGTTAGGTGGCCCTTATCAGGTGATCTTGCCGGCTTCTTAGGACTTGCATCCTGTTTCTCTGCCAAGTCTACCACTACAGGACTTGTCACCTCAGCGATCAGTGTGTCCAGCCCTATGTCCTGAGCTACCTGCTCCGAGCTCTTTTCTGGTTCCGGGCTCTTTTCTCACTCCGCTTCTGCTTGTTTCATCTCCTCAAGCACTGATTGGACAGATGGAGGCTTGTGAGGAGTCACACTTGCATCAGCAGCAAGTGTTTCCATTTCTTGTGAAGCCACATCCTGCACCACCTCATCATCAGACAAGTTTATTGTCTCGTCTAGCGAGACATGCCTTTCCGCTTGTGTCTAAGATGCTTCCTTTTGTTGCTCTTCAGCAAGTTCAGTTTTGAACTTGACAATAGTAGGAAGTGGAATGTTATGCTGAAGTTCCTTCTGCACTTCACTACCTGCCCCTTGTACCAGTGCAGGGGGTTGGCTTATTTCACCTCTCATGGAGGTTCTTGGTTTCTTAGGTGTGGTGGGAACCAACACCTGCGGAGCTCTCCTCTTTCTTCTTATTATTAGTGGAGCTTCCTCCTCTTCTTTAGGCTCCTCCTCCATGAGGATAGCTTTGCCTGGTTGTTTGGATGACTGACCCACTTCTTGGGTCTCTGTGATTCCAGCCTCTGTTGTCTTGGTTTTCTTGGGCTTTGGAGGAGAATCTGATTCTGATCCTGATTTGGCTGCCTCCTCTGCTGTGAATACTGCCCTTTCAATCATGACCCCTTTGGGTCCTTTTTCCACCTTCTTGCCCCTTAGGGCCCTTTTGCTAGGCTGCTGTGGTGGAGGGATCCTTTCTCCCTTAGTCTTCCTCTTCTCCAGCAGGAAGTCATCATATTCATCTGCAGGGATGTCCTGCCCCTTCTTCTTGTTGTCCACCATGATGGCAACACCCTTCTTCTTCAATGCCTCTACTTGTGCATCTACCCAAGCTTGGGTCAAGTGTAGGGTTCTGGCAAAGAATGGGTCTAAGGACATATCCTCCTGCATGGTGAGGTTAGGTGCAGAGATGGTATCATTGTAAATCTTCTTTTGCTCATATTCGTCTGCCATTATCCTGTCGTCATCACTCTTCAGCTGCTGAGGGAGGGATATGCAATCAAATGTTCTGATCTGGTTCAGAGTCAACCTCTGATACCTCCTCCTCCTGGCTTCTGCCTCATCTTTGCAGTCAGCCCAAAAATCCTCTAGGTGCCTCTGGTGAATAGGCTTTCCTAGGATCTTCTGTATTCGGTCGTAAGGATCATATGGTCTGGTTATTGGGAAGGGTAGTAAATTCATCTTATTCAGAGTGACCATCACCTTCTTTATATTGTCAGAGTCAGGGCACATGTAGTTGCCGATGCTGACTGGGAACAAAATTGGTGGCAGCTTCTTGGCATCCTTATACATCTGTATCATGGTGGAGCCCTGCCTGATAAATTCCATTAACACTACTGCATCCGTAGGATATCTTGGTAGCATCAGGGGATGTCCTTCAAAACCTTCTATCCTGATATAGGAAAAGGTGGCAAATTGTATGTACCATGCCCCATGTCTGTATACTGCCTCCTGAGCCTCCATGCTCAGTCTTTTAGTTCTGTCATCTTCCATGGTCCTTACCAGATGCATAGAGAATGCATCATTGACCAGTTTATAGTCTTTGATATAGTTGGTTCTTTGCAGCTGGGGATGATGATCCCAGATATATGCTGCATTTGTGCCCGTCAATTTTCCATCTGTCACCAGGGCATCAAAAGTGCCTCTATAAGCACACGAATAAACAATATAAGATGTCATGTAGAATGTACAATCTGAACCTCCCAGGTTCATCAGCTGCTCATGCAGAGCATCGCTTATTATTTGGCCCCACAGTGGCTTGATGTCTGCATACAGACACATCATTATGATTCCGTACATCCAATCTCTAAATTCACTAGTATCAGGCTGGCCAGTCACCCTGTTCAGAAGGGCAATCACATACTGATACTCCTCATTGAAATCAAACTTGAACATGTGCACGGGGAGCTTGGCCGCTGCATTGTATGTGCTGTTCTCGGCCCGCCAAGCATACATGTTCTTTCTGGTCGCCTTCTTGTTGGCCTCGTATTCTCTTTCAGACTTCTTCAAGTCTACACTCTTTACCTTACTGCCCATTGGCAGTCCAAATGTCCGGGAGAGACCTTTGATGGATAGGTCTGCATACACTCTCCCATGCTTCACCACCTGCCTCGTCTGAGGGTTATAATTCCGGGCGCACTCAATGACTAGCTCCGGAGACTCCATGGAGTATGGGAAGCTAGCAGCGTTCCACATACTTGATACAAACACTGCGTCCAACACAGGACTCTTGTCATGTCCATCATTCAGCTTGGCCGACCAGGCCTCTAGGTTAGTAATCCCCTGATGGGTATCTGTAATTGCCCCATATTTGAACAGGACCCCTCTCTGGGAAGAGAACATAGGCCTATTGAATTCCTCCTGATTCTTGACTAAGCGTTTTTCAGCCATGGGTACCTGCAATTAACAACATTTCTTCTCACAACAGGGATATGCATGCATACATATTGCAAATATCATGCCTATTGCATCAATTTCACATTACTTACTTATATGGATACATAACCAGAACTTACAACATCATTTAGAAACAACATGATGAGGGTTTCAGTTCACTTACCTGGTTATGCAGATTTTCCTTTATACCAGTATATCGTCAAGACGCTCTTAATTCAACTGCTGATCACTTCCTTCCTTCTATCTGTGAGCTCGAATTGCGCAACGGTAGCTGTTATGCGGATATGGAGGCAAGTGCTCTGTAAAACAATTTTAACGCAGGTAAACGTAACAATGGCGGTTGAATTACCTTTTAACCTCACAGTTAGGGTAAATTTAGGGCACTCTGACAAGTTAGATTGCAATCTTTGATCATTCGTGCGAAAACTCAGGATCTTGCCAGGTATTTCATTGGGTTCCGGGATCGGCGGGAATCACCTACCATATCTGCGTGCATTTAATGATAATGGCGGCAAAGGGAGCGGGGGGATATCCATACGACGGGATATCATGAGGGCAGGATGATATTTCACAAATATCGGGTTGAGTTTCAAAATCATCCTCCCTAGCATTGAAATTATTATCGCGACAAGATTCGGGTGACAATGCACCCTTTGTTTACGTTTTAGCACATCAGGAGGATATTTCAGTTTATCAGGTGATGTTTCAAAACAAAATGATGATGACAAGGCAAGCTTGCTCGTCTTCCTTTCTGAATATCAGGATGACGTCATCATGATATTTGTTCTTTGTATCGGAAATGCTTCATGACATCATCGTCATATTGGGCGAACATGATCATGTTTACAAAATATCCTGTCAGAATGTAAATATGATGATGATGTCATCAGGATGTTTGTTTCTTCGTTTATCGTATTCAGATGATGTCATCAGGATGTTTGTTAAGGGTGATATTTCGCGTCAGGATGATATTAACGAATATCGGGTTACTTTTCAAAACATGATGTTCGCGATACAAAAGATCGCTTGACGGGGAAGACTTACTACCATTTAAAGTTGACGTCAGGATATTTGAGCCGCAGGATATATCGGGGAATGTTAGAATATGATGATGATCTTTAAAACATGACTGAGGTTATAAAATATGACCCCCCCTCTTGCGAATATCTGATTTGACCAAGACTTTGACTATTCATAACTCTCACATCCTGATGAATACCAGGGTGATGTAAAAGGCAAACCTGCATGAAATTTAATGTTCTTTCAGAATATGAGGTCACAGATACGAAATATGAATTTTGACAACCTGACCTCATATTGGGGACTTACCTCATCCTGACTCAACGTGATGATGCACTTGACTGATTTTTACCAAACCGCCAGAAAGCAAGAAACACAAACCAAGCCAAAAGAAGTTGGGTCCCTGTTTTGCCAAGTCAAAATGGGGCGTGTTGTGTAACCACACAACAATACATTATAGGAATATTCCCTCAATGCATATCAGGTTTCAAATGCATATTATGTTGTATGTTTGTACATGCAATGAAAAGATACAAGGTTTGACATATAAGTGCATCCGCTACAGTGGAATGTACATTCGGCCTTGTATGTTTCTTTGTATATTTTGCTTGTATGTTTTGCACATACAAGCAAAACATACAAAGAAACATACAAGGCCGAACGTACAAGAGGTGAGGCCTGCGCACATACAAAGCCGATATACAAAGGTTTACATACAAGCCGGACCTGATTGCATTTTTAATTTGTTTTATAAAGTCTTGGGGTTCGCCTTGTACATGGGCGATTGTATATTGTGATATACAAGTTAGAGATACAAGGGTTATATACAAGGCGGACTTGAATCAAAGATCAAATTCAGCATTTCAGGTTTTAGGTCTGCCTTGTATATGTATAGGTGTTTTGTATATTTGAACATGTAGGGAAATATACAAAGAAAGTGATACAAGCCGGATCCGACCCAGTAGTCAAAGCAGTTGATAAATTTTTGGGGTCCATGGCTTGTATATTTGGCGCTTGTATATTGTGATATACAAGCAAATAGACAAAGGAAGTATACAAGCCATATTTCAACATCTTTTCAGGCTATTTCATAAAATTTGAAGTCCGCGGCTTGCATGTACAATTGTGCTTGTATATTGCAATATGCAAAGGGTAGATACAGTTTTCAGTGATGCTCCTTGAACCAGCTTAGCAATGAATTAGGCGGTGCCACATGGCGGCATACATACATGCAAGTTAACATACAAATGGTGGGGCCTGCATATACAAAAGGAAATTGTATGCATATACAATTTCAAAATTCAAAGGGCAAATTCAAGTCCGATATACAAGGCGCCACGCATATACAAAGGAGTTGCAGAGAAGGTTTTGGAAGCCGATTCAGGCGGCAATGCAAGTGATATATACACAGATGCAAAGCGATATATACAGGTGGTTGACCAAAATTTTGACCGCTTGTATCTCCTCTGTCCTGGTGAATTTTGACATGCTGTAAGAGACAAAGATGCATATTTTGGTCCCCTCTTTCATTTGGCAGGGTTTTCAGGAGTTTTTGTCACCTTTCCATTTTTAGATCTGGCCTTGCATATTTTGGGCCATGGACGCTTCAACGACTTTTTGGGGCAGGATGCAGATATTTTTTGCATTTATTTCTGCAGGTAATGGAAGCTGCTCGCATTGATGGTAAAAAGATATTTCTCCACCATCTTGTTCCAGATATTTTAAGGTATGCATTGCTGAGGATCGATGATGCAGCAGCTTGCATTGAAGACTTAAAATATCTTTTATCTGCCTAGTGCCAGATATTTGATGCCATAACTCCTGCGGCTGGATAGTCACTAAATGTAGATATTTTCTGAGACAGCTCTTAGAGCACATTTTTGTAACCAACCTAGGTTAGTTTAGAATGCTATATATATGCATTCATATGATGTATGTTTGCTTGTTATATTTGGTTTTGCTATGCATTTCCTTAGTATTGTGAGGGTTCTTTTATTAAACTTGGTGAATCACCCTTTGTTTTCAAGCTTTTGGTTCACCCTTCACTTTAAAGCATTCCTTCTCTCTTTTCCTCTTAAGATTCAATAGTTTTAAGTGATAACCAGTTAAGGAAGTCGGCCTTTTCCGGAGGTCTGATCTCATTTAGCAAAGTCCCACACTTAAAGATCATTCCCATGTTACTCCAGATTGCTGAGGTTTCACAACTGTACGCAAGGGTGTAAATTTGAGTGATAACACCTGCAAGGACACACAATCTCTATCTAACAACAGTGTTGGAAGGCTTGAATGCCATGTCGAGGCTTGATCGAGGCAAGCTCCTAAATACCACAACCCCCAACCCCTCTCTTGTGATTACAGGTTACAGGTGTCAAATCTTGTGGAGAGGAGTTACAGAGGATCATTACAGAGCATAAGGATTCCAGATTTGAAGAAAAAGGTAGAAAATATCCCTAAAAGATCAAGGACACCCACTCTTTTGACCTCAAATTTTGCACTGTCAAAAATCCCTGAGCAGGCACAGTCTACAACATATTTGGCTCCCGACCTCCAGAAAAAGCACCACCTTAGTCTTGGGTGCCCACGCTTTTGACACCAAATTTTCTACATCCTGAAACCCAAAATTTGGTATGTATCTAATCTGTATTTAGTGCCCTCCTATGCAAGCATTTGTTGGGTTTCGTTTGTTTTCTTATGATTTTGCATAATTAGGGGTTTGAGCTTAATCGGACTAAGGTTTAACAAATTAATTAACTAATTTCAAATTTCCTTATCTTTCCAAGTGAGAGCCAACCTGATAGTTGAGTCCTCTTGTAAAAGTTGTGATTCAACTCGGTTAAATGTCCTTGAATGTATGTAGTGAAAGGAGGCTCTAACTAAATTGTCAATCAAATCAATCAACCATCCTTTTTCTACATTACAGGTTGGTATTATCGTGATGTTGGTTGTATTGGAGTTATGGTTTGAGGAATGGGGTTTGACATAGATGCTTGTACTTCCATAACCATTTTGTCAAACCAACTCATGATGCTTGTATGTGGGTTTTGGATTAGGATTAGGCTTGGATTTTGATTAAGATGGGGTTTGATGATGTAGTATGGTGGATGATTGGGGATCAAATGTCAAGAACTTAAAATGATTTAATGTGACTGAACAAGGAATAATTTTCTATAATTAAGATAGACAGTTCTTAAGTAAGATTTGATTGGATTGATTTGATTTCTACTTAAGATAGATTGACACTCTTAAGTAGGAATTTATGGGATTAGATAACTATACTTAAGATAGACTAATGATCTTAAGCAAGTTTGGATTAAGTATGATTGGATCAAATTAAGGTCTTGATCTTTGATTGGATTTGAAATGGATGATAGTGGATTAGGGCTAGCACCTTGGGATGAAAGATTTTGATGATGATTTGGATAGATAATGATGAGGGTTTGGATGAAATTTGATGGGGTATGAAGGAGGTTATGTCCTTAACCAAAATTTGGTGTTCAAAGGATGATTTGTGATTAAGGATGTTAATTGGATGTTTGATTGAAATTGATGCAGGAGCACCCTGGTTCAAGAGCAATCTTGCATCAACCAAAAACATTTACATTTTAATTTGTTTGCAGTTCAGTTTGTTTCTTTTCATTTTCTAGTTTAGTTCAAGTAGTTCAGTCAGAAGCAGTTTTTGCTATTGGTCTAGCATTTCACCACAGTTGCATTTTAGATCTTATGGAGTTGGATTTAGCATCTACATTCATTCATCTACATCATATCTAGAATTCAGAGATCCACACTTCAATACCGGAAAGACATCGCTATCAGAAGTTTGATTGTTTCTCAGAGCAGAGCATCTTGATAATCACAGACAACCAGCTGAAGGAGAAACTTGCAGAAGCATTTCCCGATCTTCGAAGCCTAATGACACATCATTCAATGATCTTTGGTTCATGGCTGACCTTCCCAGGAGATCCACATATCATTCCATTCATTTTCTAGAAATGTTCTATGCATTTAGGTCTGACCTATCTGTGTACACACGTTACAACTCTTCATTGGAGTTGTGATCTTCTTTGGCCGATGCAGAGGAATCTATTGATCCGGACTTGATATATATTAATGTAATAGATCCTTAGGAAAGGAGTTCAGATAGTGGATATAGTTCTCATGATTTAGAATATTAATAGTTTGGATTTTCTGCAAGGAGCTTCAAAGCTTTATCTTGCGCATGTATGTAATCAGGTATGTGAGCCTTAATTATAAGCCTGCATGTTGCTGGATGAGAGGAACCTCCTGTAACAAAATAATGAAAATGCATGAAATAACAGAAATAGAAGAACACAGAAGGAATTTATTGATCACAGGCCACTTCGAGGGGTCAACCTCCTTTGAGCAAGCTCAATACAATAAACTTGTGGATGCCTTCATTGGCCTCAACACGTACTTATAGACTAAGTCTAATCTAAATAACTATTACTCCCCATGAATGTGGGATAATACAATATACTCACAGGACGACTTGCAAAGCATATGCGTCCAACATCAATATACTAAAAAAGTAAAGAGAAGGGTTGAACATGGGTTCCTAACATCCCCTCCCTCTTAGAAAAGCTGTGTCCTCAAAGCTTAAGATGTGGAAATTGTTACTGAATTTGAAGGAGTGGTTCCCATGTAGCATCCTCTAGTTGCATTCTGAGCCACTGAATTAATACCTCTATGATAGATCAAGAGCGAAGCTGACAAGTGTGCCTATCGAGGATTGCCTTCGGCTCCAAAATGATGGATCCTTCATTATCCAGTTCTGGTAAAACAGTTTGTGCTCTAATGTTGGTGCCAAGAACTTTCTTTAGACAAGAGACATGAAATACTGGATGAATGCAGGAAGGAGGAAGCTCCAATTTATAAGCAACTGACCCAATCTACTGAAGAACCTTATATGGCCCATAGAACTTTGGAGCCAGCTTATGACACCCTTTGAGTTTCAGGGAGGATTGCTTGTATGGTTGTAGATGAAGAAAAACCATATCACCTACTTCAAAAGTGTGCTCAAAACGGTGCTGATCAGCTTGTTGTTTCATTTGATTTCTTACCATGTGAAGATTGTCCTGCAAAATGTGAAGAATCTGATCTCGAGTTCAGCGAACCATGTCAACTACCTAAACTGGTGAATTGCTGGGGGTGTATGGAAGGAGCACTGGCGGTGCCTAACCATAGATTACTTCATATGGAGTCAATTTAGATGCAGTGTGGTAGGAGGTATTGTACCACCATTCAGCGAGAGGGAGCCACTTTGTCCACTGTTGCTGTTGCTCTGAGGTGAAACAACGAAGATAAGTTTCCAAACATTTGTTGATAACTTTAGTCTAACCATCTATTTGTGGGTGATACCCTAAACTCATATTCAGTTTGGTGCGAGTGTGGTGAAATAGTTCTGTCCAAAAATGACTGGTGAAAGTTGCATCACGATCTGAGACTATGGAAGAAGGGATTCCATGAAGAAAAAAGATCTGGTCCATGAAAATCTGTGCGACTGATGATGTAGTATAGGGATGGCTAAGGGCACAAAAATGACTATATTTGGAGAGGCGATCAACCATAACCAAGATCACTATCTTCCCTCCAGATTTAGGGAGCCCTTCCATAAAATCCATAGAAATATCTATCCAAATCCATGTAGGGAGGGTTTGAGCAATCTAGGAAGGAGTGTCATTTCACCCTTGTTGCGCTGGCAGGTATCACATTCAGCCACCATTTGTTGAATTGCCCTTTTTATTCCCTTCTAAAAGAAGTTACGTCATGCCCACTCATAAGTTTTGAGGAACCCAGAGTGCCCTATAGATGGAGAAGCATGGAGTTCATAGAAGATAGCTTGTTGAAGATCTATGCTCTGGGGAAGCACCAGACGACCCTTGTATCTCAAAGAAGCACCATCCCAAGAGTAATGTAGTACAACAGAAGGGTTATTGGCCAACTATTGGATGATTTGAGATAATGAAGAGTCATTGATATAGCCCTGCTGGACAGATTCCAACCAATTTGGAACAGGCATAGAAATAGCTGAAAGAGAAGCGTGGTCATCAAATGTGCGAGAAAGAGCATCTGCCACAATATTGTCCTTACCCTTCTTGTAAGTGATCTCTTAGTCATAACCCATGAGTTTGCTAACCCATTTCTGTTGTATTGGGGAGGAGACCCGTTGTTCCAGGAAATATTTTAGACTCTGGAATCAATCTTGATGTAGAAATGATTCCCTAATAGGTATGGCTGCCACTTCTGTACTGCATGCAAAATAGCCATCTTTCTTTCTCATATGTAGAGAGAGTACTAAATTCTTACTTGAAAGGGCTTTGCTGGTGAATGCAATGGGATGTTCATCTTTAAGGAGAACAACACCAAGTCCATTTCCACAAGCATCACTCTTAATAGTGAAGGTCTTGGAAAAATTTGGCATAGCTAGAACAGGTGTAGTACACATAGCTTGTTTCAGTTTTTCAAATGCACACTCAGCAGCATTTGTCTATGTAAAAGCATCCTTATTCAACAGAGCTGTTAATGGAGCTGCAATCTTCCCGTAATCCTTGACAAACTTGTGGTAGTAGCCAGTTAGTCCCAAAAAACCATAGAGACTCTTGAGTGTCTGAAGATGTGGCCAATTTTTCATGGCAACTATTTTGGCAGGATCCACTCGAACCCCTTGGGCTGAAACAATATGCCTGAGATACTCCACTTCCTCCTACCCAAAAACACACTTAGACTATTTTGCACATAGATGATGATCAGAGAGAAGTTGCAGTACAAGATCCAGATGCTAGAGATGCTTAGCCCATGTTTTACTATAGATGAGGATATCATCAAAGAAGACTAGAATGAATTTCCACAAGTAGGGCCGAAATATTTTATTCATCAATGCCTAGAATGTGGAAGGAGCATTAGTGAGGCCAAAGGGCATGACCAAAAACTTATAGTGGCCATCATGCATGTGAAAAGTTTTTTTAGGGATATCATCCTCATGAATCTGAATTTGGTGATACCCAGAATGAAGATCCAACTTGGAGAAAAAATGAGCGCCATGAAGCTCATCAAGAAGCTCATCAACAACAAGAATCAGAAACTTATCCTTGATTGTGATGTGATTAAGTGCTCGAAAGTTAATGTAAAGGTGCCATGACCCATCTTTTTTCTGGACAAGAAGAACTGGTGAAGAAAAGGAATTGGTACTAGGGTGAATAATACCTTGCTTCAATAAGTCTCAAATGAGCACCTCAATCTCTATCTTTTGGTGAAATGGGTAGTGATAGGGCCTGATGTTGGAGGAACACTTCTAGGAAGGAGATGACTATGATGGTCCCCTGGTCATGAAGGTGGCAATTCCACTGGTTCAGCAAAGACACATGCATATCTATCCAAAATTTGTTGTAGATCCGAAGGAGTAGTGGAGACCGCTGATGGTTGCATCTGAATGGAATGGAGCTGAGCAATGACACCATGTGAATTCTTCTTAAGGATCTTTTCCATGTGATGTGAACTGATGATGCTGAGAGACCTTGGTTGTAAGCCCTTCAATGTGTGTTTTTGCCCATTGTTTTAAAACTGCATCCAAAGTTCAGTAAAATCCCATAAGATGGGTCCAAGTGTGCATAACCATTGAGCACCCAAAACCACATCACATTTGCCGAAGGGAAAGGCAAACGTGTCAGAGCGTAGGTTATAATCTCTAATAGAGATACACACATTGTGACACTTCCCTTTGCAAGGTAATGTGCCCCAATTGGCAATCATGACTTCAAAACTGGAGCAAGGATGGACAAAACAATCAGCCTGTTTGGTGATCTGAGGGTCAATGAAGTTATGAGTGCTACCAGAATCCATGAGTATTGTAAGAGGGAGCTTCTTGAAGTAACCCTTGACCCACATGGTTTGTGGGGTGGTGACTCCAGTTAAAACATGGAGAGTGATCTCTGGGTGGTCTTCCTAAGGAGGGTCAACAAGCGGCTGCTGAATGTTGACCTGATCATCTACTATATCCTGAGCATCTTCATAAACTTCAGTTGCAAGTGGAGAATCCACATCCAAGAGATAGAGCTTTTGCTCAACACATTTATGTCCCCGAGTGAATTTCTCATCACAATTATAACAAAGCCCTTTTTCTCTACGTGCTTGCATCTCTGCTTCAGACAAATGCTTGATAGGAGTTGTTTTAGGAGCTGGCATGATTGGAGGTCTTTGGGAAACCATATTTTTGAATGGAACAAAATTGGATTTGGAGTGCTATTGAGTTGTGATCTTGTCCTCCGCTAACTTAGCCAACCCTAGGGCTTCCATCATTGTGCTAGGATGAAACATTTTAACCTCAAATCAGATTGCATCCTTCAGACCACTAACAAACAACTCCTGAAGAATTCATTAGACAATCCCTCTGTGTGATTGGCCAGTTTCTCAAATTTTGTTTGATATTCTCTCACAGTGCTAGTTTGGCAAAGTTTAGTGAGTGCTCCTATGAAGTCATCAAAAGTACTAGGGCCAAATCGTTGTAAAATGAGTTTGCAAAAATCTGTCCATTTTGGCTCTTCATGAGCCTTGATGTACCAACGGAACCATTGAAGGGCTTCATGTTCCAAATGAAAGGATGCAAGTCGGACTTTGTTGACATCAAAAGTATTATGCAGACTGAAATATTATTTTGCCTGGTATATCCATCCAGTCGGATCATCACCATTGAAGTGAGGAAAATCAAGCTTCGGCCCACGAAAATTGCTAGAAGAAGAGAACCCAGTGTCTGCAAAAGACTCTGGCTGTTGTCTATTGTTCATGGCTGAATGCTAAAGATTGAGGCCGAGAATTTTTTCATCCAAATCTTGGAGTTTGGTCTTAAGGGCTGCAAGTTCATCCTCCATGTTTTTTGTTCCTGCGCGGGTGACAACCATAACCAAGATTTTTTTTTTAGGAATAGGTAGAAAAATAAAAACAAAAACTTTTTTAGTAAAGGAAAATTTGGATTTGGGAAAAACTCTGATGGGTAATTGGGGTTTGACTAGGTTTTGGACACTTTCTGAGGGACAAGGAAGCAGAAAATGGGGATTTCAGAAGTGGGGTGAAAGAATGGGAAAATTTGTCCAAGAGGGACAAAGGAGCAGAAATAAGAAATGAACACTGTGGCAAAATTAAAGGTGATTGGGTGAGAATCGAAGAAGTTATGGCAAACCCTAAAAATAGAAAAATGTGGGATTTCTGGCTTTGATAAGTGGAATTTGGGATAGGGTCCTCAATGAAGGAAATATACAGAATGGAATTTCAGGGGTTCCAGTGAATTTTCAGAGGAAACGGAGCTAAAGCAAGGAAGATATGGCGAAAAAACAAATATTTTTTATTTATTTTATTTTATTTTTTCTGGAAATGATCTACAACGGCTTTGGACAGATGCAATCTATGATTTATTAGCTGGCAATAGATATGGACCCCAGGTATGTTTGGCTTCCTAAAGGTTCAGGGGATTCACTTGGCTACCAATGTTGTTTAATGACTTGCATATTGGGGCAGTACCCCTCACTCCACGACTCAGGTAAAACTGATAACCGCTTTGCCACAAATGACAGCTCTTGGTTTACCTCATGGATGGGAACTAGTAAATCAGGTAGGGGCCATTGCCCTTTTTGCTGGCAGGTCCTCTTAATGGGCTAGCTACTTCGGGGTTCCTATGGTACTTCTCACAATGAGTTTTAGGGCTATGCCCAGGCACTTCCCACAGTTAAGCAGATAGGGATTATTCCCTGATCCGAACCTACAATTGAAATGAACAATACAGATGCAAAGAAAAAAGAACTACTGCAATAATCACAGTGCCTGGAGGCCACTGCGAAATTTTTTTTGGCAGAAATTCCACCCAACGAGCCCAAGAAAGCAGTCTAATACCAGATGAGAGGAACCTCCTACAACAAAATAATGAAAATGCACGAAATAACATAAATAGCAGAACACAGAAGGAATTTATTGATTGTAGGCCTCTTCGAGGGGGCAACCTCCTTTGAGAAAGCTCAATACAATAAACTCATGGATGCCTTCATTGGCCTCAACACATACTTATATACTAAGTCTAATCTAAACAACTATTACTCCCCATGAATGTGGGATAATACAATATACTCACAGGATGACTTACAAAGCATATGCATCCAACAACAATATACTAACAAAGTAAAGAGAAGGGTTAAACACGGGTTCCTAACACCGGCCGATATCTATTTGAATTCTATGATATATTGAATGACTAAATCTGCATTTGGTTTATTTCTTTGAGTTGTTTCCATTGTGTTTACTCTTGTTGCATGATCTAGACAATTCATTCTATGAACCCTCCTACTGTGACTGCACCAAGTGGTATTAGAACAAACGTTTGAATCTTTGGGAGCGAATTGAGTGAAGATTGGAGAAGGAATTTCGTAAGATCTTGCTATGGACAGATCACCGAATTGAGGCAGGTTACTTGTGTTGCAACCGATCGCCGATTGTGAGGCAGTTGTCACCTTGTAGCCCGATCACTAAACTTGAGGTAGTTTACACTTGATCCTAGGAAGAATGCTACTGAGAAGAGTTGCTGCTATTGGAACAATGGCTGGTATAATATATGAGATGATGGAGATAATGAAAATAATGCAAATTCGGTTGGATGTTGTTGAAGAAGATAGGTGAAGAGGATTGACACCGAGACCTAATGTTGAAAGTGATGATGAAGAGGAATTTCAATCTGTTGAACAAACTAGCAAAACCCTAGGAGTTGATGAAGAAGAAGAATCAAATCAAGTAAAGATGCTATGAGCTATTTCAAAGATTGGAATGAGACCTAGAGTTGATGTGCTAAATTATACTGGTAATTTGAACCCTGAAGAATTGATTGACTGGATAAATGATATGGAAGAATACTTTGAATATGAGGAAATTGAAGATCCGGAGAAGGTGAAATTTGCAAAGACAAAGTTGAAAGGACATGCTGCTATATGGTGGAAAGAAGTTCAGTTGGAAAGAAATAGAAGAGGGAAAGAAAAGATTACAAAATGGGACAGGATGGTGACAAAACTGAAGAATCAATTTATACCTGTTGACTATGAGTTGGAACTATTGAAAAGATTGTAAAACTTGAGGCAGAAGGAGAAATATGTGAAGGAGTACACTAAAGAATTCCATAGGATGATCATAAGGACAGGACATAGTGAAGCAAGCAAAGAGAAAGTGGCTAGATATATCAATGGACTAAGATTGAACATTCAGGAGGAACTAAGCTTGGTGAGGATGATATCTTTGGAAGAAGCATATTAGTTTGCCCTGAAAGTTGAAGAGAAGATGAATAGGAGGCATGATCAGAGACAGAGAGGTAGAGGAGGTAAATTTCAAAGAGGTAGGACTTTTTCCAGAGGAGATAAAGCATATCCAGAGCAGAACAAGTTTGACAACCCATTTAAGGAGGACAGAGATAACAATGCTTACCAGAGAGATGACAAAATTTTTTACCAGAGAGGAAACCCTAATGCATACCAGAATGAAGGATATAGAAGAGAAGGAAGAGGACTTGATAAAAGAACATTCAGAGGTACTTGTTTCAAGTGTGGAGGTGAAGGACATAGAGCATTTGAGTGTAATCAAGGTAGTACAAGTAAGAGGACAGAAAATAGTGGAAGAGTAGCCTATGTGGAAGAACCTGTCGGATCCCCCAATTTAGTTGGCAAACATGAGAAAGGAGAATCACTTGTGATGAGGAGAGCACTATTTAAAGTATAGACAAATGAGGAACCACCACAAAGGGAAAGTTTGTTCAGAACAAGATGCAAATCAGGAGGTAAGTGTTGTAAAGTTGTAATTGATAGTGGTAGTTCTAATAACCTAGTTTTAGAAGAGATGGTGATTAAGCTGAAGTTGGAAAGATTGAAACACCCTAAGCCATATTAGATAGAATGGATTTAGGATGATCATCAGGTACTGGTGAATGAACAATGTTTGGTGAAATTTCATATTGGATCTTATCATGATGAAGTCTTGTGTGATATTATGCCTATGGATGTTTGTCATATCTTGTTGGGTAGACCTTGGCAGTATGATAGAAAAGCCATACATGATGGGAGAAAGAATACATATACTATAACATAAAATGGAAAGAGAATTACTTTGATTCCTTTGGAGGATGATCCTAAAGATGTGGTATGTGGAAATGCTAGAATATGTTTGGTAGATGGAAGAAAATTTCTGGATGGTTTGAGACATGAGAATATGTGTTATGCCTTGATTCCTAAGAAACTTGAAACATTGAAGAAAGAGACTAAAGAAGAACAACCAGAGGAGATAAGAGAGTTGCTGACAACGTATGAACACATCATATCAGATAATGTACCAGATGGATTGCCACCTATAAGGTGTATTAGTCATCACATGGATCTTATACCGGGAGCAAGTTTGCCTAATAAAGCAACACACCAGATGGCATCGACAGAGAATGAAGAATTGAATAGATAGATACATGAGTTGTTGAGGAAAGGTTTGATCAGAGAAAGTTTGAGTCCTTGTGCAGTACCTACAATGTTAGCACCTAAGAAAGATGGAGAATGGAGAATGTGTACTAATTCCAGAGCAATAAACAAGATCACAGTTAAGTATAGATTTCCTTTACCTAGGATGGACGATATCATGGATTGTTTAAGTGGAGCAAGATATTTCACAAAGATATACTTGAAGAGTGGATACCATCAGATTAGAATCAGAGAAGGAGATGAATGGAAGATTTCTTTTAACACAAATGAAGGATTGCATTAGTGGTTAGTGATGCCCTTTGGATTGATAAATGCACCGAATACTTTCATGAGATTGATGAATGAAGTCTTGAAGAAATTTTTGGTTAAGTTTATTATTGTATACTTGGATGACATTCTAATTTTTAGTAAGACAAAAGAGGAACACTTGTGGCATATTAGACAAGTTTTGCAGAGGTTGAGAGAAGAGAAGTTGCTGATAAACATCAAGAAGTGTAGTTTCATGAAAGAAGAGTTAGTATATTTGGGATTTGTGATTTCTGCGGAAGGATTGAAGATGGACCTTGAGAAAGTAAGAGAAATCATTGAATGGCCTACACAGAGAGCATTGGAGAAGTTAGATCATTTCATGGATTGGCTAGTTTCTACCGGAAGTTCATCATAAATTTTAGTTCAGTTTGTAACCCTATGACAAAGATAATGAGAGGTGACAAAAAAGATTTTAAGTGGACATCAGGAGAAGATAAAAGTTTTGAGTTGTTGAAGCAGAAAGTGATAGAGAAACCTATTTTGGCATTACCGGATTTCAATAAGGTATTTCAAGTAGATTATGATGCAAGTGGAAATGCAATTGGAGTAGTATTAAGTCAAGAAGGTAGACCTGTAGCTTATTTCAGTGAGAAGTTGAATGATGCAAGGAGAAGATATTCAGTTTATGATCAAGAGTTCTATGCCATAATTAAAGCCTTGAAGAAGTGGAGACATTACTTGTTACCTAAAGAGTTTGTGTTGTATATAGATCATCAAGCTTTGCAATATCTGAATAGTCAAGGTAAGTTAAATTAGAGACATATGAGATGGGTAGAGTTCATGCAGAGTTATACATTTGTGTTGAAGCATAGGAGTGGAAAATCAAACAAAGTTGCTGATGCATTGAGTAGAAGAAGAAACTTGTTGACAGAGATGAGAGTTGAAATGTTGGGTTTTGATGAATTGAAGAACATGTATGAGGGAGACACTGATTTTGTAGAACCTTGGAAAGAATGTAAGGAACTTGTTGTGATAGATAGGAGTAAGTGGTTGGACTATTTCATTCAAGAAGATATGTTGTTCAAAGGAAGTTAATTATGCATACCTAGAAGTTCAATGAGAGATAATTTGATCAAGGAGAAGCATAGTGGTGGATTGGCAGGACATTTTGGCATTGATAAGACAGTGGCTTTGGTAAGTGAAAACTACTTTTGGCCTTAGATACATAAGGATGTTAGGAGATTTGTGTAGAGTTGTAGAGTTTGTCAAGTTGCAAAAGGAAGTAGTCAGAATACGGTATTGTATAAACCTTTGACAGTACCGGAGAGACCTTGGGAAGACATAAGCATGGATTTTGTAATGGGATTGCCGAAGACACAGAGAGGACATGATTCAATATTTGTAGTGGTGGATAGATTTTCAAGATGGCTCATTTCATACCTTGCAAGAAGACAATTGATGCAGTGCATGTAGCTGACCTATTTTTCAAGGAGATTGTGAGATTGCATGGATTACCTAAGAGTATAGTTTCAGACAGAGACAAAGTTTGCTGGATACTTTTGGAGGACACTTTGGAAGAAGATGAAGATAGATTTGAAGTTTAGTTTAGCTTTTCATCCATAGACTAATGGATAGATAGAGGTCGTGAACAGGAATTTGGGAAACTTGCTGAGATGTTTGGTTGGAGAAAAGACAGGAAGTTGGGATTTGATTCTTTCACAAGCAGAGTTTACATATAATAATTCAGTGAATAGGAGTATCAGAAGAACACCTTTTGAGATTGTGATCGGAGTGAATCCTAGAGTAGCAGAATTAAGAGATATCAATATGGAAGAAAAGAGAAGTGCATAAGTAGAAGAATTTACAAATCACATGAAGATAATGCATGATCAGGTTAAGAAGCATTTGGAGAATATGAACAATAAGTACAAAGAGAAGGCTAATGAGAAAAGAAGACATAAGGAATTTGAAGTTGGAGATGAAGTGATGGTGTACTTGAGAAAAGAAAGATTTCCAGTTGGGACATATAACAAGTTGAAGATGAAGAAGTTTGGACCTTGTAAGATACTCAGAAAATTTGATTCAGGAAATGCATATGAAGTGGAGTTACTGAAGACATTGGGTATTTCACCTATTTTCAACATTGCAGACCTACATCAGTATCATGAAGTAGAGTTCAGTGACAACATGGAAGAAGACTTGAAGAAGCAGTTACCACAACAAGCACCGAAGCAGATTGAAGACATTTTGGACAGCAGAGTTGGACATAGCACTAGAGGAAGACAATACAAAGAATATCTTGTGAAGTGAAGAGGCAGACCGGAAGAAGATTCATCATGGATTTCTTAGGCTGAGGTGGACTGTCTTGGTTCTCCCCTAGCTCCAGAAAAGTGAGGGACTCACTTTTTCAATAACCCCAGATGTTTGATGCAGGAGCATCCCTGGTTCAAGAGCAATCTTGCATCAACCAAAAACATTTGCATTTTACTTTGTTTGTAGTTTAGTTTGTTTCTTTTCATTTTCCAATTCAGTTCAGGTAGTTCAGTTAGAAGCAGTTTCTGCTTTTGGTCCAGCATTTCACCACAGTTGCATTTTAGATCTTGTGGAGCTAGATTTAGCATCTACATTCATTCATCTGCGTCATATCTAGAATTCAGAGATCCGTACTTCAATACCGGAAAGATATCGCTATCAAAAGTTTAACTGTTTCTCAGAGCAGAGCATCCTGATAATCACAGACAACCAGCTAAAGGAGAAACTTGCGGAAGCATTTCCTGATCTTTGAAGCCTAATGACACATCATTCAATGATCTTTGGTTCATGGCCAACCTTCCCAGGAGATCTGCATATCATTCCATTCATTTTCTAGAAGTGTTCTATGCATTTAGGTCTGACCTATCTATGTACACACGTTACAACTCTTCATTGAGTTTGTGATCTTCTTTGGCCGACGTGGAGGAATCTATTGATCTAGACTTGATATATATTGATGTAATAGATCCTTAGGAAAGGAGTTTAGATAGTGGATATAGTTCTCATGATTTAGAAGATTGTTAGTTTGGATTTTCTGTAAGGAGCTTCAAAGCTTTATCTTGCGCATGTATGTAATCAGGCCTGTGAGCCCTAATTGTAAGCTCGCCTATTGCCGACCAATCTCTATTTGAATTCTATGATATATTGAATGACTGAATATGCATTTGCTTTATTTCTTTGAGTTGTTTCCGTTGTGTTTATGCTTGCTACATGGTCTAGATAGTTCATTCTGTGAACCCTCCTACCGTGACTGCACCAGAAATAGATAGATAGATAATGGATGATTGATTGAGGATGAGGGATAAATGGATTAGATTAGGATTTGGTTGAAATATGATTAGGTGGATAAGGAGATTGGATAAAGATGATGAGGATGAATTGACTTGAGCTTGATAATTGGATTATAATGGTGATTAAGGATGATAATGGATGAGGTTGGATTAGGTTAAGGATGAATGATGAGATTGGATTAGGGTAGTGGATTATGATATGGATTATAGATGACAATGGCTGGAAGATGATAGACTAGGGATTGGATTAGGAGGTGATCAGAATGATGATAGGTTGGATTATGGTCAATGATGGGATTAGGCTTAGGATGATGGTCGTGATTAGGAAGTGGATTAGGTGTATAGAATGGATTAGGATTAGGACCTTGATTGGATTAGGTAAATTGACTTAGATTAAGGTCCTACATGATGGATTAAGGATGGATTAGAGATAGATTTGGATGATGTGATTGGATGATTAAGGATGATTAGGAGGAGGTGGATAAGAGGGATGATTGGGATGAAGTGGATAAGAGGGATGACTAGGATTAAGTGGATAAGAGGGATGATTAGGATGAAGTGGATAAGAGGGATGACTAGGATGATTGGGATGAGATGATTAGGTGATTAATATGATTAGGATGGTTTGGGATCAAGTGAATAGGATGATTAGGATGAAGTTGATTTTATTAGGATGAGGATGAAAATGGATTGTATTGGGGTTAGACAAGAATGGATGATTAGGAGATGATTATGGTTGGTCTAAAGCTTGACTTTTAGGCAAATTTGTAAATAATAGATTTCACACATACATGCATATGCTTGCAAAGGATTTGGCTTTGTATTAAGGAGGGTAAAAATGAACACACACACACAAAATACAACACCCTAGATTATTCAAGTGGGTTTGACTCCTAGTGTGGGCCCACACTCAATACCTTTCAAGAGAAAATAGCTAGGGAGTGAGTGGTAAGCGCTCACTCTATCCCTTTCCTTGGAGGCCTTGACGCCTTGCCTAAAGAAACCTTCTATCTCAGCTCAAGGAGGTACATGGTGAGTAACTTTAGGGTTGATGTTGACCCTTGCACGTCCACACTAAAAGATCAGTTGAGAGGTCTTTAGTAGGTTTCAACAAGATCTCTAGGGGAGCCCCCTAAATATACAAGGTACATGGGGTCCAAGTCTATGAACACTAGTCCATTGAAGGCATGAGACTGGAGCAAGAGCTTGGACAATCTCTTCACCTTGTGTCTAGAATCACCTGGGGCCCCAAGGTTGTGCCAATGACAATGTAACTAGATTGGGGTACATGTTTTGTTCTCCTCCCTTTGATATACCCTACTAGAACACATGGTTGAGGTCATCCCTTAGGGTGATGAAATCCCCAAGCAAGCCTCCTATTGGAAAAGGTAGATGTTAGGCATTTTTGATCTCCAAGATCCACAAAGTGCAAGGGGAGAGAATACACACACTAACACACCTTGTGTGAAAAAAGTGAATTAATAGGTGTTTTTGATCCCCAAGATCACACTAGGTGCAGGGAGACAGCACACACACACTTGATCCACACAAAAAAGATTAATTGACCTTAGAAATGATGTGTGTTGTGAAAATGAATGTGACTAGAGGATGCTTTTGATTCCCAATATCACACTAAGTGTAAGGGAAGAGTATATAAACCCCAAGTCATAATAAAGCCCACCAAACAAAGAAAACACAAGATTTAAAATGATATGGATTTAGCTAGTGAATCCTACAACAAAATTGTTAGTAGTTTGAGAAATTAGGCCTTTGACAAGCGAAATGCTACAAAACAAGTGTGTTAGGTCAAGATGATTAAATCTGTAAAATAAAAGATTAGATGAAAGATACAATAGATTAGATGATATGATCAGATTATTTGTGAAATTTTGTGTAATTTCAAAAAACATTCATCAATTTTGATTCGAAATGCAAAAGTTATAAGCGATTTAAGTTTGCAAGTAAACATCAACTTCAAAAAATTATACCTTGAAATCTAGATCAAATTTGATGATGAGGCCTATACCATTGCAAAGTTGGGTGAATCAACTTTCCAACGCCTATAATTTTGTGAAAATCCAACCTGTTGGGCAAAAGTTATGCAAAATTGAAAAAAAACCCTAGTTTTAGGCTCTGGGAGAAAAGAGGTTAGTCCTAGCAGTTAATGTTAAATGCTAGTGGTTAAGAGTCAATGTGCTCACATGGGTAGTTATCCTCTGATGGTTAAGTTGGGCGGTTATGGTTTAGGTGCAAGCTCTAGTCACTCATGTGACCAGGGGCAAGGCTGAAGGTGCTCCCTACCCAACAACAAGTTCTGGTCACCAATATGGTTGCCTTCTAAATAGACAGGGGCTCGGGTTCAAAGTTGGTTCCGCATAGGGGGTCTAATTGGTGGTCAAAGGTTGTCTTTGAGTTGCACCGATGGGTGGAAGGAAACCTCTGTTGCCTCAGCAGAACTGTGACACACATGACACACAAGACTAGGGGGTTTTGAGGTGATAGTATGGGCAAAAGCCAAATCCCTAGCCACTAAGGTGACTAGGAGTTGAGCAGTGGGAGCTGGGGTCTCCTGTGATCAATGCAAAACCATAGGTGGGAAACTTGGAGCCCGGTCGATAAAACACATACCTCCGAGCTTAAATGGAGACCCACATTAAAAAACACATAGACCTGCAGGTAAAAACCTCAAACCCTATATATCAAAGCGTAGACACCTACGCTTAAACTCAAAGCCATCGACCAAAAGTATTAACCCTTAGATATTGTAGTTAAATCCGGTGGTTAAAACAATTACATATATTTTAAATACACACTTATTTAAAACATTTATAACAATAGAAATATAATAAAGCACTTTAACCAAGAGTTTAAGGGCATCTGTAGATTGCGTAGTAGTTTCATACAACAGATTGTACTGTATGGATCCATACAATATAGATTTGCAAGTAAAAAAATTTAATTTTTTTTACCTCCAAAATATATCATGCCATATATGGATCCTAGGGTTTTTGGGCCTTCTGGACGCAATGGTGAGGTTTTTTTTTTGTAGGATGCTCCCTACAATAGGTCACCCCTAATATTTGTCAAAAAGGGCCTAAACCTACAACAAAAAGCTCACAAAAACCTACAAAAACAAGCTTGATCAAGGGACGTGGGTCCCATCGTGCAAGAAAATGATAAGAGTAAAATAATAGAAAGATGATGCAATAGATACAACCTTTCACCTCAAATAATCTTTTCTCCTTGAATAGAGCAGAATGGAGTGCACCCAAGCTCTAATGGCTATGCTCTTGAAAAATGTGTATGATAATGGCTTGGTTGATGTTTGATTTATAAATAGTTGGACAATAGGATGAAGGGCTAGGATTAAGAGGTGCAATGGATGGTTGAGATTAAGAGGTGGAGGATTAGGGTATATCCTTATGTGAACGGTTGAGATTAAGACATGTAGTATGAGATGGATGGTTGAGATGCAAATCCAGTTTGACTTTTGTGCCTCTCATTTATTATTTGTGGCAAGTGGATGAGGATGAAGACAAGTGGGAGATAATTAATTAAATAATAAAATTATTTAATTAATTATGAGAGACATGTGATATGTGAGGATTTTAGAGGGATGACATGGATTAATTAATTAAATAAATATGATTTATTTAATTAATCTAGGTGATGGAGTGGATTAATTTAATTAATTTCTAGGTGATGGAGTGGATTAATTTAATTAAATAAATATGATTTATTTAATTAAATTGGGTAATGGGGAAATGAATTATATTAATTGAATAAATATAATTTATTTAATTAATTTGGATGATGAAGAGGGAGATGAAGGGTTCTAAGACAAATGTGTTGCAAAGTGACACAAGATGATGATAGTGACATAAGGCGATGTTGACAAAGTGTTGAAAGTGGGGTTAGAGGGACATGGACAATTTGAGGTGTCTACATTTTCCCCCTCTTTGAGATGATGTTGTGACTAAGAGAAGTAACATCATTTTAAAGAATATAAGGTATGGATAGAAAGGGATGCCCCAACCACTCGAAGGAGTGACGAGGAGGAACAATGTAGGTATGGGATGCCCCTCGAGAGAATAGGCGGGTTAGAAGAACACGTGTATGCTCTCGAAATGGATGAACTAGATTGGTTAAGGAGATGGATAAAATATAATGGATGGATGGAATGGATGAAGACTTTCTAATGTTCTTTAGCATCGAGCCTATAATGTTCTTCTCCTTCATTGCTTAACTAAGGTTGAAATACCTATTGCCCTTGAGGAGGCCCATTTAGGTCCCTTTGGGGGGCATTTCGGTGGATGAGCCTTAGTTCAAAATTTTCTCCAAATGGGCCACTATTGGAAAAGCATGGAACAAGTTTCCTTTGCTTATATTAAAAAGTGCAAAGAACTTCGTGCCCAAGTATCACCTTGGCCATTTTCTATTTGGGGCTTGGATATCATTGGCAATATTTCCCCTTCTTCTTCTAAAGGTCATACATTCACTATATCAACTAAATATTACTTTACTAAGTGGGTTGAAGGTACTCCACTTCGATCTACAATTGGTGAAGTTATATGTTGTTTTCTTCTTGGTCGCGTCATTTCTCATTTTAGACTTCCTTCTACCTTTGTCTCTGATAATGGTACTCCATTTAAGAATAAGGAAGTGAAGCAGTCTATTGAGAAATTTCATATTCAACATTGCTTCTCTACACCATACTATCTAGATTCAAATGGCCAAGAATAAGTTTCTAATAAAACTATTGAACAAAATCTTCATAAGACAGTTAATAAAAATGATAAAGATTAGCATACACAACTTTCTTATGCATTATGGGCCTATCACATGAGCATTCATATGCCCAATAGAACTACTTCGTACACTCTCATGTATGATTTTGATGCTATAATGCCCACGGAGTTGGAAATTACTTCTATGAAAATTTCTCTCCAAGGCCTCATTGATGATAATACTTATCATGATTAGCATCTTTTACAGCTTGAAATGCTTGACAAACAATGCCTAAACACTCTCAAGTACCTTAAATATTATCAAAAGACCTTAAATCATGGTTATAATCAAGGGTTCTACATCGATCTTTTCAAATAGGTGACTTGGTGTTATACAAGAACTAGTGGAACATGAATGCTCCTTCAGGTATGAAAGGCAAATTCAGTTTGAGTTGGCTAGGACCCTACATCATCACCTCTATCTATGGATCTAGTGCATATGGTCTCTCTATGATGGACGGTAAGCCCCTCAAAGAGCCTATTAATGCTATGCACTTGCGTAGATTTTATGCTTACATTTCTTATTTTATGTGGCATTAGTGTAGAAAATTTGTTCTTTCAATGAACCTTCAGCTCATTTTATGCCATTTGATCATTAACATAGTCATCTTAGTGTTATGATTCTTTGTTAAAATTGTATATTCTTTAGTGTACAATTTTCTTGTCTTAAAGCACAATGTGTTTGTTTGTTAAGTATTATATAATGCTTTACATCCTTCTATTCTTGATGCAATTCGTGTTGTCTTGAATGCTTCTTGTAGTTTTCATTATTTAGTGAAAATTACTTCATTTTATCTTTACCAGGTCGATTATTTAATTGTATAAAAAATTAATTAATCTCTCTTCAGTTATTTAATTAGATGTTTCACAAATATTTAATTAAATAACTTTTCTTTAATTTGCCAATTAGATCTTCATTGTATTTAATTGTGTATTTTTTGATCATTTATTGTTTGATTAAATCATTTAAGTATTTAATTAAACAATTCTATTGAGTTGTTTAATTAAATCTAAATAGCATTTAATTAAATAATATCCAATCACATCACTATACAATATCTCAAGTAACACATGGATATCGCTCAAAACATCAAAATCTTGAAGTATTAATCATTTGCTCGAAGCTTCATGATTGTGCAGATTGCATTTGAAGTTGCCATAGATTGATTGCTGAAAACTCATGGATACTAGAGAGACTTGGGTGAGGCTTGATATTTGTTGAACTTTGAGATATGTGTTGGAAAGATTTCTCATCATGAGATGTCAACAAAAGGGACCGAGAAGCCTACACTTGGAAATGGATGTAAGTCCATTATAGACCTTATGAGAAGGTTGTCTTTATTATAAGATTTTATTGCTTAGTGTTAAATACAAAGACAATCTTGTATCCCACTCGTGGTCTACTCACCATGTAAATGATCTAATAGGTGTTGCCCACCTTATTATTAGATGCATTCTTTACATGTATCTTGTCTTCTCTTTTACACTAGTCTTGAAAAGGATTGTTGAGAAGTAGATGCATGGGTTTATGGATTTCTGTTGTTCTCATTATTATTTGATCTTGAGCTATGGAACTAGTTCTAAGGATTTATTTTGGAGAGGTACAGAAATGGTTTGTGGTTTTTTGGGCTTATTCCCTTTTGTTGTGGGAATGTTTGGCTAGTTTGATCTACTTTCAGTGAGAGGTTAACATCTATTGCTATCATGCTTTCATCATAATTTGGATGTTAGATGTTGATATCCTTTTCAGTTTGGGAGTGTTGAAAGAGATATTACTTTATACAGTTTGGTATAGGTTAGTGTGGTATAAAGAGATGGTATGATTTTGCAATTTCTCTCTTTCTTGGTATATTTTCTTCTTCTTAAAGGTTCTCATGTTTATCAAGTTGAGGTTTGAATTGGCGTCAAGTGTTATTATTGTTAACAATAATTCGGTAGATCCTTGATCTCTTTCTTCATTGGTTGAGAGGACTTGGGAGAGTTATTCAGAGCTTGGTAATAAGAGATGTTTTATGCTTATCATTATATGTTTTTACACTATATGGTAGAGGATTTAGCAACTTCCTCTAAGAGAAGTGCTATAGGAGGATTTATTAATGCCTTGATCTTATTTTCAGATTTGACATTACCTATGCAGTGGGAGTTCCTGGATATGTATGCTCTTTATTGTGACAATATCTTCTTGGTTGTCTCAGTTTGCAGGTTATTGATGTGAAGATGCATCTGTATGTTACATTTGTTTTGGATCTTTGAGTTTTGTAGTTTTGTGGATTAGCTACCCCTTGGCTACAATGGGATGACTCAAATGTGGACTGTCAATATCCACAGATCTGTTCAGTGTTACTACAGATTTTGTTTGTTGGCCTTGTCTTTGGTCATTTGTACATTGGTATGTTGCATTGAGATGGGAGGATGGATGATTAGCATGATTATTTTACAGGGACTTGATTGTAGTTTTGGGTTGATATGTTGATGGCATGGAGTTCTACCTATGATGGTTTGTTTACCCTCATTTTGAGGTATGATATTTTGGATGGGCTAGCAACTTGCTGTGGTTGTTTTCCCTTTTTGGTATGAGTGTGGTAGACACTTAGAGTCTTATGCTATCATGTGATTTGATGCTTGTGTTCATGTTGAGATTGGTGCAGTTTTTAGTGATAGTTGATATATTTCACCTTCGCTTGTTTCTTGTTTATCATGGGTGACATGATGTGAGGAGTTCTTGTTCGATATGATGGTTATCATGGCTGATTTTGCAGGTATCTTGTTGGAGCACATAAGCATGTTGAAGAATCAATGGTACATTGATGGCTAGGTATGTTTTTCCCTGTGATTTAAAGTTTGATTATATCATTTAGATTAATTGTAATGTATAATGTCAAGTGGGAGAATGTTGGGATAAGTTGCCATTAACTTACAATCCTAACCAATTCATGTGTCCCCAAAGTTCTTGGAATGTTGATGCAAGACATGAACTCTCCTCTCTTATCAAAAACAAACAACTCTCATAGCACACAAAACCAAACTCAATAAACCTTCACTCACAAGATTGCAACACAAAACTAATTTCAGACCTTTATTAAAATTCATGTTCAAACACATAAATACCACATCTGGAGGCAACTATTTTCAATATCATTCTGCTATGGCCTCTTCCACATGCACAACATCTCACAATTGCAAATTCTCCTCTATAACTGTTTCATATCTGCAACACTCACACTCACTCTAGTGGACAATGAACTCTATTTTCTGGTTTCATGTTCCTCCTTTTTCACAGAGACCGACCCCCTCCTTTTGCAACACCTCTCACTTCTTCCTTTTGACAACAAATTATATATGACTCATTATATCAATGGATAGTGAGCCTTTTCACAGTTTCAAATTCCTCCTTTCAACCCTAGGAGTGATGTTTCCACTTCTACCCGTGCCTCTCTTAAATAGCCAATGACCCTTCACATTCCTCATTCAAGAAATCGAAGAGATAGGTTTTGAATTTAGAGTCAAAGACTCTCATAGGCTTGTGGCCTCCAGTGAATGAACACATCCTCCATGTCAATGTCCTAGCCATCCTCTTCCTATGTACAAAATGATCTCTTAAATACTAAGAATGACTATTTTTTCCTATTTCAAAACAGATGAATATACTTTGTCATAACTTCACTCTCCAGATCATTGTTTTTGCTGAGAGAAATAGAATGTCTATACCAGTCAATGGTGTCCACACACTGCTTATTCCTTCTAGCCACCAGATTGAGTATAAGAAGATATTTAAGAATAATAATTTGTGAAGGTATTACCCATCAAAATCTCCTTCCATTGATATCTCAAAGCAGCATATGATACGTCACAAATGTAATATTAAATGATAGTTGAAAACTCAAACCAAAGAAGTAAAATACAACATGTGTCCTTGGTGATAGGATGTCAAACGTCTTTAACAACCCTAAAATAGTAAATATCATTAACATTTAAACCAGTTGCCATGCTACATGGGGCTGGTACAATGATCTCAAGTAAGCCTTATGAGCTACTAGATTGGGATTAACACAACAACATAGGACCATGGACAAAGGATGTTATGCCATCAAAGTTATATTGGTACAAGATCATATACTTCTATGCTTGGACTTGGATTTTGACAAAAGTATCATTGAAAGAATCAATTATGTGGACTATACCAAACAATCCGACAGTTTACCGATGAGGCTAAAAACTAACTTCTGCGATAACTTTTTTGTTAGATTTAGGGCAGACAACTGAGAGGGGGGGTGAATCAGTTGTCAAAAACTTGTTGGCAAGAGACACTATATGGATTCATGGTTGTTGTCATTGATGGCAACAAAGGTCATCCCACATATCCGCAAGTCATGATGTGTCTCTACCGGAAGTCAGAATAAAGAATGTTGTGGTCCGGTGAACAAGAACAGAGCATGTGGCAAGGTCCGACAGATTGGTCCGGATCTCTCAGAGGAAGTGTCTTGGTACAGTGCGGATTTGGGAAAGTCAAGAGGACTACCTTGAGTGGTATATTCCAAGGATTTAGCCTCCGGTGATGGACAAGGAAAAAGATATGAATAGTTGAGTACCGGATTCCTGAGAGACAGTGAAAACAGAGGAAGAACTGACTGACAGAGTATCAGACTACTTTCCGGATGTGTTACTATTGATGATAGAGGTTGTGAAGGCATGAATCATGTTTGGCCAACATGATTAATGATATCTACAAGTATATGCTTGATCCGCATTGCTTGGTGAGGAAGGATTCAGCCGACAGAACAAGAGTTTGTAAGAAACTAGACTGTTCCGGATGCCGACTAGAAAGGTGATGAAATTACTTGTGCGGATATATATAGAGGATGGATTTAGTTGTGAAGTGTGTGATGGTATGAAGATATATGCGAATAAGTCCAGAACAGAGCAGAGGTAGCAAAAGGATCCGGTATGTGAAAGATAGCAGAATAAAGAACAGAGGAAAGATGAAGTGCAGCAGATCAGTGTACTGAGCCTAACCGGAACTGAACTCCAGCATATGCAGATGCTTCCAATCAGTTCAAGACTGTGATTCTTATCACTTTGTAGACAGTGTGTCTTCTTGTAGGCAGTGGGCCTCTTGTGAGCAGTGTGCTCGGGCAGTGAGCCCTAATTGGCAAGTGCCATTTTGTAATTTCCTATTCTTCTAACAGAGAATAATTTTGGGTTAATCACCCCGTGGTTTTCTCCCTTAACAGGGTTTCCACGTCAAAAATACTGTGTCATGTGTTTCTTATTTCATGATTAATGTTTTTGTGTTTGATTCTATGCTGCATCAATTAAAAAGAAAGTTCAATAAGGGAAATAATTAGGATAATTGATTCACCCCCCCCCTCTCAGTTATCAACAATTGGTATCAGAGCTAAGTTCCTCCAAATAGAGCCTAACAGCTTGAGGAAGATCTGGGATTTCAAATGGATGCATATGGTTTAAGGGAGCAACTCAAGACTGCTCTTGAGGATCTTGAACAGTCAAATTCTGAAGTCAGTGAATTAAAGGAAAGACTCAAACAGGCTGATGAATTCATGAGAGAATTAAAAGACAAATTAAGTCTCTCTATGAAAAAGAGAAAGGAGCTGCTCCAACAGTTAGCAAGACAAAGTGAAGAAAGCAATACAAATGAAGAATTGACTGAGCAAACCAAGTTATGTGAAAAGTTATCAAAAGAAGTCATTATGTTAAGACATGAAATGGAATCAGGAACTATAAAGTTTACTCAAGAGATTGAAGAAAAAAGAAAGGCTGAAGACAATCTAAGACAATCTCTTAAAGAAAAATTAGAAGAATGCCACCAGATGGACAGGATTATCAGACATCTTGAATCTGATCTTGAAGATGCCAAAGATAATGAAGAAAAACTTGAGGATCAAATTGCCTCTCTCAAAAGAGACCTTCAAACAGCAAATGAATATAAAGAGAAATTCAAGATAAGTTCTGCTCAACTTGAAGTTCTTCTTGGAAGTCAAAAGAGGACAGATGACAAGTATGGTTTGGGATATGAGAAAGGAGAAAGCTCCGGATCCGGTCAGAAGAATCTTGGATCAGAAAATCCAAGGAGCAGGCCTAGAAGACCTCCGGTAAGACAGCCAAATGCTCAAAGATATCCATCCTTCAATGGATACTGCCACAGCTGCAACCACTTTGGTCACAAAGCTAATTAGTGCAGAATGAGAATGAATCAGATTAATTCATCCTTCTCCGGACAGTGCTTCAACTGCAAAAGGTATGGACACAAATCCCACGAATGCAGAATTATGCAAGTAAACAAATCATTCAAAGGTAGATGCTTCACATGCAATAGAGTAGGTCATATGGCTAATCAATGCAGATCAAGAGGATATCAGTTAAATATGCAAAGAAATGTTATTTGCCAAATCTGCAATAGGTCCGGTCATAATGCTAAAGTCTGCAGAAACAAGTATCAGGACAAAAGAGGTCCGGTGTATAATCAGAATCAAGACAAGGGTAAACAAAAGATGAATGCGGATGAAGTTAGGAATCAGATGAGCAAGATTTGGGTGAAGAAAAGTTCAGAGAATGTAGAGGTTGGATCCGCACCAGACTCTGGTGCTGATATTTCTTCCAGAAATTAAAAAGTGAGCTCAGGCTCAGGGGGAGACTCAAAGAAAATCCTGTTCCCCCAGCCAAACAGGTGGTGCCGAATGTGGCACAAGATGCGGATTAAAGGGTTTGCAGATATGAGTCTTGAGATGCTTCAGTCAAGTTTTCAGAGGTCCGCATGGAGTTATGGAGAAGCTGTGATCGATCAAATAAGACCTGTTCAGGGAGATGCTCCGGTATGACAAAGGATTACAAAAGGGTCCGGAGAGATCCGGAAGTGCACTATCTTGTTCTGCGGATTGGACAGAATGTTTGGGATGTTCTTGTAATATGTTACCTCTATTTATTCATGATTGAAAGATCCGGATGATATTCACAAATCAGGACTAATCCGGGATACTCCAAGCTATCTAGACAAGGCGAACCGGAATAATGTAGGTGAAGCATTTATTGCAGACAGATATTAGGGTTCGCGGAGCAATATAAGGGATTTCTCAAAAGTCATTTGCTCATTCTGCACTCAAGAAGAAGCGAATAGTGGAGCTCTGCAACAAGATTCATCAAGCACACCAAGGATCTCCTGCCGAAGTCATTACATAAAGAAATCAATCCAATCACTCCGTGCAAGTCGAAGGCGCATAAGGTATTCTCCGTTTTTCATTACCTCACTGCAAATCTTTGAAGAATGGCTACTCCAAACATAGTTAAGATCTCTGATAGACCTCGCCCCTCATTCAAGAAACATCCCTACAAATCATTGGAGGTAGATCCACTAGGAGCCTTCTCTAGTGTTCCTCACGGAGTTTTACATACTGAAGACATTAGGGTTTACATACATGCAAGCATTGAGGAATTTGGGGAATTCAAATTAAGAGACCTCTATCACAAGCAACTGATAGACAATGCTTTTGAGCTTAAACCAGAGTATAAGGATATCCAGAAGAAATAGTTTGAGCAATTTATTCATTTCCCCTGCTTTGAAGAAGATGAATGGGTCCGGTATGTACTGAGCAGGATGCATGACAACTTTCTATGGCTGGATAGACCCTGCAAAATCACAAAAGAGGCAATTAGAGCAGTAACTGGTCTATACTCTTCCGGAGGGATACCTATCCTCAAATCTGTCAAGAACAACATTGTAACTGAGGCCACCGGATCAAAATTTGATAAGAGGGCAATGACCATTGAAGATATTTCGGATCCGGATATCAAATATGCATCCATGATAATAGGATACAAGATCTATCACTCCAGCAGGGAGAATTCTGTATCCGGAACTGCAGTATACACTGCCTATGAAATGCTAAGAAAGAATGCAGAATATGATCTCTGCGAACTACTGCTAAGCCAATTAATGGAAAATATACAGAAAATCAAGAAGGATAAGAAGAATTCCTTTAAGTATGGTACTCTTATTGTATGTCTATTCTTCTACTTCATGAATGAGCTACCCGGAACAAGTGGATGGGTATGGCAGAATGACAAACCTGTTGCAGTCCAGATAAGAGACTATTTGCATGGACTTGGGGATGCAAAAGCAAGAAATACAGCTCTATGGGGATACTTCAAAAACTTTCAGAGCATGATGCAAGCAAGAGAGAGAATTCCCCAGTCTCTTGTTGAAAAATACAAAGACTCAGTGTGCTTTATGGTTGACACTGATCAGTGCCTAATGGAGGCAGTGGAGCCAAGGACTGTCTGGATCATGCCCATGGGGTATGAAGTGGATGAACAGATAGTGGAGCTGCATGTTCAACACATGCTAAGTCAGCCCAAAGATCCTAAGGCAGAAAGGTTTGGAACCTTTGAGGAGCTGAGTGTAAAAATACATGTAGAACTCAGGGAACCTGAGATTAAAAGAAAGGTGAGAAAAGAAGTAGAGCACATTGCTCAAGGCCTAGGCATCTCAAAGGAGGCACTTGATGCCAGCCGGGAAAAGAGGAGGAAGGCTGAGGAAGAAGAGAAAAGTAAAGAAAGTGCTTCGGTTAAAGCTCCCACCCGGACCAGATCATCAAAGAGATCTGCACCTCCCACAACCAAAAGTTCAAAACCAGAAGTCCAGGCATCCGGTAAGAGATCCAAGACAAAAGCCACAAGGGCTTATGGAAGCCAAAAGGATGAAGAGGAAACAGAGTCAGATGAGGGAGTAAAAGAAATAAAGAAACAGAAGAAGAAAGGATCCGGTAAGCCCTCCACAGGCCAAGACAAGGATGAAATGGCAGAGGTATCTGTTGAAAAGCCCACTCTGTCTCTAGAGAGCATAATCAAGTCGGTCACGGTGGATGGAAACCTTCAACCAATGACTGAATCCTATGATGACTTCAGTGAGGCTGACCAAAAGACTCTGCAGGAAGCCACAGTTAAATATCTGAACATATATAATAAGGCTTTCATTGAGATCATATCTCTTATTCCTAAAAGCCTAGAAAAGGAATTGGAAGTAAGAAAGAACAATGCTCATGCAAAAGATCTTGAGATCCGGGAGTAGATAGCTATTCAGCTATATCCTCAAATTGATCCCAAGACAATGAACATAATCTTCAAGGACTGCAAAGATGAGTTCAGAAGCAAAGCCAGGATGAATCAACTCATGCTTGGTGAGACTGACAAAGTGGCCCAAGAAACAGAAGAGATCCTCCGGAAGGCCTTCAAAAGGTTCAATCTTCCTGTTGTAGAGGACTTAGGTACAGAAACAGCTGAGGACTTGGGACCCTCTGCTCCAGAAGAAGTGGCCCATGAACAAGCTAGCATCTCTCCTCCGGTTTCCCCTACAGTCTCCGGATCCAAAGAAGAAGAGCAATTACAGGAGAAGGAAGCAGTGGTGAAAGACAAAGAGGTTGACAGTTCCAAGACTGCAGAAGAAAAGAAACATCTGTCTCCGGCAAGAGACACTGCACAAACTGTTCAACAATTTTTGAGCAAAGAAACTTTAGAGATTGATGAACCGGAGCTTCTAAAAGGCCCATTCGACTTTGACTCTCTCTCTCCGGTACAAACAATGAAGATAGCTTCATTTGCAAATGCCAAGGCAAATGAAAAACTCCTGAAGTCTCATATGGAAGACTGTGAGTTGATAGAGGCTGCTTCCGGAGTACTTGTAAAGATTATGCCATCAATCCAGATAGATCCGACAGCCTCCACTTCCGGTAATCTAAAAACCTTAGTCAGCAGTGTTGATACACATTTTGATTCTCTAGAAAAATCAGCTGAAGAAAAGGTCCGGAAGGAATTTTTGGATAAGAGATTTTCAGAAATATTAGAATTAATCTCTAAAGATAGGAAGATTGTAAGCATTGGAATAAAGAGCTTAGAAAATGCTCTTAAGGATGGCGGTGACATCTACAAATTTTGCATATCCTGGCCAAAGGCAACAGCAGCAATTGACAAGAAAATAAAAGAGGAATAGGACAAGCTACAAAGCTTATCTCAAAGTTTTGATCCTCTCTCTTCCTCCATAATAAATCAAGAATGTCAGACTATTGCAGTCTTGAATGAAATAAAGAATCTTGAGAAGGAAAGGAAGAACATCACTAACCGGATGGGAGAACTTAGACGGATTATAATCCCTAAGTTGGAAACTATGCACGAGGCCATCAGTGATGCTCAGACCACCGCCCAAACAAAAGATCCGACAGATCTCAAGCGGGCAGAAGCTTTTGCATTTTTGTTGAGTGGTCACATTTCAATTTTGGATAGAATGAAGCAAAGTTGGGCTACAGAAATGATCCAATTGCAGACATCCTTTGCAGACATTCTTCAGTATATGTGAGTATGTAAATATGCGGCTATGTATAGAAAATTTTTGAAAATTTTGATATACGGACCCTACCCTTTGCCATTGATGTCAAAGGGTGAGTGAGGAGCAGTGAAAAATGAGGAATCCAATTAAGGGGGAGTTCCGGAAATTGTATATAAAGACAGAGCATCAGCAAAGGGGGAGCATAGTGTAAACACTTAGTCATTTTTCACTAAGTGTTGCCATCAATGCCAAAGGGGGAGATTGTTGGCAAGAGACACTATATGGATTCATGGTTGTTGTCATTGATGGCAACAAAGGTCATCCCACATATCTGCAAGTCATGATGTGTCTCTACCGGAAGTCAGAATAAAGAATGTTGTGGTCCGGTGAACAAGAACAGAGCATGTGGCAAGGTCCAACAGATTGGTCCGGATCTCTCAGAGGAAGTGTCTTGGTGCAGTACGGATTTGGGAAAGTCAAGAGGACTACCTTGAGTGGTATATTCCAAGGATTTAGCCTCCGGTGATGGACAAGGAAAAAGATATGAATAGTTGAGTACCGGATTCCTGAGAGACAGTGAAAACAGAGGAAGAACTGACTGACAGAGTATCAGACTACTTTCCGGATGTGTTACTATTGATGATAGAGGTTGTGAAGGCATGAATCATGTTTGGCCGACATGATTAATGATATCTACAAGTATATGCTTGATCCGCATTGCTTGGTGAGGAAGGATTCAGCCGACAGAACAAGAGTTTGTAAGAAACTAGACTGTTCCGGATGCCGACTAGAAAGGTGATGAAATTACTTGTGTGGATATATATAGAGGATGGATTTAGTTGTGAAGTGTGTGATGGTATGAAGATATATGCGAATAAGTCTAGAACAGAGCAGAGGTAGCAAAAGGATCCGGTATGTGAAAGATAGCAGAATAAAGAACAGAGGAAAGATGAAGTGCAGCAGATCAGTGTACTGAGCCTAACCGGAACTGAACTCCAGCATATGTAGATGCTTCCAATCAGTTCAAGACTGTGATTCTTATCACTTTGTAGACAGTGTGTCTTCTTGTAGGCAGTGGGCCTCTTGTGAGCAGTGTGCTCGGGCAGTGAGCCCTAATTGGCAAGTGCCATTTTGTAATTTCCTATTCTTCTAACAGAGAATAATTTTGGGTTAATCACCCCATGGTTTTCTCCCTTAACAGGGTTTCCACGTCAAAAATACTGTGTCATGTGTTTCTTATTTCATGATTAATGTTTTTGTGTTTGATTCAATGCTGCATCAATTAAAAAGAAAGTTCAATAAGGGAAATAATTAGGATAACTGATTCACCCCCCCTCTCAGTTATCAACAAAACTTTCTTGCAATTTAATCACTTAAATCCTTTTCTTAATTAAGAAGCATAATAATAAATCAATCATAGAAATATAATGCAACAATTCAAGAGCAGAAACACATTAACACATATGACACCAAGATTTTGACGTGGAAAACTCGGTTAAGGGAAAAACCACAGGGTGACTAACCCAAGATTGTATTCTCTGTTAGAATAATAGAAAGAACAAAATGGCATATGCCAATTAGGGCTCACTGCCTGAGCACATTGCTCACAAGAGGCCCACTGCCTACAAGAGACACACTGTCTACAGAATAATAAGTATCACATACTTGAACTGAAGAATAGCATTTTCACCATGCTTGAGTCAGTTCCATTTAGGCTCAATAATTCTACTCTACCTTTCACTCTGCTCCTCTCTACCACACTCTCATCTCCACACGATGCATTTGAAATGAATTTACAACTCCTTATTTATACAAGACATCGACTTAGGAATAACCATCTAAGTTGGCATACATTACAGAGCAAATACATAAATGCAACATGACTAATTACAAAAAGACTTCATGTGGATCAACACACTGTCAGCCACACAGATTTGAGACTTCAATATTCCTTTAGGAACACGCCATTCTTCACAGAACATCTCCAAGATCATCCGTAGGATGTGTAACTCATCCAGTCGGCCAGACTTAGGAAGAACATCACCATCCAGAAATAATTCTTCAATTACGAGCTTGATCTTCAATGCGGACCACCAACATGAACTGGACACAATCCAAAGACCTCCACAAGCTTGCCTGAATCACCAAGAACATCCACACTACTTCTGCCTATTGAAATCATTCTCTCCTTCATCTGGAACCTCAAGAACACAGTCTGTCATCACTATCATATTGGAATAGATGCTTGTGGACCTCCAGATCATGAAACAATTGAGTTGTCACTTCACATTGACCTCCTAAACACTCCATCAAATCCGTAGAACAGGATATTGCATTTCTGAATCTCACCAGACTTATCTGTGTCACTCTATCAACATCTGCCAGAATTGGTTTTACTTAAGTGGCCATAACTTCTTCAGATCTTTATGCGAATCTCTGAAATCTTTACTGGATCATCTTAAGACACATATCTACAAAACCTTTGAAGCGCATCCTCTAATCTTCATCTTAGCTGGGATCTTTACCTCACTGTCTTCACTGATCTTCTCTGTTCCAGATTAGGACTAATTTTCTCAATATCCTCAGCACACAGCTCATCCAATCCTTATCATTAATGCAAAAGGAGTATGTTGACATCAATGACAACACCGGTTAGGCCCATACTTGCAACATTTTTCCCATGAACTCAGAATCCTGTGAAGACTTACAGAGATGAAGGTATTGGCAATCCCATCCTCTCCACCAAGCCATTCGATCCCAAGTGCCATAGAACTTTAGATTTTACGATTTCACCAAACTACCAGCACAAGTCATAAAACATTAAAATATTCAAAACCAAAAGGTAGATGACCTTGAAATCTTTAGCATCAAATCCAAGATAGAGTCAAAAATCTTCTTGTAAGAGGATTCATCATCAAACATTGCCAATCCATCTAAACAATCATTTTTGTGAAAACCGTTAATGTGTACCAGAACCAAGCATATGTCGAAAACTAAATTTGATCAAATCTGATTATTTCACTTACACTCCAAGGCTGAGAGATGCCAAAACAAAACATAAGAAAACTAAAATTGGAATAAACAAATGAAATCTTTTTGGGTGATGCTGATTGTCGATTCGCTCAGGGTGCTCCTGCATCAAATGTGTTCCCCAACACATAAGAACTTTGAGAGATTAATTATTTATTAATCATATCATTTTGACTTATTGCAATTAATTCCTAATTGATAGGGTCAAACTTGGGCATCCACTTTTGGAGTGGGGGCCATGAAGACTTTGTTTCCTAAGTCTATTTTGAGAGTTTGATAACTCCTAGTAAGTGGGAGTTAAACTTGGGCGTCCCCTTTTGATGGGGACTTATATTTAGACTTGGAGTTGTGCTTTTTTATGTACATGAGTGGATAATGTTGAGACACCTTGCATGGATATAATGTTGGAGTTAACTAAAGTATTAGAGATGCATGAATTAGATATTGCTTACATGAGTTCATAAAAGCTTGCATGGACTTGCATATTTTTGCATGTCACTTACATGTACTTGCATGTTACTTGCATGTACTTGAATGTTGTTGCATGTTACTTGCATGTGCTTGCATGTTGTTGCATGCCACTTGCATGTCACTCCTATGGACTTGCATGTTGTTGCATGCCACTTGCATGTCACTCCTATGGATTTGCATGTGCTTGCATGTTGTTGCATGTTAGTTATATGATCTTGCATGTTGTTGCATGTCAGTTTTGAGAGATTACTTACAGAACACTCCAACTCCAGAAACTTGCAGGATGGTACATCTTAGTGTTTCAGATAATGGGTATCAGTTGCATGTTGAACTAGGTGTTTGCATGTCGCTTGCATGTACAGAACAAGGTAATTCAAAATAACTTTGGGGACATCAATCTTGCATGTTGTTTGCATGAGATTGGTGTGTGTTGATCACTTCAGTTAATAGAAAGAGATTGGCAAAACTTGGATGCCCAATTTGAGGACTTTTTATTGTTGCATTTATTTGGAAATGTATTTGATGTTAGCTAAGTTTACTTGAGCAAACTTGGGCACCCACATCTAGGACAAGCAGTTAACAGAAGGCTTGACTTTGATTGACTTCAGTCTTCTCTATTTGGAGCGTTTGGTTTTTGCATGAGGATTTGTTCCTATGTTATCAATTACAATTTATTGTAATTTGAGTTTTAATCTTTCCAATTAAGAAGCTTTTGTATTAATTAAAAAGCCCCATACATTTTCTAGAGAGTTGAATTGTGAAAAATACTTAAAAGAAAAAAACAAGAAGTTTTTTGTAAAAGACTTAGAAAAAAAGCAACAAGCTTTTTGAAGTTTTTACATGTTTGAAGATTGAAGAAGCTTTTGAAGTGCATCAAGGCATCAAAGGATTTTAATATTGAATGTAATCTTTCACAAGAGATTTAATACAAGCAGAAACACCTTTGGTGTGGAGTTTTTTCCCTTAGGGGTTTCTCCACGTAAATACTTGTCTTCTTCTTACAAGCTATTTTCTTTTACTACATTGATTAAATTAGAGAAATACTCTAACATCTAAATTGAAAGTAATTTTCAGATTTACACATGTTATTAATTTCAGATTTGAAAACATTTTAAAGCTACATAGCTACAACTTTACCTTGTTCTCTCTCCCCTTTTCCAACAGTCCTCTACTCCTCCATTGCCCTAATAGTATGGATGAGGCCACCATGTAGTTGTGCCCCTCATCCATCTGATGCTATACAGAGGGTGACATCAGTGATAAGTATATGATGGACTAGTGGGGCATCCCCACCCATCTCCAACCATCTCAAATGAATGTTCCCTGAGGCATCCCTAGGGATAGTCCAACCAAGAGGATACATCTGACCATCTACAATATAAGTAGCTGATCTCTGCTCTACTATCAACATGGTGTGCACTCAAACTAGCAATCGTAAGATCTGGTACATATCCTTTAGTGTGACTATCATCTCTCCCATTAGCAGATAGAAGACAGAGGTGTCTACATCCTACCTCTCCATCAGTGCCATAAGCATGTGATCATGAAATTGCATCTCTGGCATCGTGTAAACTTAGAATACTCCAACAACACATAGTAGTGCGGCATCCTCCAATGAAAATGTGCTTTGTCAGTCTCTCAATAATGCAAATATAGTCTCGCTAGTATGCTCCTGCATCGTTAGAGGGTACTACAGTCATCAAACACAAATTTTATCAGATTTTAACCAAAATCCATAAAATCCAAATCCAAAAAATTATTAAAAAAAAGTTTTTAGGACATTGTGCATCCTTTGGACCCCAACAGCATTCTTGGACGTTGGCACACCCAAAGGACTCCTACATGCCAACCAGACGCTAGCATTCTAAGTGGATGGTAGCGCCCAAATGGGATGCTAGCACTCCACGTCTTTCTTCTTGGCATAGAAAGTGAGAAAAAATTAGCTAAATAAAAGAAAATCTTACTTCGTACATGGAAACTCCCTACTCGACATGCTGCCAGAACATGCCTAGTCGTGGTTCTCAATAATCTCATTGGCATGGCATTTTCGCTCAATAATCTCCCTAACGTGCTAAACAATTCTATAAAGGGTAAATTCAAATGAATAGTAAAAAGTAATTTTTTTTACTATTTGTAGAAAAATTTCAAATTTCCTACAACACGTTTTCATCCAAACTTACATAACTCAGGCTTGCAAACTCTAATTTTTGCATCGTTTGTTGCGTTAGAATCCTAGTTACGCTCTCTTCACTATTATGTGTCCTTCTCTTTAGTGTTTTTTTATTAAATAATCCTATGAAGGCCATCGTCATCACCCTTTACGAAAATCTTCAACGAGGTGGATTCTTCTCCTTGTTTTTACATTTTATTTTACTAAGCAGGCATAAACACGGGGGAGCATGTATCCAACATTATTTTTGTATTGCCTTTATTATCATCATTCTCTTAGTATTTTTTGAACTAGCATATTTTTTAAAGTGATTTTGTAGGATTGTGGTACCTACCACTATGGTTTTACAGATTCCTAGTATGAGGGCATCATTCTTCTACCTGGCGAATTTCTACATCCTCTACAATATCATTTTGGGTATCCTTTACATGATTATTTTCTTACAACATTTCATTTATGTACTTTAGTGTAGCTTATCACCTAGTTTCATCATTCACTAAAGTGGGGGCAAAATGTAGCGTAGAAAATTGTGTACCCTCACAATTTCACAATACATTTTTGCTCACTTTAATGTCCATGCCTGTAACATGTTTTTTGGGTCAATTAAACTAAACTTTGGTCTATTTCCCCCATCACTAAGGTTTTCCAAAATACATATTAAGCAATCATTTGTTATGATTTTCTTAGGACGCGAGTGCTACGTGTGGACGTCTCTACATTGCCCTGGTGTCCTGAATATTCCAAAATTTCTAAACATTATTTCTCCCACTCTCTTTCTAGATTCTGTTGGTGGTAATGCTTGCGAGATAGTGAAATGGCCCCTGTAGTGTACCCAAAACTCCAAATTCCCTCTCTCTCACCATGCAAAAGGCAAGATTGAGGAAAAATAAGCTCTCTTGGCTCTTGTATATTTCTAGGCTCTCTTTGGTTATTGAAAAGTTTATGAATAGACTATTGAAGATTGGTTCTTGAAGCTCTCACTTGCAAAAATCTAAAGATTAGATGCTCTCTCACGCTATAGCATCCCATATTTCAGTTTTGTGTGGGATCTTGTCGATGGTTTGTACTTGGAAGAAGCTTTCTCATAAGGGGTTGAAGCTATATTTCTATAGATTCATGCTCAAAGGAGTTCCTAGCCTCCTCCACCATTTCAAAAACCTGGTAACATTGTTCATGTTGTCACTTGGATTTGCAACCTATGTTGAAGCCCTTTGCTGCAACAATCCAGTGAAACATGGAAGTGATTTCGTGGTGTGGGACCCTACAAATGAAATCAAACATCCAGAGAAGATTAGTTCCTCTTTTTGAATATGAGATTTAGAGAAAACTATGAATTAAACCTAATCTAACACCACTGGGAAAAGGGAAGAAGGAGATAATTGAAAGGGAAAGGTGATACACTAGGTTTAATGTGTTTGGCTCTCAGATTAACCATTTATGTACATAATAATATCAAACAATAGACGTGCATACACAACTCCTAAACGATCTGCAGAGGTAAAGAAATCTGATTGAAATCCACTAGGAAAGAAACATTCACAAAATGGAGAATCAAACTCCCATGCTACATAGTGCAAAAATGATATGAGAAGGTAAAATCTATTGTTTATTTATCATGGAGGCAAGATTACAGCTGATACAAAATGTGGTTTTTTAAGACCAACAACCAACAACAATACATCTGATTTACATGTATATATAGCATTTTACATTCATAGCGCATTCATCTACTGCAATAAATCACCCTATATGCCTATTAGAAGATATTCTTGCAAAAGGAATGTTTGTATACATTTGTTGTACAAAACCTAAATGCATAAAATATCTTGAATGAAGCAGCTGAAGAAAATATCTAATTCATCCACCAACACAATAAATGCACAATGACTTCTTCCAACTAGGGTTGACCTGATCCTACAATCATGGTGACTTTGCCTTTCCTTTAGTCGGTGAACTTCCATCTCATGAACCATTGCCTTAGATGATCCTCCCTTTCTTCTTTTTATCTTCCATAGGTAGGTCTCGACCAATTAGGCTTCCTCCGATCAGGCCTTTGGAAGGTGAAGAAGGAAACCCCAATCTCCAAAGTTTGAAAGAGATAATAGGGAAATTGTCGGGCTTCAGAGGTCAGGCCTTCACTCTGCATCATGCTTTTGAAAAGAAGAAGCATCTGATCCAAGGCTCTGAAATACCTAGAAGAAATTATGAAGCTTGGCAGGGATTGGGCCTCAGACCCTCGATCTTCTACCTTGCAACAGAAAAGAGGAAGAAGGAAACTCCCACTTGCCACTACCCAAATGACTTAGTCATTTTTAAAGGTTCGACGGACTTTGACGAGCTAGCCTTCCATCTTCTGCTTGCCAAATGGAAAGAGAAAGACCGCAACCCTGACCCCTCGAGCTTTGTAATACTTAGAAATATTTGAAAAATGATGAACCTCGGTTGTTAGGCCTTTTGCCTTCCGCCTTTGAAAAAGGAGGAAGAAAGAAATCCCACCTACCACCACCCGAAACACTTAGAAACATTGTTGCGCTCATCGGGCTTTGGCAAGTGGACATTTTGTCTTCCACCTTCCAAAAGGAAGAAAAAGGAAGAGGAAACTCCCAACCATCGACGCCCGAAACACTTAGGCGATTTACAAAGGAAACAAGGTGGATTTTAGAGCTGACAAGAATGGCATGACAAGGAAGGGAACTCCGAACTCTGAAACTCCCAAAAGGCAGAAAACACAATGAAAACACATAGGATTTTTGGACTTAGCCATTTGGGGGCTTTTTTCCTTGCGCTTCAAAAGAGAAAACAATAAATTTCATGGACCCTTGGACTATTTGGCTGAAAGGAAAAAAAGGAAAACATTTTGGTGACCTCTCAGGGATGTTTGCCTACTAAACAAAAGAATCTAGTGGCCTTGAACATCCATTGGGCATAGAGTCAAAAGAGATTGTAGTAGTTGGGAACAACTAAAACCTTGCCTACACAAAAACAACACCAAACAAAGGAAAAAAATGAGGCCTAAATTCTCCTAATGAGAGTGGAGCCTGTGCAACAACACTTATTGAAAGGAAACCTAAAACAAAAATGAAACCTACTCTAAACCTAAACTAACAATAAGGAAATGACCTCAAACAAAGCCATTGACAGGTTCTTGAAAGTAACTGCCCTTTCTTAACAATTTACAATGTTTCTCATGCCTATGGGTAGGTAAAAAGTGGTGGGAAAGGGATGGGCATGCAACAAATTGATGAAATGCCATTTTGAGAGTAAAATCAAACTCACTTACCCACATGAATTGATTGTAGATGCAACTGCTGGGAGGTGAGTAAGTGGCCTGGTTCCTCTCATCTTGATGCTGAACTTCATGCTCAGGAGTGAGCATGACAAGTGGTGATTCCTCATGGTCTATCCCCAGCTAGGCTAGATGTTTGATAGGACATCCTCTTGGAACTTTCCTTGAATGATCACTAGGGACCTCATGTTTTTGCTTTAATTATTTCCCTTCATGTTGATATGAAAGCTCTAGCTCTTGTGACTTAAGTAGAAATATGGTTGCCTCCACCTCTGATGCATCTTTCTCATGATGGCGATTAGAAATAGGCTCAGAAAATGACCCCTGAACCAACTCAATAATGAAATCTCCTCCACTAAAGAGTTGATATCCCTGTTGGATAATCAAGAACAAATCTTTAATTTGTTCTTGCCCATGCTCAATCTCCACATCGTCATTTTCAATAAAATATGGGAGGTCTTCAAATAGGTTTGTAACATCAACCTCTGCACTTTTTGGTATAGGGATTCCTATTTGCTCCCCTTCATTAGTTGGTACCTCATTTCCACACTTTTCTGCACATGCCAATAACTCACCATGGTCTTCACCATCCTTATGTGGCTCCAAAACTCTAACTAATGTTAGCATTTGAATTCCATCTTCCTCTTTGATGTAACTAGGAAGTTTATGAAACAGGGTGGTGTCATCAACTTCTGGAGCCATTGCAACAGTCTCCTTCTCAATGTCCTCAATTGACTGCAACTCCACTGGATTCTGTTCAAGTTGTCTCTACACCCGAAGGCTCTCCCCATGTAATTTTTGCATTTCATCCTTGTTTACTTGATCATATGCATGAAAAAAAGCGTCAAAAGAACTAAAATCCAGAGGACTCAACCCCTTATTTGAATTAACATAACCCACAGGTGTAAGAGGTACAAATAATTCCACCTCTGTGAGTGTAGGAACAACAAACTGTTTCTCATTAGTTTCTTTCTGTTCCACCTCCACCTTTGGGTCATCCCACCAACTAGCCTGGTAGACAACAAGTCCACCTTTGAAAAGTGAAATGGTATCAAGATAAGGGCCCTGAAGATATCCTTGAATTTCCTGGAAATGAGAGGGTTCTTGGAAAATTTATTCTTGGGGAGTGATAAACTGGGTTTGCATAGGGACATAGTCTTGCAAAGGGAGAGAGCTTCTGAAACTTGGGAATTTGTGACGTCGAGGCTACTTTGTTGTAAGCTTATTTGTAGTGGTAGAAAGGGGGGTCTGAAGTTGGGAAAAGAGGTCATAGAATGAGTCACTTGCCTCATTTGTTCTTCTTGAGATTCAATTTGCATAGTAAGGTTTTCCTGAAAAACCCTTTCTTGTGCCTCCTACTGATGCTATTGAAGATGGGCCTGATAAGAAAGCGCCTCTTGTTGCTTATTATACTTTATCATTTCTTGAAACTCATCCCAGTCCCTTTGGCAACCTAGGATCGCATCCTTTAGATCATTAATGTTTCTGATGTTGAGACTACAGTCCCGATGAGGCTGATTATACCCTCTTTTCCTTTTCTTGTTGTCCAAATGTCTATTAAACTCTAGGAACATGTCTGTGAGATCATTGAATGCATCAATATTCACATTGTCAACATCTTGGAACTGACTAGAAGGGGAGCTACACTAGCTAGGATCAAGATAGTCTTCTTGGGGTTGACAATGAGCATTATTAGACTACCAGGAAGACTGAGTGGGGGTGGGTGGGAGGTAAGTATTATAAGGATGTTGATATTCTACTGAAAAAGAGCTATACGACATAGAAATAGAGGTATCTTGGGCCTAAAATGGTTGATATGGAGGCCAATGACATGTATTTTGACAAGATGGAGGGGAATAAGCATCATGAGGGTGCTGATATTTAGAGTTTCCATAATAGTTTGACATAATATAGCATGAAAAAAAAAGAAAATCATTCAAACAATATGGGAAAAAGAGCAAACAGATCCACCCTTTTGAGAAATAGGCTCATAGTAGGGAGTCACTAGGTGATTGAAATGCTTCTAAAGGCAATTTAGACTAGGAGTATAACCAAATCCTATTTTTTGAAGTTCCTTAAGCACTTGAACTGGCTGCACTAGTAGATTTGCTCAATAGAGTTGCCATGGTACTTATTGAATGCTTTCACAGCTGCACATGAACTAAGAACACCACCAAACCTTCTTAGTTCAGCTCACACTCAGAGCCACTGAGTGTGCCAGAAACTATTGTCACTTGGATTTGCACCCTGCGTTGAATCATGTTTGCTACAACAATCTAGTGAAACATGGAAGTGATTTCGAGGTGTGGGACCCTAAAAATGAAATCAAACCTTGAGAGAAGGCTAGTTCCTCTTTTTGAATATGAGATTTAGAAAAAATAATGAATTAAACCTAATCTAACACCACTGGGAAAAGGGAAGAAGAAGAGAACTGAAAGGGAAAGGTGATACACCAGGTTTAATGTGTTTGGCTCTCAGATTAACCATTTATATACATAATAATATCAAACAATAGACGTGCATACACAACTCCTAAATGATCTGCAGAGGTAAAGAAATCTGATTGAACTTCACTAGGAAAGAAACATTAACAAAATGGAGAATCAAATGCCCATGCTACATAGTGCAAAAATGATATGAGAAGGTAAAATCTATTGTTTATTTATCATGGAGGCAAGATTATAGCTGATACAAGATGTGGTTTTTAAGACCAACAACAATACATCTGATTTAAATGTATATATAGCATTTTACATTCATAACACATTCATCTACTGCAATAGATCACCCTATGGGCCTATTAGAAGATATTCCTGCAAAAGGAATGCACATCTGTTCTATGAAACCTAAATGTAGAAAATATCTTTAATGAAGTAGCTGAAGAAAATATCCAATTCATCCACCAACACAATAAATACACAACTTCTTCCAACTGGAGTTGACCTAACCCTGCAATCATAGCGACTTTGCCTTTCCTTTAGTCGATGAATTTCCATCTCATGAACCATTGCCTTAGACAATCTTCTCTTTCTTCTTTTTATCTTCCATAGTCAGGCCCCAACCAATTGGGCTTCCTCTGATCAGGCCTTTGGAAGGTGAAGAAGGAAACCCTAATCTCTAAAGTCTGAAAGAGACAATAGAGAAATTGTCAGGCTTCAAAGGTTGGGCCTTCACCGTGCATCGTGCTTTTGAAATGAAGAAGCACCTAATCCGCAGCTTTGAAATACCTAGAAGAAATTATGAAGCTTGGCAGGGATTGGGCCTCAGACCTTCCGTCTTTTGCCTTCCAATAGAAAAGAGGAAGAAGGAAACTCCTGCTTACCGCTACCTAAATGCCTTAGTCATTTTTAAAGGTTAGATGGACTTTGAAAAGCTAACCTTCCATCTTCCGCTTGCCAAATGGAAAGAGAAAAACAACCAGGGCCTCCGAGCTCCATAATACTTAGAAATATTTGAAAAATGTTGGACCTCGACTATCAGGCCCTCCACCTTCCACCTTTGAAAAAGAAGGAGGATGAAAGAATGCCTGACTTCCATTGCTTGAAACACTGAGAAACATTGTTGCTCATCAGACTTTGGCAAGCGAACCTTTTGTCTTTCGCCTTCTGAAAGGAAGAAAAAGGAAGAGGAAACTCCCGACCTCTGGCACCTAAAACACTTAGGTGATTTACAAAGGAAACAAGGTGAATTTCAAAGCCGATAATAATGGCATGACAAGGAAGGGAACTTTGAAATCTGAAACTGTAAAAAGGCAAAAAATATAAGGAAAACACTTAGGATTTTTGGACTTAGCCATTTAGGGGCTTTTTTCCTTGCGTTTCAAAAGGGAAAACAATGAATTTCATGGATCCTTGGACTATTTGGCTGAAAGGAAAAAAAGGATAATAGTTCCTTTGAAAAGAATGTTGTTATTCTAGGGTTAATATTACATTTAATGTTTCATTTTTATTTTGGAAAGCTCATGGTGTAGACCACCATCCTTATTGGCATCTATGCACTAGAATATTTTCTCTAAGTAGACCAGGGATAATATTTCTAGTTTTATTTTATCTTGTCACTGCTCTAAAACTCCTAGATACACATAGGATAAGATCACACAAGGTTTTTATACTTTTTCTTTATCATTGGCTACTTGTGGAGGTTGAAAGATTGAAATAGGGGCTCGATTGAGGCAATCTAACAAGAAGTCCCAAACACTTCTTTTGTTTGTACTGTGTAGGGTTAGAAAGAACATTCAAATGCATGTCAATTTATTTCTATCTCTTTTATGATTTTGTTCTTCCATTTCTTTATTATTTGTTTGGAATAAATGTATTATTTTGTCAATGTGTTGACAAATTGTACAACTAGGAACTCATGTTGGTTATGTATGCCATTTGGAAAGAGTTATAGATCTAGATTTGACTATATTGTACAAGTTTTTAATTTTTTGTTGTTATTTGGATGACAACACTACGTGGAGACATCCTTGTGATGTGCTGGCATCCAAGGCCAAGGCTTCCTTGCTTTGGTGCCAGGTTCATCTCTTTTCTCTATTATCTATTTTGTAGTTATTTCTGTAAAGTCAGTTCTTAATTTCTGGAATTTATAGTTTTTCTATTATTCTTTTGAGTTTCTCCTTATTGAAACTATTGAGTTTCTGAGTGTAGAAGCAAATTAGACCTAGCTAGGCTAATCTACTCTTCCAAATTAGAAAATAGTAGAATAATCTCTCTAGAAGCTGGTTAGGTCTTAGTGTATGTGTATAACTTGTTCCTAGTTAGATTATATTGTTGGATCTATATTATATTTCAAATTTTATACTTTATAGAGTAGAATAGGTTAATATTTAATTATCTTGTTTTTATAGCTCATTTTCCTATGTACACATTTTTTGCATATGCTCGGTGGAACCTTTGGGTCCTTATCTAACCTTCTTTTGGTGTGTAAGCTTGTTTCAAGGTTGTAGGTCCTGAACGAGCATTTCTATGGAAGATGAGCATGTCTGTGAGATATTTGAGCACCTCCACATCTCCTTGTGCATCTCCATAATCCTTGAACATTTCTATATCATACTTGGGCATTTTTGTGTGAACCTAGGTAGTTGATAGTCAAATTTTCAATCTTTCATTTTGGGCTTAAAAATCATCATTTTTGGGGTATAAAAAGTGGGTTTTATAGGTTTTTATCATGCTAATGTTGGGTCCCAAAATAGATAATCCCAATCCCTAGAATACTTACTCACTCCTAGGCCAGGGATGTCATCAAGGAAGTGAAAAGGGGGTTCATCAACAGGATAAAGATGATTAAGGGTCAACTAGCATGAGTGAGTAATCCCCTCTTCAATCTTGGATCAACTAAACCATAGAGGGTATTCTGAGAGGTATCCCTAAGCAGGGTTTAACTATCATGCAAAAGATATACTAGACAACAACAAAGGCAGTGATACCCGAAACTCTATGCAAGACCTTCTGACTGTCACTTGTCTAGACATAGATCACTACCTCAAATAACATCTCCTTTAAGTTGAAAACACCATCATTTGCAGCAGTGCAAGATGGGGGTATATATGCATGTTCTTAAAAGATGAAACACAACTATTGTCTAAAGGACATACCCTAACTTCAACACAAAACCTAGATGCATACAAAAATATAAATACACTACACTTGGCATACTTGTTTTGATTTTTAATGAGTTTGGGTGATCAAAGGATTCTCAGACTGGTGCCTATCTATTGGGCTATAGAGTCTCATGTTTATCAAAGGAACACAATTACAAGAAAATGTATGATTGCCTATTTTGAAGATTCAAATGCATAAAAATCAATATCAAACCATGAGAATACTTAGTAATCCAACACCATACAACACTCTTCCATATGTAATATTGAAATGACCATTTACAAAACCTGAAAATGGATTAAGAACTGTCACATTCATTGAAATTAGATTTTACAATCATACCACTAAATGTGGCAAGAGAAAACGCTAACTGCGATAGAGGTTTCCTAAAAGAACACTTACAATAGTGGAGAAAAACAATGATTGATATCAAGAGTACAATATATTTCACATACACTTTTGATAACTGCTTCCTAAAGAACAAAAACTAATCACTGGTTGTTTCCCTAACTACCTTTGGATCACTGGACCTATAGAGAAAAACTACTCAAAATGACCAACCTGTAGAATGCCTCTAAAACATGCATATATAGGGGAGAAAACGAATGTAGCAGATGTGCACCAATTACCTGTCCACCTAGACCGACGTTAAATCTCACCCACTCCCATAAATTCCTGCAACTAATTTCATCTACTCACCACCAACCTATACATCCTCTTTAATTTTACATTCCTGGCAGTCGGAAGTAGATGGGTGTTTTGAAGTACAAACCCACCAAAATGCCTTGGAAACATCTTAGTTTTTCTTCCTTGGCACTTTGCCTTCACTCATCAACACTTTTGCCTTATGAGCAAACTATGAAGTCAGTGAACCCAAAGGTTCACAAACCATCTCTTCATTTCCTTTTTCCACCTTTCTTCTTCTTTCTCTTCTGTTAGTAAATCTTCCCTATAGTGAACTATCCACTTTATCCTTGTCTCTTTGTTTGTCTCTTTGTTCCTTTCTCTCCCTTTTGTCAGTGACTTACCTTGTTGGCAAACCTTACAGTTCACGAACCATCCCCTTTTATGACAAAGGTGCTCTGTTTCTTTCTCTTAACTTCTCTTCATCTTATCCTTCATCTTCGGTGGCAAATACTCTAGTCAATGAACTGATAAAAGACTTCATACTCTTTCACTTTCTAACTCGTTGACAAATTGCCAAAATGGTGAACCAAGGAACCTTAGTTAGCAAAATCAGCGGTTAGCGAACCAACCGATTTGCCGACAAAACCTTACTTAACAAGATTTGAAGACACAAGACTTGGCAAAACACCTAAAGAAAATTGGAAATCAGGAAATTGGCAAGTTTGCAAACCAGCAAACCTGCCGATAAAACTAAACTTAAGCACCTTTTGAGGATTTTCAAAAGTAAAAGACTTGGCCAAAGACTTATACAAACACTTAGACAATTTTTTGGAAAAATAGGACAAACATAAGGATCTTATAGATTTTACAATATTGAAACATGGAAAATAGGAGTCCCAACAACTAACATGTTTATCATCATCCTAACACTTTATTTTGACCCCTACAGTCATTTTTGTAGCCCAAAATCATATTTTTCTAACATTGATCACAGATGAGTGCCTCTGTATCTGGGAGGTATAAATCTCATTTTATCACTTTTCCATCATCTAAAATTTAGTTTTTTTGATAGGGGTCCTTGTTGGAGTCAAGGACAACACTGAGAGGGGGGGTGAATCAGTGTTGTGTAAATTCTTAACTTTTTGCAAACTTTATCTTACAAGACAAATAGAAAGGAAGACATTAATGATTTGTTGAGCTCATATGCAAAAGACTAACAGTGAAAGATGTGAACCAAAAACTTATAAGCAAAACACAAATATGCACACATAGAGACAAATTATGACACATAAATTTCTGGAGTGGAAAACCCTCTCGGGGTAGAAAAACCACTCAAAGTTGCCTCACTGGCTTATTCAAAACCTAACTGGTTACATGAAGGTCTCACTGATCAAAGAAGCTTCACTAGCTTTACAAGATGCCTCATTGGCACATACAGAGGTCTCACTGACCACAAGCCTCACTGGCATAGGAAGGTCTCACTGACCACAAGCCTCACTGGCATAAACAATCACCATCATCAAAACATAAAATTTTGTGTGCAAGAAATGATTGCACCTCTATATGATTTGCACCAATATACATTCTGTGTTTCATCAAACATCCTTATACCTCCTATTTGATTTTCAAATCAACACCATAAAATATATTCTTTTACACATCTCTGCAAACAAGCTCTCTTTACAAATCTTTGTAAACAAATTTGCAAATTGTCTCTATCAATCTTTCATCAATCACTGCAAACAATTTTTCACGACTTAATTACAAGTCTGTGCAAGTGCCTTTATAAAATCTAATACACCTGTAAGAACATATCACAAAGAAGATTATCTCACACAATATGTCTTTTACTCTACAAATTGGTTCACTCAATCATTCATCTCTATCAAATTATCTTCATCATTGATCTGCACAACAATTACACACATACCACAATCTGGAACCTGTAAAAATAAATCATAAATTTTATTCAAAATCCTTCATATTCCTCTTCCATCTGATCACATAACATCTGCAATAAAATCATAAACAAAAAGACTCTTGGTATTCCTCTCCTCTGCATATCTTCAATCTGAAAACAAATTGTTCTCATAAAATAACTTCTTCAATAAAATCTTCAAACTCTTTATCTTCTCCAAAGATAACTATTCATTTTCACCTGCAAAAACATTTTCATCTTCTCCAAAAAAAAATCATCTAAAAAAAAACTTCAATCAATTTTGTCCATAAAATGTCTTCAAAATTTTTATCCAATCCGCCTTCCAAAAGAAAATCACCTTATTTGTTTCCAAATCACAAGAATAGAAATAAACTTTTCATCTCAAAAAATATCTCCTAAAAAATCTTAAAAATCACTTTACTTGATGTCATCTCATGAGGTCGACAAATTAGGAGGTAAAAAAAATAAAGTTTCTAATTTTAAAAAAACTTATCACCTCCAAAGTCATCCGATGGCCTTTTTAATATAAAACTCACCCTTTTTTTAAAATGTCATAAAACATGGGCCGATACAAAAAGTTTAATATTTAAAAAGCCCCCAAAAAAAGAACTCACGTCCAACCCAGGTGTAGGCTCCTTAGTCTTCTTATTGAAACCTCATCAAAGATTAACTGTCTCAACACACAATCTCCAAGAACAAGAGATATCTAGCCTCACCCAAATATGAAATAGGTGTACAACCAATCATCTCATGCTAACCAAACTCCAATGCAACATGACAATAACTAGAATCTCACAAGAAAAATGATCACACCACTCATCAATTAGATTATCACAAATCACCACCAAAGCTCTAAATGCATAATTAGGAACTCACCATGATGTCATGATCTACATCTCCTCAAAAGAATATCATATGTCTGAAATGAACATATATTTTCTCCTAAGAGCACTTATATCATGCCAAAACTCTAATGTATGATCAATAGTACACCATGGCACAATAACATCCATCCTCTAAACCAAGGATCATCTGTCAAACTATCAAATCATTTAATTGACACCTCACCAAAGACTCCAAGAGTCCTCCATGGTACTAAGATGTCAACATATCCAAATCACATGAAGATAACCATCCCTTATCAACAAAACTCAAGATACCAACGAACTCTCACTCCATACAAGAAACAAGATCCAAGAGCTTCGCCATGACACCAACAACCATTACAAAAGACCATCCATCACCAAGTGATGAATCCACATCACTGCCAAAGCTCCCACTGAACCATGATATCGAGATAAACATTTCATCACAATAACCAACTCCTAACTGAAGATCATCTATGGCCCCAACACAATCAAAGAACTCAACTGCAAGATTAGGAGCTCCCAAAGGGTAAAGTAAAACCATGATTTCCAAACCAAAAAGATAAACCACCACCTATAAACCAAGAATGAATCCAACACCACCAATAATGCATCCACATAACAACCATGTTGTGCCAAAGCTCCAAGCATACAAGGAACTTCCATGACACCATTATCACCACCCAATGTATCTGCATCAAACTCCCAATGAGTCTCACACATATATACCATATAGTCAACAAGTTTAGGTCCCATAACACAACTATATCAAGTAACTCCATCTCTCTCCGCCTCATAATAACAACCAAACCAATGAACCAAGTGACCAAACTAGGCCAACCCAATATATTCTGCATAAATACTAAAATATCTATGGGTATAGACAACGCACATCTAAGTTATCCATGTAACCTGTAAGTATAAACAACCTACAATACTGCACAACTCGTAGATCTCATAATGTAACATAAAAATTCAACCATACAATGGTAACCATGTCAAACATAGACAACCAAAGATAAACACGTAAGTTTTCCATAACTCAAATACCAAATCACCTTTTGATTCGATTTCCCATAAACTCATAGAGTACCATAATCAAAGGAACCAAAAAATAGCTCAAACAAAAATGTAAGTGAACAAATCACATATTAACATCTCCAAACCTGATCCACTATGAAGTTCTCAGCAAATGATCTCCATCGCCTAGAAGAAGTCCAAAATTGGACATCGTGGGCACAAGATATGACTCATTGAATCACTAAGAACAAATTCATCTTCCAACTAGAATTTTATGTCCAAAATAGAAAAAATATAGAAAAACCACTAATACCACAATGTAGCACTCAGAAAGAGCTTTTCGTTGACTATAAGAAGTTGAAAATCTAATATTCTAGGAGAAAGTTATGCCTTCCAGAAAAAATCTACTCCATAGGCATAAAAATCCAACACTAGTGGTGGGCAAGTGGTGTTTCAGCTACTCAGTTGGTGGTGGTGTGACTGTAGTGGCTCTATTTTGGATTTCATCGCCCAATGGGGTTAGCCTCCATGCACTGGCCATGATGGGGGCTAGACTCCCACATGACCAGGGACTACTGGACCCTAACCAAAGGTTGTGGTGGGTGGTCGCCAATGTGACTAGGGCTATGGCCCAAAAACTTTTTAAACTCTATAGTCCTTTGTACTATTAACGTCAAATAGGTGTCAAATCAATTTAAAAAAAAAAATATTTATTTTGCAAATTGTATGCTAATGGTGATTGGCATGGGGAATATTCCTATAGAATATGCTTTATACCTATGACTGCTGACTACGATCTTACCACTGCATGGATTCTGTATGGTTGTACAATTTTTTTGCGTAGAAAAAAAATTTGTCACAAAATATAGTCAAGTTATATATGGATCTATAGGTTTTGAGGCCTCCTAGACTCAATGGTGATGTATGTTTTTGTCCAAGAGGTCTCCAACAAAAGCTCACCCCAAAACCCTCACAGGAAGAGCCCAAATAAAAAACCCACTTGCTAAATCTCCATCAAACCCTAGATTTGCAACAACCCAAGTCTGCAAACACACCTGTAACCTTGAAAATTCCTTCATTATTTTCCTCCAAGGCCATGGATTCAACTAGGAACAAGAATCTACTCATACCAGGGGTTACAAATACTTGGGAGATCTCCTCCCACAACCTGGCAACCAAGCTCTGATACCAAATGAAAAGAAATTTGCATCCATAATAAACTATTTCCACATAACCTCATGAGAGAAAAATAAGAAAACAAGTATTTAGAATCCATATTAAAAAGAATAGACAAACATGCCATCACGATGACACAAGATTTATCATGGGAAAACCCTCATGAGAGAAAAACCCAACCTCCAAAGGCATGCACAATCAATGCATTATCTCATGAACAAAGATTACAAAACAGGACCTCCATGAATACTTCTGAAGCATCAACTCCCTATTTGCACTCCATGTGAACAAGCAAATGAGAATCATGTAACAACACATCCCTTGATACATGCTTCCTCTCCTCACATATGCAACCTACAAGAGAAGCTCAATCCAACCTTAGCCAACAAGCCAAAGGTTATGCAAGACAAATTAAAAAACTACTCATGTACTTTCTTTCATAGAAATAAGCTTGCACAAAACCACTAAGTGGTATTACATAACCATGTCCACCTAAACCATGAGCTCACTAAACCATGTCCCACTCAGTTACTTTTTGGTACTAAGTTTTCTCAATATTAAATATTTTCCCAATGTGCAACCCATATTAAATATTTATCCCAATGTTACATACAACTTTCAAGTGGCCCCAAGAATGCCTAACCCATTGTGATGTTCGCATCTCTAAGATGCACCACAATTAAATATTACATTTTACATTATATGCATTATGCAAGGTGTACAACACACCTTTCCCAACATTTTGGTGGAGGTGGGTTGAAAACCATGAGAGGAGGAAGAAGGTGGAGAAGCTTTTGGAGGAGGTGAAGATATGGTGGACAGAGGTCTACAAGAGAGTTGAATATGGATGGCCAAACTTGGTAGAGAGGGATGATAATTTTCCCAACTAAGTGTTAGAAGAGGCAAAGGAAGAAGTCTTCCAATGTACCTATTTTAATATTAGAGTATGTTGTAGATTGTTCACTTTTTGAAAGGGTGGTTCTACCATTCAACTCACATTGTGAGTTGCTTTCTCACAAATTTTCTTACACATGTATGATGTAGGAACATCTGGTTCCACAACCAATCCTACATCACTAGAAACAATATCAATTTATGTTTTCGGTTTTCTTCTTTAGCTTTGGTTTGTTTGTTGGTTGGTAGTTTCTTGCCAACTTGCTTTCTTAGAGAGTGCTTTAGGAAGGTTGTTAGTTTCAAATGGATTTTAGACTTGTAGCTGTGTTACATGAAACCTATAGGTTGCTACAAGCATAATTAAAATTGCTACATGATAGTTCTTGTGTAAATGGATTGCTTCAAAAAAGGCGACAAGATCTATGTATTATGCTATAGGGACTATGTGTTTTAAAATGTAATGACTTCTTGAGTCTGAAGACTACAATAGGACTTGGTATAGAGGTTTATGTCAAGCTATTTTTTGGCTAGTTGATTACTAGATTATCATTGCTTTATGCAATATAATCTATTATAATATGGATGTGTCTTGCAAACTACCAACTGTTGACTATCTAATAAAAGTGGTTTTAGCCTTTTCTACTTTTGCAAGATTGGGTTGATTTATCTCATGTCTTTTATTGTTTTCAATAATATAGACATTGTGCAACAATTTGTAGAATTTAATACATGTAGCAAATAATTTAGGGACAATGCTTTATTCTTTCTATTTAGGTAGCTCATTATTTTCTCCTTTTGTGGTGACAGATAATATAATTGCATGGGATGTTTTCGTGTTGGCTGGGTTAACAATGTGGTGATGTTCTATTGTTTCCTTGGTTCATTCATTTTGATGGAGACATTTTCATCTATATTCAAGTGTTGTTTTCTTCTAGTTGGTGGTCAATTTGAGGTATTTTCCAATTTGTTGGGTGGTGGTATTCCCTTAGTTACCTATTTATTTTCCTTTTTGCCACATGGAAAGCCTTTTCCTTGGCCATTTCCATTGTTGCTCAAGTCTATTGAATATTATTTGACTACGTGGCACTTTGCCTTAGCCATTTATTTCATCTGGAGGCCTAGGTTTTGGTCTATGATAGTGTGGTAGTCTTGACTTTCCTTGTGTCGATTCATTCTCTCATTCTTGAGTAGGTGGTTACAACTCTAGGTCATGACTATTTTCTTTTGCAATTGGCTACTGGATCTACAACATTTTCTTGACCGAGCTGTGATTATTGAATCTTCTTATTTATTTTTCTAGGAGGATTGATCTCTCTTTTTAGTTATTCATGAGGGATTTATGAATCTGTATTAAATGGAGAAGGAAGGGGTATGATCAAGCTTTATTAAAAGAGGGAAGTTGCAGTCTGTTTTAGTAGACTTAAGAAGAATAGAATGAAGACTCCATGAGAAGAGAAGAGAGGAATAAGAGGATGAAGGTTGTGTTGAAAAGCCTTATAGGAAGAGAATAGTTTGGTTACAAGTAATTTCTATAGTCACAATATCTCTTTGTAATTTTGTAGGCAAGTTGTATTTTCCATAAATAGTTAAATAATTTACTATATTTTGCATTGTAGCTATTCTTTTACGTATGGGTGTGTGAGCATGTGTTGGGTTGCTAGAGTTCATTGTCTTTCATTAGACTCCTAGGTTCATACTATAATAAGTGGTACCATAGTGAGGAATGCTAACTAGGTTGTGTTTGGGGATGCTCTATAATTTTTGTTATAGGTGTTAGGGGAAATCCTATAATTGCAGAGTTGTGTGAGAGAGGAAATGGTGTTAGAGCAGGTGTTTTTTGTGTAAGAGTGTGTTGGCTATCCTCTAACAAAGATGGTGTTGGGTAGAAGATGTAGGAAATCCATTTACTAAGTGAAAAGTGGGTAGATGGATTTCTTAGGGTTTACATCTTTTAGTGCCATTGTTGGGTAGAGGGAATGCCCAGGTTGTTGAGAAAAAATAGTTGCGGGTTGTGGTGAGTGTGAGAGTATGTGAGTTATTGTAATTACGAGTCAAGATCGCATGGGTCTTTTTATATTCCACTCCTCTTCTAATTTTTCAATGCAACCTTTTATAGGAAGTTTATAAAAGGGTTTAGTCATGTTTGTGCACCCATGCTTGACACCATAAAAGGAGGACAGAAGTGCAGATTCACTTGGACAAAGGAGGCAGATGATTCATTTGAAACATTGAAAAAGAAGGTGGCTGAGCAGCCAGTTCTTGCACTTCCTGACTTCAGCAAGATTTTTCAAGTAGAATGTGATGCCAGTCACATGGCAATTGGAGCACTACTCACTCAAGAAGGTAGGCCTATTGCATTTTTTAGTGAGAAGCTAAATGATGCAAAGAAGAGATACTCATCATATGATTTAGAGATGTATGCTCTAGTACAATCACTTAAAAAGTGGAGGCATTACTTAATGCCCAAAGAATTCATAGGGTTCACATATAATTAGGCCCTTAGTTTCATAAACAATCAAGAGAAGCTGAACCATAGGCATATGAAGTGGGTGGAAACTTTGCAAGCTTCCACCTTCACACTCAAGCACAAGAAAGAGGTCAAGAACAAAGTAGCAGATGCTTTGAGCAAAAGAGTTCTAACCATCAATCAGATTCAATTGGAAAGTGTTGGCATTGACTCTTTAAAGGCCATGTATGATGATGATGAAGACTTTGGAGAAATCTATAAGGTATGTATTTCCTTTGGTGACAAATATCATGTTGAGTTCTTTGAATTTCTGATCTAAGATGGATTACTTTTCAAAGGTGGACAGTTGTGTATTCCAAGATGTTCTATGAGACTGAATATCATTCAGGAGAAACATTGTGGGGCCATGACAGGACATTTTGGTCTGGATAAGACTCTTGATCTTATGAAGCGGAATTACTATTGGCCCAAGTTACAGTCAGATGTGAGGAAATTTGTGGAGGCATGTGTGATATGTCATAAATCAAAAGGAAGATCCACTAATGCAGGTTTGTATCAGCCACTACCCATTCCTTCTAGACCATGGGAGAGCATAAGCATGGACTTTATATTGGGTTTGCCTAGGAGAAGGAATGGATATGATAGTGTTTTTGTTGTAGTAGACAGATTTAGTAAAATGGCACATTTCTTGCCATGCAAAACCACTTGTGATGCTTCATATGTTGCCGACCTATTTTTCAAGGAAGTAGTGAGGATACATGGATTGCCATTGAGCATAGTCTCAGATAGAGATGTAAAATTTATTGGCCACTTTTGGTGGACTCTTTGGAAGAAGCTTGGAACCAGTTTATCCTTCTCATCAGCCTACCATCCTCAAACAGATGGGCAGACTGAAGTAGTAAACCATTCATTGGGAAATCTGTTAAGATGTTTGACAAGGCATCATGGAGATAAGTGGGATAACATCCAACCACAAGCAAAATTTTCCTATAATGACACCATCAATAGGAGTATAGGGAAGTCACCTTTTCAGGTGGTATATGGTATTCATCCAAGAGGTATTTTGGAGCTGAGAGATCTGCCTATAGGAGAGCCTATTAGTGCAGAGGGAGAAACTTTTGCTTCAGCTATCAAAGAAGTGCATGATCAAGTCAATAACCAACTTCAACAAACTACATTGAAATACAAAGCATATGCTAACAAGAAAAAGAGGGATGTATAGTTTGATGTTGGAGATTTGGTATGGGTTAATCTAAAGAAGGAGAGGCTCCCAAAAGGTAAATATACCAAGCTAATGTAGAGGAATATTGGACCAAGTCAGATTTTGAAGAAGTGTGGGCAGAATGCCTATGAGATCCAACTTCCTCCTGATCTTGGATTGTCACCCATTTTCAATGTATGTGATTTAACTCCATACAAGTAGCATGCAGATGTAGAACAGGAACCATTATAGGATGCAACAGATGATGATATTCTTAAGCATGATCCACCAAAATGGCAGCATATATTAGACTCAAGAGTGACAAAGAAGACAAGGAACAAAGAGTACATGGAGTACTTGGTAGCTTGGCAGGGGAAACCTGATTCAGAGGCAGTTTGGATGACTGAAGATTAGATCACAAACAATGGTGCAGACCTTCAAACTCTGATCTCAAAGGGGCTTGAGATCTCTTCCCCCGGGGAGTATGGTGTAGGAGCACTCCTTCAACAAGATAAATATGCACAAGAGGGAGAAGAATAAGGCTTTAATATGTTTTAGACATTTCATGTTACCATGTAGCATTTGTATGTCATTGTCAAATATAGCATTTTGTGTTGACATTTTATGTTTTAACATCTCTCTTCTCGAGGCCAGTATTTAGCATCATGGACAACAACAGACAGTTGGGTTATGTGCAGGATTAAATCAAATGTGTCGTATTATCAGATGTTTTGTTGTCTTATGCAAAATAGGTGCCATGTGATTAATTAGGGTTTCTACTAATAATCTTGGTTAAAACAAAATTATGGAAATAGAGGAGGAGTCGGTAACAAAACAGGGAAAATGGTCGAGGAATAGGGTGTTCTTCCACCTTCAGAATTATCAATTGTAGAAATCTCTGTAATTAGCCTATGTTCAAAAAAGTTGGAATGAAAAAATAGGAATTCTGTCAAGTGTGTGTTACAAATTCTAGATCTTGTGTAAATTCCTTGTATATTGAATTGTTTTGTATATTATCTATATAGAATTGTTTTCGTACTTAATTTAGTTTCCTGTCGTCGAGATGCATGATTAAATCCATTCCACTGGTGGATTTCTATGAAATCAGTGGAATGGATTATGTACATTAGTATTCTATTGGTTTTCCTTTTTGTTTGATGGCCATGGTAGAATAGAAATTACGGAATCCATTACAGAGGAAGTTATCAGCGGGAAGTTCAAATATACATCAATTGTATGCGGGGGCAGTCTGTGAATATATTGTATTTGCATGCGAGCTACCCCCTGTGTATATGTAGTGAAGAATGGTATGTATAAAAGTCTATTTGGGCCAAGTTTGTGTTGCTTGTTGAATATTCAATTCCTATATATATCGCAAATGTATGAAGGTACATTCACTGTGTATATTGCTGCCACATCTGAGTATCACCTTGTGTATATCTTGTGACGAAATGTATGTGTAACAGTCCATTCAGGTTAAGTTTATTATTGTTAGTTGAATATACAAATAGTGTGTATATCGCTAATGTACTTGAGCATATTTTGTGTGTATCCTACACTTATATGTAAAGGTTTGTCACCTGTGTATATCACCAAAGTATATCGGGCAAACAATTCCTGTGTATGTCAAAATGGTCTGAGGAGATACATCTCCTGTGTATACATCTAATGTATGTCATAGACAGGTTTGTGAGTATATCGCTATTGTATGTGAGTGCCCGTTATGTGTATACTGCAATCGCATAGCGTGATTGTATGTGGTGAAGATACAATAAAACATACATTTCAAAAGATGCAAAAAATGACCTGTCGAAGTGGTGAACAAAATGTATGTGGGAAAGACATTTGTTCTATGCATACAAGAGGTGACTGGCAATAGTAGGTAGGAACACTAGAACCCACTGGGGAAGCAGGTAAAGAAATGTATATACAAGCCAAGTCATCGGTGTGAGAGGAAGCCATCGGGTAAGGTTTTAGGAGTCCTAGCGAAGGCAGGGTGATGCCGATAGAAAGCATATCGGTGGGAGACAAAGCTTTGAAATAACATTTGAAAAGGAGGCCAATGGTATAATGTTTGGCTAATGCATAGAAAGGTATTGGTGTGAAGGAAACCATCGGGGAGACAGTAGATAGTGAGGCCGACAAGGAAAGAGTGCAAGAGTTTTGGTGAGACATTTGAGATCTCTTGCCGATATTGTAGAAAGAAACATTGTGAGTGTATTTCCACTTTGTGTAAGAGTGTGTTGGCTATCCTCTAACAAAGATGGTGTTGGGTAGAAGATGTAGGAAATCCATTTACTAAGTGAAAAGTGGGTAGATGGATTTCGTAGGGTTTACATCTTTCAATGCCATTGTTGGGTAGAGGGAGTGCCCAGGTTGTTGAGAAAAAATAGTTGCGGGTTGTGGTGAGTATGAAAGTATGTGAGTTATTGTAATTATGAGTCAAGAGAGCAAAGCAGATCGAGCTTAGAATAAGGCATTGAAAGAAGAGATAGAGAAGTTGAGGGATAGAGTAGAAAAAGGAGAAGAAGATTCTGGTAAACGAGAAGATTGGGATGAAGAGGAGATTGATGGGGAGGCCTATGGGTTTAGCAAACCTATCTTGACACAACACTTCAAGACCTATATCAATCCCAAGTCTCCCTACCAATTCAAGTGCTCAAAGACATTTTCTGCCCCAAAATGCCTATGTCAACCTAACCAGTCTATTATAGAGGTGAAAGACCTGTTTGCATGTTGTTCCCAATACAGACATTGCTTACTTGGTGTGAGGTATTCTTCTTTACCCTCACTGTTTCCAAGATTCCTAATCTCCAAGACTCATAGCCTCCTTGAGCCCATTATCAGCCCTCCTCTCTGGGTCCAGGGTTTTGATTGCTTGGTACTCAATTCTTCCACTCTATTTTCACCTCTGTCTCTAGACTGCAACTTGCATACTAGCTGGGCTATGGCACAGCTCGCCTAGTACAAGTTCACATGGCCGTTCTCTGTCAACCCATTCACAACAACAGAAAGAAAAACTAAAAAAAGAGACTCTGTTTGATTTCCCCCCATGACTGTACAAAGAATATGTGAGGACATCAAACTAGAGTCATTATGTACAAACAGAAACAAAACTAACAGGAATTAAACTATCTACTCTACCACAAAATAGATTATGCAAGTACACTACAGACAAAATTCAAATGGATTCAACTGTCAATGTTTTTATTATCAGAAGTTCCTCTATTACATTCACGGCATCTTAGGTTTCAAAACGTTCCAACCACTTTACAAAGCAAAAACTAGCTTTTATATTGTTCGGCTTCCTTTCAGTTATCAAACAGTTAGGTTTTCTGCCTATTTGACTCCCCTCAGCAAAACAGATTCTTTGTCACACCGATCATAGTCTTCCCCTGTCGATATGCATTCTATCGATACATTCACATTATTATCAGCCAGATATCTTGACTTTCACATTCATGAGAACTTTTAGTCCCACATGCACCTGTTCAGGTCGGCCACTGCAGTTTATATATCCGATGGCTTAGTAAACTATTGTCAGAACTTTTGCCGCCGACGATCCCTATCTACCCCCATCGGCACAACCCAAACTATCGACCAACATTCAACCATGAACTTCGATAGTCCCTTGTCTCACTGATACCAAGTCTTCACCCTCTGTCGGCGTGACCACTGTGCATCGGCCTCAAATCTTTAAGCTACGCTGACAAAAGTCCTCCCGCCGATGTCCTAAAGCACCATCGGTGTAACAGCCCATATCGGACAAGACCTCAAAAGTCACACCGAACCTCAAACTCCCGCCGATGTCATCGGGGTGACTACTCAGCATCGGACAAACCTTCGATACTTATTCCGACGGCCCTTGTCTCACCGATGCCTACATAACGCCTTCATCGGAATGACCACAACCATCGATGAAGCAAACAATACCTACGCTGAAGACCAATGTCTCACCGACCATTCTAACCCATCGGCTTGACATTCAACGTCGGCCAATTCGTAACTCCCTTCGCCGATATGTCACCTCTCCCCGATGGTTAGCACCATCGGCCAGCCGATACTATCGGTATAACTTTCCACTCTTCTTCTGCTGCCTATTGTCATGCCGATGTGCTTTCGTCAGTGTGACTCCCTACATCGGTCAGACATTCTCACTGTCTCTCGATATGTCTTTTCACATGTATAAACTTCTTCCTGCTCTACCCTATTTTGAAAATTCAAAACATCACAACAAAATGCAAACATATATACACATGGGCTCCAAGCCCTTGGTGCTCCTGCACCATACTCCCCCTGTGCGGAAGAAGTCAAGTCACCTCTGGGGACAAGGCAAAATCAATGCCCCGTTTCTGGAACTTAGACTCTGCAATCCAGGTAGCCTCTGCTTCAGGCAACTGTTTCCACTTGATCAGGTGCTCCATGTACACACCATGTCTGGTCTATTTCTGCATGCGAGAATCCAGAATTCTCTCAGCCTGTGGTGTGATTTTTGGAGGCAAGGTGACATCATCCACTGTCTGTGTAGCTTCTGCACGAGATTCCCCTGCTGCTGAATGAGGACCTTTATATGGCACCAAGTCCTGAACATTGAACATTGGGGAAATTACCAAGTCTGCTGGCAAATCAATCCTATAGGCATTGTTGCCATACTTGTTCAGAATTCTGCAAGGACCAATCCGTCTCATCTGCAATTTGGTTGGTATCCCTTTCTGTAATCTGGCTTTGTTCAAATGAACCATGACCAAATCACCAACTACAAATTGAATATCCTTCCTGTGTGCATCTACCCTATCTTTGATTTTCAGGGTGTTTTCCATCAATTGCTGCTTCACTTGGTCATGAATCTCCTTCATAGACTGTGCAAAATCCTCTGCATGACCACTTCTAAACTCCATGTCTCCAAGAATTTTGAGTTCACATACACCTCGCGGGTACATTCCATAGACGATTTCAAAAGGACTCTTGCCAGTAGTCCTGTTCACACTATCATTATAGGCAAATTCTGCCTGATAAATTACTTGATCCCAACTCTGTCCATATTCTTTTGTCAAACACCTTAACATGTTGCCCAATGTCGTGTTCACCACTTCTGTTTGGCCATCTGTCTGTGGATGATATGCTGATCCAAAAGACAGATTTGTCCCTAACCTCTGCCATAGAGTTTTCCAGAAATGTCCCATGAACTTCGAATCTCTATTAGACACGATGCTTGCTGGTAGTCCATGAATCCTTATGACCTCTTTAAAAAACAAATGAGCTATATGACTGGCATCATGAGTCACCTTACAAGGAATGAAATGACTCATCTTGCTGAATCTATCAACAACTACAAAAATACTATCAAAACCAGTCTTAGTCTTTGGTAGACCAACTACAAAATCCATACTTACACAATCCCATGGTCTGGAAGGAATGGGTAATGGTTGATACAGTCCAGCATTTGAAGAAGTTCCCTTGGCCTTCTGATAGATGATACATTGCTCCACATACTGTCTGACATCTTTGTGCATCTTCAGCCAATAGTAGAACCTCTGGACTAATTCTAATGTTTTGTTCAGACCAAAATGTCCACTCAAACTACCATTATGCTTCTCCTGTTTAAGATTTTCTCTCATGGATCCTTTTGGTACACACAACTGTCCACCTTTGAACAGCAAACCCTGCTGCAATGTGTACTCTGCAAATTCAGTATGAAAGTGATTCTCAAAGTCTTGACAAACTTTGTATGCCTCAGCAAAATCTTCATCCTCCTTGTAGAGAGCTCTGAACTCTTCCATTCCTATGCTTCTTAATTGCACTTCTTGTACTGTGAGTAGCCTTCTGCTTAAAGCATCTGCTACTTTGTTGAGCTGTCCCTTCTTGTGCTTAATTGTAAATGTATAAGACTGCAAATACTCCATCCACTTGATATGCCTATGGCTCAACTTATCTTGTGAGTTCAGAAAACTCAAAGCTTGATTGTCTGTATACACAACAAATTCCTTAGGTAGGAGATAATGTCTCCATTTTCTAAGTGCTTGAACTAGAGCATAGAGTTCCAAGTCATATGAAGAGTATCTACTCTTTGCTTCATTTAGCCTCTCACTGAAAAAGGCTACTGGTCTATTCTCTTGGCTAAGTACTGCCCCTACTGTGATATTGCTAGCATCACATTCTAAAGTAAACAACTTATCAAAACTAGGCAGTACTAACACTGGCTGTGTGGCTACTTCTTTCTTCAACAATTCAAAACTGTGATTAGCTGCTTGTGTCCATTGAAATTTTGTTTTCATTCCACCTTTGATCGTATCAAGCATGGGTGCACAAATAGCACTGAAATTCTTAATGAATTTTCTATAAAACTGAGCTAAACCATGGAAACTTCTCACCTCAGTTGCTGCTCTGGGAGTAGGCCAACTCAATATGGCTTCTACCTTTGACTTGTCCATTTTCAATTCTCCTTTGGACAACACAAAACCAAGGTATACCAATTCCTACTTCATGAATTCACACTTCTCCAAATTTATGGTTAGTTGTTCATCATGTAACTTTTTCAAAACAGTATTTACATATTCAAGATGCTCTTCTTTAGTTTGACTAAAAATCAAGATGTCATCTAGATAAACAACTACAAATTTACTCGTATAGTCCTTAAGGACTTCATTCATGAGCCTCATGAATGTGCTGGGAGCATTTGATAAACCAAATGGCATAACAAGCCACTCATATAGTCCTTCTGTAGTTTTGAAGGCTGTTTTCCACTCATCACCTTCCTTGATTCTAATCTGGTGATAACCACTTTTCAGTTCTATCTTAGTGAAATACTTAGCTCCTCCTAAATAGTCCATAAGGTCTTCAATTCTAGGAATTGGAAATCTATACCTTATGGTGATCTTATTGATAGCTCTGGAGTCTGTGCACAATCTCCATGTTCCTCCTTTCTTTGGTGCCAACACCGTAGGCACTGCACAAGGACTTATGCTTTTTCTAACCAACCCCTGGTCAAGCAATTCTTGTACTTGTCTGGTTATTTCCTTATGTTGTTCTGGAGTCATTTTGTAAGGATCCTTGTTAGGAAAAGATGCTCCTGGAATCAGATCTATCTGATGGCTTATAGTCCTCTATGGAGGTAGTGTTGCTAGTGTTCCATCACTAATGATGTCCTTATACTGTTCCAGTATAGTCTGCATCTCTTTTGGGATCACTACCTTTTTGTCTTTCTACTCCTCCTTAGGCTTCACTATGATAGCATAACCAATACCATCCTCCTTAAGAATGTTCAAAAACTCTTTACCACTCACAACTAAGATACTAGGACTCTTAGTCTTGTTTGCTTCTTCATCTTCCAAAGATTGAATTTTATAGGTGACACCATCTTTTTGAAAAGAATATGCATTCTTCTCACCATCATGTATGGCCTTCCGGTCAAACTGCCATGGTCTGCCCAATAAGAGATGACATGCATCCATAGGTAGGATATCACAAAGTACCTTGTCTTTGTATCCACCTATACCAAACTCTACCCAAGTTTGCTCATTGACTATCACATGTTGACCTTTATTTAACCATGTGACTCTATATGGATTTGAATGAGGTATTCTTTGCAAATTTAGTTTTCTAACTGCTTCATCAGACACTATATTATCAGTAGACCCTGAGTCTATGATTACTTGACATACCTTATTCATAATCTTGCATCTGATTCTGAATAATGCTCTCCTTTGGCTAGGTTCAACTTTCACTGGTTCTTTGATCAATGTTCTCCTTACCATGATGTTCTCTCCCACTTCTGAGGTTAGACTGACTTCAGGTGTTTTGTTGCTTGAAGCATCATCTTGCACATAATGATTTCTTTTGTCAACTCCTTGAGAAGAAGATGTACCCTTATCAGGACACCTATATGCTGGATGGCCCAACTGACCACAATTGTAGCATTTCATAGTGGCAAAGTAGGATCCTCTGCCTGATCCTCCTGATCTTCCTCTGTTAGATCCCCTTCCTCTGTAGTTTCCTCTACTACTAGTCTCTCCACTTTGCTCTGTGAGTTTGGATTCTCCTTAGGGTCTTTGATCAGTATTTCTACCACCATAACTTCCTCTTCCTCTGCTGTCTCTACCTCTTCCTCTTGATCTGCTGTTTGATTCTTGTTTCTTATTGCTCTTCTCCTCTACCTTGAGTGCTAGCTGATAGCTTTGATGCACTGTTATAGGGCTGAACAAGCTGATTTCCTCTTGAATACTCCATCTCAAACCATTGAGATATCTTGCTACTTTCACATTTTCCTCTTCCATCACTTTAGACCTCAGGCATAGTTTTTGAAACTCCTCAGTATATGCACTGACATCTAATTCTCTTTGTCTCAAATTTTGTTGTTTCTTATACAATTGGACTTCATAATCTCCAGGCATGTATACCTCTTTGATTTTAGCCACCATACCCTTCCAAGTAGCTATAGGTTTCTTGTCTTCTTTCTCTCTCTCAATTTGAAAAAATTTCCACCATGTCAAGGCAGCTCCTCTGAGTCTTGATTTAGCCACCTTCACCTTTTGAGCTTCACTCACTCCATCACATTCAAAGTGATTTTCCAAACCTTCTATCCATTCCATAACCAAATTAGGTTCCATCTTTCCACTAAAAAGAGGAACTCCTTCCAATGTCTTACCACTCATGGCTTTCAAGGCCTTCAAGAAAGGTTCTTCTTCCATCTTAGGATCAGGTGTGGGCTCTTCATCTTCTATAGACACACCTTTTTCCTTGTTTACTTTCTGCCTGACTTCTTCAGTCTTTTCCATCATTACACCCAGTCTACTTTCCATTTCTGCCAATCTTTCCCGTAGGAGTCTATTCTCCTCTTCTTGATCATCAACCTTCTTTGCTAACTCTGCATTAGTCACCATCTCTCTGGCTGAACCTACAGACTCACTTGAACTCGGTGATGACATACAACTTCTTCTATTCCAACCTAGGAATAGCCCAAATCTTTAACTTTGCTCTGATACCAATTTGATGGGGAGGCCTATGGGTTTAGCAAACCTATCTTGACACAACACTTCAAGACCTATATCAATCCCAAGTCTCCCTACCAATTCAAGTGCTCAAAGACATTTTCTGCCCCAAAATGCCTATGTCAACCTAACCAGTCTATTATAGAGGTGAAAGACCTGTTTGCCTTTTGTTCCCAATACAGACATTGCTTACTTGGTGTGAGGTATTCTTCTTTACCCTCACTGTTTCCAAGATTCCTAATCTCCAAGACTCATAGCCTCCTTGAGCCCATTATCAGCTCTCCTCTCTGGGTCCAGGGTTCTAATTGCTTTGTACTCAATTCTTCCACTCTGTTTTCACCTCTGTCTCCAGACTGCAACTTGCATACTAGTCGGGCTATGGCACAGCTCGCCTAGTACAAGTTCACATGGCCGTTCTCTGTCAACCCATTCACAACAACAGAAAGAAAAACTAAAAAAAGAGACTCTGTTTGATTTCCCCCCATGACTGTACAAAGAACATGCGAGGACATCAAACTAGAGTCATTATGTACAAACATAAACAAAACTAACAGGAATTAAACTGTCTACTCTACCGCAAAACAGATTATGCAAGTACACTACAGACAAAATTCAAATGGATTCAACTGTCAATGTTTTTATTATCAGAAGTTCCTCTATTACATTCACGGCATCTTAGGTTTCAAAACGTTCCAACCACTTTACAAAGAAAAAACTAGCTTTTATATTGTTCGGCTTCCTTTCAGTTATCAAACAGTTAGGTTTTCTGCCTATTCGGCTCCCATCGGCAAAATAGATTCTTTGTCGCACCGATCATAGTCTTCCCCTATCGATATGCATTCTATCGATACATTCACAGTATTATCGGCCAGATATCTTGACTTTCGCATTCATGAGAACTTTTAGTCCCACATGCACCCGTTCAGGTCAGCCACTGCGGTTTATATATCCGACGACTTAGTAAACTATTGTCGGCACTTTTGCCACCGACGACCCCGTCTACCCCCATCGGCACAACCCAAACTATCGACCAACATTCAACCATGAACTCCGATAGTCCCTTGTCTCATCGATACCAAGTCTTCACCCTCCATCGGCGTGACCATTGTGCATCGGCCTCAAATCTTTAAGCTATGCCGACAGAAGTCCTCCCGCCGATGTCCTAAAGCACCATCGGTGTAACAGCCCATATCGGACAAGACCTCAAAAGTCACACCGAACCTCAGACTCTCGTCGATGTCATCGGGGTGACTACTTAGCATCGGACAAACCTTCGATACTTATTCTGAGGGCCCTTGTCTCACCAACGCCTACAGAACGCCTTCATCGGAATGACCACAACCATCGGTGAAGCAAACAATACCTACGCCGAAGACCAATGTCTCACCGACCATTCTAACCCATCGGCTTGACATTCAACATCGGCCAATTCGTAACTCCCTTCACCGATATGTCACCTCTCCCCGATGGTTAGCACCATCGGCCAACTGATACTATCGGTATAACTTTCCACTCTTCTTCCGCTGCCTATTGTCATGCCGATGTGCTTTCGTCAGTGTGACTCCCTACATCGGTCAGACATTCTTGCTGTCTCCCGATATGTCTTTTCACATGTATAAACTTCTTCCCGCTCTACCCTATTTTGAAAATTCAAAACATCACAACAAAATGCAAACATATATACACATGGGCTCCAAGCCCTTGGTGCTCCTGCACCAGAGATCCCAAAGCAGGAAGAGATAGAGGTTCCTGCAGACCAGAGACCCTTACTCAATGCCCTCAAATCCATGGAGAGAAGAACCATGGATATGAAAATAGACCTGCTAGTGTTTGCAGGAAAAATGGAACCTGATTCAGTGATGGAGTGGATAGACTCCTTGAATAATTTCTTTGAGACCAAGGAAATACCAGACCACCAAAGAGTGAAGATGGCTCAGTCCAAAATGAAAGGAGCTACATTGACTTGGTAGAATTTCATCCAAGATGACAGGGTGAAAGAAGGAAAGAATAGAGTTGCTACTTGGAAGAATATGATGGCTTTAGTGAAAGAAGCCTATGTTCCACTGGATTACAACATCCAATTACATAAGAGGAAACAAAACTTGAAGCAAAAGGAGCTAGATGTCAGCTCATACACAGAAGAGTTCATGAAACTGTGTCAAAACAAAGGTAAAGGAGGGTGAGGAAGAGAAGGTAGCAAGGTACCTCAATGGATTAAGGTTTAACATCCAGGAAGACATACGTCTACATAATCCAGAGACAGTCCAAAAGTGCTACCAGTTAGCACTCAAGGTGGAAGAGAAATTCAAGAGAAGGCATGAGCAGAACAATAGAGGAAAAGGGAGACATCACAGAGGAGGAAGAAGTCCTTTCAGAAGTAGAGGAAATGGATTTGGATACCAGGGTGAATCCAATCAAGAGAACAACAGAGGAGACAACAGTCAGAACCAAGGGAGAAGCTGCAATCAAAGAGGAAACTTTAGGGGTAGAAGACCACCATTTAGAGGAAGATCTCAGGGTAGAGGACCTATCAGATGTTACAATTGCAATCAAGGTCACATAGCCAGTAGATGTCCAGGAAAGGCAACAAGTTCAATAGGAGAAAGGAGGATCAATTTGATCCAAGAATCTAATTGTCAAAGTGTAGCAAGCTCAAGCACTAATCAAAGTGTGAATGCTCTCGACAGTTATAGATATCCTGAGAAAGGAGAATCTTTGATTATTATAAGAGCAATGACCACCATGAAGGTGCCCAACAAAGAACCCCCACAAAGGAAGTCTCTCTTCAGAACTACTTGCAAGGCAGGAGGAAAGGTATGTAAAGTTCTGATTGACTCTGGATCCACTAAAAATTTTGTGTCTTTGGAAATGGTAGAAAAGCTTAAGCTTAGAAGACTGCCACATCCTTGCCCATACAAGATCTCATGGCTCCACCAAGGTCAGCAAACAATTGTGGAAGAACAGGCTTGGGTAGAACTTCAAATTGGACCATACAAGGATAGGTTACTGTTTGACATTGCCAAGATGGATGCTTGCCATCTCCTATTTGGAAGACCATGGCAGTATGACTTGAAAACATACCATGATGGAGTAAGAAACACATATTCAATCACCAAGAATGGTAAGGTGATAGAGCTGCTACCATTAATGGAGAATGAGGTGGAATCAAAAGGAAAAGAAGTTAAGGTGATGATGGTAAAAGGCAAACAATTCATGAAAGGGATAGTAAAAGAAGGAGCAGATGCATATGCTCTAATTCTATGCCTAAAGGTGAACAAGGAATAGAAGCAAGAAGTCAAGGGAGAGAAGAGACAAAGGTTCATAGATCCTACTGTCCAAGAGCAATTGGACAAGCCAAGGCATCATCTCTGATGGAATACCAAGGTCCCTACCACCTATGAGGGACATCAGCCATTGCATAGATCTGATCCCAGGATCTACACTTCCAAACAAAGTAGCATACAAGCTTACCCCAGAACATAATGCGGAGGTAGCAAGTAGATTGAGGAATTGTTGGAGACATGCCTAATTGGCAAGAGTTTAAGCCCATGTGTAGTACCAGCTATATTAGCACCAAATAAGGAAGGCACTTAGAGACTTTGTACTGATTCAAGGGCTATCAACAAGATCACAATCAGGTATAGGTTCCCAATACCTAGGATAGAAGATTTACTTGATTGCTTGGGGGGTGCTAAATATTTCACAAAAATAGATCTAAAGAGTGGATATCATCAGATTAGGATTAGGCCAGGAGATGAATGGATAATTGCATTTAAGACTAATGAGGGGTTATATGAGTGGAAGGTCATGCCTTTTGGTTAGTCCAATGCCCCTAGTACCTTTATGAGGTTGATGAATGAGGTCTTGAGGCAATTCATAGGTAAATTTGTCATAGTATATCTAGATGACATCTTGATTTTCAGTAATACAAGGGAAGAGCACCTCAACCATATAGACTTGGTCCTCAAAAGGTTATATGAAGAGCAGCTAATGATCAACTTAGCAAAGTGTTTGTTCATGCAGGAAGAGATCATCTACTTGGGATTTGTCATCTCATATAACAAACTAAAAATGGATCAAGAGAAGGTAAGTGCCATATTGTGTTGGCCAACTCCTAAAACCTTGAATGATGTTAGAATTTTCCATGGGTTAGCAACCTTTTATAGGAAGTTTATAAAAGGGTTTAGTCATGTTTGTGCACCCATGCTTGACACCATAAAAGGAGGACATAAGTGCAGATTCACTTGGATAAAGGAGGCAAATGATTGATTTGAAACATTGAAAAAGAAGGTGGCCGAGTAGCTAGTTCTTGCACTTCTTGACTTCGGCAAGATTTTTCAAGTAGAATGTGATGCCAGTCACATGGAAATTGGAGCAATACTCACTCAAGAAGGTAGGCCTATTGCATTTTTTAGTGAGAAGCTAAATGATGCAAAGAAAAGATACTCATCATATGATTTAGAGATGTATGCTCTAGTACAGTCACTTAAAAAGTGGAGGCATTACTTAATGCCCAAAGAATTCATAGTGTTCACAGATAATTAGGCCCTTAGTTCCATAAACAGTCAAGAGAAGCTGAACCATATGCATATGAAGTGGGTGGAAACTTTGCCAGCTTTCACCTTCACACTCAAGCACAAGAAAGGGGTCAATAACAAAGTAGTAGATGCTTTAACCAGAAGGGTTCTAACCATCAATCAGATTCAATTGGAAAGTGTTGGCATTGACTCTTTAAAGGCCATGTATGATGATGATGAATACTTTGGAGAAATCTATAAGGTATGTATTTCCTTTGGTGACAAATATCATGTTGAGTTCTCTAAATTTCTGATCCAAGATGATTACTTTTCAAAGGTGGACAGTTGTGTATTCCAAGGTGTTCTATGAGACTGAATATCATTCAGGAGAAACATTGTGGGGCCATGGCAGGACATTTTGGTCTGGATAAGACTCTTGATCTTATGAAGTGGCATTACTATTGGCCCAAGTTACAGTCAGATGTGAGGAAATTTGTGGAGGCATGTGTTATATGTCATAAAGCAAAAGGAAGATCCACTAATGCATGTTTGTATCAGCCACTACCCATTCCTTCTAGACCATGGGAGAGCATAAGCATGGACTTTATATTGGGTTTGCCTAGGAGAAGGAAGGGATATGATAGTGTTTTTGTTGTAGTAGACAGATTTAGTAAAATGGCACATTTCTTGCCATGTAAAACCACTTGTGATGCTTCATATGTTGCAGGCCTATTTTTCAAGGAAGTAGTGAGGATACATGGATTGCCATTGAGTATAGTCTCAGATAGAGATGTAAAATTTATTGGCCACTTTTGACGGACTCTTTGGAAGAAGCTTGGAACCAATTTATCCTTCTCATCAGCCTACCATCCTCAAACAGATGGGTAGACTGAAGTAGTAAACCATTCATTGGGAAATCTATTAAAATGTTTGACAAGGTAGCATGGAGATAAGTGGGATAACATCCTACCACAAGCAGAATTTTCCTATAATGACACCATCAATAGGAGTACAGGGAAGTCACCTTTTTAGGTGGTATATGGTATTCATCCAAGAGGTATTTTGGAGCTGAGAGATCTACCTATAGGAGAGCCTATTAGTGTAGAGGGAGAAACTTTTGCTTCAACTATGAAAGAAGTGCATGATCAAGTCAAGAACCAGCTTCAACAAACTACATTGAAATACAAAGCATATGCTGACAAGAAAAAGAGGCATGTACAGTTTGATGTTGGAGATTTGGTATGGGTTAATCTAAATAAGGAGAGGCTCCCAAAAGGTAAATATACCAGGCTAATGCAGAGGAAGATTGGACCAAGTCAGATTTTGAAGAAGTGTGGGCAGAATGCCTATGAGATCCAAGTTCCTCCTGATCTTGGATTGTCACCCATTTTCAATGTATGTGATTTAACTCATACAAGCAGCATGTAGATGTAGAACAAGAACCATTACAGGATGCAGCAGATGATGATATTCCTAAGCATGATCCACCAAAATTGTAGTAGATATTAGACTTAAGAGTGACAAAGAAGACAAGGAACAAAGAGTACATGGAGTACTTGGTAGCTTGGCAGGGGAAACCTGATTCAGAGGCAGTTTGGATGACTGAAGATCAGATCAAAAACAATGGTGCAGACCTTCAAACTCTGATCTCAAAGGGGCTTGAGATCTCTTCCCCCAGGGAGTATGGTGCAGGAGGACCCCTTCAACAAGCTAAATATACATCTGAGGGAGAAGACTAAGGTGTAATATGTTTTATGCATTTTATGTGTCATGTAGTATTTGTGTTAACATTTCATGTTTGTAAGAATCGACCCCACCATCCACCATATGAATCGAGGTCACAAATTGGGCATTCCAATAAGCCAATTTGGACAGCATTAGACATTGGGGTATGTGGATGATTAAATCAATGTGTCGATTTGTTTGGAGTTTTGTTGTCTTAAGCCAAACAGGTGTCATGAGATTAGTTAGGGTTTTTTCTTGGTTAAGCAAAATCAAAAGAGGAGTGGAATATAAAAAGATAGACAGAGTGTAGAGAGAAAGAAATGTATTTTTTTGAAGAAATAAAAAAAGTTTGTGTCCTAGTTTAATTGAAAGAATGTAGTTTGGGGTCATTCCACTAGTGGATTTCTATGAATTCAGTGGAATGACCTCCGTGTTATTTAGTTTGTTTTCTGTTAAAGTTTAGTTATTTCTATGTGTTGTTCGTTCAGTTGCAATTGACAGAGAAAGTTAATGGTGTGAATACGGTGGTAAATCACGAAATATACAATTTATGAGTATATTGCAAGTGTATGAGGGGGATATCTTGTGTGTATATTGCTAAGGCAGGTTGAATAATAGTTCCTGTGTGTATCGTGAATGTAAATGAGTATCCTGCAATTATATGTTGAAAGATACAATTCGTGTATATATATCATTTGTATGTGAGAATCATTTTGTGAGTATCCGCAGATGTATGTGAAGAGACATTTTTTGTGTATATTGCATTTGTATGCAAGTAGCATTCTATGTATACCTCACTTTTGCATATCGGGATTTGTATGTATGCAGCGAATGTACATTGTTAATATGCATTGATTTAGATACAAGTAATGACCGGCTGTATTAGGTCAATACGGGAGATGATACATTGGGTTACCAGCGATAAAAGGTCATGCATTGTATATGCAAAGTCAAAGTTTAGTGTTATGCATTTCGGGGTGATATGGATATCAGAGAATAAGTGAAGAGTTTTAAAAGCATTTTGAATATTGTCCTATTTGTACTATTGGTTTTGTGGGTTTAATGGGTTTTTAACCTGTTTTAAGTGCTATCACTGTGTTGCTCTGCATCACATTGTCTTTTGGGTTGTGGGTTGTGTGTGTGAGTGAAAATGTCTTCAACAAAGAGGACTAGAGTGGCCTAAAGAAGGGTTGTAAGATTTTATTTAATGGAATGGAGAGAAAGTGCTTGTAAGGAGAGAAGTTGGGTGAAGATTGAGAGTATGTGTGTATAAATGTTTGGGATGTTAGGTGTTATAAAGGAGAGTAGAGAAAAAATAGTAAGAGGAGAGAAAAAGAAAAGAAGATTGGAGACATTGAATCCCATGATTTGCCTAACATTATTTTGTGTACAATTATTGAAGAAGTCAAAGCAAGAGAAGGGTAGATCCTCCTGCAAGAGGAAAATGAAGAGAAGATAAGTAATTATCTAGTTGGGGTGATAAGAGAAGTTGAAGAAGAGAGAAGAGATGTTGCAACAAAGATTGATGAAGAGGTGTGAAGAAAATGTGAGTTGTTATAGTAGAGAAGTATATAGTAGCAACAATAGACTGTCCTTATAGGACTTTAGAATGTTGATAGATAAGGTGCAACAAAGTGTATAAGAAGAAAAATATGGAGGTGTTGGTGGATATAGTGCAACAAAGTACCAATGGAAATACTAGCATGCATGATGTAGAGGAGTGAGAAAAAAGAGGTGAGTGTAGAAGAAGAAGAGTATGGGGATATGGTGATGGAATTTTTTATTTCCATAATATTGTTTATGTTGATTTGTGTGTAGGTGTAGTAGTGAGTGGAGAATGGAGGAGATATTTTTGTGAAGGATAGACCATGGTGGGTCAAATCCATAAGAGAAGAGGGGAGAAAATTTATGTGGAGGTGGATAGTTAGTGGTGGGTTGAAACCCACATGAAGAGGAAGAAGGCGGGAAAGCTTTTGGATGAGGAGGTTGGGATATGGTGGACAGAGGTCCACAAGAGAGTTGAATATGGATGGCCAAACTTGGAGAGGGGGATGGTAATTTTCTCAACTAAGTGCTAGAAAAGACAAAGGGATAAGTCTTTTGATGTACCTATTTCAATAATAGAGCATGTCATGGATTGTTTGCTTTCTGGAAGGTTAGTTCTACCATTCAACTCCACTTTGTGAGCCCCTTGTTCACAAAATTTCTTAACCAAGGTGTATGATGCAAGAGCATCTAGATCCACAAACAATGCTATGTCACCACAAACAATAACAAGTTATATTTTTTTGTTTTCTTCTTTAGTTTTGGTGTGCTTGTTTCTTGGTAGTTTCTTCCCAACTTGCTTTCTTGGAGAGTGCTATAGGAAGGTTGCTATTTTCAAATGGATTTTAGACATGTAGCTATACTGCAAGACATCTATAGGTAGCTATAGGCCCAATTCAAATGTTTGCAAGACAACTCTTATGTAAATGGACTATTTCAAAAAAGGTGGCAAGATTTGTGTATAATGCCATAGGCACTATGTGCTTTAAAATGTAATGACTTCTTGAGTATCAAGGCTATGAAAATACTTGCTACAGAGGTTTGTTTTGAGTTATATGTTAGGCCAATTGGATAACAAGATTATCATTGCTTTCTGCAATATAATCTATTACAATATGGATGTGTTTTGTAAACCATTAGTTGTTGATTGATAAAAGAATCTTTTTTCATTTTCTATCTTTGGTAGTGTTGGGTTGATTTATCTCATGTCTTTTATTGCTTTCAACAATATAGACATTGTGCAACAATTTGTAAACTTTAATACATTTGGTGACTAATTTGGGATCATGCTTTATTCTTCTTATTTGGACAACTCATTATTTTCTCCTATTGTGGTGACTAATCATATGAATGCATGGGATGTTTTCTTATTGGCTAGGCCGATAGCATGGCAATATTCTATCTCTTTCATGGTTGTTCATTCATTTTTATGGAGGTGTTTTCATCTTTGGTCGAGTGTAGTTTTCTTCTGGTTAGCAGTTGATCTGAGGCATTTTCTTGTTTGTTGGGCAATGGTATTCCCTTGGGCACCTATTTCTATTACTTTTTCCCATGTGGAAAGCCATTTCCTTAGCTATTTCCATGGTTTCTCAAGCCTATAGGCTATTCTTTGCCTACGTCCTACTTAGCCTTGGTCATTTCTTTCATCTAGAGGCTCAGGTTTTGCTTTGTGATAGTGTGACATTGTTCTATCTTTGCCTAGGTTGATTCATTCTCTCTTTCTTTAGCAAGTGGTTACAAATCTAGGTCATGGCTATTTTCTTTTGTAGTTGGCTACAAGATCTGCAACATCTTCTTGACCAAGCTACAATTATTGGATCTTTTTTGCGAGGATCAATCTCTTTTTTAGTTGTTCATGAGAGAGTTTTGAATCTTTGTTTAGAAGAAAAGGAAGGGGGATGGGCAACCTCAATTTAGACGAGGGAAGTGAAACTTTGTTTTAGTGAGTTAAGAGGAATATAATGGAGACCCCATGAGGGAGAAGAAGGGATTAAGAGGATGAAGGTTGTGTTAAAAAGCCTCATAGGAAGAGAATAACCCAATTACAAGTAGTTGCTACAGTCACTATAGTTATTTGTAATTTGTAAGCAACTTGTATTATGCTACAAAGTTAAATAATTTATTGTATTTTTGCATTTTAGCTTCTATTTTGTGTATGGGTGCATAAGTATGTGTTGGGCTACTAGATTAGGGAATCTTTCATTAGATTCCTTAGTCTAGACAACATTAAGTGGTATTAGAGTGGGGAATGTAACCAAGTTGTGTTTGGGGGAGGCTCTAAAATTTTTTTTGTCGGCGCTAGAGGAAATCTCGTAACTAGAGAGAGTTATGTAAGAGAGGAAATGGTGTTAGAGAGGGTGTGTTTTGTGTAAGAGTGTGTTAATTGTCCTCCACAAAAGATAGTGTTGTGTAGAAGTTGTAGGAATGTCCTCTATTGAGTGGAAAGTGGGTAGATGGAGTTTTGAGGCTAAGTCACATCTTCTAGTGTCATTATTTGGTAAAGGGCATGTGCAAGTTATTGAGAAAAACTACTTGTGGGTTGTGGTGAGTACAAGAATATGTAAGTTATTGTTATTGTGAGTCAAGATTGTGTGAGCCTTGTGGTTGTAAGAAGTCATCATATTTTGGGTTGTGGGTTGTGTTATGTGTGAAAAAGATGAATGATGAAGACTAGCATGCACACTAGATCAAACCCTCTTCCACAATAACATTCAAGGACAAGACCGAGCCAAATCACTACCAAATGGAGGTGGATTCAACTATAGATCTTGTGCTCAAGAGTACTATGGAAAGATCTAATTTAATCAAGCCTTTTATCAAACCCTAGGTCAATCAATGCACTAAACCCTTGATTTGTAAAGATCTTATCATAACATAAGATGTACAATGGATAATTAGTTACTAATTTTGCAAGAGTGCTTTGGAAGATATTAGAACCTGTGTCTCAGAAGTTGGAATGTCAGAGGACTATTTCACGGGCACCCAAGTCCAGAAGGATGGAATTTTCAGAAACTAAAAATTAGAGAAATGTCACAAAGGATGTCTTGATACCGGATCTGATGTCTATTTAGGAAAGAAGGCTATTTTTTGGGCACCCAAGTCTTCTGTAGAGGAATATTCCCAAAATGCTATCGAATCCCAAAACCCTTTTCCTTGCTCAGTCTTCCTGTGTCTTCACTTTTTCAGATCTCGCACCTGTAACCTACACACAAGAAGAAATGGGGTTTGAAATGGGGTTTGGGGGTTATGGTGTTTAGGGACTTGCCTTAGTCAAATCTCAGGATAGCATTCAAGCTTCCCAACACCATTGTTTGATAGAGAGTGTGTACCTTACCAGGGAAAAGGCTACACACAAATCAATGATGATGATATCAAACGATGATGAACATAAATGATATCACCTATGTGATGAAACCCTTAGGAGGATGAATGCTCTTCAACTCATAAGGAGAGATAGATTCTAACTTCAAAACCTACAACAACACACAATGACAACACAAATCTGTTCTAGAATCATAATGAATGCTTTGAATGCTCTTTACTCCAATGCTTCAAGTTGGCTATCTCTATGTAGGATACAAATGAATTCAAAAACACACTTATATATGCTTTCCCACTAACATTCATCAAATTAACCAAAAGAGTTGACAAGGAGAAACCCTTTTAAAGATCTTATGCCGACATGCAATTAAATTTTCCCTGACCAATCAGGTAAGACTTGGGCGAAGGTGCCCAAGTCCCAAGGCTCCTTTTTGGTCTGGGGTAAGATAGAATATGGGCCCCTTGTTCCCAATTTGCATTGGTTTTAGGGGATTTTGCATTCGGATGAATATCTAGAATGTATAATGTATTCATAGGGACCTAGGAGCTAAATAAGGAGGTAAAAAGGCATGTGTCCACTTTTAATCCATAACATTTAGCCCCCACTTTAATGTGTGTACAGTCTTATGATCAGTACATGCATTAAAGTACAGTCGAAGCATATCAAACACATCAAACACTAGAGTGAAAACACACCCTAAGTTTGGAAGACCATTTCTAGCCCCCAAGCTTAGGCAAACATAAGAAAACACTTGACAATCACACAGTGCACAGAGAATACAGTAAGGAAGCACGCAATACACAGAGAAGACATTAAAGCATGAAATACATGAAGAAGACATGAATACAGTCATGCAAGACACGAAGAAGACATGATTAAACAATTATATATATATATATAACCCTAACTAGGAAGCTCATCTCTATGTAGCACCATCAAAGGCACACAAACACACAGCGTGAGGGGAGCTCATCGCTACGTACCTTTAAACCACTAAAAAATGTAAAACACACGGCATGGGGGGAGCTCATCACTAAGCACCTTTAAACCATTAAAAAATGCAAAACACACCAGGAAGACACATGGAAAACATGTGAAATACACGAGCACCGTAGAGTATGTCGTTAACACACTATACGTCTTATACACAACAAACATGGGTGATAGAGAGGAGCTCGTCGCTATGCTCCACTATCTAAGACATGCCAAACACACCTGATGGTTGAGCTATGCTACCACAACTGCCAAAGACATGCTTAAGGGTGAATAACTCAAGATCCAACCCAGCCTCCACGAAGGACTTTTAAAAGGATGTGCAACTGCTCAAGGGAAGACACAATCCCATCTTCCTTAGAAGGGCTTTCAAAATACAATCCCACCTGCATCTACAGATGCCTTATGGTGAAAAGGAAGCATGCTCAAAGTATACAACCCCACATGCATTATGCATACGCCTTACAGTGAAAAGGAGGTATACGCAAAATGAAACAAAGTACATAACCCCACCTGCATCTACAGATGCCTTATGGTGAAAAGGAAGCATACACAAACATGATTTATCAACAATATCTAAGCATAATACTACGATATATGCCCCCACATTAAAGTGGTTGATCTCGCTAGCCAGTATCAAACACATTTAAGGTAAAGTTGAAAACATAGAAGGGAACAAGAGCTTTTGCAAAGCCCATGCCCCAAAGGTGACATGTGCTAACAATTGTTGAATGTTCCCTACAATCACACATCAATATCATTTGTTAACATAATCAACAATATATAAGCTTTATTTATCTAAGATAACAACCAAATCATTTAACATACCACTTAATAGACCAAGGCTACACTTGCAGGTTCGGAATAGAGTATAGCTGTGAGGTTATACTTCAAGTATCTTAGAACCAAGTGTAGCTACAAGATGAGATACAAAACAATCCAAAGTGCATAGAAGCATATTAGAGTATTGCAATGGTTTGTTACAAGAAATTTCACAATTCGAATCATATCATTGATAGGCTGTTGTAAGGTCCTAACACTTTAGTTAAAAATATGTCAATTATGTTGACCGGGTAGTGTCCAAGGTTGTATGCAATAGAGGATATTTTTGGACATCTCACTTAGTAACGAATTTTCTGAATTTTTTTAAAAAAACTTGAAATAGAATCTAAACTAGAAAGCATGAAATCTTTAAGCTAGAAATCATTTAAAGCATTTAAATTCCTAATCTAGAAAGTATGTAAACTATCCAAGAATCAACACTTGCATTTTAACTATGAATTCAAAATGAAGACAACTAACTACTAACTGAAAGTACATTTAACATCTTTTAATCAATAGCTAACAATAGTTTTATGAATGGAGTGGACGCTTCAGAATTTTCAAGTAAACAGAATTCAAAGATCATTAACTTAAAACCAAACTTGCAGGAACACATAACATAACTAAGCACAAAGTGACATTGATCTAAACAGAACATGTACAAAACAAAAATGACAACACCAACAATAAAAATACTTATCTATTCTATAATCCCTCGAGTGGCTAGCTCTTGGGAGATCCTACTATCGATTCAAATCACATGCAGTACTTCAACAGCTCCAAAGTAAATCCCTTTCATAATACTTCCATTACTCAGAATAAGACTGGTGATATTCATTCATGTCATAAAAGTATCACAGAACACAGAACATATCTGAATAGTATCAGGACATATCATAACAACATCATATTCCTTGTTTTGAGCAACTATATATATACTGCACTACTACAAAATCCTAAATTTTAGATGGCAGGTAAATGCCATTGAAGAAGTCTTTTAAAGAAAAACAAAATTACAAACTAACTGGATGTCTTTGAAATAAAACACATTAAAGGCTCTGAGTGGAGCCATAAAGTCTTAAGTATACCCAACAAAAAATAACAGAATTGCTTAACAAAGTCTATGATGTATGCCTAAATTTATGGTGCCCTAAAATTTTGGAACTCCCTCCAACCGCTTTGAAGTCCACTCCTTCCTTTAGGCAATACATGGAACCCTGCATAATTACACAAGCTCTACAACAATTAAGTCAACATTAGTGGCTAATTTCAATCAATTTGAAAATAAAGATTTATACATCATTTTATCAAAAATAGATAAATATTGTTTCTAAAAATAAACAAATCGGCATGACTAAGGTGATTGGTCAGGACAAAAACGGTTATATGGCTTGTTATAAAAATGATGTTGTTTATACCTCATCAATCACAACACGAGATGATTCTACTAGTCAAGCATCAATAACATATCAACCCCATCTTCATATATGGACTAGGTCCATTTTTACTTTCTTGCTATAGGGATGCACGGTCCTTATTAGTATTTATTTGTTTTCATCATCCGCCAACTAGTAGAGTCACTGAAGAATGAAAACACGAAAAATGAGAGAGGAGACAAAAGTGACTTAGGAATGCAACGTGGGAAGATGCCCCCAAGACATCCTCCACAACGCTATGCCCCTAAGGTACCACACACAAAAATTACAATAAGAGAGAGGAGAGTGGAAGAATAGAGAAACAAATAGAAGTGTCACAACAGAAGCAGTCTCCTTGTATCCTTTACCTTACAAGAGTATCAAGGGTCATCCAAGGAGACCTAAACAACATTTAACACAATACGAGGGAAACACAACAATACAACAACATAACTATATCTATTTAAGAGGAGGCCAAACTTGTGAGCATCTTAGAGAGGTACTCCATCAAGTGTGGTAAAATGTTCGAGGAACTCATACTTGTTTGATGTTTATTTCCAAAACAACCACACAGTGCTTGTTTCGCAAGGCCTTGTATGTTTCAAATCTTCTGATGCTTGCGGAGAGGGGAATCATTACCTTTTTCCATGGATGATTCACGCATTTCTCTTTTCCTTTCTTTTCTTTCTTATTCTTCTTTGCTTGATGAATGAGCTTTTCACAATGAAATAGGATGCTTTTCATTGTCACAACTTTCTCTTGCTTCAATTGATTACATGTAGGCTGTTCCATTTGAGTATCTTGTGCATTTTGGTTATCTCTCAATCCATAAAGGGATAACGGAGGAGGGACCTTAGAGTAGATACCTTTTCCTCATGGGTGAGGTAGATCTTCATTTACTGTCTTATCTACTTCTATCATGCCAATTATTTTATCATAGTCAAGATAGTCATCCACAATCTCTATTGAATTTTGTTCCACCATGTTGTTGTCGTTATGTTTAGGAAAAGGATTAGTGAAAATTTGTAGGTTTTGATTCGAAGGAGCTATCAACTTATTTCCATTGTCATTCACACCGGTAACCTGTATCACGTTAGAATCGACAAGGTCTTGAATTTCATGTTTCAGATGCATACATATTTCAGTGTCATGCCTCATCGAACAATGATAATGACAATAGGCATTAGCATCAAATGAAGGTCCTTGCATCTTGCTACTGTCTAGTGGATGAGAAGGAGGAAGCTTCAAAAGATTGTTGTTCACTACTTGAGTCATTATTGAATGAAGAGAATCTGATAATGGAGTGAATTGTCTTTGTTGTTGCTTGAATTGAAATGGTGTTTGATTAGGCTTTATAATAGTGGACACTTGTGATTGAAAATTGTTTGGATGTTGCCCATTGATCTTAATGAAATTCTTGTTATTCTTCTTAAATGAATTTTGAGGTGTTCCAGTTGTGGATTGTCCAACAAGAGTTGATGAGGTATGATTATCATACTGACTAGCCGAGAGTTGGTAATCACAGAGAGTTGTACATAGATGTTGGAAAGAACTATACTTCATCAAAAGTGTCTTATCACGTATGTTCGATTGTAGATTTGTAATGAATACTTTTTGAGCATCCTCATCTATAATCAGATATTGTATTTTTGCAAAGAGAGCTTGATATCAACTGATGAATTCTCTTAATTTTTCTTTCGGACATTGTTTACAATGAACCAAATCAATCAATGAGACAGTAGGTCCAATGTTTACTTGGAGGTGTTGCAAGAATTGATCAACTAGATGTGAGAAGGATTGTATGGAATTAGGAGGTAAAGAGAAAAACCATTCCAAAGCGGTATCTTTGAGATATCGAGGAAAGAGTTTTGCTAACAATGCCTCATCAAAGAAGAAATCACTATACATTGTTGTGAATGCTGCCACATGAGTATTATGATCACCTTTACCACTGTACTTCTCAAAGTGAGGAGTTTCAAATTTGTCAGGCATTTGAGCTCTTAAGATTGTATAAGATAAAGGACTGCGAGCATGATATGTAGGTAAGGTAGGTTGAGAGGAAGCATTAGCCAAATTTGTCACTTTTTGCTGCAAGGATGACATACTCTGCAAAGGTTGGTTGAGGAGAGCACCATTGGATGATGTGGCTTGTGGATTTGAAATAAGAGTATTTGATGCTACAATCATGAAATTGATAGGTGGTTGGTAATAAGTGGAGGTGATAGGTGGTTGAGAGTAATTATTCATGGGCATGGATACAGTAGGTGCCAATTTTTGATAATTAAATGCCACAACTTTGTAATTGTTTCCAGTAGATGTTCCCATGGTAGTGGTAGCATTACTACAAGCTTGTGCATTAGTGGTGAGAATTGATGTTGTAAAGGTGGATATTCTAGTATTTGGTATGGGTACCAATACTTGTGAGCTTATATACTTTGGTGGTTACACATTTTCTATGACATTCATGTGGCTAGCTGATGGCATAATGTTATGATCCACTATGTGAGCTAGTCCACGAAGCATGTCAACACCTTCTTGTCCTTCTTGCAATAATCCTCTTATACCATCAATAGTAGGTATCACTTCTTGAGCTAGATGTGCACCTCCTACAATTTGTTCAAAATCAGCTAGTTGTTTGTCCAATTTCTTGAGTTGCTTATTAGGTACATGTGTAACTATATCAATCACATCTTCAGAATCATGAAATGTTTGTTCGTCAGTCATGTTGGTGTTTGTGATATCTTGCATGGATGGTGATTAACCTTTTGTAAAGTAGTTGTGTAATGGATTTTCTGATGTTTGCACATCGTTGCTATCAACAACATTAGAACTTGTTAGTCTACAACTTCTTCTTACCAAGGTGTTAGTATTAGGGCAGCGGGTTATACAACTCATGAAAAGTCCTATAACACTCAATGAACTAACCAATAGTATGATCAATAAGATTATGAAGATTAAGGTAATTATGCTTGTTGAAATACACAATGTGTAATTACAAAACTATGAATTTTCAAATCATTTATATGAAATAATGCAATATTTTCCAATAAATGATGAAAAGTATGTTATGAATCAATGCTCAAAGCTACGGGTTCACCAAAATGTTATGTGTGAAAAAGATGAATGATGAAGACTATCATGCACACTAGATCAAACCCTCTTCCACAATAACATTCAAGGACAAGACCGAGCCAAATCAATACCAAATGGAGGTGGACTCAACTACAGATCTTGTGCTCAAGAATGTTATGGAAAGATCTGATTTAATCAAGCCTTTTATCAAACCCTAGGTCAATCAATGCACTAAACCCTAGATTTATAAAGATCTGATCATAACAGAAGATGTACAACATATAATGAGGAACTAATTTCACAAGAGTGATCAGGAAGATATCAAAACTTGTGTCTCAAGAGCTAGAATATTAGAGGACTATTTTGCGGGCGCCCAAGTCCAGAAGGATGAAATCTTCAGAAACTAAAAATTGGAGAAATGTCATAGAGGATGTCCTCATGCCGGATTTGATGTCTGTTTAGGCAAGAAGACTATTTTGCAGGCGCCCAAGTCTTCCGTAGAGGAATATTCTTGAAATGTTGTCAGATCCTGAAACCCTTTTCCTTGCTCAGTCTTCTCGTGTCTTCACTTTTCTGGATCTTGCACCTGTAACCTGCACACAAGAAGAAACGGGGTTTGGGGGTTATGGTGTTTAGGGACTTGCCTCAGTCAAATCCCAAGATAAGATTCAAGCTTCCCAACATTGTTGTTTGATAGAGAGATTGTGCCCTAGTAGGGCAGAGGCTAAACATGAATCATTGATGATGAAATCAAATGATGATGAACACAAATGATATCACCTATGTGATGAAACCCTTAGGAGGATGAATGCTCTTCAAATCATAAGGAGAGATAGATGATAACTTCAAAACCTGCAACAACACACAATGACAACACAAATCTGCTCTAGAATCACAATGAATGCTTTGAATTCTCTTTACTCTAATGCTTCAAGTTGGCTATCTCTATCTAGGTTACAAAGGAATTCAAAAACATAATTATATATGTTTTCTTGCTATATTCGTCAAATTAACCAAAAGAGCTGACAAGGAGAAACCCTTTTAAAGGTCTTATGCCAACATGCAATTAAATTTTCCCCGACCAATCAGGGAAGAATTGGGCACGGGTGCCCAATTCCCAAGGCTCCTTTTTGGTCTAGGGTAAGATAGAATATGGGCCCCTTGTTCCCAATGTGCATTGGTTTCAGGGGATTTTGCATTGGGATGAATATTTAGAATGTATAATGTATTCACAGGGACCTAGGAGCCAAACAAGGAAGTAAAAAGTCATGTGTCCACTTTTTACTCTATAACGGGTTGTGTGTTTGATTGAAAATGTCTTTAGGAAAGAGGACTGGAGTGGCCTTGAGAAGGTTCATAAGATTTTCTTTTATGGAATGGAGAGAAAGGGCTTCTGAAGAGAGAAGTTGTACAAAGATTGAGAGTATGTTTGTAGACATGTCTGGGATGTTAGGTGTTCTAACAGAGAGTAGAGAAAAAATTAGTAAGATGAGAGAAGAAGAAAATAAGATGGGAGATGTTGAATCCCATGATTTTCCTGACATCGTTTTGTGTACAAATATTGAAGAGGACAAAGTAAGAGAAGGGGAGATCTTCATGCAAGAGGAAAATGAAGAGCAAAGAAGAAATCATCCAATTGGGGTGAGAGATGAAGTTGAAGAAAGAGAGAAAAATGTTGTAGCAGAGGTTGATGAAGAGGAGGTGAAGAAAATGTGGGTTGTTGCGACAGGGAATAAGTATATAGAAGTATTAGTAGTAGTAGAATGTCTTTTGTAGGTGATGAGCCTAGTTATTAGCCTATTTTCTTATAGTTTTATGCAAGTTGAAAGACATTCCCAGACATTATTTTAAGCATATTTCTATGTTATGTTATCCCTTGTGATCAATATGCAAACTTGAACTTGGTTAATTAAGTATATGTAGATATGATTATAACATGATGGAATTGTATGTTATCTGTGGGAATGTATGGATTATTGAATGTTTGTGTTGATTATGGTTGTTAGTATTTTGTACATGTTTATGGACTAACCCTGCAGCTAAAAGAAGATGGACTGTAACCCACAACAACTACAAGGTGCAGCCCATAGCCACAACATTTCCAGGCGCAGAGCAGGGAAGATTCCAGACTCAACTAAGTGCAGCAACCATGACATGATGACACTTGATGGAGATAATCATGCATCGTGATAGTAACCAATAAAGATGATTGGGAGCTTGAGGGATTTTGTTGCAACTAGAAGACCAATGGGACTGATTCAACCAGTCCACGTTCCCCTGTTTCAGCAGAGAGTTCTAATTTTGTTAGGACACTTCTTTCCTTCTTTTTCTAGTCATTGTTGTTAGTATTCATTACACTCTAGTTCATGTGGAGTGGTGTTTGATGTTTACAGTTAAGAGACCTATTTCACTAACTCCCCCGTGCCTATATTATGGTTCAGTGGTTGAAGTAGAAGTTAGTTAGTTAAGTTCAATTTTGAATAGTTTTTTCTCTATCGCAGATGTAGCTATCTGAATATTTTCTGGATTATGCAGACAATGTTATTTGATTATGAGTTATGAATATTACAGTTTAGCAAGATTTTATGTGATTTGAAAAGATTGTGCAATGTATGTTAGAATCAATATGATTGTGTTGATTTAAAAGAGCTAGATTTGAGTTTAAGCAGTGAGGCAGTCACCTGAGCAAGGGCCACTCAGGATAATTGTCCTTCACTTTATTTCTTGCATGTTATTATTTCTGTAGCACTTATTTCATGAATGCAAAATCAATTAGATTCTTAAGTTGTTTTAGTTCATTTGACTTGTGATACTCCAGAGGATAGGATAAGTTATCAGTATCAAGCTACTGTTACAGTCTTACAATACATTTACCCGTAGCAACAGTAGCAGCTGTTGATAACTGAGAGGGGGGGGTGAATCAGTTATCCTAATTATTTCTGTTTTTGAACTTTTCTTATTAATTGATGCAGCATTGAATCAAACACAAAAACATTACCATGAAATAAGAAACACATAACACAGTATTTTTGACGTGGAAACCCTGTTAAGGGAGAAAACCACGGGGTGATTAACCCAAAATTATTCTCTGTTAGAAGAATAGGAAATTACAAAATGGCACTTGCCAATTAGGGCTCACTGCCCGAGCACACTGCTCACAAGAGGCCCACTGCCTACAAGAAGACACACTGTCTACAAAGTGATAAGAATCACAGTCTTGAACTGATTGGAAGCATCTGCATATGCTGGAGTTCAGTTCCGGTTAGGCTCAGTATACTGATCTGCTGCACTTCATCTTTCCTCTGTTCTTTATTCTGTTATCTTTCACATACCGGATCCTTTTTGCTACTTCTGCTCTGTTCTGGACTTATTCGCATATATCTTCACACCATCACACACTTCACAACTAAATCCATCCTCTATATATATCCGCATAAGTAATTTCATCACCTTTCTAGTCGGCATCCGGAACAATCTAGTTTCTTACAAACTCTTGTTCTGTCGGCTGAATCCTTCCTCACCAAGCAATGCGGATCAAGCATATACTTGTAGATATCATTAATCATGTCGGCCAAACATGATTCATGCCTTCACAACCTCTATCATCAACAGTAACACATCCGGAAAGTAGTCTGATATTCTGTCAGTCAGTTCTTCCTCTGTTTTCACTGTCTCTCAGGAATCCGGTACTCAACTATTCATATCTTTTTCCTTGTCCATCACCGGAGGCTAAATCCTTGGAATATACCACTCAAGGTAGTCCTCTTGACTTCCCCAAATCCGCACTGCACCAAGACACTTCCTCTGAGAAATCCGGACCAATCTGTCGGACCTTGCCACATGCTCTGTTCTTGTTCACCGGACCACAACATTCTTTATTCTGACTTCCGGTAGAGACACATCATGACTTGCGGATATGTGGGATGACCTTTGTTGCCATCAATGACAATAACCATGAATCCATATAGTGTCTCTTGCCAACAATAGCATTATTATCTTTTTCCATTAAGTAGTTTTGATTTATGATACTGTATTAGATGAGTTAGAATAGTTTGGTTTTTGAAATCACATATAGTGCTAGTGCCATCACAAGTTTACTAGCCCTAGTTGATATTTCAATGAATATCTTTTTAGGGAAAATAGTGGACTGTTCAGTAGGTTATTCCTTTGAATTGTGTGATCACCACCAAGTTTACTAGACATGGTAAAGACACTACATTTTTGGCGTCATTGCTGGGGATGGCACTATTTTTAGAAACCAGTTCCTTTTATCTCCAAGCTTTCCTAGTTTAACATTTTACTTTTAGAAGATAGGGCACTTAGGTTTTACCTCACCAAATATCAGAAAAGATCACTAACATTGTGTAGGAGCCGTTACTACACAAAGTCACACCTATTGTATGCTCTAGAGGCAGACAAATGCTTTCGGAAGGTTTCTTCCATCAACTCAACAAGATACGATAGACATTGGTGATTACATTGCTCAGAGCGAGGGTATTACTGAAGACGAATCTTCCCTCTCATCAACATCTACTGACAACACAGAAAGGACCTTCCTCACCATGGCTGATGTAGTGGATGATCCACCTGAGCATGTGACCTTCGAGCTTCCAATTACCAACCAGGAGAGGGCTACTGCTCTGAAGAATATACCTTCTTTAGCATTACCAGTCTTCTATGGCTTGGTGACTGAAGATCCTGATACATTCTTGTTCAAGTTTGATCTCCTGTGTAGGAGTTATGACTACACCACTTATCCTTGTAGGCTCAATCTATTTCCTACTACTTTGGAGGATGCTACTTTAAGATGGTTTATGGGACTAGGCAAGGATTGATGCAGGAGCATCCAAAAGTCTAATGCAGAAGCATCCAGAAGAATTCAGAACACTGAGACAATGGACAGTAACTTGAGTGTGTAGAGAGAGTGACCTTGGAGAATTCTAGGTTTTGAATATTAGAGGTTGTGGATCTGGAATTAACACCTAGACATAGTCAGTTATAACATATCAAGAATTTAGATTGTTTGTCTTTGATTCTAGAAAGTTATCGTTGTTTGAAGATTGATTGTTTTGACAGAACAAAGCCGACTGTGTTTAGTGAAGTGGAATCAGCTTGCGGATCATTCCCTGACTTGTAGAGTGAAAAGAAGAATTGGTTGATGAAGTTTAAGGACCTGGGAAACCTTCAATGAGGACCGCGTGAATTTTTATGCATTTGTGAAGCTGTGCCTTATGTTTGAGCCCGACCTATTTATTGTACATGTTACATAAGCTAGCCGTTGCAATTAGGCCGACCTGGTGATGATTTGAAAGCTTACGTATGATATAAATAAGAGATAAAGGATTGTTTCTAAGTGGGGGTATCGATAGCATGAAGATAGGAAGCAAGATCTGAAGTTGTTTTGATCTGGAGTAGCAGAACATAGTAGAAGGTAGAGAAGGAAGAAGAATGAGTTGCAGAGCAGAGAATTGAGTTGTACAAGAAGGAAATCATGAAATAATATTGTTGTATGAACCTTTTGTAATCCCTGGGTTATGGCCTAGCATTTGTAAAGCCCTTGAGGCATGTGTAATGTGTTTTGATATCAAATATATATGAAGAATGAACTTTGAAGGTTGGGTTTTTCCTTATTAGGGTTTTCCCAGGATAAATCTAATGTTAGGTGTTCATGAATCTATTTTATCTTTCTGTTGTTAAACCTTAAGCTTCCATTGCATATCAGTATGTCCATGGTGTTAATTGTTTAAGGCTGCAAGGTTGGACAATCCCTCATTGGACCCTCCTACCTTGACTGCATTAAGTGGTATCAGAGCTAGTTTTGAATCTACTGGGCTGGTTGCAAATCGATTGGAAGGTGGCGAATCTGATAAATGTGTTGAAGGAAGTGTAAAACCCTAGAAGTAGCGAGTGTCATCATAGAAGAAGGATCAATGCAAGGAATATTTGGTAATATTTTCAAATTGAGTTGTTTATTTAATTTGTTTTAGATGGGGAAGATTGGAAAGAGGATGAAGAAAGAAAATAAAACCCTAATATGTGAAAAAGATATTTTGGAAGATGAACTGTGAGAAATTCAAAAGTATAATACAGAACTGTTGGAGAAGATGAAAGATCTAAGAGTGGACAAGTTTGATGCCCTTGAAGAAGAACTAGAAGATGTAAAGAGAAAAAATGAAGACCTAGAAGCAGAGCTAAAACTGTTTGGCGTTGTTGAAAAGAAATTTGTAGAATTTGAGAAAGGATTTAAGTTGTTTTATAAGGTTGATTAGAGGAACAGAGATCTAGAAGACAGCTTGGAAGAATTAAAGAAGGAGAATAGTTTGCAGAAAAGTGAAATATCATAATTAAAAGAGCAGATGGATCAGTTGGAATAGTCACTTGTAGTTTGCAAGAAGGAGAATGAAAGTTTGAGATCTAAACCTGAATTTTGTGATGTTTCTTGTGATACTAATGACTTGTGTGATGACGCAGAAGTTTCTTTAGATAGTGAAATTAAAGATGATAGTGTGACAGAACCTGGAATTGTTGGTGATGGTATTGGTTTCAAAATCATGCAAATAATGGGGTATGAAGGAAAAGGATTGGGAAAGCAGCAACAAGGAATTATAGAACATGTTGAACTAGCAATCAAATCACAAAGTGAAGGGATTGGTTATGACAGAGCTAAGGATGTTATGGCAAACTTTAACAAATCAAGTCAAAGTAGAAGAGGTATGTATTGTTTACATTGTAATAGACATGGACATGAGAAGGAGTTGTGTTGGGATCTTTGCCCTTGTAAGTTTTGTGGATTAAGGAATCATTCTGAAAGGATGTGTTGGAATAGAATGGGAAGGAGAAAATCTATGGCAGGTTGTATACAGAAGAATTCTGGATGGATTGATGGACAGGAATGGAAACATGTTACTTGTATGTTCAGAGGGAGGTATAGACTAAAGTATTCATGTGTTGGATTAGGATACAAAGAAAGAAGATCTTATGTGGAACAGAACAAGGATAGTAATTCAAACTACAGAGGGAGAAGTGACAGAAGTCATGATTCTTATCACAGTGAAGGATACCAGAGGAATGTAAAAGGATTTGCAAGAAGAAGAACCTATTTTCAAGTTTGGAGGAGAAAAGAATTAAGAAAGGAAAGTCATCAAGAACCTGTAACCAAAGAAACTGATAAAGGGGAAGCAGTAACTAATTCAGAGATAGTTTGTGCAGAAGAAGAAGAACCCTTGGAATCACTAAGTTTCACAGAAGAACCAGAAGAGGATGATGCAGAGATAGTTTATACAGAGGAAGAAGAAGAACCTTTTGAATCATTGAGTATAATAGAGAAACCAGAAGAAGGTGAAGCATTAATATTGAGAAGAATTGTGTTTTAAACTAATCATCAGAGAAAACAGTACTAGAGAAAATTTGTGCAAGGCATTTTACTAGAGGAGAAACTTTGTGTACTGGAGTAAAGTAAAAGTGGATAAGAAAACAGAGAATAATATAGGAGAAGTATATGTAGAGAAGAAAATATGAGACCCTGATGAGTGCAGAGGAAATTGTATCTAAAATCAGAGATCAGAATGTGTGTAGAGAAATTCAGGACTGTGTTGCCTGTATCAAAAGAAAGTAACTATTTGTATCGGAGGAGAAGGATAGTGTACCGGATTGAAGTGATTATGGTAAAGGAAACAAAGTGAAGTACAAAAGTAGTGTAAGCAAAGTGGAAGTTGTAAGATTTTGACGAGTGCAGAGGAAATTGTGTTAAGAATCAAAGAGTAGACGGTGTTACAGAGAAGTTAAGAAAGTGTATTGACCAAATCATAAAGTAACCTGATTGTTCCGGAGGATGTAAGTATGTATGTATTGACTCTTAATTGATTGAAATAGACATTGATCTTGAGGTAGCTTGTGGAGAAGACTTTCTCAGATTGTCAATCATTGAGCTAGTGCAAGGCTTACAAGTAGATCGTCGAACCTATACCATGACTAGAGGAAGAACTTGAGGCATCTTGTGGAGAATACTTGCTCAAATCACCAATCATAGAGGCAGTGCGAGGCTTGCAAGTAGAACACCGACCTTAGAAGAATTTGAGGGAGTTGTGTAGGATGGACTTGAACAAATTGTTGACCTTGAGGTAGTTGCAAGTACTTGTGAACAGATTGTCGAACCTATTCAAAGCAACAAAATTGAATTTGACATAATACAGACCAAAGTGAAGAGGCTCACTTTTCAAATAACCTTGAGAGTCTGATGCAAAAGCATCTGGAAGTCTAATGCAGAAGCATCTGAAAAAATTCAAAACACTGATACAGTGGACAGTAACTTGAGTGTGCAGAGAGAGTGACCTTGGAGAATTCTGGGTTTTGAATATTAGAGGTTACAGATCTAGAATTAACACCTAGACATAGTCAGTTATAACATATCAAGAATTTAGATCATTTGGCTTTGATTCTGGAAAGCTATCACTATTTAAAGATTGATTGTTCAGATAGAATAGAGCCGACTATGTTTAGTGAAGTGGAATTGGCTTGTGGATCATTCCTGTGACTTGTAGAGTGAAAAGAAGAATTGGTTGATGAAGTTTAAGGACCTGACTGAACTTCAATGAGGATTGCGTGAAGTTTTATGCATTTGTGAAGCTGTGCCTTATGTTTAGGCCTGACCTATTTAGTGTACATGTTACATCAGGTACCTGTTGCAATTAGGCCGACCTGGTGATGATTTGAAAGCTTTCAAATGATATAAATAAGAGATAAAGGATTATTTCTAAGTGGGGGGGATTGATAGCATGAAGACAGGAAGTGAGATCTAAAGTTGTTTTGATCCGGAGGAGTAGCAGAACATAGTAGAAGGTATAGTAGGAAGAAGAATGAGTTACAGAGCAGAGCATTGAGTTGTAGAAGAAGGAAGTCATGAAATAATATTGTTGTATGAACCTTTTGTAATCCTTGGGCTATGGCCTAGCATTTGTAAAGCCCTTGAGGCATGTGTAATGTGTTTTGAGATCAAATATATATGAAGAATGAGCTTTGAAGGCTTGGTTTTTCCCTGCTAGGGTTTTCCCAGGATAAATCTGATGTTAGGTGTTCATGAATCTATTTTATCTTTCTGTTGTTAAACCTTAAGCTTCCGTTGCATATCAGTATGTCCATGGTGTTAATTGTTTAAGGCTGCAAGGTTAGATAGTCCCTCACCGAACCCTCCTACCTTGACTGTATTAAGGATGCTATTCCAGATTGGGACACAATGAAGACAAAGTTCTTGGAGAAATACCAAGATTATTGCAGAGGAATTGATAGAAGAAGATATGCCATCTTTAGGATGACTTAGAAAGAGGATGAACCATTGGAGGATTATGTAGAGAGGTTTCAGTTCTACCTAAAGAAAAATCCACAGAATAAACTCTTAGATGAATCTTTGAAGCTTGTATTCTTGAGAGGAGTTAATGATGACTGCATGGATGCCCTTAATCTTATTGGGGTGGGAGATATATCTCAATTACCCTTTGAAGATGTCTGCAAGGTTTGTAGAAACTACTCAAGGACTTTTACCAGGAGGACAAGGGGAGAGACAACATCCACCATTGTTAAAGCATCTAATTTGGTCTCAAGGGTGGAACTAAGTAACTTGTTGACTAACATGAAGGAAGATATTATCAGTCACCTAGCCACTCAACTGGATACTCTACATTTGAAGAAGAAGCAAGAGGAGGTTGATGCAATACTCACTGAATATTGTCCTAATTGCAGACAAAGGAAAGCCAATTGCAAATGTAGAAGGGTAGCAAGTATTACAGAAGATAAGTCAGAGAAACCACACTTTCAACCAATTGAAGGTGAAGATGGCTAGTTGTACTATGTTGCACAAAGGAAACCATGGCAACAAAGATAAGGTATGCCACAAGATCCTTTAACATTCAATACATCATTTGTAGTAGGTCATCATAATTTCTCTAGTTGGAACCCCCAGCCTTGGCCAAATACCCAAAACCAATGGCAAAACCCTTAACAATGGCAAAACCCTCAGCAAAACTGGAATCAACAACAACCAAATGTATGGCCCCAACAAAACTTCCAAGGACCTAACTACAACCCTCAATGGCCAATACAACAAAACCAATGGAAACCACAATGGCAAAAGGGACAGCAATGGCAAAACCAAAACATGAATTATTCACAACCCTTGATGCCTCCTCAGCCACAACAACTAGCCATTATGCCAAATCCATCCAGTCCTACAACTCAGCCACCAAGAGCACCACAACTGCCTACCCAACCTGCACCTAACCCCAATAACAAGCATGTTCAACAGGCATACATTAACAAGGCTATTCAATACCCCACTTATGGGGTAGAGGTGAGTGATGTCCACCTTAGGTCAGGGAAAACGTTAGCTGGGACTTCATCTCCCCAAATCACTAAGGTGGTGGATGAACATCACATAGATGAGACATTAGACAATTCACCTCTGGAACCTGAATCAAGTTAGCTAAATCAGACTATCTCAAATTTGGAGCCTCCTTTCCCTGAATGTCTAGCCATTCCAAAACATCAAACCCAAGCAAAGACAGACTTATTGGGTCAACTTAAACATGTCAGTATTAAGATACCCCTTATCTAATCTATCAAGGGCATCCTAATCTACACCAAGACAGTGAGAGACCTTTATCTTAAGAAACCAGGGAGGAAGAAGAAGGACCCTCAGACAGTCCATGTCCTAGGGAACCTTGTTGATATCATGCTAGGGAACATAATTGTCCCTAAATACACAGACCCTGGCAATCCAGTAGTGGATGTTAAGATTAATGGAATTCTCATAAAAAAACTTATTGATTGACTTGGGGGTAGCCATGAATGTCATGACTAAAGAAACAATGTAACCACTTCAGCTACCTAACCTGAGGCTTGCACAAACTATTTTACAGTTGGAAAATAGGTCAACAGTGAAACTTGAGGGGATCATTGAAGACATAGTCATAGCATTAGACTCATGGGAGTACCCTACAGATTTCATAGTCTTGCAACCAAAAGTCAATCTTGCAGGTTATCCACTTTTCTTAGGCAGACCATGGTTAGCAAAAATAGATGCATTCATAGGTTGTAGGTCTGAAAACATGATAATTTCTAATGGGACTATAACCAAGAAATTGGTCCTCTATCCACCAAGTCAACCTCATGACAATCTGGAGCAAATCATATGGCCTACCTTAGAAGAAGAAGAAGACCACTATTCCCTACAAACTGTCATGACTATTGAATGCAATCCTTTGTTAGCAACCCAAGATGAGGATGACTTAATTGACCACATTATACAGAACCATTGTGGTAGGGACCCGCAACAACAAGACTGTCTGTCATGTTTGCAAGATCCGTTGTAGAATATCATACCTGTACATTCCTTAGAGGAATTATCCTAACTTTTCCACTCTCTACTATCTCAAGAATGTGTTCCCAACATTAGTGGATGTGACCTTTCATCTATCCAACCGGCTTCTAAAACATTGGAAATCATGCCAGGCAAAATGTTGAATATTAACAATGCCCTAACTGAAGAACAACAGGCTTCTCTGAACATTGTGCTCTAGGCACATGCATCAACTTTTGCATGGGATTACAATGACATTAAAGGAATTGACCCAGACTTATGCATGCACAGGATCTACATAAATGATGGTTTCAAGCCAATAAGGCAGCCACAAAGGAGAATGAATCCTGCCTTATGAGACAAAGTTAAAACTGAGCTGCAAAAACTCCTTGATGTTGGCTTCATTTACCCTATTTCTGACAGTGAATGGGTGTCACCTTTAGTTATTGTCCCTAAGAAAGGAGGCAAGTGGAGGGTGTGTATAGATTATAGGGAACTTAACACAACCACTAGAAAATATCATTTCCCATTACCTTTCATTGACCAAGTACTTGATCCTTAGTAGGTAAAAAGTACTTCTCCTTCTTAGATGGATTTCATGGCATAATCAGATAAAAATAGCTCTAGAGGACCAGGATAATATCACATTTACATGCCCTTGGGGTACATATGCTTATTATGTCTTTCCTTTTGGGTTATGCAATGCCCCAACCACTTTCCAAAGGGCAGTACTAAGTATCTTTTCAGACTATGCTCATGATTCTATGGAGATCTATATGGATGATTTCACCACCTATGGAGACACATTTGAGACATCACTTAGTAATCTAGAGAAGGTCCTGAAAAGATGTCAAGAACATAATGTTGCAAGTATGTGCCTAATTGGTGTTGTCATTAATGTCAACATATCTGTGTTGTCATTGGTGTTAATTGTATCCTTATCTTTTGATTGATTAGAAGCCTTATATGTTGAGGACATTGAGAAAATTAGCCCCTTTGGAAGAATCAGAAAGGAAACAGTGAATCACAGTGAAGATAGTGAGTTGCATACTGAAGAACAATCCAGAAGATTGCTCTGTATTTCTTGTATATTGAAGATCTTGGTCTGCAGTTTGGAAGTTATTTAGAGGCATGTCTAAAGATGCTAAATCCTGAGATTGAGCCTCCGGTGTGAAGAATTGAGTGAGTTACATTCACCAGAGTAAAACCTGCTTTTTCTGATTATTCACTGGTGATAGGGAGAAAGTAATTTGCTCGCATTCCTCTGCATTGTAGTATTTTGCTCTGTGGTTCTAGAGGGAAGTCTGGATGATGATTAGTGCCTACAACTACAATGGGTCATGTTTTGGTAGTCTAAAAGCTATCTTTCTTTTATGATAGTTGAAGACAGTGAAGTTCATGTGCTCTGGTATGAAGAATCTCATGGATAAAATGGTTATAGTTTGTGCGGTTGCTCCTGGTGATTACAATGTACCTGTGGATGCCTCCTAATCATGTTCTTGCCTTTACATTAGTCCACATTAAGGAATAGAGATCATGTTTGAAGATTATTCCCAGATAACATAGTGTGTAACCAGTCTTAGCTGATTGGTTAATTTCAGTGATTACAGAGATCTCTTGAAGATTGTAGAAATGTGTTGTGGGATGGAAGATAGTGTTTGAGTCCCAACTAAGGCATGGTGTGATTTGTATACATATTTACTACATTTCCTTAGCATAATTTTGTATTAGGTCCAAACCTATTTTATGTATGTTTGTAATGCCGACCTTGGAGATTGTTCCAACGGTTAATGATTGTAATGCCGAACTTGATGATCATTCCAAGGTTGATGTAGTGTATAAATACTTGTAATTGAGTCATGAAATTGTATCCAAGGGTGAAGATGTGAAGATAGAAGAGAAGTAAAGTAGCAAAGCAGAGCATAGGTGTTTTGAGCTTCAATGGAACTGAACCTTGGCATGGAGTAGATGTTGTTATCTTAGTTCAACCTTTTGGTAGTGAGCCACCCTTTGGCAATGAGCCTTTGTTTGCAGTGAGCAATTTGGGCAATGAGCTTGTGATTTTTGGTATTGATATAACTTATATATTTATGTGGGCTAACACCCACCATGGTTTTTCCCTTTTAGGGTTTTCCACATTAAAATCTGGTGTCTCCTATGTTGATTATGCATTTGTGTTGAAGCTTCTCATTTTATGTTTTCATGGTTATATATGAATTGATAAGTTGATGATTGAAATTGGTTAAAGTTTTAGGACAAATGATTCACCCCCCTAATCAGTTGTCTGGTGTAGTTCAATAATTGGTATCAGAGCCAAGTTCATTTGAAGAAAGCCTAACAGCTTGAGGAAGATCTAGGATGCCTTATAAGAAAGAAGCTCCATGTTTTGATGGGACAAACTATACTCCATGGAAGGCATGAATGAAAATCCATCTTAGTTGTCTTGGTTATAAAGTATGGCTAGCTACACTATCACAATTTGTCATGCCTGAAGGTTGTTTAACAACTGAAGATGGTATCAAAGAATATGAGTTGGATGTCAAAGCAAAGGATGATCTGTTAAGTTCCTTAAGTGACTCAGTGCTGACAAAAGTTGTGGACCTTGAATCTGCAAATAAAGTATGGGAGAAGCTAAAACATTTGTATGAAGGAGATGATTCTGTAAGAGAAGCCAAGCTACAGAGCCTAAAAGTAAGATATGAAGGTTTGAAGATGAAAACGTAATAGCCTTTATGCAAATAATTGATGAACTTGTTATTGGAATAAAAGGTATGGGAGGAACTCTCACTGATAAGGAAGTTGTGATGAAAATTCTCATATCACTACCAAAATCCTATAGTCACAAGGTAGCTACAGTTGAAGAATTCATGACTCTAGAGACTATTGACAGAGATCAGTTGCTTGGAAATCTTACAGCCTTTGAGATGAGAGAATTTGGTGATGCCTTTCCTATAGTTGAATCAACTTTTAAAGCCAGTAATTTAGCAGAGATCTCTAGAGCTGAGAAATACAAGGTGGATGATGACTTTGATGAAATTAAAGCTAACTTTGTTAACATGCTACAAAAAGGATATGGTAAGTTCAAAGGTAAATTACCTTTCAAATGTTTCTCTTGTGGTAAAGTAGGTCACTATGCTTCCAGATGTCTTTAAAGAATTGAAAGAAATAGAAAGAAATATGAGAGCAGGCCTAGATTTCCAAAGAAATGCTATTATGTCAGAGATTTTGATGATGAAGGAGTGACTGATGATGATAATACTAGTGCAAATGAATGCCCGTTTATTGCTATTAAAGAAGACCCTGTGTCTACTAATCCTACTAGCTATGTGAGGGATGAAAAACCAGTAGAAGAAAGTGCTTTGGCTGTTCAGGTTGAGAAAGATAAGGATGAATGGATTATTTATAGTGGATGCTCACATCACATGACTGGTGACAAAAGTAGGTTTGTAAGTTTGAAAAAGTATGATGGAGGACTGGTTAGGTTTGGAGATATTGCAACTAGTAAGATTTATGGAAAAGGATCTATTTCATTTGATGGAAAGCATAATACTGACAATGTTCTGTATGTGAAGGATTTGAAGCATAATCTTTTGAGTGTTGTTTAGATGTGAGACAAAGGATATGATCTAAGATTCAAAGATAATGGGTACAAGATCATGGAAATCTCTAGAACTGTGATTGCTACTAGTAAGAAGACAAGAGGAAACATCTATCAATTAAGAGGAACTAATGATTATTGTTTGTTGGCTCAGGTAGATGAAAGTTGGTTGTGGCATAGAAGTATGTGTCATATAAACTTTGATAGTCTGGTAAAGATAAGTTCAAGTCAGGCTGTGAGAGATTTACCAAGGCTTGTGAAACCCTCCAACTCAATTTGTAAGGAATGTCAGTTGGGAAAGTAGATAAGGACAAGTTTCAAGAGCAAAGAACAATTTTCTACTAGTTTGCTAGATCTAGTGCATACAGATCTCTGTGGTCCTACAAGGGTGAGAAGTCTACAAGGTGACATGTACTTCATGTTGCTTATTGATGATTATTCTAGAATGACTTGGGTTACTTTTCTAAGAGATAAATTAGAAGCCCTAGAGAAGTTCAAATATTTCAAGGCAATGGTTGAGAATGAAATAGATTTAAAGATCAAATGCTTAAGGTTTGATAGAGGAGGTGAGTTCACTTCAAATGAATTCAACATTTTATGTGAAGAGCATGGGATAAAGAGACAATTGTCTGCACCTAGGACTCCTCAGCAGAATGGAGTTGTAGAAAGGAAGAACATGATAGTTTAGGAGGCTGCTAGGATAATGATGAAGGAAGAAGGTCTGTCGGAAATCTTTTGGAAAGAAGCTATTCACACTACTCCTACATTCAAAACAGAGTTCAAGTGAAAGGTAATGGTACTAAAACTCCCTATGAATTATGGTATGGAAGAATTCCCATAGTAAAATATTTGAAATTCTTTAGAAGCAAGTGTTATATCAAGAGAGATGAAGATCTAGAAAAGTTTGATGCAAGATGTGATGAAGGAATCTTTCTTGGATACTCTACCAAGAGTAAGGCTTACTGGTGCTATAACAAAAGGCTCAAAAATATTGTTGAGAGTGCAAATGTGAAGGTAGATGAAGGCAAACAAAGAATATCAGACCTGAGTTGCTATGAACCAGATGAACCTATGACTACATAAATTGAAGAGAAAGATAAGCAAGAAGACAGTTAGGATGAAGAAGAGGATCCAGAAAGTGTTCTCAAGACTCCAAGGTATGTACGGATCAATCATTCTGAAGATTAGATTATAGGTGACAATAACCAAGGTGTGCTTACAAGAAGAAGATCTACAAAGGAACAAGTTAATTATTGTTTGCTTTCAAATATTGAACCAAAAACTATGAATGAAGCATGCAATGATGAGAATTGGGTAAAGGCGATGGAGGAAGAACTATTGCAGATAGAGAAGAATGAAACTTGGGAATTAGTTCCTAGACCCACTGACAAAAATGTTATTTGAACTAAATGGGTCTTCAAGAACAAACTAAATGAAAATGGAGAAGTTGTAAGGAATAAAGCAAGACTTGTGTGCAAAGGATATTCTCAGATTGAAGGGATAGACTTTGAAGAAACTTTTACCCCAGTAGCTTGGATTGAAGCAATCAAAATGTTTTTAGCATTTGCAGCTCACAAAGATTTTATGGTATATCAGATGGATGTGAAATCAACCTTTTTGAATGGAGAATTAGAAGAGCAAGTATACATTGAGAAATTGGAGGGATTCCAATTGTCAGATCAAGGTGATATGGTATGCAGGTTGAAGATACCATTGCATGGAATCAAACAAACTCCTAGAGCCTGGTATGCAAGGTTAGACAAGTATTTATTACAATTGGGATTCAGTAAAGGTACTACAGATAGCAATCTGTACTTCAAAATCAATGATGATTAGATCTTGATTGTTGAGGTCTTTGTTGATGACATTATCTTTGGAGGAAATGAAGGTTTGTGCATAAGGTTTGCCGGTGAGATGAAAAGTGAATTTGAAATGTCCATGTTTGGTGAAATGAATTTCTTTTTGGGTCTGCAAATTAATCAATCAGATGAAGGAATCTTCATATCTTAGTCTAAGTATGTGAAAGAGTTGCTAAAGAAGTTTGGGATGGAAGACTCTAAACCGGTATATACTCCCATGGTGACTGGTTGCAAGTTGAGCAAAATTGATGAATCACCTAAGGTTGATCAGAAAAAATATAGATCCATGATTGGAGGATTAATTTATCTGACCCAAACCAGACCTGATATTATGCATGCAGTTTGTCTTGTTACAAGGTTTCAAGCTAATCTAAGAGAATCACATGTGATGATAGTTAAGAAAATCTTGAGGTATTTGAAAGGTACTCTAGATTATGGCTTATGATATCCAAAGAACAATGATTTCACTCTTAGTGCTTATATTGATGCAGATTGGGCTGGATATGTTGATGACAGAAAGAGTACAAGTGGAGGTGCCTTCTTCTTGGGAAATATATTGGTTTCATGGTTGAGCAAGAAACAAGATTCAATATCCTTGTCAACTATAGAAGAAGAGTATATTGCAGCAGCATGTTGCTACACTCAAGTATTATGGATGAAGTAGACTTTGAAGGATATAAGAGTTGTGTATGAAGATCCAATTGCAATCTTTTTTGACAATACAAGTGCCATAAACATATCCAAGAATCCAGTGATGCACTCAAGGACAAAACATGTATCCATAAGATATCATTTCTTGAGGGAAAAGGTGATAGAGAATGAAGTCAAGTTGGAGTATGTATCTACAAAAGATCAGATTACAGACATCTTTACTAAGCCTCTGCCTAAGGATACTTTTGAATATCTTAGAGAAAATAGGGGTCATCACCCCTCTTGCTCTGAACTAAGGTGCACAGAAGTGCATCAATTTGGTGGTGCTTACAGTTTCATTCTTTAAACTAGATTGATGACTTGGTAGCTACATCTCAGGGGGAGTAGCTAATGAGATCAATAAGTATTGCAGTGTTGTTGATAGGGGAGTATTAAAGAAAAGTAAGGTTAGAGAAAAGTTTGGTTCTATCAGAGCAGAAAAATGCAAGTATGTGCCCTTTGCCATTGATGTCAAAGGGGGAGAAAAATCATGTGAAAAACTTAGAGAGAAAAGAATGCAGATGTGTGAAGAGTAAGGGGGAGAATCTTGTCTTGATGGTAGTTACGGATTTTCACATTATATGTTGCCATCAATGATAAAGGGGGAGATTGTTGCCAGTATGTGCCTAATCAGTGTTGTCATTGGTGTCAACTGGTTTCTTATCTTTTGATTGATTAGAAGCCTTATATGTTGAGGACATTGAGAAAATTAGGCCCTCTAGAAGAATCAGAAAGGAAATAGTGAATCACAGTGAAGACAGTGAGTTGCATACTGAAGAACAATCTAGAAGATTGCTCCACATTTCTTGTATATTGAAGATATTGGTCTGCGGTTTGGAAGTTATTTAGAGGCATGTCTAAAGATGCTAAATCTTGAGTTTGAGCCTCTAGTGTGAAGAATTGAGTGAGTTACATTCACCAGAGTAAAACCTACTTTTTTTGATTATTCATTGGTTATAGGGAGAAAGTAATTTGCTCTGTATTCCTCTGCGTTGAATTATTTTGCTTTGTGGTTCTAAAGGGAAGTCTGGGATGATGATTAGTGCCTACAACTACAATGGTTTGTGATTTGGTGGTTTGCAAGCTATCTTTCATTTATGACAGTTGAAGACAGTGAAGTTCATGTGCTCTGGTATGAAGAATCTCATGGATAAAGTGGTTAGAGTTTGTGTGATTGCTCTTGGTGATTGCAATGTGCCTATGGATGTCTCCTGATCATGTTCATGCCTTTACATTGGTCCATGTTAAGTAATTGAGATCATGTTTGAAGATTATTCCCAGATAATTTGTAGTGTGTAACCAGTCTTAGCCGACTTGGTTAATTTCAGTGATTACGGAGATCTCTTGAAGATTGTAGAAGCGTGTTGTAGTGTGGAAGATCATGTTTGAGTCCCATCTAAGGCATGGCGTGATCTGTATACATCTTTACTACATTTCCTTAGCATAATTTTGTATTAGGTCTAGACCTATTATATGTATGTTTGTAATGCCGACCTTGGAGATTGTTCCAACGGTTGATGATTGTAATGTTGACCTTGATGATCATTCCAAGGATGATGCAGTGTATAAATACTTGTAATTGAGTCATGAAATTGTATCCAAGGGTGAAGATGCGAAGTAAAGCAGTAGAGCAGAGCAGAGGTGTTTTGAGCTTCAATGGAACTAAATCTTGGCATGGAGTAGATGTTGTTATCTCAGTTCAACCTTTTGGTAGTGAGCCTTTGTTTGCAGTGAGCCTCTGATTTTTGGTATTGATATAACTTATATATTTCTATGGGCTAACACCCACCATGGTTTTTCCCTTTTAGGGTTTTTCAGTAAAAATCTGGTGTCTCCTGTGTTGATTATGCATTTGTGTTGAAGCTTCTCATTTTATGTTTTCATGGTTATATCTGAATTGATAAGTTGATGATTGAAATTGGTTAAAGTTTTATGATGATGACTCAAGGAGTTGTTCTAGGACAATTTATATCTAGTGATGGTATTTAGGTGGATCCCAATAAAATTGAGATAATTTCTACACTTCCTGTACCATAGAAACCAAAAGATGTTAAAAGCTTTCTTGGCCATGCAAGCTATTATAGGAGGTTTATACTGGACTTCAACGAACTGGCAGCACCTTTGTTTACTTTACTCACAAAAGACATAGGATTTGACTGGACCATAGAATGTCAGCATTCTTTTGACACACTTAAGGCAGCTTTGACAAAAGCACCTATCTTGAGAGGACCAAATTGGATATTGCCTTTCCACATACATACTGATGCTTCTAAATTTGCTATAGGAGTTGTATTGGGACAAAAAGAAGGTAATAAGGAGTATGCTATCTATTATATTAGTAAAAACTTACAAGGAGAAGAGTTCGATCACACTGTCACATAAAAAGAGATGTTGGTTGTTGTCTATGCTATCAACAAGTTTAGGCATTATATAACTGGTTACCAGGTCTTTATCCATATAGATCATACTGCAATCAGATACTTAATGAACAAACCTGTAGTTGGGGGTAGAGTAGTCAGATGGTTGCTCTTACTACAGGTGTTTGATATAACAATAGTGGATAAGCCAGGTAAAGCTAATGTGGTGGCAGATTTTCTATCCAGATTGCCTACACAAATGGAAGAATATGTTGTGGATGACTCTTTCCCAGACAAGCATTTGTTTGCTCTCAATATACATACACCATGATTTTCTGATATTGTTAACTATTTGGTAGCAGGGCAGATACCATCACATTTCTCCCCAAGAGAAAGGAGATAGTTAGTGCATAAAAGCTTTCCATATTCTTGGACTACTGGTTAGTTGTTCTACACTGGTCTAGACCATATTATGAGGAGATACATCAGAGAAGATGAGATCTTTGACATCCTAAAATCTTGTCATGATGAGGCTTGTGGAGGTCACTTTGTAGAAAAAAGGACAGCATTCAAGATCTTAGCAACAAGCTATTATTGGCCAACTCTTCATAAGGATGCAATTAATTATACAAGGGGTTGTGACAAATGTTAGAGAATGGGTAAACCAACAAGATCAGATGAGATGCCTTTGTATCCATAGATAGCACTAGCACCATTTGACAAATGGGGGCTAGATTTCATTGGGCCAATTTCACCAGCTTCTAATAATGAGTACATTTTAGTCTACACTAATTATCTAACAAAGTGGGTTGAAGTTAAGGCCTTCCAATTTGCCAGAGATGGGAATGTAGCCAAATTCTTGTATGAAGAAATTTTCACTAGGTATGGAGCACCAAGAGAAATTGTCACTGACCAAGGTCCCCAGTTCACTTCTGAACTCATTTCAACATTGGTTAAAGAATATGAAGTGAGGCATAGGAAATCAACACCTTATCACCCCTAGGCCAATGGGAAAGTGGAAGTTACAAATAGAGAAGTTGAGAATATTTTGACCAAGACAGTGAACATTCATAGAAAGGATTAGACAACCAGACTACCAGAGGTCGTATGGGCATACATAACCACATGGAAAACAACAAATGGTTTCACACCTTATGAGTTAGTGTATGGTAAAACAACAGTTCTACCCATTGAATTTGAATATAAGACACTAAGGACTGCACTAGAAATTGACGTGGATCTAACAGCAGCACAACAAAAAAGGCTCCATATTCTCAATGGGTTAGATGAGATCAGAATGGTAGCTATGCACCACACATAGATTGTTCAAAAGCAGAGAGCCAAATGGCATGATCAGTATATCAAAAATAAAGCATTCCATGTGGCTGACTAGGCTCTATTATATGATTCAAAGTATAAAGATCATAAGGGCAAATTGCAATCACGATGGTTAGGACCTTATGAAATACACCGGGTCTTTCCCAATGGAGCTGTTAAACTACAGACCATAGATGAGGTGAGATTTTCACTCTTGGTTAATGGCCACTAATTAAAACTCTACACCAGGCCATCAAACAGAGATGATTTTCTAAACCAATGCTCTATTCCTAGCCATGAGCCAGATACTGCTATATCATCACCTAGCAGTAACATGGAAGAAGACCCTATCAATTATCACAGTGACTTAGCAGGTGAGCTACATAGCCCACCTCCTAAGGTCACTCAAGTATAATTTCTTTCCTTTCTTCACATACACACATAGCATGGATGTCACCATCTTCATGAAGACCGAGTCAATAAGGTATAGGGACCTGAAGAAGGCAACCCACTCCACGTTGTCATAATACACATTGAAACCTGTTGGAAAGGAACATGCAGCAACTATCCATTCGTTCACATGCAACAACTATCTATCAACTCATTCAAATTCCACGCCATGCACTCCAATTTTCATGTGCATGCAGCCATTGTTCGTCATCTCACCACATGCAAGCTACATCAGCTAGTTCACACGTACCAGAATGTCATTCCACCATTTCTCATAATAATAAGTTAGATATCCAATCAAACTTATGTTGTAGACATATTTTCCAATGCTCTGCTCACGCGACGTCTAGTTCATTTCGTTCCAATAGGTACAAATATTAACTTTCCATTATTTAACACAGATATTTCAATGTTTCAATATGTGCTCTCATTTAATATTACAAATTTATCATTCGTAATCCTATATCCATATACTATCATCCTTCTCTTCATCATACACAACCTTGAACTGAGGTCACTTCAAGATCTTAGTTGGGGGGAGGGATAGTGTTTTTGTGTTCAAAATAATTATTGTTCAAAAAAAGATTGTTCACCATTGTCAGTTACACAACACAGATAATACAACCTCTTCTTATGTCTACTCTGCTAAATTTGTCTACTAAAATTGTCTGCTATGCTAATTTCCCAATTTCTCATAGTTCCGAGAATGTACAAGTCCCTATCAACAAGAAATGGTATGTGTCTAGTACCTCTGAATCTGAATCAGAGGACATTTTTATTGCTAAGAAAACTAGGAAGAAAACCCTAGAGAACCCTGATAATGAGGAATATGAGTGTACAGGGGGTGGTGATGAACAACCTTCAAGGGATGAGGAATTGTTGATTGAAGACAAGAATATAAGAAGAGAACTGTAGGAAACCTTTGATAGAATAAAATAGTTGGAAGAATTGGTCAAAACCTATGAGCAGAGGGACAGAGAGAGAAGCAAAGATACAAGAGTTGGAAGAAAAAGTTAACACTTATGATTAGGGGTCAAAACTAGACATCCTTGCAGAGTTAGCCATAGTAGTTGCAGGAAATAAGGAATTAGTGGCTAAAGAGAAAAGACTCCATGTTGTAAAAACCCCAACTTGTCATATAGTTGTGTCCCTAGGATATCAGTTATGGAAGGTTACTCAGGATTTCTCTGAACAAAAAGAAGAGTGGAAAAGAGAAAAAGAAACCATGATTGCAGACCACACTAAGGCACTAGAAATGAAGGATATTGAGTTGCAAAAGCTAGCAGTTAGAATGGAGGAATTAGCAGACAAAGCTGCTTAGATTGTCAAATGTAGACCCCCAGCTAGGACCTATGCCTTGTTTCTGCAAGAAATTTTTTTGAGTTACAAGTTCAGTAGATTGATCAGTAATAAACTAGTTGACATGAGTGAGAAAATTGCCTTCCTCAAAGTTTTTTCTACCGCCACACCTAATGAACAAGACCAATTATGTGAGTTTTACTTACATAATTATGTTGCATGTGAAGATACTGAATGGAATCCATTAATTTGTTTAGGGGATTTACAGGTAAGAGCATTGGCCTCTTACTTTAGGAATGATAAATTGAGAGGGGACATCATGCAAGATTACACAGAAAGAGAAAAATCCATTGCCCTTCTAATTAGAAACGGATATGAAATCCCTGAGTTTATCATTGCAGAATGGAAGTAGCTTTTAGAACACAAGGGTGTGGGGAGAAAGATTATGAATTTAAGGCTACAAGATTATGACAGGATTCGACATTTGACAATTGGGCTCATCCATCACTCTCATTAGCATGTACATGACAGGTTGAACAGTTTGATTCCAGAGTTACAAAAGAAAGAATCTCATTCTGTACATAACTTCATGGCTATGTTTGAAAGGGCCAGGAAATACATGGACATTGCCAAGGGGCAAGCACTAAGCTAGATACCACTTACTTTCCAACCCCCTATGCTTCTATATCCAATGCCTCATTGGACTAGGAGGAGGAGTGCAGAGTGTGAGAAAGTAGAGGTCTCCAAGATGAACAAGTTGGCATATAGTAATGGCTTTTATTTGGAGCAAACCCAAGGAGTAGGTACTGTTGCAGATTTCAGGGAGATCACCCTGAATTACAACATACAACCTTAGTTGATTTGCTTGAGGACAAGCAAATGGATAGTTGGGGGGTGTGATGAGCCTAGTTATTAGCCTGTTTTCTTATAGTTTTATGCAAGTTGAAAGACATTCCCAGACATTATTTTAAGCATATTTCTATGTTATGTTATCCCTTGTGATCATTATGCAAACTTGAATTTGGTTAATTAAGTATATAGAGATATGATTATAACATGATGGAATTGCATGTTATCTGTGGGAATGTATGGATTATTGAATGTTTGTGTTGAATATGGTTGTTAGTATTTTGTACATGTTTATGGACTAACCCTGCAGTTAAAAGAAGGATTGAAACCCGCATCAACTGCAAGGTGCAGCCCACATCCACAACATTTCCAAGTGCAAAGCAGGGAAGATTCTAGACTCAACTAAGTGCAGCAACCACGACAGGAGGACACTTGATGGGGATAATCATACATCGTGATAGTAACCAATAAAGATGATTGGGAGCTTGAAGGATTCTGTTGCAACTAGAAGACCAATGGGACTGATTCAACTAGTCCACGTTCCCTTGTTTTAGCAGAGAGTTCTGATTTTGTTAGGACACTTCTTTCCTTCTTTTTCTAGTCATTGTTGTTAGTATTCATTACACTCTAGTTCATGTGGAGTGGTGTTTTATGTTTATAGTTAAGTGACCTATTTCAATAACTCCCCCGTGCCTATATTATGGCTCGGTGGTTGAGGTAGAAGTTAGTTAGTTAAGTTTAGTTTTGAATAGTTTTTGCTCTATCGCAGATATAACTATCTGAATCTTTTCTGGACTATGCAGACAATGCTATTTGATTATGAGTTATGAATATTACAGTTCAACAGGATTTTATGTGATTTGAAAAGATTGTGCAATGTATGTTAGAATCAATATGATTGTGTTGATTTAAAAGAGCTAGATTTGAATTTAAGTAGTGATGCAGTCACCTGAGCAAGGGCCACTCAGGATAACTGTCCTTCACTTTATTTCTTGCATGTTATTATTGTTGTAGCAGTTATTTCATAAATGCTAGATCAATTAGATTCTTAATTTGTTTTAGTTCATTTGACTTGTGATACTCTGGAGGATAGGGTAAGTTATCAGTATCAAGCTACTTCTTAGAATTCATTCCTTTATATTCACTGTTACAGTCTTACAATACATTTACCTATAGCAATAGTAGCAGCATCACTGTCTTTTGTCATTAAGTAGTTTTGATTTATGATACTATATTAGATGAGTTAAAATAGTTTGGTTTTTGAAAATGCATACAATGCCAGTGCCATCACAAGTTTACCAGCACTGGTTGATAATTCAATGAAGGTGTTTTCAGGGAAAATAGTGGACTGTTCAGTAGGTTATTCCTTGAATTGTGTGATCACCACCAAGTTTACTAGACATAGTAAAGACACTACTGTAGGACTTGAGGATGTTGACAGATAAGGTGCAACCAAGTGTAGAAGAAAATATGGAGGTATTGGGGGATGTAGTGCAATCGAGCACCAATGGAACTACTAGCATGCAAGATGTAGAGTAGTGTGAGGAAGAAGTGGTGAGTGCAGAAGAAGAAGAGTGTGAGGAGATGGTGATGGAAATTTTTTATTTCCATAATATTGTTTATGTTGATTTATGTGCAAGTGCAAGAATGAGTGGAGAATGCAAGAGAGATTTTTGGTGGAGGATGGACCATGGTGGGTCAAATCCCACAAGAGAAGAGGAGAGAAGATTTTGGTGGATGTGGATAGTTAGTGGTGGGTTGAAACCCACAAGAGAAGGAAGAAGGTGGAGAATCTTTTGGAGGAGGAAGTCGGCATATGGTGTCTAAGAGTTTTGAATATGGATGGCCAAACTTGGTAGAGGGGGATGGTAATTTTCCCAACTAAGTGCTAGAAGAGGTGAAAGAAGAGGTCTTCTAATGTACCTATTTCAATATTAGAGCATGTTGTAGATTGTTCACTTTCTAGAAGGGTGGCTCGTCCATTTAGCTCCATGTTGTGAGCCCCTCGCTTACATTTTTTCTTACTTGACATGTTTGATGCAAGAACATCTAGGTCCACAAGCAATCCTACATCACCAAAAATAGTAGCAGGTTATATTTTTAGTTTTCTTTAGATTTGGTGTGTTTATTTCTTGGTAGTTTCTTCCCAACTTGCTTTCTCAAAGAGTACTATAGGAGGGTTGCTAGTTTTAAATGGATTCAGACTTCTAGTTGTACTAAGTTACAATACACCTACATGTTGCCACAGACCCAATTCAAATTGCTATAGGATAGTTGTTGTGTAAATGGATTGTTTCAAAAAAGTTGACATGATCTGTGTATTAGGTTATAGGGACTATGCATTTTAAATTGTAATGAATTCTTGAGTCTCAAAGCTATGATAGGACCTACTAGAGAGGTTTGTATTGAGTTATATGTTGGGTGAATTGGATAATGCGATTATCATTTCTTTATGCAATAAAATCTATTACAATATGGATGTGCCTTGTAAATAGCCAACTATTGATTGTCTAGTAAAAGGGGCTTTTTGCCTTTTCTATCTTTGGCATCGTTGGATTGATTTATCTCATGTGTCTCTTATTGCTTTCATCAATATAGATATTTTGTAGTCATTTGTAGAGTTTAAAACCTCTAGTTCTAATTTGGGGATCGTGCTTTATTCTTTTTGTTTGGGCAACTCATTATTTTCTCCTATTGTGGTGACCAATCATATGATTGCATAGGATGTTTTCTTGCTAGTTGGGTTGATAGTGTAGCAAAATTCTATCTTTTCCTTTGTTGTTTGTTTGTTTGACGGCAGTGTTTTCATCTCTAGCTAAGTGTTATTTTCTTCTAGTTGATGGTCGATCTGAGGCATTTTCGTATTTGTTGGGCATTGGTATTCCCTCGGACACTTATTTGTAATACTTTTTCCCACATGGCAAGCCATTTCCTTGGCCATTTCCATTGCTATTCAAGCCTATTGGCTATTCTCTAACTACATGGTACTTTGCCTTGGTCATTTCTTTCATTCAAAGGTTTGAATTTTTCTCTGTGAAAGTGTGACATTGTTGTCTTTCCCTAGGTTGATTCATTCGCTTTCTTGAGTAGGTGGTTACAACTCCAGGTTGTAGTTGTTTTCTTTTACAACTAGCTATAAGATCGTAATCTTCTTGAGTGGGCTGTAATTATTGGATCTTCTTTTTTTCTTTTTTTTTGGGAGGGTCGTTCTCTTTTTTAGTTGTTCATGAGAGAGGTGTGAATATTTGTTTAACAGAGAAGGAAGGGGGATGAGAAAGCTCTATTGAAAGAGGGGAGTAGAACTTTGTTTTAGTAGAGTTAAGAGGAATAAAATGGAGACTCCATAAAGGAGAAGTGGAGATTAAGAGGATGGAGGTTGTGTTGAAAAGCCTCTTAGGAAGAGAATAACTTAGTTACAAGTGGTTGTTACAATCATTGTAACTCTTTGTAATTTTGTAAGCAAGTTGTATTATGTTAGAGAGTTAAACAATTTACTATATTTTTGCATTGTAGCTTCCATTTTGTGTATGGGTGTTTGAGCATGTGTTGGGCTACTAGATTAGGCCATCTTTCATTAGACTGCATCAAATACTAAAAAGTCTAAGATTTTAGATCCCTTTACAATGATATAAACACTTATTTATTAAAAAAATGTTAAGGTGATTAGCCTACATAAATTTAAAATAATTTTTAAATACAATCTATAATCAAAGAAAAGGCATGCAAAAACATGCATCTAGTTTACATCTTGAGCAAGTTCTCATTCCTACTTTAGTTAAATTTTCTTCAACTATCATGAGTTACTATTAAATCTTCATGTAGTCTAATTATGTGACTCTTCTTCTTGATGTTTTGCATTTAGCACATAAACCTTTTTTAATTTATTATGTTTTCAAATTAATGGATGTATTGTACTCTAGTGTATTGTTCTCACAAGAAATATCTTCTTTTTAATCATTTTTATGCACTCATTTGCAATTTTCCTTAAAACCTAAGATAATGATGAGCCACCAGAACAAATACCACATCATCAAAATCAATGTTCTATGAGTCTTATATATTTGGTAGTCCCTTGTTAGTCTCCAAATGAGTAGCTTGTTGCAACATGAATTCTGATCCTTTTATTTTAATTTTTATATTAAGTTTTATGCCTTAACTCTTTTTCTTGCAATACAATAGGCTTGCAATCCCCAACAACCTTTTCTTTAATCAATGAGATTGAGCTTCTTTGACACATTTGAGGTAATTCCATTAGGAGTGTATAATCCATCTAATTTGATGATAAATAAATTGATTCAATGGCATACATGAATGATGTTATAAACATGAGAAAGACTCGTCATCTTTTGATTGAACCTTTTGAGAACTAGATTTTACACCCACTCCACTGGATATAGCATGATCAACATTATGTGAACCTTCTCAATGTGTTAGTCCTTTACCCGTCACATGCCTTATATCATCCCTCTGATTTGTTTCATTTGATAGTCCACAAATTATGATGCCTTGCTCATTACACTTTTCAATAAAGGGGACTCATATGCTCCTCTCATTTAAATTTGATTAAAATTAATGTTCAATGGGAACTGGAAGTGTTGAAGAGTTAATGCCATGACCTTTGAAAGTGAAGTATACTTGTGGGCTCTAACAACTTTGAAGATAATGTTTTTTAACACTACAACACCAACCCTTCATATCCATACTCCATTACTTGATCATCAAAACCATGCAATGAACCTACACTTATTTTTAGAAATAAAGGGGTTTTTATGTATATTATAGTTTTTCATTTTGATTAGTTTAGCTAAAGCCAAAGGAAGCTTACAAGTTCCTTGTGGGTTGTGGAGCAATAGTGATATTTTAAAAATTGCATGTGGAATCCATCAACACAAAAAATGGCTTTGCAAAGATATTGTAGTAATAAAGGCAAATTTGAAGAGGAAGGGGAAGAATGTATAATATAATAGAATTTGGGATATGAAGAATATTTTATGTTACCATAACTAGCTTGTTTCCAACCTCTCTTTGGTATTCAATTCCTCCAATTAAAAATAATTCTATTATGTTTTATCTTATATATGCCTTACTTTTTTTAATTCAAACATGCACCTAAAATTTTACCACAAAACCCACTCTCTAGTGTACATATTCCTTTTCTCCATGTACAAGCCATAAATTACAATAAAGAATAATTATAATTTAAAATAAATTTCTAAATTAAGAAAAGAAAGTGAAGCATTCATATTTACTGATTATTTTCTTGCTTTGTAATTTAAAATTAATTTTGAAAAAGAAGATTGGATTCCACCATATCAATAGTTAACGAGTTGTATATGAGCATACTATTGAGTAAATATTTCCATATAAATGGGACATATGATAGTAAATGAGAAGTTACTTTTAGACTAATAAGGAACCTTTCCCTCTTGTTTTTCATTTTCTTGTGGAGTATCATGTATCATGTCCATGAGTGTAGAAACTTGTTCATTTAGCCAAGCATTTTGGCGTTCTGCTTCTAATCGTTTAGCACGTTCTTGTTGAAGTTGAAGTTGCAACAATTCCATGGTTTTGCAATCTTCCTCTAACTGCTCATTTAAACCATTTATTTCTCTATCCTGCAACCAAAATAATAAAGAATCATTTTTATTTTAATATTAAAAAAATTAATTTTAACTATTAAACCAAACTAACTTTTAAAAAACCTATTCAAAACCCAAAACAATAAAAAAAATATATATATGTAAATTTAACATTATACTTTTACATAAAACCTATTGCTACCATAATAGTACGATGTTTTAATAGGCTATGGGTATTCTCCATACAATTTGTACTTATGGCAATATTTTGACCTTTTTTGATCAATCATGCATAGTATGGATACATACATAATATAGCTTGCAATCTATGTTTTAATAGGCCATGACTATTCTCCATACAATTTGTACTTATGGCCATCAAACATACATGTATGCTCATTTCATCATTTAGAGAAATATTTGGAATTTACATTTTATTAGTACATGCTCAACCACCTGTGTTGCATGAAAAGTATTTATTTAAAAATAAACGATAATTTGACCTTTTTTGACCAATCATACATAGTATTGATACATACATAATAACTCTATATATATAACCATATGTGCCAATTTGTATAGAGAATTACTACTGCCCTTAACAAATAACATACCCTATAATTTGCCCTTAAGGGAGTGGTTTGGTGGTTAAGTCGCTCGGTTGTAGTGGCAGCCACCAGAGTTCAAACCCCAGCTGGGCCAACGAGCTCGCAGGCCTTACGCCTTCGCTGGGCCAACGAGCTCATGGATTTGAAGTGTTCTTGTTAAGGGATGAGGTCCCCTATGTTGTGGCCTCACTGGTTCATAGCTCTGGGCAAAAGCGTTACGGTGGAGCCGGAGGGCAGTTAGGGCGTGAAGTGTTCTTGTTAAGGGACGAGGTCCCCTATGTTGTGGCCTCACCGGTTCATAGCTCCGAGCAAAAGTGTTACGGTGGAGCCGGAGGGCGGTTAGGGCGTGAAGTGTTCTTGTTAAGGGATGAGGTCCCCTATGTTGTGGCCTCACCAGTTCATAGCTCCAAGCAAAAGCGTTACGGTGAAGCCGGAGGGCAGTCAAGGTGTGAGCATCACTGGTCACGTTAAAAAGTTTACAAGGGCATTATCTTTAAAAAAAAAACATACCCTATAATTTATATTTTATTTTTAAAGCAAAGCTGAAAATCATAAGATAACAAGTTTATGTTTGTCCCAAAAGGGATTAAGTGGGGTTTGCGGGAACAAAACAGTCAGTATTAAAAACAATTCAAGAACACAGTGCAATGAGGAGGAAAAAAACCAAAAAGAATGGTAATGAGAAGGAACCTTTCTATTCATTTCGTGAATGGCAATACGCCGCATGCTTTCCACAACATCGACATTAACCAGCTTTCTTTTCTTCCCCACAGACCATCCGCGCGGACAAACCATCTCCTCAAAGTCTGGACAAGGCACCAGCTCTTCAGCCGCCCTCTTTTCCTTCCTTCCACCGCTCATATGAATCTCCTCCACTGCTATATCATACTGCGCATAACTATCAGCCTCCACTGCTCCATTAAAAAAAAAACCATTTCAGTATAGAAATCAATATATATACAGCCTGAAACAAAGAAAACTCAAATAAACAGAACTTACTCTCTTTTTTCCTGAGAAGCCTCCGTCGATTGTTGCACTGCACAAGCGTATCTGCTCCCATTGTTTCCCCCAAATCGTTTACTACTATCGCATAACCTACCCTAAATATAGCCGACCTCCAAAATAAAAGCAGCGGCACAGGAATTTCTGGAGTAAATGTAGGCCGGACAAGCTTGAGATAAACTAAGCGGAATCTTAAATAGTTTGTACGGGCTTCATGCAGCACAGAGAGGGTTAGAAGAATCGGTGTCTTACATTTTTGAGTGTAAGATAAACCCTAAAGTTGTTATAGGATATGGTTCAAACAATATACTCGATTTAATTCAGGGTTATGCAGTGGGTCAAATCTTCTGACTTGGAATACAACAATGTCTGAATTCTCTGAAAAGCGAGTTTGCAGACGCTTAAGATAAGGTTCCAGGCGTCGTTTCCCAAGTTTTTGTTGCAAATAATTTGTTTGGAGTTTTGTACCAAGATTTTTTAAGTTTTGAGTTTTGGAACGACGACCATGGTTCAAAATTCAAACAAAAGGGAAGACGGGTTCCCGCGTAAGTTCTTTTGTTCTTTTTGGGGGTGTTCCCCCACGTAATGAGGATTCTCTATTTTATTTGCTTTTAAAGTCGAATTCCAGCGGTTCAATGGTTAAACAATCAATAGTAATTTACATTTCATCTATATTAAAAAATGATAAATATTTGTCCTATTTTTGTTGGTTAAAATTGGCCTTTGACTATTGAAGTGGATGATGTTTAAGAATAGCTAGGTTTCACTATCCTCTTACACCTTTGCACCCACCTTATATGACTGCCTCCTACTAATATTCTCTTTCTCCTCCTCTCTCACTTTAATAGATTATAGAGTAAGCTTTCCTTCAACTTAAATGTGATTCTATGTAATGGAGAAAGTTGGATAAAATTGTTAGAACATGTTATTGGAAGTTTATTATTTGCATATAAGCATTTGGTAGGAGGGTGGTCTGGGAAAGAAAAAGAAAAGAAAATATTATTTACCTGGTTAGTTTAAGAAAGAACAAATCCTTCCTGCCAAGCCTATAAGTGAAAGCCTTCAAAAGACAAGTGTTACTATTGAAAATAAGATTTGAGATTTTTAAACTTATAAAGGAAAAGGAGCATAGGGGAGAGGACCTAGTAGTGGTGCACCCTAACTTCACGCCTCTCAAAATCATACGTGGCAATTTCAAATCACTCCAAAAATTTTACAGGAGCTTACTTGGCAACGCCGTTGCTTATAACTAAGGTTTCAGGGCCACATCATCAAATATGATGCCACATCAACATGCTTTTTGTTGAGGTGTCAAATAGTTCCCCCCAAAAAAGGGTGGACCAATAGGTGTGCATTAAGTCATGTTTTGTTGGTGGGTTGATGTGGCATCACATGATTGGTTGCTTTTTAAATCTATAGGACACATTTCATTCAATTATTAGTACTTATAGTAACACTAACAACCTTAAAGTCACAACTACTAGTACTAAACTTCAAAAAATATTGGGCCTTAAATGCACATATACTATCTCAACCATTAGAACTATCTCACGTATTGGGTCTTTTCCCCTAGATTCGTATATACCTCAATTGGATCCAGGAGGGTGATAGATGATCTAAATTATTTTTTCAATTCCTTAAACACAAACATCATAAGGAAAAGATCTTGTCACTAATTGATAAAAGTGGTGAAACTACTACTCTAGCAAGGACATTATGGATGCCCTCTACTCCAATTATAAACAACTCTTCATGGATGATGCTACTCATAATACTGGTCAAGAAGAACTTGAGAACCTTGTTAGCAAATGCATCCCCACCAAGATTAAAAAGGAATTGCAGCAACACTTACTAGATTGTTTTCTCACAATGGATGAATTTGAAAAAGTTATCTTCTCAATGGCTAATAAAATATTCTTAGACTAGATGGCCTCCCCACCAAATTCTTTTAATCCATGTGGTCACTAGATGGCCTCCCTACTAAATTCTTTAAATCCATGTGGTCTCCCATATGGGATGTGTGTGTGTGTGTGTACAAGTTGAACTATAGGGATCACATGGCCCTTGTATTAACCAAGGGATTATTGAGCTCGTTACTAAAAAGAGTCACAAGGACACCATTTATGGTTGGAGAACAATCAGACTTCTCAACCTCTTATAAAATCATTTCTAAAGCCATGGAAATTTTAAAAAGTGGTGGTTCAAGAAATTGTTAGAACTAAAAAAAATAGGTTTCCTTGTTGGAAGGATCATCCTAGACAATTTAGTTCTTTCTTGGGAGATTCCTAAATAGGATCAACATATAACTGAAGGCACTCTCATAATCAAGCTTGAATTTAACAAAGTGTATGATTAATTAGATGGTCATTCATCATCGAAATAATTGAATGGCTTTGATTTGGCACTACACTAATCTACCACATTAAAATTCTCTTTTTAGAAGCTTTAGTGCATTTGTATTTCAATGGTCCTCACAATACTTTTTTCTCTTCAAAGATCTATCCAACAAGGTTTCCCTCTTGCGCCTTTCTTATATGTTTTGGCTATTGATGCCCTAGGATTTCTACTTGAAAGAGGCCATAAAACTCACCTCATTAGTTGAATTGATCTTCCTAACAATGTGTTTTCCCTTAAATCATACTTTGTTGATGAGAGTATGTTCTTTACTCAAAATAATGAAGAAGATGCAACCAATATCCTAGAGGCCCATGATCTCTATTATTGGATTAAATAGCTCAAAATTGTCCATGCATAAAATATTGTTCCTAGGGTAAGTGCATGGAAATGGGGAAAAAAAGAGGGTTCAAAAGTAGTCATTTTTTGTTCAAATAAACTAAATTGGAACTTTGAGGACTAATTCCATACGCTTACAATCAAAATTTGATGTGATAAGAACAAGAATTATAGTACTTTGAATCTAGTTTGTAAACTACTAAGGCTTTTTCAAAATGGTTAAGATTAATAGAGTGAAATGTTAAGTTCACACAAAAGTGTTCATATTTTTTCCACTAAAATATAACATAGCATCCATTGTGTGCCCTTCCATTTTTTGTTGTGCATTAAGTATTTTTCAAAATGAATTGATGGAAATATAGCAAGAGTACTACAAGTTATATATAGTTTTATTAAATTTTTTAATGATTTTTCAAAGTGGCTGCATCCTAAAAATAACATCATTGAACCTGAATGTCACATAATTTCTACAAAAAAACCAGGAACATATTTTTTGCAATGTATATAGAACAAAGCATAAAACAATCTTATATTTTTTCCATATTTTGATAAATGGATAAAAAATTAAGAAGAAAAAACAATGCATACATGTATTTGAGGAATATGAAAACATTATCAAAAGAAAAATATTTTATTTTAAATATAAAAAATTATATGACTAGAAATCTAGGAAATAGCTTGAAATTTTGGTGATAGTTTAGTAAAATTTAGTGATAAAACATGTAAAGTTGACGAGGATGAAGTTTGAATATTCTATTTTAAGTTAAAACATGGATTTGTTAGCCGAAATGGAGGTCCATAACGTGTATGAACCATAACACATACACATTATGGATTGGATAAATTCCAAGCCATAATGTGTACATGTTGTCACGCATATGCTTTTTATCGAGTACGCATGCATTTCATCCAAAATGACACATTTGGCCACTTTTTTTATCCCTCATCTTGGTGCACTTACCCCCTAATGGGTAGTGACCACCCTACTCCTCCATGCATACCAAGAGAATGGAATAAAATAAAACATGGGAAAATCATTAGATACCTTGGAATCCCTTTTGGGTTGCACATTACACTTTCATAAATGTGGTCCTAGTTCATATTCAAATTTCATAAAAAATGAACTTGTAGGGGACTAAATTTTCTCTCTACTGAGGAAGGATACATGACCCATAATCAAGGTGCCACTTCTTGAACTATCAATATGAATATTAAATGCTATAATCAATAAAAGATTTATAAACTTGTTGATTTATAAGTAAAACTTGCATATATGATAGTTCCAAGGGTGCTAGGAATGAAGTTATCTCATTAAAACAACATTAAGGAAGATAGTGAACAATAGAAAGAGAGAGAAAATGACATGAAAATGAAGAACAAAATATTGACCTAGAGAAACCTAATGTGGGTGAAAAATCTTGATTTGAGTAAGATCAAATATCCTTAGGCCACTATATCCAGATGACAATTACAAGGCTTAATTCCTCCTTGGGGCCTCCATGGACATCTTGCAATTTGAATTGATATCCAAACACCTAGAAACATAAAGCCACTACTTTAAGATCTTCTAATTCCACTAACATTCATTGAAAAACTCATAGATTTCCCTAAAATGCATAATTACAACTCAATAATATGAAAGGAACCCCTTATACAAGTTAAAAGATAGTTTTCGTAGCTTCCTCTTTGGTTAAGAGTGAATTTTGAAGAAGTTGAATGTCCCCAAAAGCTCTAGTAACACATACTTCTTTCCTTCTTGGCGTTACCTACAATTTTTAACTATAGGGCATGGGTCTAACCATGGTCAAACACATCCTTTGCAATTCTATTTTTTGGTAATAGATCACTTGAATCTCTATGTATAGGCATTTTTTTTGTGTTAAGAAGTCCTCCTGAGTGTTTAGATCACCTAGATGGTTTCCTTTCAACTAGTTATCTCTATGTTCTTCTATAAACCTAGTTTTTTCTTATTCAAGTCTCAAGACAAGTCTTGTATTTATGTGTCACATACTAGGAATAAGTTGGAAAGTCACGTAAGGAGATTGTTAATCTTATAAACCAACACAATTGATCCATTTTAGACCACACTTGGAGGCTATAATTTGAAAGATTTTGGTCCTAAAAAGATAAGGAACTCAATAGATGGGAAACATTTCCCTCACCTTTTTCTTTAGATACCACCTTAGTTTGTTTGGTATTTGGCCCTTTAGACCAACCTGCCCAATCTCTTGTAGTACCTGTAAGCACCCACAATTTCACAGGTCAAATGTAAATGTCTAATGAGGATTGATGAATCCAACTTTCTATAAGCTCTATATTCCATCCTCTAGGAACATAATCACCTTTATAAGATTATAAGCCTCTTTGTAAAGATAAATCTCAAATCTCTATAGTTAGGCTCTAGCCTCACCCACACAACATAGGAAGCTTCTAAAGCTTTCCTTCTTTATAAATAATTTCCTATCTTAGATATTCCCTTTCCATCAAGTGGAGCACCCCAAAGCTAGAAGAGGAGAAGGAACTACAAATAAAGAGGGATCCTCTGAGGACTCTGATCACAGTGATTACAAAGAATCTTCAAAGCTTCAACTAGGTTTCTTGGTTTTAAAGTAATTTCTTTTGAAGATTTATTTATTTAGTAGCATTTGTAGTAATTAAATCACTCAAAATTTCCTAAGGATTGTAACAATTCATTGCTACTTCTTCATTAGTTTAAATTTGTTATTGCTTTCTTAGGTGAACTTATATTTAAATTAATTTTTGTACCTTGTAGTAGATTAGAAGCTTCTTCATTATTTTCAAAACTTCTCTCAAAATAAAAAAATAAAATAAAAATATAACGTAGATTGCATGCAAGTCATATAGAAGTAATTAATTGAAAATAATTAATTAGTTCATATTTTATTTGTGAAAAATCTAAAAAATATAGAATAAATTCTTTTTGCATGCATTTAGATTAGTACATTTAGTTAAATTCATACAACTTTTGAGAATGCAAAAAAAGAAGATGAAAGCCCTTGATATCATCATGAGGCATTTAACAAACATTAAACCAACCCTCAACCAAGAAAGAATAATATCTCAACAATGTAAGCAATCACAAACGTGCCAAAACTACTCTCTCTTAGTTTCCTCTCTCAATTGGCTTTTTGCACCAAATGTGTCCAAGGATCAAGGAAGAGTAGATTGAGGTAGTTTTGGTTGATATTAAAGAAAACCTATTGATTAAAAGAAGTACCCAACTAAGAACAAGTTCAAGAATAAACAAAAATTCTTAGACAAATTCACTAAGATAATGAATCAAGGTGCATAAGACAAGATTCCTGCATAAAAGAACTTGCTCTCTTAGATGAACTTGTTATTGAACACACATAAGTACTGAGAGGGGGGTGAATCAGTACTTAATCAAATTCTTCTTCCAAAACATTTAGACAAATGTAAGCATTTAAACCATGAGAAATAGAAGAGCACACAACCATAACACCAGATTTATGTGGAAAACCCTAGAAGGGAAAAACGACAGTGAGCAAGTTGCTTGGATCTACTGTCCAAATCTAGCCTCACAAATAAAATAGGTTTACAATAATTCTTTATGGTCTACAACCCAAAGGAAGTTACAACTCCCTAAAGTGCTACAACACTTACAAGAAGAGGCTCCAACCTCTATCCCAAAACACTTGATTGATTCTCCTGCTTTGACACCTCTGCTCTACCACAACAACATCACATCTTCCACAAATATCTCTGCAACACAACACAATACTACCTCTGTTATGAATCATGCATTATAGCCTCCAGAGTTCCTTCTCAACCTTTTGGATCATATATCTTTCTGCACATACACATTTATTCAATCTTACACTCGCACACTCTCACTCACTCTCATACTATTTGCAACAAACTTGATCTTTAATTTATATCCTTTGCATTTGGTGGCCTAAAAGAAATGTGTAACATGAAATGTGAAACAACCTTGTTTGTTGGCTACCAAGTCATCTATGGTAATGTAGGAAGCAAATCCCATTATGCAGTTCATACAAAGTGATAACCAGGACCTATTTTACCTTAGCACACATCTGCACTCTGGTGCACATTTCCAAACACACAGCACAATCACCTAAACACACCAAGTCAGCTTACAAAACACTTATTCTTTCATCCATTAGTTCCAGACTTAAAGCTATATTGGAGAGACAAATTCAGATCATGCAGATCATGCCACAAGCATTACATGTTCAAAAAAATCATCCTCAAACACTCCTTTTAGCATTTCATGCTACTTCCTACTGGTGCAAAAGATCAAACACTGAAGCCAGTATCCCTTGCATACTCTGATTACACCGTCTTGAACTAGAACATTGAAAATCATACTTGCGGTACTCCACAACACTTGAAACTTGAATTGAGCAAACATACAGACAATCTAAATTGATCTTCCAAACAACAAAGCCAAATGTTATAGTGCGGTGAAATGCAGTGGCTTTTACTTTCTTCCTCTAACAACCCTAATCAACAACATGATTTTTCCTTACTTTATTGACTCTAGAGAACCTCTATGATACACTATATCATTTGAAACTTGAATATATCATACCTCTTGTTTACATCAAACTACCCTCCAAGCTACAAGATCATATCTTCTAATGAGGAGAAACGTGGACCATTATATTGACATTTTGTGACTGCAACAACACTGTACCACTATCTTCACTATGCTAGCTCTAGAATTCTCTATGGTAACTTTTATGATCTAAAATTAGGATCATGCATACATCATAACTATCTCTGTCTAACCTCCAAACCACAAGGCCATATCTTCATGTACAGTAGAATGTAGTACAATCTGCTGATCTCCTTCAGTGCAACTTCCTGTGCCTTTGACAATTTAAAACCTTATACAATTTCTCTCATACCTTATGTAGAGATTTTCATCAAGAGACAATGAATACACCATTCACAATACCATAGACAACAATCACAACTCTTTTCATAAAAAAAAAGAAGCCACAACTTCATCATGTTAGCATATCCTACTGACAGGTTGTCGTAAGGTCCTAACACTTTAGTTAAAAATATGTCAATTATGTCGACCGGGCAGTGTCCAAGGCTATATGCAATAGGAGATATTTTTGGCCATCTCTCTTAGTAAGATTTTCTAGATTTTTGAAAAGCTTGAAATAGAATTTAAACTAGAAAGCATGAAATCCTTAAGCTAGAAAGCATGTAAACTATCTAAAAATAAACACTTTGCAGTTTAACTATGAATTCAAAACAAAGACAACTAACTACTAATTGAAAGTACACCTAACATATTTTAATCAATAGCTAACAACAATTTTATTTAAACAGAGTGGATGCTCCAGAAATTTCAAGTAAACAGAACTCAAAGATGATTAACTTAAAACCCCAACCTGCAGGAACACATAACATAGCTAACCACAAAGTAACATTTATCTAAACACAACATGCACATAATAGACATGACAATATTAATAAATAAAAATACTTATCTACTCTATAATCCCTCGAGTGGCCAACTCTTGGGCATTCCTACTATCGGTTCAAATCACATGCAGTACTTTAGCAACTTCAAAGTAAATCCCATTCACAATACTTCCATTACTCAAAATCTGATTACTCAAAACAAATTACTTAGAACAAGACTGGCGGTATTCATTCATTCATGTCATAAAAGTATATCAGTATAGAGAACATAACTAAACAATATATCAAATATATCATAACAACATAGTATATATATCCAAGTTTTGAGCAACTATTTATGACTGCACTACTCTAGGATCCTATATTTCAGATGGCAGTTAAATGCCATTGAAGGAGTCTTAAAAGCAAACAGAATTTAAACTAACTGATGTTCATGACATAAAACATAGTAAAGTCTCTGAGTGGAGCCGTAAAGTCTCAAATATTCTTAATAGAAAATAATAAAATGCTTTAAAAGAAGTCTTCCACTATGCACGCCTAAATTTCTAGTGCCCCAACTTTCGACGCTCTGACTTCAACCGCTTGAAGTCAACTCCTTTCATAGGCCATGCATAGGTCCCACACAATTACTCAAATTCTATACTATTATATCAAAATTAGTAGCTAATTCCAATCAATTTGAGAAATAAATATTTATACACCATTTTATCAAAAGTAGACAATTATTGCTTCTAAAAATAAACAAATTGGCATGGCTGGGGTGGTTGGCAAGAACAAAAAGGGGTATTTATCTCATCATAAGAATGAGGTTGTTTATACCTCATCACCTACAACATGACAACTTTCACCTATCCATGAACTTCAGAAGATAAGGTACACCTATGTATAGATGATATTGATCCAACAACATGCTCATGACTTTCATCACCATATCCTTCACCTCACAACTCCTCTGACAAACACTCCTTTGTCTGCTCCTTTGATCATCACTCTTTGACTACTCCTCTGATCATCACTCCTTTGACAACATATACACATCCACTCTCTTGTCATTGTTATCACTGGGAATTGCACCCATATGCAAGGATGGTAAAGCTCTACAATTCTGTGTAACATGGGACTAATTTCAGGTTTTGGGTGCCCTATATTGAAATTAGACCTCTAGATTGTGGGTTGGTTCCCTTCGAATGTTCTATTGGGATGTATATTTTTTTTTTATTTTGGAAAAATGATGAAAGAAACTATATGAAATGTAAAATGTAAAATTTGGTGATGCACCTGATTTGGAAAAAAAATATGCAATCTGATTTACAATATTACTTAGAAATCTGACTTTCACACAATCCAATCTTAGCATAAATATCACAAAAGTGATTCTAAGGAAGGCTTGAAAACATGATTTCTATGAAGGAAATGGTTTTTCACAACACAAAAAGACTACTTCTGGTTAACACAACCTAAGACCTATGATGATTATATGCTTAATGTTGCAAGCAATAAAGTGAGACAATAATTTTAAAGGTTTAGTGGTTAAACACAACAAAATTTCATTAAATCACTTCAAATAATTAGCACTAAATGGATAGGTAATTAATTGATCTCAAAGAAAAAAAGGAAATATTGCAATGAAGACAAAAAAACCTGTAACCTACCAATCTCTTAATAAAACTATAAAAATGAGCTACAAGAATTCTCCAATCTATCTGAATCAGAATGATAATCAAGAACTAACTTCCTAATGAATAAAGTTTTACAATATATAGAAAAGATAGCTCAAAAGATTGACCTATAAACAACTGGAATTTGAACCTCAATTACCTCAAAATAGCACATGCAAAATGATAACTGATTCCCACGTAAACCCTGAAATCATGAAAAAAACACCTCCAAACTGATGGAAAAATAGATATAATGTGTCAAAATTGGTGTTGGTCCATGCACCAATGAAATGAAGTGTCTGACTCAAGGTAAACTGCTCAATCTACTCCTCAAACTGTTTCTAATTGAAAGCTCAAACTGATGACTTAATTCTTCTTATCACTCCATGCACAAGTCAAAAAATAACTTATATCTTCACCAATCCATGCAATGTAATGACAAGTAAATAATATTCAATAAATGAATATTCCATCCAAGACCTCCTGTGTGCTATATATGACTTATATTTTAAAATAATTTATTTAAGGTATTATTAGAACTATTAGTGTAATTGTCCTAATAATATCTTTAATAAATTATAATATATTTTTCTATTTATAACATACGTAAAAAAAACCTTATATCTCCCTTTGACTATACATCCTTACCATGCAATAAATCAAAAATACCCTTATTACTCCATGCACAGGTACATTCATCATGCAATGTCTAACAGTCTAAGAAGACTCTCCACCATCTTCCTAAATGCCTTATCATGCAAATCATATTTTCTCATATGCAAAGCAATGAATCCTAAATATAGGCCTCTGCCACCTTGTATGCATCTTGTCTTCACATCTGTGAGTTCACACCTTTGACCTCTTTTGATGATTCCTTCCAAAAGCATAAGGAATATTCCACCTTGGCCATGTAAAGTCTCATGTCGACCTCAAGGTAATGAGCATCATGTTTGACTAAAATAGTTGACATTAGAAGGAAAGGGGTTTTGCATAATTAAAAATCACAAGGCATTAAGGCTTTAAGCCTTACCCTTATTACTACCGACCACCTTTGGACACAAGACACCCTCCTGTCGGCCACTCTTTGCAATAATCACTAGGGATTATATCATTGAAAGTTTTGACCATGGTAGACAAAAAGATTTAGTAATGATTTTGGCATTTTATGGGTCAAACATGAGGAATGAGAAAGATGCTTCAAACAAAACAGTGAATAACCCTAAATTTTGTCATTCATTTTTACTCTTTCATACTGGCTGCCGCTCTGCAAGTTTGTTGCACTAGGGTTTGATTACTCTCTGCATTTCCTCCATCTCCTTGGCTCTTTGTGTTTTAACTAGTTTTTTTCACCATTTCAATAGCATTATCTTCATAAATGGCCGCGGCCATCACTAGTTTCTCCTTCTATATTCTCTTCTTGACAATATTCTTGCTTTCTATATCAAAATCTTCTTGTGAAATGTGAGAAAATCTAAGAAAGAGAAAGGAAAGACCTATAGGAGGTCACTGCCATTACTTCTCTCTCCTCTGCTTTTGAAGGTAACTCCTGCTCTCTAAGCTGTAGATACTTGATTTATCTCTGTATATCTCAAAAAGAGACAAGAGTCTCAATCTTTTTCATCTAGGTATCTTTGAATATTATTTTCTTTTTGTATGGCCATGGCCACTGTCACTTTCTTTAGCATATCACTAGTTTTTATATGAAACTTTGAAGGGTTTCCAGCTTTGTCATTAGGGTTTCTTTGGAAATGCACATAATTGCATTGTATGCATACGACCATACTAGAAACACATGCTTTCTCCTTCTCTACTGCTCTATAAAAGATGATGAAAGACTTTATACCTGTAGCAAGGGTTTTGACTATAATGATGATTTATGCCTTCTTCAGGCCCGATCATGATAAAAGATATATTGTATCTTCACCTTTTCTTTTCACTGTGTAAAAATAGAGACTAGGGTTTCATTCTTTTAATGAGGGTTTCAAAAAATTGAACAGCTGGGTTTTCATTCATGCACAAAATCCTGTCTTCTTGTCACGACCATGCTATGAAAACCTTTCTGTAGTGCTCATTTCACTAGAAGCCAAAAATGCAATAAGGGTTTCAAGACTTTTGAGATAAGGGTTTCATTCTTTTAATGAGGTTTTCACTACTTGATGAAAGAATGTAGGAACTTTCATTTTTTGATTTTGGGTATGGTAAGAAGTTACCCATTGCTGCACTGAACTTCTTGGTATATCATCTTTCTCACAGTGAACACCCTCTTGTTGGCTATCATCCTATAAGTGCTATGTGTATGATGGGAACCCTTCTCTCAGCTCCATGAGAAATGTTGCATATCAATGGTATATGACTACTTCTAGATGCTTGATTGTATCATGATTACTTGTTTATCTTTTGAACATGCTTCAGTCCTTCCTCATTACAAAGTATGAATGTTTGAACAATGTGGCATTAAGTCTGAATATCTTGTAGCATATAGATTTCATTTGTCAACTACTTTCTGAATGTTGAGGCTTCTCTGTCTATATCTATTAATCATTATTGTATGGTTGCCCATCTGCATCTACTTCTTTAACCTTGGCTAGATCATGAATGTTGCCCTATGTATGTGATTGTAGGATTATTGTTGTCTTCATTTACATCTGGCTATGGAATTCTTTAGATACACCTCCTGACTGCCTTTGTGCATGCTCACCTGCTTATCTTTTGATGCATTTGGATCCTATTGTATTATAAAGAATATTCCACTTATCATGTCTTTGATCTCCTCTTTCAATCATTTATCATGGCAAAATGTTTGTCATGATTGTGTCATTTAGAAACAATGGCATATGAGATAATGACTGTTTGTTTTGTGCCTCTATCAACATCATCATTGTAGCATTTGGCATATCATGTGCCTTCTACTGCTTCTCCTCCATCATTACTGTGGTATTCACTTTCAAGATTGTTCTACTCCTATTGATGGGCATGGGAGTTGTGATCTTTTTCTGACTGTAATTGCTTGCACAAGGCACTTCATGATCACTGTCATGAATATGCATAGTAAATGTGACTGTACTTGTTTAATCTTTTGCAAGGTATCTCTCCTTCTATGCTGTCTATATTTTCTGATTCATCTGAATCCATATGATGTTAGCTCCTTGTGGAATTTGCTGACTATAGCATAATGTCCTTTCACTTGTTCCAAGGCATATGATAAGTCTTGTTTGAATAATACAGTGATGAGACTGTGATCATGCCATGATTTCCACGTGTCACTTGAATGTTTGAACATTTGATTATATTGGTACTGTGGCAGCTACCTGGAAACATGGGCTCTCTATTGATGACTTAATCATATGGAATTTGACTTGGCTATTTTGTCTTGTTAGATTTTCTTGATCATCTAGTTCCATGGCATATGTCTATCAGAGTTATTGATGCCTGTAAGATGCCTTTGTGCAATGAATGCACTTTGTCAGTTGTTTATGTCACTTGATCATATGAGATGAAATAAATACATGCATTCAAAAAGATTTCTGCATTTTAGATGGCTCCTGTAGCCTGTATATTCTGTCTGATATGTACATGAGACTTGATTGGCATATGTCCTTTTAATAGCAAGACTTACATCACTTGTCAAAACTATAACATGATATTTATTTGTTGTTCTTATACACATGATCAGATAAGCTTCTTAGTGTATACTGTAACTCATGTACATGAGTATGTTTTCTGAAAGTAATGACTACACTTATCTCTATTGACTCTTCTGTCATTTCTTAAGTCTAATTTTGCAAATGTGACATAAATCATGACAGACAAAATGGTATTCTGATAATGATATGAAAAAGATAAAATACATTCTGTGATTGTAATCTAATTTCTGCACACTTGACTCACTTGTGTTAATATGATTTGCGCCAATCAACTATAATAATGTCATGATGACATAACTTTTCTACAAGTTGATTAGATGATGCATGATGTAGCTTGGAATAATGCATCCTGTCTTTTGTGATACTCTTTTCAAATGAAAAGAAAACATGCTGGGTTCAAACCCTTGTGGGAGCCACATTCAATCCACATGTTTATTTATCTTCAAATCAGCAACAATACTTGTCCTATACCTGCACATTGAACAAACAAGTTAGCATAAAAATATACCTTATAGTATTGATTAATCGTCTTCATGGTTTCTTCTTGATTTGTGCATACATCTAATCTGATCTCTCATATGAATACATGATGTGATAAGTAAATGTATCTATTTGATAAAAGCATGTGATAACTTTAAACATCCAAAGTGCTAATAGGGTTGTCCCCAAAAATTTTGCAGGTTCAACTGATGATGGAGCTGAAAGTAAAGATCAAAGATTGAAGACTTGAAGATCGACATCAACAAACAACCTTCTTGCTTAGGCAATGATGGATGTTTCATTTTATCATGTGTTCATTTCTTTTCTTTTATCAAACAAATGCGTAGCTTGCATGTCTACAATTTCTCAGTCTAGTTACCCCCACGGCTTGTGTGGGACACATTTGAACACTTCTTTTAAGCATGATCAATTAATTTCTCTTATGCATATGATGTATATGTATTTCCTTTTCAATCAATGCATGAGATAAAGTAACAGATACTTGAATGTATGTTTAAAACTTGACATGAAATAATAGTTTCATACAAATATCTTTCTTTATTTATCCAAAACTGATTAAATGAATAATCAATCTAACTTATAACTCTTGAAAGATAACATGATGCAAAACAACTGTATTTCTTGAATGACTGATACCTTGGCAATCCTATTCTCTTGTCATGATAACTCATCAGTCTTGATTAGACTAATGGGTTATCTTGTCAACTGAATCCCCTTCTCAGCTCTTGTCAAGATATCAACCTATTCAATAAATGCATAACCTTAAAGTTTTCTTTTATTCCTTTTGAACAATTACACTTAGGTCCAACTAATTTTAAGTGTGAACAAAAAATTAGTAACAGTCATCAATGACAAAAGTAAGCCTTCCACATTACATCTCTTTTAACATCAATGACAACTTATGCAACACTCATCAAGCTTGTCAACAACAAAATTACAACAATAACATGTTAACAATTTGTAAGAGAGTGAACACCTCGACTATCCCAACTCCCATAAAAACCATAGTCCACCACCAAGTACTCCTTCCATGTGAGGTGAGTGAACCAAGTGACATGACCTCCACTTCACATGATCATACCATTGTTATCCATGAGATTCTCCACTACTTAGTTGGATATTCCCAGAAGAGCAGGAGTGATCCAATCCATGCAATCAAGAAGGGTGCAACACATGTGCCATTTTGAATCCACCTCATTCACTTTTATGGTGAATAGATTTAGAATATCACATATTTTGGTAAGCTTAACATGAAGGGAAAATCCTTCTCGACAAGCCCTTTTGTTTCCATCTATATTCTTGCCTTCCTTTTTCTTGGACCATCACATTTACTCTATGGTAAGCACTATACCCTGAATACATCGACATTGAAAATGCAACAGGGAGAGGATCCCTTGGAAGCTAGCCTTCTATCATTTGATCGATACATCCCATTGATCCCATGGCACCTATTACAAATAGGTATGATTATAAGGACATTGACTTGGATGATGGGTGACTAGAACCACACAAATCCATAACTTCCAACAACCTAGCCTAGAGATAAGATATTATGCTCCAATGAAACCTAGATCAAGATAGAGCATGCCAAGTGATTGTATAGTCAAAAATAGATCAATAGGGTTATCCCATCACAAATCGTCACAAATCGTAAAGACAAGGACACCTAGATTAACAACAAACTAAGCCATTTAGAAAGAAATAGAGAAGATGCCCAAGTGGATTAAGAGGTCCTCCATATAACCTTTCAAAATGAATAGACTACAACACATGAGGCTACTTAATGGGGCTACTCAACCCCCACATGTTGAAAAAATCCCATGTCATGGTGGAGAAACATAGGAGAAGCCACCCCTAAAGTGCTTATGGCCACCTTGGTCTAACAAATTAGGACTCTCAAAACTAGGGTACTAAGTATCCAATACATAATCTATCTCAAGCAACTGAAAGACCAAGGTCTTTGAGGCACTAGACTTGCACCAACACTTTTGCTATGGAAACAATTAAACAAAACTAAGGCGTAGCCCTGCTACCCCCTATGTTAACTTCTACTCACACAATATGAGTAGTAAGTCCATGCCTCCATTGTCCTTACCATTCAATATGGCAAGATTCAATCAACCAAGTGGGATCCCTGTCATACAAAGTCAACCCCAAACAATCATGTCTAGTTTCTAAAATATAAACTCAACATTGCATAACTATCTAGTCTTTTTAGGATATCAACAACCTAGCACGCCCTTTCAAATGCAACAAGTGTAGGAAGCTCCACCCATAGGGCTTATGTTTGGAGGAACTACTCCTTCCATGCATAACCTATTTTTGAGAACATACCTAGAGTATCTAAAGGAGCTGTTAGACCACATAATTTGAAACATCATGTTGCCTTGTCCCCTCCCAAAACTTCCAAAGTTCAAATAAGTGGGAGATCCCAACTCACACATTAAGGTTTACACCATGGTGGTGCAAGAACTCCTTCCTTGGGATGGTGTAGTGGTGATAATTTTTCTAAAGACCTTGGAGAGTATCGCCTTGGATTGGTATTATTGACTCCCAAAGGCATCAATCAACTCCTTTTGACAACTCATTGGTGAGTTCATCATCACTTTTTATATGAACAAATTAGTAAAACAAGAATTTGAGAATTCCTAATTGTTAAACAAGAAGCTAACAAATTATTTGTGCACTTTATCACACAAAGGAGGCATGTCCTCTACTCCTCAACTAGTGCACCAAACATGGATCATAGTGAATTATGCGATCTCTTCCTACACACCATTAACAAGGACACATGGGAGGAGATTCAAAAAATTCCCTATGAAGTGGCTCTTAAGAGTGCTCTCAAAATAGATCAAGCTACTATTAATAGTAGGAGAAAGGAGTATGACACAAATGAAAGGTTGGTAACCAATGACAATAATAATAATAATATCAACCCATTAATTCCAAAAATCTTGAAGAACAACAACAATAATGCAACTATTGATGAGTTTATAGACATCTTTCCATTAAAGAATGATAATAATCACAACTATAACAACTACTGTGGTGACAACTACATGAATTCGAGGAATCAGAATGCCAATTCCATTGTGATGCAGAGTTAAAAAGAAAATGCTTCAGAAACATGGGTGAATACCCATCAAACCCACAATACAGAGAGATTAGTGTTTAATCAGCGTTCAATAGCCTCCTCAAGGTCCAAACAATACTGAACCACACACACATTCTTCACTATCGGTGAGAAAACACACCATTGGTGAGCTTAAAAATTCATTTGCTAATAGGCTGATGCCACCACGACTCTGTCTTCTTGCTTCTGACAGACACCCCATTGTTGACTCCTATCAGCCAGACAGACCGCTATTGACAAAGCCCTGACCAAGGTCTACCGATACGCTGATACAACCCATCGTCGGTGAGACTCCAAACATCGACGAGGCCTTAAGTCCCTTAATCGATATACCGATGCGTTATGTTACCTTCGGTGAGACTTACTTCATTAGCAAGACTCTCAACTTCTCTCCTGATGCACCGATGGCATTATCTTCGGGAAGACTCTTCTCATCGGCGAATGCTTACAAACTTTGGCTGATGCACTGATGGACCAACTCTTGAGGTTGACTTTGACTTTCACTTATTGGCAAGATGATTTCTATCAGCCACAGTAGGATTAGTTTCACCGATACACCGATGACTACTTCTGTAACTCTACAACTACACAGACACTAAACAAGTATATAGAAACAAAACTCAACAGAATGGAAAACAATCTAACTCTAAGGAAGTCATTCCACTGATTTCGAAGAAATCTCAACCAGTGGAATGCTTCCGATTTACATCTCTACAATTAAACCGAACAGAACTTTTTATTGCTTCTTCTCAAAAAATATACATACATCAATCTTCTCTGCCTCTGTGTCTGTGTCTGTGTCCCTTAATGAACACAACCCTACTATATAGGATCTCATATCAGTAGTTACATAAGTTGGAAAGCGAACCACCCTACAACTACCTCTTCCATTTAGTTACATCCATTCAAATCAGTTACAATCTTTAATGACACATATACAGACTCAATGTTATATGCTACTCGGCCAACTATGATTCAATAAGGCGCTAAGGCCTTACAGACATGAAAAGACAACTTAGACAAAATAGAGTAGGGATCCTCCTGATCCTCAGTGTCTTGGGGTGCTCTTGCACCATACAACCAACCAACAAACATTTCCAAGTCCCTTGGAAATGTATTTGCAAAACAAAACAGTTTTCGTCTCCATCTCTGTTTGTCCTGGTCTTTATCTTTCACTCTGCCTCTTCAGCTTCAAGCTTCAAATCTTCGCACCAATGGAATAGTGGCGACCAACCAACCAACAATGGCAAACTACTATCAGCATTTCAGAGTATCTTCAGGCTCCTTCTACTCCTAGCAATGGAGTACTCTCAGACTGATCAAAGATTCAACGACTATAACACAATGCTCAATCAAATGTCTATCCTACATGTTGCTTTACAGATCCATTCCTCTCGTCCAATAGCAGATCCTGGAGATGCACTACCACTCTCTCTCTCAGTGGCCTCACTCTGCACCCTCTTCCAGCCAAATCTCTATTGGTGAATGGTCTTGACAGACCTCATCATCTTTTGCCCACACACTACAGGAATCCTATTCCTTCTCGCAACTAGATGGCACGAGCATCTGCAACAGTCTAGTAACTACTGTCAGCCTTCAAAATACTTCTTATGATCTTTGTTTTCAAAATGGTCACCAACCAAACATTTTGTTTCAACTCTTCAGTTTTCCTTCAACTTTTCACCTGCCTTCTCAGTGACAGAAATCAAATACACAACACCTCCGCCCAGACCTTTCGCTAGCTCTGATACCAATTTGATGCAAAGCTAAAAAGAAAATGCTTCAAAATAGGGGTGAATAGCCATCAAACCCACAATATAGAGAGATTAGTGTTTAATCATCTTTCAATACCCTCCTCAAGGTCCGAACAATACCGAACCACACACACATTCTTCACTATCGGTGAGACAACACACCATCAGCGAGCTTAAAAATCTGTTTGCTGATAGGCCGATGCCACCACGACTCCATCTTATCACTTCTGACAGACACCCCATTGTTGACTCCTATCAGCCAGATAGACCACTATCAGTGAAGCCCTAACCAAGGTCTACCAATACGCCGATACAACCCATCGTCGGTGAGACTCCAAACATCGATGAGGCCTTAAGTCCCTTAACTGATAGACCAATGCGTTATGTTGCCTTCGGCGAGACTTACTTCGTTGGCGAGACTCTCAACTTCTCTCCTGATGCGCCAATGGAATTATCTTTGGGAAGACTCTTCTCATTGGCAAATGCTTATAAACTCTGGCCGATGCACCGATGGACCAACTCTTGACATCGACTTTGACTTTCGCTTATCGGCAAGACGATTTCTATCAGCCATGGTAGGATTAGTTTTGCCGATACGCCGATGACTACTTCTGTAACTCTACAACTACACAGACACTAAACAAGTATACAGAAAAAAAAACTCAATAGAACAGAAAACAATCTAACTCTAAGGAAGTCATTCCACTGATTTTGAAGAAATCTCAACCAGTGGAATGCTTCCGATTTACATCTCTACAATTAAACTGAACAAAACTTTTTATTGCTTCTTCTCAGAAAATATACATACATCAATCTTCTCTTCCTCTGTGTCTGTGTGTTTGTGTCTCTTAATGAACACAACCCTGCTATATAGGATCTCATATCGGCAGTTACATAAGGTGGAAAGTGAACCGCCCTACAACTACCTCTGCCATTCGATTACATCCATTCAAATCGGTTACAATCTTTAATGACACGTATACAAACTCAATTTTATACCGCTACTCAGCCAACTATGATTCAATATGGTGCTAAGGCCTTACAGACATGAAAAGACAACTTAGACAAAATAGAGTAGGGATCCTCCTGATCCTCAGTGTCTCGGGGTGCTCCTGCACCACATTGATTATCCACCATGAAATAACTATGAGGAATGAGCTAGACAAAACAAATGGTCATATAGCAATAATTGGTATGACCCTTACCAAAAATCTTGCATTTTTTATCCTAACAAGTACTACATATTTCATAAAAGAAGGGGGCATGACACTTAGTCATGTCGGGAGCATCAATGGTTTATCTCAAATCTCATGGAGGATCAAAGACATCTATTTGTAGACATGTTCCTCCTCTGACACAAAAATCTAAATCACAATTGTTAGGGGCTAGTCACCCTTGAGAATTTAAATTTAAGGATCTACCAGTATCAAATTTCCTTTAAATTGCAAAAATCTCATGTTTGTGCCCTGCTTCTACATTTTGTTTCAGATCAAGTCAGGGGGTAGTTTGTTTTGATCAAGTCTTAGGTGGCAACTTATTTTGAATTTGCAACAGTCCATAAATTTTATACAAGGGTTTCCACATAGAAGCATTTCACAGTGCTTAGAGTTTATCAGTTTAGACAACTCTTAGTGTTATGCCATTGGAATGGTTTGTTCGAGTCATCACTTGGTGAGGCCGTTTAGCCAAAGGGACTCAGCGAAATAAAGGGAGGTTGTGGAGATGTTGATTCTTCTAAAGAGATGTTGCCACTTGGAATCATCAAGCATGTTTAAAATATGTCAGTCCTGACAACTTTTAAATGATGTGCCATTGGTTGATATAACATTGAGTCATTCTCAGTGGGCCCCTCCTTTATTTCATTGATGTAAATGCTTGATGGAGTCTCTATGCTACATGGATGCACTGTTCAAGTCTAAAAGTTGTCAGTTCTGACAAATTTTAAATATTGCACCATTGGTTGGAGGCGAATGAGTCACTTCCAAGTGTGCCTGATAAATCAAAATAAAAAGTGGTGCCTGGAGGATTTATTTTGGACAGGTAGAGGCTCCACACACAATCTTGAGACTTCATCACTGACACTCTTTTAGTGTTGCACTATTGGCTAGGGAGAATGACTTAAGTCTCAGGTGGGCCCCTCTTTCAAAGGGGAAACAAAATCTCCTAATGACCTCTCATAGGTCCACGTGTTGATGCCATGTGCATTGTGAGGGATGGCAACACTGACACTTCTAGGTGTTGTGACATTGGTTAGTTCTTCCAGGTCGACTTGTGGCAGGGCCCATTGATTTGAAACCTGATAAGGAAAGGTAGACTGTGGAGTTCCATTTATTGAGTTCCATGTGTCAACACGATGCTACATGTTTTGAATGGTGGCTCTGACATATTTTCTTGTTGCACCATTGGTTGTTTCAATGCCAAGTCACTTGTTGTGAGTCCCATTTTCTCTATGAGGCATCATAGGGCTTCAAACCGTCAATTAAAGGCCAAAGGTATTCGATGGTTTGCACATCATGTAAATCTTGTCAAAGCCAATGGGTGTTAGGTGATGTACCATTCACTAAGGTAGGTGAGTCAGTAGGTCTGTGACCTTGTGAAAAGGTTACATAGGCATCTCTAGGGGAACATGTGGTAGTATGACAATATGACAATACACTTGAGACTATTGGGTCTCATGCACATGGTCTTGGTGAGTCTTAAATGCATTAGGCATGCGCCCAAGACTTTGCCATTAAGGTGAAATAAAGATGAAGCATAGATAAGCTATGGAGTGGGTGAGATTCAATGCCAGAGGTGATAGAAGTAGATGAGGTAGGTGATTTCTACCCAGGTGCAGCAGTGGAAGAAGGATTTCTATATATACATGGTTAGAAGATGTATTTCGGGCTGGTCACTAAACTAATTTTCTAGTTTGCAAGTGCCTCAGGTGATTTTAGGACATCAAACAAAGCTAGTTAGGGCTGCAAGTCAAAGGTGGAACGACTGCGAGTTGAGAGAGATCATCTACAACAACAATATTCAAATGCTAGGGTGGAGGCAACAAAGCTTAGTGGCAAAATCAGGGGTTTGCAGATGCGCCCAGGACTCACTCATGGTCTATAGTTTCCCATCAAAATCCATCTATTACACAACCACCACCAGGTCTTGAGGGGTATAGCAGCCACGGTCTTGCAGGTTGATGAGACTTGTAGTATATTGTTTTTGTATCATTATGACACACCACATTTTGTTGTAGTGGCAATTTTGTACATCATGTATTGAAACTCTTACATGTATCTATATGATTATTTTGATTGGTAATATTGTGTTATGTGATGTTTTGATTAGATGTCATTTGTGATCTAATTAGAACAATGTGCCAAGTTGTTTAATTAAATGTGACAAAGATCTAATTAAATGTGGTAAATTGACATGTATGTTATAATTAAATACAATTGTGATTTAAATAAACAACCAAATGAGATTGTTTAATAAATACTACAATGATCTAATTGATACATGTATTGATGAGATGTTGTTTTCTAGATGAATCATGTGATCTAATTAAACAACTTGTTAAAATCGCTTAATTAACTACAACAATGATTGCCTAGTGTACACACATGTTAAATTAAATACAATTGTGATTGAACTAAACAACGTGATAACATTGTTTGATTAAATGCGACATTGATCTAATTAACATGGTGTGTGAATGCTAAATGTATGCTAACAAGTAATTCTTAGTACTTAGGAAACTACTTTAAGAATTCAAGACAACTACTTATTTACATCAAGAATGAAGCCACATATACTAAATAGATAAACATATTAACTATCTGGCATAATGTGATTTAAATAAATGCTAGCATTCAAAAATGAAATGATGTAATGAAATTTTAAAGCTAGGAAAGGAAACTAAGCATAGTATCTACGTAAGTGTATAGCATTAATAGGTTCCTTGAGAGGTGTACCATTCATTGTCAATAATCTATATGCACCTAATCCATAGACTTCGGTGATGAACTTCCCTTTTTCACTTGAAGGAGCATTTACATTGCGTTGATTTTCGTAGAGCACCAAATCACCAACCACGAATGAGCAATGAATGACACACTCATTATAGTTGCATTAGATGTTATTTTGATAGGCTTGGAGATGTTCGAGAGCATTTATGCGTTATTCATTGAGCATCTCAAGTTGTTGAATTTTTTGTTCTCTGTAAGAATTGTCGTCGAGGATGCCATTAGGAGAAATTTGTAATGAAGGAATTTCTAACTCCAAAGGCATGATTACATCAACACCATACACGAGATTGTATGGGGTGGTACCCATAGCCATAAAAACACTCATTCAGTAAGCCCACAATGCATAAGAAAGTTGAGTTGCCAATCCTTGTCATTTTTGTTAACAATTTTTCAAAGGATTTTCTCAATTGTTTTATTCGAAACTTTTTCTTGGCCATTTGATTATGGATAATATGGGGTAGAGAAGCGATGTTGAATGCAAAATTTCTTGAAGAAATTCTTCACTTCTTTTTTCTTAAATGATGAACCATTATCAGAGTCCAAAGTGGAAGGAAGACCAAATCGAGAAATGATGTTATCAAGGAGAAAGTGATAGATTACTTGAGCAGTCGTTGATTAGAGTGGGACCTCTTTGACCCATTTCATGAAGTAGTCAGTGGTTGTGAGGATGAAAGTATGTCCTTGAGAAGGAGGAGAGTTTTCTACAATAAGATCCATGCCCCATATAGAAAATGGCCAAGGGGATACCTGGGCATGAAGTACTTGAGCAAAAGCTTGAATGAGATTGTTATGTTGTTGACATTGAGGGTACTTTTTGATGAAAGCAAAGGAATCTTGTTCCATACTTTTCCAATAGTAACCCATGCAAAGCAATTTTTGAACCAAAGATCGACCTCCAAAATTCCCCCCCATAGACACTTGAATGTGCCTCCTCCAGGGCAATGGGAATCTCTAATTTATTGAGACAATGGAGAAGGAGGCCATTGTATCCTCTATGATAGAGAATATTAGATAGAATGATGTACTGCGACGTGAGCTTGTGAATATGAGCCTAAGAATTTTTAGATGAGGGATTAGGAAAGGTACTATCACACAAATATTGGAATATATTGGAGTGCCATTCGTCTGAATCGATGTTACAACATAAGGCAATATCGGAGGAATTTTTAGATATAAATGGTGAACCAAGATTATGACTGGTGAACTGATAGTCTATGGATGAATCATTAAGGGATATAAGGGAGGTAGCACTCACCATTGCATCTGCATGTCGATTATCTTTTTGTGGAATTGTATCGATTGTGAAAGAGGAGAAATGTTTCAAAAGTGATAAGGCCAAGTCACGATACTAAGATAATTTATCTTGCTTCGCTTGATAAGATCTAGTGACTTCTCCTATGATAAACTGGAATCACTTAATATACAAGTATGTTGAGACTAGAGAGACAATACGGTGCACAAGCCAACAATAAGGGATTTGTACTCTGTAATGTTGTTGGTACACAGAAAGTTGAGGTGGTAAGATAGGGGAATTGACTTACCTAAAGGGGATACTAGTATAACACTAGTACTGGAGTCAATTTGACATCTAGAACCATTAAAGAACAAGTCCCACCTCTGATCAATATCCAAGGGAAGTACATGATTGTTAGGGAACGAGTCTTGATTTGGAAGAGAAAATGGTGAAGGAGTGTCAACTAAGTGGCCAGTCAATTCTTGACCCTTAAGATCAAATTCCATTAACAACATTACCCATTTGGCCAAACATCCTAAAAGATCCATTTTAAAGAAGAGACGGTTCAACAAATCAAATTTTATGATGACACGCATTTTAGCATTTAGAAGATAGTGTCTCAACTTATGTGTTGCAAATACAAGATCTAGACACTATTTTTTGATTGCAATATATCAGACTTCATAATCAAGCAAAGTTTGGCTAATGTAATATACAACGTGCTCTTTTCCATCGTCATCATGTTGTGCCAATAGTGCTACGAGAGCAGTGGATGAAGCATAAGTGTAAAGAAAGAAAGGACATCCAGAGACAACTAGATGTAAGATAGGGGGATTGGAAAAATAGATTTTTAGATCGTCAAAAGCCTTTTGGCAATCTGCATTCTAGTTGAAATGAGAATCTTTCTTGAGAAGTTGAGTGAAAGGGAGAGTCTGATTTGCTAGTTATGAGACAAACTAATGAATAGCTTGAATCTTTCCTTGTAAACTATGAAGTTGAGAAATATTTTTCAGAAGTGGCATGTTGATGATAGCATCAATCTTCTTTGTATCCACCTCAATCCCATGATGTGAAACAATGAATCCCAATAGCTTGCCGCTATCAATGCCAAAGACACATTTACATGGATCCAAGCTCATGTTATATTTATGAATATGTTCAAAGATTTAGCAGAGGATTTTGACATGATTTTGATGCAAGGACTTGGCCAAAATGTCGACATAGTCCTCCAAGATATTGTGGATGAAATCATGGAAGATGAGGGTCGTGTTGAATGCAGAGAATACTGAGAGGGGGGTGAATCAATATTCTTAAAACCTTTTCATTTACACATTCGCTTATCCATTTACCAAATTTTATAACATGAAAGTAAAGTAAACATGAGAAGAGAAGCCACAAATTCATAACACATAGACACCAAGATTTTACGTGGAAAACCCAAAAAGGGAAAAAACACAGTGAGTGTTATCTCACAATATATTATGATAACAATACTGAATTACATGAAGGCTCACTACCTTGGGACTCATTGTCCAAGAAGTGCTCATTGCAATAGGCTCATTGCCAAGAGAAAAGAAGATAGAAGAAGAATTGGCTCACTGCTAGGAGATGATTGCTACAAATGCATCTACAGAATGCTGGGGTGTAGTTCCATTTATAGCTTAGTATACAGACTCAAAAGTATTCATAATGTATGCTCTACTTTACATAAACTCTTCTCTTCTACCCTTACTGTCTTTTTTCTAGTCATAACTCTGCTTTAGATTGCATACACATTGAATTCGCACACATCACACCATATCACACTTCAAAACCGAAATTCATCAAGTATATATATATATCTGCTACAAGATCTATCTCATAGTTAGGTCGGCAAGCCAAATATGAACCGTGTATACAAATGTTATATCTTGTCGGCTTGGACTTGTGCACAATCTACAATGCGGACCCAAACAATAATTCAATAGTCTTCATAGAGGTTGGCACAAATCATTCAACCACTTAGATTGATTGTTCAAACAATATATCTTTTCTGCATAAAGATCTAACATGTTTGTCGGCTTGTCTCTTAAGAACATGCTTGACCAATTCATTTGTCACATCATAACTCTCACTGCGAACCATATGAGACTCAAAGATTCACAACCAACATTCATTTTGGACCTCTCAGTATACCTTTAGAACCATAGGATGAAATATGCAATAGCGGAGGAATGCAGACCCTTTTACTCTGGTACTATGCACTGTTCCTGCCTTTACTCTGTTTACCTGGATTAGATATTTTGTAATATGACTTCTGGAGGAAGTCAGAACTTGAATACTGGAGCATGTGGTCACCAAGTGACTATGAATAACATACCTAAACCGCATATAATTAACTTCAACTACAGAGGCATACTGACAGAAACACTGTCATTTACACTATATCATGCATACTACCCATACTTAGCCATTTATCCTTCTGGAGTAAAGTCTCTTTGCCATGCTGGTGGAATCTCATTTCTTTGTTGCATCAATGACAACATTCAATCATTCATCAAAGCAGTGTCTCTTGCCAATAATCTCCCCCTTTGGCATTGATGGCAACATTTAGTGAAAAATGCTTAACTGCTCCCCCTTTCTAAATAAACTCTATTTTTCTTCTCCCCCTCAGGTGTTTGTCCATTCTTCACTAGTCTTCTTCTCCCCCTTTGAGATCAATGGCAAAGGTGTACGTACAAGGGTCAAAACTACCAAACCATCATATTCTGCTATATATGTACAAATACAATCTTCAACTTAATTAGTTGTAGGTGACAGAATATCCTTGTGCACAATCTTTAATTATGCTATCTCTCCATCCCACTTAATCTTAGCACTATTTAAAATTTGGATGTTCTCATTTACTTGAATTACCAGATCTTTTGCCTTCTTCACGCTAATAGATATGTCAGTTGTATCATGAACCCTTAAGGCTTCTGTAGCTAGACTTGTCATGATTTCAATTTTAGAGTTTATTATCCTTCTCAGTAGACACATCTTGTTTTTAATTTCTTCCTATCTACTGAGCAGACTACTTATGTTGTTCTGAATATTTACAACTTGTGTTTCTATGTTGTTGATTGAGTTAACTGCTGGATCAAAGGTCTTAGAAATATTTATAAGTTGAAGCTCCATGCTTTTGACCTTCTCTTCTATTTCCTTAGTAGTCTCAAGCCATGACAAACAAAATTTGTATATATCACAGGCTTCCTTGATTGCATTCTCCATATTCTTGATACTATCTTTTAACAAAATTTTGTCACTGTCTAACTTGATTTTTAACTCAACTAGTGTTTTATCTTCAAATTCCTTTCTAACTTTGATGTCAATGGATTTTTCAAAGGACTCAAAATGAGTACTTACAGAATTTATCAAACCTTTGAGCTGATCAAATGATGACACTGATATGTCTTTTGGGTATGAGGGTAGAATACCAGATGCTTCATCAATGAGTTCATTGTCCTGCATATATATTTTCAGCATTTCTTCCTGAGCATTGGCTTGCACAGCTGATACTAATTTGAATTTCTGTACCGAAGTCAAAGATTTCAGATTTATTGGTCCTTGTAGAAATTTGGGTAAGACTGGGATCTATGCTCTTTGTTGCTTTTCCAAAAAATTTGCAACAGTGTCTCTTGCCACTTGCTCTTCACCAAGTGAAACTTTCTTTCTTTTCTTCACTTCTACTACCTTTTCTCTTCTTCTACTACCTTTTCTCTCTATTTCAGTTGTGGTTTTTGTAGTGGATGAGGTCCTTATTGTTTTTCTGGGGCTAGATGCTAGTTTTTCCATTTCAGATCTCTCACCTTTCCTTTCTGGACCATTTGATGTCCATTCAACTAGAGCACTAATGAATTTTAATCCTTCTACTTTCATGTTAGCCTTACTTATTCATCTGATGTTTTCTCTAATTGCTCATGATCCATAGATAATTTTGTGAATGTTCCAAATCTGTCTTCATTGAGATCTTTTGGTTTACTCAGCAATACATTAGGCAATTCAATCAAAAAATCTTCTACAACTTCATACTCTAGTGCAGGAACCCCTACAGTTCTTGGTTCCACAACTTCCATGAAGTATTTTTCTTTGTCTACTATGAATACAATGTCCTTTTCATACTTCATCACTATATTTTTAGGTATCCAGACTCTACATGACATTTTCTTTTGAAAGTTCTCGAAATATCTCCATAGGATTTCATTTTGCTTGTCTGCATTTCCCAAACTTTGCAGGTGATTTCTTATTTGAGTGGCTACTGGTGTATGATCAAACCAGATAGTGTTTCCAAGGCTAGGTAGCTCTTTTAGAAAATAGAAGAGTAGACAAGTGATCAATGTTCCCTATTTGAAAGGATGACCTGTCTCTTTTATTCTTTTCAAGTTCTCCATTAGTTCACTCCAGAGCAATTCACATAGGTCATAATCCATGTTGTTTTTGATCATGTCATATGCTATGTATATGGTTGGTGCAAACATAGATTTTTCCTTGCTGGAATGGTATATTTTGTATTCAATAATCATCAATGCAAATTTGATAGCTAGATTCTTAATATCATTTATTGTAAGTGCATTCTTGTCAAATTTGGCTTCTGTTAGCTGCATTACCACATTGTTCTTCATTTGCTTTGCACCTGGTACCCTTTCAGAGGAGCTCATACTAGTTACAACTTTGATAACTTCTTTAGTTATCATATAGGGTTTGTCAAACCATAGAAACTCATCATGAATCTTGCTTAGAATAAGCTTAACCCATGCATCATTCGGGATCCCAGGAAAATCCAACCAGGTGTCAAGTTTCTTTTCTCCTAGAACTTTATATTCATCTTTTAACACAATATCCATAGTAGTCAGTTCATCCAAGTATAATTTTCCTAGATTCAAGTGATCATATTCCTTTAGATTGACATGAATGTATGCTCTAACATCTTCCTTATGCATAACTCCATGAGGAGTAATTGAGAAAGCCCTTGAAGGATCATTTTCCAGTATCTTGAAGAAATGTTTCTTAATCTTGGGGTGAGGCTTTTTTGTTATCTTGATTACTTGAGGAGTAAACATTTTCCCAAAATAATTCAAACTTCATAGTAGGGCTTTCAAGTTGTAAATACCTTTTCCGCCGAATTAAGGTTTTTCTTTGCTTGAGATCAACTTGATTTGAATCACTTTGGAAATCATTGTAGACACTTGGGCTCTTGCTTCAATTCTCCTGGACACTTGACAAGTTTGAATGCAAAATGAATTTTTCATTGAATGAGCCTCCTTTTAATTCTTTATCTGTCTTGACCTAATCACCATAAGTGCCCTTATTGAAAAAACTATCAAACACATTTATGTAGAATACAATCTATTAGGGTTGCTCCGCAATGCTCTGCACTTGAACCTTTTTTCACCATAATTTCTTTCAAAAGATCTGACATATGCATCTTTTCATCACATCTTCATGCCAGATCCCAGCACTGATAATCTGGCTAGGGGATTTAGATTTTCATTGCAGCTCCCCCTGAGCGAGAGTTCACCATCTACTTCCCTGAGGAAATATTTGCACCAGAAACTGGTGTGGATCCATTCATGGTATTATCAACATCTTTCTTAATCTAGATCTTGCTCATTTCCTTCTTGATCTCCACTGGATCAATCTTGTTCTTGCCTTTATCTTCTCTCTACTTTGTTTTCCTCTTCTCTGTAGGATAGTTTCTCTTCTCATTCTTGCTTTTGCAGAATCTTGTAACATGTCCAAACTTATTGCAATTGTAGCATACCACATTCCTTTGTCCTTGATTCCTTCTATTGATTGGATTTGTTCTTGATCTGCATTGATTAGCCATATGTCCAAATCTATTGCATGCAAAACACTTTCCATTGAATAAATGAGTATTTCTTGCATTGTAAAAACCATTCCTTACCAAACTTCTGCATTCATATGATCTATGACCAATTTTCTTGCAATTGAAACATTGAACAGAAAATGATGGAATAATCTGATTTATTCTACTCCTACACTGAGTAGCCTTATGGCCAAACTTATTGCAATTGAAACAATGGACATTGAAAGATGGGTACCTCTAAGCATTTGGCTGCCTGACCAAAGGCCTTCTAGGTCTTCTTCTTTGATTCTGGAACTGGTTGCCTTTATTTTTCTTCATTTCAAGGTTTTCTTGACTTGAATTAGAACTTTCTCCTTTTTCAAAACCTAACCCTTTCTTGTCATCTGAACTCTTTTGACTAGCAATAATCTCATCAAGCTTTGCAGAGCTTATCTTAAACTTTTATTCATAACTCTTAGCTTTCTCCAAATATGATTTCAGGCTTACAACTTCTTTTTCAAGTTTATCACATTCTTCTAATTTACTTTTTACCAACATATTTAGATCATCTTTTGCTTTAGCTCTTTCTACAACTTCCACTTTTAAATCATCCAGGGTTTCATTTGCTGATATCAATTGTTCACTAACCTCTTTATGGGTCAGTGCAAGAAGTTGGGTCCACTTTTTGGCCAAAAAGTGGAAGTGTTTTCCCTAATTTTCAGAATTTGTCACATTTGACCTTAAAATTTGAAGCACTTAGAGATGGAATCTTTAAAAAAGTCACCAAACATAAAATGTAGTACTCGGAGTCTAGTTTCCAAATATGTAATTTTTTTCAATACCCAGATGATACAAATTAATTTTCAATAGGTATTTCTAAAAACTACTATTTAAAAGTCACTTTCTTTTAACCATACCATGCACGTGTACGACCAACATAATTTGACCTAAATAAAATTATTTTTCAAAATCCTTTTGGGAAAAGATGTGTAGTATAGTGAAGTTTGATGAGGATATTTTTTTATAATTTTTTTCTAAATAATTTTTTTTTTAATTAATTTTTTATTAGGCGTAATTGCTACTTTTGAAAACCCCTTGTGTACGGCCAACATAATTTGAGCCAAAAAAATCATAAATTTTTTTTTTTCATTGTGTAAAAAATGATGTGTAGATTGATGACATATAATTTTAAAAAAAAAAATTTAAAAATTAAAAGTTATTAAAAAAATACAAACCCCTGTCATTTCAAGTTTTTGGACCAGTTTGCTCATAAATTAAATAATAAATAGAAAAACAAGTCCAATCCAAAAAAAAATTACATATTTGTAAACTAGACACTATGATCTGTAATGGGTTTTAATTTCGTAAAAAAATTAGAAAAAAATGTCATCAGCCATATAGGTGAAGTCAGTCTTTCCTCTGGTTCTGTACTTAGAGAAATACTTGTAGGTCCAAGGCTCAAGGTCAGCTACCCATGCCTTTCCCGAGCCTAAAACGAAACCAAAAGCGTGGGTGTGAAATTCAAAATTTTAGAAACGGGTACCCATTCTAGAAAACAAAATGGGTACCCGTTTCTAAAAATAGTAAAAAACAAAAAGGGTACATGTTCTAGGCTCGGGCGCCCGTTCCTGTCAGGATTTTTTTTTGCATGACACTTCCCCTATATGTGGACCCATTTTCTTGCTTTTACCCTTATATTTTTCTTTGAACTTCTTGACCTACTCTTTTAGCTTTAGAATGCATTCATCAGCTTCTTGTATGTTATCCTTCAAATCCCTGATTTCTTCTTTAGATTTTTCAAGATCGATAAGAGCTGCTTCTAGTTCAACATTGTTTTCATATGAGAAATTTCCAAATCTTCTAGCTGCCACGAGTGAACCCTCCCAGATATTCCCCAAGTTGTTAGGCTTCTTCCAAGGAAACCTGCTCTGATACCAATTATTAAATGTAGAGAATACTAAGGGGGGGTGAATCAGTATTCTTAAAACCTTTTCATTTACACATTTACTTCCATTTGCCAAATTCTATAACATGAAAGTAAAGTAAACTTGAGCAGAGCAGCCACAAATTCATAACACATAGACACCAAGATTTACGTGGAAAACCCAATAAGGGAAAAACCACGATAGTGTTAGCTCACAATATATTATGATAACAATATCAAATTACATGAAGGCTCACTTCCTTAGGGCTCATTGCCCTAGGACTCACTATCCAAGAAGTGCTCACTGCAATAGGCTCACTAACAAGAGAAAATAAGATAGAAGAATTGGCTCACTACCAGGAGATGACTGCTACAAATGCATCTACAAAATGCTGGGGTGCAGTTCCATTTATAGCTCAATATATAGACTCAAAATTCTTCATAATGTCTGCTCTTCTACCCTTACTATCTTTTTCTGGTCATAACTCTGCTTTAGATCGCATACACATTAAATTTGCACACATCACACCATATCACACTTCAACACCAAAATTCATTGAGTATATATATATTTGCTACAAGATTTATCTCATAGTTAGGTTGGCAAGGCAAATATGAACCGTGTATACAAATGTTATATCTTGTCAGCTTGGACTTGTGCACAATCTGCAATGTGGACCCAAAAAATCATTCAATAGTCTTCATATAGGTTAGCACCAATCATTCAACCACTTAGATTGATTGTTCAAACAATATATCTTTTCCGCATAAAGATCTAACATGCATGTTGGCTTGTCTCTCAAGAACATGCTTGACCAATTCATTTGTCATAGCTTAACTCTCACTGCGAACCATATGAGACTCAAAGATTCACAACCAATATTCATTCTGGAGCTCTTAGTATACCTTCAGAACCGTAGGACAAAATATGCAACAACAGAGGAATGCAAGCCCTTTTACTTTGGTACCGTGCATTGTTCCTGCCTTTACTCTATTTACCCAGACTTAGGTATTTTGCAATATGACTTCCGGAGGAAGTCAGAACTTGAATACTAGAGCATGTGGTCAGCAAGTGACTATGAATAACATACTTGAACTGCATATAATTAACTTCAACCACAGAGGCATACTAACACAAACACTGTCATTTACACTGTATCATGCATACTACCCATACTTAGCCATTTATCCTTCTGGAGTAAAGTCTCTTTGCCATGCCGGTGGAATCTCCTTTCTTTGTTGCCATCAATGACAACATTCAATCATTCATTAGAGCAGTGTCTCTTGCCGATAGGTCATGGTGCATTGGTATGTCACACCAACATTCTTCAGTCCAAATGGCATGACCACCCAAGAAAAAGGTTCCCCAAGGTATGATAAAAGATGTTTTATATTGATCTTGTGGATTGAGGAATATTTGGTTGTATCCACAGAAAGCATCCATAAAGGAGAGTAAGGCATGGCCAGCATTGGAATCAACAATCATGTCAATGCTAGGAAGAGGAAAGTCATCTTTTAGAGAATCTTTGTTCATATCACAAAAATCAATACATATGCGAATACAGTTGTCAAGTTTAGTGAAAACAACAATATTCAATATCCAAGAGGAATAGTCAATTGGGCGGATAAAAGATAGCTTGTAGAAGCTTCTCAATCTTAGCCTTAACTAACAATGCCACTTTGGGATTAATCCTTTAGATCTTTTTTTTTACGAGCTTGGCATCAGGATACAACACAATTTTGTGTGTTACAAATTTTGGGTCAATGTCAAGCATATCCGAATAAGTCCAAGCAAATAGATCTAGAAATTCATGTAGAAGAGAAGAGTGTTCACGTTGTTAATCAAAATCTAGACATTTTCTGATTGGAATGAATTTCTTAGGGTTTGTCAGGTCCATCGACATCAATACTATCTCCAACAAGATGGGCATTGCAGTTTGGAACATCAGGCGGATGAGGGGATTCCTGAAGTGTCTCTTGAGATGTTGAGGTATCATTCGATAAACAAGCGTCTTTCCCAAGGTATGCCTCATCATTTAAACAATAGGGAAATCCATGATCATGATGGTAATGAGGCATATGCTCATAGACTCCTAGGAATTCAACCAAGGCTTCATCTGTTGGGAAATATCCAAAGAAGGTATGCTAGAAGCAAAACTTATGTCTATTAATTTGGGATAAATTAGATTAAGTGATGTAGAAGAATTTTGAGATACAAATATCATGTTTATGCTGAGATAGGGATGATGAGAATCTTTGGTGGGCCTCAAAGGGTGGTATCCAAGACCGGATGAAGAACCATGTGGATTAGGTTCTAAGGAAATCTTGATACCCTGCTCCTTTAAACCACAATCATTACCTCTATACCCAATCTGAGACAAGATTTGAAAACCTCGACCATAATGGGATGCCATTTCCATTGGAGATGGTGAGTCATTGTTAGTGGCATAGTCAATAGTATAAGTATAATCGGCAAAACTTGTCGAAGTAGAAGAAGTTGGAATAGTGAGTTTAGGTTTTTTAGAAGAAGAAGAAGATTGTGTAGTGTAAACTAAAGCCACCTTTGGGGTCTCAAAATTTTATGGTGAGATTTTATACATGTCAATAAAGAAGGGTGTAAAATCTAACGAACCCCAATCATCACTAAAGAACTCACTCAAAGGTGACATACAATCTTGATCATCACTGTTGGTAACATTGAGGAATAGTGGGTCAACTTTTGTTGAAGATGGAATCAAAGTGCTAAGAGATTTAGAAATAGGAGGTTGATATCTAACTTTTTCTTGCATGCAACTTTCTGGATTTGGATCAGCCTCAACTATATAGAGTTTGTTGTTATAAATGAACTTCAATGTGTGGTGAAGAGTAGATGGGACTACCCCCATGGCATGAATCCATAATCTACCAAGAAGAAGATTAGATGAAAGAGAATTAGGCATGACATGGATAAGTGTAGGCAAGGTCATAGATCTTACCTCAATTGGTAGTGTGATTGTACCTAGTGACTGTCTACCAACATTATCGAAGCCACGAATAGAAAGGGTATTGGGTTTGATAAGAGACGTATCTACACTGATTTTGTGTAACAGGTCTATGCTAAAAACATCAATACCTAATCCATTATTGATTAGAGTACACTTTACTCCATTTTTGTTAATGATGACCAAAATCATGAGAGGATCATATTACTTTTGAACTTTGAGAGAAGGTAACTCATGTTGCTAAAAGACGATATCTAAATTTGTCGCATGCATACAATCTAACAAGGCTACTACATCATTCGGTCTGATAGAAGGTGGGATGATCACCTTTTGTAGAGCCTCCTGGAGCATTCTGTAGTATGTAGGTGAGGTTTTTATTAACTCCTAGAGTGAGATATTAGTCAGAGTAGCACAAAGTTGCTTGACAAGTTCATATTCTCTGTTAGTATGTTGAGAAAGATGAGGTGTTGGAGGAAGAAAAGGTGTACAAGGTGGAAGAGAAGTAGGAACAATTGGTGTTTGTTTATTTTGTTTGTTGTTGTGAGTACTGTATGTGCGAGCAACCACATGGTAATGGGGTTGTTGCGACATATTTTGAACAAGTTGGTTGTTTGTAGTAAGTTGTTTTACAAAGTTTAAGATGCAACCAAGAGGTCGAGATGGTTTTAGAACACCTCCAATAGTGAGAACATGATTAGATTATGGTTGTGGAACATCGGAATGAAGATGCACAACAATATTTGGTTTCATAGGCTCCTTTTGAGAACCAAAAACATAAATCATGTTGATTAATTTTTGACAAAGAGATGTTTTAGGAGTTGTAGAGAATGATTCTGTTGAGATGAAGTCATCTAGGGGAAATCTTGAATAAAGAGATATGACATAATCACATAACTTACTTTCTCAAAAATTTAAAGATAGAAGAGAGAGAAAGGAAGAAAGAAAGAAAGAGAGAAGTAGAGGAAAGATGATGAAAAGACAACAAATGTTGATTAAGGGAAAGAAGAATAAGAAAGTTTTGTTTATGTTTTGGTTTTTTTATAATTTAAAAGAAACGAACACAAAATTTTTGTGTTTTCATTTTCTAAACTAAACACAAAGTTTTCAAATATAAATAGTATCTAATCAATTAATCAACTAATTAGATAAAGATAAATAAGGTTTGCAAGTACAAGATGTCAGGTTCACCAAAATGTTATGTGGAAGATGAGATCTAACCTAATTGATGCATTAACCAACGTCAACCTTTCTCCACATTATATTGGAACATGAACTGATGAAGACTTTGTGCTTGGCTACTATCCTCAAGGGAGAGCCAAGCCGTCTAAGCTCTATTCCTTCATTGCAAAGATGAAATATTGATAACTAATGGATTGATTAAACTAAGCAATGTGAAGACCTAATTGATTAATAGAGCAAATGTGCATACTACTATTACATTTTATAGAAAATAGGAGCAGAACATAAACGAGTAGATAAAATGGAACCTGGCATGGGAAGTGGAAGTAGATATGGTAGTACACTAGTGTTGGGCACTAGAGTCATTAGGGTTTAGTGTAGTCTATACTTTTGTCTGATGATGTTTGTACTTGTTCCTTCATCTTCCTGTCACTCGTTGATGTATGAAACCACCCATTGCAATCTGAACACATAAAAGAGGGAAAAATGTTTGTGGTTATATAAGAGATTACCTCAGTCAAACTCCCATTTTAGTATTCCTACCTCATGGATGGCTAGATCAATAACAACAAATAGTGTGTGCTTAGAATCTTAAGTGTGTCTAAGATTGTGGTGAGTAGTGACAAAACAAATCAATAATCAAAACACTGCTCAAGTGTGTTAGAGTAGATTTATATGTCTCAATCAAAATGTTGCAATATCCAACCCGAGAGAGATGTGTTACTCAAGGGAAATAAGTTTCAGATCTGCAACTTCACTTCAATGAAGTAGAGAGTGACCAAATCTAGGAGGCGAGAACAAACCAAAACTATACCCAATCATGATGAAGAGGTACAAGCTGATAATCAGTCAGTGATCCCAACCGTCCTTCAATCCTCTTGAAGCTCCAATAAAAGTAGCAAATAGGAAAATAGCTAAAAATCAATTGCAATAGGGCTTTTCCAAAATATAGAGCCAATGTTCATTCCGGTATAGCTTCGCTATAGAATTCACATCCTCCTTCATAATGACAAAACCACTAGTTTAAATAGGGAATCATAGGAAATATTTAGGGCATAGGTCAACATGTATTTTAAATTTAGGAGTCATTTTACTGTGCTCATGAATGTCAAAATTGAGTTTGCATCATCCAAGACAAAGGCCAAACTTAAGAGCATTCTGCCATTCCAGAATGAATGGACATGACACTAGCACTGGGCCCTAGTGTCCTACTAGAATCAACCCAAAAGTTGTCTATTGCTTTGGGACTTAACTAGTACCAAACATCTTTCACAGTTTTGGCATGTGAGCATCGGTAAGGGTTTAGGTAACACAAAGCATATCTCTTGAGTTGAGGGTTAGGCAAAGGCTAGAAGTGGTCCCAAAATGGACTAGGGGAGTGGACACTAAAGCGAGTACCAAATAGAGTGTGAAATTGTGATTGCACCATCAGGGAGCATAATTTATGATGCTACACTATATTCGAATGTGTTGACTGACTGGCATCATGGAAAGTAGTGTCATGTTCATTTCTTTGTGACCTAGTAGGTGAAGTAGGACCTTGACCAGCCATGTGCATTTCCAAATTTAAGTTAAGCATGCCAAATGTCATCCCCTGTGCATCTTTGGACCTATCCCTTCTTCCCCTACCAACAAGGTTTTCATTTCTTCAAACATCAATACTTATTTCTAATTTTTCTTCTATTTATTCTGAGTAGATTATCAGTAAAGTCTTATGAAGTATACTAATTCTGATTTCTTAAATCTACAAATGTATCATTTCTACCAAAGGCACCCATGTGATTATTTGCATTTGGTCTAGAGGATTCACCATTATCCCTTTCTCTTCATGTAGTTCTTTAACTTCTTGTATGATCTGAAGAGATTTCAAGTGCTAACTAATCTTGGTACCTCCTCCCTTGATCCATTTTAAATTCCTTCAATTTCAAACTAATTTCTAGGTTGACCTGAACAGAGTCACCACTCCCCACTCAGAAGAGATTATTTTGCAAACTTTAGATTGCCACTATTTTATCCACAAGAATTTCACTGAGTTGCAGAGCCACAAAAAATTATAACTAGAATTAGACTCCCTAGAAAAGGTGCCAAGATGTTGGTTCCCAAAATTGCAAGTCCAAAACCCTAGAATGTTTCCCAATCTCCTAGGCTAGGAGTATCATCAAGGAGACAAGAAAGGGGCTCATCAATAGGCTAAAGATGATTAAGGGACAAATGTTAGGAGTGGGTAATCTCCTCTTCTCTTCAAGTTCAGCTTTAAACTTAGAAGGGTGTTCCTAGAGGTATCCCTCAACATGGATTAATTGCAACACAAAATATATGAAATGATAACATAGTAGCACGGTACCCAAGTTCTTGTTCTAACCCCTAAGGTTGTCACTAGATAAAAAATAACCTACTACATTAGATGACCTCTTATTGAGCTATTGGAAAGCATCCTTGCATAAAATCAAGGTGCAAGTATGCACTTAGGATTCACTAGGATGAATACTTTGAATGCTTACTAATGATATTCCCTGGTTATAAGACAAAATCTCAACAATGCATACAAGCTAGAATCTAATCCTATAGTATAAATGAAAGATTTATTCTTTTTAAAATATGTGTTTGATCACCACTTCCAAGATTGGTGCCTATCCGGTGGGTAATAGAGTCTAGTTTATCGAAGGAAAAGAATGAAGTAGAATGAATGAGAGAAGACTCAAGAGCATAAATGCATCAACCATGAAATGCCAAATATCTTAACATTCTTAAGAACCCACCATTATGTTGTATATATCCATATGTAATCCATAAATGGCCATTACAAGGATAGCAATGTTTTAAAATGTTGTCACATTTGTCAAATCCAATATTACAATCATACCCTTAAATTTGGCAAGAGGAAACCCTAGCTACAACTTTTGGATTTCCTTGAAAATACACCCACAATCATGGAGACATCCATATACCGATAGTTTTACAATGTTTTCAATCTCCATACATGCTACAACTCATTGTTCACCTGAAGAATTGGATTTACAACCCGTGAAACCCTAGAAAGATCTTCCTTTATTGCACTTGTAGGTATCTCGGAAGCAAGAATGACCAACCCCTAAAATGAGAAGAGAAATTTTACTTATATCCTATTGTCACATGCCCTAATCTATGGGCAAGAAATAGAAGAGCATATGGAACTTTGAATTCTCCCACCACCATAAATGCATGAGGGAGCCCACGAAATCTATGATTTTCACTAACAATGGCATGAGAACTACATGTGGAATCACATACAAGGAAGATTGGATGCATCTAGATGTGAAATTGGCCTTTGAGGGGTTGTAAGGGTCGAATCAGATTAGTAATGGTGGATTCAGAAGTCACTGAGACGTCCCGTTGTATTTTTATACTCTATTGAGGTTTTAGGTTTTTGAGGGACTGAGGAATAAAGAGACACAAGGACCAAGTGCAAAGGACCCAAGGGAATCTAAAAACCCATGAGGAGAAAGGGGAAAAAGCAAACGAATGGGAAATTAGGAGTCAGGAGGGAGGCAGAACTGGGAAGAGGAATGACGTTGGGAACTAGAATTGGTCTGGGAAGTGGATAGGGATGTGGAGAAGGTTAGGATTCGAGGCTGGGGAATAGGAATAGGATCAAGACTGGGGACCAAGGTTATGGGGAACTTGGAACCTCGGGACCAAAGGGCAAAGGGAGTGGGAAATTGAGGTTTCAGGGAACTAGGGAACTCAAGGATTAGCTTGGAACCAAGTGCAAAGGTTCCAACAACTCCCAGGTTCTTAAAAACCCAAAAAGGAAGAGAAATATGGGGAAAGTAGACAATGCAGGGACAAGAGGACAAAAGGGGTGTGTGTTGGGAAAATTCCTAGGCCTGGAACATCCCTTTGTCCCTATAAAACTTGAAAACCCAAGAATGAAAGAAAATGGCCAAGGGGAAGCCATACTTAGGTTTTTTCACAATTTTTTTAATAGGGTGCCAATAGGAAGAAGATAAGAGAATCAATGCATGGAAACAAGACCATACAAAATGATAAGGTAAGGATAGAGAATGATCACCTCATTGTATCTAGGCAATGGCTTGATTATAATCCCTCTTACACACTTCTAGTTAGGCAAATTTTTATTTTATTCTAGCATATCTCCTTTTGCATTTCCCATTCTTCTATCATCTTCTCTATCTCTTCAATCGAAAGTGACATATGTTTTTTGAAAAAATAGTTCATTATCATAAAACAAATCTTTAAATAAATACCAAATTAGTAAATTATATAAGAAATAATTCTACAATATAATAATCATATCATCAAGTTAAAAGTATTGTCTCACTATCCAAAGACTAAGAAACACCATTTATTTAGAAACTAAAGATAAAATTTGATTCCTCCTTACTATATTATAAGTATGATATTGTGCACATTGTTATTATGTAAACATAATAACGATATTCAAAGATAGCTTTCTTTGAATAGTGGCCAATATTTAAATATAGATTTGTTCACTTAAAATCACTAGTAATATCCATAATCTAACACATTTTGGGTTTGAAATGATGGAAATCATTCATATCTCTCACAAAAATTTATATTGTAACAATTTTGGAGAGAAACTTGGTGCAGTGTGATAGGAATCATATATTCAATATTTTTTTATAAGTCTAATAGTTTTTCCAAGGAATGTGTTTAATAACCCAAATGCAATTTTTGATCTCTCACTATAATGGTAAAGGAGTACTTCATTATCCTCCTCCTCCTCCATGTCATTTAGTACAGATCTTGAATCTTGAATATAACCTACTTCCTTCATCTCTTGCAATAATTTCTCTAACTTTAGATACATCTCCTAGGTTTTTGGGTGTCATATGTGTCTTACAAAAAAAACATGTACAATTTTAATAACACTAATCCAACTACATCCATGCATCTTTCTTATTTCTCTATATTTTATCAATTCATTTTCCTTTTGAAGATCACCCTAATTGCCCACTTCTATATAGATATTTGAATGAAGAACACAAGGTGTAGTACTTTTAGGATCCATCTCAAAAAGGAAAATTTCCATAAATTTTCCTAGCCCTATAGTCTTCTATGATCTACAAGAACCAAGCAAACATATCATACACCCACATTTGTTTTTGCTGGCATTTTGATGATCAATTTTAAGGCTTCCTAGAGTTAGCTAGCATGGCCAAGAAGGTCAAACATGCATAAAAATGATTAATCATATATGTGTAATGCAATTTAATATACTCATAAATGATTAAAGTATTGACATTCATCTTCCACTAAACCTACCAAGACTACATGCAAATAAAACATACATGAAGCTTACATGGTCAAGATTAGTTTTATGGTGTTTCATGCATTCAAAGAGTTTAAGAGCAGCCTTGATAAATCCAAGAATTGCATATATCCTACAATTCACATTCTAAGATACTAAGATACTATGCCTTGATGATGAATGCATGTTGTCAAACAATTCTATGCTTTTTGTATGTTGCCACACTTCTCATGCATGTATGTTAGGGTAGTCACAACTATAATGTCTAACAAAATACCCCTTTTCATTATTTTTTGATGGATTTTATAACCCTATTCCAAAGCTCCACATTTGATGTAAACTAGTAGGACACCACTAAAGGTTGATGACTTTGGCTTTTCACCTACCAATTACATTTTTTCAAACACCAACAAGGATTTTTTAGCATGCCCATTTTGTTCATATCCAATAATGATTGTAGTCCATGAGACCACATCTTATTGAGACATTTTGTTGGAAAGAAGTAAAGCCTCATCAGGAACACCATTTTTTTCATATGTTGCAATGGTTGCATTCCATGCAAGCCCATTTAGATGATGCATTTGTAAAAAGTCCTTTTTCTTTCTCCATGCTACCACATTTTTTATATGTGTTTATCAAGGAAATCACAAATACAACTAACAAAAATTGGTTTTCAATCAAATTATGATGGATCTCCATACCAAGCTTTATAGCTCCCATTTTGGAACAAGTAAGGAGAAAACTAATATAGGTGATTGAGTTTCTCTTTATACCTATTAATTGCATTTTCTTAAAAGTCTCCAAGGCTTTATCAACAAGTCCATTTTATGCATATCTCATAATCATTGTGTTCCATGACACTAACATTTTAATTTCAAGGCATTTTGTCAAATTTAGTTCCTCTACCTTCTGTATGTTTTCACATTTTGTAGGTATAACCTACAAATATAAATAATCAAGTTTGAAGCTACAAATCATCTATTAACAAAATAGTCATGTATTTGCATAGTGTATCCAGACACGAGTGCTTGGCTATAGAAGTGAGATTCATGTGATTATTGTCACCCTAAACTCCTCCATATGTCTTCTAGTATGTGTTTGTTAATGTTCTTTTACCCTACAAAAAAAATCTTGCTACAAATCTCACCAAAAATACTCAAAAATCAAAACTCTATCACAACAAACTAGCATTAAAAAACTACAAAAGCATCACAAAACACACTAAATCTATAGAATGGAAAATCTCCTCAAAAAATAAACCAAATCCTTCACAAAAGCTCAATTTGTATTACTTCTTACCTTGGGATTGAAAATTATCAAATGATTTCAAGATTTCCTAGTAATTTGGCTTCCAAAACTCTAAACCTCACCTCTTTATACTTCCACATCCAAAATGAACATGATAAAAAGATTTAGTCTTTGTCCCTTCAATTTAGAACACGAAACAAAATTTAGTCTCTACCCCATCAATTTATGTTTGTTTATGATGTGTCTTATAATATATTTAGAAAAAATATTAATTTTGTATGAGGAAGGTAGGATGCATTACAATTTTTTTGAAAGAAAGTTTTATTAAATTAGTTACATAATAAGTTCATATAATAATGGTCAGTTAGCCAAAAAATAATCAAATTGGAAGATAAAACATCACATAATAAAGTTCCAAGATCTTGCTTCCTCAACTCCACCATCAATTCTCCACAAAAAAGCTAGGGAAAATTGCATACCTTGCACTTTTCCCCTTTATTTTGGACTCACTTTGATTTGACTGTCTGTATTCAATGACAAGTTTATAAGTGGCATGATTTCTACTAAAAATTGGCACATAAATTGAACTTTACTTAATGCCATTTACTCTCTTCTCAAGGATTGGTCCTAATCCTCAATTTATCCATGGATTTGGAACTCTTATATTTTAAATTTAAATTTGGGGTTGACCTAATTCTTCTAGTTATCCATTATATGCAAATTTGAAGCACAGAATGTTTCACTTGCCATCTTTGGAGTATTATATAAGGCCCAATCCTAATTCATTTTAAACATTTGAAAAACTTAGTACCTAGATATCTAGTGCATCATTAATACATTAACTATTTGTATCAAGAGTGATTGTCTATTTTCTTTAATCTTTTCCAAAAGCCATTATATTAGTATCTTAGGGGTTTGACAAATGGAGAATCAATCCTTGCATAGCAAACTCTATAAAGGCATCCCTAAACACTAACAGTTAGTTAATATAGATCATATGCATCAAGGAAAACTGAAAAGCTGATATTAGAGTTTGGTAGAGTACACATATGTGCACCAAAATTCAGATCTAAAATCCCCGGTTAGATCCATAATCATGCAAATCGCTTCTGCACTAGTAGAAGTGACCCAAAATGACAAACAAGAAGTTTTTAGATTTTAATGCATTTGTTTAATTAATCATGATTTTTCTATATATTGACAACTCACTTCCAAACATCTATCAAAACATATTTACATTAAGTTTTCTAAATATTATTTATTTGTTTAAATTCCATATTTATTTCAATACATTACTCCAAATAATTTATATCTCAACTCTTAATCCTAAAATAATGATCTAATTATTATTGTTTAATTATATTATACAAGATCGGAATTCTTACACTTATTAAAAAAAATTACATAACTCCCATTATAAAATGGCTCCCATATAAAAATCCTCTTAAAATCCATGTACTTAAAACCATATGCATTGCTTGTGTTGGGCACCTTAATTAAAGTAAAGTGAGTTGATAGGTTAGTGAGAACAGCTCACTTTGTAACAGTGAAGAAAGTTCTAAGAACATACCCTTACACAAGCACAAGCAGAACCAACTTAAGTGAAATGCCATGAAATATGAAACCAGTGAAATAAGCTATTAAAAGAAAATAAGCGCTTGGGAAGACGAAAGGTCACACATCGAACTAACGAAGAGTCCAAAGATCTCGCCTCCTTAACTCCACCATCAATTCTCCACAGACAAGATGGGGAAAAGGAAATAGACCAGATACACACCCATTCAACTTTCTTTTATATTTCTGCCTGAAACAAAACTACTTCTCTCTATTCCCCACCAACACAATACAGAGCAACAGCCATGAACAGCAGTAAAGCTAGTGGTAGCAGTAACAAGAGGGAAGATGAAGGTAATGATGAAAACAGTAACAGTGAAGATAATGGTAATAATTCCATTACCATTATCAGTCCTGTAAGAAGGCCACCATCTTCACCTACTGTTGAATTTAGACCAACTCTTGATATTGTTGAGCCCACAACTCCCATTTTTAACTTTGCCCAACAATCCAATTCTACACTTATTCCTAGTCCTTTGACACTTTGGAGATTATATCATCCAAATACTCCACCACCTTTGGGCTATTATTCCCCACGCCCACTCTCTCCACTATATGATAGGTATACTATGCAACCATGTATTACCCCTTACATGTCCACCTTCATTCACCGCCAATATCATCACATACTTTCTCCTATTCGTTGTCATATCATGGATGGACTGAATACAGAGACAGGCTCATCTGCACCAACAAACCCTAATCATGGTGCAGGTGGAGAAGATGGCAATACAGATATTCCGGGCACAGATCCATCTTCTACACCGACAAACAGTGAGAATGATGATGATAATGATGAGGGTAGTGATCACAATTTCTGTGTAAATGATGATGATAATGATGAGGGTAATGATCAAATCTGTGTGTAAATGATGATGATAATCATGATGAGGGTGATGATCAAATCTCTGTGTGAAAATTTTTAGTGTATGTCCTTGGATTAATGTTAAAAGCTAAGAGTGAAAGTAGTTATTGGGTGTAGGCAGGATTGGTTTAAATACCATTTTATCCAGTGTGAAGAAGATATATTCAGTGAATGCAACCATTGCTGCGAGAGTGGCAGTTTTTGAAAATGAATAAATCATTTTAAGTATTATTTTAGACTTTGCTTGAATGGGTTTTTTATCCATCATTTGATTGCTCTTGTTCCATCTTTTTATATATATGAACCAGTTCTGCTAATTTACAAACCCAAAAATGATTTTTTAAATCTCATCTGGATCCTCAAAATTTGAACATAACATTTCAGGTGCCTGAACGCTACAATAAGGAAGATATTTTATTTATTACTGATAGTTAGTATGCATGTTGTTTATTGTTGAAATATGGCCTATAAATTATTTCTCATGAAATATTCATTCTTTTAAAAATAGACACAAATCATCATTCCTCAAGATTGATTTTATTTTAGTGTAATTGTTTCTTCTCAGTAACTCTTTCTTTTTTCCTCCGATTTTCATGTAAGTGTTCAGTATTAAAATCATATGAAATATCCAATTGAAATAATATTAATATATTTAATTTTTAAATGTATTTTATTGTTGTTGTTGTGTGTCATATGTTTATTCATATTTTAAAGTATCATAAAACTAATTATATTTTATTTATTAAATTACTAACATTTAAAAAAAAATCATTTTTACATAAAATTTTATAGTAAATGATTTTTTAGGATATGTAATTATTTGGAAGAATAAATTGAAATGATTGTAGAAATTGAATAAATAAATTAATGTATTTAGTTGTAATTCAATCAATGTAAAATGCAATGCAAGATATTTGTACTTATTTCATTAGTACACAAGAAAAATAAAGAATAGATGAATGATTTAAAATCTAGAATTTGATTACCTACATCATTTTAGATTACTTTCATGATTGTAGAGGTGATCTATACAACTATGGATTTGACACAAACCTTTGGATCTAAACTTTGGTGTATGAACTTGATCTTTGTTAAACTCTAATATCTACTTTATAGTTCACCATGATGTCTGTGATTTGTTTGAGCTAATTAGTGGTGCTTATGAATACTTTTAGGGAGTTTGCTAGGAAAGGATTGATTCTCCTTTGGTCAAACCCCTAGGAAACTAATTCAACAACTTTTGTAAAGATCTAAGACAATAGACAATTGTATAGAGAATGCTATGCAAGTTGGTAATGTAGTAATGATACTCTAATTTTTGATGCTAGATGCTCTTTGAATGATCTCTAGGCACTCTTCCTAAATGATTTGAAATGAATTAGGATTAGTCAATAAATACAATTCCAAAGGTGGTAAGTGAAATATTTCAAACTTCAAGTTGGTACATAGAAACTAGCAAGAAGGGTTGGGTTTGTCCCAAATTAGAATTTAAATTTTAAAAGTCCTAGTTCATTTCTATAATCATGAAATTGATTTGATCGATCTGACAAATTGTGGATCTAAAATTGGGTAAAAATGAATAAACTAAGGATTAAGATTTGTCATAGGGAATGAGTGTAGATGAAATTAGATAAGACTAGAGTTATGTGCTATCTTTCAACAAAAATCACACCACTTGTATATTTTTCATTGCATAAAGGATAATCAAGTCAAAGTGATCCCAAAACAAAGGGGAAAGTACAAGGTATGCAATTTTCACAATTACAATTTGTCCCCACTTTCAATTGCATGGATACTATGAATATGCATGTAAAAGTAAAATCAAGAAGACAAAATGAATGTAAATTTATTCAAACACTCATAAAAATGACACAAATGTGGATATGGATGTCACTTTTTGGTACATGATCCCTTGTAATGAGTGCCTTGTCTTGAAAACTTGCAAAAATAGAAGAATTTAATGAGTAGTATTTTTTAGGCATTTAAATAAGTATATGTTATGTATGATTAATAGAAAAATAAAAAGGAAAAAGGAGAGAGGGAGATATTCCGGTTAGGGTGAAACAAAAGTACTGCTTAGGGTTAGCAAAATCAATAGGAACTACTTTGGAGTAGAAAAGGTAGTGTGGTACCATTTGAAATGACCTTGATCATAGGGTAGTCACTACAACCATACTCAAGAAAGGAAACTTAGTGACCTTATATGCTTCCCCTCCAACTAGCTACATGCAAATAATGTAATTAATTTGAATGAAAGGATAAAAGATATGTAAAATTATGTAAACCTTGGAAAGATCAATAATCATATAGGATTGTAAGGATATCATCATTTGACAATAGAAGAAGATATTAATATATTCCCATGAAAGCACATATAATGGTAGGAAGCAAGGTACCCTGATATCACCCTCAATTAGGGCCATGAATCAAGTGAAAGTAAGTATGAATGTTTAGATAAAGGATTTTGTAAGAAAAAACAAGTATGATATCATCATGAGAAGCATTAGGGAAAGGTATAATCATCATAAAACATGTTAGCATAAATGTGAACAAGTAGGGTCAACATATATCCTAACATGAAAGCATGATAATTATGTAAGATATCTTGTAATCATCAAAATAAGAGATCATGTTAATAAAAAATATAATCAAGAATGCTAATCATAATTATTAGAATCATATAGATAGTTATGTAAGTTTATCATCATTATAGTAAAAATGTGGCAAATTCCATAAATGATATGTCCCCTAAGTGGGAGATCCTATCTATCTATCTATCTATCTATCTATCAACAATGTAAGAAGGATCATCTTCCATTAACCATTTTGATCCCAATTATATAATTGGTAACCACCCTCAAGTGAGTGGCCTTCATCATGATGAGAAGTCTAGCACTTTTAGTGAAAGTGCTTGAAATATGTGGAATAGGTACCATTGCTTTGTACACCCATTACTCTTATGACTTTGGAGATGGAACTTTCTTGACATTAGAATTGTTCTTTGGTTCCCAAGTAGTAGATGGGCCTTTTAAGGTAGGAATGCCATTGCCAAATCTAACTTTATTCTCTTGTTAATAAAGATCAAATCTTCCTTTCCTTGGGACACATGGGGGTTGACAAATAATTATTCTTTCTTTTTTTGTGGTGGAGGACAATAATTATACATTTCTTTATTTTCTTCCTTTGAAAGTAACTTTAGAAGGTAAGGATCTCTTTTTCCATAAATAGGCTCATATATATTAAGTTTGTCCCTCATGTTGGAGGTCATAAAAGCTACATTCTTAATCAGAGCAGAGTTGAGTTTGAAGCCTTATTAATATAAGAATTAGAAGCACTAAGATAATTGAAGATGTTAAGGAAGGATGTATGATGGCTTGAACCATGTTGTATGATCTATCTTATTGATCCTAAGTTGTATGTGGTAATGGAATGAAGGCTTGGCCTCTGGAAGTAGGTGATATTCTTTGTTTCAGAATGTCTGCTCTTTGAAGATTGTCCAAAAGATTGCTCCACATTTTCATCATTGTGCTATTGGGCTTCTGCGGTTTGGAACATAGCTTTATACAATGTTATTTTATGTATGTTCCAAGTTTCATAATGTTTTGATCACCAGAAGAATGTCTTTCTGCTGATAGCTTAAAGACAAAATTAGTTTTGTGAAGGTATTCCTATTAGGGTGATAGAATGCTCTGCATTCCTCCATAGTTGTATATTTGTCTATGTGGTTTTGAGATTGTGTCAAGAAGGTAGTGAAGGTGCTATTTTCAAAGTCTCAAATCATATTCCCTCCACTATGAAAGTTATGTATGATAAAACATCAAAATATGCTCTAGTAGAATGGTGCACTATTAAAGACCCACTAGAATGCTCTACATTCCTCTAGAAGTGAATGATTGACTTTCAATTAATAGCATGGTGCTGTGTGTTCAGTATAACATAGTGTTTGCAGAGTAAATGTTTGAAGCTGTGCGACATCATTATTTGATGTGCGGTCATAAAGGAGTGTATGGGGATGTTTTATGAGTCATGTGAACTCATCTAGAAAGTTTCATGGAGATCTTTTCTATTTCCAATACCGCATAAGGTTTATAAGTTGATATGGCCGTTATACCTCAAGTCTTCATGTGTTTTTCTAAAAGCTATCTTATTTTCAAATGAGCGGAGTATGCGGATGTCATTACTTGGTGTTTGAAGTTGTGAAGGATGTTTTGGACCTAGTTAAGCAAGTGTTGAGGTCTGCAAGGCCTGAATCTTCTACTGGTGTAACGTGTTGTTTCAATTAGGACATATCTTCTACACATTTCATAGTGTGTTTTGTCTGGCTGACTTGTAAATGTATTGTTCATGTTGTATCTAGCTGAAAAGTAATGTAATCAATGTAATATTATGTATAAATAATGAATCAAAGTGACTGAGGTATTGTATGATTGCAAGATGAGGAAAAAGGTTCGCAAGCAGATAAAAGAAAAATAAATGTGTTTTGATGTGTGACTATGGGAGAAGAACAGATGTTGTTGATGCTATCCAGATTATCTTGAAGACATATTTGTGACAGTGATCAAGTATAGAGTGTACTTGATTGATAAGATCTTCAGAAGATAGTGTGAGGAGACAGAAGTGTAATAATCAAAGGTGTGAGCTTCAGTGACAGTTTTTAGATAGTAAGAAAAGACTATTATACTGTAATCTTTTGTATTCTCATTTCAGGGAGTAGATGCTTCCTTGGGAGTGACCCTAAAACAAAGTCATCAGGGAGTAGAAGCTTCATTGTGTGTAACCCTAAACTAAAGTTACTTAGGGAGTAGGAGCTTCCTTGGGTTAAAGCCCCTAAAACAAAGTTACTATTTGAGCTTCATATATTGTGAGTTAATCCTCACCGTGGTTTTTCCCTTCTAGGGCTTTCCATGCATATCTAGTGTTATGTGTCAAGATGTGCATTGTGTTATTCTTTCATGCTCATGTTAATGTTGTAATACTTAAGGTTTAATATGCTCCGGATAAGTTGAATTTGTTGAAAGTGAAATTTGGTTGTATATTGATTCACCCCCCTCTCAGTATACTTGTGTGTCTAACAATTGGTATCAAAGCCACATTCCTCTGAGGGAAGCTTAACTACTTAAGGAAGGTCTGGGATGGCACAAGTAGGATCCAGTAAGATACCTAGGTTTGATGGAACAAATTATGCTTTTTAGAAGATAAGGATGGAAGCCTACATCAATTATCTAGGGTGTGGAGTTTGGGATTCTATCAAGAAAGGTTATAGTGTTCCTGCTACTATTCCTACAAATGCAGATGAAGTCAAGAAGTATGAGAACAGTTCCAAAGCAAATTTTTTCATCATGAGTGGATTATCTAATTTAGAACTTTCAAAGGTGATGAGTTGTAGTTTTGGTCAAGAGGTTTGGGAGAAACTTGGAACCATTTATGAAGGAGATAAGAAAGTAAAGCAAGCTAATATGCAAATTCTCAAAAGCAAATTTGAAACCCTAAAGATGATAGAGGATGAAAATAGTGCTAGATATATGCTCCGAGTGAATGAAGTGGTCAATGGCATCAAAGGTCTTGGCGGTGAAATAAAAGAGGATGAAATTGTGAAGAAGGTTCTGAGATCTCTTCCCAAATCTTACAGTCATAAGGTATCAACTATTGAGGAGACTGTAGACTTGGATAAATACTCTTTAGACCAAATGTTTGGGACTCTTACTACTTTTGAAATGAGAGAATTTGACAGTGATGTTCCAAAGAAAGAAGTTGCCTTCAAAGCTAATAAAAAGATAAAGGATGAATATGCTGATAAATATGAAAGTCCTGATGATGTTGAAGCAAATTTTGTAAGAACACTGAAGAAAGGATCTAGAAAATATAAAGGTAAGTTACCCTTCAAATGTTTTAATTGTGGAAAAGTTGGTCACTTTGCTTCTAAATATCCTCTAAAATAAGCTAGGAGAAGTAATATAAATAGTAAATTCAAAAGGATTATGTTCTCCTTAGAAGACAATTTTTCTTTAGAAGATGAGGATCATGATTCAAATGATGAAACGCTTTTCTTGGCCATGAGTGTTGGTGACAAAAAGAATGAGGTTGGAAAATGTGGAAAAATTGATACCTTGCAAATAGTCCAAAACAATGAAAAATCAATGGTTGTATGGACTGCCTTCCATGCAAAATAAGAAACCAAAGCTTGGGTTATTGACAGTGGTTGTTCAAATCATATGACTGGTGACAAAGAGAAGTTTATCAGCCTTAAGAAGTGGGATGGTGGAGCTGTTAAGTTTGGAGGTGATGAGTCAACTCAAATTTGTGGAAAAGGTGTCATAGTTCTATTGATGGAAAGAATAGAACTGAGGATGTTCTCTATGTCAAAGGATTACAACACAATATTCTTACTATCATTCAGATGTATAGGAAAGGTTATAATCTTACTTATCATGCTAATGGTTGTGAAATGAGGAAGGCAGGATTTGAAAATCTAGTTGCAGAAGGTATCAAGACATGTGATATTTATCACTTGAAAAAAGCAAATGGAAGAACATGTTTGTTGACTCAATCGAGTGAGTGTTGGTTGTAGCACAAAAGAATGGGACACAACTTTGATAATATGGTAAGAATCATCTCTACTCATGTAGTGAGAGATATTCCTAAGATAATCAAGCCTACAAACACTGTTGCAAGGAATGTCAAATGGGAAAGCAGACAAAGACAAGTTTTAAAAGTAGGGAGTACTCTTCTTCAAAGCCATTGGAGTTGATTCACATAGAGCTATGTGGACCTACAAGAGTAAATAGTCAACAAGGTGAAAGGTATTTTATGTTGATCATTGATGATTATTCTAGAATGACTTGGGTTACTTTCTTAAGAGAAAATCTAATGCCCTTGATAAGTTTAAAGTTTTCAAAGCTTTGGTTGAAAATGAAATGGATACTAAGATCAAATGTTTATGGTCAGAGAGAGGAGTTGAGTTTACTTCAAATGAATTTGAATTTTTTTGTGAATATCATGGTATTAGGAGGAACTTTGTCTGCTCCTAGAACCTGTTAGTAAAATGGGGTAGTGGAAAGGAAGAATAGGACTGTGCAAGAAATGTCTAGGACAATGTTGAAAGATACAAATCTACCTGATGTATATTGGAAGGAAACTATTCACACTGTTGTCTATCTAACTGACATAGTACAATTAAGGGTCAACAACATGAAGACCCCTTATGAGTTGTGGTATGGAGGACCTCCCTCTGTCTGATACTTCAGGATCTTTGGTAATAAATGCTATATCAGAAGAGATGAAGAGGACCTAGGAAAGTTTGATTCAAGATGTGATGAAGGAATTTTTCTTGGTTACTCAACCAGAAGCAAGGCCTATAGATGCTACAACAAAAGGTTGAGAAAGATGATTGAAAGTATAAATGTCAAAGTAGATGAAGACTTGTATTAGTTCTCACAGGATTTAGAAGACATCAGATCTGATATCTTCCCTTGCATTGAAGATGAAGAAGTAGAAGAAGTGTAAGAAGAAAAGGAACAAGAACCTGAACAGATGCCTAAGACCCCTCTAAAGTATGTTCAAAAGAATCATTCAGCAGAGTGTTGGATCTAGGGCATACAACTGAGAGGGGGGGGTGAATCAGTTGTATAAAACTTCTTCTTCCTTCAAACACTTAATTCTCTGTTGTTAGTTAACAGCATATCAAATAATCATCCATGGAAGCATAATACATAAACACAAGAGCAGATAAGCATCAACACATTGAACACCAAGATTTTGACGTGGAAAACCCGGTTAAGGGAAAAACCACGGGGTGATTAACCCAAGAATTATTCTCTGTTAGAAGAATAAAGAAAAATGAATGGCACATGCCAATAAGGGCTCACTGCCCGAGCACACTGCTCACAAAGAGGCCCACTGCCTACAAGGAGACACACTGTCTACAAAGTGATGAAAATCACAGTCTTGAATTGGAGAATGACATCTCTACCATGTCCGGATCAGTTCCAATTAAGCCCAACATCTCTGCTCTGCCCTTTGCACGTTTCTTCGCTATGCCACACTCATCCACATACCACACACTGAAATGAACTCACAAACCGTTATTTATACAAGACATCGACTTAGGAACAAACATCTAAGTCGGAAAACAACCATAGGAGTATCCGCAAGATGAATAACACATCCGGTCGGCCATCACAAGAATATTCGCAGGATGAACAACTCATCCGGTCGGCTAAACAGAGCAAGAACTTCATCCGGAAGAATAACTTCAATTCCGGGCTCTATCATCAATGCGGACCAACAACACAACCTAAACATGATCCAAGAACCTTCACAAGCCTGTCTGAATGTCCGGATACATCCGCACTTCCTCTACTTACTGGGATCTCTTGTCTTCCTCATCCGGAACTTCAAGAACACAGTCTGTCGCCACTGTCATAATGCAAGAGGTACTTCCGGACCTCCAAATCATACACAAATCAGGATGACACATCAAAAGGACATCCCAAACACTCAGTCCAATCCGCAGATTAGGATGATACAATTCCAGACCTCACCGGACCTTTTTGTGATCCTCTGTCACCTCTGGATACTTGCCGGACCCGGTTCTATACCGGCAGCCACAACTCCTTCAGATCTTCATGCGGACCTCTGAAATCTTAACTGTAGCATCTCAAGACTCATATCTACTAACCCTTTAATCCGCATCCTCCGGTTCTCATCCTATACAGTACATTTACCTTCTTCTCATCATTGTTCTTCACTGTTCCTGACTGAGGCTAATTTTCTCAATATCCTCAGCACACAGCTCATCAAATCCTTCTTGTCAATGCAATATGAGTATGTTGACATCAATGACAACACTGGCTCACCTCATACTTGCAACAATCTCCCCCTTTGTCATTGATGGCAACATATGATGTGAAAAACCATTAAGGCAAGAACTTCAATCTTTTCATATATCTTCTCTTCCTTTACTGCTCCCCCTTCAATCAATGTCTTCTCTTCCTTTACTGCTCCCCCTTTGATCATCAACCACTTGTTTTTCACATGTCTTCTCTCCCCCTTTGACATCAATGGCAAAGGGCTCATACTTGCAATTCTCATGCATCAGAATCATACCAGCTGCTCCCCCTTAGTTGCAGCTCCCCATTAGTCCGGATCACAAGATATGACTGTGATAGCCACCGGACTGATGCACATCAGTGCATCTTAGTTCATCACCGGAGGGGCCATGACCCCTAACTTCTCCCGGAGATATTCAAAAGAGTCCTTGGGAAGAGGTTTTGTAAAGATATCTGCAATCTGATCCTTGGAGGGAACATACTCCAATCTGACTTCTTCCTTGTTTACTTGTTCTCTCAAAAAGTGAAATTTGATAGATATGTGCTTAGTCTTAGAATGCAATACCGGATTCTTGGAAATATTAATTGCACTTGAATTATCACAGAAAATTGTGATAGGCTCCTCATATTCAACTTTGATGTCTCTTAGCATCTGCTTCATCCATAAGATTTGAGTGCAACTACCTGCTGCTGCAATGTATTCTGCTTCAGTTGTAGACAGAGATATTGCATCTTGTTTCTTGCTTAGCCAAGAAACCAATCTCTTCCCCAAAAAGAATGCTCCACCACTAGTGCTCTTTCGGTCATCCACATCTCCTGCCCAATCTGCATCTGTGTAAGCATGAAGAGAGAAATCCAGATCTCTAGGATACCATAGACCATACTCAACTGTTCCTTTCAAGTATCTAAAAATTCTTTTGATTGCCATAACATGAGATTCTCTAGGATCAGCCTGGAATCTTGCCACAAGACCAACAGCCTGCATTATATCTGGTCTAGTTTGAGTGAGATACAACAATCCACCAATCATTGATCTATACTTTGTCTGATCTGCCTTTGGAGAATCATCATCTTTGCTTAACTTACATCCGGTTGCCATAGGAGTGTTCATAGGCTTTGAGTCTTCCATACCAAATTTCTTTAACAATTCTTTCACATATTTGGTCTGAGAAATGAAGATCCCTTCTTTTGTTTGAGTAATTTGCAGACCCAAGAAGAAATTCATTTCACCAAGCATAGACATTTCAAACTCACTTTTCATCTGATTTGCAAAAGTTTTGCACATACTATCTCTTCCTCCAAAAATGATATCATCCACAAACACTTCAACAATCAGAATGTTTTCATGATCAATTTTGAAATATAAGTTACTGTCAGCAGTACCTTTGTTGAATCCAATCTGCACAAGATGCTTATCCAACCTTTCATACCATGCTCTTGGGGCTTGCTTCAATCCATACAAAGCTTTCTTCAACTTGCAGACCATATCATTATTATCAGACAATTGAAATCCATCCGGTTGTTCAATGTAGACTTCTTCTTCCAGATCACCATTTAGGAAGGCAGACTTGACATCCATCTGATATACCTTGAAGTCTTTGAAGGCAGCAAATGCAAGAAGTAATCTGACTGCTTCAATTCTTGCTACCGGAGCAAAAGTCTCTTCAAAGTCAATTCCTTCTATTTGAGAGTAGCCTTTGCAGACCAATCTAGCTTTGTTTCTGATTACTTCACCAGCTTCATTTAGTTTGTTCCGGAAGACCCACTTGGTTCCAATTACATTCCTGTCTCTAGGTCTGGGAACAAGATCCCAAGTATGATTTTTCTCAATTTGCATCAATTCATCTTCCATTGCTTTGGTCCAGTTTTCATCATTGCAGGCTTCATTTATTGTTTTAGGTTCAATCTTTGAAATCAGACAACATTCATTCTGATTTTGAGCAATATTCCTTCTAGTTTGTACACCTTTGCTTCTGTCACCTATGATCTGATCTTCAGAGTGATTCAGTCTTACATACCTTGGAATTTTGGGAGTATCCAGCACTGCTGTTTCTTGATCAGGCTCATTCAAACCTATCTCTTCTTCCTGATTTACCGGATCAGGCTGACTCTGTCTCACCGGAGAGGATTGAGGTCCTTGAACACTGTCTTGGTCATCTTCATCAAACTCATAAAATCTTGAAGGCTTCTCAATTCCTTCATCAACCTTTACATTGGTGCTTTCTATCATCTTCCTCAATCTCTTATTGTAACACCGGTATGCTTTGCTTTGAGTGGAGTAGCCCAAGAAAATTCCTTCATCACTTCTAGCATCAAACTTTCCTAGATCTTCATCTCTTTTAATATAACACTTGCTACCAAATACTCTGAAATATTTCACAGTAGGAGTGATGCCAAACCAGAGTTCATAGGGGGTCTTACCGGTGTTGTTTCTGATTTGAACTCGATTGAGAGTGTAGACTGCAGTGCTGATAGCTTCTTTCCAAAACATTTGAGGAACATTTGCTTCCAACATCATTGTCCTAGCAGCTTCCTGGATGGTCCGGTTCTTTCTCTCAACTACTCCATTCTGCTGTGGAGTCTTAGGAGCAGACAACTGTCTCCTTATACCCTGTTTCTCACAAAAGTCAATGAATTCACCAGATGTAAATTCACCACCTCTATCAGACCTTAGACACTTTAGTTTCAATCTGGTTTGATTCTCCACCATAGCTTTGAAGATTTTGAACTTCTCAAAAGCTTCTGATTTTTCTTTTAGAAAGGTAACCCACATCATCCGGGAATGATCATCAATTAACAACATGAAATATCTATCACCTTGCAGACTCTTGATTCTTGTCGGACCACATAGATCAGTATGTACTAATTCCAACAATCTGGTAGAGGACTGATCTTTGCTTTTAAAAGAGACTCTGCTTTGTTTGCCTAACTGACATTCTTTACACACACTATTTGTAGGTTTCATCAACTTTGGAAGATCTCTCACAGCCTGAGTATTGCTTATTTTGATGATGTTATCAAAATTTACATGACACATTCTTCTATGCCATAACCAACTCTGATCAATTTGAACAAACAAACAACTTTTATTTGAACCAACCAGATGAAAGATGTTACCTCTTGTCTGAGTACCAGATGCAATTTCAGTTCCGGAGCTTGTAAAGATTCTGCATTTTCCATTCTTGAACCGGAGATCATAGCCTTTGTCCACTAACTGACCAACACTGAGAAGATTGTGCTTCAATCCTTCAACATACAGTACATTTCCTGTTTTGCTCTTACCATCAAAGGAAATAGTTCCCCTACCTCTGATTCTGCCAGCAGAATTGTCACCAAACTTTACCATTCCTCCTTCATATCTTTCCAAATCTAAGAACTTATTCTTGTCACCAGTCATATGGTGAGAACATCCACTGTCAATAACCCAATCATCCTTTTCTTCCACTTGAGCAGCCAAGGCTTTTTCAACAACTTTGTGATTGACAGATTCAGAGAGTATTGAATCTTCTTCCTTGATGGCTATAAACACCCACTCATTTCCGGATTTGCTTCCTAGTTCTGATTCATCATCTGTTACTCCTTCATTGTCATCTTCTTCATGAACATAATAGCAATTCTTTTGAAACCTTTGTCTGTGAGTATTAGATCTTGCAGATCTCTCCGGACATCTTGAGGCAAAATGACCAATCTTATTGCAGTTGAAACACTTAAAGGGTAGTTTTCCTTCATACTTACCGGATCCTCTTGGCAGTCTCTTTGCAATGAGGGCTTCAAGTTGAGCTGTTTCTGCTTCTTCTTCTTCCATGTCTCTTCTTGCTTGATCATACCATGACATTTTCCTTGATGAGTTTTCACCCGGATCAAATCTCTGTTTGCCTTTCACATAGGCACTGGCTTTGAAAGCAGATTCAGTCTTGGGAGGATCATCTCCAAACTCGGTCATTTCAAATGCAGCTAGTTTGCCAGCCAGTTGTTCTCTTGTGACAGTTGTGTGGGCTCTGAATTCATCAATGGCAGCAACTTTGATTTTGTAGGCAGCAGGAAGGGATCTTAGGATTTTGCAGACAATCTCATTTTCATCTAAAGTTCCACCAGCATTTCTGATTCCACATACCAGCTCATTTACTCTTGGCATAAAGGTAGTGATGTTTTCATCATCTCTCATTTTCAATCTTTCAAATTTCCCTTTCAGACTTTGCAACCTTGCACTTTTGACAAACTCATCTCCTTCATACAGAAGTTCCAGTTTAGTTAGGATCTCATATGCATTGGGTAGGTCAATGACATTCGAGAGATCTGAGTCATTCAATGCGCTTAGAAGAGCTTCCTTGGTCCGCAGATTGTTTTCAGCTTCTGTGATTTCATTCAGAGTTGTCGGACCACCTTGTGGAGGTACATATGGTTTTGAAATCATAGCCAGGTATGCTTTTCCCATGCATTCCAAGTGACACTTCATGCGACCTTTCCAGAGAGTGAAGTTGGTTCCATCGAACTTCGGACTATCCTTCTTGTATGACGACATCCTGGATCTCCTCAAGCGGTTAAGCTCTTATCAGAGGAACTTAGCTCTGATACCAATTGTTGGATCTAGGGCATACAACTGAGAGGGGGGGGGGGTGAATCAGTTGTATAAAACTTCTTCTTCCTTCAAACACTTAATTCTCTGTTGTTAGTTAACAGCATATCAAATAATCATCCATGGAAGCATAATACATAAACACAAGAGCAGATAAGCATCAACACATTGAACACCAAGATTTTGACGTGGAAAACCCAGTTAAGGGAAAAACCACGGGGTGATTAACCCAAGAATTATTCTCTGTTAGAAGAATAAAGAAAAATGAATGGCACATGCCAATAAGGGCTCACTGCCCGAGCACACTGCTCACAAAGAGGCCCACTGCCTACAAGGAGACACACTGTCTACAAAGTGATGAAAATCACAGTCTTGAACTGGAGAATGACATCTCTACCATGTCCGGATCAGTTCCAATTAAGCCCAACATCTCTGCTCTGCCCTTTGCACGTTTCTTCGCTATGCCACACTCATCCACATACCACACACTGAAATGAACTCACAAACCGTTATTTATACAAGACATCGACTTAGGAACAAACATCTAAGTCGGCAAACAACCATAGGAGTATCCGCAAGATGAATAACACATCCGGTCGGCCATCACAAGAATATTCGCAGGATGAACAACTCATCCGGTCGGCTAAACAGAGCAAGAACTTCATCCGGAAGAATAACTTCAATTCTGGGCTCTATCATCAATGCGGACCAACAACACAACCTAAACATGATCCAAGAACCTTCACAAGCCTGTCTAAATGTCCGGATACATCCGCACTTCCTCTACTTACTGGGATCTCTTGTCTTCCTCATCCAGAACTTCAAGAACACAGTCTGTCGCCACTGTCATAATGCAAGAGGTACTTCCGGACCTCCAAATCATACACAAATCAGGATGACACATCAAAAGGACATCCCAAACACTCAGTCTAATCCGCAGATTAGGATGATACAATTCCGGACCTCACCGGACCTTTTTGTGATCCTCTGTCACCTCTGGATACTTGCCGGACCTGGTTCTATACCGGCAGCCACAACTCCTTCAGATCTTCATGCGGACCTCTGAAATCTTAACTGTAGCATCTCAAGACTCATATCTACTAACCCTTTAATCCGCATCCTCCGGTTCTCATCCTATATAGTACATTTACCTTCTTCTCATCACTGTTCTTCACTGTTCCTGACTGAGGCTAATTTTCTCAATATCCTCAGCACACAGCTCATCAAATCCTTCTTGTCAATGCAATATGAGTATGTTGACATCAATGACAACACTGGCTCACCTCATACTTGCAACACAGAGTCGTGTTAGAATGCACAAGACAACTGAGAGGGGGGTGAATTAGTTGTAACCAAAACATAACTTCTTATATACATCTGTCACGTCTCATTTTTATGAACAATATGATTAATCTAGTTTAGTGAACAATTAATGTGATTGACTTTACTTTGAGTAATTTATGTGGAGGTAATTATTATCAGTTATATTGATGAAAATTGGAAATCATTTTAAATGTTAAGTAATATTGACATGTAAATGCAATGATTTGCTTTGGCTATGTTCTTGGAGACACTAATTTATTGACATCAACTTGAGTGCAAATAGACGCAGGTATTTGTCAAAGACGAGAGCATGGTTGAGGTAGAAGTGTTCTAGCCACTTGGCAAGAACTGATGGATGGGTTACCCTGATGCAATCACACACATCACAGTTGCATATGCATTATTGAATGGCTTTTATTACATTAATGCATGATTATTAATCATTTCTGAATGCATGATGTGATTACTTAAATTTAATGCCTTTTCGAATGATACTTAAAAGATGTAATGAAGTTTAGCTAAATAAATAATAAAATATGGTTTATAGATGTTTGTAAGACAATATGTTCCTTAAAAATAATAATATATATTAAATTATATATATATATATATATATATATATATATATATATATATATATATAATTATGCAATATTGTATTGCATTTCTCTTCTTGATTATCTAATTAGTTTTGTTTTAATAACGATAGTTAAATAATATTAAAAATAGCAATATTATATTTAGAAAAAGAATGAAGGAATTAAAATCTGCAAAAGATATTACTAATTGTTTAAATAGCTATTAATTGATTTTAAATAAGAAAGATTGTGAGTTTTTAATTATTATTTTCATGCAAACTGAAAATGAACTTTAGTTCTAAATTCATTATTCTCAAGTTTTCTAAACCTAATCTTGGACAGCCAAAAATAAGAGGGGGAGAGATTTATTAAAAAAAAGAGATCGCTCAATAGGGGGAACCCCACATTTTTGGTAGCAGAGGTTATTATTTGCATTCTAAGCGATCAAGAAAGAGAAGAAATCCATGAATTGTAGTAGAGAACTGGTATTTACTTGAGCGACAAGAAGGAAAATTGCAACTATGATAGGAGAGAGAAATAAAGGCAATGAAAACAACTGTAATTCTTCCTCAAATCAATTACTTTACTAGGTTTTCTTCTTTATTTTGTTTGCGTTTAAATGGCATGGTTATGACTATATTGTTTGGTCGATCCTTGTATTTGGTTGGTCATCCTTCTTTTTGGCTACTTGTTCTATTATTTCTAGCCACTTATCTCATTGGCCATTTCTACCTGATCCTGGCCGATTCTTGACATGGCCATGGTATTTTTCTTGATGGCCGATGGACTTATTTTCTGGCCGTCCTCTCTTGTATTGCCTTGATCGACCTTCTTAGGTGATTTTAGCAAATTGATCCCTTTGCTTATACCTGTATGAGTATTTATCTTCCTGGCCTGTGTTTGTGTGCAAATCAGCCTGCTAAACCCAGCATCTTATAAATTCTTCTCTCTGACCGCTTAGTGACAGAATGGTCTTGCATGTTACTTATATTGTCACATGAAATTGCACCCTGCTTGAATGGGACTCCAAACATTCCAATGACACAATGGGGATGATCTCCAAGTGTGGGACCTTGCTAAATGAGATCAAACCTCCAGAGAAGGCCAGCTTCCTTGTCTAGTTATCACCTAAGACTACTGTATTTTGGGGTGAAAAGGGGGGGAAATGTGCTGAAATGAAAGATAAAGCAACAATACTTAAAAACATGAGAGGGTGATGCACCAGACAGTTCTAAAGAACCTTTGCAAAACTGAAGCATGCACAACACAACCAGATACGGCAAGCAAATATACACAGAATAGATGATTCTAACAGAGGTAAGGAGCAAGATGATTGAGAGGAACAAGAGATATTCACAGACAACCATATGCAGATTCACACAGAGATAGAGAAATCAGCAAAAGGCAGGATAGCTTGCATATATCTAATGAAAGGCAAGGTTACAGCATGAAAAGTTCTGTTTGGAAATAAGGAGGACAGGATGCTCCAAAAATTTTTCAACCCTTTTTACATCATAAGCCTCAACTTATATAGCATTTCAAAACTAACCTAGGTCAGTTACAAAATCTTCTCAGGGAGTTGTAATAAAAAAAAACCTCGAAAGGACGTCCAGCCGACAGGAGTAATGGTGCGCAAGGATCTGGAACAAGGGCAGGTAGGAGATATTTCTTCAATGCAAGCAGCTCTGTCATTGATCTGATCCTCAAAATGGCGGAGGATAACCTAGCATTGAATGCAAACAACTGTTTCTGATAGTTCTCGACAATTAGGCGGCCGAGAAAAGACTGGAGATGAAGCAGTGGCGGGATATTTTGGGCCATCAATGTGAGCTGTGCCCTCCTGTGCAGTAATGAATGCAAAGAATATCTTCACCAACTCAAGAAAGTCGTCATTGAAAAGGTCCACCCAACTGACATGAAGATCCGGATCAAAAGTGGAAATGGGAACCCTCCTGAAGAATTCCCGCCAAAAGGTCATCATCCTGATATTTTCAAATTTTTGCAGGACACGATTATCCCACATGCACCTGGAGGCGACATTTTCATCACTTTATAAGCTAAGCCGTGAGCATATATAATGTTGGTGATTTTGCTCTCATCGGCATCATCATGAGCCTCATCATCATGTCCCATCAACAAGACTCCTTGTATCAGCGGGCCACCTGCATGTTAGCCTGATATAGAATGTCACCCTGATATGAAATATCCTCCTGATGCAGAATATCCTCCGGCCGGAAGTAACATGATGATGATATTAAACCTCTTTGGCATAAACCGATGCATCAGAGGAAGCTCCTCCTGATCTGCTGACCTCATATGACTCGCCGATGATCTAGGTGATCATGTCCGCAAACATCCTGATGACATCACCATCATGTCGAATATCTGGATGATCTTCAAATGCTAACTGGTGTTAAGGAAAATATGACCCCCTGCGGGTTATGACAACATCATCATGATATTCAGGGCAGGATGATATTCAGAAATATCACCCCCCGCAAAATATCAGGTTGCACTGTAGCCTCATCGTAAGATCGGGGTGATCTTTGGAATATAACCGATATTTGGAAATATTACCCCCTGCAAAAAGCATGAAACTGTGAAATAAGTAGATATCACCCTGACATAGAAATGACATCAGCTACATGTCGGGTGATCCACCGATCATGAAGTGAAAACATAACATCAGGATGATCTTCAACTAAGATCACCTGATATTCAAATGTGATGACGCCTCAGAAGATTGGGTCATACTTAGAAGCTTCATTGCAGCAACATCAGGATGATCTTAACTAAGATCACCCGATGTTAAAATATCAGCCCGACATGAAAGATCGGGTTGGCAGAAATATGATGACCCCACATAACTTCCTCCCTTTAGCGAATATCAGGGTGATGTAAAAAGTAAACTTGCCTAATTTTTCAAGCGCTTTCACATGGTAAGCTTTTTTAGGAAAGATTCAGATTTTGAAATTGGGTTAAGACCTCAGGATCATAAATATGGCTGTCATGGGGATATGTATATTGACTGATCTTGCTTGAATTATTTTGACTCCTGCTAGAGGAAAAATAGGTCAATAGTTTGGTGACCTCTATGGGATGTTTGTCTGCTAAACATGAGATCAGTGGCCTTAAGCATCCATTGGGCATGGAGTCAAGTTAAAATATGCTGGGAGACTAGGACCTGCCTCTCAAAACACAAAAAGGGAAGAAGGCCTGCTTTCTCCTAATGACAAAGCAGCCTGTGCAGAAGCACTTAGGGAAGAGGATCTAGACTACTGTGTAACAACACTTATTGAAAACAAGAAGTCTAACATACTAATTTACAGGGTGTTCATACCTCAAAACCCCTTTTTAAGTGTATCCCATTGACTGGGATATGCAGATTTTCTCCACTCATATTTGACAACTGAAATGTATTGTGCTCCTTGCATTCAGTAATGAGAAAGGGGCCACTCCACATGCTATCAAATTTGGAATGCTTTCCTGGTCTACTCCTCAGCTCATCCCATTTGAGCACCATATCACCTACTCTAAAATGTCTGGGGGTGGCCTTCCTGTCAAAATTTCTTTTTATTTGCAGCTGATGATGTTCCATGGATGCCATAGCTTTATCTCTGCTTTCTTCCAGCTCCATAAGCTGAGCATGTCTTACAGCCATGGGGCTTTCTGCTTCAAGCATTTCTAGATGATGCATGATGTCTAGTGTTGGCAGTTCCATAGACATAGGCAACCTTGCCTCCTTTCCATACACTAGCAGATAAGGGGAGCTCCCAATAGACCTCTTAGGAGTTATCCTATCAGACCAGAGAGCAAACTTCAAATCAGTGTGCCAGGTCCTCTGATTATTCTCCATTGAAAATCCATCAAGCAAAGAAAACCTTTCTGAGCTAGCCACCACCTACAGAATTTGCTCCATTGAAGGCAATGGGTAATGGTCTTTTAGGGAGGCTCTGTTGAGGTCTCTGAAGTCAACACACAGCCTGTTCTCCCCATTTTTCTTCCTCACAGGCACAAGGTTAGAAAGCCAAGAAGTGTGCTTGATTGGAAAGATGATCTTCCCCTCAATCATCTTGGTTAGTTCTTTTATCATCAGGGGTTCTAGCTTTGGATTCAGAGGTCTCTGTTTCTGCCTCTTAGGTTTTATACCTGGCTCTAACTCTATGGTGTGTTGGGCAATATGAGGATCAAAACCCTTTAAGTCTGTATAATCCCAAGCAAACACCTCTTCAAATTCTTTACAAAGAGCAATGAAAGCTCTTCTATCTTCAGCTGAGCAGATTTTACCAATTTTAAGGAGTCTACCATTGAAAACTTCTAGCTCTTCATAATGCTCCTCCTTTACCTGCATACTGGTTTTTTTCTTCTTCTTTTGGTCATCAGTGCCAAAAATAGATTCCAAGGTGACCAATCCCTTGGGCAACTTATTTGTTCTCAGCTGAATGATTTGGTCATTGTCATACTGTTGTTTGAGTTTATCCTGATTCATCATGGAAAACTCATCTTCCTCTAATAGGAACCTCAGGATCTGTTCATCACTGTCAAAAACTTGCCAATGAATATTATTATCAGGGATAGAAGGCCTAGAAATTATTTTTACATGAGGTTGAACCTTCTCCCTTTGAACATCACTGGGGATGTCAAATTGAGCCCCAATTGAAGCTAATCTGTCAGCATGATGGTTCTGACTCCTTGGAACGGAGATCAGATTGAAAGCATCAAACTCTTCAATCAAATTCCATACCCTATGTTTGTAGCACTTCAGGGTATCACTTTTTGTAAGGTGTAGCCCCCTCACCTAATTCACAATGAGCTCACTATCTCCAAACACTTGTAAATAGCCAATCGTCCTCCTTCTTGCCCACTGCAGACCTTGGATCAACCCTTCATACTCAGCAGTGTTGTTAGTACAAGAAAAGGCAAAATGAAAAGCAGCATAATAATTTTCACCTTGTGGTGACACAAGCATTGCACCACCACCAGATCCATTTCTGCTTCTAGAGCCATCAAAATACATTTTCCATACCTCATCATGTTGCTCTACCTACTACTCTGCTTTCTTCAGAAGACTTGGTATTGTTGCTTCATGCTCATGCAATATGTACACTCCCATGCCAGTTTCTTGGATATGTCCCTCAAGATCATTCACAACATTTTCAAAGGCCCACTCCCTCAAGAGTACCTTTGGTATGCTCTCAGCTTGTAGTTTCTGAGCGGCAACTAGTTCAGTATCATCAGAGATAATACAATTTGTATTAATAACACTGGGTGTGTAAGGTTCTATGTGATAGTCTGAAAGTAACTCAGATTTCAAAGTTACTTTGGTGCCATATCTGGTCTTGAAAAACATGTGGGACCAGTCAAAAGATAGATATCCTCCTATTTTGGCTGTAAATTCCCTTGATAAGCACATGGCAAAATGAGGAGGCAAATCTATTATGAACACCTCTTGTGAAATAGAAACATTGGGGCAGGGATGTAGGGTGAGGCCTAGGTCTCTTATGATACCCACAATATTAACAGATGTACCATCCAACTGGAGTACACCTTTCTCAAGTGGCTAATACTTAAGCCCTAACTGATCTGCAATCTGCTTAGGCATGACAGAACTGCTTGCTCCACTATCTACCATGCAATTGTGCACTAGTTTGTCCCCAATTATCAGTGATACATAAAAGGGAAGAGGTTTGGTACCTTGGTTAGGCTGCTTGATGTCATCTTGGGATGAATTATCAAGGACAGTCCTACTTGGGTCAACAGTGGTATCATTTGATACCTTCAAATCAGACAAAGTAGACTGCAACATCTTCTTTTGGCTAGGGATTGCTAAGGAATCCCACATAGACATGGTTACATTCATCTTTTTCATGTTTTCAATAATATTGAAAGGTGGAGAGGCACCTACCTTCTGACCTGACTTTGTAGTAGCAGTATCAGCCTGCAAATGAGGCATCTCCCTTGCTGTTACTGGTGTACTTCTTTGCAAGATGTGAGGAGTATGGGATGTGGAAGCATCAGTATGTCCTCTACCTTTGCTTGCTGTTGGCTCAACCTCATAACCCCTCTTCTTAGCCCTTGTATTGGCAGCCACTGGATCACTATCACTGTTTACCCCACAGAATTCTCCTTCCTGCCAATTCATGAAAGTAGAATCATTCTGAGGCTGCTCTTGTTGTTGTACAGCTCCATCATTTGGTGTGTATGGCTGTGTAGCTGCCACATTTTGTGCCATCAGAGCCTGATTTAGGACTCCACTTGAACAGGCTACCTGATTGTGTGGCATATGGCATGGGACACACCAATCATAATCAACTGCGATGCTATTTTGAACAGGGACAAGTTCCCTTGCTACATTAACAGGTGATAGATTGTAAGGCTGAAAAGGCCTTTGGTTCATATTTTGCCTGACACCTTGGTAGTTGTTTTGGTAAGATGGCCTATTGGCCTGGTAAGGTTGACCCTGCCCCTAATAAGCTTGGTTCTGCCCCTGATATTGTTGTTGATAAGGCTGCCTACCTTGAGATTATTGCTTCTTAATGTTTACTAGATCATTCCCAAAAGTCTGCAGAAGATTTTCTATTTTTTGTTGACTACTTTTTATTTCCTTTAGCTCTTGAGATGAACTAGAGGTAGCAGGTTCCAAAGTGGAGGTACTTGGTAATGCTGCAACAACAGGTGTAGGGACAAAATATGGGGTGGGTAAAGGCATAGAAGCCTGGATCTCAGGGAAGATGGGCATAGGGGGCCTAGGTGCTATTTTTCCAGCCTAAATTAGACTGTTCTTTGCTCTGATGGCTATTTCATAGGCATCAGGTAGGCTTGTACCTCCTAGTGATTGTATCATCACTGAAATATCACTATTTAAAGCTTTCAAGAAATATAAGAATGCATACTTAGCTGGAGGTCTTACTGTGGCAGGGATTCTGTCCCATGTCTTTTGAAATCTAAAGTTGAAGTCTATCATTGGTTCCTGAGGAGCTCTCTTTATGGTGGTCATCTGTTCCACCAATGATAGATTATTTGATTTATCCTAGAACTACTTATTCAGCTTGTCTCCTAATTCATCCCAGGTTCCTATAGTCTGTACTAGTAGGCTTTTGAACCATTGTAATGCCTTCCCTTTGAATGAGGCAGCTAGTAATCTGATGGCCACATTCTCTTGTGTTACATGATGTACTCCACATAGAGAAGCCACATCTCTTATGTGTTCAATAGGTGTAGTTTATGTTTCCCCTATGAAATAGGGTAGGCTCTTCAAGGCTGCCATAGGTATGGCATCATGTACTACTAAGTTCAAAGGGCTTCCCCCATCAAAAGCCACAAATGGCTGATTTCTTGCCATCTAAGCAGTTGGAGGTGGGTTTGTTTGAGTTGCTACAAGGACTACGGAGGCAACTGGTCTGAAATCTGGTGGAGTTGACAATGTCCTCTTAGAATAGGGAGTTCTTACTACAGTTCTACTCTGCCTCCTAGGTGGAGAAAGCTGTAGATAATCAAATGAGCTTGAACTTGAACTCCTAGTTTGTATCCTTTTCATAAAAGTATATCAGTAAAACTGGTTTGCCTGATCTTCCTCAGTATGAGTTGCTAGATATGCAATTTTTAACCTCTTATAGGTCAGAAAATCACTGGTTGCACATCAAAACTAGTAATAAGATTTTGTAAGGTCCCACCAGGCGTGCCAGAAACTATTGTCACATGAAATTGTACCCTTCTTAAATGGGACTCCAAGCATTCCAATGACACAATGGGGATGATCTCCAAGTGTGGGACCTTGCTAAATGAGATCAAGCCTCTGGAGAAGGCTGGCTTCCTTGTCTAGTTATCACCTAAGACTACTGTATTTTGGGGTGAAAAGGGGGGGAAATGTGCTGAAATGAAAGATAAAGCAACAATACTTAAAAACATGAGAGCGTGATGCACCAGACAGTTCTAAAGAACCTTTACAAAACTGAAGCATGCACAACACAACCAGAAACGACAAGCAAATTACACAGAATAGATGATTCTAATAGAGGTAAGGAGCAAGATGATTGAGAGGAGCAAGAGATATTCACAGACAACCATATGCAGATTCACACAGAGATAGAGAAATCAACAAAAGGTAGGATAGCTTGCATATATCTAATGAAAGACAAGGTTATAGCATGAAAAGTTATGTTTGGAAATAAGGAGGATAGGATGCTCCAAAAAAATTTCAACCCTACTTACATCATAAGCCTCAGCTTATATAGCATTTCAAAACTAACCTAGGTCAGTTACAAAATCCGCTCAGGGAGTGGTAATAAAAAAAACCTCGAAAGGACGTCTAGCTGACAGGAGTAATGGTGCGCAAGGATCTGGAACAGGGGCAGGTAGGAGATATTTCTGAGTCTTCAATGCAAGTAGCTCTGTCATCGATCTGATCCTCAAAATGGCAGAGGATAACCTAGCATTGAATGTGAACAGCTATTTCTGACAGTTCTTGACAATCAGGCAGCCGAGAAAAGACTGGAGATGAAGCGGTGGCGGGATATTTTGGGCCATCAATGCGAGTTGTGCCCTCCTGTGCAGTAATGAATGTAAAGAATATCTTCACCAACTCAAGAAAGTTGTCGCTGAAAAGGTCCACCCGACCGACATGAAGATCCGGATCAAAAGTGGAAATGGGAACCCTCCTAAAGAATTCCTGCCAAAAGGTCATCATCCTGATATTTTCAAATTTCTGCAGGACACGATTATCCCACATGCACCTGGAGGCGATGTTTTCATCACTTTATAAGCTAAGCTATGAGCATATATAATGTTGGTGATTTTGCTCTCATCAGCATCATCATGAGCCTCATCATCATGTCCCGTCGGCAAGACTCCTTGTATTGGCAGGCCCCCTGCATGTTAGCCCGATATAAAATGTCACCCCGATATGAAATATCCTCCTGCTGGAAGTAACATGATGATGATATTCAACCTCTTCGGCACAAACTGATGCATCAGAGGAAGCTCCTCCTGATCTGCCAACCTCATATGACTCGTCGATGATCTAGGTGATCATTTCCGCAAACATCTTGATGACGTCACCATCATGTCGAATATCTGAATGATCTTCAAATGCTAACTGGTGTTAAGGAAAATATGACCCCCTGCGGGTTATGACAACATCATCATGATATTTAGGGCAGGATGATTTTTAGAAATATCACCCCCCCGCAAAATATCAGGTTGCACTGTAGCCTCATCTTAAGATCGGGGTGATCTTTGGAATATGACCGATATTTGGAAATATCACCCCCTGCAAAAAGCATGAAACTGTGAAATAAGCAGATATCACCCCGACATAGAAATGATGTCAGCTGCATGTCAGGCGATCCAGCGATCATGAAGTGAAAACATAACATCAGGATGATCTTCAACTAAGATCACCTGATATTCAAATGTGATGACCCCTTAGAAGATCGGGTCATACTTAGAAGCTTCGTTGCACCAAAATTAGGATGATCTTAAATAAGATCATCTGATGTTAAAATATCAGCCCGACATGAAAGATCAGGTTGGCAGAAATATAATGACCCCACATAACTTCCTCCCTTTAGCGAATATCAGGGTGATGTAAAAAGTAAACTTGCCTAATTTTTCAAGCTCTTTCACATGGTAAGCTTTTTTAGGAAAGATTCAAATTTTGAAATTGGGTTAAGACCTCAGGATCATAAATATGGCTGTCATGGGGATATGTATACTGACTGATCCTGCTTGAATTATTTTGACTCTTGCTAGAGGAAAAATAGGTCAACAACTTCATTGTCTAAACTCTCTCTTGGAATCTTATCCTTAAATGCAGCCTACAAGAAAAACCATGATGTAGTTTTAAGATCAACCTGGCTTATGCATTTTAACCCAGATGCCAAACATTGCCTTACCTACTGTTATCTTTGGCATCGACCCATCTTTCCTTCATGGACATTTGCCTATTCCTGGAAGATCTTTGCCTTGTTGATTGATGGTTTTAAAACATATTTCTTTCCCTGTCCAAATTGCCTGAAACCATTCTTTTCTCATATCTAGATTTCTAAATATGATTTAAAACCTATTGCAAACTCTAGATCCCTGATAGACATTCTCTATGACTGTGTTTTCTGTTTTACCTATGTGCTATGCTGAAACCCAATCATTGTTTTCTGATTGGATTATTTAAATTGATTGAAAAACTCTTGAGAAATCTCTAGTTCGCGATTGTTTAAATTCATTGTCAAATATTAAAATGACTGTAATTCCTTGTTATGTTGGCTGAGATCGAATTTAGATTAGAAAATCGACCTTTGTATAGATGAAAATCAACCTCTGAAAGATAACCAAAACTATTCTTCATGTAGCTTCATTGTCAGTATTACTTGACTATGGTTAATACTTTGTTATCTCTGTGGATTGAGGAATTAGAGCCTGTAGTTTTCTTTATGACTGCAAACCTTATGAGTTTCCTATAGTAGAAATTAATATCTTGTTGTAGCTAAATAATTAGTCCCTATGGCTCTGTTGGAAAACTCGTTTAAAAACATTATATTGACTAAATTAGAGACAATAGACTACTGTTTTATTATCCTATGAATGTTGAAAACCTTTTATATTTACATTTTGACTGAAAACTGAATTAGACCTTGTTCTCTGCTTTTCTTTATTTTCTGAAATAGTTCCTATCGCAAAAGCGACAAGAAGATTGTTTGGTTATTTTTGGACTTCCTATCTTAGTTTTAACAGTAAGTTAATTTTTGATTGATTTGTGAACTTATTTAAATAAATGGACTGTTTTATTTAAAACTTCCTACCACACAAATAACAACAAGATAGATTAATATTTTAGAATGATTATTATTGAAGACATTGTGACTGAATACAAGATTAGAAACTATATCAAATTGATGAACTTATGATTTCGATTGTATGACCAAAAGATGGTTATTGTTTGAAAGTGTATTTTCCTTATTTGATGATTTTGGAGAATGGATTGATTTGACTTATTGTAAATCTTGAAATTGTGATTCTTATTTTATTTCATTTCTTGCTTTTTGGGGAAAGAAGTAGTTTTCATCTAGAAATGTTATTGGGTTACTTTTGGGATGGCGATGCCAAATATGGATTTATTAGAGATGGCTTTTCCTCTTTTCAGGAATTGACCAATTTACTTGAAATGATTAGATCTAATCGAAATAACATTGAAATAGATGTTTTTTTGTCTAGCAAACTTATTTATTATTATCTCTGCCACATCCTGTTGTGAGACAATTTGCTTTTCATTACTTAGAATTGCACATTCAGACATTAAGGTTGCATCGAGTGTTCCCTCTTGTAGTTGTTACCAAGTAGCTAGACATTTTGTGCAAGGCTGGGTTTCCTTCATTTCAGGAAGGGATCTGGGTAAGTGCAGGAAGATGGGGGGCCAAAAAAGGGTCTTAAGTGGCCACTTTTTTTCTAAAATCAGGAAATGCCGGCCTTGTATGAGAAATTGAGCATAGTTACACTCAAAATTTGGAGATGCAACCAAAACAATGTTCGTAGTGCTCTGAGTCTACTTTCTAAACTACTAATTTTTTTTGAAAATGGTATAGATTAAGGGGTTCAAAAGAGGAAGCCACATAAATTAGTGTTGTTTCTGTCAAAAAAACATAACATAACATGTTTTGTGGCTCCCTAAAAAGGTTAACTTTTTTTGGTATTTTTAAAATCACTTCAAAGAGAAATTAGCTAATAGAATGTAATTTATGCCCAATTTTTCTAATAATTTTTTGATGAATATTTGATTTTTTACTAATTTTCAAAGTGGACACATCCTAAAAAATAGAATTTTGGCCATGCTACCCCTATAAATTTTGAAAACTAATTGAAAATCATTTTTTCTCTTTTTTTAATATGTGTAGAATGGAGTCTAGTTTCTAAATATGTAATTTTTTTGAAATTTCAATGAATGGTTAATTTACAATGAAAAAAAGACCAAACAGTGGTTTTTGCCCAAAACCAGACACACAAACAAAAGAAATTAAAGATGAAAGGCTTAATATTGTCAAAATGTGAAAAAATTACATTGTTAAATAGCTAAGAGAAAGCCTAACATTACCCAAGTGTTTGATTTGTTTGACCTTGAAACACATACAAATCTGAGGGTTAGCACAAACAAAATTATGTGAAATCTTGTAGAATCTGCAAAAACACGTCTGTGGATGTTGAAAAGGCACTCCAAGCCTTTGGGTTGGAAATCCAAAGCAAATCCCAAGCCCAAGTCTTGGGATTCCCAAAGCACAATATAACACGAGCACGTTATGTTGTGCTTTTTTTGCTTTTTTGTATGTTTGCCGGTGTTTTCCCAGTTCGACATAACACGAGCATGTTATAATGCACTTGCGTTATGTCTTCCTTTGAATGAGATATGTTCAAATTTCATAAGTATGTTTCATGGATGTTTATATATATTCTTGTAGGTATGTATGCATGTACTTGTATGCATGCTTGTATGTATGTACATGTATGCATGCTTGTATGTATGCATCTTTGTATGTATGTATGTTTTTATGTATGCATGTATGTATGTATGTATGTATTTATGTAAGTGTTTTGGGTTTAGTGTATATAAGGACTTGAGCCTGTATAGTTTGAGGGTTGAGGGTTGAGGGATTAGGGCTTAAGTAATAGGTAGAGGGTAGAGGGTTGAGGGTTACAGTTGAGGGTTAATATTCAAGTTGTTGAGTGTATAAGATTAATTGTGTAAGGTGCGGGCATTAGGGTTTAGGGTTTACGATATGGATTGAGGGTATATAAGGCATAGGGTGACTTGGGTTGAGAGCATGTATGGTTTAGGTTTAATCTAAGTATAGGGTTGAGGCACAATATTTGAGGTTTAGGATATAAGGGTGAGGTTATATGGTCTAGGGATGAGGGTTTGAGGGTGTAGGCTTCAGGTTTAAGGTATAGGGTTGATGATTGAGGGATTAGGGCTTAAGTATATTGTTGAGGGTATAGGGTTGAGGGTTTAAGGTTTAAGGGTTAAAGGTTTAAGAGTTAAAGGTTGAGGGATAGGGTTTAAGGTTTAGGGGTAAGGGAATGGGTTTAAGGTATAGTGTCTTGGGTTGAAGGTTTAGGAATAGGGATAGCATTTAGGATTTAGGGATAAGGGATTAGGGTTGAGGGTTGTGGAATAGGGATAGCATTTAGGGTTTATGGATGAGGGATTAGGGTTGAGGGTTGAGGTTTAAGGTATAACTTGTTGAGGGTTGAGTGTTTAAGGATAGGGTTTAGGGTTTAGGGTTGAGGGATTAGGGTTTAGAGTTGAGGGATTAGGGTTTAAGGAATAGTGTTGAGGGTTGAGGGTTTAGGGTTGATGGATTAGGGTTTAAGGAATATTGTTGAGGGTTGAGGGTTTAGGGTTGAGGGATTAGGGTTTAGGATTGACAGATTAGGGTTTAATGTTTAGAGTTGAGGGTTGAGGGTTGAGGGATAGGGTTGATGGTCAAGGGATTAGGGTTAAAGTAGAGTTTTGAGGGTAGAGGGATTAGGGATAGGGTTTATGGTTGAAGGTTTAATGATTGAGGGTTGAGGCTTTAGGGCTGATGGTTAAGGGATTGGGGTTTAAGATATAGTGTTGAGCGTCGAGGGTTTATGGATAGGTTTTAGGGTTTAAGTTTTAAGGGTTAAGGGTTGAGGGATAGGGTTTAGGGTTTAGGGATAAGGGATTAGGGTTTAAGGTATAATGTTGAGGGTTGAGGGTTTAGGAATAGGGATAGCATTTAGGGTTTAGCGATGAGGGATTAGGGTTGAGGGTTGAGGGATTAGGGTTGAGGGATTAGGGTTTAAGGTATAGTGTCGAGGGTTGAGGGTTTATTGATAGGGTTTAGGATTTAGGGATTAGGGATTAGGTTTTAGGGTTAATGGATTAGGGTTTAAGGTATAGTGTTGAGGGTTGAGGGTTTAGGGTTGACAGATTAGCATTTAATGTCGAGGTTAGGGTTAGAGTGTCGAGGGTAGAGGGATTAGGGATAGGGTTTTGGGTTGAAGGTTTAAGGATTGAGGGTTGAGGCTTTAGGGATGAGGGTTTAAGGCTTAAGATATAGAGTCGCATGTTGAGGGTTTAGGGATAGGGTTTAAGTTTTAAGGGTTAAGTGTTGAGGGATAGGGATTAGGGTTTAAGTTATAGTGTTGAGGGTTGATGGTTTAGGGATAGGGTTTAGGTTTGAGGGATTACGGTTTAGGGTTGATGAATTAGGGTTTAATGTTGAGAGTTGAGGGTTGAGGGTTGAGGATTGAGGGATAGGGTTGATGGTCAAGGGATTAGGGTTAAAGTAGAGTTTTGAGGGTAGAGGGATTAGGGATAGGGTTTAGGGTTGAAGGTTTAAGGATTTAGAGTTGAGGCTTTAGGGATGAGGGTTAAGGGATTAGGGTTTAAGATATAGTGTCAAGTGTTGAGAGTGTAGGGATAGGTTTTAGGGTTCAAGTTTTAAGGGTTAAGGGTTTTGGGATAGTATCAAGACCATTGAGGGTTTAGGAATAGGGATAGTGCTTAGGGTTTAGGGATGAGGGATTAGGGTTGATGGATTAGGGCTTAGGGATAGGGTTTAGGGTTTAGGGTTGAGGGATTAGGGTTTAAGGTATAGTGTTGAGGATTTAGGGATAGGGTTTAGGGTTGAGCGATTAGAGTTAAGGGTTGAGGGATTAGGGTTTGACGTTGAGTGTTGAGGGTTGAGGTTTTAGGGTTGAGGGTTTAGGGATAGGGTTGAGGGTCGAGGGATTAGAGTTAAGGGTTGAGGGATTAGGGTTTGACGTTGAGGGTTTAGGGTTGAGGTTCAAGGGTCAAGGGTTTAGGGATATGGTTGAGGGTCGAGGGATTAGGGTTAAAGTAGAGTGTAGAGGGTATAAGGATTAGGGATAGGGTTGGAGAGTTTAGGGATAAGGGATTAGGGTTTAAGGTATAGTATTGAGCCCATTGAGGGTTTAGGAATAGGGATAGTGTTTAGGGTTTAGGGATGAGGGATTAGGGTTGAGGGTTGATGGATTAGGGTTGAGGGTTGAGGGATTAGGGCTTATGGATGGGGTTTAGGGTTTAGGGATTAGGGTTTAAGGTATAGTGTTGAGGGTTTAGGGATAGGGTTTAGGGTTGAGGGATTAGAGTTAAGGGTTAAGGGTCAAGGGATTAGGGTTAAAGTAGAGTGTCGAGGGTATAAGGATTAGGGATAGGGTTGGAGGGTTTAGGGATATGGGATTAGGGTTTAATGTATAGTATTGAGCTTGTTGATGGTTTAGGAATAGGGATAGCATTTAGGGTTTAAGGATGAGGGATTAGAGTTGAGGGTTGAGGGTTGAGGGATTAGAGTTTAGGAATAAGGTTTAGTGTTTAGTGTTGAGGGATTAGGGTTTAAGGTATAGTGTTGAGGGTTTAGGGTTGAGGGATTAGGATTTGACATTGAGGGTTGAGGGTTAAGGTTTTAGGGTTTAGTGATAGGGTTGAGGGATTAGAGTTAAGGGTTGAGGGATTAGGGTTTGATGTTGAGGGTTGAGGGTTTAGGTTTGAGGGTCAAGGGTTTAGGGATAGGGTTGAGGGTCGAGGGATTAGGGTTAAAGTAGAGTGTCGAGGGTATGAGGATTAGGGATAGGGTTGGAGGGTTTAGGGATAAGGGATTAGGGTTTAAGGTATAGTATCAAGCCCATTGAGGGTTTAGGAATAGGGATAGCATTTAGGGTTTAGGGATGAGGGATTAGAGTTGAGGGTTGAGGGATTAGGGTTAAGGGTTAAGGGATTAGGGTTTAGGGATAAGGTTTAGGGTTTAGGGTTGAGGGATTAGGGTTTAAGGTATAGTGTTGAGGGTTTAGGGATAGGGTTTAGGGTTGAGGGATTAGGATTTGATGTTGAGGGTTGAGGGTTGAGGTTTTAGGGTTTAGGGTTTAGGGATAGGGTTGAGGGTTGAGGGATTATAGTTAAGGGTCGAGGGATTAGGGTTCGATGTTGAGGGTTGAGGGTTGAGGGTCGAGGGATAGGGTTGAGCGTCGAGGGATTAGGGTTAAAGTAGAGTGTTAAGGGTATAAGGATTAGGGATAGGGTTGGAGGGTTTAGGGATAAGGGATTAGGGTTTAAGGTATAGTATCGAGCCCATTGAGGGTTTAGGAATAGGGATAGTGTTTATGCTTTAGGGATGAGGGATTAGGATTAAGGGTTGATGGATTAGGGTTGAGGGTTGATGGATTGGGGCTTAGGGATGGGGTTTAAGGTTTAGGGTTGAGGGATTAGGGTTTAAGGTATAGTGTTGAGGGTTTAGGGATAGGGTTTAGGGTTGAGGGATTAGAGTTAAGGGTTGAGGGATTAGGGTTTGACATTAAGGGTTTAGGGTTGAGGGTTTAGGGATAGGGTTGAGGGTCAAGGGATTAGAGTTAAGGGTTGAGGGATTAGGGTTTGACATTGAGGGTTGGTGTTGAGGTTCAAAAGTTGAGGGTCGAGGGATTAGGGTTAAAGTAGAGTGTCAAGGGTATAAGAATTAGGGATAGTGTTGGAGGGTTTAGGGATAAGGGATTAGGGTTTAAGGTATAGTATCGATCCTATTGAGGGTTTAGGAATAGGGATAGCGTTTAGGGTTTAGGGATGAGGGATTAGAGTTAAGGGTTGAGGGATTAGGGTTTAAGGATAAGGTTTAGGGTTGAGGGATTAGGGTTTATGGTATAGTGTTGAGGGTTTAGGGATAGGGTTTAGGGTTGAGGGATTAGAGTGAAGGGTTGAGGGATTAGAGTGAACGGTTGAGGGATTAGGATTTGACGTTGAGGGTTGAGGGTTGAGGTTTTAGGGTTTAGGGTTTAGGGATAGGGTTGAGGGTTGAGGGATTAGAGTTAAGGGTTGAGGGGTTAGGGTTTTACATTGAGGGTTGAGGGTTGAGGTTCAAGGATTGAGGATTTAGGGATACGGTTGAAAGTCGAGGGATTAGGGTCAAAGTAGAGTGTTGAGGGTATAAGGATTAGGGATAGGGTTTGAGGGTTTAGGGATAAGGGATTAGGGTTTAAGGTATAGTATCGAGCCCATTGAGGGTTTAGGAATAGGGATAGCATTTAGGGTTTAGGGATGAGGGATTAGAGTTGAGGGTTGAGGGATTAGGATTGAGGGTTGAGGGATTAGGGTTTAGGGATTAGGTTTAGGGTTTAGCGTTGAGGGATTAGGGTTTAAGGTATAGTGTTGAGGGTTTAGGGATAGGGTTTAGGGTTGAGGGATTAGAGTGAAGGGTTGAGGGATTAGGATTTGACGTTGAGGGTTGAGGGTCAAGTGATTAGGGTTAAAGTAGATTGTTGAGGGTATAAGGATTAGGGATAGGGTTGGAGGGTTTAGGGATAAGGGATTAGGGTTTAATGTATAGTATCAAGCCCGTTAAGGGTTTAGGAATAGGGATAGCATTTAGGGTTTAGGGATGGGTGATTAGAGTTGAGGGTTGAGGGATTAGGGTTTAGGGATAAGGTTTAGGGTTTAGGGTTGAGGGATTAGGGTTTATGGTATAGTGTTGAGGGTTTAGGGACAGGGTTTAGGGTTGAGGGATTAGAGTGAAGGGTTGAGGGATTAGGATTTGACGTTGAGGGTTTAAGGTTGAGGTTTTAGGGTTTAGGGTTTAGGGATAGGGTTGAGGGTTGAGGGATTAGAGTTAGGGGTTGAGGGATTAGGGTTTGACATTGAGGGTTAAGGTTTGAGGGTCAAGGGTTTAGGGATAGGGTTGAGGGTTGAGGGATTAGGGTTAAAGTAGAATGTCGAGGGTATAAGGATTATGGATAGGGTTGGAGGGTTTAGGGATAAGGGATTAGGGTTTAAGGTATAGTATCGAGCCCGTTGAGGGTTTAGGAATAGGGATAGTGTTTAGGGTTTAGGGATGAGGGATTAGAGTTGAGGGTTGATGGATTAGGGTTGAGGGTTGACGGATTAGGGCTTAGGGATGGGGTTTAAGGTTTAGGATTGAGGGATTAGGGTTTAAGGTATAGTGTTGAGGGTTTAGGGATAGGGTTTAGGGTCAAGGGATTAGAGTTAAGGGTTGAGGGATTAGGGTTTGATGTTGAGGGTTGAGGTTTTAGGGTTGAGGGTTTAGGGATAGGGTTGAGGGTCGAGGGATTAGAGTTAAGGGTTGAGGGATTAGGGTTTGATGTGGAGGGTTAAGTGTTGAGGTTTGAGGGTTGAGGGTTTAGGGATAGGGTTGAGGGTCAAGGGATTAGGGTTAAATTAGAGCATCGAGGGTATAAGGATTAGGGATAGGGTTGGAGGGTTTAGGGATAAGGGATTAGGGTTTAAGGTATAGTATTGAGTCTGTTGAGGGTTTAGGAATAGGGATAGCATTTAGGGTTTAGGGATGAGGGATTAGAGTTGAGTGTTGAGGGATTAGGGTTGAGGGTTGAGGGATTAGGGTTTAGGGATAAGGTTTAGGGTTTAGGGATAGGGTTTAGGGTTGAGGGATTAGGATTTGATGTTGAGGGTTGAGGGTTGAGGTTTTAGGGTTTAGGGTTTAGGGTTTAGGGATAGGGTTGAAGGTCGAGGGATTAGAGTTAAGGGTTAAGGGATTAGGGTTTGATATTGAGGGTTGAGGTTCGAGGGTTGAGGGTTTAGGGATAAGGTTGAGGGTCAAGGGATTAGGGTTAAAGTAGAGTGTCGAGGGTATAACAATTAGGGATAGGGTTGGAGGGTTTAGGGATAAGGGATTAGGGTTTAAGGTATAGTATCAATCCCATTAAGGGTTTAGGAATAGGGATAGCTAGCTTTATGGTTTAGGATTAAGTGAGACCTAGATGGCTAAGGATGGATGGAGAGGTAGACAAGGAGTGACTGAGAGACATAGAGAGGGGAGAGGTAGAGAGGTGAGGGGGAGAGATAAGTGAGATATAGAACATGAGCTAATGGAACTAGAGGTGATATATTGTAAAGGTGCTATTGAAGGTGAGATAGGCACAAATATTTATGGATCAATCTATAGTAGGATAAAACGCGAGCACATTATAACGCGCTCGCATTTTGTCTTGCTATAGAAATGGTAAAAAAGTGTTGACACTCATGATCCAGGCCCACACACTCTATTTTCATGCTAATTATGCGCATGTTTTGACAAAAAAGAAGTGCTTTCATGTTGTTGGGAAGTTCGCATGCACATTTTATGCATTCTACCACATTTGCATGATCTTTCTACCACCTTTTCTGCTTTGCCAACTTGATAAGGAGGAAATAACATAGTTTTTCACACCAACTTTGATATATATCTATTCAAGTTTCAATTTTTGTAGTGTTGCAATGTTAATTGTGATTCAATTTTAGGAATTTAACATTATAGATTGGTTAATAGTATTGTTGTTACTAATTATATTTGAGTGTTATTCAATTTAACATTGAAAAGGAAGCAAGTGGTGAAAAACTCAAATTGTTGAGGAGTTTGATGCAAGAAGAAAAAAACACTACATAATTGGGTAATCTCTCCATTCGAATCTCCATTTTTTAGGTATGTCAAGTCTTTACATGCATGTTCTTTACATTTTCCTTAATTCTATTTGAATTACTTTATCATGCTTTATCAGACATGTTTAAAATAGACACATTCCCAATCAAGAAAGTAGGCTACAATCTCACATGATGCCATGTATATTTTCTACACTTGGGCTCTTTAATAGTTATGTGTAATAAACAGACCTTAACATACCATGATGTCAAACAATACAAGAACAAATCCTTACAACATAATAAAAATACAATCCCACTATTATCTTGTCATATTAACAAGTTAAAATACAAATGAATAGGTGTCAAGATCATACAAGTATGCACATGACATGATGATTTGTATACATATATATTGGGCAAGGACATTCCTTATGCACCTATTCATGATGACTTGTACATGCACATGACAACAATATTTCAAAATTTCGTAATTGTCCTTTGTTAGCACATGATAGTGGTTACCTTGATCGACTATATACCATTCAGTACCCTAAATTATAGAGATTAGTCTAATGATTTTTATGACAATCCTAGGTATGTGATGCAGAGGTAGGGTTCAACTCAATCCAAAGGGATCATACCAATAGTTTCTTCAAATTTCATAAGCTTTCCTCTCAAGCAATCTCCCTATACAAAGGCACAAAGAGGGTCTTCAATACTTCAAAACCTAACAAGGCTACTAGAGGTCTTCTTACCCCTCAGGAACTTAGACACAACCATTCTAAACCATTACTAAAGTCTATACTCTTCAATTGTTGTCTATTCCTTCACAAGCCACCCAAATCCTAGTATCCCTAGTAGCAACAAAACACCTTCTCAATTCAAAATCCTAGTAGCCCTAGTAACAACAAACATGCCAAATTAGGTCTACCTCAACCTTTTCAAGCATGAAGTCCCATGTACTCTTCACTTGTAGCCTCAATAGGCGACTCTCCTTTGACCTTATCCTCATCTAGGATTGAAGTGAACTTTGAACCATAATGCTTTGTATGGCTACAATAACATTGTGCAATAATGCTTTGTATGACTGCAATAATTTTTTTTGTATGCTTTGTACCTATTTTGGTTGAGTGACATTTACTCTTTTACATGATGATTGTATGTATATTTACTATGAAGGGTTGAATGACATATACTTTAGTTATTTGTATGGATTCATTTCTTAGGAACTAATATTGGTCTCTTTATCATGCTACAGACAAATTCTCCGTCATGCCGAGGAAACGATCAAGAATTAAACCAACACAAGAAGAGATAGAAGCTAAGAATGCAAAGAAAGTAGCAGCTATGAGGGAACTTTGTGAGAAGAGGAAATTGGACATGATAAATGAAGACATTCCAATTGAAGAGGAGCCACAACCATCACAAAAAGATATGGTATTGACGGCACAAAGAGAACAAATGTAAAAACTTCATGCTATGAGAGATTTGAATACCATAGTTGGAGACACGTCCTCTACCGCAAGTCAACATGCAGGGACACCATCTACCACATCTCAAGTTGAGAGTACATCATCACTCACATGTGATGAAGGAGGTACACCATCGTTCCCACCTCAACCTCAAGGTATGTCATCTATTCCATCTTTGATCAAAGGTATGCATCTAGTCCATCTCATTTAAATATTGATGAAATTCCTAATGTTGAGATGAATTTACCTAACTTAACACCACCTATAATTTTGCATAGAAAGCCAAAGTATTTGATTGATATTGATGAGAATATTTTGCAGCCAATGGAAGGTAAGATTCCAAAACATACTTGTAGAAGATATGCTCATAATATTCGGAGATTGTTCTTTGAAAAGTTAAATGAGACTGCAAGATGTCAAATATTTGTTGAAATGATGCAAAGTATAAATTATAGGTCCATCATGAAGATTCTTGGGTTGAGAACATCAGAGGCTTCAAGTGAAAAATCTATTGTCAAGAATCTAATGAGTGCATATGAGAGTGTGGGTAACACCTCACGCACAAAAGATAGTAATGCAACACGGCATGTGATTACATCTACTATAATAAGTAGTCAAATGAGGAAAGCTCGTCTCATTAGAAAGATGAGTCAAGAATTGAAAATTAATAGGAAAACTTTATCAAGAACCATTGGAAGATGCCAAAGAATTGATGACACTAATGCCAATGAATTATGGGCATTCTCAGGGAGACTACCATGAAAAGATAAACCAATTGTTGAAGCATTGAGATCACTAATTGAAGACTTTTGGAAGAATTACACAAGGGTATCTCCGAATCAAAGGGATGTGGTAAGAAGGAGAATCGGTAGTCAGAACCGTGAGCCACATCCAAAGCATTTTTTGGATGAGACTCAAACATAGTTTTATGGTAAATTTCTAGAGAAGTATCCTCAAATTAAAATTTGTCAAAGATATTTTGAAATGCTAAAACCTTTCTATGTCAAGATAAATCACACACGCACTACTTGTTGTTGTAGATTACATATTGATTTTTCTAACCATTTTGATGTTTATAGGTCTATATGTTTAGATTTGCATACTAACAATATTTTGTAGGGTTGTGCCATACGTGCCCCACCAACATCTTCTAGAGACTTCATATCAAGAATTTTATGTGAAAGAGAGGAAGGTCAAATATTCTACAAGAAATTATGCTTGGATGGCACATGTCATCGTTGTGGTGGCTTGCAACGTTTGCCAATATGTGAACATATGGAAAGAACACATGCGGTTGGAAATGAACTAGTAGAGTTTGGCAAGTATAAAACAGTGGCATACAATACAAAATATGGTAAAGAAGAAAAGATGTGTGAATTGGTTATTGAAAAGATTCTAGTGTATTAGTTTATGCCTATATTTCGTGACAACATAGTGTATGAGTATGCAAGACATGCCCATAGAGCTCGATGGTTGGACTTGCAATTCAAGTTATGCAAGGACACATTTCCAGTTGGTAGCATTGTTTTAGTCATCGACTTTGTAGAGAACTATAGTCTACAGCAACAACGTGAGGTGTAATCGCAATATTACAACTCCACACAGGTTTCTATATTTGTGCACATTGCATTCATTCATGCGAATGATAGTATAGAGGATGACATAAAGATCATAAGGGAGTATAATTTCTATATCAGTGATGATTGCAGGCATTCTATGGAGTTCATGCAAGGTTGCTTTCAGGTGTTCTACAATGATTTGGCTAGAAGGGGCATATCGTTCAGTCAACATATCATATGGTTGGATAAATGTGCGTCATAATTCAAGAACTCATAGAATTTCTATTAGTTGAGTAGGAGGCATAATTTTATAGGTATTCAGCATATGTGGAACTTCTATGATGCTAGGCATGGAAAGGGGGAGCATGATGGTGCAGAAGCATGTATCAAAAGAGTCATAGCATGAGAAGAGTTAAAGTATAAAGACAATGCAAAGTTGATAGATGCAAAATTGATTGTCAAGTGGTGTAATGCTTCCATGGGTCCAGGTAATGAGGTAAGTTTTTAGTTCGTAGATTTTTTTGGTTGATAGATGATACTAATATTGCACCATATGAGGACTGTTCTACACTGATAGGATCAAGTGAGATGCACTCTTTTAGAAGGTCAATTGTAGGTTCATGGAGTATCCATATGGAAAAAATGTTATGCTTTTGTTCTTCCTATACAATTCAAGTTTGGGATCAGTGCGAGTCAAAGGAGTGGGTTGACGAATGGCAGTTAAGATATCTTAGCCCACTTGACACGTATCGACCCCCAACCACACTGGAACTAACCTAGATGGAATCATTAGTTGACTTTGACCACATATCAGATCTAGTTCAACCAGGTAATATATCTATTTGCATAGTTTTTGAAATTCCTAATGTCATCTTACTTTGTAGTGTTTTTGTAATGTTGACTAATTTCATCTAATTTGCTACACATATCAATGTAGGGCACATATATGTAGTTATTTTAGATGAAGATAATGAAGAGGGAACAGATTATTAATTATGTGATGCAGAGGCATCCACACTAAAACCCTGACATACAGCATGGATGTCCGCAACCCTTCATCATCATCATCATATTTCCCTTTACACTGTCAGCATCATCATATTTACTCTGCCGACCAATATCCTCCTGCAGACAAACCTTCACTCTTTCGCCTGTCAGCAGCATCATCATATCCGACTATCGGCAGCATCATCACTTTCGGCAAGCGCGAACATCTTCCTGACATTCACTGTTCATCTTACCGCCAACCTCTTTCTTCATCATCATGATGTTCAACATCATGTTCATCAGCAAGATATAGAACATCCGGTTCCTCCCATATATCCTGATGATGACAACCTCATGCACCCTTCCTTCGATGCTTACGTCACCCCGATATCTTGATGACGATTATCCTGATGACAATGACGTCACATGCAGCTCCTTCAATATCCTGATGCCCGATATCCTGATGATGAATATCCTGATGACGATGACGTCACATGCAGTTCCTTCAATATCCTGCTGTCGGCCAAACTTAACATTATCGGCCTGCGAAGGAATTGTCAACCCGATCTTCCACCTTATGCCGATACGCTCCTCCTCAGCAACACCTGATGATGATCACCCCAAAACACATTCACTTTATGCAACCGACTGCATCATGCTCATCTCCACTTACTCGGATGACGCCCGAAGTACCTGCAGGATACACGCAGAAATATCCTGATGATGCCGTTGCGAAGGATTTTCCAACCTTAGCAAATTTTTGATCCGCCAAACCTCCTGGGATGACCCGATCCACTTTCAGGGTGATCTTCCAAACTTTAACAACTAACACGACCTAGCACATACCCATGCTAGGGTCCTTAACACCTTTCGACGATGATCCTGCACACCTGCATGCAAACAAACACGAAATGCAGACTAAATCCTACCCTACTGTACATGGCCATTCCACCGATTCGACGAATCAACCGGTGGAATGGATCAGCAAATCCATGAAACCACCAAAACAGCAAATCGATTTCACAATGGAGACCAAACAGAAAGTGAACACAAACAGGATCTTTATTGATTTCAAAAGATGCAATTACAGTACTCAGTCTCTCCCTCTGCCTCACTCTCTGCAATCTAGCTCGATGATCTAAAACCAACCGATCCTCATGCATAAATAGGATCTCTTGCGAGTACTACTGACCCGACTCCAAGCGGCTGGGAAATCTCTCCTGGCGGCTGGGAGATCCAACCGGACCTACAGCATAACAGCTGTCTAACAACTATCTAAAAATAGTAAAGCATGGTCAACATGACCTTATTACATGCATTGGTCTTATCAGACCCTCTTGGAAACATTAACAAGACTCAAAACAAACTAACTGCCTCATGGAGGCCAGCTGTCAGGTAGGTGCTCCTGCACCATAATGTCATTGTGTTGAGGCCAAAAAGAAATTGGAGGCCCCAGTTACAGATGGAGAAAACATTGAATACCCTACAGGCTCAGTGGTTATTACTGGAACATGACTTAGAAGGTACCCACATAAGAGTGTTAATGTTTGGCTATTTTAGGGCTTTGACACACATTGGAAGATTCTTCAGTACTCGAACCTTGTCGTGGCATCCAATGTTCATTTGATACGGTATCGGGGTAGACCTTTGAACAAGACCTTGTGGAAGGTGCATGAGTCTGACCATGAAGCAATACTTGACACAATAAAGAGTAGAGTAGACCTGGATGGTTCATTGGATTAATTTTTAAGTATTCACATTGATTTTGTAAAGTCATGTTAGATTGAGTTGTAAGTATGCACATTAATTTGTAAGGTTTGTCTTTTTTTATTTGCTGCTGCATTTTTACACATATACACATTTTTACATCATCATGTTATGCTTCATGGGGTTAGACCTAAGTGATGGATGAAGTTGATCCTGAGAATAATGTATAAAATCTAGGTAATGTATAAAATATAGGTGTCTCTAGGTGTCTTGGTTTCTAACTAGATAATAGGTGTCTCTAATTGTGTCTTAGGTATATACAATATGTCAACTAGGTAGATAGAGACTAGAAAATAGGTGTCTTAGGTGTCCTACGTCTACTAGACTACATGTGTCTTAGGTCTTAGGTGAGGCCACATGAGATTCCACCTTCACGTGGTTGGCCTTGTTAGTATAGAATATTTATATTTCTTGAAGCTAAGGGAAGCTCTTTTTCTTAATAGGAAAACTTTATCGACTTCAGTTGCACTAATGGTGCAGGGGCACCTAGGTTGTCATGCCTCCAAGAGGGGTCAAAATATAGAATTTTGTTTTGATTGAGTCAATTGTATGTAATAAGGTCTTCTAAGACCATTTAATTTGTTTTTAAGTCACTTTGAGTCATTTGGGGTCAGTTTGAATCTTTGAGTCCTGTTGCAAAAAAGTGTCAATGTTGTCAAGTTGCACAAAGCAACTTTTACATTTTTGGTGTCCTGCTCCTGATGCGACTAAACTGACAGTTCCAACACATCCAAATAGGTATGTTTAGGCTAGGAATGGTTCTATTTTTCATCCAAACATGTTGAAATAGTCCGAGCTACATTGTACCAATGATATCCTTAAAGAGTCTAAAGTGTAAAAAGGCAGCAATCTTTGATGAGATGTTAGTCAAAAACTATGTAACTTAGAAACATTCTGTCTAAGGCAACATGATCACATAGAGTGCCTCTACAATAACCTCTCTTAGTTTTTATATCTCTGAGGCATTTACCTATGGTGAAAGGTTTTCTGCTGCCCCAAAAATCATCAGGAGGAGGAAGTGTAAAGTTGCAAAGGGGTGTGACTTTTGTCCTGCTCCTGATGCGACCAAACTGACTATTCCAACGTATCTAGATGGGTACATTTACACTAGGCATGGTCCTATTTTTCACCCAAACATGTCAAAATAGTCTGAGCTACATTGTACCGATGATATCCCTGAAGAGTCCAAAGGGCGAAAAGGCAACAATCTTTGACAAGATGTTACTCAAAAATTGTGTCACTTAGGAACATTCTATCTCAGGCAACACGATCATGTAGGGTTCCTCTATAATAACCTCTCTCGATGTTTTATATCTTTGAGGCATTTGCCCATGGTGAAAGGTTTTCTATTGCCCCAAAAATTGTCAGAAGGAGGTAGTGTAAAGTTGCAAGGGGGTGTAACTTTCATTCTGCTCCTGATGCGACCAAACTGACTATTCCAACATGTCCAGATGGGTACATTTACACTAGGAATGGTCCTATTTTTCACCCAACATGATGAAACAGTCTGAGCTACATTGTACCGATGATATCCCTAAAGAGTCCAAAGTGTAAAAAGGCAAAAATCTTTGACAAGATGTTACTCAAAAATCATGTCACTTAGAAACATTCTGTCTAAGGCAACGTGATCATGTAGAGTCCCTCTACAATAACCTCTCTCAGTTTTTTATATCTCTGAGGTGTTTGCCCGCAGTGAAAGGTTTTCTGCTGCCCCAAAAATCGTCAGAAGGAGGTAGTGTAAAGTTGCAAAGGGGTGTAAGTTTCATCCTACTCCTGATGTGACCAAACTGACTATTCCAACATGTTTGGATGGGTATGTTTACGCTAGGCATTGTCCTATTTTTCACTCAAACATGTCAAAACAGTTTGAGCTGTAGACACCCTAAAATGACCAGGTCTTTGAATCACTTACATTTTCATCTAATCTGTCTAATCACCGGCATTTCAAAACACTCTAAATTTAGCAAACTCCTAGTGTGCAAATGAGGAGTGTGGTCCCCATGGGACCTATTTATAGTTTCCCTCCCACTTTTCTTTCTTCCCACCCCCTTCTGATTTTCCTTCTACCTTTTCATGCAATATTCTCAATTGTGCGTCAACCTAGTTCTTCTGTCGCTTCCCTATCTTTTCACTCAAGGGGGCATACGCTGGGGCAACTAGCTACACTAGGGCACCAAAAATTGTATCATGTCTTCAACAATCATTTTCTTTGACGCCGCGCTGTAAACTACATTGCATCAAAGAGGGGCAAAATGTAGACACCCTAAAATGACCAGGTCTTCAAATCACTTGCATTTTCATCTAATCTGTCTAATCACCGAGATTTCAAACATTAATTAAATAATCTAATTATTTAATTAATTTCACTAATTTCATCAAATTCTTCTAAATCTCCTGAAATCAACATTAATTAAATAAATCATCTTTATTTAATTAATTTCATTAAATTCCTCTTTATTCTTCCACGATTAAATAATTTTTATTATTTAATTAAATCATTATCCTCATTCAAATTTCAAGTCTCCATTAATTAAATAAATCAATTATTTAATTAATTCATCAAAAATCCTCTTATCTACAATTAAATAATTTACATTGTTTAATTAAAATCACTTGTTCTTCTAAATTTAAATAAATCATGCAAATTTATTTAAATTATCTCAATCCTCTACAAATAAATAAAATCAAGTATTTTATTTATAATCTTCTGTTCCTCAATCATGCACAGTTTTTTTTTTTTTTTTTTTAAATGCACCTGGTAAACTTTTTAACGTGACCGGTGACGCTGGTGCGACACGCCCTCCAGCTCCACGCGAATGCTTTTGCCCGGAGCAATGAACCGGTGAGGCCACAACTGGGGGACCTCATCCCCTAGGAAGAACACTTCAAACCCGCGAGCTCATTGGCCCAGCAAAGGCGTAAAGCCTTGCGAGCTCGTTGGCCCAGTGGGGGTTTGAACTCTGGTGGCCGCCACTACATCCTGAGCGACTTAACCACCGAACCATGCCATCATCGGCCTCAATCATGCACAGTTAAATAAATAAATTTATTTATTTAATTTTAGTTATCTTCCAATTCCTCTTAAAATATCTTGTTAACTCATGTGCACAATCAGTCTTATTTTTAGAACTCTAAAAAAGACAAAATCATAAGTTGAGTTGTCTATTCAATCAATCTTGTTTTCATCATATTTTAATAAAAATATCCTTATGGATTGACACATGTCGTGTGCTCATTCATCATGGTTATTTGATTTATCTCCTCTGTTGATTCTTTTGAATTATATGGACCGTTGATTGATCTTTGTTGCAACCTATATAAACCCCCCTCATCTCCTTCACAAATCCTTTTCGATCACTTATTCTCAGGCATTCTTTACAGTGCTTTGAGCATACATCGCATCGAATGAGCAACTCTACAATCTTTTGACATTGATCTTTGAGCACTTTACTTGCTTGTTGCAAACATGGTTTCACAGCGTTATTGAGCAATCCACATTCAACAAAGGGAACAACACAAATCTGGGTAAAAGCTTTCTTATTTCATTTGATTTATTGACAATGGATTTTATTTAGATTAGTTCTCTTTATGTTATGGGATTTTTATTTGTTAGTTTTGATTTAATCAATTTTTCTCATACACACGAGCTACATTGTACCAACGATATCCCTGAAGAGTGTAAAGTGCAAAAAGGCATAAATCTTGGACCAGATGTTACTTGAAAACTGTGTCACTTAGAGACATTCCGTCTGAGGCAACATGATCATGTAGAGTCCCTCTACAATAACCTCTCTCAGATTTTATATCTCTGATGTGTTTTCCCGTGGTGAAAATTTTTTGGTTGCCCCAAAAAGCATTAGAAGGAGGTAGTGTAAAGTTGCAAAGGGGTGTAACTTTCGTCCTGCTCCTGCTACGACCAAACTAATAGTTCCAACACATCGAGATGGGTAGGTTTAGGCTAGGCATTGTCCTGTTTTGTACCCACACATGCCGAAACAGTCCGAGCTACATTGTATTTGTGATATCCCTGAAGAGTCCAAAGTGCAAAAAGGCAGCAATTTTTGACGAGTTGTTACTCAAAAACCATGTCACTTAGATACATTCCATCTAAGGTAACGTGATCATGTAAGGTCCCTCTACAATAACTTCTCTTAGTTTTTTATATCTTTGAGGTGTTTGCTCGTGGTGAAAGGTTTTCTACTGCCCCAAAAATTGTCAAGAGGCAGTGTAAAGTTGCAAAGGGGTGTAACTTTTGTTCCTCTCCTCGTGTGGCCAAACTGAGAGTTCCAATGTGTCTAGATGGGTATGTTTAGGCTAGGCATGGTCCTATTTTGCACCCAAACATGCCAAAACAATCTGAGCTACATTGTACCGGTGATATCCCTAAAGAGTCCAAAGTGCAAAAAGATAGCAATCTTTGATGAGTTGTTATTCAGAAACTATGTCACTTAGATTCATTCTGTTTGAGGAAATGAGATCACGTAGGGTCCCTCTACAATAACCTCTCTTTGTTTTTTATATTGCTAAGGTGTTTGCCCGTGGTGAAAGGTTTTCTACTGCCCCAAAAATTGTCAGAAAGAGGTAGTGTAAAGTTGCAAAGGGGTGTAACTTTTGTTCTTCTCCTCGTGTGGCCAAACTGATAGTTCCAATGCATCTGAATGGGTACGTTTAGGCTAGGCATGGTCCTTTTTTACACCCAAACATGCCGAAACAGTCCGAGCTACATTGTATCAGCGATATCCCTAAAGACTCCAAAGTGCAAAAAGGCAGCAATCTTTGACGAGTTGTTACTCAGAAATTGTGTCACTTAGATACATTCTGTCTAAGGCAACGCGATCATGTAGGGTCCCTCTACAATAACCTCTCTCAATTTTTTATATCTCTGAGGCGTTTGCCCATGGTGAAAGTTTTTCTGCTGCCCCAAAAATTGTCAAAAGGAGGCAGTGTAAAGTTGCAAAGGGGTGTAACTTTTGTTCTTCTCCTCGTGCAACCAAACTGATAATTCCAATGCATCTAGATAGGTATGTTTAGGCTAGGCATGGTCTTTTTTCATACCCAAACATGCCGAAACAATCCGAGCTACAAACACTAACTAGTCTTCAATCTTCAAACACTACAAATACCATGATATCCTGCATAAAGCTATCTTTTAGTCTTTTATAAAGGCACACCCATCAAATTCAACTGCATAGAGATGATTGTTTGTATTCCAAATTCCTTTTAAATATTGACCTTCCAATCCTTTTTCCAGCCCTCATATCAATTAAATATGACCTTCGATTATGATATGGCGCTCGAGCTTATGAGAGTTTACCAGAGATGTCAGGTGAGTTAGGTTGAAGGGCTGGTGAACTAATGACTTAAAGACCCTTTAGTAGGATGATTTTAGTGATAGTAACTTCTGATTATAAGTCAATATTAAATTAAAACAAAATTGCACTTTACACACGACAGGCAATTGAGGGTTTTAAATTCTTAAGAAAAGTAGATTCTTTTTAGGGTTTAATGCCCAATATGTAAACCCTAACTATCAATAAGATTATGATTATGAAAGCTTGTGTCTTCTCTAACTTCTTATTGCATGAACAAAACCACATCCACCATGAATATGAACCTTGATCATATCAACCTTTCAAGATAGACCTTATCATGAAAATCATATTCACAACAAAACCTTGCATGAACAAAACCACATCCACCATGAACATGCACCTTGCATCATATGAACCATGGTTGTCTTGTGTAGCATCAACATGAATTGAGAGACCTTATCATGAAAACCATTTTCACAACATCATGCACCTCATGACCATCACCTACCTTGAATCACTGTATCACTTTATCAACATCATGGCATCTATCTTGACATCAATGACAAACAACCTTGACCCTTTGACTTCAATGACAACCTTGAACCTTGATTGTTGATGACTTATGGAAGCCTATAGCCGCAATGTTATGTTGCATACTAAAATTAGGTAAGACTCAATGTAGTCTCATAACCTCGCCTTATATGCAAGAGGAATTACATTTAATAACCACAATGGTCATCAGGTGCTCATAAGCATATGATTTTGACTATCTTATTCAAAACAACAAACATACTCTTTACATCCCAATATGGTATAATAACAAGAAATTAAGAAATATTTTCAATTGACCAACTCATAAAGAATATGGATTAGCATACTTATTTGAATATTTTCAATTAAACAACTCATAAAGAATATGAATATTTTATGTTCACATGACATGATTCATTTTTATTTTAAATACAACTTTTATCTTTTAGTTCCAAAATGAGGTTTAGGTGATACTTGAATAACAATAGTTGGCTTATTGGATCAACAAACATCCTATGTAATACAATTGGACTTTAAATATTTAAAGTAGCCATCTACAAATATCCATTCAAACGTGGATTTATAATGTAAGTATGGACGCCATCAATAAAAAAGATTTGTATTAACCAAATATCCATATAGGCATACATCAATATCTATTGATATAAGTATAACATATATACAAAATAGCCATATAGGCTTACAAGAATGCCATATAGGCATACAATGTCAACTATATACAATACAAAATATATGTCCACAAATGCCATATAGGCATACAACAAAGGAACACAATAAAAAGTCATTCCACTTTGGCTGGTGAAGAGAATAAATCATGGGCAACCTTTGATCTTCTAGGGGATGGAGACGCATATGTGGGTGGTCTACTATGAACCCGAGGGTTGGTCCTCCTATTTAGTTCTTCCTGCATCTGTCGCTGTTACAATAAAAAATATAGACATTAATATATAGAAATTACATGTTATAAAAAATGAAACATTTAACAAAATAATCACTTACCGCTACCATATAATCTGTCTCCTCACTTACTGCTACATCTTCATATGATAGCTTGTCTGCATAATACTCTCTAAACTCTCTCCTCTTATCCAACCAACTAGATATTTGCTTGCTAATTGAATCTACATTTGATAACATAGATTCAAGAGATTGAGCAAGCGTGGACCTATGCAAGGTTGAAGTTGAATGATCTTTCAACCTTGCAATTATGTCTTCAATTTCTTTTTTATTGTTTTTAATTTGCCCCATTAGATTTTCTTGTGTTCTAGGGGCATGTCGAGGAATGGATGGAGGAGTTTGTTGTTCGGGTTGTTCTTCGACAAGTATTTCATCTTCAGGATTTTGTGGATTTTGAGGAAGAGGAGGAGGTGCATTAACATTTCCTAACAATTAAGGAAATTTAAATAAAAAATCAACTCAAACCTACCTATTTAGAAATAAATTCAAACAAAAAAAAAAAAAACTCACTCCTTTGGCCTGCTCGACATCGTGGTGGCATTTTGGTGATGAATCGGTGAGATTTTAGTGTCGAATTGGGTCTTCAAAAACGCGAGCGCGCTCCTTAGGGTTTGTAGGCCGCAGGTGTAGAGGAAAATAAAGAAATCAAATGCGCAGAAATGCTTTTTTATATATATATAATTAAACATAACGTGCTCATGTTATAACGCGAGTGCGTTATGGTTTGGTTTTGCTGAGCCTTAGGCTCGTCATTACCAAACCATAACGTGAGTGCATTATAACACGCTCACATTATGTATTAATTTTTTTTGATAAAATTTTGGCTACTTTTTGGCCCCCTAACTTTTTGCACTTACCCATCTGAGGAAGTGTAATTACTTCATGGTTGGGTGGAAAAGCACCTGAGCCATTTTCCTGTCTCTTGGTTTGCAGGTGGTGGACCACTTGGTTCATGCAGCTAGAGAGTGTGTTGATTTATTTATTATTGATGTATTTGATTATTGTACCTATTTTTGGATGAATTATTGCATGATTGCCAAAGGATTTATGTATATTATTTTATAGTGCTTGTTACCTGGATTAAGCACGATTATGTAAGATTTATTGACATTGAGATTCATATTTATAAGATTATCTTTTCTTTGAGATATTGTAATTAAGCAGATTAATTACACCTTTTACCTTTGAATATTGTATCTACGTGGATTATTTACATCTTTTTTGATTTTGGTTATTGCGATGTTGTATTTAAGCAGATTATTTACTTCACTTATTTTTGAGTTGGTTTAAATGCTTTTACATGATTTTTGAGGCTTTACATTTGGTATCAGAGCTCTAGGTTTAACACTAGGGCCCTTGTTTTGGGGACTATTGTGTTAAAGTTGCAAACATGATATAGATTATCCATCATGAATACTAGAAACATTGATCAAGTTGGAAGATTGGACCGTATCCTTGATCTCTTGACCCAACAGGACACGAGGATGAATACTCTTGAGTAGGAGATCAGAGAAATTCCTAGAGGTCAGAATAGTCATGAGAACCCAAGAATACAAGTTCAAGTTCTAGAAGTTGGAGCTAATGATAATAATCAAGCAAAGATAGCGAAAGAAGTGGCTATTCATTTACTTTTATTTTGGGATTAAGGCCACATATTGGAGCTAAGATAGACATTCATAACCCAATGACTATGGATGCCTCTTTTGAGAAAGCAATAAAGCAAGAGCAGAGGTTGTAGCAGATAGTAAATTACCATAGGCAAAGAGATGCTAAGTTATTTATTAGACCTGGACATATGGAAAACTCTTGGATGGTACAATATGGCAATAGTGCAGAAAAGAGGGTAGACTCATGTCTAGCTTGCAGTGAGTTAGAGCTTCCTAGTTTTAAGACACAAGTGAATCTGTATGTAGCACCTTTAGGCTCTTATGATGTAATTCTAGGAATCAACTGGTTAACTGAACATATGTCTCTAGTAAACTATGAAGTCAAGGTTGTTAGATGTTTGGATGACCTAGGAAATCATGTGGAAATTAATGGAACTAAGCGACCTTTAGAGATTAGATAAATCTTGGCTATGCAATTGAAGAAAGCCAAGAGGAAAGGATGTGCCATTTATGTTGTCCAAGTAAAAAACCTTGACAAAGAAGAACCAGTATTCAATGACTATCCAATCCTTAGAGATTTCAGAGATGTAATCCCTGTAGAGTTGAAAGAGTTGCCACCAAAGAGAGAGTTTGACTTCTCAATTGATTTACTACTAGGGACTGAGCCGTAATCTAAGGCACCCTACAAGATGACTACTACATAGTTGTTTGAGCTTAAGGCACAATTGTAGGAGTTACTCAATCAAGGGTTCATTAGACCTAGTGTGTCACCTTAGGGCGCACCAATAATATTTGTAAAGAAGAAGGATGGTACTTGAGATTTTGCATTGATTATAAGATGCTTAACAAAGCTACTATAAAGAACAAGTATCCATTTCTAAGAATAGATGAGCTCTTTGATCAGATTTAAGGAACAACAGTGTTCTCGAAGATAGACCTTATATCCGGTTATCACCAATTGCCGATTAAGGATGAGGACATCTCTAAAACAACTTTTAGAAATCGATATGGTCACTACGAGTTCACAGTAGTACCATTTGGGTTGACTAATTCTCTAGTAGCTTTCATGAATTGATGAATAGCATTTTCAAAGATTGTTTAGATGATTTTGTGTTGATCTTCCTTGATGACATATCGATATATTCTAAATCAGTGGAAGAACATAAAAGACATTTGAGAATTGTTTTGCAGCGTTTGAGAGAAAGAAAGCTTTATGGTAAATTATCTAAGTGTACATTCTTTCTAGATAAAGTGCACTACCTTGGTCATGTGATCTCAGTAGAAGGGATTATAAATGGTCATAGGTGATTCTGAATCTTTATTCCTTGATTTTATTTATTTACTTGCTTATTTACTTCATTTTACTTTAATTACTTTTGTGATGGTTTGAGGGCTTTTATATCGTTGAAGTGTCGAGGAAGTTCCGAATTGGTTTTTGGGTATCGCTTTGGATCACTTGAAGTAAGTTGAGATTTTGAAGGAAATTTTTGGTAGAAGAATTGGAAAAAGAATTGGTGAAAGAAGAGTTGAAGTTGTTTAAGGAATGAATAATTACAATAAAAGTTGAAAAACCTAGAAGGAGAAAATTCAAATAGAAAGATCAAATTGATGAGTAAAATAATTGTTTGCATCATGCCAAAAAGGAAAATAAATGTTGTAAATTAAGTCGTTAAATTGTGAAGTCTCTTGTGACATAAGTGATTTGTGTTCCTTTGATCAATCACTTGGTAACTTGCTAAAAAATATAAAGATGAAAATGATGATGAATTCACTATCATAACTAGTTGTTTTGATGATAATGTTGGTTGGAATCTTGAAGAAAATTGAATATATAGGCGAAGGATTGGGTAAGCATGGGCAAGGAATCAAAGAGCCCATTAAGTCAATTGTGGGACTAAGTATGAAAGTCTTAGGTATCAAGGTAAAAGAAAAGAAAAGACAAATGTTTTTTTGCAAGTATGGGCCTAACTGGTGTTGTCATTGATGTCAACATATTCTTGTTGCATTGATGATAAGGATTGGATGAGCTTTGTGTTGAGGATATTGAGAAAATTAGTCCTAATCAGGAATAAAGAGGATCATTGGAGACAGTGAGGTAAAGATCCCAACTAAGATGAAGATCAGAGGATGTGCTTCAAAGGGTTTGTAGATATGTGTCTTAATATGATCTAGTAAAGATTTCAGAGGTCTGCATGAAGATCTGAAGAAGTTATGGCCACTTAAGTAAAACCAGTTCTGGCAGGTGTTTAGAGGTGACAGAGTGTCATAGATAGGTCGGGTAAGATCCGGAAGTGCAATATCTTGTTCTGTGGATTCTATGGAGTGTTTAGGAATCCAATGTGAACTGACAACTCAATTGGTTCGTGCTCTAGAGGTCCACAATCATCTATTCCAATATGACAGTGATGACAGACTGTGTTCTTGAGGTTCTGGTTGAAGGAGAGAATGACTTCAGTGAACAGAAGTAGTGTGGATGTTCTTGGTGATTCAGGAAAGCTTGTGGAGGTCTTTGGATTGTGTCTAGCTTGTGTTGGTGGTCCACATTGAAGATTGCACTTGTAATTGAAAAATTGCTTCTGGATGATGATGTTCTTCCCAAGTCAGGCCGACCAGATGAGTTACACATCCTGTGGAGGATCTTGAAGATGTTCTGTGAAGAATGGTGTGTTCCTAAAGGAAGATTGAAGTCTTAGATCTTTGTGGCCGACAACGTGTTGATCCACGTGAAGTCTTTTGTAATTAGTCATGTTGTATTTTTGTATTTGCTCTGTAATGTATGCCGACTTGGATGATTATCCCTAAAGTTGATGTCTTGTATAAATAAGGAGTTGTAAAGTCATTTCAAAAAGATTGTGGAGATGAGTGCGTGGTAGAGAGGAGCAAAGTGAAGGGCAGAGTAGAAGTATTGGGCTTAAATGGAACTGACTCAAGCATGGTGAAGATGCTATTCTTCAGTTCAAGTATGTAATACTTATTATTCTGTAGATAGTGTCTCCCATAGGCAATGGGCCTCTTGTGAGCAGTGTGCTCGGGTAGTGAGCCCTAATTGGCATGTGCCATTTTGTTATTTCTATTCTTCTAATAAAGAATACAATCTTGGGTTAGTCACCCCATGGTTTTTCCCTTAACCGGGTTTTCCATGTCAAAAATCTTGGTGTCATATGTGTTAATGTGTTTCTGCTCTTGAATTGTTGCATTACATTTCCATGATTGATTTATTGTTATGCTGCTGGATTAAGAAAAGAATTTAAGTGATTAATATGAAGAAAGTTTTGGACAACTGATTCACTCCCCCTCTCAGTTTTCTATCCTAAATCTAACAATTGGTATCAGAGCCAAGTTCCTCAAAATGGCTTAACCACTTAAGGAGATCCAGATTGTCATCCTACAAGAAGGATAGTTCAAGGTTTGATGGAACCAATTTTACTCTTTGGAAAAGTCACATGGAATGTCACTTGCAATGTATGGGAATGCAATATTGGATCATGGCTTCAAAGAAGTATACCCCTCCATAGAATAGTTCGAGAACTGTAGATGAAATCAGAGATCCTGAATACAATTTGTAGGCTAAAGAAGCTCTTCTAAGTGCCTTGTCTGATTCAGAGCTGACAAATGTTGTTGACCTAAAAATTGCTTTTGAGATTTGGGAAAAATTGGAACTTCTGCATGAAGGAGACAAATATGTTAAATGTGCCAAGCTACAGAGTCTAAAAGGAAAATTCAAAAATCTAAAGATGAGAGAAGATGAAAATATGACCACATCTATGCCAAGAGTAAATGAGCTTGTTTGTGGCATTAGATGTGCTGGTGGAGTCTTGGATGAAGATGAGATTGTTGGAAAAGTTCTCAGATCCCTTCCTAACTCTTACAAGTATAGGGTTGCTGCTATTGAATAATTTAGATCTATTTTAGGTATCACAAGAGATCAATTGGTTGGTAACATGGCTGCATTTGAATTGACTGAGTTTGGAGATGCCCCCCCAAGACTCAACCAAGACTGAATCTGCATTCATAGCTAGTGCCTCTGTTAAAGGAAAACAAAAGTTTGATCCAGGTGAGAACTCTTCAAAGAAACTATCATGGTATGAGAAAGCAAGAGAGGACCTAGAAGAAGATGAAGTAGAAGCTATCAACTTGAAGCCCTTATTGCAAAAAGACTGCCAAGAGGATCCCATAAGTATGAAGGGAAATTACCTTTTAAATGTTTTAACTGCAATAAAATTGGTCATTTTGCCTCAAGATGTCCAGAAAGATTTTCAAGGCCAAATCCTAATAGATCAAGGTTCCAAAAGAAATGTTACTATGTGCATGAAGATGAAGGAGTAATAGATGATGAATTAGAAATAGGAAACAATTCTGGAAGTGACTGGGTGTTTATTTCCATCAAAGAAGAAGATCCAATGCCCTTTGAATCTATTAATCATAAAATTGTAGAAAGAGCTCTGGCTGCCCAAGTTGAAGAAAAGGATGATTGGGTCATTGACAGTGGATGCTCTCACCATATGACAAGTGACAAAAATAAGTTCGTAGATTTGGAAAGGTATGAAGGAGGAGTGGTAAAATTTGGTGATAATTCTGCTGGCAGAATCAGAGGAAGAGGAACTATTTCTTTTGATGGAAAGAACAAAACCAGTAATGTACTATATGTTGAAGGCCTAAAGCACAATCTTCTCAGTGTTGGATAGTTGGTGGACAAAGGCTATGATCTCTGATTCAAAAATAGAAAATACAAGGTCTTTGAAAGCTTCGGAACAAAGATTGCATCTGGTACTCAAACTAAAGGTAATATCTTCCACTTGATTGGTACTGGTAAAAGTTGCTTATTTGTTCAAATTGATCAAAGTTTGTTGTGGCATAGGAGAATGTGTCATGTGAATTTTGATAATATCATCAAGATAAGTAACACTCAGGCTGTAAGAGATCTTCCAAAATTGGTAAAACCTACCAATAGTTTGTACAAAGAATGTCAATTGGGTAAATAAAGTAGAATCTCATTCAAAAGCAAGGAACAATCTTCTACTGGATTATTGGACCTAGTTCATACTGATCTGTGTGGTTTGACAAGAATCAGGAGTGTGCAAGGTGATAGATACTTCATGTTATTAATTGACGATCATTCCCGGATGATGTGGGTGACTTTTCTGAAAGAGAAATTAGAAGCTCTTGAGAAATTCAAAATATTCAAGGCTATGGTAGAGAATGAAACTGGATTAAATTTAAAATGTCTGAGGTCTGATAGAGGTGGAGAATTCACATTCGATGAGTTCATAGATTTCTATGAGAAACATGGAATAAAAAGACAATTGTCTACTCCTAGGACTCCACAGCAGAATGGAGTAGTGGAAAGAAAGATCTAAACCATCCAGGAAGCATCTAGAACCATGATGATGGAAGCAAATATTCCTTAGATCTATTGGAGAGAAGCTGTAAGCATTGCAGTCTATACTCTCAATCGAGTACAAATCAGAAGCAATACCGGTAAGACTCCTTATAAACTTTGGTTTGGCATCACTCCCACTGTGAGGTATTTCAAAGTCTTTGGTAGCAAATGTTACATTAAAAGAGATGAAGATCTAGGAAAATTTGATGCTAGAAGTGATGAAGGAATATTCTTGGGATACTCTACTCAAAGCAAAGAATTACGATGTTATAACAAGAAACTAAGGAAGATTGTGGAATGTACAAATGTGAAGGTTGATGAAGGTATTGAAAAACCCTCAAGGTTTTATGAATATAATGAAGATGATCAAAATGATGTCTTTGTTCAAGGAGTCCAAGCTCCCTCTAAAATTTAGATTCAAACTGATCCGGTAAATCAGGAAGAAGAGATAAGTTTGAATGAACCTGTTCAGAATTAGAAGTGCAAGAAACTCCCAAAGTTCATAGGTATGTAAGACTAAATCACTCTGAAGATCTAATCATAGGTGATAAAAGCAAAGGTGTACAAACAAGAAGAAGGATTACTCAAGGATCAGAAGAGTATTGCCTGATTTCAACGATTGAACCTAAGACAGTGAATGAATCTTGCAATGATGATAATTAGACCAAAGCAATGGAGGAAGAGCTTATGCAAATTGAGAAAAATCACACTTGGGATCTTGTTCCCAGACCTAAAAATAAGAATGTGATTGGAACCAAATGGGTCTTTTGGAATAAACTGAATGAAGATAGTGAAGTAGTCAGAAACAAAGCCAGATTGGTCTGCAAGGGTTACTCCCAAGTAGAAGGAGTTGATTTTGAAGAAACTTTTGCTCTGGTGGAAAGAATTGAAGTAGTCAGATTATTTCTTGCTTTTGTTGCCTTCAAAGATTTCAAAGTATATCAGATGGATGTCAAATCTGCCTTCTTGAATGGTGACTTGGAAGAAGAAGTTTACATTGAGCAACCGGATGGATTTCAATTGTCTAATCAAGGTGATGTGGTCTGTAAGTTGAACAAAGCACTGTATGGACTCAAGCAAGCTCCAAGAGCCTGGTATGAAAGATTGGATAAGCACCTTTTGAATATTGGTTTCAACAAAGGTACTGCTGACAGTAATTTGTATTTCAAAATTGATCATGAAAATATCTTGATTGTTGAAGTATTTGTTGATGATATCATTTTTGGAGGAAGAGATAGTATGTGCAAAACCTTTACAAATCAAATGAAAAGTGAATTTGAGATGTCCATGTTTGGGGAAATGAATTTCTTCTTGGGTTTGCAAATCACTCAAACAAAGAAAAGAATCTTCATTTCTCAGACCAAATATGTGAAAGATTTGTTGAAGAAATTTGGGATGGAAGATTCAAAACCAATGAATACTCCCATGGTAACTGGATGTAAACTGAGAAAAGATGATAACTCTCCTAAGGCTGATCAGAAAAAGTACAGGTCAATGATTGGAGGACTATTGTATCTCACTCAAACTAGACCTGAAATTATGAATGCTATTAGTCTTGTTGCTAGATGCCAAGCTGATCCTAGAGAATCTCATGTCATGGTAATCAAGAGGATGTTTAGATATCTAAAAGGGATAGTTGAGTGTGGTTTGTGGTATCCTAGAGATCATGATTTCTCTCTTCATGCATATACAGATGCAGATTAGGTAGGAGATGTGGATGACTGAAAGAGTACTAGTGGTGGAGCATTCTTTTTTGGAAAGAGATTAGTTTCTTGGCTGAGCAAGAAATAAGAGGCAATATCTCTGTCCACTATAGAAGTAGAATATATTGCAGCAGCAGGTAGTTGCACTTAAGTATTATAGATGAAGCAAATGCTAAGAGATATTAGAGTGGAGTATGAAGAACCTATCACAATCTTCTGTGATAATTCAAGTGCAATAAATATATCAAAGAATCTAGTGTTGCATTCAAAGACTAAACATATATCCATCAAGTTTCACTTTTTGAGAGAGTAAGTGAACAAGAATGAAGTCAGATTGGAGTTTATGCCTTCCAAGGATCATATTGCAGATGTCTTTACTAAACCTCTACCTGAGGACTCTTTTGAGTATCTTAGGGAGAAGTTAGGGGTTATTACCCCTTTGGTTCTAAATTAAGGTGCACTGATGTGCATCAGTTCGGTGGATCTCACAATCATATTTTATGGTCCGGATTGATGATGGGAAGTTGCTACTCAAGGGGAGCAGCTGATATGATTTTGAAGTAATGCAAGTATGTGCCCTTTGCCATTGATGTCAAAGGGGGAGAGAAGACATGTGAAAAACAAGTAGTTGTTGATCAAAGGGGGAGTAGTAAAGGAAGATAAGACATATGAATGGTTGTTGTTGATAGGGGGAGTTATGTCAGTAAGGAAAAGTTCTTGTCTTGATGGTTAAAACAGTTTTTCACATCATATGTTGCCATCAATGACAAAGGGGGAGATTGTTGCAAGTATGGGCCTAACCGATGTTGTCATTGATGTCAACATACTCCTATTGCATTGATGATAAGGATTGGATGAGCTTTGTACTGAGGATATTGAGAAAATTAGTCCTAATCAGGAACAGAGAGGATCAGTGGAGACAGTGAGGTAAAGATCCCAGCTAAGATGAAGATCAGAGGATGCGCTTCAAAGGGTTTGTAGATATGTGTCTTAATATGATCCAGTAAAGATTTCAAAGGTCCACATGAAGATCTGAAGAAGTTATGGCCACTTAAGTAAAACTGGTTCTAGCAGGTGTTCAGAGGTGACATAGTGTCATAGATAGGTCTTGTAAGATCCGGAAGTGCAATATCTTGTTCTGCGGATTCTGTGGAGTGTTTAGGAATCCAATGTGAACTGACAACTCAATTGGTTCATGGTCTAGAGGTTTGCAAGCATCTATTCCAATATGACAGTGATGATAGACTGTGTTCTTGAGGTCTCGGTTAAAGGAGAGAATGACTTCAGTGAACAAAAGTAGTGTGGATTTTTTGGTGATTCAGGAAAGCTTGTGGATGTCTTTGGATTGTGTCCAGTTCATGTTGGTGGTCCGCATTGAAGATTGCACTCATAATTGAAAAATTACTTCTGGATGATGATGTTCTTCCCAAGTCAGGTTGACCGGATGAGTTACACATCCTACAGAGGATCTTGAAGATGTTCTGTGAAGAATGGCATGTTCCTAAAGGAAGATTGAAGTCTTAGATCTGTGTGGCCGACAACATGTTGATCTGCGTGAAGTCTTTTGTAATTAGTCATGTTGTATTTTTGTATTTGCTCTGTAATGTATGCTGACTTGGATGATTATCCCTAAAGTTGATGTCTTGTATAAATAAGGAGTTGTAAAGTCATTTCAAAAAGATTGTGGAGATGAGTGTGTGGTAGAGAGGAGCAAAGCAAAGGGCAGAGTAGAAGTATTAGGCTTAAATGGAACTAACTCAAGCATGGTGAAGATGATATTCTTCAGTTCAAGTATGTAATACTTATTATTCTGTAGACAGTGTGTCTCCCGTAGGTAGTGTGCCTCTTGTGAGCAGTATGCTCGGGTAGTGAGCCCTAATTGGCATGTGCCATTTTGCTCTTTCTATTCTTCTAACAGAGAATACAATCTTGGGTTAGTCACCCCGTGTTTTGTCCCTTAACTGGTTTTTCCATGTCAAAAATCTTGGTGTCATATGTGTTAATGTGTTTCTTCTCTTGAATTGTTGCATTACATTTTCATGATTGATTTATTGTTATGCTACTAGATTAAGAAAATAATTTAAGTGATTAATATGAAGAAAGTTTTGGACAACTGATTCACCCCCCCTCTCAATTGTCTGTCCTAAATCTAACATGTTTTGCAATTACTAAGAAGTCATTTTAAAAAAAAAGATCTTACATTGTTCCCATTGTGATAGAAAAGGAAATAGAAGAGAATATTGTTGGAATTTACATCATTGCAAAAATTTGTTGTTTGAAAAGAAATCATAGTGAAAAGACATGTTGAAATAGAGAGTTGTAAAAATGAATCTATGACAATTGTTTAAAAATGAGTTGTGGTTGGATACATGTATTTGATTAGCAAAATATTGCAGGTATGTTTAGAATGTTTTATACACATAAGTCTTCTCATGTTGAGAAAAAGGAAAAAGAATTGAAACAAAACAACCAAATATAGTGAACAACCAAGTGTAGAGATTAGTAAAGAAATTGAAAAAATGAATTCCATTGGTAGGAATGATATGAGAGGTATAGTTTCAGAGGAGTTGTTACACACTGAGTGGAGACGACCTACTTGGTGCACCTTTAGAGTTTTGTCTTGTTGTTGGAGGTCTCGACTATTGTTTTACCATGCGAATGGCTGTGCATTGTGATGATTGATTTCGTGTTTGTAAGTGCCTATGATGACTTGAGTTATGCCTCCTTGGTGTGCATTAAACAGGTGACTATTGTTCTTATGCTAGAAGAATGTAATTGAGTGGTCGATGTACCATGTGATGGATTTGACATAGAACTGGCAGTTGTACCATGTGAATTGATTGATTGATTATATACTTGGATTTATTTGATGAACACAATGTTAAATACAAAATTGAGAGATTGTTTTGTGTGAGGTCGAGTAGGACCAATAATTTGGTGGATGGTGCCACATGGGAGGATGAAAAAGGAAATTAATATGCTTTGTTAGAATTGATGATACCTTAATGATACTTTGAGTTGTTATTATGATCTTTGATACTTTGATTTGGTGTTACTGTTTTATGACACCTTGATACTTTATTGGTGGTTGATGGACACTTTATTGTTTTGATGTTTAATAAGACATCGAGACGATGTCTCTTCCAAGTAGGGAAGGATGTCACGTCTCATTTTTATGAACAATATGATTATTCTAGTTTAGTGAACAATTAATGTGATTGATTTTACTTTGAGTAATTTTGCATATGTGGAGGTAATTATTGTGAGTTATATTGATGAAAATTGGAAATTGTTTTAAATGTTAAGTAATATTGATGTAAATGCAATGATTTGCTTCAGCTATGTTCTTGGAGACACTAATCTATTGATGTCGAGTTGAGTGCAAATGGATGCAAGTACTCATCAAGGACGAGGGCATGGTTGAGGTAGAAGTGTTCTAGCCACTTGCCAAGAACTGATGGATGGATTACCCTGATGCAATCACACACATCATGTAGTTGCATATGCATTATTGAATTGCTTTTATTACATTAATGTGTGATTATTAATTGTTTCCGAATGCATGATGTGATTACTTAAATTTAATGCCTTTTCGAATGATACTTAAAAGATGTAATGAAGTTTAGCTAAATAAATAATAAAATATTGTTTATAGATGTTTGGAAGACAATATGTTCCTTAAAAATAATAATATATATTAAATTATATATATATATAATTATGCAATATTGTATTGTATTTCTCTTCTTGATTATCTAATTAGTTTTGTTTTAATAACAATAGTTAAATAATATATAAAATTGCAATATTATATTTAGAAAAAGAATGAAGGAATTAAAATATATATTCCTATCATTCATGTGATAGTAATCTACAAAAGATATTACTAATTGTTTAAATAGCTATTAATTGATTTTAAATAAGAAATATTGTGAGTTTTTAATTATTATTTTTATGCAAACTGAAAATGAACTTCAATTCTAAATTCATTATTCTCAAGCTTTCTAAACCCAATCTTGGACTGCCAAAAATAAGAGGGGGAGAGATTTATTAAAAAAAAGATACTTCTCAGTAGGGGGAACCCCACATTTTTGGCAGTAGAGGTTAATATTTGCATTCTAAGCGATCAAGAAAGAGAAGAAATCCATGAATTGTCGTATAGAACTGGTATTTACTTGAGCGATAGGAAGGAAAGTTACAACCGTGATAGGAGAGAGAAATAAAGGCAATGACAACAGCTGCAATTCTTCCTCAAATCAATTACTTTACCAGGTTTTCTTCTTTTTTTTTTGCATTTAATTGGCATGGCTATGATTGTATTGTTTGGTTGATCCTTGTATTTGGTTGACCATCCTTCTTTCTGGCTGCTTGTTCTATTATTTCTAGCTACTTATCTCATTGGCCATTTCTACCTAATCCTGGCCAATCCTTGACATGGCCGTGGTATTTTTCTTGATGGCCGATGGACTTATTTTTTGGCCATCCTATCTTGTATTGCCTAGTCGACCTTCTTAGGTGATTTTAGAAAATTGACCCCTTTGTTTATAGCTGTATGTGTATTCATCTTCCTGGCCTACATTTATGTGCAAATTGGCCTGCTAAACCCAACGTCTTATAAATTCTTCTCTTTGACCACTTAGTGACAGAATGGTCTTGCATGTTACTTCATTGTCTAAACTCTCTCTTGGAATCTTATCCTTAAATGCATCCTACAAGAAAGACTGTGATGTAGTTTTAAGATCAACCTGGCTTATGCATTTTAACCCAGCCGCCAGATGTTGCCTTGCCTGATTCTTTGGCAGCGACCCGTCTTTCCTTCATGGACGTTTGGCTGTTCCTAGAAGATCTTTGCCTTGTTGATCGATGGTTTTAAAACATATTTCTTTCCCTGTCCAAACTGCCTGAAACCATTCTTTTCTCAGATTTAGATTTCTAAATATGATTTAAAACATATTGCAAACTCTAGATCATTGATAGACATTCTCTATGACTCTATTTTCTCTTTTACCTATGTGCTATGCTGAAACCTAGTTGTTGTTTTCTGATAGGATTATTTAAACTGATTGAAAAACTCAAGAAATCTCCAATTCATTGTTGTTTAAATTCCTTGTCAAATATTAAAATGACTATAATTCCTTGTTATGCTGGCCAAGATCAAATTTAGATTAGAAAATCAACCTTTGTATAGATGAAAATCAACCTCTAAAAGATAACCAAAACTATTCTTCCTGTAGCTTCATTAGCAGTATTACTTGACTATGGTTAATACTTTGTTATCTCTGTGGATTGAGGAATTAGAACCTGTAGTTTTCTTTATGACTGTAAACCCTATGAGTTTCCTATAGCAGAAATTAATATCTTGCTGTAGCTGAATAATTAGTCCCTGTGGCTCTGTTGGAAAACTCGTTTAAAAACATTATATTGACTAAATCAGAGACAATAAACTATTGTTTTATTATACTATGAATGCTGAAAACCTTTTATATTTACATTTTGACTAAAAACTGAATTAGACCTTGTTCTCTGCTTTTCTTTATTTTCTGCAACAGTTCCTATCACAGAAGCGATAGGAAAACTGTTTAGTTGTTTTTGGACTTCGTATCGTAGTTTTGACAGTAAGTTAATTTTTGATTGATTTGTGAACTTATTTAGATAAATGGACTGTTTTATTTAAAACTTCCTACCACATAAATAATAGCAAGATAGATTAATATTTTAGAATGATTATTATTGAAGACATTGTGACTGAATACAAGATTAGAAACTATATCAAATTGATAAAATTATGATTTCGATTGTATGACCAAAAGATGGTTATTGTTTGAAAGTGTATTTTCCTTATTTGATGATTTGGGAGAAGGGATTGATTTGACTTATTGTAAATCTTGAAATTGTGATTCTTATTTTATTTCATTTCTTGCTTCTTGGGGAAAGAAGTAGTTTTCGTCTAGGAATGTTATTGGATATTTAGATGACTAATATATATATATATCATTTTACTATAATATAACATAAATATAAATATATTATAGTGATAATTCTTTTTATTTGTATAATCAATAATTTAATATAAATTGTATTATTAATATATTATTTTATTGATATTTAAATAAGAATTTCATAATCAATATATAAAATGAATAAAAATTAAACAATCATATTAATGTGAATATTATACAATATAATATATTAATATTTAAATCACTACAATTTTTTAATATTTAATATTTATGCAAAAGGAATAGAATAATCATATATGAATTATAATATTGATATTTTAAATATCTAATAAAATAGTATAATTAATATTATTTTTATAGTAAAATTTATTATAACATAGTAAAATGAAATGTTCATATATATATATATATATTTATTTATTTATAAAAATTAAATATTAATATTATAATGATAATTCCATTTATTTGTATAATCAATAATTTAATATAAATATTTTAATTAATTATATTATTATATTGATATTTAAAACTACACTCAATAAAAATTAAATATTAATATGAATATTACACAATATACTAGCAGTTGCACAATAGGTTATTTGTAGAGGAAGAAAAGCCAATCTTTCTTGTGAAAAGATATTGCATTCATGGACGCGTGGTGCACTTACATTTGATTTCAAGAAATGTTGTGTATGAGGATTTTATTTTTATTTATCTTTTGTCACCAAAATAGTTTATTATATAAAATATGATTTTTATTTTTCAATAATCAATTTTTTAAAGCTTGCCACCATCCTTATCTAAAAAGACTAATTTTATAATTATATGTAATATTTGTAAAACACCTCTGCTTTATACAAAGCTATTATCATAATAATTCTATGTGATTAGCTTTGGAATAATCCATGATATCATGCATTTTTGGGAATAGAAATCTATACTTGATTGTGATTTTGTTGATGGCCTTGGAATCAGTACACATCCTCCATTCTCCATATACCTTAGGTGTTAGTACTACAAGTACTACACAAGGACTCAAACTCATTTTGATTAGCCTTGTTCTTAATAATTCTTGAACTTATTTATTCATCTCTTCATTTTTTGCAAGTATTTCTATGGGCTGCCTTGTTAGGCAAACTAGCTCCTAGTATCAAATCTATCTAATGAATTATGTAATGAATAAGTCCTAGGTAAAGGGGGGTAAATTTGAATTTCTAAATTTGATGTTGGGTGGAACAATGTTACACTCATGAGGTCAACCTTGTGAGCATGGACCCAAACTATGATAAAAGACAAGCTAGATCATAATAGACAATGATAACCTAGGAATTAGTGTATGGACTAAGGTTAGGTGTCATAAACCACCATGAAATGTTGCTCTAAAATTAATTAGAATTCTACTCAAGAAGATCTTTAATGCTACTCCAAATTTTTGCTCTAAAGATATTCAATTTCTGCCCTAAATGTTAAATAAAGTGTTGCTCCAAAAGATATAAAATATGCTCCAAACTTTTGAATCTCTAATGAAGTGCAATTGTGAATTCCGTATGAAATTGTAGAATGTTCCTAACACTTGTCCACATCTCTCGTCCCAAGGAGGCCAGCTATTTCAAAAATGGGCTATGACAGATGCTCTTATGACTCTTACGACCATCATAGAATCTGTCATAGCGGTTACAACTTATAGCTGTAAGAGAATCTATCATACACAGGCAATAAATAACATATTCTCTTACAAAATGTCATAGTCCACCTTGGGGCACCCAAATATGCCTTTTTCAAAGATGCTTCATGACACATGTCTTCACCTGTCTTATAAGCTTCTATTTCTAACTCTTACATGTCATAACTTCATCATAGGAATTCGTCATAACCATGGGATGGCGATGCCGAATGTGGATTTATTAGAGATGGATTTTTCCTCTTTTCAAGAATTGACCAATTTACTTGAAATGATTAGATCTAATCAGAATAACATTGAAATAGATGTTTATTATCTAGCAAACTTATTTATTATTATCTCTGCCATATCCTATTGTGAGATAATTTGCTTTTCATTACTTAGAATTGCACATTTAGACATCATGGTTGCATTAGGTGTTCCCTCCTATAGTTGTTACCAGGTAGCTAGACATTTCGTGCAGGTCTAGGTTTCCTTCATTTCGAGAAGGGATCCAAGGAAGTGTAATTACTTCATGGTTGGGTGGAAAGTCCCCTGAGCCATGTTTTTGTCTCTCGATTTGCAGGTGGTGGACCACTTAGTTCGTGCAGTTGGAGAGTGTGTTGATTTATTTATTATTGATGTATTTGATTATTGTACCTATTTTTGGATGAATTATGGCATGATTGCCAAAGGATTTATGTATATTATTTTATAGTGCTTGTTACCTGGATTAAGCACGATTATGTAAGATTTATTGACATTGAGATTCATATTTATAAGATTATATTTTTTTTGAGATATTGTAATTAAGTAGATTAATTACACCTTTTACCTTTGAATATTGTATCTAAGTGGATTATTTACATCTTTTTTGATTTTGGTTATTGCGATGTTGTATTTAAGCAGATTATTTACTTCACTTATTTTTGAGTTGGTTTAAATGCTTTTACATGATTTGTGAGGCTTTACAACATCAAAACATCAACCACTTAATTACTGTTATTATGATTTAACCATGAAAGCATGAAAATAGAAAATTAAGCACATCCACATATTCAACACATGAGACACTAGATTTTTACGTGGAAAATCTAATAAGGGAAAAACCACAGTGAGGGTTATCTCACAATATAAATGATATATCAAAGTTACAACAAGGCTCATTGCTGGAGGCTCATTGCCTCAGGGCTCACTGTCCAAAATGTTCACTACAACAGGCTCACTACCAAAAGAAGAGGCTCATTGCCAGAAGTAGAAGAAGATAGAAGAAGATGATTACAATGAGAACAGATTTCACAGCAACTAGGGATCCACCACAAACTCAGTTGAATCTACTGCAATCACTCTGCAACAAGGTAGACTCCTTTTTGCTCACTGTCATACACACACACTTCACATATTCAGATCACACCTACAATAAATGATGCTTCTCATGCAGCCATTTCGACTATCTCAACAACTTCACTTAATTTCCTAATCATCTAACTCATATTTATACATCTACAATCTTGAAAACAATCTTCAAGGTCGGCACAAACAACAACCTTAGCCAATTTTCAAATTAGGTCTGGAACTAAACATTCCTACAGTTGAAAGGAATGAATGCAAACCATACCACACCTTATCTGGGACTCAAATGCAATCTCCCATGCAACAACATGCTTCCACAAACTCCAAAGCATAATCGCAAGTAGTGAAAACAACCAGGTCGACCAAAATTGACGTTAACACTAAGAACTTTAGGAACACGCTTCATCCACGATCCAATTTACAATTTGTGAACCAATCAAAAAGTGATAACATGATCTAGAGACATCTGCAAGCATGTTATAATCACCAAGAACTTCCCCACAACCTCCAAACACTCTTTCTAGAAGATTCTTCAAACTGAACCACTTAAATAATACTGTCAACCACTATCACAAAGAAAAGATCACTTGCTTAGCACTAAATCATGAACCACTTCAACTAAAGACACATAACATCATCCCAAACTTAACTCTTGAATCATAAACTATAAAACTTAAATGCAGAGAGATGCAGAGCAAAATATATTCTCCCTACATCACTATTGAATACACAAAAAAATAGTTTTTACTCTGGTGAGCAAAACTCACTCAAATCTTCACACCAGAGGATCAAACTTGAAACATAGAAACTATGGTCATCCCTTAACACAACTTCTAAACTACAGACAAATATATTCAATCTACATGATATGCAGAGCAAAAAATTACACTATTCTGGGAGACATAACAACTCTGCAACTGCACCAGCTTCTCAAACACTTGTTCAAACTCATCCAAACAACTTCCTTAGATGCTAAACTTAGGTGTTGACATCAATGAAAACACTTACTACTCATACTTGCAACAAGTAGATCATTGGAGACAATAATGAAGGTGTACAGACAAGGAGAAGGTTTGCCAAGACACATGAGCAAGTGAACTTGTGTTTGTTATCAAAAGTGGAATCTAAGACCTTTGCTGAAGCCAACAAAGATGATGGATGGATAAAAGTAATGGAAGAAGAATTGGATTAGATTGAAAAGAATTAGACATGGGAATTGGTTCCCAGACTAGCCAATAAGAATGTTATAGGAACAAAGTGGGTGTTCCAGAACAAGTTAAATGAAGAAGGTGAAGTTGTAAGGAACAAAGCAAGATTAGTATGCAAAGAATATACTAAAGTAGAAGGCATTGATTTGAGGATACTTTTACTCCAGTAGCTAGGATTGAGGCAATCAAAATGTTCCTTGCTCTTGTTGCTCACAAGAACTTCAAGGTTTATCAGATGGATGTCAGTTCAGTATTTCTGAATGGTCACCTAGAGGAGGTTTACATTGAGCAACCAAATGGTTTCCAGCTATCAGAAGATCCATACATGGTATGCAGACTCAAGAAGGCTTTGTATGGGCTCAAGAAAGCACCTAGGGCTTGATATGCAAGATTAGACAAGTACTTACTTCAACAAGTCTTCAAGAAAGGTACTACAGATAGCAATCTTTACATAAAGGAAGGAGACATGATCTTGATAGTTGTAGTTTATGTTGATGATATCATTTTTGGTGGAAATGATGATTTGTGTAAGAAGTTTGCAGAGGAGATGCAAAAAGAATTTGAGATGTCCATGATTGGTGAAATGTCTATCTTTCTTGGACTTCAAATTTCCCAGCTAGATAGTGCTATCTTTATTTCTCAAGCTAATTATGTCAAAGAATTGTTGAAGAAGTTTGGTATGGAGGATTCAAAACTATTGAGTACTCCCATGGTCACTGGATGTCACTTGACCAAAGATGATGAGTCTCTGGAGGTAGATCAGATTGCCTATAGGTCTATGATTGGAGCATTGTTGTAATTAACTGCTTCTAAACTTGGCATTATGTATGCATTATGTGTGGTTGCTAGATATCAAGCCAATCCTAAGTAGACACATGAGAATGTAGTGAAAAGGATATTTAGATACTTGAAAGGAACTCTTGACTATGGCCTATGGTATCCAAAAGGTAATGACTTTGATTTGAGTGTATACATGGATGCTGACTGGGTTGGTTGTGTTGATGATAGAAGAAGTACAAGTGGTGGTGCTTTCTTTATAGGAAGCAGATTGGTCTCATGGAAGGGCAAGAATCAAGATTTAGTGTCCTTATCTACTGCAGAGGCAGAGTATATTACAGTAGTCTCCTACTGTACACAAGTGTTATGGATGAAGCAAACTCTGAAGGATATCAAGGTATTTTATGATAAGCCTATTCCTATTTTGTGTGATAATACAAGTGCTATCAATATTTCCAAGAATCTAATGATGCATTCCAGAACAAAGCACATAGCAATTAAGTATCATTTTTTGAGAGAGAAGGTTGCAGATAAGGAAGTGAAGTTGGAATATGTTCCAACAAAGGATCAAATTATAGATATCTTTACAAAGGCCCTTGCAAAAGACATCTTTGAGGATCTCTGGTAGAGGTTAGGTGTAGTTTACCCTCCCTCTTCTTGCTAAAGATGCATAGTGGTGCATCTATCCAGGGGGGTTCATGCTATATCTTTATCCTAGACTAATGATGGCTACCTCTCAAGGGGAGCAGGTAGTGGTAACTAATGATAGGGAGAGCTTGCAAGAAAAAGTTTGCTGATTTATGATTGTTGATAAAAGGGGGAGAATTAGCAGGTATTGGATCCCTTTGTCCTTGATGTCAAAGAGGGAGAGAGCCTAAAGGGGAGAATATGTTTCCATCAATGACAAAGGGGGAGATTGTTGGCCATATGTGTTGTCATTGGTATCAACACTATCATGAAAGTAAGAAAGAGAAAAGGTCATGATTGGAGGTCATAAAAGCTACATTCCTAATCAAAGTAGAGTTGAGTTTAAAGCCTTATTAATATGGGAATTAGAAGGACTAAGAGAATCAGATGTTAAGGAAGGATGCCTAATGGCTTGAAGCATGTTGTATGATCTATCATACTGATCCTAAGTTGTATGTGGTAATGCAATAAAGGCTTGGCCAACAGAAGTAGGTGATAATCTTTGTTTTAGAATGTCTACTCTCTAAATATTGTTTGGAAGATTGCTTTGCAATTTCATCATTATCCTATTGGGCTTTTGTGATTTGGAACATAGCTTTATATAGTGTTATTTTATGTATGTTCCAAGTTTCATGATGTTTTGATCACCGAAAGAATGTCTTTCTACTGATAGCTTAAAGACAGAATTGGTTTTGTTAAGGTATTCCTAACAGGATGATAGAATGCTCTGTATTCCTCTGTAGTTGTATATTTGGCTATGTCATTTTGATATTGTGTCAAGAAGGTAGTGAAGGTGCTATTTACAAAGTCTCAAATCATATTTCCCTCCACTGTGAAAGTTATGTATGATAGAACATCAGAATGTGCTCTAGAAGAATGGTGCAGTATTGAAGACCCACTGGAATGCTCCGCATTCCTCTAGAAGTGAATGATTGACCTTGCAATTTTGTGAACATGTTCTTGGATGTGCATTACATACCTATTTTCTATTTCGGGCTTCTTGGTGGTCCGTAGGTTAGTTTTTGAATTGACAGCATGGTGCAGTGTGTTCTGGATAATAGAGTGTTTGCAGAGTAAATGTTTGAAGATGTGCGACACAATTCTTTAATGTGTGGTTGTAAAGGAGCATATGGGGGTGTTTTATTAGTCATGTGAAATCATCTAGAAAAGTTTCATGGAGATCTTTCTTGTTTCCAGTACCGCACAAGGTTTACAAGTTGATATGGTCATTATACCTCAAGTCTTCATGTGTTTTTCTTAAAGTTGTCCTATTTTCAAATGAGTGGAGTGTGTAGATGTCATTCCTTGGTGTTTGAAGATGTGAAGGACATTTTGGACCTGGTTAAATAAGTGTTGGGGTCTGCAAGGCCTAAATCTTCTGCTGGTGTAACATGTTGTTTCAATTAGGACCTATCTTCAACACATTTCATAGTGTGTGTTGTCTGGCTGATAAGAAATCTAATCAATGTAATATTATGTATTAATAATGAATCAAAGTGAGTGAGGTCTTCACAAGCAGATAAAAGTAGAATAAATGCATTTTGATGTGCAACTGTGGGAGAAAGAGCATATGTTGTTGATGTTGTCTGGATTCATCTTGAAGACATATTTATGACAATGATCAAGTATAGAGTGTGCCTGATTGATCAGATCTTCAGAATAAAGTGTGAGGAGGTAGAAGTGCAATAATCAAAGGTGTGAGCTTCAATGACAGTTTTTAGACAGTAAGAAAAGATGGTTATACTGTAATCTTTTGTATTCTCATTTCAGGGAGTACATGCTTCCTTAGGAGTGACTCTAAAACAAATTCATCAGGGAGTAGAAGCTTCCTTGGGTGTAACCCTAAACCAAATTTACTTAGGGAGTAGTAGCTTCCTTGGGCTAAAGCCCCTAAAATAAAGTTACTATTTGAGCTTCATATATTGTGAGTTAATCCTCACCGTGGTTTTTCCCTTCTAGGGTTTTCCACGTATATCCGGTGTTATGTGTTGATGTGCATTGTGTTATTCTTTCATGCTCATGTTAATGTTGTAATACTTAAGGTCTAATCTGCTCTGAATAAGTTGAATTTGTTGAAAGTGAAATTTGGTTGTATACTGATTCACCCCCCTCTTAGTATACTTGTGTGTCTAACACCTCTTTGGGGGGTTTCTATCTATAACTTGGGTACATTGGGGTATACTTCTTGATCTACCTATGATGTAGGTAAAGAAGCACAATTTATTTGCTCCATATTTTTTTACCTTACAACTCTATCTTTGATTCTTCTTTTTCATCTAGATGCATATTATATAACTCAATGATATTTTATTCATGCTCCTAAGGAGCCTCTATAAGACTTTCCACATATGTGTCTAAAGTAACATGACTTAACTTAGAAACTAGGACATATGCATCTCTTTTGAAATTTACAATTATGTCACCATGATCATGTTATGTTAGAAAATGTCCCCTTGGAGGCTTTTCCCTCCTAAGGTTTAGCTCCCAGGCCCTTTAGAATGCATTTAGATCATCTTGCATGTTAATGATGACTCCCGATGAGAAAACCCCTGAGTTTCATGGCAAATGGGACCTAGGGAATGTGTTTATCATGAATTCTACCTAAAATAGGGGGGATGACTTGGGTGCCCGTGCCCTAGTCCTGTCCTATTTTAGGTCAGGACCTATTTTTGTGTGTTAGTTATATGACCGTTATTAGGTCCTATGCCGACATCTCAAGTTTGAATTACAAATTTCTTAGTGGGAATGTTTGTAGTTGCATATATAAACATGTTTAGGACTTCAATTGTAAACTAGAAGATGGTGGTGAACTTTAGGCATACTTATGATTTCAATATATTCATTGTTGCAAGAGCAGAGCATTGTTATTGTGTTTGTGATTGCAGATTTGACTTCATCTTCTCATGTGATTGAATAGCCTTCATTTATGTGAGATCTACACTTCAAGGTGATATTTATTGTGTTTTCTATCATTTATCATTTAGATTTTGCCTCTATCCCACATGGATACACACTCTTTATCTGACAATAATGTTTAGAAGACTTGAATGTCTCTCCGAGGCTTGACCGAGGCAAGCCTCTAAACACCACAACCCCCAACCCACTTTTTTGTGATTGCAAGTTATAGGTTTTAGAAGTGAAAGAACTGGAGTTACAAGAAGACATTATAGACTTTCACAATTGAAGATCTGAGAAGAAAAATAGAGCTTGGACTTGGGCACCCGCTCATTAGTCCTCCAGATTATGTAGTGAAATCTCTGTGACATTAGGATCAGGTTGCAGACATTCTTCAGAGATCCAGACAAAAGTAGGTACAGTGGACTAGGGTGCCCTCTCATTAGTTCCAAACTTTTTTGCACACCAAACTTTGAAATTTGGTATGTATTTGGTTGTCATTTGATATCTCTATGTGCAATCATTTTTTGTAATTTGTCTGTTTGTTTACTATTTTATAAAATTAGGGTTTTGAGCATAATTGGACTTAATTGAACAACAAACTCACACAATTCTAATCTTAACCTATGTTCCAAGTGACAATATATTTGTAGTAGAGTTCTCTACTTGGTTGCGTGTCCTTGAATATTTAGTGGTGAAAGGAGGATCATGATAAACCCTTGAAACAAAACTATCAACCTCATCATCCCTCTTTTAACATTAAACATTTTGGTGAACCCATGTTTTTAATGAATTTTTCACCTTTATGAGTGTTTTAATTTATATTTTGATTCATTTCATTCATTAATTTCATTTTCATCTTATTGCATTTGAAAAATTACAAAAAAATTGAAAATTTGGAAAAATTTGAAAAAATTGGCATTTTTGGCTTGCATTTTCAAATAATTTGAATTAGTTGACATTTTATTTCATTTAATTTCTACTATTATCATCAGATCTGATTTACATTACATAAATTCATCATTTATCAGTCATTTACATTGCATTTTCATGATTAATTTGTTAAAAATTGCTTGAAATTGTGCATTTTTTCATATAACCTAGTTTTGCATTAGCTAGGGTTTGTAGTCAAAATCTTGTTTCAAATTTTACTACCCTTTCAAAACACTCATTATGACTGATTTCCAACTGTACCGTTTCATCATAGTGGCTTTCTTGCAAAATTTCATGTCTACGGTTTGAGAACCTTGCATTTTCACTAGATTTGGCCTTATCGTCTCCCTAGAATTACATCCTAGGCATGTTGTGAAGGATTTTTATACACTAATTGGCTCTTATCAGGGTTATAATCTTCTTCCACTTATCAAATTATTTATAACACCCTTTCTATTGGGCCTTTGCATTGAGAATTGGTGAAAAATTGCATGTTTTTAGTGTATTTTCACTAGGTTTTGACTTGTCATCATTATAGATCTGCACTAAGGGTGTGTTGTTAAGGATATTATTGGTTTATTGGACTGATATTATACATATTATTTTATTTCCCTCTTGAAATTCTTCACAACACCTCTTCTCTTAGTGATTTGCATTGAAAACTTGTGAAAAAAGTGAAAAATCAAGCATTTTTAGGTCATATATTCATACATAGTTTTGCACTATAGGCATTTTGTGAAGGATATTATTGAATTATTGGGTTTATATTGAAATTATTATTCATTTACCCTCTTTAAAATTCTTCACAACACCTTTTCTTTCATTCATTTGCATTGAAAAAAGGTAAAAATTGGCACATTTTTAATTACACAGTGTGTATTTCAACACTATGTGTTTGCACACCTCTTCATAGATTTTGCTCAAATTATTTAAAATCATAAATTGGAACTTGTTGTGTTGAACTCTTTTACTCCTATCCATTGTGTTTTTTGTGGACTTTGTGTGTCCTTTTAACCCTTTCCCTCAAACAAGTGCTTAGGAGTGAAATAGTCACGCATCTCGGGCGTGTTAAGTATCCTATAACTTTGCATGTCTTGTATTATTAAATCTTATTAGACATTGATGTTACAAGACATTTTGTTATGGCATCTTCATATCATTTCTCTTTGTTATCTCTACATGCATATATCAAAAACTTTGAGAATTTCTACAAATTTCTTAATATGAATCCTCATGTTCTCACTTATATACAAGCTGCATATCACAAGGATATATTCAAATGCTCTTCATTTGAAATCCTTGACTATGTATCTGATTTTAAAAACTTCACATCTCTCACAAATACATACCCTTTTGTAGTAGAAGATTTGACAAAACACATTGAGAATGATGAGTGTGAAAGTTCTCTTAATGCTTTGGAACTAATAGCTAAAATATATGAGGATGATGATGATTCCATAAGTTATCCTACTCCTATAGTTGAATGTCCAAGAACCTTAGATGAGAAGACTATGGATAACCCTATTAATGATACAATACCTAACCTTCCTAACAACACCTTACCTTTCTCTCATTCCAATGCTCTCCTTGGCCAAGATGTAGCATTAGTGGATGAGAAAAGGTCTCTCACATTAAATCCTTTAGGGGTAGATGTTGGGTATAATATAGAAGGAAATAATGTTAATTCAATATTCGCTCAAAGACTTTGTAGAAATGTTCCTAAGATGATCATACGAGGGGCACCTAGAGCATCTTCTTGCTTAAAACCAGTGATTACAGTTCAAGGACCACCTAGACCTCCCGATTACATCTTCAACTATGCACTTGACAAATTACTCAAAGAAATCAAGATGTTCAAAATGTGTCGCAACATCCCATGATTGCTCACACATACAACATCCGTAATAATAAGAAAAGTAAGAAAGAACCTCATGTGTCTGTCTCTTTTCCATGTTCTTAACCTATGCTTCCTCCACCATCTCATCTTACTTATAAAAGTGGCCAAGCATATGATCTAGTCAAGCATCTTCGTGCTACTCCAACTAAGATTTCTCTTTGAGATTTAATACAAACATCTCCTACATACCATGGAATGCTCCAAGAAACTATACAAAAGGTGATTGTCCCACGTGTTGTTAAGTCAAATGATGTAGTAGCTCTATTAGATTGTATGCATGCAACAAAAATAGATATTCTCTTTCAACCACATGAATTACCATCAATTAAAGTTCAAAACCAATATGATCCTCTTATAATATTTGTCTAAGTAGAAAATAAATTGATTAAACATGTTATGATTGATTATTGATCAGCTCTGAATGTTTGTGGTATGGATTTGTTACGTAAGATTAAGGCTAACACATCTTTAATCAAACCGGATAGCATTAGCATTTGTGGCTTTGATAATGTTGGTAGACAATCTGTGGGTACTATAACTTTACCTATAAAGGTTGGACCTATGACTTTGTCTACTCTTTTTCATGTCATGCTTGATTCACTTTCATATAATACGATTCTTGGTAGACCGTGGATTCATGCCACATGGGGACAGTTCCATCTACCCTTCATAGATCAATAAAGTTTAATATCAAGACAAGCTCCACACTTGGAAAGCCAATCCTGAACTGGATAGTTGTTTAAATATTGAAAAGCAAAAACAATTTAACAATCATACAAATCTAAACAACTTACAGGTTGATTCATCAAAACCTCTTGCCATAGATAATGTTGTGCAAGACTCTAAAACATCAAATGCACTTTTTGGTGACGATTGGAGTTCATTAGATTTTAATCCTTGGGGTGTAGGGGAATATAAACTTAATAACACTGACACATCAAAAGTCACATAGATCTCATCTAAACAATCTATGGAAACACCTAAGAAACCTAAAGTCTCCTTGATAGAAAACAACAACACTCTTACTTATACTACAAATTATGAGACCTATGAGGCTTCACCTTCTTCTAAGGAAATGACATCCCTTTATGGTCGAGGATTTAAAATCCTTTATAACAATTGTGACTATGTAGGTAAGGGGTGTGGAATTAAACAACAAGAGATTCAAGTACCTATAATATCTGCTTCAAGACATTACTCAAGTGGCATTGGATATAATCCTTTTAAAGAAAAGAAAGCCTCTCGTCGTCCTAGACTTAATGTTAATGTAATATCAACAAGACCAAAACAACATGTGAGATATCCTGGGCTAATAGACAATAATTGTCCGCTAGGAAATATCCCATTTAAATAGGTAAATATTTCTCCATCTTTAAGCCACACTCGTAGCAAATATTATAATTGCTCTCAAGGGTGGCCTCTTCCTAGATATGTATGTTCTTAACATTGGGATGAATAAGGTAAGTATTTCTAACCCTTTACCTCTCATGTTGTTTTTCCCCCGTGTTGTGTTATGTGTTTTTTAGGCCTCCTAGGATGACCCTTGATACTCTTGTAAGGTCAAGGATACTGGGAGACTGCCTCTGTTGTGACCCTTCTTCTATTTGTATCATCATTCTTCTATATTGCTTCTCCTCTATTTTCATTGTTGTGTGTTGTGTCTGATGGGCATAGCATTGTGGTTGGTGACTTGGGGGCACCCTCCTACATGATTGTCCCTAAGGCACTTGTTTCTCCTCTCTTGATTTATTGTTTACCTTCCTCTAGTGGTTCTACCTAGCTGGTGGATGATGAAAAACATATTATATTGATATGAACCTAGTGTCCCTTTAGCAAGAAGTCAAAAAATGGACCTAGTTCATACATGATGACGGGGTTGATATATATTATCCAACGCTTGGCTAGTAGAATCACTCCATATGATATCTTGATGTTGTCTTATCACACATACAAAACATAAGAATACTGCTGCTCTGTACACTTTGTCTATCTTAGATTTTGCTTTCCTCAGATCTCTATGTGAATGATTACATGCATTGTTGTTTATCATGATTATATGGATGCTAACACCTTTTCTTGTAGGAAATTGTGTGTTTGTGGGGAACATTTGGCAATCGTAATGTACATGTCACCTCTGGCGGGTATGGGCTTTGTGAGAGCTCATGTTCCCTTGTGTGTTTCCTCTCTACCTTAACATGCTTGATATCGGTACATGATATCAACCACCTTAAGGTAGGGGCATATAAGGTAAGTTGTCTGATTTAGATGCTAGCAAAGTGTGTTTGTAAATCTTGAAATCTGGTGCAATCATTTAAGCCCTCTACGGAGGTGAGATATCATGCATATCATTTTTATTTTAAGCCCTTCTGCAGAGGAAGGAATGGTGTATTTCATGAGGAGATTGCACATCCTATCATTTTCAAAAAGTCCTCCTAGGCGGATCTAAGACTATCCTAACCCTTAAGCGTGTCTTCAGCGATTGTTGTGGCAAAGCCAACCAATCATCAATGTGTGCCTATAATGTGCCTGAGATCGCTGTGAACCTAGAAATAGGTTTCTTCCATCGCTTATTTGCCATGTTTTCTCTGTGTCTTCCATGTGTGTGTGTGTATGGCATATTTTTTCCCAAGCATAGTTTCAAGACCGGTGGCGATGAGCTCCTCCTATATGCTTTTGGATTTGTATGGTGTGTTTGTTCTCAAGTGTAGTTTCAATACTGGTGGTGATGAGCTCCTCCTACACTTTGAGATTTGTTTGGTGTGTCTGTTGCCCCTTATACAGTTTTAAGACTGGTGGTGATGAGTTCCTCCTACATTTTGGGTTGTGTTTACTTTCCTTGTACTTTCATTTGTATTTCATATATATGAGAAAATGAAAAAAAAAGAAAAACTAGAGAACTGTCATCATTTGGGGCTTTTCCCTCATAAGGTTTAGCTCTCAGGTCTTTGCATGCATTTAGGACATCTTACTTCATAATTTGGCATTCCAATGGAATGAGCCCTAGGTAACATGACAAATGGGACCTAGGAGGACCCCTTGAGCCTTACCCTTCCCAAAATAGGGGGGAGGACTTGGGCGCCTACACCCTAGTCCTGCCCTATTTTGGGGTAGCCCTAATTTTTGGGTGTCAGTTTATGACCGTTATTTGGGTCCTATGTCAACACGGTAAGTTTGAATTATGAAAATCTTGGTGGGAGTGTTTGTAGTTGTATATAAAAGCATGTTTAGGCATTCATTTGTAAACTAGATATTGCAATTAGATTTCAACTAGCTATCAACTTGGGATTCAAGGCTTTCATTGTGTGGCAAGAGTAGATTTGTGTGGTCTATGTGTTTGTGTTTGCAGATTTGAGCATCCATTTCATCATGGAATGAAGGGCATCTTCTTCCCATGATATCTTCACTACAAGGTGACATTATATTATGTTTTTATCATCATTTCCTTTGGTTTATACCTCTACCTCACAAGGGCATGCACTCTCTATCTGACAACGGTGTTCAGAGACTTAAGTGTCCTCTAGGGCTTGACTGAGGCAAGCCTCTAAACACCACAACCCCCTCCCAAAGTTTTCATGGTTGTAGGTTATAGGTTGCAGAACTGGGAAAAGTGAAGTTGTAGGAAGGCATCTTGAAGTGTCAGAATTGTAGAATAGAAGGAGAAATAGTACCCTGGACTTGGGCACCCACTCATTAGTCCTCCAACTTCCATGATGGGAAACTCTCTAAGACAATAGGGAAGAGTTGTAGACTGAGTTTCCAGATTTGGACAAAAAGCAAGGCATTGAACTTGGGTGCCCGCTCTTTTGTCCCTAACTTTTCTGCCTCGGAACCTTAAAAATAGGTACTCTGTGATTTGATATTTTACATCTCTCTGTAAGAGCTTTTTCTATTATTTATCAGTGTATTGCTGTATTTGCATAATTAGGGTTTTAATGGTCAATTAAGCATAAGAGAAGAAAAATTGATAATTAAACACCCTAATCCAAGCTTCCCTACATTTCATAGTGGCCTAGGGTATGATAGTGAATTGCCACTCGACCCTAGATCCTTGAATGTATAGGGTGAAAGGAGGATTCAAACATCTAAACACTCAAACATAAATAATCCAAATTTTACCCTAAACACTTGTTTCTCCTCTCTTATTTATTGTTTCCCTTCCTCTAGTGTTTCCATTTAGTAGGTGGATGATGAAAAACATTTATACTGATGTGGACCTAGTGTCCCTTTCGAGAGCAATCAAAAAATGGACTTAGTTCCTAATATGACAATGGGGTTGTATATTTTATCCAATGCTTGGCTAGTGGAAGCACTCATGCTTTCCACGTAGTGAATTTCATGATGTTTCTATCACATTTACAAACCTTAACAATAATGCTACTCTGTACACCTTTGTTTGTCTTTGAATCTAGCCTTGGCAGTATTCAATTTGGAGAGCTTCATGATATAGCCCCACAGTTATCCTCAACCTTTGAATTCGTTGTATAACCTTAGCTCTTTGTGTGGTTAATCATATGCATCAATGTTGTTGTTTATCATGATCTTGTAGACACTATAATGTTTCTTGCAAGGATGTGTTTGTGGGAACATTTGGCGATTATAAAGTACATGTCACCTCTGGGGGGCATGGGATTTGCAAAAGTTAGTGTTCCCTTGTGTGTTTTCTTCCTACCTTAACATGCTTGATATTGATAATTGATATCAACCACCTTAAGGTGGGGGCATATAAGGTAAGCCGTCTGTTGTAGATGTAAGCAATGTGTTTACCCTTAGGTGCAAAGATCTGCACGATGAGTGCATCATGCATCCTAAGTTTGTTTGTAATAAATTAATCAATCATGTAAGCCCTCTGCGGAGGCAGGGATGGTGTATTTTTCAGAGAAAATTGCACCATCCTGTCATTTTCAAAAGTCCTCTGTGGAGGTAGGGAGTGGTTCTGTGACTAACTCAACCCTTAAGTGTGTTTTCGGTGATTCTTGTGGCGAAGCCCAATCATCGATGTGTGCCTGTAATGTGCCTAAGATGGTGATGAGACTAGAAATAGGGAACACACCATCTTGTCTGTCGTGTTTTCTCTGTGTCTTCAAGTGTGTGTTTTGGCATGTTTGTTGCCCCATATGCAATATAAAGACCAGTGCCTTAGGGTTGTGCTTCCTACATTTTGGGAGGTTTTGCATGTCTTGTGTGTGTGTTGCCCCATATACAAAGACCTGTGTGATGAGTGCATCATGTATTATGGAGGTTTGTTTACTTTCCAGTACTTGCATCTATATTTCATAAATATGAGAAAAAGAAAATAATCATGCCTGTCTTCCATGCATTAATGTGTCTTCTATGTATTGACTATCTTCTCTGTGTTCTGCGTGACTATAATTGTCTTCTCCATGCTTTGCGTGCCTGTTACTATTTTCCATGTGATTGGCATGTCTTCTCCGTGTTTGATGTGTTTGTGACCTTACTTTAATGTATGTATTGGCCTTGCATTTATACATACATTAAAGTGGGGGCTAAATGTAACGTTAGAAAATGTCCCCTTGGGGGCTTTTCCCTTATAAGGTTTAGCTCCTAAGTCTTTTACATGCATTTAGGACATCTTACTTCATAATTTGGCATCTTGATGGAATGAGCCCTATGTAACATGACAAATGGGACCTAGGAGGACCTCTTGAGCCTTACCCTACCAAAAATAGGGGGGGAGGACTTGGGTGCCCATGCCCTGGTCCTGCCCTATTTTGGGGCAGCCCTAATTTTTGGGTGTCAGTTTATGACTATTATTTGGGTCCTATGCCGACACGGTAAGTTTGAATTATGAAAATATTGGCGGGAGTGTTTGTAGTTGCATATAAAAGCATGTTTAGGCATTCATTTGTAAACTAGAGATTGCAATTAGATTTCAACTAGCTATCAACTTGGGATTCAAGGCTTTCATTGTGTTGCAAGAGCAGATTTATGTGGTCTATGTGTTTGTGTTTGCAGATTTGAGCATCCAGTTCATCATGGAATGAAGGGCATATTCTTCCCATGATATCATCACTACAAGGTGACATTATATTGTGTTTTAATCATCATTTCCTTTGGTTTTTGCCTTTGCCTCACAAGGGCACACACTCTCTATCTGACAACGGTGTTCAAAGACTTAAGTGTCCTCTAGGGCTTGACTGAGGCAAGCCTCTAAACACCACAACCCCCTCCCAAAGTTTTCATGGTTGCAGATTACAGGTTGAGGAGCTGGGAAAAGTGAAGTTACAGGAAGGCATCTTGAAGTGTTTGAATTGTAGACCAGAAGGAAAAATAGTACCCTGGACTTGGGCACCCACTCATTAGTCCTCCAACTTCTGTGATGGGAAAATCTTTGGGACAATATGGAAGAGTTATATGGAAGAGTTGCAGTCTGAGTTTCTAGATCCGAACAAAAATAAGGCATTGGACCTAGGCACCCACTCTCTTGCCCCTGACTTTTCTGCCTGTTGATGGTGGTTTTAATACAGAACAACATAGGTGTGATTGTTGGTTTCACACCTCTCTTGAAAAGTATCTTACCCTAGGTAAGACTACTCCAAGGATAATATAGGTAGGTCTTAGCTTGCTTGGAATCTCTTAGTTGGTATGTTCTAGCTATGCCTACAAGGGGTCTTACATGCAATCTATAAATCTTCAAGTTTGGGGGCAACAAATACACATAAACCCTATGATTTTCAATTGATAAGCAAGATAAAGTGTTGCTGAAATTCTTAATCTAACAACTAACAATGGTTTTAAAAGAAAATGCAAAAAGGTAAGGTTTTAGAAGGATCCTAAGTGACATTCACAATGCAATGGTTATTTTCAATAGACAAACACTCCAAAACTTTGAACTAGCTTCCTGAGTTACCAAACTGAAATGGGTGTTACAGTGTTGTAGAAAACAATGCTATCTTCAATGGTGGTCCACAGATTTTCAGATTACATTCATTTGCTAAATACCCAATAAATGACGCAACTTAACTTATGAAATACAATTGAACTTTAGCACAAATGATCAGTCCAGGCTAACTTTACACGGTCATTTACCATTAGCAAACAACTAAAAGTATGGACCTAGAGTGTTCATCAAATACTTCAGCAAACCATAAATATTACAAAAGCACAACTAAGCTAACTATGGGAGAGCAAGATGCAAACCATGAAAACTAAAAGATGAATTAACACAATATACACATTCTTAGATTTACTACAGAAACTTGCTTTGTATTAGCTCAAATGGCATAGAGTCAACAATTCGGTATCAAAATCTCTCTTGCAAATGAGAGAAAAGGATGGCCCTTTTATAGACAAGGCACCATACTGGGTTTTTCAATGGACGGTGGAGATTAACTTGACACCAACGGTCCAAATTACAGGGCATTTAATGAGATACATCGGTTTGTTACATTTTCATATTTGCCTTTGTCTTGTAGGAAAAAGACAAAATACAGCTTGCAAATACATTAAATCTAGACAAAATGGATACCCATTTGGTTGTACATGATGAAAAGTCAATTTTCAAGGCCTAATAAAGCCAAAATAGAGTCACATGATGCTTGAAAACTTGAGCTGACATGGATCCACGGGATTCCAAGTACTGAATGGACCAAGAGGAGTATGTGGCACATTATTGGTGAAGATATATCCAACTGGATGCTTGCTAGACTGATTCTTGATGATTGGACTGATTCTTGATGATTGGACTGCTGGGACAGATGTACACATGCCTTGGTGATCCAATCCATGGTCATTTGAGTGGTATTTTTGGGAAAATATCAAAAATATAATTTTGGTATTTTCTACATTGTAGTAAATTACATTTTCAGAGGCCTTCGGAGTGGAATGGGGGCTCAAAACTTCTTAGTTTCTTAGTGTTTAGCCTAAGCAGCTAGGTATCTCAAACTAGATAATCAGTTTACCTTTCAAACGAGTCCAAGAAGTTTAAATTCTAATAGAATAGCTAGGAGTTATGACCCCCAGACTAGATCTATAGGAACAATAGTGATTTGGCATGATCTTCTATGTCTTTTAGCTCATGAGGCTCATCTTTATCACCCTGGACATTATACTAACTTCCTTTTGCATGTGCAGCAGCAATTTGGTTGATAGAATGTCGATTCTGCATCTCTGGATTAGTAGGGTACCTCTGTATGTTCATCCTTCCAAGATGGCTCCAGTTGGCTCCTTTGTGCTCTTAGACCTACAATAAATAAGACCAAGCATCAATTTCATCATAAACAACTCATTTTCCATCAATTTGGATCAAAACATGTCCATTTGCAGTCATGGATCAGTCAAAAATAACTCATTGTCAATGCCACCTTCTTATAAACAACCTCTTAAATCTAGTGATTTTGCATGATTTTCTACATTTTTTACCATTTTCAAGCACCCATTTGGCCAATATGATGATTAGGGAAGTTTTTGGGGTCAATAGAATCCATTTGCAGACTTTTATTGCATGTTTTTCTAGGATTTTCTACAAAAAATAAGATTTTTGGGGGTCACAGACTTTTCATGTGCAGTGGCATTAATTGTCATAAAACATGCCAAAAATTCACACAAACTTGATAAAATGTTCATCATGATGTGACAAATAGATATGCAATTCAAATCCATCAAGAAAATCCAATTTGCTCCATGAAAAACTCAAATTTTGCGCAGATTTTGGGGTTGTCTGACCTTGTGTGGGTTTTGGGTCTGTCTAACCTTAGTGTGGATTTTGTGTCTGACTGACTTAGCAGTAGCTTAGAGGGAGGTCGGTCGAAGGTGAATTTAGCGCAAAGGTCAGTAGAAGGCATTTTTAGTGCTAAGGTCAGTAGAGGCTATTTTTAGCGCTAGATTTGGAAATATTCAGGGTGAAAGTATATTTAAAAATATTTATTATACTTTAAATATTTTTATATATACTTTCAAGATGTTTGAGATAGGTTCTAGATCCATAGGATTTCATATGCAGATTCTAGAATTTTGTGGTTCCACCAGATTTTAGACTTAGCCAAATCAGGGCTTCAGGACCATGCGACGGGATGAAAGTATGTAAACCCCTTAGTGAAATCTTGTGGAATTTGACATGGTTTTGCAACTCTAAGACCTGGAAATTAGGAACTTCAACATGAAACATCCTGCACTAGCACTTTCAAGGCCAATATCTAGTGACATAGGATTTTTGAGCAAAATGCAGTAACACCCAATTCCAATGTAGAAGGTAACAAATGACTTTTTTTTTAAGCACAAGACCACTCAAGACACTTCCAAATCAATCATGAAAGATATCAAATCACTCCAAACATGCAAAGTACTCAAATCTGGAACAAATCATGCACTCTACGCATAAATTCACTTTCTCATCATCTTTAAGGCAGAAAGGTTGATGCTCCAAGCCAAATCAAAAGAGGGGGTCTCCATTTGGCAAAATGGGGCGTGTGTGCAAGGCAGAACACTACCTTAGAACCCTAAAAATAGGTACTCTATGATTTGATATTTTACATCTCTCTGCAAGAGCTTTTTCCATTATTCGTTAGTTTATTGTTGTATTTGCATAATTAGGGTTTTAATGGTCAATTAAGCATAAGAGAAAGAAAATTGATAATTAAACACCTTAATCCAAGCTTCTCTACATTTCACAGTGACCTAGGGTATGATAGTGAATTACCACTCGACCCTAGATCCTTGAATGTATAGGGTGAAAGGGGGATTCAAACATCTAAACACTCAAACATAAACAATCCCAATTTTACCCTAAACAAGGTTATCTTTCTTAATTGTCTATAATTAAAATTAAAAAAGGACATTTAAATGTGCATGAAAGAGCCTCTAAATCTACCACATTTTAAATGAGACTGGCTATTCGACAAGACAATGAACTTTGGAAATAAAAACTTGAAAGGAGGAATAAGAAATGTCAATATTTCAAAAGAGAAGAATGCGGTACAATTTGACTTAATTTTTGAAAGATAGAAGTCTAAACAATTGTGTGAATAATGAATTTTGTATGTAGAATCTTCCCTATAGATGATATCTAATTATGTAAAAAAATGGAGGTAAAATGAATATAGAGAATGATCTAATTTAACAATGTGAAAGAAAGGAAAAATAAAGACAATAGAAATGTTTCACCTAATTGTCTAAAGTATATCAGAATATATAAGGTATAAATGTTTTGATACATCTGTAATGAATATATGAGTATAAAAAACTTAAATTTCATTGCCATTTAGAATCAAAATACTTTCCTAGACTTATTTTTGCCTAAATACCCTGCAGGGCTCCTAAAAATTCACTAAAAAATTTACTACCTAGAAATTTACATGGGGATTCCTTGCATGATAATGATAATTTATTATAACTAGAACCTATCATTAAAATAAGTAGAAGATAGGAATAAAATGCTAAAACTTATCACAAATAGGCTTAAAAACACTAAAAGTGATGACAATTAGGGAGAACCAAAAGGGTTTCTCTTAGTTTTGGGATGATATAGATTTGAAAATTTGTGTATATGACTATGAATGTATTTATAATATTATTTTATGAATATATCTTTTAGATATTATAAAAAGATATGGAACCAATGGAAAATAATTTATGTATACACTTTAACTAAACAATTAATGAGAGAAGACAACCAAAATGGGTTAACCTAATTTTAGAAAGGTAGAGCCATGAAATTTTGTGGGATAGTTGGTAATATAAAATATAAGTATCCTTGTAGATATCAATTGATGACTTGACAAATAGATAGGAAAACCAATAAAAAAAATTATTCTTGGAAAAAGGAAAAAATAGGCAAAATAAAAAAATGGAAAAATTTCACTTGATTTCTGATTTTGTATGAGAAGATATGAATTATTATATTATGACACATATTATATGAATATTTTAATCTAAAGAATCAAAAGGACAAGGTTGTTTGGGGTCAAAACATCCTACTGGACAACTTGGTCTTGCTTGAATGTATTGTCAAGCTCCTAAAATTTAACTAAAAATTAAAAAGTCTCATAATTAGTTGAAAATTTATAGAGATATTTATTATGTAATCTTAAGACCACTTTACTCTTGGTACTATTTGATATTATTCAATTATTTTTTATATTTTACCTACAACACGAAAATGTATAAGAAACCTTGCAAAAATAAATGGTTAAAGGGGAGTTTGCCTCAATCAATCCCCTTGTGGAATTTTAATAAAAATCCACATTGATATATCTAATGGATAATAAAATGAAAAAAATACTTATTCTAATGTAACATTCAAATACATAGAATAAGTAAACCCTAGATAGATATGGAAATTAGTAAAGAGGATAATGCAAACAAAGAAGGGTTGGGAGTATTATGGAGTAAAATGTTTACCCTTGCTAACTTGGACCTATTTTGGCACCTAGTGGAACAATAAACAATTAATTCTTGATCTTGATGAATAAACCCTGACAAATAAACTTAGGGCTGGTCTAAGCTCACCCCATTAAGCAATCCTTAGAGTTTGTGGGGGCTAAAGGACTAGGGTGCCTAGCACCCTAGGCCTGGATGTTAGCCTTGGCCTTAATTTGGTGGTGTCAACTTAGAACACCTCTTTGGTTTACACTTATCAGCCTCAATTGGTTTTATTCATCAATAGTGAGTAGGAATACATATAAAAAGGAGTTTTACTATTCATTTCACACCTAGGAGAGAGCAACTAGAGAATATTAGAATGTTATAATTGCTCATCTTATGCTCTCCTATGCTCAATTATTCTTCATGATTGAAATAACTCTTTATATGTGGATGTTATGATGCTGGTTTGTAGGTCTTGAAGGAAGTTCAGGTCTTCATTCTCTATCTCCTTATTGGTGCATGGTCTTGAGTCACCTACTCCAGCTAGGGTTTCATATCTTGTAGTAACACTTACCATTTATATTCATTCTTTCATCATTTATAGCTGATCTCACAACTGACCTCCTAGGGAGCACACTCTTTGATCTCTAATCATTGTTGTAGTGGAGGTGGAAACACAAACATGGGGTTTGACTAAGGCAAGCCCCTAAAAACAACACAACCCTTTCTCTTCTTGTGTGTGTGTAGGTCGCAATTGGCAGAGTCAGATGACAACATGTGACAGGAAGCAGTAAGGCAGACAGGCAAAGACACCCAGATCATAACATTCTATAGAAACATAATTTGGGTCTAGGGCACCCAGCACCCTAGTTTCTCTCTGCCCTAAAACCTAGGTTTTTTCCCCTAATCTTTGTTGTTGTCTCAGTTTATCTGTAACAATTTTTGATAGTCATCTATTCATTGATCTTGCTCAATTAGGTTTTCCTACTTTGCCCTAGTTTGATTGCTTGGATTTGGTTAACACTTTTTATACAGTAAAGGGACAAAACCCCTATAGTTTGGCTCTCCTTCAAAGGTAGAATCCAAGCTTGGTTTTTGTTCCAATGTTGATAGAAGAGGGTTTGACCTAGTTTAGGGTTTTAAGCTAAGCCCCCCTTTTCCATCAAACATTTTGGTGAACCCAACGTATCTTACACCCTTGCATCCTTCTTACTTCAAATCTAAGTTATTTTCTATTGTAAATCTGATCAGGTTGAATTCATCGATCATTTAATATAATTACACAACTTACTTTTCCATTGTTTCATTGTTAGGGTTTACAAAATCCTTTCATTTTTGAGAAAACCTAGCTAGTCTTGAAGCCTAGGGTTTGTGTTTGATGTCTTGTTTTAGATTTTGTTGATGGTATTTTCTTATCAAATCTGATTTAACATTGCTTTAGCATATAATAAATATCATCTTGTGTTGAAATTTGAAAGAAAGAGCATTCTTGAGTTGTTATATTTTGGATTAGTGAAGAAGCATTAGATTTAGGGATTGATTTGAAAATAAGCATTGGTTAAATCTAATTGAGCTTGAGTAGAGATGAATTTGATCAAAGGTTTATTATTGCATTATATTTTTGTACATTTGATCGAAAGAGCAAAACATTTATTCATTTAAACTAAAAATCAACCTCTTCTTCTATCACATAATTCATTTCTTCTATTTATGCATCTTGTGTGTCACTCAAAACTTGTAGATACTTTATGAGTTTTGTGACCTGGTGCCCCAACTCTAACACCTTTGTGCAAAAAAGTAATCAAATTATGGATTCTAATGCTTTGAATAACACCAATATCAACACAATAGAACCCCAATTCATGAATCCAATCACACATGAGGGCGCATCCTCTTCGTGATATTCCTACTTCACATATCTTGAAAGCATCAACTTTTCATGAATCCACCTACATAGAAGACCTTATGGCTCATGTTCCTGAAGCTCAAATTCAAAAATTAGACACTGAGTTGGCTAATTTTTAGTAATTTGTAAGCTTAGAACATATAGTTGAGGAGACCATCCCTATTGTTGAGAGTCCAAGAAATTTATTTCTTGAAGGACAAGAGGGACTAGAAGTCTTGCATGACGTAGCTCACATAGTGCACAATAACATTATGTCAACAACAAGTTGTGTAGAAATCATCACTAATGTGACTTCTTCGAATCAAATAGGGACTCAAGTGTCGACACCCATACTGACACTCCCCATTCCTACATACACTTCTTCTATCCTCACCATAACTACACAACCAAGTAATAGTGCTACCACATGTGTTGGGTTATCTACCAGGAATCCCATTCGTCATTATAGTGTCATTCCCTTTAATTATTCAAGTGCTACTCTGCCTATATCTAATCAACCTAAACCTAATATAACTTTCCAAAAATCCAATCATACAATGTTGCAACCAATGGCTGGCCTTGTTCATTCTTACCAATCTCAACCTAGTTTGCCTCATGACCCTATCATTAACCAACTTTTACAAAATATTACTTCCATCCAACAACAATTAGCAAACATGAGTCAGGATCCCTCCAAACCCACTATTTCGTCACATTTTACCTGTAGCCCATTATCTTATCCAATCCTAAGAGCTAAAATGCCTGAGAAGTTTGAAACCCCTTGCTTTGAGAAGTATAATGGGAAGGGAGACCCTAACAACCATGTGGTGGCCTTTACTGCTATGTGTAGTGACTTCTTCTTCAAAGATGCAATGTTGGCTAAACTCTTTCCTAGGTCACTCAAAGACACAACCTTGGATTGGTTTTGCTTCTTGCCTCCCAATTCAATCATTTCTTTCTCACAATTAATCAATAAATTTCTTCAACATTTTCAAGCAAACATTAGACCTCAAGTCTCTTTGACCGATTTGGTCCATTGTAAACAAGGAATAAAGGAGAATGTAACTAATTTAATGAGGTGTTATCAAGCCCTCTTTTCACAAATTCAATATTCTATTCTAAATGCTGATGTGCAAAGAATCTTCATTGGAAACTTACAACCTCACATCCATGACAAAATCTTGTTGATGTGTTATGACTCTTTCACTAATCTTTGCATGGCTCTCCATGATTACCAATTGTCGGTTAGTTAGTATGAGAATAATCACTTGTCGACTCTAGTTGGTCAATTCGAAGCCGCTGTCCCACACACTCATTCATTTAAAGGCACAACAAAAAATTCATCAAAATCAATGCAATATCATCAAATCACATTCTAAAACATGTAGTGGCTGCAACATCTTCTACTCCCACCTCATAAACTAAAATAAAAAACTAGATGATTCACACCATTGTTAGAATCTCTTTATTCTATAATGATGCAACTTTTAAACAACAATCTCATCAAACTTCCACCAATTTAACCTCTCGATCCAAGTAAGATGCAAGCATCTTCTTTCGATTCAAAGGCCTTTTGTCAATTTCACCACACCATCGGTCATGACATCGAAAGATGTATGCATCTTAAACATGAAGTTCAAGACCTCATTCATTCCAATATCATCTAGGTCATTGGTGTAAATGACAAAGAAAATAAATCGGTGGCTCCACCTAATTGAAACTTGCAAATTTTTACTAATCCATTCCCTCATCACCAAGCTAACATTGTGGATCCATCTCAATAAATGCAATATACTTATAGTCATCAAGAAAAAGATCATGATGGAGATACTTGCATGGTGGATGCTTGCACTCATAAGAGCGAGAAGAGTCCAAACAAGTGATATCTTTCACTCATCATGATGCTACCATTTAAGTTCCTAATGGACCTTTATATATCACCTTTATAATTAATGATAAACCCATAAGAGGTGCTATGATTGATCTTGTTTGCATGGTAAATGCAGAAACTGGACAGTTTCTCTACATGCATGATTTGCATTGCAATAACTACAATATATCAAAAATTGTGATTAGAGCCCATGATGGATCTACTCTTCTAATTCTTGGTTCCTTGACCCTTGCCATCAAGGCTGGGCCAAGAACCTTGGATGCTATTTTTGTTATCATTCCAACATCAAACTTCTTTCATGTGAAGTTGGGTCACCCATGGCTCCGCTCCATAAAGGCAGTCCCCTTTATGGTTCATAAGTGCTTAAATTTTCCATTTGAGGGATGTGTGCATACTATACATCATAGTTGATACCAGCCCATAGTTCATCATAGACACTTTACACTTGACTACTTTTGGCCAAAACTAGTTGGAGTTGCTCGAACTAGAGAGGATCTATTCTTTTTATCATATCAAAAATATAAGGCACAAAAATTGCTAAATAGTCACTTAGTAACATACCTTCCAGTGATGTCCTTGGACCCTCTCAATGATCTAAAGCTATGATAGTAGTTCTCCCTATCGTATAGGTGGCGAATGTAGTTAATCCTATATCAAAGGTTCCTCCCCGTCCCTGAGCATTTGGTAGATATGTTGAGGTTCCACCTCTACCATCCCTTCAAGGACAATGAGGCAACTGTCTAGCACAAAATAGACCTCCTTGCAATCACAATATTACTTTTGTCCCACCTGCCTCTTTGGAGACTAGTGAAAAGAAATCAATTGCGCATAAATTATTTCTTGAGGTTTCTCAACCATCTGTGGATGCTCAAGTACCTCCACCTATTTCACAAGTTGAGAGGGAAGAGTAGCCCACTTTTAGGAACCCTTCCCTTGTGGTCTCTCAACCTTTGGTGGTTCCTCTCATTCTTCTTTAATGTTCTTGAAGCAAAGGAAGAAAGGAACCCACATTGAAATATGCTACAATTTCCCTAACAAACATCACAAACAAAACTAAGTGAAATCAAGTTGCAAGAGAAGGAAACAAGCATCATCGTGCCATGACAAAATCTCCCTCCTTGCAAGTGTCACTCACTGATGGATGCAAAGGAGACATCTATTAGCACTTTGTCTCCTCTAGTGAAAGATAGTGCTTCACAACCCGCAAGGACCCTATTGTGTTATATTCTGACAGTGAATCCGAAGGTAATAATGATATAGGTATGGATCTTACTACTTGCACCACACTTATTGTAGTTCCTCTTGCATCTTGTCCACCATCCCTAAATGATGATGATGAAGATTGGGAAGCAAACGATTTGCTTTAGGCCAAATTGCTAGTGTGGCCCCCTCCCTATTGTGGCATGAGTGCATTTGATTGTTTCCCTCTGTATTATGTTTCTTGATGTGTTATTTATGTTTATTAAGCTCTCTTTGGATGATCCTTGACACCCTTGTCAGTGCAAGGATACAAATGGACCAAAATTTGTTGTGACATTCTCTCTATTTGTATAATCATTCCTCTATATGTCGTAAGTTGCATTTCATCATTGATGTTTCCTTTGGGGACAATGCAAGGCATAGGTTGATTTAGCAGCCTTCCTTGTTGACCTAAAGTTTTATATTTGCTTTCATGTGATATTCCTTCCTTTGTCTCCGTATTTCTACCAACTAGCAGATGATGACAATTCAAAATATTTATAATCATGAGACGTCTCCTATTATATAACCATTCATATACTAATGCCAGTCAGATAGATCCCTTTGTGTTATTATTATATATTAGTCACTCTGGCTTGATATTACTTGTATGATTTGATTTATGTGGCACCTTTTTACTATGCTTGGCATCATACCATGACTACACAAGCCATTATGTATCATGCTCACAACATCATCTCGATTTTCCTTTTCTAGGGGCAACCCCTTATTGTGATGTAGCTTTTCAGAACACATATCATGTGGGCATGTGCTTCTAGAAAGTTCTCCTACTTGTCTTGTATTTTATTCTACCTTAAAGCATTTGATCTCTGAGGAAGTAAGAAATCACTTTAAGGTGGGGGAATACATCATGCTATGCTTTTTTTTATTATACACTTTTTGATCATGATTGATGTGAAACTCACCTAATGATTCAGTGGTCCTCACTAGCTTGTGATGCATTCACTTGACATGGAAATCACCTGGTGATTTTGCGGTCCTCACTAGCCCATGATGTTTCCATTTTGTTGTTGGTCCATGAGCCACCTAGTATAACGAAGTTTTCTATCCCATGTGCTTCATGAGACTTGTCATGGTCATCTAGTAATTTGGTGGTCCTTACTAGTCCATGATCCATAAAAACACTTCTCTTCACATGACCCCTAGAGATAGAGCAAGCTAGTGTTAGAGTCATGTTTCTTATGTGCTTGTTTCCATGTTTATTTGTGTGATGTATTGTTTTAACTTGTATTCTCTTAATGATTCCATATGTTTTGTGTGTCTTCATCATGTTTTCCATGTGTTTTCCATGTGTTTTCCATGTATACTTTATGCCTTATATGTATACTTTGTGTCAAGTGTGTATGCAATGTGTATTGCGTGTCTCTTGTGTGTATTCCTTATATATCCTTGTAGTACTCCATGTATGTGTGTAATATGTTACAATTCCTTGTGTGTTTGAAATTTCCTTGCCTATGTTTTTCAACCTTGGAATCCTAAGTGTGGGGGCTACTATGGTCCACAACTTGGTGGAATTCTTTGGCTTCTATTTTTTCATGTTGGAAATCTGTCTTCTCCTTTAGTGTAAGTACTAACTTAAGTTCATACCCATGCTAAAGTGGGGGCTAAATGTTATAGATTAAAATGTTTACCCTTGCTAACTTGGACCTATTTTGGAACCTAGTGGAACAATAAACAATTAATTCTCGATCTTGATGAATAAACCCTGACAAATAAGCTTAGGGCTGGTCTAAGATCACCCCATTAAGCACTCCCTAGAGTTTGTGGGGGCTAAAGGACTAGGACACCTAGCACCTTGGGCCTGGGTGTTAGCCCCGACCTTAATTTTGTGGTGTTGGCTTAGAACACCTCTTTGATTTACACTTTTCAGCCTTAATTGGTTTTATTCACTAATAGTGAGTGGAAATGCATATAAGAAGGAGTTTTACTATTCATTTCACACCTAGGAAAGAACAAATAGAGAACATTAGAATGTTAGAATTGTGCATCTTATGCTCTCCTATGCTCAAGTATTCTTCATGATTGAAATAGCTCTTTATATGTGTATGTTATGATGTTGGTTTGCAGGTCTTGAAGGAATTTCATGTCTTCATTCTCTGTATCCTTGTTGGTGCATGGTCTTGAGTCACCTAATCCAACTAGGGTTTCATATCTTATGGTAACACTTACCATTTATATTAATTATTTCATTATTTTTAGCAGATCTCACCTCTTGCCTCCTAGGACACACACTCTTTGATCTCTAATCATTGTTGTAGTGGAGGTGGAAACACCAACACAGGGTTTGACTAAGGCAAGCCCCTAAAACAACACAACCCTTTCTCTTCTTGTGTGTGTAGGTCGCATTCGGTGGAGTCAAATGACAATAGGTGACAGGAAGTAGGAAGGTAGACAGGTGAAGACACCCAGATCATAACATTCTATAGAACCCTAATTTGGGTCTAGGGTGCCCAATGTCCTAGTTCCTTTCTGTCCCCTGATCTCTTCTATTGTCTCAGTTTCTCTGTAATATTTTTTGATAGTCATCTATTCACTGATGTTGCTTAATTAGGGTTTCCTAATTTGCGCTAGTTTTATTGTGTTAACACTCTTTTATATAGCAAAGGGACAAAACCCCTATAGTTTGGCTCTCCTTCAACAAAGGTAGAATCCAATCTTGGTTTGTGTTCCAATGTTGATAGAAGAGGGTTTGACTTAGTTTAGGGTTTTAAGCTAAGTCCCCCTTTTCTATTAAACAAGGAGAGAGATTGGAAAAGTTAGATAACAAAATGGGATGATTTGTTTGTTATTGCTCTAAAATTAATTGATATAAAAATGGGAAAACACAAATAAAAATAAAAAATGATGAGGTTTTGAAGGAAAAAAGGAAAACAACACTGAAAGAGGGTAAACATGGGTTTGAAGAGACAAAGGCAAGGAGAAAGAGAATAAAGGAAAAAAAAGGATCTACAAAGTGAGAAAGGAAGAGTGATGTGGGGATAATGGGGAATTTGATGAGGTATAAAGTTTAGAAAAATAAATTATATCTAGAAATGAATTGAAGGGTAGAGGGAAGACTAAGGCAAAACTAGGTTTTTAAGGGGAAAAAGTGGGCATAAGAAAAGAAAAAAAAAAAAAATGGATACCCAAAGCCACAAATTTGATATCACTATAAGAAGAGATGAAATGGGATTTATAAAAGCTTATAAATAATAATAAAAATATATTTTAAAATGAATTGATGTGGGGAGAGAAAGCTAGGGCAAAAACTAGGGTTTTAAGGGGGAAAAGTGGGTATAGGAAAAAGAAAAAATAACCAAATGGATACCCAAAGACAAAAATTTGATATGGATATAAGGAGGGATGATATGGGGATTATAAAATAGGATAAATTAGAAAATAAATCATATATAAAATAAATTGAAGTGGGGAAGGAAAGCTAGGGAAAAACTAGGGTTTTGGGAAGGAATTTGAGAAAGAAAAATGAAAGGGCAATGGAATGTGGAAAGAGAGAAAAATGGATTCACCATAAATTTATAAAAGCTCAAAAATATTGTAAAATAGTATTCGAAATATCCACGACCAATATATCTATGCACCACTACTTAATCTCTTTCTCCAAGATATATCTAAAAGAAGAAGAAACAAAAGAGGAATTATAAGCTCTTGTTGTTCATATGAGAGGGAGGATGGGTCATTTTATAAATTTTTGTAGGGAAAATTATATTTTTGGAAGGAAAAGAGGATAAGGAGGGAATTGTAAAATTTTTTAGTCAAAGGAGATAAAGAGGTAAAATTTTCATAAAAATGAGAGTAAGAGGGACATGAAGAAGAGGATGGCTTATGAGGCTTGATGGTAAATAAAGAGAAACAAATAAAATGATGAGAGAAAATAATTAAATAATGAGGATTAAAAGGGGGAAGAGGTTCGTGATTTATGAAATATGGAAAGACACCTAAGACAAGGAGATACAAGGATATAAACAATAAATCAAAAATGGAAAACACATAAAAGGGGATAGGGTGACATATGCAAGCTAGGATAGGGCTAGGAAAGATGAGAACGAGGGTCTAAAGGGTTAAAGAACACATGTGAAAAGACAAATAAAATGAGTGCAAACACAATAAAGGAAATTGTAAAGTATGTAATTTTATTAAATATTTTTCTGCCACTTTAGTAGACTTATGACATGCTAAGGAAGAAGTCTGCTAAAGTAAGAGTATAGTAAATCATGAAATACAAAGGATACATTTTACCATAGGAGAGATACCATTTTTCCCTTGGTTCCAGTCTTCATATTTGTGCATGTACCTATCCCAACAAAGGAATCCATAGAAAGAGTAGTCATTGTATGCCAACAATAGTAAACAACCAACATATACTAAGGAAACACACAAAGGGAAACACACACATAAAATCACATATGAAATGCAAATATGAAATATAATGCATATATAATGTGTCTATTATGACATAATATGCTAGTGGAATAGCTAAAAGATGGCACAAAAAATAATGATTTTTATTTTGGGGGAGAGATTTATAAAGATCTATTTTGTAGAAGATAGCAAGGAGAGGAAGCATGATAGTGACACATCAAAAATAGTAGGATGACCTTGGATAAAGGTAAATGATAACTATAAACTAGGTATTAGAAATGGGCTAGTTCAATGATAAGGTTTGTAAGGTAGCCACCCACTGAAGAGGTCAAGGTAGGCCAATGATAAATATGCTTATGAAAATAAAGGTAAACTAGAACTAATGGTATTTTAAGGTTACCACCCTAGCTATTAGCAGTTTCCACTAGTGAGTAAAGATGGTGGCCAACCCAATGAAACTAGAAATAATGGATTTTGAGTTACCACCCTTGGCTGTTTGTAGTTATTGGTTGCTCATGGCTAAAGACTATAGCCAACCTAATTAGAAATAAGACAATGGAAATAGATGATGTCATCAAAGGTTATAAGGTGACCACTAGATTGGATAAAAGCCTAGGCTAAACACAAGGCTACGGTAAGGCTAGTCATCATCAAGGTCAGGGATAAAAATACATGGTGAGAGCGAGTGATGTAGGATATGTGTCACCCTTAAAGTGACTATTGAAAGGAGATAACAAGTGAAGAGAGTCAATAGTTTTAAGGATAATGGTTAAGGGTAAAGGGGGATAGAGTAGAGTTTCCAAGGATTTGATGAGATAAGAGGAGGAAGGTGATGAAGAAGGGAAACATCTAGGTCATTTCCCCAAGAGATGACAAAAGAGAGGGGAACACCTAGTTCATGCCCCCAAGGGATCCAAAAGATAAGATCAAAGAAAACACAAGGAAAAAACATTAAGCACCAAGAGGATATGATGCCCCTAGGAGCAAGGAAAGGTGTGAGTGCCAACAAAACAATTAGAAAAAGGAACCAACAATTTTAACAAAGGAGTAAAGAAAAATAAATTAAAGAGGCAAAGGACGTGATAGAGACTACATAAGACTATGTAGATGGAGTTAGCTCTAATAGTAATATGTATTTAGTAATTGATCATGGATCATCATCTGTGTCATCATAGTGAGATGGGGTATAATTAAAAGAACAAGGTAAAAGCAAATGTAAATGTTGTCATATTTTGCCCAGGCCAAAATATCCCAAAAATCCCTCCTTCCGTCAAAGAAATCCAATCTGAGAAAGCCTAAATGGAAGGAGGTTCCCCTTAGAAAAATCCAAAATTTCTAAGTGTTTTGTCTAAGAGATGACTTGATCTTGAAGAAGGCCCAAATGGGTATATGCATTTCAAATTTGGTGAAAATCTGATGAAAATTGAGGAAGTTATGCCAATGCAGGTCTTTTGCTTGTCACTGCACTAGTGGGCCTTTAGCACCCATCTAGATGTCCTCATAAATCATGCTGGCAGGACTTCTAATTGTCACTTGACATTGCACTACTTTTGAAGGTACCGAACATGTCCTCTGAAGTCCATTTCTCTCGTATGTCTGATGATATTCATTGGCCCTATTTCCCTTTTAAGATGGCTGAAGAGCCTTTTTGCACAGAATTCATACCTCTCTAGATATATCCCGTGAAGCCCTTTTTTCCCACTTATCTGATGTGGTCCAAATCTTTTGCTTTGTTCGGTGAAGGATTTTTTCCCCAATTTATCCAGTCAGAACTTAAACTCTCACTTTCTTTACAAACTTGAATGAGCAAATGGAGGTCTGACACGTGTCATTTTCATAATGGGCCGATAAAGGGAAGGCTTTCTTCAAAAATGTCTAAGGCAAAGTGACGAAGGAATGCTTTGTCGGCAAAGTTAATGGTTCACAAACCTCATGGTTCGCCGATTGGTGGTTTAACCGACTGGAGATTCACTGACTATGGAATGAAGCGGCTAAGGAAAAAAGGAAAGCAAAGGCTATCGGTGAATGAGGGAAAACTCAAACTCACTAAGTGGTTCAAATTTTTCCAAGTTTGTCATTGGGGCAATTTACCGACTGAAGGAACCCAAAAGGAAAGAAGATGCTGCAAAAAAAACATTGGTTCAAAAAATAAGAGATTCATCGATACGTGAAAAAGTGATAAAGCCGCCGGTTGGGGAATCTATGAAAAAGAGAACTCATTGGCTAGTTCATGTTTTCAAAGGTTTACAGATGGATGATTCGCCGATAAGGTGAAGAAGAGGACCAAGTGACAAAATGGCTAAGGCAAGGAAAGTTTGCAAAATGAAAGACAAATATGAAGATTTGGTTAGTTCGCAAAAGTGAAGACTCACCGATTAGGCAAGAAAGGGGAAAGAAAGAAAGTCAACCAAGGCGCAATTCGCTAAATGAGGTTTTCACCGACTGAAGAGAAAAGAAAGAAAAAATTTTGGTTCATGAAAGTCAATTTTTGCTAACAAAGAGAGAAATAGGTCAAGTTCAACAAATAGACATTTTGCCGATAAGGCATAATTGAAGATCAAGAGGCCCGAAAAGCAAAAGAGCGAGCCTGGTTCTAAAAATGAGGATCTTTCTGATAAGGCAGGAGCAAAGGCCAGGAAGTTCATGAAATGAAGAAATCACCAACTAAAGAAGGAAGATAGAGAAAGTTCTAAAAAGTGAGATTTTATAGGTAAGGCAAAAGAAGTGACAAAAGCAAGCTTGGTTCATGAAAATGGGATTTTTCCGGTAAGGCAAAATAGAGAGCCAGAAAAAGGGAGAATCAATGAAGTGTAATCTTTAGAATATTTAAAGAAATTTAAATATTTTTAAGTGCTGTAAAATCTTGAAGGACGCATTTTTCTACTATTATAGAGGGGATTTAATACTTGGAGTACAAGTATTGCAGAAACGTCAGAATCAGGTAGTTGAAATAGTTAAATCCTTCAATGTGATTGTACAAGAAGGAACAAAATGGATTTGCTGGTACCATGGAAGGATTTTAGACCTTCCTTCTTCAATGTGTCTAACATCCCATAAATGTAGGAGATCTTCTGCAAGTTTGTAGACCTAGCAGAGCATGGTTGTTGTCCCTTTCTACAGGTCTTTTGACAGGGCTTTTGAGACAAGTTTTAATGCAGTGTGGGCACCTGGGTAGTGTCAGCTAACCAAATTTTAGCACCCAATGCTATAGATGATGAAAATGCTATATATACATGAAGCAAAGATGTAAAAAAGGTTGTTGTTAGCTATTGTTCTGGGTTGTTATGCTAGATAATTTGTTGTCACAGATCTTGTAATGCAACTGCAAGGACCAGTAGAATTTGATGTATTGTGCCCGCAGTTAGGCCTTTAATGTCTAGTCTGGTTCACCAATGAATGTAATCAATTATTTTGTATCTATTTCTCCTACAACAAATTGTTCTGCTTTGTAATGGATTTTTAGCCATCATGACTAATATAGACTATTATTTCGCCTCTCTCTTATGTTTTATTTTGTGTTTATTTGAGAATTAGACATTGGTATTGTGGGCAAAATGACCCCTTTCTTGGCTTTAGTTCTTTGTCGAACCTCTATGTAGCCCCTATAAGTCTGTGTGAGCCTTTTACAGTCTTGAAGTCATTGTTGTGTTAATTTAGATAGAGTTCAAACACATTATAATATGGTGCATCACCCCCATTTTCAATTTTAGTATTTTCTTCCCCTTTTCCTTGTGAGCAACATTAGATTTAATTTAATTCTCTGAGCCTTAAGCTTAGAAAGAGGAACTAGCCTTCTCTGGAGGTTTGATCTTATTTGTAAGGTCCCACATCTTGGGATCAGTCCCATTGTGTCACTGGAATGCTTGAATAGGCATCAAGCAGGGCGCAATTCCACGTGATAACATTTTTTGGCATGCCCGATTGGACTCTCTTCTTTGAGTAAGAGTTGGAATGTGAAATTTTAGTGTTGTTCTTAGTTTATTTGCTACTATGGAAGCATACAATAGGCACATGGTGACTTTGCTGATCTAGTATTCAAATCATTCAACATTTCATGCCTGGAGTGTAGACTCAGTCTTCTTATAGAGGTAATTTTCAAATCATTGAACTATCATTTGTTGATTCTAGAAGAATGAGTAGACTATCTAGGTCCCCTGAGAGGGAAAGTAGGAATGTTGTTCCATCTCCTTCAAGAGCCCAGTCTACGCCCCTAGTTATATTCTAGTACTCAAGAAGGACCTTGTGCATACATTGAATTAACCTGAATATCCTCAATATGGCAAGGATCCTTCCCTTTGTTGCTTTCAATAGGGGTATCCCTCTTGACCTAGCTCAATATGATGACATGATCCCTACCTCATCTCTAAATGCAATTCCATATTTTATTGGTGAAAATTCCACCACCCCTGCTAAGCATATTTAGGATATTGCTAGTGTCTGTTCTATTCATAATGTCACTACTGATAATGTTGTTGTGCGGCTTCTAGCCTCTTCTTTTAAGGGAAAATCCCTTCAGTGGTATAGAGGTCTGCCAGCCAATTCCATCCACAATTGGGATGATTTGGGCACTAGATTGTGCCAACATTTTGAAGATAATAGTGACCACCTATCATTGATGGAGCAGCTAGCTATAATCAAAAGAACCCCATATGAATATATGGTAGATTTCAACTATAGATTCCAAAATACATGGGATAGGATCCTATTATTGGAGAAACCCTTCCCAAATACTACATTTATTTATTATTTGAAATCTTTGAATCCTGACTTTGTTGTCATGATTTAGTCTATGGGAGGGACTGTGTTACCAGGTGCATATGACATAGCCATAAGGGTGGATAACTATTTGATTAAGGCTGGAAAGATTACTCCAAGGCCACCAATTCCTTTATTTCCAGAGGCTCCTATCATTCCCCCTGTTGTGTCTCCAATTCCTACGACAGTCAGCCTTGCTACCCCTCTAATTATGCCTTCAATTGAGAAATTAGAGGATAAGGATGCTATGATAAGATTGACCAACATAGTGGTAAGGTTAGAAAGGAAATAGGCACAACCTAGTAGGCCATATTAACCATTCAATAAGAATCATTAGTAGAATAGACCACCATATTAGGGGAATGTGCATAGGTAGAATCAGCCTAGTTATATCAGACCATTGAATGTTGTACATCCTAATGTTGCAAGCACATCTGGACCCCTAGTACCTATACATAATAATTTGGCTCAAGGTAATGATTGGTGTTATCCATGCAATCAACCACATGATCAGAATTTGTGCCAAAGTGGAAAATTTAGTCAAGCTTTGACAGTGCAAAGCTAGTCAATAAATTCAAAACAACAAGACAATCCCAATCAAGAGATGGTGGGAGGGTAGGAACAAAGGAAAAATAATTGAACCACCTTGATGAATTAGATACAGGATGATTTTTGTGGTGTCAATCAGAGCACATGCCCAATAGCTTTCACAACAAAGAGCCAAAAGAAGGGCAATAAAAGATGTAGTGATTCATACAATTGCACATGCATCCACTCCTCACATTTTCCATGCATCCATGCCTAATGCGCCCTCAAAAAATGTAATGAAGGAAAAAATAGCAAAAAATAGGAAGATCATTATGTTGGGTGAGTGAATTTGGTGCCAACAATGCACTCCCAAGTCAACCAACAAGCTTAGGTTGATGTTGTCAATACAAAGACATCACAAAAGGTTGGTCAAGTCTCATTCAACATAGTTGATCAGATGAAAAAGACCAACCTAAGTGTCACTATGTGGGATGCTCTGTTGATTCCATCATAGAGGGATTTGTTGCAGGAAGCTTTGACAAGCTTTAATCAACCTATTGTAGAGACAACAAAGGAAAAAATGACCACCCCAGCAAACCTGTGCCAACCCAAAGAGGAGGAAAGCACAAGAAAAATCAGTAATCCCCCTCCCTTTTATGTCTCCCTAATCATTGGTGATAAATTATTGCATAATTGCATGATAGATTTTAGGGTAGGTACTTTTGTTATGCCTAAAAATATAGCTGATAAGTTCAACATTGACTATAAACCTGTGAATAACTGGGTAGTGCAGTTAGATGGTACCGCTGTCAAGATAGTAGGTATAATTAAGGGTTTAAAGCTCACCCTAGATGCATGCCCTAGCTACTTTATTTCACAAGACATCTCAGTTATTGACCTCCTCACCTACTTTGGCATATGCCTATCTAGGGATTTCATTGCCAAAATAGGTGGGTACCTGTCTTCTGATTGGTCCCACATGTTACTTAGAACAAGATATGGCACTAAGGTGACCATTAAGACTAATCCTATTGCTAATGATGATATAGAGCCTTATAGACCCATCCCTTTGGACATGAACTACACAATCCATGAGTTGGAGGAGGATGGCATGAGGCTGCAACACCTATGGAGGAGATCCCTGATATATTTCTTAATGAGTGGGCAAATTATTTTTAGTTTGACACTCCTAATCATATATTAGAAACACGGATGGGTACTTATTGTATCCATGAAGAGGATGCCATCATCCCTAATATTGAAAAGGCAACAATAGATCCAAGTTGGATATGGAAGATGTATTTGGATGGCTCTAGAAGCAAAAATGGAGCTGGTGCTGGGGTTGTGTTAATTTCACCCCAAAAAGAAAGTTATTTCTCTACTTTCAAACTAAAGTTCAGTTGTACTAATAATGTGGCTGAGTATGAAGCCTTAATTTAAGGTATACAACTGGCACAAAAGAGAGGAATACAAATTTTACAAGCATTTGGTGACAACGAGCTTGTTGTTCACCAAATTAGATCATAAAGTGCTTTGAAGAACGAATTTCTCAAGTCATATAAACATAGATTCTAGGATCTGATTGAAGACTTTGATGCCTTCAATATCTAGGTAGTGCCTAGACAAAGAAACAAAGATGTTGATAGGTTTGCAATAGTTGGTGCCTAATTTGACATTCCCTAGAATATCAAACAAAACTCAGATCAACATGTGAAGATTGTTGTACTTGGCCTGCTGTGCCTAACAATGTGATAAGCTGGCAAGTATTTGAAAGTGACTAGTGGATTGTGAATTTCTTGCAAGATGAGGCAAAGTTTTCTACCAAGAACTAATCCAAATTGCACTTGAGAGCAATATGGTGACCAGGTGATCTAGCTGAAGACCAATAAGTTGCCCAGAGGATTGATCACTTTGGAGAGCATATTTGGTGCTAATGATCAACCTACAAAGGAGAAAATGAACATGACAATCAAGAAAGAGGACTATGAAGAGGTGGAGATTGCACATGGTTGATTTCTAAAACATGGCAAGGTATGTGATCAAGCTGAAAGGCAAGATTTTGTTAGATTTTGCAATGAATTTGATGATTTAATTGCATGGGATTATAGGGATCTAAAATGCTTTGACCTTGGTTTAATCCAACATACCATCGATTTAGACCCCAATGCAAAACCTGTCTGCCATAAACAAAGGATAGTCAACCCCAAAATCAAGCCATTAATGAGAAAAGAGCTATCCAAACTCATAGAGGCCAAAATCATTTATCCAATTAAACATTCCTCTTGGGTGGCTAACCTAGTTCTAGATAGAAAGAAAAATGGGGAAATCAGACTGTGTGTGGACTTTAGAGACCTAAATAAGGCCTCTCTTAAAGACCACTATCCACTTCCTTCCATGGAGTAGATCTGATAAACAATAGTAAGAGCCAAAATGTTTTCACTCCTAGATGGGTACTCAGGCTATAACCAAATTCTTATAAAAGAATCAGACCAATACAAGACAACCTTTACCACAAAGTGGGGTATTTTAGCTTATTAGAAAATTCCATTTGGGTTGACTAATGATGGTGCAACCTTCCAAAGGGAAATGGATTTGTCTTTTAAAGGCCCAATCAATGATGCCATTGTAGTTTATCTTGATGATTTGAGTGTGTATTCCAAGCATGTAGCTAACCATCTGGGTCATTTGAGAAAAGTCTTTGAAAGATGCAGGGAATATTGGTGTATCATTGAATCCAAAAAATGTGTGTTTGTTGTCCCAAAAGGCAAATTGCTGGGACATGTGGTTTTAAAAGAGGGGTTGTCTATTGATCCTAAAAGAACTAGTGCCAATCTATCTCTCCCCCTTTCCAGTTACAAGAAGCGCCTCTAAAGTTTTCTGGGAAAGATTAATTTTGTGAGGAGGTTCATACCAAATTTTGCTTCAATAGCAAAACCCCTCATTGCCATGCTTAAGAAGAATGATGCCTTCACATGGTCAAAGGAAGGCAAAGACAGTTTTGAAACTATCAAGCAGGCTATTACACAGGCTCCTACACTGATAAAACCTAACTATGAGATGGATTTTTACATTTATGCCTTTGGAGGTAAAGAGGGCATATCAACAGTCTTAACACAGTAGAATGAAGAGAAATTGGAACAACCAATTGCTTTCTTCAGCCAACCACTCAAAGAATATGAGCCGAGGTATGATTTTGTTGAGAAACAAGTGTTTGCTGTGGTGAAAGCACTCAAAATGTTTAGGCATATGCTTTCAAACAACAAGATACAGTTGATGGTGAACCACCCTGGCATTAAAGAGTTTCTTTTGAGTAGAGATATCAATGAAAAAAGTGTTGGATGGATCACAAAAGTAATGAAATATGATGTGAACATCAACATCACCTAGATGGTATGTGGCAAGGGCCTATGTGAGAAGATTGTTGTGGACCTTGAGGTAATAAATGACGACATGTGTGTCCAAGGGCAGGCACATCCAGCTGATTCCCATGCTCCAACTGATTGGAACCATGCTATGGTCACATTTTTACAGTCAAGTAGATGTCCAAGTGGAGTGGATTAGGCCAAAAGAAGGTATTTCAAGCTCCAGTCCATCCCTTATGTTCTTGTTGATGGTGTCTTGTTTAGAAAAGACATTAATGGAGTTCTTCTTAGATGCATTGCACAAGATTAGACCTCTAGGGTGCTAGAAGAATTTCATAATGGCCTTGCTGGTGGCCACTATTCTTCAAGAACAATTATTGTCAAGATCATGAGGGTTGGTTATTATTGGCCCAGTTTATTCAGAGATGCCCATAGATGGGTAATAAGCTACAAAGAATGTGCATTTTTTGTAGGAAAAGAAAGGTTGGCTACTCTTTCCTTACACCCAATTCAGACTGATCAACCATTTGCCCAATGGGGTTTGGACTTCATTGGGATGATTAATCCACCTTCTAGTGTTGGCCACAAGTGGATTTTAGCAACCACTGATTATTTCACTAGGTGGATAGAGGTGGTTGTATTGAAGGATGCCACAGAGGCCTCCATTTTAGACTTCCTTGAGGGAATAGTTACCAGGTTTGGTGTTCCATTCACCATTATCTCTGACAATGCCAAGGCCTTTGTTGGCACAAAAATTAGTGAATGGGCACTGAAATATGGAATTTATTTGAAGACATCATCCAATTACTACCCCCAAGGGAATGACTTGGTTGAGTCCACCAACAAGAACCTAATCAAGATCTTCAAAAGAGAAATGAAAGATAATCAAAGAACTTGGCATTCCAAGTTGAAGACAGCTCTCTGGGCTGATAGAATTACCCCTAAGAGGGCCATTGGCAATTTACCCTTCATGCTAGTATATGGAAAGGAAGCAAGGCTTCCACTGTCATTGGAGTTTCTTTCCCTTGAGTTAGGACAATAGCTGGAGCTGTTGGAAAATGATGCCATGATAGTTAGGCACGCTGAGCTGATGGAGCTTGAAGAAAAAAGGGATTCTACTTTGAAGAACCTTGAAGCCCACCAAGACTAGGTCAAGAGGACCTTTGATAGAAAATTAGTTGACAAAGTCTTCCAAGGGGGAGATTTGGTGCTAAAATGGGATGAAGACGGAGCTAAGTCTATGAGACATTCCAAATTCAACACCTTATGGACCGGCCCCTACATCATCACCAATTGCAAGCAAGCTAATGCCTTTCAACTCTCGAAGCTGATTGGTGAAGCACTTCTAATCCTAGTGAATAGGATTCATCTCAAACCATACTTCTAAGTTTGGTTTTGGGATCCTTGTAAATAATTAGAGTAGGTCTATTTTCTATTTTGGGTTTCCCTTCCTCTAAGTGCTTTTGCATGGGCAACATTCTCATTAGGAGATTGTTTGTCTTGTTGTGTGTTTTTTGTGTTCTCTGGAGGTAGTTTTCAGTTTTGTTTGGTCATGTTGCTGCCATTCCTTTTGACCCTCTGCCCAATGGATTGTATAACGCAACTAGATTCATGCATTTAGTAGGCAAAAACCCCTGCATAGTCACCAAAATGTTGTCATATTTTGCCCAGGCCAAAATATCCCAAAAATCCCTCCTTCCATCAGAGAAATCCAATCTGAGAAAGCTTAAATGGAAGGAGGTTCCCCTTAGAAAAATCTTAAAATTTCTAAGTGTTTTATTCTAAGAGCTGGCTTGATCATGAAGGAGGCCCAAATGGGTATCTGCATTTCAAATTTGGTGAAAATCTGATGAAAATTGGGGAAGTTATGCCAATGCGGGTCTTTTGCTTGTCATTGCATTAGTGGGCCTTTAGCACCCATCCAGATGTCTTCATAAATCCCGTTGGCAGGCCTTCTAGCTGTCACATGACATTATGCTACTTTTGAAGGGTACTGGACATGTCCTATGACGTCCATTTCTCCCGCATGTCCAGTGATATTCATTTGCCCTGCTTTCCCTTTTAAGATGACCAAAGAGCCTTTTTGCATGGAATTCATACCTCTCTAGATATATCCTTTGAAGCCCCTTTTCTCCCACTTATCTAGTGTGGTCTAAATCTCTTGCTTTGTCTAGTGAAGGATCTTTTCCCTACTTTATCCAATCAGGACCTGAATGCGCCCTTTCTTTGCAAACTTGAATGAGAAAATGGAGGTCTGACATGCATCATTTTCATAATGGGCTGACAAAAGGAAGGATTTATTCAAAAATGTCTAAGGAAAAGTGACAAAGGCACACTTTGTCGGCAAAGTTAATGGTTCGTGAACCTCATGGTTTGTCGATTGACAGTTTTATCGACAAGAGATTCTTCGACTATGGAATGAAGCAGCTAAGGCAAAGAGGAAAGCAAAGGCTATCGGTGAATTAGGGAAACTTGAACTCGCTAAGTGGCTCAAATTTTCCCAAGTTTGCCAATGAGGTGATTCACTAACTAAAGGAACCTGAAAGGAAAGAAGATGATGATGCAGCAAAAACATTGGTTCACCAAATAAGAGATTGATTGATAAGGTGAAAAAGTGATAAAGTGGTCGGTCATGGAATCGGTGAAAAGGAGAACTCATTTAGTTCATGTTTTTAAAGGTTCACCAATGGGGTGATTCATCGATAAGGTGAAGAAGAGGACTAAGCGACAAAATGGCTAAGGCAAGGAAAGTTCACGGAATGCAAATTTTACTGATAAGGCAAAAGAGGCAAAATGAAAGACAAAGATGAAGGCTTGGTCATTTTGCAAAAGAAAAGACTTGCTGATGAAGTGAGAAAGGAGAAAAAAAGAAAGTCGGCCAAGGCATAGTTCACGAAATGAGGTTTTTGCCGACTGAAGAGAAAAGAAAGAAACAAATTTGGTTCACGAAAGTCAATTTTCACTGACAAAGAGAAAAAAGTCAAGTTTGAAAAATAGAGATTTTGCTGATAAGGCAAAATTGAAGATCAAGAGGCCTAAAAAGCAAAAGAGCGAGCCTAGTTCTGAAAATGAGGATTTTGCTGATAATGTAGAAGTAAAGGCCAGAAAGTTCATGAAATGAAGAAATCTCCAACTAAAGAAGGAAAATAGAGAAAGTTTTGAAAAGTGAGATTTTTCTGATAAGGCAAAGAAGTGGCAGAGGCAAGCTTGGTTCGTGAAAATGGGATTTTGCCAATAAGGCAAAATAGAGAGCTAGAAAAAGGGAGAATTAATGAAGTATAATCTTTAGAATATTTAAAGAAATTTATTATTTTCAAGTGTTATAAAATCTTGAAAGACACATTTTTCTACTGTTACAGAGGGGATTTAATACCCAGAGTACAAGTATTGCAGAAAAGTCAAAATTAGGTAGTTGAAACAGCTAAATCCTTCAATGTGATTGTACAAAAGGAAGAAAATGGATTTGCTGGTACCATGGAAGGATTTCAAAATTTCCTTCTTCAATGTGTCTGACATCCCATGCATGCAGGAGATCTTCTTCTACAAGTTTATAGACCTGGTAGAGCATGGCTGTCATCCCTTTCTATAGGTCTTTTGACAGAGCTTCTAAGCTAGATTTTAATGCAGTATGGGCACCTAGGTAGTGTCAGGTGACCAAATTGCAGTGCCCAATGTTGCAGATGGATGAAAATGCTATATATACATGAGGCAAAGATGTAAAAAAGGTTATTGTTAGCTATTGTTCTCGACTGTTATGCTGGATAATTTGTTGTCACAGATCTTGTAATGTGATTACAAGGACCAATAAAATTTGATGTATTGTGCATGTAGTTAGGCCTTTAATGTCTTCTAGTCTAGTTCACCAATGAATGTAATCGATTATTTTGTATCTATTTCTCCTGCAACAAATTCTTCTTCTTTGTAATGAATTTCTAGGCTTCATGACTAATATAGATTATTATTTTGCCTCTCTTAATTTTTATTTTGTGTTTATTTGAGAATTAGACACTGGTATTGTGGGAAAAATAACCCCTTTCTTGGCTTTATTTATTTGTCTAACCTCTATGTAGCCTGTATGAGTTTGTGTGAGCCTTTTACATTCTTGAAGTCATTGTTGTGTTAATTCAGACACAATGAGAACACATTATAAATCTGGTGCATCACCCCCATTTTCAATTTCATTATTTTCTTCCCCTTTTTCTTGTGAGCAGCATTAGATTTAATTTAATTCTCTGAGCCTTAAGCTCAGAAAGAGGAACCAGCCTTCTTTGGAGGTCTGATCTCATCTGCAAGGTCCCACACCTTGAGATCAGTCCCATTAGTGTCATTGGAATACTTGAATAGGAATCAAGCAGGGTGCAATTCCATGTGATAACAGTAAATGAGGAAAACAATGAAAAAGTAATTAAGAAAAGTGGAAAAGACAAGGAAACAAATAAAGAAATAATAAAGAGCAACAATCAATACAAAGGAAAAAGGAGAAAATCCCACAAGACATTATGGTAGGGTGATGAAAAGACAAGGAAATGTAAAATAAGTGAAAGATTGAAAATGAGAAACAAAAAGGAAAAAAGGACTGAAAATGGGAAACAAAAAGGAAAAAAAAAAGATTGAAAATGGGAAATAAAAAAGAAGAAATAGGAAAATGACAAGTGGGTTCCAATAGTGTGGTCCTAGGCTTATGCATCATGGCAAAAGAGAAGTTTACTTACTTCAATCTTTGGTATAGAACTTGTTGTACCAAATGGGAATGTGTAATGGTGTAGGGTATGTAAAGGGGAGGAAAAGTTGTAGGTATCTTGCAATTATTTGTTTGGATAGTTTTCTCAATGTTGGCCTTGGATTTTGAGGCATAGTAGGAAATAGAGAATCATGTATGGGCTAGGAAATGGAAGAGGTGAAAGGGGTATGCTAAGATAAATTCTCATACTCAGGCCATGGACACTGGAAGAAAAGGAATAGAAGGCATGATAGCTCAACAATAATTGTAGAATGTCTTATGAGACAAATGAACGTAGAAAGGGGTTGATAAGAAGTGGGGTATTTCGAGTCTAGTATCAAACTTTATTTTGACTTGAGTTATCCTTTGAGTTGTTTTTGTTTGGCATTTAAGTTCATCTCTTAGGCTTGCATTCTTTTTATTTTGATTTTCTATTTATTTTTCTTTTTATTGTCTTTTCTTTTTTATATTTGTTTTTATTTTGTGATTCCATCCCAATTATCTAACCCCATGCAACTAGTAAGATGCAATGGTTCATCACTAAAGATTACACTAGGTGTTTATGGAAATTTCTTTTTGCATACATTTGCATGCTTCTTTTTACTTGATACTTAAACAAAGAAACAAGGGGGAAAGTGATTTGATCATAAGGTTCTAAGAGTTGTAATTGGTTTTAGATATTGGGAGTACAGAGGGGGAGAAAGCATTCATGGTATTGAGTTTGGTCATCATACTTAACATAGAGTTTAAAGGATAAGGGTAAGTGAAAAGTGTAAGGTGGATGTGGGAAGGGCTTAGATATCCAAAAGTTCACATGGTAAAAGGATACAAAGTCATCATAGAAAGAGGTGATGTGAGTAGGTATCTAACTAGTTGCAATCAATGTGAATGTGGTGCATGCAGTAAAGGATAACAATGTTTTTAAAAGAATAGTTTTTGGAAATTTATTATTTTCTATTTTTTATCAAGTCAGAGATAAAAGTAAGGGAATCAATCGACCTATGTTGTAATCTTGTATGCATGAGAGGAATAAACAAAGGAGAATGAAAAAGATAAAAAGGAAAATGATAGGAAAAATAGATAAAGGAGAATAAGTAAAAGAAGAAAGGAAAAAGAAAAAGAAAAGAAAAAGAAAAGTGAGGTGAGGTAGGCACATATAAGAGGATAATATTTGACAAACTTTCCTACCATTCATAGTGCTTAAGTGAAGGATAAAATTGCATAATTTGTAGTGATGCAATACACTTATAGTGGCAAGAGAGTGAAATATGGGAACAATCATGGAGAGGATGGGAATAAAAGGGGTTGAATGAATCATGAAAAGGAGAATATCCAAGGCTATCCTTACAAATATATTGTTTAAGAGAAATAGGTTCAATAATACCATTTTCATGGTAGCTAGTATCTAGATTTTATTAGTATCTTGAACCCTTTACCCTGTAATCTTTAAAGTTTAGGAGAAGAAAATAGGGTAATAGTAGGTCTAGGGTGAATAGAATGAATGTCATGGTTTGTGATATGCTTATTGGATGAAGAGTAAGTTGGGGGGTTTTGTGCTACGCCCTTAATCCTATTTGTATCTATGGTTATGAGTAGTCATCTTGTGGCTACCTTAACTCCTAATTATGATATATAATTATTATTATAGTCAATTATAGGTTATTAGGTCAGCCTAGGGTTATATTTAAGTATGTAAGTTAGTCTAGGTGGTAGCCAAGCATAATTAGGTATATATAGGAGCTAGTAGTAAGTTTCTAATCATCATATTGTGAATTGTATTATTCATTTGGAGAATTGTGGAGGTTACTCCCTCAAAGTGACATACTATTTGTTATAGAGTAAAAAGTGTCCACTTATCTTTTTACCTCCTTGTTTAGCTCCTATGTCCTATTTATTACATTATACATTCTAAATGTTCATCTCAACACAAAATTTCCTAACACCAAGGTAAATTGGGATTATGGGCCCCTTCACTTATCTTATCCTAGACCCAAAATGAGCTAAAAGACTTGGGGTCCACCACCCAAGTCCCTCCTGATTGGTCAAGGAAAAAATAAGTATTGGTTAGCTTAAGACCTTTCAAAAGGTTTCTCCTTGTTGGCTCTTTTGGTTTAATTTCATGATTATGAGCGGGAAAGCATATATAAGTGTATTTTTGAGTTCATTTGTAATTTAGATGGATATAGCTAACTTGAGATATTGAAGGAAAGCAAGCAAGAGCATTCATTATGATTCTAGAGCAGATTTGTGTTGTCATTGTATGTTTGTTGTAGGCATGAAGCTATCATCCACCTTAGGAGTTGAAGGATCCTCATCATTCTAAGGGATCATCACATAGGTGATATCATTTTTGTTTATCATCATTTGATTCATCTCATTATTATTGTTTTTAGCCTCTGCTCCCATAAGGGCACACACTCTCTATCAAACAATAGTGTTGGGATGCTTGAATGTGTGAAGGGTGAAATGTGGATTAATCAAAATGAATAACAAACCCAATACATCAATGAAATATGAAGGAAAAGGAGATTTAAAACAATAACAAGATGCTTACAACCTTTACCTTATGCCTTTCGCTGTTCACCTATCCGTTCTTGATCTTGATAATGATGAAGCCCTTAGAAGCGTATGCTCCCTTGCTTGTTGAAGATGACAAGAATAAAATGGCTATGATACTTTGTGTGATTAAAGATGAGCTTCAACACACTATTGAGATGGATGATATGAAGTGCTATGGAATGGGGGTAGGGGTGCCAATGGCGCGCTAGATTTCTTGTAGCATAAGTTTACTTGAATCTGGACTATAAAAGATAGAAGAAGAGGGTTGTATTTATAGAGTTGGGTAAAAGAAGATCAATGGTGGAGAAGAAATGAGAAGATCAACAGAGGAGGATGGTTGAGGAACGTGCAACCAATAGAAGGACACGTGTCATTCAAAAAGAATCTTTGTTGAGATAACTACCCTCTTGATGAGGATGACTTTTTGTTTTTCTTAAATTAGAATAAATCTTTCTAATTTAAGAGCAAAGTTGCTTTAACTCAGCTTTTGCTTTTGTATGACAAGAGGAATGTATTTTTAGAAGATATAAAGATTTTTATAAGATAAGAAAGCATAATTAAATAAATAGATTTATTTAATTATTTGTAGATAATTTGGAGGAATTAAATAAAATAAAATATATTTTATTTTTGTAGAGATTTAAGATTTGATTTTAATAAAATTGCATTTTATTTAAATATGGAAGAATAAAAAGATTTAATTAAATAATTAAAATTATTTAACGTTGATGTAGATGAATTTAATAAATTAAATAAATGTAATTTATTTAATTAAATGAGAGGAAGTGAATCAAATAAATAAATAAATTAATTTATTTATTGATAGAGGAATGTGAATGATGAAATAAATATTTAAAATATTTATTTAAGTAGAGTCATGTCATTTGTAGGTGTATACAGAATGTTATCCCAATATTTGACTGAGGCAAGTCCCTAAACACCATAACCCCCAAACCCCTTCTTATTTTCTTGTGTGTTGGTTATAGGAGTGAGATTTGTAGAATGTGAAGATACAGGAAGACTGAGTGAAGATCAGGGTTTTAGGATCTGACAATGGTTACAAAGTATTCCTCTATCCAAGACTTGGGTAGTGGCATCCTAGTCTTTCTGCCCTTTCTAACTTTAGATCTGGCATCAGGGCAACATTTGCAACATCTTTCTAGTTTACAGTTTCAACAAATTCTACCAGTTAGGACTTGGGCGGTCCTAAATTAGTCCTCCAACACCTCTTCTTTAGGAGATAGGTTCTATCATCTTCCTGATCATCCCTGTGCAATTGGTTTATGGATTACTATTGTACTTATTTTATTATAAGCTGATCTTTGTAAAACTAGGGTTTCATGAACTATTAACCTAGGGTTTGATAAAAAGGCTGAATTAAATCTGATCCATTAATAACATACATAAGTACAAGATGTGTAGCTAAGTCCACCTTCATTTGGTAGTGATTTGGCTCAGTCTTGTCCTTGAATGTTATATGGGAAAGGGTTTGATCTAGTGTGCATCCTAGTTGTCATCATTCACCTTTTTCATACTTAACATTTTGGTGAACCCATAGCTTCAAGCATTTGCATCTTACTGATTGTTCAAATCAGATCTTGCATTAATTTATGGCATATTTATCAATATTCATTTGAAAATCTTTCATTATTTTACATCTTTGATTTGAAAATTCATACTTTTGTAGTTACACATTATGTATTTCAACAAGCATAACTACCTTAATATTCATAATCATATTGATCATATCCTTGGTTAGTGCATTGAGTGTTATAAAAAATTGTATGAGTTGTATAACCCATTGCCCTAACACCAACACCTTGATAAGAAGAAGTTGTAGATGCTTTAAATAGCAATGATGTGCAAACATCAGAAAATCCACTACTCAATTACTTTACAAAAGGTGAATCGACATATTTACAAAATGTCACTAATTCCAACACATGTTAGAAGAGCAAACATTTCATGACTCTAAAGACATCGTTGACATAGTTACACATGTACCTAAGGATCAAATCAAGAAACTGGACAAAGAACTAGTTGATTTTCAAGAATTTATGGGAAATGAACATCTAGCTCAAGAAGCGGTACCTGTTGTTGAAGGTATAAGAGGAATATTGCAAGCAGGACAAGAAGGTGTTGACATATTCCATGGAATAGCCCATATAGTAGATAACAACATTATATTAGTGGCTAACTGCATGAATATCATAAAAATGTGTCATCACCAAATAAAAAAGCACACAAGTATTGTCACCCATGCTGACTATGGGAGTATCCACTTATACATCATCAATTCTCACTACATCTACACAAGCTTGTGATAATGCCACCATTGGTATGGGAACATCTAATGCAAACAATTACGGATCCGTATATTATAAGTACCAAAACACAATACCCCGTGTGTCCATACCCATGAATATCTATACTAAATCACCCTTCACTTCTAATACTACACCAATAAATAGCATGGTATCCAATACGCAAACCACATCACCTAGTGATGCAATCCTAAACCAACTTTTACAAAGTATGGCATCCTTGTAGCAAAAAATAACAAATATGACCACTACTTCATATCAACCCAATTCACCAACATATCATGCTTGTAGTTTGTTATCTTACACAATCTTAAGAGCTCAAATGCTTGACAAATTTGAGACTCCCCGCTTTGAAAAGTACAATGGCAAAGGTGATCCTAATAATCATGTGGCAACATTCACAGCAATGTGTAGTGATTTCTTCTTTGATAAGAAATTGCTAGCAAAACTCTTACCATGATCTCTTAAAGATACAACTTTGGAATGGTTTTTCTCTTTACCTCCTAATTCAATACATTCATTCTCATAGCTAGTTGATCAATTCTTGCAACATTTCCAAGCAAACATTGGACCTCCTATTTCATTGATTGACTCGGTCCATTATAAACAAGGTCCGATAGCGAAATTAACAAAGTTCATTAGTTGATATCAAGCTCCATTTGCACAAATACAATATCTGATTATAGATGAGGATGTTCAAAAATTATTCATTACAAATCTACAACCGAACATACCCAACAAAATATTGATGATGAAGTATAGTTCTTTTCAACATCTATGCATAACTCTGTGATTACAAACTTTCAGCTAGTCACTATGAGAATCATAACTCATTGACTTCAGTTGGTCAATCCGAATCTTGAAGATCTCAACAATCATTCAAGAAGCATAATAAGAGTTTCATCAAGATTAATGGCCAACGTTGAATAACTTTCAATCACAAGTGGAAGCCATTTCAAATCGTACCCAATTCAAATTCAAATAGCAATAGAGATAATTCACTCCATTATTAGATTCTCTTCATTTGATAATGATTCAAGTGGTTACCAACAATATTTTGAAGCTTCCTCCTACTCATTCAATAGATAGTAGTGTTGGTGCCTGATTTCACTGTCAGTTTCTGAGCAATTTTCATGCAGGCACCTTCCCTAAAAATCCAAAAAATGTTCTAAGTGTTGGACCTCCTCAGCATTTTTCAGCTGCAGCATCATATTTTCTTCGAGGAGGAGGTCATCATCATCATCATATTTCCAGTTATCGCCATGTTGCTTGCGAGGGTCATCATATTTTCTGTCAGCATGATCTTTCGCTGGGGTGATATTCTAACATCGGGTGATCTTACTTAAGATCATCTTGATGATGTTGCTGTAAAGTCCTAAGTATGATCCGATCTTCATCAGGGTCATCATATTTGAACATCAGGTGATCTTAGTCAAGATCATCCTGATGTTGTTTTATCACTTCATGTTCGTTGTTTTATCACCCTGATGATGCTGACGTCATTCTTATGTCAGGGTGATATCTATTTCTCTGCCTATCTGCATCATGATATTTCCAAAGGAGGGGGTGATATTTTCATATTTGAATATCACCCGGATGTATGTTTGTTCCAGCATCATGATGATGCTGATATCAGGGAGATATCTGCCTGTTGGCTTCATGCATTATCCAGTGGGGGGTGATCATTTCAAATATCTGTCATATTCATATATCACCCCGATCTTATAGCGGAGCTACAGTGCAGCATGATATTTGTGCATCAGGATGATATTTCCAAATATCCAGTTATCTCCCGAATATCATCTTGATGCCGACATGTGGTGGTGACGTCATCAAGGTCCGGGGGGTCATATTTCTAACATTACTCATCTTATGAAGATCCCCCAATGTTGCGAATATGACGATGACGTCATCCGAATATGAGGAGGTGCGCAGTAGGCAGATATGCTGATGACGTCAGCAGGATATGACGGTGACGTCATCAGGATGTTCATCGGCCAGACATTTGGTATCGGCAAAGCAGGAGGATCTTCCTCTGATGGATCAGGTTGTGTCGATGAAGGCGTTTATCATGCAGGTGATATTGCGATGTGATGCTGACGTCAAGGTGATATTTCAAGCAACAGGATATCATGCTGCTAGAGGATGATGATGAAGGTTTATACTAGTGTCGTCGGGAGCAAAAGCACCGACATCATATATGCTCACGACCTAGTATATAAGGTGATGAGGAGGTTGCTGTGGGGTGCATGTGGGATAATTCGACCCTGCATATTTTCAAATATCATGACGATGTATCTTGGCAGGAAACGGTTGCGACGCATAGTATTCTGCATTTCCCAAGGCCGCGGGTTGGTGCGCCATTAATGGCAATTGTTGCAGAGGTATGGGCGATGGTATGGACGGATCTGGTACCCGACTGAAGTTGTACATCCACAGCTGGCAGCTCATGGCTCAAGATCCTCTTCTGTCCCCTCTTCTACCTACCGCATTCAATGCGTTGAGCGCCATTTTTCTGATACTGTGTATCTGACAGGTTTTTTGGTCAACTATGTAATTAAGGCTGAGCACCTCCTTGCTGTATATAGCAGGTTGTGTTGCTCATTTGAAGGTTGTTGAAAACTGGACATTTTGGCTCTGTAATAAGATACAACTGGTTTTGGTTGCTCTGTGCAGCAAAACTTGTGAGTTTATGTATCTCCTGTTGTACGATTTGGCATGAATCCACTGATTTCATGGTTAATCTTATATGAAAAATGCTGTGTTTGCATGTGTTATGCTGATTCTGTCTCCAGTTTTGCATGTATCTTTCTTACTGCAATAGGGATGCCATAAGTATAGACAGCTTAACACTCTTTATTGGGAGATATCTGTAAGGTAGATATCATGTGTATCCCCCTGAAATCCAGTTTTAGCTATTCATGCTGATCATTCACAGGTGTACGTCTACCGACTCCAAGCCCTGGATAGGCACCAATCTAGCTCTGTGTTGAGGTTATACACCATGTCCAGCTTTGCATCCAAAATCCATTTCAAACCATTTCATACTTCCACCTGTTAGTTGTAGGAGTAGGATTAGGAACCCCCTGCATGCTCTCATACCCAACCAGACATCATGTCCAAGAATGTTGCCAACCTTGTGATCTATCATACAGATCTTGGTCCATACATGAGAGTATTCTGCCTGTTGTTGTCAAGTTAAATCTTTCTATCTTTGAGCTAGTCAAGGTTACATCTTGAGTTATAGGGATACCCCCCTTGGTGCGGCAGAACCAGAAGTGAAGGGGAGGCAGCTCACGCAACCTCCTGTATTAGTTGGCTGAATCTGCCTGTGCATTAGAAGTGGCAAACCCTAATGCTGATTCAGAAGAAAACCCAACAAGTAGAAAGATGAAAGGACCTTCATTTGCTCTACTAATGCCTTTGCTAGTATTACTGCTCAGCAGGACATGACACTGAAAGATGTATGCATCTTAATCACGAAATTCAAGACCTCATCAATTCTAACATAGTATAGGTGACTGGTGTGAATGAAAAAGGAAATAAGTTAGTTGCTCCTTTGAATCAGAATCTAAAAATCTTCACTAATCCTTTTCCTAAGCATAACATCAACATCATGGTAGAACAACAAAATAAAATGGAGCCTAAAGTTGAATTTCTTGAATATGATGAATAGTGGGACTGATAGAACCAGATAAGGTGGAAAAAAAGATTGGATTTGTTCGTAATAATTTATGTTTAAGGTTATAGGATGTGCACCTCCCTAGAAATCTAGAAAATTTCCTAAGTATTGGATCTTCTTAGTGTTTTTCAGCATCATCATGATATTCTGAAGTAGGGGGTTGTCAGCATCATCATGTTTCTGGTCATCACCCTTTTGTTTCTCATGGGGGTCATCATCATGCTTTCTGCCAACCTGACCTTTGCTGCAGGGAGATATTTTAACATTGGGTGATCTTAGTCAAGATCATCCTGATGTTGGCACTATGAAATTTCTAAGTATGACCCAATATTCTGCAGGGTCATCATATTTGAATATCGGGTGATCTTTGTTAAGATCACCCTGATGTTATTTTATCACCTTATGTTTGTTCCAGCATCATGATGATGCTGACGTCAGGGTGATATCCGCCTATCGGCTTCATCATAGTCTGAAGGAGGGGGTGATATTTCTAAATATCAGTCATATTCAAACATCACCCTAATGTTACAATGAAGCTACAGTGCACCCTGATATTTCTATTAGGGTGATATTTCCAAATATCTGGTTATCTTCTGAATATCATCCTGATGCCGCTATGATGGTGACGTCATCAAGGTTTGGGGGGTCATATTTCTAACACTAGTCATCCTGTGGAGATCCCCCGATATTTGCAAATATGACGATGATGTCATCCGGATATGAGGAGGTGCGTGATAGGCAGATATGCTGATGATGTCAGTAGGATATGATGGTGATGTCATCAGGATGTTCATCGGCCAGACATTTGGTATCAGCTAAGCAGGAGGATCTTCCTTTGATGCATCAGGTTGTACCGATGAAGCCGATTATCATGCTGGAGGATGATGATGATGGTCTTATACTAGGTGCCGTCGGGAGCAAAATCACCGACATTATATGTGCTCACGACCTAGTATATATGGTGTTGAGGAGGATGCTGCGGGGTGCATGTGGGATAATTGTTATCCTGCATATTTTCAAATATCAGGATGATACATTTTAGTGGGAAAGGTTTGCGATGCACAGAATGATGTTTTTCCCAAGGCCGCTGGTTGGTATGCCATTAATGGCAGTTGTTATAGAGTATAGGTGATGGGGTGGACATTTCAACCACCTGACTGAAAATGTGAATCCCCAGGCGGTGGCACGAGGCTCAAGATCTCTTCCTGTCTCCTCTCCCACCTGTTGCATTCAATGCGATGAGTGCCATTTTCCCAATGAACTGTATCTGGCAAAATTTTGAGTCTGCCATGTAATTAATGCTGAGTACCTTCTTGCTGTATATAGCAGGTTGTGCTGCTTAGTTGTTGGTTGTTGAAAACTGGACATATTTGGCTTTGTTATAGATACAACTGGTTCTGGTTGCTCTGTGTAGAAGTTTTTGTGAGTTTATGTATCTCTTGTTGTATGTCTCATGCATGAATCTACTGATTTCATGATTGGTTTTATATGAGTAATGTTGTATTTACATGTATTTTGTTATTCTATCTCCAGTATTGCATGTGTCCTTCTGAATCTAGATATCTAAGGGATGTCTAGGATTCTAGAATATAGAATTCCTATATTGAATGCTTGATCTTTCAACTTCTGCTCAAGGGGTAGATTAAATTGTTTTCAGATTAAGTGTTGGGAAAGATATACTACAATAGGGATACAATAAGTAGAGATAACTTAACACTCTGTTCTGGGAGGTATCTGTAAGGCAGATATCACAACATCCCCTTGAAATCTAGTTTCAGTGTGTTCATGCTGATCACTCACAGGTGTATGTCTACTGACTCCAAGCCCTAGATAGGCACCAATCTAGCTCTGCATTGAGATTACACACTAGGTCCTAGTTTTGCATCCAAACACATAAATCAAACTCATGCTTCCAAATCAAACCATTAGGACCTTAGAAGTAGTTTAGGACCAAATCCTCTGATTCACAACTGAACATAAGCCCAAAGCTAGCCCCTTTGCACTTATCCCACAGTTCTGGTCTTCATATAGGAGGGTTTATCTGCTTTGTATCAACATCCTAGGCCAACCCACAAGCATATTCTCATGGGTGTTGAATAGGGAATATCCCCCTAGGTTTTGCAAAGCCTGAAGAAGACGAGGAGATAAAAATAGAGTCTATCTCCTACACTGTTGGCCTCTGGCCCAAAGATCCTACCGATCATTGATGGCTACCTTGTAGGGAAATCTGGGAATGGACATCCAGTCAGGGAAATTACCAATAGAAATTGGCGACTTCATTGCGGATGTGAAGTCAAAGTACTATCTAGTCATCTCTGGTGAAATATTTGTGGCCCATCTGAGTTGCAACAGAAATTGGCGACTCCGCTGGGGACTTATTTGTGTAAGAACCCAAGTTTTTAAAAGAAACAGTTCCTAGTTATAGGTGGTGACTCCAAACAATCTCCCAAACCGGTAAAATAACAATTTGTATGCAAGGAAGAAGATCCCTGTGTAATCCTCTATTAGAAGAGTTACCTAGAAAGATGATGTATAGGAAAAAGGGAACTGTCTCAGTCAGTCATGAGGGCTCTCCCAAAAATAATGATGATGCCTAAAATAACCCTAAACCATCAGGACAGCATGTGTCTTACTTTTCAAATGCAAAAGCTAATATTCTAAGAATGAGGTCAGAGGTGTTTCAAGAATGCCCTTTCCTAGATCCTAGTGAAAGATTTGAAGAGGCTAAATCTCCAAGGGATGATGAAGATGACCAGAATGGTATGAGACCATCTACCTCCATGCATAAAGAAGAACAGTTAGCTGAAGAGATCAAAAGCCTAAGAGCAGAAATAGAATATTTACAAGCAATGAAAGTCAGAGATGACATGAGACAGAAAGTGCAAGCTCTGAGGACTGCTCAAAATGATTCAGTTCCCACTCTTGAAAATGCAAATGTACAGAGAGACCAGTGCAGAAATGAGGTACAGCATCAGCATAATGATCAAAGATAGAATGTAAATGATGCCAGAATACCGTTAAACAATGTAAGAAATCAGAATGCAAACAGAAATGTTAATGCTAATCAATTTGATAGACAACCCATGCAGCTGGATAGATTCAGATAGCTAGTGTTTGATGGTATCCCTGGTTATCCTAACCCCATTGACAAGCATGTAAGGCTGCAAGTGCCAAAAATTTTAGGAAATAACACTGTGTCAGGGGAGGATCATCTAAAAGCTTTTCAAAATGTCATGGACAACTTTGAAGTTGAGCATGATGTCTTTATGAAGTCATTCATGCAAACTTTGGTTGATGAGGCTAGAGAATGGTACAAAAATCTGCCTGACCGGAGTATTTCATCATGGGATGATTTCAAAAGGATGTTTAAGGAGAAATATGGTGACAAAACTGACCCTAGCTTTTTTGTAAAAGAGTTCACTAGTATCACTAAAGGGTCAACTGAATAGTTTGTAGATTTTAATGCAAGATTTACTAAAGTGTTGAACAAATTGCCACATCAAATGAGGCCAAATGAACCAATGTGCATAATATTATATATTAATGCTTTTGATGCCAAAACAACATATGGGTTAAGAGATAAAAGTCCTGCTACTCTCAGGGATGCTTTCAGAATTGCAGTGAATATTGAGAATAATAGGAAAGCATCAGGCAAGACAAACATGAGGGATGATGTGAAAATTTTGCAAAATCCAAACAAGCCTCAAAACACTCAAGGTAATACATCTGCGCTTGAAGATAAAATAGACAAATTGGCAAATGTTGTTAAGGACCTAAGTTATAGACTGGCTAGAAGTGAAAAAGGGATAGGTCCTGATAGGCAAGTTTACCAAAGACAGAAAAAGAGACCATCATTGCATGATATGCCATATAATACCAACTGGCATAATGGTAAGCCTGTATTTCCGCATAACAACGCAAACCAAAGAGGCCAACATACCAAAGAAACTCTTGATCCTTTGAAGAGAGCTATAAATATTGCTGATGATACTCCATGGTGCATAATCTGTCATATGCCTCATTTACAGTCACAATGCATGATTGCTCAGTCTTTGTATGATAATGTTGTATCCTATAATGAGCACAATGAGCCACATTATGTATAGGATGATGATGTTAATATGCTGTCCATAAGTAGGGAGCACCCTCCTTATGATGCTGATGAGAGTACCGATGATGGGACTCAGGCCTGTCAACAGGTTTTTTATGATGAGGATAATGAAGATAGTTATGTGTATGCTCAGGGCTCACACAATTTTTTGAGTAACCTGTAGAGACCTTCTGATGAAGAAATTAGTGCCCTCATGGCTACAGTAGTGGACCAGGTCAAAAGCAATTATAATCTCAGAGGTAAAGCTCAGATAAGCAGCCCACATCAGCCAGAAGGCATTTCTGCAAGTCAGCCAGTGCATAGTCATAAGGGGATTGAACCACAAAAAATGCAGTGGGGTAATAACAAGCAAAATTTTAAGCAAAAAACAAGTCATGAATCTCAAGGACCAGAAAATAGAATCCCCCAAGTTGAGGATCAAAGCAAAAGTTCCCAAAACAAGAATGATTGTCAAGCAGCCATAAAGACTAAGGCTGGATCAGCTCAAGATAAGAATAAAACCATGGAGCAAGCTACAAATATCATACAAAGTTATGCTCCATTTGATATAACTCAAGTCCTTTCTTAGGTAAAGGTTTCTGTCCCATTAATGGAACTTATGAAGGTTGAAGAAATCAAGAATAGGACGGTATCTTTAATTTCAGGAGTGCCTTGTCAAGCTAAGAAAAATGATGAAGCCCAAGGTAAGAAGCAGGCCTTGTGCAATGAGGAGGATGAGGTCCCTGAGGTCTATTTAGGGGTGACCATGACAAAATGCCCTTCACAAGTGGAGCCATTTTATGTATCCTTGGTTATAAATGGAAAAGTAATTAGAAATTGTATGCTTGATTCTGGAGCATCTACAAATATCATGCCTTTAGCCATCATGCAACAAGATGGATTGAAAATAGACAAGGCATGTGGAAACTGTTATGCTATGGATGCCAGAGAGATAACAGTTATTGGAATCATGAAGGATGTGGATTTCAGACTGGCAACATTTCCTGAAAAGAGCTACAAAATGAACATAACAGTGGTTGACATCAAGCCATAGTATGGTATGTTGTTGTCAAGAAGATGGGCAACACTGATTGGTGGAAGTATGCAGCTCGACCTGTCATATGCCATGATTCCAATGAATGGCAAGGATGTTAAACTGATCAAAGAGGAAGGATCATCAGAGACAGTGGAAGACCAAGAATCAAAAGAATAGATATACTTTGTGAACACTGACTGTGATAACTTCAAGGTTGTCTCAGATGATAAAGAGAAAAATGTTTGCGTTGAAGAGCTTGACTAGCATGGTCTATGGACCATGTATTTTGATGGAGCTTGTGCAAAGGAAGGTTCTGGAGCTGGAGTTGTTTTCTTGTCTCCAAATGGTAAGCTCCTCAAATTCTCCTTGCTAAGATTTGCTTGTACAAATAATATTACAGAGTATGAAGCCTTACTTTTAGGCTTAAATATGGCTCTCAAACATGGAATCAAGATGCTAAGGGTATTTGGGGATTCTGAGTTAATTATATCCCAAGTTAGAGATAGGTATGCCTCAAAGAACAAAAGATTAAAACAATACAAGCATGCTGTCCGGGATACCATTGAACTATTTAATGCATTTTCAATAGGCTGGGTAGAGAGATCAAAAAATGTCATGGCTTATTTCTTAGCCAATGTAGCAATAAGGCTAGATGATATCACTCTATCAGATGTTACAAATGTTGAAGTTAAAGTCAGACCTACAGTACCAGAAAACATATGCAGTTGGCAAGTGTTCGATGATGACAAAGACTTGTGAAATTTTTTGCATTGCATAGATGAATATGAGAACCAAGAAATTGATTTTCAAAACTTTGTAGAAATTGTAGATGGAAAAGAAACTCTTATGTGGAAAGAAATAATTCAGTTGAAGACTAACAAAATCCCTAGAGGGTTGGTAGCTTTGGAAAGAAATTTTGATAATAGAGACCAATTGGTCATAAGGGGATTGAACCACAAAAAAGGCAGTGGGGTAATAACAAGCAAAATTTTAAGCAAAAAACAAGTCATGAATCTCAAGGACCAGAAAATAGAATCCCCCAAGTTGAGGATCAAAGCAAAAGTTCCCAAAACAAGAATGACTGTCAAGCAGCCATAAAGACTAAGGCTGGATCAGCTCAAGATAAGAATAAAACCATGGAGCAAGCTACAACTGTCATACAAAGTTATGCTCCATTTGATATAACTCAAGTCCTTTCTCAGGTAAAGGTTTCTGTCCCATTAATGGAAATTATGAAGGTTGAAGAAATCAAGAATAGGACAGTATCTTTAATTTCAGGAGTGCCTTGTCAAGCTAAGCAAAATGATGAAGCCCAAGGTAAGAAGCAGGCCTTGTGCAATGAGGAGGATGAGGTCCTTGAGGTCTATTTAGGGGTGACCATGACAAAATGCCCTTCACAAGTGGAGCCATTTTATGTATCCCTGGTTATAAATGGAAAAGTAATTAGAAATTGTATGCTTGATTCTGGAGCATCTACAAATATCATGCCTTTAGCCATCATGCAACAAGATGGATTGAAAATAGACAAGGCATGTGGAAAATGTTAGGCTATGGATGCCAGAGAGATACCAGTTATTGGAATCATGAAGGATGTGGATTTTAGACTAGCAGCATTTCCTGAAAAGAGCTACAAAATGAACATAACAATGGTTGACATCAAGCCACGGTATGGTATGTTGTTGTCAAGAAGATGGGCAGCACTGATTGGTGGAAGTATGCAGCTCGACCTGTCATATGCCATGATTTGAATGAATGGCAGGGATGTTAAACTGATCAGAGAGGAAAGACCATCAGAGACAGTGGAAGACCAAGAATCAAAAGAACAGATATGCTTTGTGAACACTGACTATGATAACTTCAAGGTTGTCTCAGATGATAAAGAGGATAAAGAGAAAAATGTTTGCATTGAAGAGCTTGACCAGCATGGTCTATGGACCATGTATTTTGATGGAGCTTGTGCAAAGGAAGGTTCTAGAGCTGTAGTTGTTTTCTTGTCTCCAAATGGTAAGCTCCTCAAATTCTCCTTCTTGCTAAGATTTGCTTGTACAAATAACATTGCAGAGTATGAAGCCTTACTCTTAGGCTTAAATATGGCTCTCAAACATGGAATCAAGATGCTAAGGGTATTTGGGGATTCTGAGTTAATTATATCCCAAGTTAGAGATAGGTATGCCTCAAAGAACAAAAGATTAAAACAATATAAGCATGCTATCTGGGATACCATTGAACTATTTAATGCATTTTCAATAGGCTGGGTAGAGAGATCAAAAAATGTCATGGCTTTTTTCTTAGCCAATGTAGCAATAAGGCCAGATGATATCACTCTATCAGATGTTACAAATGTTGAAGTTAAAGTCAGACCTACAATACCAGAAAACATATGCAGTTGGCAAGTGTTCGATGATGACAAAGACTTGTGAAATTTTTTGCACTGCATAGATGAATATGAGAACCAAGAAATTGATTTTCAAAACTTTGTAGAAATTGTAGATGGAAAAGAAACTCTTATGGGGAAAGAAATAATTTAGTTGAAGACTAACAAAATCCCTAGAGGGTTGGTAGCTTTAGAAAGAGCTTTTGACAATAGAGACCAAATGGTCACAAAGACATCTCCAACAAATAAAGATGACTTAGAGGAGATAAATTTGGGGACATCTCAAGCCCCCAAGAAGGTATACATTGGTAAACAGCTCAAACCACACATCAAGAGCATGTTGATTGCATTACTGAAAAGATATAAGCATGTTTTTGCCTGGTCATATGAAGACCTTAAAGCTTATAGAGAAGACCTATTCCAGCATGAGATCCCTTTGAAGCCTGGAGCTGAGCCATTTAGACAAAAGCAAAGGCCTATTAATCCCACCTTGGCTCCAAAAATGCAAAAAGAACTCAAGAAGCTTAGGGAGGCTGGAATAATTGTGCCAATTAGACATTCAACTTGGGTGTCTAACCTTGTCCCAATCAGAAAAAAGAATGGTGATATTAGGCTTTGTGTTGACTTCAGAAATTTGAATGTATCCTCCTTAAAGGATAATTACCCATTGCCTAATATGGAAGCTATGTTACAGAAAGTGACTGGTTGTGAACTCCTATCCATGATGGATGGATTCTCAGGTTATAATCAAGTGAAGGTAAAGGAATCAGAACAATACAAGACTGTCTTCACCACTCCATGGGGAACATATGTATATGTTAGAATGCCATTTGGGCTAACAAATGCAGGTGCCACATTTCAAAGAGCAATGGATGTTGCTTTTGCAAGGTTGATTGACTCAATTCTGGTTGTTTATCAGGATGATTTGACTGCATATTCTAAGAAGGAAGAGCAACATTGTATGCACTTGGAGCAGATTTTTATTAGAGCACTAGAGTATGGCATCTCCCTTAATCCCAAGAAGTGTGCTTTTGGGGTAGTAGAAGGGAAACTCTTGGGGCACATTGTTTCCAAGGATGGAGTTAGGATTGATCCTGAAAGAGTAGCTGCAATTGATAGGATTTAGATGCCAAAAATAGTAAAAGGAGTTCAGTCCTTCTTCGGACAAATAAATTTTGTTAGAAGATTTGTTCCCAACTTTGCAGAAACTACAAGGAACATCTCCAAGATGATGAAGAAGGATGCAACTGTCAATTGGGAAAGTGAAGCAATTGAATCATTTCAGGGCATCAAAGAAGCAATAAAGATGGCTCCTGTGTTAAAGTCTCCTATTTTCTCTGAGCCATTTCAGTTATTTTCATTTGCTTCTTTCCATACTATTGCTGCATGTTTACTTCAGAAAAATGATGATGGTTTTGAGCAGCCCATAGCTTTCTTTAGTATGTCCTTGCAAGCTACTGAGTTAAAGTATGCCATCATGGAGAAACAGGCATATGCACTAGTCAGGGCAGTCAAGAGTTTCAGGCCATATCTGGTAGGATCCTAGATAGTTGCATATGTGCCTCATATAGTAGTCAAGGACATCTTCACTCAACAGGAGGTGACTGGAAGAAGATGCAGATGGATAAACAAATTGCAGGAGTTCAACATAGAGATACAAATTACCAAGTTGGTAAGAGGACAAGGATTAGCCAAGATGATGGCACAGTCAAACTTGGAAGCATGCCAAGTCAATGCAGTCCAGAATGAGATTGTCAATGTATCTAAATCTGAATGGTATAAGGACATCATATATTACTTGCAAAACTTGAATTGTCCTTCCCACCTTAGTGATATTCAGAAGAGAACTTTGAAGTTGCAAGCTATTAAATACATCATTGTTCAAGGAGAACTGTACTGGAAGAACCCTGATGGTGTATTACTCAAATGTGTAGATGAAAACTAGGCCAAGGATATCCTAAATGACATACACCATGGAGTGTGTGGTGGACATTATCCTACTTATGCAACATCCCACAAAGTCCTCAGAGTTGGGTACTAGTGGCCAACTCTTTTCTCAGATGCACACAGAATGATAAGAAAGTGTAACCCTTGCCAAAGATTCTCAAGAAAGCTAAGATATGATGGTGCATTGCCCCTCAGGACTATAACCGTGGAGGCTCCATTTCAGCAATGGGGAATTGACTTCATAGGGGAAATTTCAAAGAAATCTAGTGGGGGACATAGTTGGATTCTGGTTGCCACTGACTACTTCACCAAATGGATTGAGGCCATTCCAACTAAGAGAGCTACAAGTAAGGTGATGATGGATTTCATCCTAGAGAATATCATCATCAGATTTGGGGTACCAGTCAAGCTAATCACAGATAATGTGATGTACTTTAGATCAGGTGAATTTGTTGATTTTTGCAATAAATATGGAATTGACTTGTCTCACACATCACCATACCATCCACAAGGAAATGGTCAGGCAGAGTCAAGTAATAAAAGCCTAATCAAAATCATCAAGAGGATAATGGATAAAAATAAGAAGTCCTAGGATTCAAAACTAAAGTTGGCATTATGGGCTGATAGGGTGACAGTGAAAAGAGCCATCGAAAGGTCACCTTATGAATTAGTGTATGGTGCAACAGCTAAATTGCCTGTGAATAACCTCCTACCAGTTTACAAGTTCATACAAGAGAATGATGGGGAGGTTATGATTCAATGACTAAAAGGATCAATCAGTTGGTTGAGCTAGATGAAATTAGGGCAGAGACACAAAAAATAAACATCAAGAAACAGCAAAAGGTGAAGTATCTATTTGATAAAAGGGTTACAGAGAGAGGCTTTTAGATAGGTGATATGGTCCTTATGTGGAATGCAAGGAACCAGGATAAGGGTAAACATGGCAAATTTGAACCCTTTTGGACAGGCCCATATCAAATTAGCAGTATCTATGGAGGAGACTCCTACTTTCTCCAAGGCCTAGATGGTGAACTAATGGAGTTGCCGGTGCACAACAAATTCCTTAAAACCTTTTTCACATAAATAAGTAACTTGTGTGCACAATGTAAAATAGTTGTAAATATTTTGTACATGCCTTGTGTGGTCGGTCCTGTTTTGAATTTTGGGTTTTGTCTAGTCTACCCCGGAGAAGTCTGGTTCTCACTATAGTCTTGCACCTGCACATCCCCAATCGGAGCCTATGTTGGTAATAATTTATGTTTAAGGTTACAGGATGTGCACCTCCCTAGAAATCTAGAAAATTTCCTAAGTGTTGGACCTTCTCAGTGTTTTTCAGCATCATCATGATATTCTAAAGTAGGGGGTTGTCATCATCATCATGTTTCCAGTCATCACCCTTTTGTTTCTCACGGGGGTCATCATCATGCTTTTTACCAACCTGACCTTTGCCACGGGGTGATATTTTAACATTGGGTGATCTTAGTCAAGATCATCTTGATGTTGGCACTATGAAATTTCTAAGTATGACTCGATATTCTGCAGGGTCATCATATTTGAATATCGGGTGATCTTTGTTAAGATCACCCTGATGTTATTTTATCACCTTATGTTTGTTCCAGCATCATGATGATGCTAACGTCAGGGTGATATCCGCTTGTCAGCTTCATCATATTCTAAAGGAGGGGGTGATATTTCTAAATATCAGTCATATTCAAACATCACCCCGATGTTACAATGAAGCTACAGTGCACACCGATATTTCTATTAGGGTGATATTTCCAAATATCTGGTTATCTTCTGAATATCATCCTGATGCCGATATGATGGTGACGTCATCAAGGTCCAGGGGGTCATATTTCTAACACTAGTCATCTTGTGGAGATCCCCTGATATTTGTAAATATGACGATGACATCATTCGGATATGAGGAGGTGCACAATAGGTAGATATGCTGATGATGTCAACAGGATATGACAGTGACGTCATTAGGATATTCATTGGCCAGACATTTGGTATCAGCTAAGTAGGAGGATCTTCCTCTGATGCATTAGGTTGTGCCGATGAAGCCGGTTATCATGCTGGAGGATGATGATGATGAAGGTCTTATACTAGGTGCCGTTGGGAGCAAAATCACTAACATTATATGTGCTCACGACCTAGTATATATGGTGTTGAGGAGGATGCTGCAGGGTGCATGTGGGATAATTGTTATCCTGCATATTTTCAAATATCAGGATGATACATTTTGGCGGGAAAGGTTTGCGATGCATAGAATGATGTTTTTCCCAAGATTGCAGGTTGGTACGCCATTAATGGCAGTTGTTACAGAGTATACGCGATGGTGTGGACATTTCAACCACCTGACTGAAAATGTGAATCCCTAGGCGGTGGCACGAGGCTCAAGATCTCTTCCTGTCTCCTCTCCCACTTATTGCATTCAATGCGATGAGTACCATTTTCCCAATGAACTGTATCTGGCAAAATTTTGAGTCTGCCATGTAATTAATGCTGAGTACCTTCTTGTTGTATATAGCAGGTTGTGCTGCTTAGTTGTTGGTTGTTGAAAACTGGACATATCTAGCTTTGTTATAGATACAACTGGTTCTGGTTGCTCTGTGTAGAAGTTTTTGTGAGTTTATGTATCTCTTGTTGTATGTCTCATGCATGAATCTACTGATTTCATGATTGGTTTTATATGAGTAATGTTGTATTTACATGTATTTTGTTATTCTATCTCCAGTATTGCATGTGTCCTTCTGAATCTAGATATCTAAGGGATGTCTAGGATTCTAGAATATAGAATTCCTATATTGAATGCTTGATCTTTCAACTTCTGCTCAAGGGGTAGATTAAATTGTTTTCAGATTAAGTGTTGGGAAAGATATACTACAATAGGGATACAATAAGTAGAGATAACTTAACACTCTGTTCTGGGAGGTATCTGTAAGGCAGATATCACAACATCCCCTTGAAATCTAGTTTTAGTGTGTTCATGCTGATCACTCACAGGTGTATGTCTACTGACTCCAAGCCCTGGATAGGCACCAATCTAGATCTGCATTGAGATTACACACCAGGTCCTAGTTTTGCATCCAAACACATAAATCAAACTCATACTTCCAAATCAAACCATTAGGACCTTAGAAGTAGTTTAGGACCAAATCCTCTGATTCACAACTGAACATAAGCCCAAAGCTAGCCCCTTTGCACTTATCCCACAGTTCTGGTCTTCATATAGGAGGGTTTATCTTCTTTTTATCAACATCCTAGGCCAACCCACAAGCATATTCTCATGGGTGTTGAATAGGGAATATCCCCCTAGGTTTTGCAAAGCCTGAAGAAGACGAGGAGATAAAAATAGAGTCTATCTCCTACACTATTGGCCCCTAGCCCAGAGATCCTGCCGATCACTGATGGCTACTTTGTAGGGAAATCTGGGAATGAACATCCAGTCAGGGAAATTACCAACAGGGTTGAATGCAAAGATCCACCTCATCCAAGAGAAAAAGGTATCTGTTATCCCTTCAATGATCGAGAGATAACCAAAATTCACAAGATATGCAAACGGAATAGAATACATACAATCACAATAAGAAAGAGAAAGCTATAATGATGAAAAGTATCCCATTTCATCATTAAAATCTCATTCACCATGAAAAGCATACTAAGAAAGCAAAATAAAGAAAAAGAGCAAGGCATGAGTAATCAAAATCCACTAAAAAAGGTAATGATTCACCTCCTCACAAGCATATGAAGGTTTCAAACATACGAAATTTGTGTATCAAGCACGACACGACTATTGTGAAAATAAAATAGGTATGAATCTCTCATCTATTCCACCACACATGATAGAGCACCTCTCCAAGATGCTCACAAGCTTGGCCTCCTTATATATATATAATGTTGTTGTGTTGTGTTCCCCTGTGTAGTGTTAAATGTTTGTTTAGGTCTCCTTGGATGACCCTTGATACTCTTGTAAGGTCAAGGATACAAGGAGACTACCTCTGTTGTGATATTCCTTCTATTTCTTTCTCTATTCTTGTACACTTCTCTTTTTGCAATTGTTGTGTGCAGTTCCTTGGGGGCATAATGTTGTGGAAGATGTCTTAGGGGCATCTTCCCATGTTGTGATCCTAAGTCACTTTATGCATCCTCTCTCATTTTTCGTGAATTCATTCGTCTATTGTACTTGTGGCTCTACTAGTCGGCGGATGACGACAACAAATATACACTTTTGATAAGGACCGTGTGTCCCTAAATGAGAAAATAAAAATGGACCCAGTCCATATATGAAGATGGGGGTAATTTGTTACTGACATTTGACTAGTAGAATCACTTTTTCATGATGTGTTCATGTACCATATTATGAAATTGTTGCAACAAGCCTTTGCAATACTCTAAATGTGCTTCTATGCACTTTGAATTGCTTTTGTCTCACCTTGTAGCTACACTTGGTTCTGAGATACCTAAAGTATAACCTCATGGCTATACTCGATTCTAGACCTGTAAGTATAGCCTTGGTTTGTTTTAGCGGCATGTTGTCTTATTTATGGAATGATTCAGTTGTTATCTTAGCTTAAGATTTTCTAACAAAATCTTGTTTTGATTATCTTTCATACATGCATATTATTGATCAATGGTTGTTAGCAAATATGTGATTGTTGGGAACAATTTAGTGATTTTAAGCACATGTCACTTTGGGGCATGGGCTTTGTGAAAGCTCTTGTTCCCTCACATGTTTTCAACCTTACCTTAAACATGATTGCTACTAGCAAGCAGGAGTGACCACTTTAAGGTGGGGGCATATGTTGTGGTAAATGCTTGGATATTTTAGATATTGTGATAAATTGTGTTTGTGTATACTACCTTTTCACCATAAGGCATCTTTGTGACACAGGTGGGGTTGTATACTTTGTGCACATGCTTCCTTTTCACTATAAGGCATCTCCACGATGCAAGTGGGGTTGTATGTTTTTGAAATCCCTTTTACGGAAGGTGAGGTTCTATCCTCCCTTGAGTGGTTGCACACCATTTTTGAAAAAGGCCTTCTGTGAAAGGCAAGATGATGTATTCCCTTGAGTAGGTTGCACATCCTTTTGAAAAAGTCCTCTGCGGAGGCAGGGTTGGGTCTTGAGTTACTCACTCTTAATTGTGTTTTCGGTGGTTGTGGTAGCGTAGCTCAACCATCAGTTGTGTTTAGTGTGTTTTAGATGGTAGAGCATAGTAATGAGCTCCTCCCTGTCACCCGTGTTTGCTTTGTATAAGATGTATAGTGGTTCGACGACACACTCTACGACACTCATGTATTTTGTGTGTCTTGCATTTTTTGTGGAGGCAGGAAGCGATGAGCTCCCCCCATGCCGTGTGTCTTGCATGTTTTGTGAAGGCACGTAGTGATGAGCTCCCCCCATCACCTAGTTAGGGTTGTATAATTGTTTAATCATGTCTTCTCCATGTATTGTGTGCTTCTTTACTATCTTCTCTATGTTTTGTGTGATTGTTAAGTGTTTTCTTATGTTTTCCTAAGCTTGGGGGCTAGAGATGATCTTCCAAACTTAGGGTGTGTTTTTGTTCTAGTGCCTGATGTGCTTGATGTGCTTTGATCATACTTTAATGCATGTATTGATTGTAAGATTGTACACACATTAAAATGGGGGCTAAATGTTATGGAGTAAAAAGCATCCACTTGTCTTTTTACCTCCTTGTTTAGCTCCTAGGTCCCATTTATTACATTATACATTCTAAATGTTTATCTTGACACAAAATTGCCCTACACCAACATAAATTAGGATTATGGGTCCCTTCACTTATCTTATCCTGGACCCAAAAGGAGCTAAAAGACTTGGGTTCCACTGCCCAAGTCCCTCCTGATTGGTCGGGGAAAAATTAAGTATTGGTCAGTGTGGGACCTTTCAAAAGGTTTCTCCTTGTCAGCGCTTTTGGTTTAATTTCACGATTATGAGTAGGAAAGCATATATAAGTGTGTTTTTGAGTTCATTTGTAATTTAACTGGAGATAGCTAACTTGAGATATTGAAGGAAAGCAAGCAAGAGCATTCATTGTGATTCTAGAGTAAATTTGTGTGTTGTCAATGTATGTTTGTTGCAGGCATGAAGCTATCACCTATCCAACTTAGGAGTTGAAGAATCTTCATCATTCTAAGGGATCATCACATAGGTGATATCATTGTTGTTTATCATCATTTTATTCATCTCATTATCATTGTTTTCAGCCTCTGCCCCCACAAAGGCACACTCTCTCTATCAAACAACGGTGTTGGGAAGCTTGAATGCTATCCTTGGATTTGACTGAGGCAAGTCCCTAAACACCATAACCCCCAAACCCCTTCTTATCTTCTTGTGTGTAGGTTATAGGAGCAAGATCTAGAGAATGTGAAGATACAGGAAGACTGAGTGAAGATCATGGTTTTAGGATCTAACAACAGTCATAGAATATTCCTCTATCCAAGACTTGGGTGGTGGTACCCTATTCTTTCTTTCCTTTTTGACTTTAGATCTAACATAAGGGTAGCATTTGCAGCATCTTTCCAGTTTACAATTTTAGAGAATTCTATCAGTCAGGACTTGGGTGGTCCCGAATTAGTCCTCTAACACATCTACTTTTGAGAGACTGTTTCTATTATCTTCTAGATCATTCATGTACAATTGGTTTCTGGATTACTGTTGTACTTATTCTATTATAAACTGATCTTTGTAAACTAGGGTTTCATGCATTGTTAACCTAGGGTCTGATAGAAAGGCTAAATTAAATTGATCCATTAATAACATACCTGAGTTCAAAATCTGTAGCTGAGTCCACCTTCATTTGGTAGTGATTTGGCTCAGTCTTGTCCTTGAATGTTATATGGAAAAGGGTTTAATCTAGTGTGCATCATAGTTGCCATAATTCACCTTTTTCATACTTAACACTATTATCAAGTATTTGCAGCATATTTCCTATTATATACTTCTTTTGTGCAATTTATTTCATTACAAGTGGTATCAGAGCATGATCTTGGCATCGTGAAGGCAAAAACAAGCCAATTTTTTTTATTTTGGAGGCCATGTTGGGAAGTGCATATCTCTTAGATTTTGGCGAATCTTTGCAAAATTTTTGGTGGGTTTTGCAAGGGCATATTGTAGCTACTACAAACCATATTTGAGTGCATTTAGAGCAGAATTAAGGTATTTATTACAAAATTAGGGTTTTCACCTTTTTCACTCCTAGGGCTGCAATTCAGCGAATGTTTTCCTAATTTCTGGAGGGTTGAACAAGACCACTTTGATACACCTACAGTCCAAATTTGGAATAATTTGGAATTTTTTTCAGTAAGTTATTGTAATTTTAGGGTTTTTTCATAAATTCGCTAGTTAGGATGAAAAGTGTGGAATTTTTTAGATTTCTTTACATTTTTGGAAATATTACAGAAAATAATTAGGGTTCTCTTTGAAATTTTAATTTGGGAATAACCCACAAAAAAATAGAAAAAAATTAAAATCAAATTATTAGATTTTGCAGTATATGGCTGGACCATAGACTAGGGGTAAGGGAAATCATTCAAAAACTCTGGGTAAGACTCTTGATAAAGGTGATTCATCACTAGTAGAAATATCAATGGAAGAAGATATCAATAAGGTGAAGGTGGATATAAATCTTTTGTCAAGAAGATTGGATTCTATTAGAGGAGATATATCAGGCATCCATAATGCATTGGCTAGTCTTAGCAATTATATTCATAATCATTTAGGATGAAAACCAAATGTTTCAAGAAATCAAGGTGGATCATCTAGGTCATCTGATATAGATTCAAATGCTCACACTCACATGGGATCTAAGAGTTGGTTATCAAAGGTGGACATGTGCAAGTTTGATGGCAAGGATCCATTGACTTGGATTAATCAGATGGAGAATTTTTTTGAGGTTCATTGAATTTGAAGTGTGAAAAAGGTGAAAATGGCTTCTTTATATCTAGAACCTGAGCAATTCATTTGGTATAGATGGATTTGTTCCCAACAGTAGAAAAAGGGTCTCCCAGTCTCATGGGTTATTTTTACAAAGGAACTACAGTCACAATATAGTGATAGTGTGGCGGATAACTACTTTAGCTAGATAGCTAAAATTTAGCAAATAGGATCAGTCACAAATTACATTCAGAGATTCCAAAACCTATCCTTGAGAGTAGATACAATTTCAAAGGAGAATTTGAATGACTTATTCTTGGGTGGTCTCAAGGATCACATCCAACATGAGGTGAGTCTTTTGTTCTAGCATGCAAGGCAGAAGAGAAGTTTTTTAATTCCTAGAGGGAAAGGGTTCAATGACATAAGAGACAATAGATTTTCTCCACAACAATTCCCTCAACCCACTAGACTAACTACTCAACAAATTGAAGAGAAAAAGCCCAAAGGATTATGTTTCAACTGTGATGGAAAATATAGTAGAGGACATAAATGTGATGATGAGAAGAAGTTATTTTACATTGAAGCTACCTATGATGAAGAAGACCCAGTGGTGGTGGTAGAGGAATCAGAAGATGTCCAACTAACTATCTCTTGTCATGCACTATTTGATATTAGCAACCCACAAACACTCCGGGTAAGGGGTTTCCTTAAACAAAAAATGGTGACAATATTGATTGACTCAGGGAGTACACATAACTTCATCAACAATTAATTAGCAGAAAAATTGAATTGTTTTGTCCATCCTACCCCAAAATTCTAGGTTATGATTGCAAATGGTGGTACACTTAATTGTTTAGGGAAATGTCATAGTATTAAACTCACCATGGGAGACTACATGCTAGATAGTTCTATGTTTGCTATACCCATGGCTAGAGAAAATATTGTCTTGGGAGTTTAATGGCTCACTACCTTGGACACAATAGAAATGAATTTCTAGGAACTATTCATGTGTTTCTACTTAGAGGGTAGAAAATATGAGCTAAGGGGGTTGCGTACAAAGAGTCCATAGCTAGTTATTGTACACCAAATAAGGCTAAAAAATATGTGGATAAAGGTAAGGATCAATTATTGTCATTGGGAATGCAACAACCAAAGATTCTTTCATCATCGATGCAGTAAGAAGTTCCAAATTTTGGGGATATTCCTATAAGAGGATCTTCCAAGAGTGATCAAGATCAAAGCCTTTGACTACCAAAAACCTTCCGACATCCATCACTTTCTCCTTACAGGTGCATACTAAGGTGAGAGTAATTGACAACCACTTCCAACACTAGCAAACACCATATAAGTCATTATCCTTGAAACACCAAATGTTGGATCACAAGTGGGCACCTAATTTGTATGGGCCTCTTATAGGTACACAAAGAACTAACAATAGATCATACAAGTTGAAGATACCCAAGTCAAAAAATATACAAAAAGTTTCTTCCCAGACGGTGTTACTAGAGCTCGATGAAGAAGGAAGAATAATTTTGGGACCTCAAATAATCTACCTCATCTAGCAGAAGAACTCACCAATTGAAGATACCACATGGGGTGCTGAAGATTTTATACAGAAGCATCCACACTGGGTCAACATTGAGGACAACGCTTCTTTGAAGAGGGGGGCATGTTACACCCTTAATCCTATTTGTATCTATGGTTATGAGTAGTCAGGTTGTGGATACCTTAACTCCTAATTATGATATATAATCATTATTATAGTCAATTATAGGTTATTAGATTAGCCTAGGGGTTATATTTAAGTATGTAAGTCAGCCTGGGTGGTAGCCAAACATAATTAGGTATATATAGGAGCTAGTGGTAAGTTTGTAATCATCATATTGTGAATTGTATTCTTCATTTGGAGAATTATGGAGGTTGCCCCCTCGAAGTGACATACTATTATCAAGTATTTGTAGCATATTTCCTATTATATACTTTTTTTGTGGAATTTATTTCATTACATTTTGGGTAGCATTATTAGTTGAATGAGTGTCTTTAGTGGAGTCTCCAAAAGAGTTGTTATTTAGTTTTGGAATGTGGAAATTGGTAGAATCTACCTTATATTTACCTCAAAGCTAAGGGAATCAATCTTGAAAGTTGAGTAATAATCAATAGTTCTTGAAGAAGATGGATCAATAGTGTAGGCTATTGGAAACTTGCTGGTGTTGTCATTGAAGTCAACCCCTAGGAGGTAGTTCACTTGGTTTCCAAGTGCTTTTGAGAAAATTTGAATAAGAAGGTGTGCAGTGTGACAAAGTTGTGCTCATTGTTGTGCTCCACATTTCTTCCTAGTTGAAGATATGCTTGTGCAGTTTGGAAGTGTTGATCAGAGGTATTAAGAGGTGTCATATCCAAAAGTTGAGTTTCTAGATCATGTGGCAGTAGAAGATGTGTTTGACAGTGTGTTTGCCTATGTAGAAGATTGTCTGGGAGAAATGAGATTGCTCCACATTTCTTCGCATTGAGGTTTCATCTCTTGCAGATCTAGGGATGTGCTTCTACAGTCTATATCTACCTTTCCTTAAAGTTTCCTATGTTGGGTTGCTCCACAAGATCAGTTCTGGTGTTGGTGTTCAGTGGTAGTGGATCCTGATATGCATAATGAAGATATTCTTTGTGTCAGATGGTTGTGGCAGTGTTACAGAGGTTTCTGATGATGTTGAATGTTGGGGAAAGGTGAATGGATGTTGTGGAGTGTCTCTCTATGGTTTGGATGATGTGTTTGGACTTGGAGAAGCATGGATGTGGCTATTAGCATAGGTTTGGCTGACCTGGCTTGTTGGCGCCATTTGCAGAGGTGCCTCATGGATTGTAGATGTGATGAGCAACTTGGTGATACATATTTGAGTCCTAGTTAACCCTTGGCATGGTCAACTTTCACTTCTTTCCACTGTGGAAATGTTTAATGTTGACCTAATTGGTGTTACATGTTTGAGGTGTACACACTTCATTAGGACCGACCTAATTGAGATAGGTCTTGGTTGTGAATGGTATAAATCCAAGATAAAGTTGTGTGGAACAAGGAAGAGAAGATGTTGCAAATGTGAATCAAGGGTAGTGAATTGTGTGCAAGCTTAAATGCTTATGACTCTGAAATGCAGTGAGTAGAAGGTTTCTACATTTCAATGTGCTTGAAGTTTTTGGAGGCAGTGAGCCACAAGTTGCAGATAGCAAGAAGTTGCATTGGTGGATCTCTCCTATTACTTTGAGATTGAATCTCTTTGTAACAATTTTCTTTTATTCTTCTCTCATTTGGACAGTGAGTCCTAGGTAGTGAGCCCTTGGCAGTGAGCCTATTTGATTTCGGTGTTGTTATTCATATATATGTGAGTTAATCCTCACTGTGGTTTTTCCCTTCTTGGGTTTTCCATGTAAATCTGGTGTTCCTATGTGTTTGGATGTGTTTGCATTGATGCTTCATATGTTTACATTCTGTTAATGCATAATAAGAAATTGATGTCTGGAATTGCTTTGAGGGTTTAATGTTTTAATAGACAACTGATTCACACCCCCTCTAAGTTGCCTTTTGCTTTCTAACAATTAGTATCAGAGCTAAGTTCCCTTGAAAAAGCTTAACCACTTGGGGTTGATCCGGATGCCGCACATGAAAGGTATGGAGGTTCCAATGTTTGATGGAACAAAATCTGCTTTTTGGAAGACTAGGATGGAAATATTTCTTATCTCACTAGGATATGGTGTATGGAAGATAGTTGAAAAAGAGTATACTATACCTCCTAATGGTCCAAAGGATGAAGATAAGATTAAACAATATGATAACAATGGCAAGGAAAGGAGTGCTCTTCTAAATAGTCTCTCTGATTCAAAACTGGTGAAGGTAATGGGCTACAAAACTACTCATGAGATTTGGAAGAAGCTGGTATGTACCTATGAAGGAGATGACAAGGTCAAGCAAGCAAAGATGCAGATGTTGAAGGCCAATTTTGAAACTCTAAGGATGTCAGAGGGTGAAAATATTGTAGGCTACATGTAGAGAGTGGATGAAGTTGTCAATTCCATCAATGGTCTTGGTGGGAATCTAGAGAAAAGTGAAGTGGTAAAGGAGGTACTAAGAACTCCTCCAAAATATTATAGTGCTGAAGTTTTTGCTATTGAAGAAACACAAGATTTGGATAAGTATTTTAGGGATCAAATTTTTGGTACTCTAACTACTTTTGAGATAAGATAAATTGGTCAAGATGATTCAAGAAAAGAAATTGCTTTTAAGGCTAGCAAAACAAAAAAGAATGTTGAATCTGATTCAGATGACTTTGATGAAGTGGAAGCAAATTTTGTGAGAAGATTGAAAAAGGGTTCTAGAAAATACAGAGGTAAGTTACGCTTCAAATGTTTTAACTATGGAAAGATAGGTCATTATGCTTCTAAATGCCCAATCAAAATTTTAAATGACAAAAACAAGGACAACAAAGGTAAATCATTCAAGAGGAGTTTGTTGCAAGTATGTGTTGTTAGGGTTATCTTTGATGTCAACAAGCCTGTGTTGCCATTGGTGTCAACTGGTTGAGAAAGAGAATATTGTAAGAGTGTGAATATGAGCAATTGGTAATGGTTGTGGAAGTGCTGATAATGTTGTTAATATGCTTTTGGTGTTGGGTTTCCAAGTGCTTTTAAGAAAAAATGATCAATAAAGGAAACAACGTGTTGTAGAGGTGTTTTGGATTACAGAGTAGTGTTCTAGTTTTGCTTCGCATTTCTTCTATGTTGAATATTTTCTTGTACGGTTTGGATATGTTATTAAGAGGTGTTTAGAGATACTTAATTTAGAATTTGGCTTGTTAGTTCGTTGTGCAAAGGAAGTTGTGTTCACCAGTGTGAACTTTGTTTTGTAGAAGGTTTAGGAGAATGTGTTTTGCTCTGCATTTCTTTGCACGTTGGTTTCAAGTGTTGTGGTTCTGGATGTGTTCTTATAAGGAGCATATCTATCTTCTGTTGAAGTTGTTCATAATTTTGTACTCTATAAGTTGATTTCTCGAGCTACAGTATATGACAGAGATAATTAAACATTATGGGCAAGCAGGATAAGTTTGTTCTTCAGGTGAAAGTTGTTGTGAATGAGTTGGTTAGATTTTAGGATGTTTCAAGATATTTGTGGAATACTCTAGATTGTGTTAAAACTTGGTGTATGGTCCGTAAAGTAGTATTTGGCTTTAAGTATGTGCATACTTAAAACATTATTGTGTCAACACAAGTTTGGCCAACCTTGGGTGTTTTCACTAATTGCGGAGTTGTTGCATTGATTATGGAAGTGTGGAGTGGCATGTATGAATTGTTTTAGGTCCAAGCTAAGATGTGTTGTGGTTCGCCCTCATTCCTTCCACCATGGGAATGTTTTAGTGCCGACCTAATTTGAATTTGCATGAACAAGGTACTATGCCAACCTTGAAAAATGTTCTTAAGTTTGAAGATGGTATAAGTAAGTGTTAAGTTGATGAAGGATGATAAGATATATGGGCATGATGTATGAGATGTGAATTACAGAATCATAGAGTGTGAATTTGTGCAGTGCGTGCTTTCATGTGTTAGATTACTAGATACAATGAGCAGAAGGTGTCTATAATTCCTTACACTATGAAGGTGATGATGGTGTTGTGGTGGACTCCTTTGTTGTATTTAGATAGTTTTCTCCATGTAACAATCTTCTCTATCTTCTTTTCTATTCTAGTAGTGAGTCTTTGGTAGTGAACCTTTCTTTTGGGTAGTGAGCCCTCTGGCAGTGAGTCTTTGGTAGTGAGCCTTCCGATATTCAACCTATTGTATTTCGATATTGATATTACATTATATTGTGAGCTAATCCTCACCGTGGTTTTTCCCTTCTTGGGTTTTCCATGTAAATCTAGTGTTCTCTTGTGTATGATGTTGATTTGATTCTGTTGTTTGCTTTCATGGTTAATCTTCATAATAGTTTAAGGGTTAATTGAATTTGTGTGGATCTAAATGTGTCTGGTGCAGGAGCACCTACCTGACAGCTGGCCTCCATGAGGCAGTTAGTTTGTTATAGGTCTTGTTAATGTTGCCAAGAAGGTCTGATAAGACCAATGCATGTAATAAGGTCATGTTGACCATACTTTGCTATTTTTAGGTAGTTTGTTAGGACAACTGTTATGCTGTATGTCCGGTTGGATCCTCCCAGCCGCTTGGAAGCTCCCAGCCGCTTGGAGTCGGGTCGGTAGTACTCGCAGGAGATCCTATTTATGCATTAGGATCGGTTGATTTTAGACATTGCATTGAGAAGTTAGATTGCAGAGTGAGACAGAGTACTGTATTTGCATCTTTTGAAATCAATAAAGATCCTGTTTGTGTTCATTTTCTGTTTGATCTCCATTGTGAAATCGAGTTGCTGTTTTGGTGGTTGCATGGATTCACTGATCCATTCCACCAGTTGATTTGTTAAATCGGTGGAATGGCTATGTACAGTAGTTTAGGATTTAGCTTGCATTTTGTGTTTGTTTGCATGCAGGAGTGCAGGATCGTCGTCGAGAGGTGTTGAGAACCCTAGCATGGGTATGTGCTAGGTCGTGCTGATAGTTAGAGTCTGGAAAGTTGTCCAGGAAGCAGATCGGGTCACCCCAGGAGGTTCGGCGGATCAGAAATTCGCTAAGGTTGGAAATCCATCACAACGGCATCATTAGGATATTTCTGTGTATATCCTGCAGTTACTTCGGGCGTCATCCGAGTAGATGGAGGTGAGCATGATGCAGTCGATTGCATAAAGTGAATGTGCATTGGGGTGATCATCATCAGGTGTTGCCGAGGAGGAGCGTATCGGCATAAGGTAGAAGATCGGGTTGATAAAACCATCGCGGGCCGATAGTGTTAAGTTTGGTCGATAGTAGGATATTGAAGGAACTGCATGTGACGTCATCGTCATCAGGATAATCGTCATCAGGATATTGGGTGACGTAAGCATCGAAGGAAAGGTGCGTGAGGTAGTCGTCGTCAGGATATATGGAGGGAACAGGATATTTCATATCCTGCTGATGAACATGATGTTGAACATCATGATGCTGCAGAGTGTGTTTGGCGGTAAGATGAACAGTGAACATCAGGAGGATGTTTGCGCTTGCCGAATGTGATGATGCTGCCGATAGCCAGATATGATGATGCCGCTGACAGGCGAAGGGTCGAAGGTTTGTCTTCAGGAGGATATCGGTCGGCAGAGAAAATATGATGATGCTGACAGTGTTAAGTTAAATATGATGATGATGATGAAGGGTCGCAGACATACATGCTGTATGTCAAGGTTTTAGTGTGGATGCCTCTGCATCATAGTGGTATCAGAGCTCAGCAAAAGGTCTGGGCTGTTGTGTGTTGATTCTGTCACCGAAAGGGTAGAGGTAGTGTTGATTCTGTCACTGAAAGGGCAGAGGTAGAGTTGATTCTGTCACTGAAAGGACAGAGGTAGAGGAGTGAGAGGTTGACAAAATGCCTCCGAAAGGTAGTGGTACTGCAAGGGAATTGTAGGAGATGAAGGAAAAACATGCCAGAGAGATGAGGAAGATGAAGGAGCTTGCTGAAGCACTTCAAGCCAGGCTTGTAGCCTTGGAAAAGAACAAAAAGAGGGAAGTGGAAGACAGTGAGTCTGAAGAAGATGAAGATGCTGTTGAAGAGTATGAAGAGGTAGCTGAAGATCTAGATGCTGAAGACCAGAGATTTGCAAAACTGTTGAAGGCAGTGCAGAGTGATAAACCTAAGGTAAAGGTTGATGTTTCTAAGTATAATGGAAGTTTGAATGAAGATGAGTTACTGGATTGGATTGCTGCACTTGATAATCACTTTGAATGTGAAGATGTTGCTGAGGATCAGAAGGTAAAGATTGCAAAGACCAAGTTAGGAGGTCATGCTTTGGTATGGTGGGATTATGTACAATCCGAGAGAAGGAAACAAGGGAAGTCAAAGATCACTTCATGGGATAAAATGGTAGCAAGGATCAAAGGTAAATTCTTGCCCAAGGATTATGAAATTCAGATGTTTAAGAAGCTGCAATTTTTAAGGCAGAAGGAAATGGATGTGAAGGCATATACTGAGGAGTTTTATAAATTAAGTATGAGATCTGGTCATCATGAGAATGAGGTAGAAAAGGTGGCTAGGTACTTGGCTGGCTTGAGATTGAACATACAGGATGAGTTAGTTTTAGCCAACCCTAAGAATGTGGAGGATTATTATCAAATGGCAATCAGGATTGAAGAAAAGATGAATAGGAGACAAGATAAGTCCATGAGAGGAAGAGGAAACGATATGAGGGGAAAAGGAACAGCCCCTACAACAAGGCAAACCAATGAGGGTCAAGAAGACATTGGTAAAGGACAGGGACAGTCTGATTTCAGAGGTGGATGGAAAGGTAATACAGGTAGATTTGGAAGTGGTAGAGGTCCTACTACATTTTCAGGAAAGTGTTACACCTGTGGTGAGTTTGGTCATCCATTTTTCAAATGTCCAGAAAACAAAGGTTCATCATCCAGAAATGATAGAACGAATGACAAGAAAGTACAACTTGTACAAGAAGAGAAGGTAGAGCAAAGTGTACAGAGTTCAAACACTTATCAAGGAGATAGAGTTCCTGACGGTTATGGATATCCTGAGGAGGGAGAAGCATTGATGCTTAGGAGAATTAGTTTGCAGACATCAAAGGATATGATGCAAAGAAGAGCTCTTTTCAAGACCACATGTAAGAGCAAAGGTAAAGTATGTAAGGTTGTCATTGATACTGGTTCAACAGACAACATGGTATCTCAGGAAATGGTGGATAAACTGAATTTGGAAAGGATTCCACACCAACACCCTTACAAGGCATCTTGGGTGAGTGATAGTCAATCACTTTTTGTATATGAACAGGCATATGTGGATTTTTAGATTGGAGCATATCAGGATAGAGTTTTGTGTGACATTTTGCCCATGGAATGTTGTCACCTACTGTTGGGTAGACCATGGCAATTTGATAGAAGGGTACTGTATGATGGGTATGCTAATACCTACACCATCAAGAAAGATGGGAAGACTATTATGTTGATGCCATTGCAGGAAGATGCTGCAGCACAGGGGGCAGCCCAAATCATTTTAGTGGGAAAGAAGGAGTTTGTGCAGATGCCTATAGGAGCAGGCATAAAGCCAGTTGAGGACACTGCAGGGAAAGGAGTTGTTAAGGACAACAGTTTGAAGACAGTTTCAGTTTTGACTGACAGAGGTCAGCAGCAGGTTTAGAAACAGGTTTGCAAACAACAATCAGTTGAGAGGAATGACAAGGATGTTGTCATAGTTGGGACTATTGTTTGTCCTATAAAGGTTGAAAGGAAGACAGAGTTGAACATTACAGAAGTTCAAGAGGCAGTTCAGACAGAGGTTCTGGTCAGACAACCTGACAAACACAAGGTATGTGAGAGAAGGACCTACATTGACAGGCATGACGATTTACTTGCAAGAAAGCAAGTTACAGTTCAGAAGTCTTGGAGCAGTCAAGAGCCAGCAGAGGATAAAGCTGGAACAGGTCAGAACACTGACATGACAAAGTGTAAAGGTGGAGGACTTCCACAACCTAACTCATGGGACATGAGTTATTTTCTGTTGGGGAGTATGGTGCAGGAGCACCTACCTGACAGCTGGCCTCCATGAGGCGGTTAGTTTGTTATAGGTCTTGTTAATGTTGCCAAGAAGGTCTGATAAGACCAATGCATGTAATAAGGTCATGTTGACCATACTTTGCTATTTTTAGGTAGTTTGTTAGGACAGCTGTTATGCTGTATGTCCGGTTGGATCCTCCCAGCCGCTTGGAAGCTCCTAGCCGCTTGGAGTCGGGTCGGTAGTACTCGCAGGAGATCCTATTTATGCATTAGGATCGGTTGATTTTAGACATTGCATTGAGAAGTTAGATTGCAGAGTGAGACAGAGTACTGTATTTGCATCTTTTGAAATCAATAAAGATCCTGTTTGTGTTCATTTTCTGTTTGATCTCCATTTTGAAATCGAGTTGCTGTTTTGGTGGTTGCATGGATTCGCTGATCCATTCCACCGGTTGATTTGTTAAATCGGTGGAATGGCTATGTACAGTAGTTTAGGATTTAGCTTGCATTTTGTGTTTGTTTGCATGCAGGAGTGCAGGATCGTCATCGAGAGGTGTTGAGAACCCTAGCATGGGTATGTGCTAGGTCGTGCTGATAGTTAGAGTCTGGAAAGTTGTCCAGGAAGCAGATCAGGTCACCCCAGGAGGTTCGGCGGATCAGAAATTCGCTAAGGTTGGAAATCCATCACAACGGCATCATTAGGATATTTCTGTGTATATCCTGCAGTTACTTCGGGCGTCATCCGAGTAGATGGAGGTGAGCATGATGCAGTCGATTGCATAAAGTGAATGTGCATTGGGGTGATCATCATCAGGTGTTGCCGAGGAGGAGCGTATCGACATAAGGTAGAAGATCGGGTTGATAAAACCATCGCGGGCCGATAGTGTTAAGTTTGGTCGACAGCAGGATATTGAAGGAACTGCATGTGACGTCATCGTCATCAGGATAATCGTCATCAAGATATCGGGTGACGTAAGCATCGAAGGAAAGGTGCGTGAGGTAGTCGTCGTCAGGATATATGGAGGGAACAGGATATTTCATATCCTGCTGATGAACATGATGTTGAACATCATGATGCTACAGAGTGTGTTTGGTGGTAAGATGAACAGTGAACATCAGGAGGATGTTTGCGCTTGCCGAATGTGATGATGCTGCCGATAGCCGGATATGATGATGCCGCTGACAGGCGAAGGGTCGAAGGTTTGTCTGCAGGAGGATATCGGTCGGCAGAGAAAATATGATGATGCTGATAGTGTTAAGTTAAATATGATGATGATGATGAAGGGTCACGGACATACATGCTGTATGTCAAGGTTTTAGTGTGGATGCCTCTGCATCAGTGTCAAAGGGTTTTAGAATTATAAGTTACAACTAATTCACTCCCCCCCCCTCAATTGTGTTTTGCATTTAACAATTGGTATTAGAGAAAGGTTCCTTGGAAGAAAGCTTAACTGCTTGAGGTAGATCTGAGATGGTGCACAAGAAAGATGTTCCCCTATTTTATGGATCAGACTATGCATTCTGGAAGATAAGGATGGAAGGTTATTTGATTTATCTTGGATATGAAATATGGAAGTTTGTTGAATCTAGATACACTATACCTGAAAATGGTCCAAGTACTGCTAGTGAGATCAATGCTTATGAAACCAATGGTAAAGCAATGCATGCTCTTTTAAGTGTTCTTACTAATTCTGAATTGGTGAAGGTTATGAATCTGAAAACTGCTAATGAAATTTGGGAAAAGTTGAAAAGCATTCATGAAGGAGATGTCAAAGTCAAGCAAGCTAAGCTGTAAAATCTAAAGATGAAAATGTCACAAGCTATTTGTAGAAGGTGGATGAAGTTGTCAATGGCATCACAGGTCTTGGTGGAGAACTGGCAGAAAAAGAAGTGATTATGAAGGTACTCAAAACACTTCCCAAAGCTTACAGTCATAAAGTTTCTACTATTGAAGAATTACAAGATTTGGATCAATTTACAAAAGATCAGTTTCTTGGTACCTTAACTACTTTTGAAATGAGAGAATTTGGTACAGGTAGTGGAAAAGTTGAGACTAGCTTTAAGGCTGGTAAATCAAAGAAAACTGTGGAATCGGATCAAGAGGATTCTGATGATTTGGAAGCTAACTTTGTAAGAAGAATGAAAAAGGGTACTGGTAAGTACAGTGGTAAGTTGACTTTCAAGTGTTTTAGTTGTGGTAAGATAGGTCATTATGCTTCAAGATTTCTAGAGAGAATTTTGAAAAGAAAAAATAGGAAAACAAGAGCAAAGTGTTTAAAAAAAGCTATTATGTTAGAGAAGATGCAAGTTTATCTGATGATGAATCTGATTATTAAAATGAGGAGGACAATGAATGCTTGTTCATAGCTTTAAAGGATGATACTCTTTCTACACTAACTCTGAGAGATGTGTGATGGAAAGTGCTCTAGAGGTAGGTACTAATGATGAAGGCACCTTGATATCTATTTTTCATTTTAGACAAGAAAAGAACTACTAGATTATTGACAGTGGATGCTCAAATCATATGACTGGTGATAAGAGTAAGTTTTTTAAACTTGAAAAATATGATGGAGGACTAGTTAGATTTGGTGATGATACATCTACCAAAATTTATGGAAGACGGTCAATCAGTTTTGATGGCAAACATAACATAGATGATGTTTTTTATGTCAAGGGTTTAAAACATAACCTCTTGAGTGTTGGACAAATGTGTAGCAAGGGATATAATCTTATGTTTTAGATGGTGGCTGCGAGATCAGAAAAAATTTTGGAACTATAATAGATGCTAAAAGAAGAATTGATGGAAATGTCTATCAGCTCAAAGGTGCTGATGGTTATTGTTTCATGACTCAGATCAGTGAGAGTTAGCTATGGCATAGAAGACTATGTCACATCAATTTTGATATCCTAGTAAGAATAATTTCAATTCAAGTTGTGAGAGATCTTCCAAAGATTACAAATCCTATCAATGCTGTCTGTAAGGAGTGTCAAGTTGGAAAACAAGCAAGAGGAAGTTTCAAACTCAAAGATCAATCTTCTACCGAACTGTTGGAATTGGTGCATATAGATCTTTGTGGCCCTACCAGAGTAAGGAGTTTTCAAGGTGATAGGTATTTCATGATACTAATTGATGATTATTCTAGAATAACATGGGTTACTTTTCTTAAAGAAAAATTAGAAGCCCTAGATAAGTTTAAAGCATTCAAAGCAATGGTTGAAAATGAAAAAGATATGAAAATCAAATGTTTGAGGTTTGACAGAGGTGGAGAATTTACTTCTAATGAGTTTAACATGTTTTGTAAGAATCATTGAATCAAGAGGCATCTATCTACCCCTAGGACTCCTTAGTAGAATGGAGTGGTTGAAAGAAAGAATAGGACTGTTCAAGAAGCTGCAAGGACAATGATAAAAGAAGCAAATCTACTAGAAATATACTGGAGAGAAGCAATTTATACTATTGTCTATATACAAAATAGAGTGCAAGCAAGAGCAAACAATACAGAGACCCCTTATGAGTTATGGTATAGAATGATTCCTACTATCAAATACTTTAGAGTGTTTGGAAGCAAATGCTATATCAAAAGAGATGAAGAAAACTTGGGAAAGTTTGATTTGCAAGATCTGATGAAGGTATCTTTCTTGGATACTCTAATAAAAGCAAAGATTATTAGTGCTACAACAAGAGGCTAAGGAAAATTGTTGAGAGTGCAAATGTCAAAGTTGATGAAGACCTGTAGAAGAATTTAGAGGTGAATGGCTATGAATCAGATGAGTCTTCTTGTAGTGAAGAAGAAAAAGCTAAAGAAAAGGAAGTGCAATTTGAAGAGGAAGAAGCTCCAGAAATGGTTCCTAAGACCCCTAGGTATGTACAGAGGTATCATTCTGAAGAATAGATTATTGGTGACAAGAGAAAAGGTATACTTCCAAGAAGGAGAGTTGTTGAAGAATAGGTAAATCTATAGTTACTTTCTAAGGTTGAACCTAAAATAGTGATTGAAGTATGCAAGGATGAGTATTGGATCAAGGCTATGGAAGAAGAACTAATGTAGATTGAAAAGAATTGGACTTGGGAACTTGTCCTAAGACCAACAAACAAAAATGTGATTGGAAATAAGTGGGTACACCGGAACACATTGAGAATGGAGAAGTGGTAAGGAACAAGGAAAGGCTTGTGTGTAAAGGCTACTCACAAGTGGAAGGAATAGACTTTGGAGAAACATATGCTTCAGTGGCCAGAATGGAAGCTATCAGGATGTTTTTGGCTTTTGCAGCACATAAGGATTTCAAAGTATATCAAATGGATGTGAAGTCTGCCTTCTTGAATGGTGAATTGGAAGAAGAAGTGTACATAGAACAATTGGAAGGATTTCAGTTATCAGATAAACTAGATATGGTTTGCAGGCTAAAGAAGGCACTATATGGACTAAAACAAGCCCCTATGACTTGGTATGCAAGATTGGAAAGATATCTACTACAACAAGGATTCAAGAAGGGTACAATAGATAGCAATTTGTATATCAAAGTAGAAGATCAAATTCTGATTATGGAAGTGTATGTGGATGATATAATCTTTGGTGGAAATGAAGGTATGTGTAAGAACTTTGCAAATGAAATGCAAAAAGAATTTGAAATGTCAATGTCTGGGGAAATGAACTTCTTCCTTGGGTTACAGATCAATCAAACAGACAAGGGTATTTTCATTTCACAATCAAAGCATGTCAAAGAGATGTTGAAGAAGTTTGGGATGGAAGATTCCAAACCAATATGTACTCCTATGGTTATTGGTTCCAAACTAAGCAAGAATGATGAATCTCCTAAGGCTGATTAGAGTAGTTATAGATCAATGATTGGAGGATTGCTATATCTAACTGCTACTAGACCAGATATTATGCATGCAGTTTATCTTGTGGCTAGATTTCAAGAAGATCCTAGAGAGTCACATGTTGCAGCAGTGAAAAGGATTTTAAGATATTTAAAGGGTACTCTAGATCATGGCTTGTGGTATCCAAGGAATACTAATTTTACTCAAAGTACTTACACATATCCATATTGGGTTGGTTGTGTGGATGAAAGGAAAAGTACAAGTGGTGGTGTATTCTTTCTTGGATGCAAATTGGTGTCATGGCTAAGTAAGAAACAAAATTCAATGTCTTTATCTACTACAGAGGAAGAATACATTGTAGCAGCATCTTGTTGCACACAAGTGTTGTTGATGAGGAAAACCTTGAAGGATATTAGAGTCATATATGATGAACCAATTCCTACCTTCTGTGATAATAAAAGTGTTATTAACATTTCAAAAAATCTGGCGATGCATTCAAGAAATAAACATATCTCAATCCAATATCACTTTTTGAGAGAAAAGGTTGTAGAGAATGAAGTGAAGCTTGAGTATGTACCTACAAAGGATTAGGTTGTTGATATATTCACTAAGGCTCTTCCTAAGGATACTTTTGAGTATCTTTGAGAGAAGTTAGGGGTTATTGCCCCTCCTTTGAACTAGATGCATAAGAAGATGTATCAGTCTAGTGGATTTCAAGATTCATTATTTGTTATGGACTGATGTTGGAGGCTACCTCTCAGGGGGAGTAGGTAGTGGCAATGTTGGTTGTTACAGTCAAGGGGAGTAAGCAGAATAGTGAAAGAAAAGGTTGTTGCAAAGAAGTGGGAAGCAGGTGCAAGTATGTGTAATGTCAAAAAGGGAGAGATAGAGTAAGAAAGACTTGTGTTGCCCTTTTCCATTGATGTCAAAGGGGGAGAGAGTTCAATGTGAAAAAAGAAAGAGTCAGTTAACCAAGAGAGTAACAATCTAATTAACCAAGAGAGTAGCAATCTAAAGGGGAGAGAAAGAGGAAGGAAAAGAGTCAGTGTTGAGTTAGTGTTGAGGTTGTTGCTGTGTTGATGGTTTTTCACATTATGTGTTGCCATCAATGACAAAGTAGGAGATTGTTGCAAGTATGTGTAGTTAGGGTTGTCATTGATGTCAACAAGCATGTGTTGCCATTGGTGTCAACTAGTTTAGCAAGAGCATATTTCAAGAGTGTGAATATGAGTAGTCGGTAATGGTTGTGGAAGTTTTGATAATGTTGTTAATGTGCTTTTTGTGTTGGGTTTCCAAGTGCTTTTGAGAAAATTTGATCAATAAAGGAAACAGTGTGTTGTAGAGGTATTCTGGCTTACAGAGTAGTGTTCTGGTTTTGCTTCACATTTCTTCTATGTTAAATATTTGCTTGTGTGATTTGGATATGTTGTTAAGAGGTGTTTAGAGACACTCAATTCAGAATTTGGCTTGTTGGTTCGTTGTGCAGAGGAAGTTGTGTTCACCATTGTGAACATTGTTTTGTAGAAGGTCTAGGAGAATGTGTTTTGCTTCACATTTCTAGACATAGGTTGGTTTCAAGTGTTACGATTTTGGATGTGTTCTTATAAGGACCATATCTATCTTCAGTTGAAGTTGTTCATGATTTGGTGCTCTAGAAGTTGATTTCTCGAGCTACAGTACATGACAGAGATATTTGAACATTCTGGGAAAGTAGGATAAGTTTGTTCTTCAAGTGAAAGTTGATGTATAGGAGTTGGTTGGATTTTAGGATGTTTTAGGATGTTTGTGGAATACTCTAGATTGTGTTAAAACATGGTGTATGGTCCACAAAGTAGTATTTTTCTTTGAGGAAGCACATACTTAAAAGGTTATTATGTCAACATAGGTTTGGTTGAACTTGGGTGTTTTCACTAATTGCGGAGTTGTTGTGTTGATTATGAAAGCATGGAGTGGCATGTATGAATGGTTTTAGGTCCAAGCTAAGGTGCATTGTGGTTCTATCCCATTCCTTCCACCATGGGAATGTTTTAGTGCCGACCTAATTTGAATTTACATGAGCAAGGTACTATGCCGACCTTGGAGAATGTTCTTAAGTTTGAAGATGGTATAAATAAGTGTTAAGTTGATGAAGGATGACAAGATAGATGGGCATGATGTATATGATGCGAATTACATACATAGAGTGTGAATTTGTGTAGTGCATGCTTTCATGTGTTAGATTATTGGATGCAGTGAGCAGAAGGTGTCTACAATTCCTTAGTGAGACTATGGAGGTGATGATGGTGTTGTGGTGGACTTGTTTGTTGCTTTGAGATAGTTTTCTTCATGTAACAATCTTCTCTATCTTCTTTTCTATTCTAGTAGTGAGCCTTTATTTTGGGTAGTGAGTCCTTTGGTAGTGAGCCTTTTGTTAGTGAGCCTATTATATTTCAGTATTTATATTACATTATATTGTGAGCTAATCCTCACTGTGGTTTTTCTCTTCTTGGGTTTTCCACGTAAATTTGGTGTTCTCTTGTGTATGATGTTGATTTGATTCTATTTTTTGCTTTCATGGTTATTCTTCATAACAATTTAAGGGTTAATTGAATTTGTGTGGATATAAATGTGTAAAAGGGTTTTGGAATTATAAGTTACAACTAATTCACTCCCCCTCTTAGATGTCTTGTGCATTTAACAGAGTTATTATGTTAAAGAAAATGGCAATATATCTGATGATGAGTCTAACTATTTGGATGATGAAAGTGATGAATGCTTGTTCATGGCATTGAATGTTGGAACTAATTCTACTAATTCTAAAAGATGCATAAAGGAAACTGCTATAGAAACAAGGCACAATATCAAAGGAGCTTTGGTAACTTCTTTTCATGTAGGAGAAGAGGAGAATGATTGGTTAATTGATATTGGGTGTTCAAATCATATAAAATGTGATAAGAATAAGTTTGTTAAGCTTGAGAAGTTTGATGGAGGATATGTTAAGTTTGGAGATGATGCATTTGCTAAAATCTGTGGAAGAGGTTCAATCAGTTTTAATGGAAAGCAAATATAGATGATGTTCTTTATGTCAAGGGTCTCCAACATAATTTGCTAAATATAGGACAAATGTGTAGCAGAGGATATAACCTTGTGTTTCAGGATGGTGGCTTTGAAAGTGTTAGTGCCTGAATTGACTGACAGTTTTTGAGCAATTTTCATGCAGGCACCTTCCTTAAAAGTGTTCTAAGTGTTGGACCTCCTCGGCATTTTTCAGCTGCATCATCATATTTTCTTTGAGGAGGAGATCATCATCATCATCTTGTCTTCGATGGTGGTCAGCATCATCATGTTCTCTGTCGACCGGTTTCTCATCAGGATCATCATGTTTCAATATCGGGTGATGTTTGGATATCATCCCGATCCTGCTGATGAGCTACAGTGTGCCCTGATTTGCTTGCGGGGTTGATTTTTCAAATATCTGGTGATCTTCCAATTATCACCCTGCCCTTATATGATGATGATGTCACCCCGATCTTCTGTAGGGGTCATTTTCTAAGTTGTTCGACCCGACCTATTTTTTCTCAAGGGTCGTCATCATCATCATCATATTTCTGGACATCACCCCGATGTTGCTTACGAGGGTCACCATATTTTCTGCCTGCATGATCGTTCGCGGGGTGATATTTTAACATCGGGTGATCTTTGTTAAGATCATCCTGATGATGTTGCTGTAAAGTTCTAAGTGTGACCCGATATTCATCGTGGTCATCATATTTTGAACGTCAGGATGATCTTAGTCAATATCATCCTGATGTTGTTGTATCACTTCATGTTCGTTGTTTTATCATCCTGATGATGCTGACGTCATTCTTACGTCAGGGTGATATCCGCTTTTCTGCCTGTCTGCATCATGATATTTCCGAAGGGAGATATCCGCCTGTCAGCTTCGTGCATTATCTAGTGGGGGGTGATCTTTTCAAATATCTGGCATATTCATCTATCACCCCGATCTTATAATGGAGCTACAGTGCAGCATGATATTTGTGCATCAGGATGATATTTCCAAATATCCGGTTATCTTCCGAATATCATCCTGATGTCGATATGATGATGACGTCATCAAGGTCCGGGGGGGGTCATATTTCTAACACTGATCATCTTGTGGAGATCCCCCGATATTTGCAAACATGATGATGACGTCATCCGGATATGAGGAGGTGCGCAGTAGGCAGATATGCTGATGACGTCAGCAGGATATGACGGTGACGTCATCAGGATGTTCATCGGCCAGACTTTGGGTATCGGCTAAGCAGGAGGATCTTCCTCCGATGGATCAGGTTGTGCCGATGAAGGCGATTATCATGCAGGTTATATTGCGATATGATGCTGACGTCAGGGTGATTTTTCAAGCGACAGGATATCATGCTGTTGGAGGATGATGATGAAGTCTTATACTAGTGTCGTCAGGAGCAAAAGCACCGACATTATATATGCTCGTGGCCTAGTATATAAAGTGTTGAAAAGGTCGCCGCGGGGTGCATGTGGGATAATTCGACCCTGCATATTTTCAAATATCATGACGATGTATCTTGGCGGGAAATGGTTGCGATGCACAGTTTGACGTTTTCCCGAGGCCGCGGGTTGGTGCGCCATTAATGGCGAAGGTTGCAGAGGTATGGACGGATCTGGTACCCGATTGAAGGTGTACATCAACGGACAGTGGCGCAGGGCTCGAGGTTTCTTCCTGTCTCCTCCCCTACCTGCTGCATTCATGTTTGGGCGCCAATCTGGTAATGCGTTGAGCGCCATTTTTCTGATACTGTGTATCTGGTGGGATTTTTGGTCAACCATGTAATTAATTGCTGTGGTACACTACCTGGCTGTTATAAGCAGGAAGTGTTACTCATTTTTGGTTGTTGAAAACTGGACATTTTGGCTCTGTAATAAGATACAACTGGTTTTGGTTGCTCTGTGCAGCAAAACTTGTGAGTTTATGTATCTCCTGTTGTACGATTTGGCATGAATCCACTGATTTCATGGTTAATCTTATATGAATAATGCTGTGTTTGCATGTGTTATGCTGATTCTGTCTCCAGTTTTGCATGTATCTTTCTTACTGCAATAGGGATGCCATAAGTATAGACAGCTTAACACTCTTTATTGGGAGATATCTGTAAGGCAGATATCATGTGTATCCCCCTGAAATCCAGTTTTAGCTATTCATGCTGATCATTCACAGGTGTATGTCTACCGACTCCAAGCCCTGGATAGGCACCAATCTAGCTCTGTGTTGAGGTTATACACCATGTCCAGCTTTGCATCCAAAATTCAAACTAAACCATCTCTTCCTTCCATCTGTTAGTTGTAGGATTAGGAGTAGGAAACCCTTGCATGCTCTCATCCCTAACCAGACATATATGTCCAAGAACGTTGCCCGCCTTGTGATCTATCATACAGATCTTGGTCCATACATGAGAGTATTCTGCCTGTTGTTGTCAAGTTAGATCTTTCTATCTTTGAGCTAGTCAAGGTTACATCTTGAGTTATAGGGATACCCCCCTTGGTGCGGCAGAACCAGAAATGAAGGGGAGGCAGCTCACGCAACCTCCTGTATTTAGTTGGCTGAATCTGCCTGTGCATTAGAAGTGGCAAACCCTAATGCAGATTCAGAAGAAAAGTCAACAAAATGGCGACTCTGCTGGGGAGAAAATTGATGAAAAAGTGTTATATCTTGTGGCCCATCCGAGTCACCAACAAAATGATGCTCTGCTGGTGGAATGAACCTGGAAAAGTAGCTTTCAGCTATTGAAAATTTTGTCCTCTTTGGAGAGGTGGCGACTCTGCAAAAAAGATCTGAATGCACATGAAAGATGGATGTATGTGATGTGACAAAAATGTGTTGTTCATTTTTCTGCATCTGTATGAGAAAAGGTACCTTGTTCCTTCCCCTTTATATTTGCTATTTTGCTGCATAAGTTAGATGTCAGGGGAAGCCTTAGGTCTTAGACAGACAGAGGATGTCTAAGAGTAAGATTTTTATGAATCCAAGTATGTATTATCCCATACTCAGTCAGGAAGGGAATGATAAAAGAATAGAAGAGATAAGAAATAGGTTGATATTCTTAGAGGCTGAGCAGGCCCAGTTAAAAAGCAGTAACCCTGTTGTGTCTGCCAGTCAGAAAGCTAAACCTCCTGTCAGCCCTTTTGATCCTTTGTATGACCAACTGGATTTGTCATGGGTGGATTATAAAGTAGAAACTATGCCTGCTAGGATATACTGTCAGATGCCTAGATTTAGTGGTCACAGTGTGTGTGATGGGAATGCACATATCCAAAATTTTCACAGTTTTATGGGAAAACATTCATTCAGAGATGAGGATATGTGGATGAGGTTTTTTGTTAGGTCCTTTGATGCAAAAGCAAAAGACTGGTATTTGAGCTTTTCAAAAGGATCCTTTGCCTATTGAGATGAGCTTACTGACTGTTTCAAGGAAGAATTTGCAAAAGAACCGGCTGATCTTGTTGCAGAATTGATGAGAATTAGAAAACAAGATGAAGAGCCATGTGTTGATTTCAGTCATAGGTTTGCAGTAGCCCTTTCACAGATCCCAGAAGTCTTTAGACCTGACACTTCAGCCTGTGTTGGCATATTCTTTGAGGCTTTTGAGGAGGGCTCTAATGCATTACTGAGGGATTTCAAGGTGACAAGTATGCAGATGGCATACAAGTTCGTAGAAAAAATAGAAAAAATCAGAAATGTGCACCTGCTGAAATCCCTGTCCCCAGGCCTTGGTGTGAGAAATGGTTGTGAAGCTGCAAATGACCAAATAATTAAGGCATCATGTGAAGATGAAAAGATGAATATTGAAGGTGCTAGTGAAAGGACTAATGAGGATTCCCATTGCAATGATGAGGCATCTGACCATGAAAACAATAACGAGGTTGTGGACAGCAATGAACAACTTTTGGAATGGACCTGTGGAGATAATTGTGAGTATTGTACTCAAGATAGAGAAGATATAAGCAAACAGAGAAACAGTCCTATGTGTGACCCATTGACTTCTTTTCAAACACATGGGGATCGTGAAGAGCAGTCAGAGATTGAAACAAGTGCTGGTTCAGAGCATGATTGTTTTTCATTTGATGGCTGTTTTGCTTATGACACACAAGCTGATACTCCTCCACAAAGGGAATCCATTGGTGATGAAGATGCATGTTTTGCTGCCCATGAACAAATGGTATACTATGATCAAGCTGATGTACCTGGATCACCCATCTTTGACACATATGGTGATGAGGATTTATTTGAGTATGGTGAGGATCTAGACATTGTTTTTGGTTTGGATTCTATTTCTCATCCTGATGAAAGAGGAAACAACATACATCAGGTAAGTGACTGTGAAAATGTGCCTAATTTGAAAGAGATGCCAGAGCCTGATCTTTTCCAGCTTGGTGTACCAGATGGTTGTGTACATGATGTACACAATTGTGATTTTGAAAGCTTTTCTTTTGATGTGCCAGCATATAATACAATGAGCCCTGATCTTCCTAGTTGTGTGGTGGACTCTGAGTGTTTCCTATTTGCAGTCCAGCTAGGAAATCATGTTGCAATGCATGATGATGATACAGATGATAACCTGTGTTCTATACCATTTGAGTATGCATTGCTTGATACATTCTGCACCCACATGTCACATGATGTTGAAGGTTGTCTGCATAGGGGTAACAATGACAAGCCAAATCAGAGGGTTGAGTATGCAGATGACAAGATTTGTTTGTGGGTGGATCTCTGTAGTATCTCCAAGCTTGACCCAGTGCATGCAGATGAAAACAAGATATTTGACAAAGGGAGATACATGTTTTTCTTTTCTTGGTGGCCTTAGGCCATCAAGTGTGTTTGGTGATGCAGGTCGGTGCAGTGTTTGACTCTGTGCCCAATGGATAAGGGACTGGTCTGCATCCCAGAGATCTGGGGTTCTCGCTGTAGTCTTGCACCTGCACGTCCCCAGACAGAGCCAGTGTTAGTGCTTGAATTGACTGACAGTTTTTGAGCAATTTTCATGCAGGCACCTTCCTTAAAAGTGTTCTAAGTGTTGGACCTCCTCGGCATTTTTCAGCTGCATCATCATATTTTCTTTGAGGAGGAGATCATCATCATCATCTTGTCTTTGATGGTGGTCAGCATCATCATGTTCTCTGTCGACCGGTTTCTCATCAGGATCATCATGTTTCAACATCGGGTGATGTTTGGATATCATCCCGATCCTGCTGATGAGCTACAGTGTGCCCTGATTTGCTTGCAGGGTTGATTTTTCAAATATCTGGTGATCTTCCAATTATCACCCTGCCCTTATATGATGATGATGTCACCCCGATCTTCCGTAGGGGTCATTTTCTAAGTTGTTCGACCCGACCTATTTTTTCTCAAGGGTCGTCATCATCATCATCATATTTCTGGACATCACCCCGATGTTGCTTACGAGGGTCACCATATTTTCTGCCTGCATGATCGTTCGCGGGGTGATATTTTAACATCGGGTGATCTTTGTTAAGATCATCCTAATGATGTTGCTGTAAAGTTCTAAGTGTGACCCGATATTCATCGTGGTCATCATATTTTGAATGTCAGGATGATCTTAGTCAATATCATCCTGATGTTGTTGTATCACTTCATGTTCGTTGTTTTATCATCCTGATGATGCTGACGTCATTCTTACGTCAGGGTGATATCCGCTTTTCTACCTGTCTGCATCATGATATTTCCGAAGGGAGATATCCGCCTGTCAGCTTCGTGCATTATCTAGTGGGGGGTGATCTTTTCAAATATCTGGCATATTCATCTATCACCCCGATCTTATAATGGAGCTACAGTGCAGCATGATATTTGTGCATCAGGATGATATTTCCAAATATCCGGTTATCTTCCGAATATCATCCTGATGTCGATATGATGATGACGTCATCAAGGTCCTGGGGGTCATATTTCTAACACTGATCATCTTGTGGAGATCCCCCGATATTTGCAAACATGATGATGACGTCATCCGGATATGAGGAGGTGCGCAGTAGGCAGATATGCTGATGATGTCAGCAGGATATGACGGTGACGTCATCAAGATGTTCATCGGCTAGACTTTGGGTATCGGCTAAGCAGGAGGATCTTCCTCCGATGGATCAGGTTGTGCCGATGAAGGCGATTATCATGCAGGTTATATTGCGATATGATGCTGACATCAGGGTGATTTTTCAAGCGACAGGATATCATGCTGTTGGAGGATGATGATGAAGTCTTATACTAGTGTCGTCAGGAGCAAAAGCACCGACATTATATATGCTCGTGGCCTAGTATATAAAGTGTTGAAAAGGTCACCGTGGGGTGCATGTGGGATAATTTGACCCTGCATATTTTCAAATATCATGACGATGTATCTTGGCGGGAAATGGTTGCGATGCACAGTTTGACGTTTTCTCGAGGCCGTGGGTTGGTGCGCCATTAATGGCGAAGGTTGCAGAGGTATGGACGGATCTAGTACCCGATTGAAGGTGTACATCAACGGACAGTGGCGCAGGGCTCGAGGTTTCTTCCTGTCTCCTCCCCTACCTGCTGCATTCATGTTTGGGCACCAATCTGGTAATGCGTTGAGCGCCATTTTTCTGATACTATGTATCTGGCAGGATTTTTGGTCAACCATGTAATTAATTGCTGTGGTACACTACCTGGCTGTTATAAGCAGGAAGTGTTACTCATTTTTGGTTGTTGAAAACTAGACATTTTGGCTCTGTAATAAGATACAACTGGTTTTGGTTGCTCTGTACAGCAAAACTTGTGAGTTTATGTATCTCCTGTTGTACGATTTGGCATGAATCCACTGATTTCATGGTTAATCTGATATGAATAATGTTGTGTTTGCATGTGTTATGCTGATTCTGTCTCCAGTTTTGCATGTATCTTTCTTACTGCAATAGGGATGCCATAAGTATAGACAGCTTAACACTCTTTATTGGGAGATATCTGTAAGGCAGATATCATGTGTATCCCCCTGAAATCCAGTTTTAGCTATTCATGCTGATCATTCACAGGTGTATGTCTACCGACTCCAAGCCCTGGATAGGCACCAATCTAGCTCTGTGTTGAGGTTATACACCATGTCCAGCTTTGCATCCAAAATTCAAACTAAACCATCTCTTCCTTCCATCTGTTAGTTGTAGGATTAGGAGTAGGAAACCCTTGCATGCTCTCATCCCTAACTAGACATATATGTCCAAGAACGTTGCCCGCCTTGTGATCTATCATACAGATCTTGGTCCATACATGAGAGTATTCTATCTGTTGTTGTCAAGTTAGATCTTTCTATCTTTGAGCTAGTCAAGGTTACATCTTGAGTTATAGGGATACCCCCTTGGTGCGGCAGAACCAGAAGTGAAGGGGAGGCAGCTCACGCAACCTCTTGTATTTAGTCGGCTGAATCTGCCTGTGCATTAGAAGTGGCAAACCCTAATGCAGATTCAGAAGAAAAGTCAACAGAAAGCATAAAAGAAGACTTTGGAACTTTGATTGCTACAAGAACAAGGACAAAAGGAAATATATATCAACTCAAAGGTGCTAATGGTATGTGTTTCATGACTCAAGTTAATGAAAGTTGGCTATGGCATAGAAGAATGTGACACATTAATTTTGATAGCTTGGTAAGGATCAACTCTACTCAAGCTGTGAGGGATCTGCCAAGAATCACAAAGCCTATCAATGCAAACTACAAGGAGTGTCAGATTGGGAAGTAAACAATGAAGAATTTCAAGATCAAGGAGTATTCTACCACCAGACCTCTGGAGGTCATGCATACAGATCTATGTGGACCTACACAAGTATGAAGATTTCAAGGTGACAGGTATTTTATGTTGTTGATTGATGATTACTCTAGAATGACTTGGGTAACTTTTATCAAAGAAAATTAGAAGCTCTAGATAAGTTTAAGGCATACAAGATTATGGTTGAAAATGAAATTGATTTAAAAATCAAGTACTTGAGGTCTGACAGAGATGGTGAGTTCACCTCCAATGAGTTTAATTGCTTTTCTGAAGATCATGGAATAAAAAGGTATTTGTCAGCACCTAGAACTCCTTAGTAGAATGGAGTTGTAGAAAGGAAGGATAGAATAGTTCAGGAAGTAGTAAGGACAATGATGAAAGAAACAAATCTACCGGATATATATTGGAGAGAAGCCATCCACACTACAGTCTACATACAAAATAGAGTGCAAGCCAAGGTCAACAATTTAAAGACTCCATATGAACTGTGGTATGGAAGAAATCCTACTGTCAAATACTTTATAGTATTTGGAAGCAAGTGCTACGTTAGGAGAGATGAAGAAAACTTGGGAAAGTTTGATACAAGATCAGATGAAGGAATCTTTCTTGGATGTTCCACAAAGAACAAGGCTTACAAGTGTTACAACAAGAGGCTAAAGAAGCTGGTTGAAAGTGCAAATGTCAAAGTGGATGAGGATCCACATCAAAGATTAGTACTGATAGAAGAATATGAATTTGATAAGCCCCTTTGTAGAAAAGAAGAAAGTGAAGAAGAAAAGGAAAAGGAGATGCAAATTGATGAAGAAGATTCTCTAGAAAGGGTTCCTAATACTCCCAAATATGTGCAGAAGAATCATTCAAAAGATTAGATCATTGGAGATAAGAACAAAGGTGTGTTAACAAGAAGGAAAATTGCTATGGCAGATGAACATGTAAATTTATGTTTGTTGTCTATAATAGAACCCAAAACAGTGACTAAAGCATACAAAGATGAGCACTAGATCAAGGCTATGAAAGAAGAACTAATGTAGATTGAGAAGTATTAGACTTGGGAAGTTGTCCCAAGACTAGAAGACAAAAATGTGATAGGAACTAAATGGGTCTTCTAGAACAAATTGAATGAGAATGGAGAAGTAGTTAGAAATAAGGCTAGGCTTGTGTGTAAAGGCTACTCACAAGTGGAAGGAATAGATTATGAGGAAACATTTGCTCCAGTGGCAAGATTGGAGGCCATTAGAATGTTCTTGGCCTTTGCAGCTCATAAGGACTTCAAAGTCTATCAGATGGATGTGGAATCTGCATTCTTGAATGGAGAGTTGGAAGAGGAAGTATACATTGAGCAACTGGAAGGGTTTTAGTTATCAGAAGATCCAAATATGGTCTATAGATTGAAGAAGGCATTGTATGGACTCAAATAGGTTCCTAGAGCTTGGTATGCAAGTTTTGATAGGTACCTGCTACAGTAAGGTTTCAAAAAGGGCACTGCATATAGCAATCTATATTTCAAAGTTGAAGAAAATCAAATCCTGATTGTGGAAGTTTATGTTGATAATATAATATTTGGAGGTAATGAAAGTATGTGCAAGAGATTTATAGAAGAGATATAGAAAGAATTTGAAATTTCAATGTGTGGGGAAATGAATTTCTTCCTTGGATTACAAATCAGTCAATCAGAAAAAGGTATTTTCATTTCACAATCAAAGTATGCTAAAGAAATGTTGAAGAAGTTTGGAATGGAAGACTCCAAACTGGTGTGTACTCCCATGAATATTGGTTGTAAGTTAAGAAAAAGATGATTAATCTCCTAAGGCTGATCAGAGCAAGTACAGATCAATGATTGGTGGATTATTACACCTAACTTCTACTAGACCATATATCATGCATGTTATTTTCCTTGTGGCTAGATTTCAAGCTGACCCTAGAGAGTCACATGTTTCAACAGTAAAGAGGATATTCAGATACTTGAAAGACACTTCAGAGCTTGGCCTATGGTATCCTAAGGATACTAATTTCTCCATGAGTGCATATATAGATGCAGATTGGGTAGGATGTACAGATAACAAAAGAAGTATAGGTGGTGGTGCTTTCTATTTGGGAAGCAAACTTGTCTCATGGTTAAGTAAGAAGCAAGACTCTATGTCATTATCTACTATAGAGGTAGAGTACATTTCAGCAGCATCTTGCTACACACATGTGTTTAGATGAAGCAAACATTGAAAGATATCAAACTGTCATATGATGAACTTATTCCTATATTATGTGATAATACAAATGCTATCAACATTTCAAAGAATCTAGTAATTCATTCAAGGACAAAGCATATTTCAATCTGGTATCACTTCCAAAGAGAGAAGGTTGCAAAAAATGAGGTGAAATTGGAGTATGTGCCTACTAAGGACCAAATTGCAGATATCTTTACAAAGGCTCTTCCTAAAGATACTTTTGAGTATCTTTGACATAAATTAGGGGTTCTTGCCCCTCCTTTTAATTATATGCATAAGTGTGTGCATCTGTCCAGGAAGCATTTCAAGATACATTCTTAGTCCTGGACTGATGTTGGAGGCTACCTCTCACGGGGAGTAGGTAGTGATTGGTGCAGTTAGAAAGAGTATATCTTATGACCCTGAGAGGAAGAGTGCAGAAAAGTAAAAGTAGTGGAGAGAAAGAGTAAGTTCTTGATGGTGTTGAAGTATGACCTTTTGCCATTGATGTCAAAGGGGGAGAGAATTAAGGTGGTTGAAAAACCATTGTGCAAGTAAGTGTGTGAAGAGTAAGAGTTTTTCCATTCATGGGGAGTAAAGTGTTTCAAGAGTAAGAGTTGTTCCAATTAGGGAGAATACTATTGAGCTGCTAATTGATTAGTTTTTGGTATTGATGATTTTTGGATTGTTTTTTGGTATTGATGGTTTTTTAGAAAGTTGGTGTTGTCATCAATGATAAAAGGGGATATTTTTGGAAACTTGCTGGTGTTGTCATTGATGTCAACCCCTAGTAGGTAGTTCACTTGGTTTCCAAGTGCTTTTGAAAAATATTGAATAACAAGGCATGTAGTGTGATAGAGTTGTGCTCAGTGTTGTGCTCTGTATTTCTTCCTAGTTGAAGATATGCTTGTGCGGTTTGGGATTTTTGATCAGAGGTATTAAGAGGTGTCATATCCAAAATTTGAGGTTCTGGATCATGCGACAATAGAAGATGTGTTTGAAAATGTGTTTGCCTATGTAGAAGATTATCTAGGAGAAATGAGATTGCTCCACATTTCTTTGCATTGATGTTTCATGTCATGTGGATATGGCGATGTGCTTCTATAGTCTATATCTATCTTTCCTTGAAGTTTTTGTGTTGGGTTCCTCCACAAGATCAGTTCTTGTGTTGGTATTCAGTGGTAGTGGATCTTGATATGCATAATGAAGATATTCTTTGTGTCAGATGGTTATGATAGTGTTGCAGAGGTTTCTGATGATGTTGAATGTTGGGGAAATGTGTGTGGATGTTGTGGAGTGTCTCTCTATGGTCTACACGATGTGTTTGGACTTGGAAAAACATGGATGTGGATGTTAGCTCAGGTCTGGCCAACCTGGCTTGTTGGTGCCATTTGCAGAGGTACCTTGTGGATTGTAGATGTGATGAGCAACTTGGTGATACAAATTTGAGTCCTAGTTAACCCTTGGCATGGTCCACTTTCACTTCTTTCCACCGTGGAAGTGTTTAGTGCCAACCTAATTGGTGTTACATGTTTGAGGTGTACACGCTTCATTAGGACCGACCTAATTGAGATAGGTCTTGGTTGTGAATGGTATAATTGCAATATAAAGTTGTGCAGAGCAAGGCAGAGAAGATGTTGTGAATGTGAATCAAGGGTAGTGAATTATGTGCGAGCTCAAATACTTATGACTCCAAAATGCAGTGAGTAGAAGGTGTCTATATTTCAGTGTGCTTGAAGTTGCTAGAGGAAGTGAGCTAAAGGTTGTGGATAGCAAGAAGTTGCAGTGGTGGATCTCTCTTGTTGCTCTGAGATAGTGAATCTCTCTATAACAATTTTCTTCTATTCTTCTCTCATCTAGATAGTGAGTCCTTCTGGGCAGTGAGCCTATTTGATTTTGGTGTTGTTATTCATATATATGTGAGTTAATCCTCACCATGGTTTTTTCCTTCTTGGGTTTTCTACGTAAATCTAGTGTTCCTATGTTTTTGGATGTGTTTGCATTGATGCTTCATATATTTACATTCTATTAATGCGTAATAAGAGATTGATGTTTGGAATTGCTTTGAGGGTTTAATGTTTTAATAGACAACTGATTCACCCCCTCCTAGTTTCCTTGTGCTTTCTCACATAAGCATTAGTATTGTTATCACTCTTGAGTGCACCCTTTGGAGAATGTTAATTCATTCTCTACTCAGTGGATAAACATGGAAACATCCTAAGGCCTATGGGTTGCCTATAGATTAGGATGAGTCTCTAGAGAGGGTTGGTTCCCTTGGATTTATCACCTAAAACTACTGTACTACTATTGTTTTATTGAGAGAAGGGAGAAAGATGGATTTAAAGTGACCCTAATTTATCTAGGAAGGTGATGTACTAAAACTAAGGTGACTTATTTTGTTGTTTAGACACACATTCTTTCAATAACATGACTATTTTTTTACAACTCTAAGCTCTATACCCTATGCTTGATATTCTATTGCAAGGAGGATGATCATAACCTGTTATTTTGAAGAAAATAATGAGTTTTCACACAATAAATAGCTACTTATATTTTTTCACAACTCACAATATAATAAGTAGAGTGTTTATAATGCTTGTGTTTTCCTTTTGATACTTGCATTGTGTTAGCAGGAAAAATTAGGTTAATAAGATCAAGCATTACAATCAAAAGCCAATCCTACCACCTTCAAAGAATCCATCTAAATGACATAAACATGAAAGTAAATCAATGAACAATGTCACCAAGATTGTATTGATTCCTTGGTTGGAATGTGGATTGCTTCTCAATAGTGAACAACCATAGTTGTCAAAGTTGCCATGATGATAGATAATATGCTCAAAATGCTTAATGGATTCAATATGCATGAGATGATAATATGATGCTATATGATTGTGTGGGATATGTAGATAAAAGGTCTTGGGGTATGGATTTGTTGGCACCCTCAAATTTTGCAAATTTGAAGTGCCTATCTCCTCTCGATGTGTCGATAAAGGCTAGGTTGATGTGCTGCTCAATCTACCCTAGATCCCACCTTCGCTGATTAAAATCTTGCAAATCAGAGATCATTTTGCAAATCTGTATGGTAGAAATTTATTTGGTACATATGGTAATATGCCTATTCAGTTTCGCGCTCCCTGGATGAGTTTTGATGGGTTATTTAATGCTTTTTTGACTGCGACTAGGCTAGATTTGGTGTTCCAAAAAGTTGCAAATTTTGCAATTTTGAAGGCGACCCATTTCTTGTTTTGGTTTAAAACTTCTCTAGTTCTAGTTTAATCAAAATTGGAGCCCATGCGATGCATTATTTTAATGCATTTCAGTTGCGGAGAACATGTCCAGTAGGCCAGTTTACAAAGGAGGTCCTAGAAATCTTTCAGCGATGCAAGTTTTGAGGAAATAGGTATGTTTTAAATAATTTATAATGGCCCTATGTAAATTTTCATGGCCTCTAGATATCCCGTTTGCCCGTAGTAAAGATGTACCATTTGCCCGGGGGAAGAAATTAAATATTTGCTATTTGCCTAAGTTAAAAAATGCAATTTAAAAAAACATTTATTGGCATATTTAATAATTTAAGTGATAAATATTATAAGGTAAGCATTACTTTATAATGTTTGAGGCAAAATAAATGTATTTTTGGGGCCTATTGCATGAGCGCACAACCCATTCTACCTCCCCTCTGCTGGTGTGTGATGGTGTGATTTGTCTTCCTCTAAGAAAATTTTGGTCTAAAATATTTATTGCAGTGAATGTTGGCACATTTTGATCACCATGGAGGTTTCTCTGGGGCTCTCTTGGGTAGAATCAAGCAGATTTTGTTGCAGATGAACAACTCTCACGTTTTTGGCTTTCTGGCAGAATTTTAGGAGTCTATTTGAGCTTGAAATTGCTGCTCCATGCTCTAAATTCATCCCTTGACCATTCATAATGCCTGGGCAGAGATTTTAAGTATGTTTGTGATGGATTTTGAGTGCCAGAATGGCCAAAAATGCCCAACACTACCATAAAAATGACCCAACAATGGAAAAATGAATTGGATAAATATGGTCTGTGAAGCTACAATATTTCATTCTCTGTGCTTTTGAAAGGTTGGGTGCAATCAAGGAGCTCATATGACAGCACTGCGGAGGGATGAGGGGCCCTCTAATGTACGACTGCAACTATGTGATAAACAAAGATTTGATAGTAAATTTTAATGCAACAATGACTTGATTGGTCTTTGGTAGCTCCAAGATTTATTTATTTTTGTCCTCTACTCTTTTGTTGGTAATTTCTAATTGTTCTCGAGGCTCATTGGCAGTGGCTTGTAAAGAAAGACTCACCTAACCACCTTAAATGTAGTACTTTTTGGCACCACATTCTATTGTCTATAAGAGAATGAGTGGTGTTTCATTGTAAAGTTGTTGAAGGATTGAGAAGCTTTTGAAGAGTGAAATACAGGTACAATTTTGACTGGTTGTCCTATTTTATGGTGTTGTAAGTTTCATTTTCTATGTGTTGTATGCATTTTTATGAGAAGATTATCAGTTTCAGATTGTGTTAAATGAATAATGTTGTGGCATGTATTTCTATTTGTTGTCTCCAATGTTATCTATGTTTCTATTTTGGGCTGAGTTACTAAAGGTATCTAAGTTCTTGAATGCACATTTGTTGTATTGCATATTTGGTTTCTTACCTCTACTTAAGGTATAGATTACATTTTTTAAATCAAATATGGAGAGGAATGTTTGATAGTAGAGATGTTTGTAAGAAGAGTTAATAGAAATACTCATTCGTGGGTGTTATCTGTAAGGTAGATGCAAGCTAAACCCTTTGAAATTTGTATGTGTGTTCTGCTGATGAGAAATACTCTTTGGAAAGAGACACTATGTGGCTTCATGAGTGTTGTCATTGATGGCAACAAAGTCCATCCCACTCATCCGCAGCACATAGTATGTCTCTACTAGAAGTTAGATTGAAGAGTGTTTTGGTCCGGTAAGCAAGAACAGAGCATGCAGCAAGGTCTGACAGTCAGGTCCGAATCTCTTAGAGGAAGTATCTCAACAAAATATGAACTTGGGGAGGTCAAGAGGTGTACCATGACTACTGCATTCCAGAGTTTGAGCCTCCAGTGATGAAAGAGAGAAAAGATATGAGCATTTAAGTGTTGGGTTCTTGACAGGTAGAGTAGACTGAGGAAGAACTGACCGGCAAAGCATCAAACCTTAATCCGGATGTGAAATTGATAGTGATCAAGCTACTTAAGGGATCATTCATGGTTGGCCGACATGATTGATGATTTCTATAACTATCTTTTTGATATGCATCACTTAGTAAGCATGGATTCAGTCGACAAACCAAAGTTTGGGAAAATATTGAGTATTCTGGATGATGACTAGAAAGATGTTGAAATCCTTGATGCAGATATATATACCAGATGGATTTCAGTATGAAGGTGTGTGTGGTGTGTGATAGTGTGTGAAGAAAGGCAAAGATAAGTGTGGAAGCAAGAATACAAGTCCGGTATGTGATAGAACAGTAACACTAAAGCAGAGGAAGAATGAAGTGCAGTAGATCAGTTTATTGAGCTTAACTAGAATTGAACCTCAACATATATGGATTCCTTTGATCAGTTCAAACACCTGGATACTTTCTTTATACCTTGTAGATAGTGAGTCTCTTGTAGGCAGTGAGCCTCTTGTGAGCAGCGTGCTCGGGCAGTGAGCCCTAATTGGCAATCTTGGGTTAGTCACCCTGTGGTTTTTCCCTTAACAGGGTATTCCACATAAAAATCCTTGTGTTATGTGTGTTGATTTCATTTCTACTTTCATGTTCATTTATGCTTATAAGTTTTGATACTGCACTAATTGTCAAAGAAGAAAAAAAAGTTAAATAATTAAGATAACTAATTCACTCCCCTCTCAGTTATCAACAATACTCTGCACATCTGAAGATTGACTTTGAACCCTAAGATAGGCATCAATCAACAGTTGGACAAATTTTATGATTCAAACCCTAATCTTACAACCTAAAATATAAAAATGAAACCAATACATCATTTGAAAATTTTAGGATTTTAAAAGTAGGATTTTAGGTTTTAAAATCCTCTGACACATAACAAATGAGCTAATGTCCAAAGCTAGTCACTTTGCATTTGTCATATAGTTTTGGTCTAAATAAGAGAGGATTTATCTACTTTTGTGTCAATACCCAGTTGAAGTCAAGATTTATCACGTGGGTATTGAAATAAGGGAATACCCCCCTAGGTTTTGCATAGCCTAAAGTGTAGAGGAGATAGAGAGTCAATCTCCTATTCATTGGCCACTGAACCAAGGATCTTGTGGATGAAAGATGACTACTTTTTAGGGAAAATCAAATAATCAGTTGGGAACACCAACATGATTGATGTGGATGGTTGTTGATATTGGAAGAAACGGGGTATGGTGATGTAGAATTGATATGATATGTAGATAGACAACATTGGTATGAAGTGGGATAAGTTGATGTGGAATTGATATGATAGGTGGATGGATTAGATTGGTATGAAGTTGGATAAGTTGATGGAACATTGACTTGAAAGGTTGGTGGATTAGGTTGGTATGAAGTGGATGGATATGACACATAGGATTGAGATGGCATTGGTTGATGGTGAATGGATAGAGGATGATGTGCTTGTTGGGTTTAACAAGTGTCTATGAAGTGTTGGGCTTGAGCTATGAGGTGTTGTATTTGAGGTGATTGGCTTGTTTGAAGTTGAATTTGTTGGATGAAGGCTTGTAGTTGTTGAATGAATCGTTGGTCTAGGGGTTGTGGTGCTTGGTAAAGCGTTTGGAGAAGGTCTTGGAATTGGGGTACTAGGTATTCTAATGTTGGCATGTTTTAAGGCTTACAACCCTTTTGGCAAGTGCTTGACTAGGATTTGGATGATGATGTTCAAGATTTGGGTGGCAAATGTGATTTTGAACGGGATAGAAGAAGACAGTCTATAAGTAACCAGAGGTGAGGCTGAATGCAACAAAGGCGATTGACAATAGCTCAAAGGCAACTGGGAATAAGACAAAGGCAATTTGCTGTTGATCAAAGATGAGGTTGTATAGCTCAAAGGTGATTTTGGATAGTTCAGAGGCAACCATAAGATATTTAGAGGTAAACCAAGTCAACCAAATGTGATTTGTTATTGATCAAAGGTGACTCACTATTGTTCAAAGACAATTTTCTATGACAGTGATTATTTTTTGACAGTTTTTGACAAGAGAACAAATAGCAAAAGACACAGGCACACAAGACAGTCACAAACATGTACAACCTAGGTTGGAAAGGGTACTACCTGTTGAATCCCTTCTTGGATTTCTCCAAATACTGAGACAAAGCGGACATCTAGAGCTATTGGTGACACTAGCCCCCCCTTACATAGCATGGGCACACCAATTTCTCTTACCCTTTAAATCATGTGAACCGAGGGAATTTCTATCTCTACAATGAATAGTACATGTAGGGCGGCTTCAGAGGTCCGACCTCCTACGTAAACAAGTAAAGGGATTTTGGCCTCTAAACAAATGGTTTCTAGTGAATATTCAGGGGACTGGCACGTTACCTGCATCTAACAAGCCACTTAAAGCTCTAACTAGCTCTACTAGGAGTCTCAAATACGCTAGGTACACCTCCTTTCAAACTAGCATTGTACGGTAAGCACTGATACCAGTTTGGACTTGGCTTTCACCTTATCCTATTTTGTATAGTAGACCAAATGAAAGTACCACTTGAGGTCATTCTCTTGGGGTGAGTACCTCTTTTCCCACCAAGGCAGGCCTCTCTAAAGATAATAACAAGTTCTCTTTCACCCAAGATCCATTTGATAGGCAAGGGGAGAGGATACTTTTGTTATTAACTTAAGGTTACAAACATGCACAACAAGCAAACAAAAAAGATAAAACAAACACAGAGCAAACAAGGTTCTTTTTAAGCACCAAAACCAAATGTTCCTAAATTGGTGAAAAATATGATGAGTCTTTGACTAATTGATCTTGCAACAGATTTGTTAGTAGTTTTAGATCCTCCTTTCTTTGGCAAATGACAAGATGCTGCAACAACAAATGTTAGCTGCCAAAGAAAATCAATTTGCAACAATATAAACCAAAAGTGAATAAACAATGATTAAATGAGACTATCTACAAATCAAATGCGATGATAATTGTACCAAAGGTGACTACCTACTGCTCAAAGGCGAGTCTGTATCATGCAAAGGTGACTGAGGATCATGCAAAGGCAATTTACTGTCAACCAAATGCACTCAAGTATATGAAATCTATAGAAACTCAAGATCTAGGATTAGGTAAATGATGAAAAGGCAAATATGAAGGCTCAAATAACCTAGAAGGATGGATTGCTTGAATTAGATCTTGGATTTTGCAACACAACAAAAAAAATTCCATTATATGATATGATTAGGTCAAAGACAAATCAAACCTCAAATAAACCAGCTTCAGGATGAGAAAAGACCCTTAGGGTTAGCAAATAACTAGCTTGCAACCCAGATTTGACACAAAAAAATCAACTAAAACCCTAGAAGACCTTGCAAAAATAGAAAAAAAATCAATAAATCCTAGATAACCAAAGGTGATCCACTGTCGAGCAAAAGTGAATGTCTGCGAACCAAAGGCGACCGAGGATCATGCGAATGCAATTTTCTACATACCAACTACGATTCAGGACCATGCAAAAGTGACAATCTACCATTTGAATGCGATGCTCTGCAGATCAAATGTGCTCTATGTATCTAGACTTCAAAATAACGTTCAAATAAAAAGATTAATCAAGGATGCGAGTCCCACCAGGTGTGCCAAAATGTGTTAGCAGGAAAAATTAGGTTAATAAGATCAAGCATTACAATCAAAACCCAATCCTACCACCTTCAAAGAATCCATCTAAATGACACAAAATGAAAGCAAATCAAAGAACAATGTCACCTAGATTGCATTGATTCCTTGGTTGGAATGTGGACTGCTTCTCAATAGTGAACAACCATAGTTGTCAAAGTTGCCATGATGATAGATAATATGATTAAAGTGCTCAATGGATGCTCAATAGATTTTATATGCATAAGATGATAATCTAGACGCTATATGATTATGTGGGATCCAGTGGAATGAGGTGAGAGGGTGTTTATATAGCTCTCTACTAAGATTGATCAACGGTGGAGATTAGGTGGCTATGTGAACGGTTGAGATTAAACAAGAAGCTTGGATGAATGTGTACAAGACATGTGTCCATAGAAAAAGCTTTTATTAAATGATTGTAGTTGGTTTGTTGGTAGTGATAAGATTGATTTTCTTAAAATAGGATGCTTTTCTATTTTAAGGGTTGAATGATGTGGATGATTGATTTTAGAACCAATTAAATCATTTTTTGTATTTGATTTAGGATATGACCTATCTTGTACACATAGAAGAATTTCATAAGATAATGAAATGATAAGATAAAAATAAATTAAATAAATAAATTCATTTAATTTATTTTCAAATGATAGAGGAAAAAGCTATTTTTAGAAAATTAGAAGAATCAATATAAATTAAATAAATACATTTATTTAATTTATATGCATGATGAGAACAGAAATACATAAAATATTGATTTTATTTATTTTAGAGGAATAATGAGATAATTAAATAATTAAATATTATTTAATTATATACGAATAATAGAAGAAAATAGATGATTGACACAAATGTGCTAGACAAAAGACATATGAGATGCAAGAAATTGACAAATGATGTGAAGGGTCAATTTTGGGTGTCTACATGCATAAAAAAAGCTTTTAATCAAACACAACTAAACATACATCAATTTTTGAAACATATTCATCATAGACAACAAAATAGAGAAGGTAAATTGAATTCTTTATTGAAATAGAAAGGTTTCGTACACAAAATGAGTCTAAAACTATCTTACTATGCTTGAAAAGTGTTACAGAAATGTTGTTCTACAACTGAGAGATAGTTACAATCTTTGTTTTTTTCCTTTTTCCATCTCAAAACATGAAAAAGAACTGGTGAAAACTAAGTCTAAGCCTTTGATATCCTCAACCCAACATGGGGAGACCAAAAGACTTAAAAGGGAAGAAAATTGATGACCAGAACTAGGTCAAACCTCTTTTTGGCACCCATGGAGTCTCCTAGTCTGATTTGACTTCATGCACGAGTTGGTTGACCCCTTCAAGCTCCTATAATCATGCTCTAGTTGTTCCTTGTTGCTTTTAAAGTCTTCAAACTACCCCTAGATACCCAGAGAGTGGTCAAAATTATCCCTAGATGCCATCAATAGTTGTCCTCATCATCCAGTTTCTCATTAAGGACCTCAAATTGACTTAGCTTCCACTTTGCCCAATAATAGGGTGTATGGAAAGAGTTAGGCAAATTTTGGGGTCTTTAAATTGCATGAAACTGCATCATAAATACTTGAAAACATTCGTCACTTACCATACTATCCCTATTGGGTCTTTATTAGAATGAAAACTACCTTCTAGTATCTTACAATCTCTGAAACTAATGGGAACTGGTGGGAACTCTTCATTCTATATGGTTACCTCTGTTGTGTTATTTGAACTTTATCATGATTCCTTTGTTGTGACTTTTGTCTTCTATATTGCTTCTTGAGGTTTACTAACTAAGATTTTGGTGTTTTAGACTGTCTTCTCTTCAACCACTAACATTCTAACCAGTCTACTTATCATGCTCTCTTGACTGATATGACTATCCCTAACATGACTGTGTTGATCATTTCTTCATTGCTGACTGTTGTCAAGACTGTCTTTGTCTTCATGGACTATTCATTGCATCCTTTGGGATTGGTGACTGCTCAAAAGAACAAGTGACTATTCAAAAATAGATTAAGGATTGTTCCTTAACTATGTAGAAGTCATGTTTGGTCTTCTTCTTTGTATAACATGGCCTACCTCTGTCCCATTTAGACCCTGACAAGTCTTAAACCTCTTTGAGAAATACAAAACATCTTTGACAAGAGTAAACACTAGCACCTCTAGGCTTGACAAAGTGTTTTTAGACTATCTATATACCCCTGATTATTCATTTCAGTGCCTCTTCACTGTGTAAAAGGGTTTATATCTTACCTTTGTGTACACTACATAGTAGTGACTTGCAAACCTTCTATGACACTTTTTTCTAAGAATAGCTTCTTCATCAAACTGTATCTTGTCATTGTTTAGGTGTTCATCATTGTTTAGGATTGTTGTTGTATCTATCATTCACTATTCTTAAGCACTATTGACTATTCTTATTTCCTACATATTATTCCATATTCTTTCTATCTTCCATCTGCCTGCTCAATATCACACTATATCTGCACTCTTATCCTTCTTAAGTCACCTTTTATCAACACTCTATTCTTGTCCTTGTATTAGAATGAGGGTGCAAACTCAGAGATTTGATAGCAGGTCCATAGACTGCTACTAGACCCTAAGACCTTCTAGCAGAGCTTTTAATTTTATCAATTGTAACTCCTTTGTAGTGATGGTCTTAAACCTCATAATATCCTTTAGTTTTCCTTCTATTGATGCATCTTGACTGTAGCCTTGCTCTTTATCTATCTACTCTACTTTGTGACTACCCTTATGAAGTCTTTCTTTCTCTCCATAGTCTCTCATTGTCCATGCAAGGATTTTGATGGCTCTATTCACTATTTTTGACCTCACTATAGAGTATTCCTTGTCCTTAAACACCTTGTAAGACTTTAACAGACCTGTAGGTATTTATTTTCTCCTTTATTGATAGAATAAGAATATGAAAATTTGCAGGCCTAGGAGATCCTTCTCATCACACTATTCATGTACTAACTTCTTCAAAACTTCAAATGACTGATCAAGATTTTCTAGACACTATTGTCTTCAACAAGCTTTGATAATGCTCTTTGATCTTTTAACAATAGATGGTCATCTTTAAGATAGTGTTTCTTTGACCTTTGACAGTCACTTTACATGATTGTTCTAGTGTCTCTGTGGGAACAAAACCTCTAATTGGTCTTAAACATGACTATACCTTTCATTTGTGAGTCCTAACTTCTATCCTCATAGTCTTAAGATGACGATGATAAATCTTATACAAAGCTCTATAACCTTTAACAAGTTTTTAAAAACTTACAACCAAACATAAACTTCCCATACCTTAGTATCCCTTCCTCTATTATGCAAACCTTCATGAGGGTAGTGTAGGTTTACTATGAAATGATGATTTTTTTTTATAGTGCCTTCACATAATGTCTCTATCCTTTTTGTGCTTCATTTGATGCTCCCTTAATAGTCTTGACTGTTCTTGAACTATGCTGACTGCCCCTTCCTTATGATTGTCTCCTTATTTCTTGAAACTTTGTCTTCCTTTAGGCCTTCATGCCTTTGAAATTCCTAATAGTAGGTCTATGTCTTTCCTTGTGATCTATGATGGCTTGCATCCTTGCATTCTTTATATGCAGTCACTGTCTACCTTTGTCTCTAGTCTGCAGGGGTATATCTTCATGGTTTATACTTCTTAACTCATTGGATCATGATAATGGCTTCATTCTTCACTCTTGCAAACCTCCATCCTATTGCTACAAAGATATCGGTTGTGTCTTCATTACTCTTACTCACCATTTAGAATCATACCCATTGTGCTCAGTGTCCTCACCTTTGATGGTTGTGAAAGATCTTTTTGAATGATGATGCAAAATATCCCTTCACTACTCCATTTGTTAAATGATTCTTCATATTCTATCTTGTCTAGTATTCTTCATCATGTAACCATTGTATTCTCTTTGATGATATGCTCTCGGAGTCCACTATCTTGCATGAAGCCTTGAACTTGTGACAAGAACTTCTGCAATGTTCCTAGATCCTCTTTGTGCATGAAACCTGCAACATCAGTTTGAAAACCTAAAAACATTCACACCAAAAATGTCAAGGGCACAACCTAACGCTAGAATGAAACAACCTAACCTGAACCTAGGATCCTTAACTCAAGGATAAAACCTAACTCAAACTCAACCTGAGTTTAATCAAGAAGATGGCTAGAACGTGGTTTTGAGTTTTAAGAGTAGTTTCCCTCCACTATGGTATGGACTTTTTTGCAAACTATAAGGTTTCTAGACGTGGAAGGAGATTTTAACCTTTTATAAAGTTGCATGCAACGTGGGATTCCATGTTTTGGACGTGGGAAAAGCATTAAAACCCTTTGATTTTTGACTATTAACCAAGTATACATATGTGGAACATGGACAAGAAAGCCTTTTTGATAGGAGAAATGAAAAGACACTTCAAATTTCCTCTTAGAACCCCATTTAAACAAATGTTGAAACAATTGTTTCTTTTTAAAAAACAAATTAGACCTTACAAGACCTTTAAAACCCCATAAAACCCAAAAGCTTATAGTACAAACTATATCACCCTTGACCTTATGAGTTTGGTAATTATGACTTCTTATGACTTAAAGATGACAAATAATAAATGATAAGATCATGACCTTTACATTGCTTATTTGGCTAGGAAAACCAAATAGGTAACATTTTTGCCGACCTCTAATGGAGTTTTGCCTGCCAAAACTTGCAAGACTAGCTGCCTTCACTTTCCATTGGGCTACAGAGTTAAAGAAACACCTAAAACAACTCAGAACAGACTTGAAACACTATTGTTAACACTTTCAAGATAGCAAGATACAAACTAAAACAAACTCAAAACTACCCAAAAACAGACTGCAAATGTGCATTAGCACTTGGAGGAAATGAAAAACTCCTAAAACCTATGTGCAACAACACTTATTGACTCAAAAACTTAGACTAATATGTATAATAGTACCTTTTTTTATCCTTAAAAACAAAGTTTGAGGTGTATCCCATTGACTAGGATAGGTAGAACTTCACCTTCCATGTTGGCCAACTGAAAAGCATTATGTTGTTTGCACTTAGAAATGATGAATGGATCACTCGAAAAAGAGTCAAACTTGGAGTGTTTCCTAGGACCGCTCTTTAGCTCATCCTACTTGAGGACAATATCACCTTCCTTGAAGATTCTAGGGGTTGTTCTTTCATCAAAAGTCTTTTTCATTTGCATTTGATGCACTTCTAGTTGTTACAATGCTTGCATCCTAGTTTCTTCTAGCTCCAATAACTCAACAAGTCTTACCTTTGTGGGACCTTTCTCCATCATTTCCAGCTCCTTCATGAGACTCAAAATTGGTAGCTCAACTAAAATCAGGAGCCTTTCTTCCCTTCCATACACAAGCATGAAAGGGGAATGTCCTGTGTACCTTTTAGGAGTAATCCTATCAGCCCATAAGCTTGATTTCAACTTTGAATGCCAAGTTCTCTAGTTGTCCTCAATGGTTCTCTTGATGATCTTGATTAAGTTCTTGTTTGTGGACTTAGCTTGTCCATTGCCATGAGGATAGTAATTAGAGGATGTACTTGTTGGTTATGATGTTATGCATAAACAAACATAGATAAAGAAATGCAAATCAAACCTTTATCATCTTGAAAGATACACCAAATTCAAAGAATTCATGATCCCAAGTCTCCATGGATTAGTTCATAATCTATTGATGCTTCTCATTATTTTGATGCACCTTGTTGTTTTCCATTCAAGGGGCCTTATGTTTTAATTCCAAGAACTGATGTTTGGACATCTTGAATTTCACCTGCCTTCTATGAATTTCTCAACACACAAGGTTAATCCAACTATATATAAACAGATGATGCAGATATTTTCTAAGTTTGATCAATTCTTTCGTTCCTCCACTGATATAAGCTAGATTTCACTTCTACACTGTAAATTTATCTAATGATGTGCCTGTAGGTAGATATTTACATGATTATTATCATTATTTATGCTTAATTGCATGATATTTATCATTTCAACATGTTGTTTGGCTCAAATATGCTATTAATATTCAATTACCTATGTGATATCAACATATTTTACTATATTTTACTTGAGATTTTCAGTGATTTTGCAATTGTGATAGTGATTTTTAAAATGAAATCAAACAAATTTGAATGAATGCTTGCTTATTTTTTCTAAAATGAGTGAATATTCAGCCATTGATCGATATGCATTCTTGATACTATCATGAAGAGAAGGAAATCAAACCATATGTTCACCAGGATGTTCCACAACTAGATATGATTGATGCTAACTTCGATGGAAAAGGAATGAAAGCAACAAGCACAACATGAAATGCACTCCAAGGGATGCAACAAATCAAAGTACAAGTCAAGAATCCATTCACAGATTACTCAAAGTTTACAATTGTATGTAATCCAGAGCTTCTTCTTCATTAAGTATACAAAAGAGATGCACATTTATAATTAGCCTTGAGAGGTAGTCCTAATGCTTCAGCAATCTAATCTCAATTAAGTTTCAAATGAATACAAAGTGTATTCCATCTCCCTTTTATAGAACAAGGGGAGGAAGTGGTTACAAAATGATCCTACAATCAAGATTTATCAATTAGGATCAATGGTCTGTATCACTCCTTGACCAAGTCAACTGGTAGACACATGGCATAGGTCACCAATTGGCAACCATCTAGTAACATATCATATACATGACTCTACCCCATTGCATCATGCCTATTCTTTATCTTCCTCATTAGTGGATGAGTCTTCTTCTTCTATGTGCACACTAATCACCCCTCTGATGGGCTCATATGCTTGCACTATGCGTTCAACTTTTCCTCCATCTTGGACTTTGGCCTTGGTAACTGCATGTTCTTGTGAATTGAATTGTGCTTGCAATGCAGACCACTTCTTCTTTCTGCTATTCAACACTTCATTATATTTTTCCACCTTTGCCTTCATCCTCATGGCTTTGTTGATTATATCCTGTGATAAATGATTGAGGGGGTCATCTGTAGCAGGCTTGAAATTATCTTGGAAGGCTTTGACTGCAAAATCTGCATCCTAATTTTCAATTTTCCCCTCTACCTTTTCCTCAAGTGCTTCCAGGATTTCTACTTGATCAGACAGAAGTTTGTCCAATTTAACACTGATATCCCTGAGTTTTGTATTGCATTTCTTGGGAATATCACCTTCAAATTTGGTATCCTCATACCATATGCTCAATATTTTTGATGTCTGGTTATTCAATATCTTGTTGTAAACTAGAACACTTACATCTATAAGTTCCATTTCTACTAGGGCGGTCAGATGTTTCTCAATCTTGATTGATCTTTGCCCAACTTCCTTTTGTAATTTATCTACCTTGCTCTTTAATGTGCTGAGTAGATTCCAATTATTAAGGGAGGTTTTTATTACCTTCTTTGCCTCTGTGATGAATTGAATAAACCACTTATCCATCATATGTGCTTTGTGCTTCATGATGTCCAATCCTGTTATATCATCCTATGATATGATGGTCAGTGGGGTGGATGTGCTGACAGGGATATTAGTAGGGTCTACTAGCCCCTTTATGAATGTGTACAACTAAGCAATGTGCTCTTTGTGCACCTTATTTTTACTCTTCTCTTTCTCTACTCTATTCAATAAAGAATCAATTATATCTTTGGCCTCTTGGCCCTCTTGTTGTTCTATGGCAAAGCCCAAGTCAACAGTGGTTACTTGGAACTCACTGGCACTTATCTCGCCCTTGGCTTTATCCACCATAGGTATAGCTACTTTAGTTGTTCTCCTACCTATTACCGAATCTCTTTTTATGGTTGATGTGGCCCTAGCCCTTCTCTTTGGTTTGGCTATATTGGCTGAAAATAATGTAGAGATATCAAAATTTGATACAACACTTGATGGAGGAGGGTTTACCTTGTGCTGTAGACAATATGGCACATCACCTTTAGGCCCTTCTTGGCCTATGTTCAATGTGAACATCTTGTGACTGTTTATCCTGTTCCACTCTTGGTGGTGACTGCTCCTTTTCTTGTTCATCAGGTACCTCCTCATCATTTTCCTCCTCATGTGTAGGGACATCTTGTGTTATCTTTTCATTCTTGTCTTTCTCATCTTGTGATGGTGGTGGATTCACATGAGGGTTTGGATCGTTTTGACCCAGCATATCTTGATGATCGTTCTGACCATCTTCATTCACATTCTCATTCTTTTCTTGATTTCCATCTACTTGAGGGCCTTGTTCCCCATCTTTTGGTATATCTACCTCTTTAGGAGCTTGGGGTTCAATTATCTTTGTATGCAGCAATATAAATTTCTATTAAAAAAGGTAAGAAACTATTGCAAACCCTAGAAAATTATATCAAATGCACCACCAAATAGATCAAAAGATATGATAAAATAAATGTTACCAAACACACTTAAAAATGTGGTTGCTCAGATAATTGCATAACTCCACAATAGTTTCTCCAGGGGGTAATAAATGAAAATGAGTTTGATTTTTATAAAGTTTTGGGGACGGTTTCAAAAGTGGTTTGAACAGTGGAACAAATTTGGTTCGGTAAATGGTAGTTAGGGTTATGGTAGGTATATAACATGTTTTGATTATGTGAATCGTAAATAATAAATCAAGTTTATTAATCTTAATTTATTATTTATAGGAGGATTTTAGGTTTAGTAAATACTAAATTATTTTTAATTTATTATTCACGGGATATGGTAAAAGGTAAAAAGATTTAATTAATTAATTAAAATTAATTAAATTTCATACGAAGGGAGGACTTAAGAAATTGATCGTAGGTCAATTTTTGATGTCTACATTTTGCCCCTCTTTGAGACGATGTTGCAAAGCAATGCCATTTCAAAGAAGATTAAAACATAGGCTTTGGATTTGGATTCGATTGGATAAGGTTGGATAGGATGGGGCTCAAAACATAGGCTTTGGATAGATGATGCCCCCTCAAGAGGCTATCTAGGGATGAAGGAGATGGGGAGGCTCTTGAAAAAGGAAGTGAAGGAAAGGAGATAGAGTTATGTGGATGAAACTTTGAACAACCTGATGTTTGATATAGCACCTGACATTATGCACCAAGGTATAAAGACCAGGGTGATGATGTGTCAAATGTAGAAAGGAGTAAAGTCGCAAGCAAGCATATGCCTAATGGCACCATGATATGAAAGACCATGATGACGGTGTGGCAGGTATGTGGCAAGGACCAATAACAGACACAAAACAACAATGATTCAACACACGCAAACAAAACAAGTAAAGCATGCATACACATTGTTGCCCCTAGATAGAAAAGCAAAAGAAGAATCAAAAGACTTATTCATGACAGAATAAATAAAGACAGTAAGATCTCAAGCCAAAGATTAACACGATAAATGGATAAGTGCATGTTGTGTGAATGATATATCCCTGGATAAGATAAGGTAAATAAAGGATGGTTTGGCCTGGGGGATCTACAACTTAGTTACTGTGATCAAGATCAAATCGCTAGGTGTTGAGTTGCGCAATTTTGTCGAAGAGTGTCAAAGTGTTTTTGAGATATGGTTTGGAATGTGCGAGTGTCAAAAATTGGTTTGTGTTTGCTTTGTTTGATTTTTGTGTTTTTAGGAAGGTGAATGATTTGATGGAGAGGAAGGATGAGGATGCGGTGCTAAAAACTTTATTATGGGATTGCATGAGATTGGAAATATAGACGAACTCAAGAGTTGATTATGAGGAACCCAAAAGTACCAAGACACATAGCCCTACACAGGTGGACAAAAGAGTACTAGGATGAGAGTAGGTGAAGGTATGGGAAAAGACTAATGAAAAGGCTAGTGATAACAGAATGTAGAATAGATGGAAAGACAATGCAATATGACTAGATGACACTGAGTAGATGTGTATGGCAAGATATGGATGGGGGCTGAAGGGAGGACAGATTTTATTATGGATGGGAGATGGATGATGGAGTGATGGGTGATGTGAAAAAGCTACCTAAAGGATGGTGGGGACAACTTGAATTCTACACATGGTGCCTGCGAACAGGTTTTCACCATGGTACTTATCCAGGGCGCCACCGAAGTAGTTTTCACCATTGGATGAAATGATTTTTCTTTACTATTTTGATTTTTTGTTTTTTGTAACTTGGATACTCTAAGTTAGGTATAGAACCATTTGAGATGGGCTATGTTGATAGGCTCTTTGAAAGGTTGACCTTCTAGAGTGGAAAGTTGGTAAGCTCCTGATCCATAGCTCTCGGTTGCAACAAAAGGTCCCAACCAGTTAGGTTCAAACTTCCCTTTCTTTGCACGATCAGCTAGATTTCTTTGATTTTCTAGTAGAACAAGATCTCCAAGCTCAAATTTACAAGGCTTCATTTTCTTGTTGTAACCTCGGCACATGAGATTTTGATAAGCTTTCATATGATTAAGAGCTGTAAGTTGCTTTTCGTCCAACAGTTCAAGCTCTTGTAATCTTGACATCTGATATTCTTCATCTAAAATCAAGTGTTGTAAGAATACTCACAAGGATCAGAGCTCAATCTTAATGGGTAAAATAGCTTCCGAACCATATACCAAGGAATATGGTGTAGCACCAGTAGGAGTGTGGATACTGGTTCGATACGCCCAAAGAGTGGGATGAAGTTGTAAGTACCAATCACGACCAGCCTTGTTTACCGTTTTCTTCAGGATTTTCAAAAGAGTATTATTAGTTGCTTCAGCTTGGCCATTGCTTTGCAGATAATAGGGAGTAGAAAAGTGATGTTGGATTTTGAATTTATTACAAAGCTCTTTGACATCTTGATTCTTAAATGGGCAACCATTATCTGTGACTACGTCTTGAGGAATACCATAGCGGCAAATGATATAATGGAAGATGAAATTAGATATTTGCTTTCCTGTAATGAAAGTAAGAGGAATTGCTTCAACCCATTTAGTGAAGTACTCAGTAGTAGTGATAATAAATTTATGACCATTTGAGGAGGATGGATGTATTTATCCAATGAGATCAAGCCCCCATTGTGAGAACGACCATGGAGTAGTGATAGTTTGTAGTTCTTGTGCTGGTGCATGAATTAGATCACTATGTTGTTGACAAGGTACACATTTCTTGACAAAATCATGCACATCCTGCTCCATAGTAGGCCAATAGTATCCTGTGCGAAGCAATTTCTTGACTAAGGAAGGACCACTAGAATGAGAACCACAGATGCCTTCATGTATCTCATACAAGGCAGTTTGGCCTTCTTCCAGTTTAAGACATTTAAGCAGGACACCATCTAGTGACCTTCGATAAAGCATGTTGCCAAGGAGGACATATTGGGAAGAACGGTGAATGAAGGAGCGATGTTGGGATTTGGAAAGATTTGGTGGGATGATTTGGCTATGAAGGTAATGGTAGATCTCATTGAACCAAGTGGAGTTAAGACAAACAATATCACATACCAACTATGATTCGAGGATATTGAAAGCTGGTATAAACAATTGTTTTATTAGGAATTCAATTTTGTGATCATTCCCAGGCATCTCTATCATTGAACCAATTGTGGCCATAGCATCAGTAGCTTTGTTGTGAAGCCTTGAGATCTGTTCAAATATGTTTTGAATGTATCAACTAGTTTCTTGTATGACATTAAATTTTCATCTTTTGTTTGATATTCATTGTTTACTTGCTTGATCACTAGTTGAGAATCTCCATGAACTTGTAAGTCTTTGATATTCCAGGTTATAACGAATTTCAATCCTTTGATTAGTGCTTCATATTCGGTGATGTTGTTTGTACATGGAAACTGAATGTGAAATGATTTTGGGATATAATCTCCTTGAGGTGTAACAAAGAGTATTCCAGCTCCGGAGCCACGTTGAGTATGAGAACCATCAAAATATAATTGCCAAGAGGGAATAGTTTCTATGTCCAAAATTGATTCATCAGGAAATTCTGTTACCATTGGATTATCTGATTCTAGAGGTGCTTCTACCAATTGATCTGCTATTATTTATCCTTTTATAGCTTTTCTATCAACGTACTCAATGTCAAATTCGCTAAACATCATCACCCATTTTGCCATACGACCAGTCAGAGTTGCTCTAGATAGTAGATATTTGAGAGAACCAATCTTTGATAAAAGCTTAGTTTGATGACTCAACATGTAATGCCTAAGCTTTTGTGATGCAAAGACAACTACGAGATATGCCTTTTCAATAAGTGAATAATTCAGTTCATAGCCCACCAAAGTTCTACTGATATCATAGATTGCTCATTCTTTATCATTATCATCATTTTGTGCTAAAAGAGCCCCTAATGCTACTGATGTTGTTGAGATGTATAAAATAAGGGGTTTTCCATGAATAGGTGGTGCTAACACAGGAGGAGATCCTAGGTACTCTTTAAGTTTATCAAATGCTTCTTGGCAGTTTTGATCCCAGATAAATTGTTTGTTTTTCTTCAACAAGTGAGTAAATGGTTGACACTTGTCTTCAAGCTGAGCGATAAACCTCCGTATGGATTGTAATTTTCCTTGCAAATATCTGAGTTGTTTTAGATTTTGAGGAGGCATTTCCATTATAGCTTTGACTTTTGTTACTCCAAATACACACTTCTTAGGATTTAGTCTGACATTGTACTTTTGAAGACAATCAAAAATATTTTCCAAAAAGTATAGGTGGCCCTCTCTAGTTTTGGATTTAGCTAGTATGTCATCTACATTATCTTCCATCTGTTTGTGAAGCATATCATGAAAGATAATAGTCATTGCTCTTTGATATGTGGCTCCGGCATTTTTTAGACCAAAAGGCATGACAAGCCAACAATATGTTCCCCAGACACAAATGAAAGAGGTTTTATGTTGATCTTCTTCAGCTATTATAATTTGGTATACCAAGAAAATTGATCCATCAATGATAACATCTCATGTCCTGCTGTCAGATCCACTATGATATCAATGTTTGGTAATAGAAAATCATCTTTTAGACAAGCTTTGTTGATGTCTCTGAAATCATTACAAACTCTGATGGTTCCATTTGGCTTGGCTACAGGTACACTATTTGAGATCCATTCGGGATAATCTATCGGTTTGATGAAACCAATTGCCAAGAGCTTTCTAACTCTGCTTTGACCATTAAGGCAATTTTGGGATGCATCTTTCTCAATTTTTACTTGATTGGTTTTGTTCCTAGATGGACTGTTAAATGATGTACTGTTAGTGATGGATCTAATCGTGGTATATGTGCATAGGACCAAGCAAAATTGATTTCTCATTTTCTGAAGAAAGAATTGAAGTTCCGAGTTTCAAATTCTGATAGTGACTGTGTTGCATATGTGATCTTGGGTTCTTTTATAGTTCCAAGATTCATCTCTTGTGTCTGTTCTATGAGTATAGTGGACTTTTCTTGGTGTGCCCTCACTTTGGGAAGGTTAAATTCCTCATCCTTTAGCCTCTTGAAGAGGTTTTCCCCATTGGATACGTCTTTTTTTATCGTCCGAAAGTGCCACAAAGTGGTTTTTACCAGGGGACGTTATTTTTATATTTTTATTTTTCTGACTAAGGAATTTAATGGATTCCCCAAAGTAGGAATTAGAGTGTAGTTCAATAGTGTAGCCAATCTTGTGATCTTTGATAGGTAGATGAGTACAAAGTCCCAGAAATTCACCAATAGCCTCATCATTTTCAAAGACATCAAGGACAGGAGGTCCTTGTTGGTCCCAGTCAATGAGATTTGGATAAACAAGGGATAGTGAATGAGATGAAGTGGATGGGGTGGATGAGGAAGATGGTGATCAAAGGAATAAGTGATGGTATAGATGGAATTATCCTCGAAGACATCGGTGACCGCTTCAAAAGGATCTATGAAAGTGTCTTGATTAAAAGACTCAACTGTGGGAAAAGCTTGTGCCACTTCATCTAAGATAAACTCAACATCGGGTGACTCATGCTTAGTGGATCCAAATCCTAGCACAACATGCTTAGGTCAACGATGAAACTCTAAAGGTTCTAAGATGCCCTGTTGTTGTTGCCCAAGCTGACCTTCTGTATAGCCCAACTTTTTAATGATAGGATAACCTCTGTGATATATACTTAATGGTAATTGTCTTTGTTCATCTTCTTCACTATAGATCCATTTCGAGATGTTGTCTTCAATGGTTTCTTGACTCATTTGCCCCCAATATTTGAAATGTTTCAATTGCAGATGAGTAACCAAGACATGATTAATCTGACAAGGTTGCCCATAGCTCTTAGATGAAAGAGGAAGTTCATTAATATGAAATAGAGTGTACTCCCCCATGCCTTTATCACTGATCTTAGCCTTGATCTCCGATTGGGAAGAAAATGGTGTGGATGATGAAGATGGGGTGAGGGTGGATGGCTTAATGTATTTGGATGATGGTTGGGCAACTTCATTAGTTTGGCAATAATTTTGATGTCAATAGGGGCCCTCCAATCATCTGCAATATTGAAATGGGTGAGGGTCTGCTTGTATGGTAATCTCACGATCATTAAATGGGAATTTATGCATTGGTGGTATGTGGAAGGTACATCTCTCATGGCATGAATTAATGGACACCCTAGGAGAATGTTGTAGGGGAGATCAAGATCTAAGCCCTAACATGTAGTTTCCATTGTAATAGGGCCAACCTTGATTAGGAGTCTAATTATGCCTGCCAAATTTCTTTCTTCGTCATCATAAGCTCTGATCGTAATTTGATATTTCTCATCAGAGTATCCCAGTTGTTTTATTAATTTGAGGGTACATAAATTCAAAGATGATCCACCATCTATCAGGACCCGTTTCACGATATGTCAGTTAATGATAACTTCTAGATGAAGGGCTTTGTTATGGAAGTGTTCTATAGAGGAGTTTTCTAGCTCTGTGAAGATGAGATGAGGAGTGGATGTAAGAGCCCCCACCATAGCTTGGAATTGATCTACATCAATATCACCTGGTACTTGAGATTCTATGAGGGCTTTATCCAAGATTTGTTTGTGTTGGGGGGACATTCTTAAAAGCTCTAGGATTGAGATCTGGGCAGGTGTATTTTTCAATTGATCTAGGATATTATATTTGGGTACATTATGGGATGAAACAAGAGGTCTTGTGGAATGATGGGATGAAATAGGAGGTCTTGTGGGATTAGGTGGAGGAGGATTTCCCTTAATAGTAATATGGCCTCTACATGTAGTGACATCACACTCGGGAGCTCTACCTCTAATAGTTATAACATTGACATGAGGATATGAAACTTTAATACGGCTAACTAAGCTGTGGTTGCTATAGTTGTAATGAACTTCATGGTGTGATGTGTTATCAACATTATTGGCTCTATTATTTTTTTGCCCATGTGGAGAAAATGGTTCTTGGTAGGCTTTGAGCTTCTCATTGGGAGACTCATGAGGTATTTGATCTATGTTTATCTCTCCTCGATCAATTAGATCTTGGAAATAAGCTTCAGTCTCATGCATGAATTAGTGGCATGTCCATCGACACGATGGTATTCACAATATTGATCTTCTCAAAACCAATGGGGTTTTGGTTGACTGTCATCATAAGGTTTACCAATGTCAAGAAGTTCAATCATGTTTGCTTGTTTAAGTTTCTGAAATATTGATTCCAGAGGTTCTGCTAAGTCTAAAAATTTGCGTGGTGGTCTCATACCTGAAAGGGTAAATTTCTTCTGTATATGTGGTGGACAATCTCGAGGTGTATTATGAGTTGATGAAGAATTGAGGACAAATGGTTTGTTTTGCACATTTTAAACATGTTTTGTATCAGTGATTCCATCATTCACAATGTTCTTGTTTCGATTCCAGTATCGTGATTTATCACTATTTTAGTTTTTGGAATCGCGATTGTGATTGTCTTTGTAAATTTTAATGAGACCTTTGTTGATAAGGGTCATTTCAATCATCTTGCCTTTTGTCATGATTTCTTCAAATGAATCAGAGCATTGCACTTGTAAGTGAAAAGCTAGCTCTTGATTAAGATTTTGCACAAAAATTGGAACCAGTTATTTCTCAAGAATATGGCAAGGAAGTCGACTAACAATATGCCTCCATCTTTATAGGAAAGAAGCAAGGGTTTCCCCTCATTTTTGTTTAGTATTATTAAGGTCTTGCATGGAGGTGTCTTGTTTGATGTTGTAGGCAAAGTTCTTGACAAACTCCTCTACTAACTATTCAAATGAATTGATGTTTCTTGGGAGACGTGAGAACTATTCAAGGGCTAACCTAGCCAAACTTTAGGAAAAAGTCTCATTAAGTATGTGGGTTCGTATCAAAATTCCATGCATGCTATATATAATTCACAAATATGATCGCGAGGGTCACCTTTTCCTTTGTATTTGTCAAATTTTGGTATTTCAAGATTTGCAGAAAAAGGTACCATGATTAAAGATTTGTCAAATCGATCAGGGTATAGTTCTTCAAATTAGTATTTCTTTTGTCGAGCACCAATCCAATTATCGATGATTTGTTTAATTTCATCTTGAAAGGGTGGAGTGGTGATTGATTGATTGTGTAATTGTGTTTGGGGTGATGTTTGTGGGTGATTTTGATGATGTGACAATGATTGGGATTGTTGGGCTGATTGGAGTCTCAAATTTTGTTGTAATGATTGGGCAAGTTGTTGTTGTAGCTGAAGGACTTGGGGATCAATAGGTTTTGAGGATGAGACATTGGTAGGGTTATAGTTTCAAGAGGTTGAGGGTATGGAAGTAGATATCTGGGTTGGTTGAGTGTTGATGTGATGGACATGGATAGAAGAAGTTTGAGGTATGGAAACATGAGTTGTATTGGGGATTAATCAAGATGAGGGAATGTTAGAGGTTTTTGGTATAGAAGATATAGGGATAGATTGTGAGATTCCTAATGGTGAAATGGAAGGGGTTGCAAGAGATGACCCTAATGAAGGAAACGATGAAGGTGTAAGTGATGACTGAATGGGTTGAATCACGGGGATAGATTGTGAGATTCGTAATGGTGGAATCGACGAGGGTGTAAGTGATGACCTTAATGAAGGAAATGATGAAGGTGTAAGTGATGACTAAATGGGTTGGATCACGGGAGGAGAATAATCTAGAGGCATCCCCAATGTGTAAGTATGTGAGGAGATAGATTGGGAGATGTTCGACATAGGTGTTGAAAGTGGTTGATGGGAAGAGAGGGGTTGGATTGCAGGAATAGAGGTATCTTGTGGTATTCCCAAGGTGAAATTTTGTGGTGTTGTGATAGATGAGATAGATTGGGACACATTTGACATAGATGTTGAAAATGATTGATGGAGAGAGGAATTAGTTTGAGCTTTGGACTTGGCTTTTTATGATTTTCTTCATGCTTTTTCTCTCTCATAAATATCATCAGGGACTCTAGTTCCACAATCATAAAGATATTGCATATAATAATCAGGATCATGATCCATGGAGAGATGAACAAGTTGTAAAGTTTTAGGATCTTGTTGGAGTTGAAGTGCAATTGGATTCGTTTTAGTATACACATGTGTGGATTTAGGAGTTTTGGGAGTAACTGGTTGGTCTGATACATCATCTTGAACATCTATAGAAGTTGAAAGGTCTCCAAGTGGATCATTATGAAAATATGATGATGAACTAGGATTTTGCTGAGAGGAATTGATTTGATGATGGATGGGCTCTTCTTCAAGGAATCCTGAGGATTGAGGTTGCCATTTTTGAGGAGTGAACTCCATATTGTTTTTCTTGTCTTGCACACGAGTAGTAACCATGAAAATAGATGACAATTTGGAATGGTAAAAAGCTCTAAGATGGATATATATGGATGATATGAAAGACTCCAAAATAGGTATAAATCAAGATGTGGATATGGATTGTTTGATTTAGGACAAAAATAGAGTTAAAATGATAACTCAAAGAGACCAGATGGACCTAGGATTAGATACAGATAAGGGGTTCCTTTAAAACACTCAGGGTTACGATATGCCTAAGGAAGAAAGGAGATTAAAATGCCACCTCTACTCAAGGGAAGTCAGGGCTTATTGAGTAGAAAGGATAAGATGGCAAGGATACACTAACTTAAGAATGGTCAGGGCCTCTTAAGCAAATGGATTGGTATGGGATTGATTAGAAAAAGGTCTGTCTCTTGATGACTTAGATGTTGATATATGATTACTAGGAAAATGGGAGTCCATTATTGGAAAGAGATTTTGGGAATGGATATGGATGAATGATCAATTGAGAGAGCTTCTTATGATTCAAAGTATCAAGGTTCCACATGAAATGTGACACGAGGATGAAAGGTTCCCAATTCTGAAAGCCAAGTTGATGATATAGGAGACAAGTTGTAATGGTGATGATGATTCAAGCAAGCACACACATCAATCATATAAGACACACAATTTGATTGGTTGTTTTTAATGACACCTTGATGTTTTACAAACACTTGTAAACATGCATGATCCTAGGCTAGGAAAGGACAATACTTGTTGAGTTCCCACTTGGTTTTACCCACCCACACCTATTTATGGTGTATAGCTCTAGGAACTTGGGGCATAGGCTCCCCCTTACAGTGCACTCACTTCTTAGGCACACCAAGTTCCAGCTCCTAGGATGCACAGATCTTGAGGTACCTTGCTATCTCTACCATAAGCTATGAAAATGTGGGACGGCGATCAGAGTTTCCTCCTGTATCAACAAGTAGACAGTTTTTGGCCACTAAACAAAGGTTCATAGTGAATATCTAGGGGACCGGCACCCCACGAGCATCCAACAAGCCACTTAAGGCTCTAACTAACCCTACTAGGAGTTTTATATACACTAAGGTACGCCTTCTTTCAAGCTAGCACTGTATGGTGAGCGCTAATATCGGTTAGACGTGGTTTTCACCTTATCCTCAATTTATATAGTAGGCCAGACGAAAGTTCCACTTGGGGTCACAAGTGAGTTCTCCTTTCAGATGTGTCTCAAGAGTAGGCCCACTCTAAAGGGTAACAAAAGCAAGGAAACATGTTTTTGATCTCCCAGATTGCACGAAACACAAGGAGAGAGCATACACAATGCCTTTGCCTCACACTCGCATGGGGTTCATTTTAATTCCAAATTCAAATGTGTGGGTGGTTATACAAAATGTCACATAAATGCTTTTGATTTTCAAGATCACCAAGTGGCACAAGAGAAGAGCATACGCATTCAATTACAAAAATGCAAACCACAAGACATGGCAAACACTTGTTAATTTTAACCCTTGCTTATGATGTGATCTAATCTATAAAGAGAAGACACGTTGTTTCAAGATTAGATTCTCTGACAATCAAATCTGCAACACACTGATCAATAGTTTGAAAAATTTGTCTTATGATGCGATCTAATCTATAAAGAGAAGACACATTGTTTCAAGATTAGATTCTCTGACAATCAAATGTTAGGACAAGACAAATGAACCTACAAAAGCCCACAAAATGTTAAATGTGTTGTGAGAGGAAAATGTTTGATGATTTAAAATGAAAGTCTAATTTTTAAATGGTTATACTAGAAAATCTAGGTAGAATATGAAGGAATTGATTATGTTGTTGTGAATCTCTCTAAATTCTCTTTCCAATGCCTGTAAAAATATGAAAATCTGATGAAAATTGAAAAAGTTAGGCATGTTTGACTAAATCAGCCTCCAAGGGCTAAAAATGGGCAATCTGACAGTTTGCAAATTCCATTTTTGGCAATTTTCACAAGAAAAATGGTTTCTTCTGGCAATTTGCAAAATGGTTTTCTCCTGGTCACAAGCAAACAATTTTTTCTGGTGATTATGGCAATTACATGTAAGGTTTATGAACTGCCCAGAACCATGAAACTCATTAACAGAACTATCAATAAAAGGATAGAATTTAAAATGAATTGTTAGAACAGTTTTAAAAAAGAAATCACGGAGAACTAGTAGTCTATAGGACAATGAAAAACTTTATAGATCAAATAATGCAAGAAAAACCTGCATACAGAAGCAACGAGAAATAAAAAATGCTCCGCCACAAAAGAAATAACTAAAAGAAACTGTTATTGCAGTCAATTTGTATCTTCTATCTTTGATATCAAAAATCATATTCCCTTATGAATGGTCAAGTGCCATGAGCAGAAGCAACAAGCAAGTTTTACAAAATTCTCTGGCATGAAACAATTTTCAAAGCACTATAAGGTTCACATATAACAAAACAGAAATGAATTTTTTTATGGCTGAAAACTGAACAACAACTTCAAAATTGTTTTTCATCACCTCAGATTCTTGAAATGGCAAGGGTTGCGGGATGGCTATTGTATTTATCGTAAGTTACCTATCTACGTAGTTGTGCCTTCAAAGTCCCATACTGCTATTTGATCTTTCCTCGAGGTTACCGACAACCATTGGAAACTTAGCATTACTAATAAAAATTGTAACGATACCTTGCTTTGATAAACCTCATCTTAATAATGTCAAAAGGAGTTGTAAATAGCGTTATAGTTGATCTAGCTAACCCTCCAAATACAAGCATCTATAATGTGATGAGCCATTTGTCTTCTAGCTGTGAAGAATGGGTTATATCTCAAAAGTGATATCAAATAAACCTGCCACTAAATTGGAAGTTTGTTGTCAAGCGAACTTTGCCACATGAGTAATAGAAGGTATACGACCGACCTGGCAAAAGTTAACACCCAAAGTAAAAATTAGTAATTAAAGCAAATGACATTGGAATGAAGACAAATTGTGAGGCCAACTATTTTACCTCCCATATTTTGATCTTTATGCTATTCTGTAGATGACACTATCAGACCTTAGTGACTATGTTTCATTATGCAGACTTGATGCTTTATCTCACTGATTTGATACATGTGATTTGATTAAGTCATATTGGATGATATGTTGTGGTTTGATATATGGGATTTATATTAGATGTTATTTTGTTATGAGATTCTAGTTGTTTATGTGATATGAACTATTTGACATGGGATGGAAAATGCAGTTTAATTTGTAGTTATGTATTGATGTTTATTTCGATCGCGTGAAGTTAATTTCAGTTGCTTCGGCTATGACTTTTCATGACAGGACTGACACTTGATTGAGATGTGTAGGTTTTACATTCCCTAGCCATGGGAAATCGGAGGTAGGATTCACACCATGTTATTCCCGGTTAAGCCGATCCGTTCCCAAGAGGGATAAGGATCACGTGTGTAATTGAATGATGATTTATTGGGCTTGGTTTAATTTTAATTATTTTTAGCCTTAGTACCCTACCTTGTTCTTATTTGCTTTGTGGTGTTTAGCATTTGATGTTGGGTTGGGTGTATTGGTGAGAGCACCTCCAATGGAGGTAATGCTCAACTTGTATGGGTAGGGGAGAGGAACAATCCTTGGGGGCCCTCCCATAGTATGTGTTATGCCTTGAGGGCCTATTATCATTTGAGGAGGAGATATCTATATGGCAAGAGTGCCATGCAAATTGGTTTATGATTCTTGTGGATTGTGGTGTTTTGAGATTTTGGCTTGAGGCCAGGAGTTGAGATTATTCTTTTCTTTTGGGAGCCCTTTTAAGTTGAGAGGTCTATTCCCTACCCTCATCAAACTCAATTTTATGAGTTAAGTATTGTGTTAATCCTATGGGGTTGTATTGTTTTTGTGTTATTGTGAGTGCTCTTGTTGTGGAATGAAACCTTGTGTGAAACCTCTACCTCCCTAGCTTGGGGGTGACCCTCTTGTGGGTAAACGGTAGGGAGGAGAGCATTCCTTTCTCAGTGGCTAGTTTTTTTTGTTGCTTCAATGCTGTGTTTAGTTGCAGGTTTGAGTGAAGAAGGAAAGGAGGATGAGAGCCCATCCTTGTGTGACCTTGTAGTGATATTATGGCTATTGAAGCCAAGGCCATTGTGGCCTCATAGTATCACATTTGTAAAGGGACTGTATGGTTATCCTTGCCATGAGTTGGCTGTATATGATTTTCCAATGTAGATTTCTGCTGATGAGGTTAAACTAATTCCATTTCCTTATTATGAAATTTGTTGTTGATGTAGACAAAATGGTTAAAATTTATCTATTGCAATGTTGATGTGGAAATGTTGAATGTTAATTAAATTTAAGGCATTTGAAGTTATGGCATTTGAATGGAAAAAAAATTTCTGTAATTAAAAATCCATACTCTTTTATTGATATGATTAAATGCAAGTGTAAAGTGTTCTTTCTATTTTATAGTATATGCTACTGTCTTAAACTGAAAATTAATGACTTGGAATTTTAAATTAATTAAAGGGAATAGATTTTAAATAATTGTTGTTTATCTCTGTTTGGTTAAACTTTGAAGTTGCAGATTTGTTAATAGAAAAATAAAATAAAATAAAATAAACTAGATGTGTTTTCCTCATTATGTAATCATGTAGTTGATACACAAAGAAAAAGAGAAACCAGCCTATATTATTTTTGTTGAACTAAATGTTTCTGTATTTAGTCTGAACCAATGGACTATAATTTAAAACCAAAAAAAATTGGAATTAATAGATCTTGTAATTTTCTCTATCTCTGAAATCTGAATAGTTAGAGTTTCTGTTCTCCAAGCCATTGTGGAGAGAATTAGTTCTATATGTATTTCTTTGCTACTCCAACTTGTCCTTTTCTATGAACCACTATTATTGTCTTATAATTTCTGCTTATATATTTTTAACCTATCTAAGCACGTACATAAATATAAATATGAAAAGGATGAGTATATGTATATATAGTAGTTTAAAACAAATCCATTCATAGATGTATAATCTCTGTGCCTTACTACAAAGGACATTAGGTTGAAGGCCTGTGTATATAGATGTTTGAATACAGAAATACAAATATAACTGCATATCCATGTACATACTTATATACATATTTTTTTTGAGCTGCATATTTTTTTATAAAAAGGATGAGTGGGGCTGTGGTGAGCGGTGCCCACCACAGACCCCATGGTCTCCCCACCTTACCCTGTGCATAGTCCGCGCTTCATACATTCACCATCGAGTCTTAGTAATAGTGGGGTGTGGGGGAGGCGGAGCCTCCACCCACACCTCCACACACATTAAACACTGCACACCTCACCCCCTCTACCTCCGCCCCACCCTCCACTCCTCCTTAGACCACTATAGACTCCTCTCCCCAACACCCCGTGTTCCCCGCCGCGACTCCTCCCTAGTGTCTCTGCTGACGACGCCACCAACCACCTTCGCTCCCTCACAGCAATGCTACCTCCGCGCCCTCCATGGCCCCTGCAGCGTTTAATACCACTCCTCTGCTGCCAATCCGATACTCCTCTGCGCCCTCCATAACCCCGTCCTCTGCTAAGTATTCACCCCTCCACACAAAACCTCCTCCACGGTCGCGCCCCCTCTGGTAATATCCACCATGGCTACCTCTTGTCACCAGCGCCACCACCAGTGTGCTTCCCCTTACCTCCCACTCTACAACAAACTATCACTCATGGGTATGCCTCCTTCCTTGGCTCCCTCATACCCTAAACCTACACTCACCAAAAAAAAAAAGAAGAGACCAAGCAAAACAAAACAAAAGAATTAGGGTAAAATAGAATATGAGATTAGGGTATTCAGAGAAGAGGATAGTAGCAATTGGGGTTAGGACAGCAAAGAGGAAACAATAGAGAATAGTTTAGCGGTTCTTTTGAACACTTAGAGCTTTTTTTTTTTCAAATAGGGCTTTCTAATTTTAGAAAACAACATTAGTTTTTTTGATTTAAATGAGGGGAATTTGTGGAGAAAGGGGTTTTAAATTTTAATTTAGAAAACCTCTATTTCTCTTGTTTTAAGTTATCTCTTGGGACACCCTTTTGTTTCTTTCTTATTATAATAAATTAAAACATATGTTTTATATATATATATATATTATATTGTGACTAATGGATTTTCCTTTTATTTTAAACAAGTGAATCATATTGTATATATGTATAAATATAACATATATATATATATAAATATTTATATATAGATATATATAATTTATATATTTATATATATACATAGATATACATAAATAATATCACGGCTATATAAATGTTTATATATATATCTATATATAATGTATATATATATATATATAAATAATATTGTTGCTAACCAATAAGCAAATTCATTTTAACGGTAAATATACTTGATTGGTATAATTATTTTTACAATTTAATTATATATCTCTGTATGTGTGAATCGACCACTTGATACAAAAAGGTGAGAATCAAACCGAGCGTAAACCTAGATAACATCCTTAAACAAAGGTTGTAGGTCTTGTGTAGAGATTACACACGTTTCACAACCCGAAGACAACTGTTAGTTTTCACGTTAAGTGAACCGAAGAATTTACTAAGTAATCAAAGAGATTAACCAACAGGCAAACTACGCAACCAAGATTAGTGAAAGAGTAATAATTTCCACTCACGTCAAAAACGTGTTATGCTACCGAAATTTCACTAGGTTTTTAGGGTTTATTTATGCGATGTGCTATTTATTTTTAATCCACCACCCCAACTTAGTCACAGGCCATCTGGTCTTCATACTTAAACCACTTGTCGTTCCAAGTTCTACTAGGGTTCGTTGCAGGCAAATTTCATTATCGCCTAGGAAACTTAGGGTTTAGGTTATTTTAATCTAACCCTAGAAGTGACACACTTCATGTTGCACACCCCTAGACAACCTACACTTCATCGAATATGTTGTCATGTTTACGCCTCAAGCGTATTGCCATCGAGCACGCAAGCGCGTGCGAGGTGGTTCTTAGGGTTAGGGAGAAAAGTTTTTCGTGGTTTGTGTCATGACCACATGGAAAATGTGGGCATGACATGGGTGTTTGTGTGTCGTGACCACATGGGAGATGCGGGCATGACACAACTCATGATACAATTAACAATTAATAGGTTACCGTTCACACTTTTATCTAAGTGTTGCTACTACAATCTTGAATTCAAACTATTGCCACAGTTAAAACCATTAAAAGATTTGAAACAACATGTTGACCACTAATCAATGAAATGGAATGCCACATTTATATGAGTAAATGACAGCTAGCACTAAGGAAATCACAATTAACTTGTAACCATTCCTTAGACTTTAGCCATAAAGCATGAATCTTGAAGCAAAACTAAAAACACTTGACACGGTTTTGAAAATAATTGAGATTCCAACAGTAGCATTTACAAAAAGCTTAATCTAACCACGTATTGTTATATAACAAAAAACCAATTCACTCAAGATCATCCAAATAAAATGCAAAATTTGTAAATATCAGAGAATAATGAATGATAGAATAACTAGCCACCATCTACAGCTTAAAATCAAAATCAATCAAACTAGATTTAAAGAGTTTATTGATAGAAACTTCTCTTTTGCATTTATAAAAGACTATCAGGAACTACCAAAAATTGTTGCTATCTTGTACAAAATGAAAACTACAGTGATTGTGAGTAACATTTATGATAAAAGATGGATGCAGCTATGAGAGTTAAATAAGAACATCATGATAATTGCCACAACGATCTAGTCATGCTAGTCCTGCAAAATCTCAAACCAAAGGGCTTGCAAATAAACGATGAGAAGTTTTGTTTCATGTCGGGTTCACCAATTGTATGTAGCAATATAAATTTCTATTAAAAAAGGTAAGAAACTATTGCAAACCCTAGAAACTTATATCAAATGCACCACCAAATAGATCAAAAGATATGATAAAATAAATGTTACCAAACACGCTTAAAAATGTGGTTGCTCAAATAATTGCATAACTCCACGATAGTTTCTCCAGGGGTAATAAATGAAAATGAGTTTGATTTTTATAAAGTTTTGGGGATGATTTCAAAAGTGGTTCGAACGGTGGAACGAATTTGGTTCGGTAAATGGTAGTTAGGGTTATGGTAGGTATATAATAGGTTTTGATTATGTGAACCACAAATAATAAATTAAGTTTATTAATCTTAATTTATTATTTATAGGAGGATTTTAGATTTAGTAAATAATAAATTAATTTTAATTTATTATTCACGGGATATGGTAAAAGGTAAAAAGATTTAATTAATTAATTAAAATTAATTAAACTTTAGGAGATTAAGGGTAGATTAAAGATAAATGAAATTTAATTAATTAATTAAATCTCATAAGAAGGGAGGACTTAAGAAATTGATCATAGGTCAAATTTTTATGTCTACAATCTTTACTTTCTCTGTCTTCCTCTCAAGTATTTGTTCATTACCAGGACTGTCATCTTGATCAGGTGCCTCAGTATCCTCCTCCATGGATACATTAACTTCTAGTTTAGTTTGTTCTAGAGGTAGGTCCTCACCTTTTCTTTTGTCATCCTCACCTTGATATGCCAAGTCTATTATTGCTGGGCTGGTAACCTGATCTAGTAATCCTGCCAAGCCTATTCATTGTGCTATAATTTTAGGATTGCCTTCTTCTATTTCTTCTTCTTCTACCTCCTTTGCTATGGGAGTACCATGAGGAGTCGTCTTTGTATTCTTTACCAGTGTCTCAATGGAATTGGTAGACACCTCTCTCACCACATCATCATCTGAGAGCTCAATTGTTTCATCCAAGGGAAGGGGCTGATCACCCCCCTTACTTTTCTTTTCCTTTCTCTACTCTTCTACCATTTCAGTGTTGAAGTGCACTATGGTGGGAATGGGCACATCACGCTGCAAATTTCTCTTGATGCCTTCACCACCCTTTCTTTTCAATATGATGGTAGGGTTCACCTCTACTGACCCTCTCATTGCATATGCTTGATTCTTCTTTTGAGGTGTCTCTTAGGTTTTCTTTTTCTTCTTGCTTATGAGGAGATCATCTTCATATGTGCTTTCTTCCACATCCTCATAAGTAGCAGTGGGTTTTGTAATAGGCTTCTGTTGCTCTATAGGTGCCTGAGATGTTGTGGCAGTAGAGGTCAAGGCTAGATCCTTCTTTGATTGGGGATGACGAATGATTCTCACACCTAAAACTTGACTGCCCTTCTTAGATCTTTCCAACTGCCTTTCTCCTTTAGATGCCCTCTTCTCTTTGAGGAAATCATCATATTCCTCATCTTTCAACTCTTGTCTCTTTCTCTTTTTATCAATGGTGAGAGCTATCCTTTTGTTCCTTAGTTTGGCAACCTCTCCATCCACCCCTTCTTTGGTTAATTGTATGACCTTTTGTGTTATATTGTCTAATGAGGTCTCTTTTGGTTGATTCCAGTCAGGGGATGATATTGCCTCATTATATATTTTCTTGTTTTCATACTCCTGTGACATAACCACTCCATCATCCTCATGCAATTGCATGGCACTAATATGCAGTCCAATGTGTGAATTTGTTTCAGAGTAAGTCTTTGATAGCTTCTCTTTCTCACTTCCATTTCATCATCACAATCAACCCAATAGTCCTCAAGATGCACCTGATGCATCAATTTCTTATACAGTGTCTGCATCCTATCATATGGGTCATATTGCCTAGATAGTGAAAAAGGTTGTAAGGATATCAACTGTAATCCCCCTATTTCTTCTTTTGCACTTTCCTTATCAGGACACATATACCACCCAATCATGAGTGGGAATAGGACATTGGGTATCTTGATTATTTCAACAAAGGCCTCGAATGAAGGCAATATATGCATAGCCATCTTCATCAGGATGAATTTATCAGTTGGGTATCTTGACAATATGAGAGGTTACCCAGTGAAACCTTCTATTCTTATATATGTGAATGTGGGGAATTGGATGAACCAAGCCCCATGCTTGTATATCACGGCTTGAGCTTCATGCCCAGCCTCTTTGCCCTGTATTCTTCCATGGTCCTCACTAAATGCATGGAAAATGAATCATTTACTCTCCGATAGTGTTGGAGAGATTCTCTTTATTTCAACTATGGATAATGATTCCATATGTTCACGTCTCTAGGGTTACTACCAACCCTACCAACCATTTGCAAACCACTGAATGTCCCCCTGAATGTACATGCATAAACCACATATGAGGTCATATGAAACATATTGGTCTTTCTTCCTAGATTCCTCATGCCTTCATCCATACTATAACTTATGATCTTTTCCCATTGGGGTTTTTCATCAGTAGCCTCTACCATTCTTATGAGACCATACATCCAATCTTCAAAATATACAACATTTGGTCTTCCCCTCATTCGGCTAAGCATCACCATCATATACTAATATTCAGGGGCAAAATCAAATTTATATAAATGCACAGGCAGCTTTGCAGAAGCTTTATATGTGCTATCACTAGCCCCCCATGAGAACATGATCTTTCTGCAATCCTTTTGGGTGCTATTGTATTTCTTTTCTAACTTCTCCAACTTTATTTTGAACACATTAGGTCCTCTAGGTAAATTAAAAGTTGAAGTGATACCTTCAATCAAGAATTCTGCATATGCTTGGCCATGCTTTTCTACCTTCTTGTTGTTGACATTGTAATTATGAGTGCATTCAACTACCAGCTCAGTGGCTTCGGCTACATAAGGGAATCCTCTGGCATGCCACATGCCTGAACTATATATATTCATGAGTAAGGGTTGTCTGTTCCCCTGTTTAGACCATGCCATCCATGCATCCAGATCAGTGCTTCATGAATGAGTGTCATTTATCTGGCCATATTTGAATGATATTCCTTCGGGTTGTTTGCCCATAGGCTTTAATAATTCTATGTCTGACTAGTTTATTCAGACTGCCATGGAATCCTACGATAAAACATATGTATTTCTTACCTTGACATATCATGTGCACTGTAGATTAACAATTATATGAATATCATGATATTATAATCCTTATTCAACATAATTCATACATCATCATATTGATTTACTATGGTAAAAACATTTACCTGTTTATTTACCCATAAATGACAAATGAGGGTTTCATAATCACATACCTGATATTTGCTATCTTTTAACTATTCAATTGATATCCTGCTATGCACATTCACCTTGCAATTTCTTTCCTCCATTTACCATTCCAATCTGCACCCCATTTAGTTGCGTTCACAAGTTGCCATAACATTGCCTTAATCACACAGTAGCTCTATAACTCATTCTCGAATACGTGGTAAGTTTAAAAGGAGCTCAAATCTTTGTTTTTAATCAAAAAATTATCAAATTAGTGTGTGATTAATGCTAATTTGTTGATATTTATTGATCAACACCTAAGCATTAGAGATATTAATAGGTGGCGCAATACTATTTGAATTTTTGAAGGTTCACCCACCGTTAGAATAGCATTTAATATGGGATCATCACATTCGTAAATGTCAGGGATATTTAGAAATATGCATGTTCTTTTGAATATGCCCATGACGTTAGCATGAAGATGGTCAACCATTGACCAACAATCAAAATATTAGGTCATCTTTCCTTCGTTTAGTATCATAACATTAGGATATGTTGACATGGTTTGGTCAATGTGCCACATGGAAACACCCTATTGGTTCACAAATAATCTATGTGTTGTATGTCTCAAGAAGGGATAAGGGGATATTAAGAAATATCTAGATGTTCACTTGCATGGAATATCCCCTTTCTAGGTGAAGATGAGGATGACGTCAGCTCTTTATTAATGCTTTAAATACGTTTAGGAGGTGACATCATCATCATATTGATGAAGATCAAGTATCTTAGCTCATGTGCAGGATATTAAGGTTCACCTTCGTATTGCATTGGATCAGGATATTTAACAAATATCAGGGATTTTAAGAAATAGATGACCCTTTTGATGTCGAGGGTATGATGACGTTATCGTCATATCAGGTCTTCTTTGAAATGGAACAAGATGATGTCATTGTCACATTAACGAAGATCAAGGATCTTAGCTAATATGATGAATATTGAGAAATATGCCAATATTGGGTATTTTCATTATATTTGAGGTAAGCCCACACATTAGTGAATATCAGGGATATTAAGAAATATGACCCTCAGGGAATGTGAATGGTTATCAATGGGTAGATGCTCTGTGAATTTAAATTTGATGTTCGCATATTAGTGAATATGTGGATATTGGGTTTTTCTTTGTTAAAACATGTATCCAGGATATTGGCGAATATTAGGGATCTTAGTGAATGTGATGATCATCTCTGAGTGACTGGTTTGACCAAACTTTGACTGACCATAACTTCTTATCTTTAAGGAATATCAGGGTGATCCAAAAGGCAAACTTGCTTGAAATTTTGCATTCTTTCACTTGGTGGGGTTCATGACAGAAAAATCTGACTTTGGTATTTAACCTCCCTCTAATGAGGTCTATGCATATGTAGGGTGATATCCTATCACTGCATCTAGTACTTAACTTTTACCATACCACCCAAAGAAAGAAAAAGGAAGGAAAAAGCCATAAAATTTGGGTCTCTATTTTGCTAAGGCAAAATGGGTCGTGTTGTGTAACCACACAACAACTTGCCACCAAAGAAAACAACGAAATTCCAAAAATTCAAGGGATAAGTTTAAGTTAGAAAATAATGTTCCCACTCTTGTTAAGCATAAGTGCCCTAATCTTCTAAATGGGATCATGTTCATCAATGTTTCAATGTAGTGAAAAGGGATCAAGTGTGTGCATGTGATTCATATCCTTCATCTTGAAGATGAGTTGAAAATACTAGTGCCAGGGTTAAGCTACATAATTTGGTTTATCCCTCATAGCCAACCTATATAGAGCCTTTCTTCTAGCAGGTGTCTATAGCCCCGGCAAGGTTATCTTTGCAATTCCCCTAAGTAGAGCCCTACTGCCAGTCAGGCATCTATAGCCCTGGTAGAGTTACTTAGATGGCCTAATTATTCTCTCTTTTTTTAGATATTCAATATGCTCATTTTTATTCGTAAGATGTCATCATGTAAGCTCATTCTGCAAGGTATGATCACTTGCTGCTTTAGGTTTGGAATTACAATGGTAGCAAGGGCAACCTTTTGATTTTTCAATTAACTATACACTAGTATGTTCAACAAACCCAAGGCTGTTAGGTGTGTCATGTGAAGATCTCCTTGAGCAAGAAAAGCAATACTGATGAATAGGATATCACAGACTTGATCAGAAACACTTGTTAATATGAGTCACAACCTATGTATAAACTTATATCTAACTCTTGAATTCTAACAATTTCAGTTGTGTTCTATAGTGAGAAGGCGCATCATTTTGCCTAACCAAAACAAGGACTCAACACCAACAAGCAAAAAACAAACACACAAAACAAACTATACAAATAGCTATACAAAATGTACATTATCATACAGTATCATGACATGACTCTTCTAAGCTTGAAAATAATGCTTGAGGAATCGTCCATTGACTGGCAATGGGACATCCTCACCTATTAGGGCCTTGAGTCTATAGGTACTTTCACCTAGGATTTCTAAGATCTAGAAAGGACCTATCCATAGTTTATCCAGTTTTCCATGATCACCTTTCTTTTCATGTGCTTTGTCCCATGCTAGGACTAAGTCTAATATCCTAAAAGCTTTTACTTTAGCCCTCTTATCAAACCAACATTTGACAGTAGCCTAATGCTTGACGTATTGGTCAATCGCCTTATCTCTCTTTTCTTCTAGGTACATAAGTTGAAGCAACCTAACTTCTTGTTTGTTATCTATGCCCAAATATTCTTGTGCAAATTGTAGTGTGGGGATCTTTAGGTTAATAAGGAGGATAAGATCCACCCCATACACCAACTGATAAGGAGAATTTCCTAATGCATTTTCATTCTGGTTTGATCTACCCATAAGGCATACTTAAGTAGGGTATTCCACTCCTTGGGGTTCTTTTCTATTAGTTTCTTTATGATACTCAACAAATTCTTATTGGTTGACTCTGCTAAGTCATTTCCCTGGGGATAATAGTTTAAATAAAATTTCAAAACGATTCCATAATCAAAAGCCAAACTTGATAATCTTAATGATGCAAAGTTGGTCCATTATCACACACAAGGGCATAAGGAACTCCATACCTGGTTATTATGTTTTTCTCTAGAAATTTAATCACATCTTTTGCAATGCAAGTCTTGTTGCTGATTGCTTCAGTCCACCTAGTATAGTAATCAATGATTGTCAAAACATACCTGTGGCCTGAAGATGTTGGAGGATTGATATGACCTATGAAATCCATGCCCCATTGAGCAAATGGACACATCTCCATAACTGGTTGTAAGGGTTGGGCAACATATCTCTCCCTGTTGGCAGCAATTTGGCAAGTATGGCAACATTTGATATGCTCAGTAGTGTCTTTGAAAATTGTTGGCTAGTAGTATCCTTCTCTTAGGATAGCATGTGTAGTGGCTAAATGAGATCCATGTGTGATTCCAAATTTGTCATGTAACTCTGTGAGAACTTTATATGCTTCTGGCCTATCCAAACGTCTAAGGTAGATTCCTTCATAATTCTTCTTGAAGAGGATTCCTCCTTTGATCATATATTTTTGTGATCTAATCTTCAAAGTTCTCCTTTGTGAAGCTTGCATCTTCTGCGGGCATCTCCTAGTGATCAAAATATGTTTAATGTCTGATTACTATTCTTTGTTTTCTTTTGTGTTCACAACATATTGTTGGCTCACTATATTAGGATCAATCTTAGAAATCATCTGGCTTAGGGCTTGACCTCTGACCAATTTCATGGGTGTTATGTCCATATCATATTCTTGGAGGACGTTATCCACTTGGCTCTTTTTTCTCCAGGTTCACTCTGCATCAAGAGCATTTTAACTACTGCATCAGGAACTACAGTGATGATCTTGCTTCTCAAGATGTAATGCCTGAATTTCTTTGTGGCTCTGGCCAAAGCAAGGGTTTGTCTCTCAACGTCCATATATCTAAGCTCAGCATCTTTGAATGGAGAACTCATAAAGGCTATGGGTTTTTCTTCTTTGTCTTCATTTCTCTATGTTAGGACCGCCGCACAGGTATGCTCTAAAGCAAATGAATAAATATAAAACTCTCTTGTGTAGTCTGGGTTGATTAGGACAGGTGCATCTAATATGCCCTTCTTGATGTCCTCAAATGTAGCTTTTGCTTTAGATGTCCATTCAATTTTGGCATCTTTCTTAAGCATTGCATTGAGTGGCCTAACAATCTCTACAAACCTGATGATGAACTTTATTACAAAGTTTATCTTACCAAAGTAAGATTTAAGTTCTTTCTTACTCCCAGGAAGTTGTAACTTCATGATGGATTCTACCTTAGTGGGGCCAATGGTAATTCCATTTTCTGATATTACATGACCAAGTAACTTACCCGTGGTTACTCCAAATATACATTTCTTTGGGTTGAGTGAGATACCATATTGCTCACACTTCTTGAGTACCTTCCTTAGGCCTTCTATATGATCACCCCTCTTCTTTGAGAAGATAGTCAAATCATCCATGTCTATGACTATGCATTTGCCAACTAGGCCTCTAAATGCTATGTCCATTGCATGCTGGAATGTGGATCTAGCATTGATCACGCCAAAAGGCATGCATCTATAGGCAAATATCCCCCACTTAGTGGTGAATGTTGTCTTTAATCTATCTACCTTGTCTACCATCACTTGATTGTATCCTAAGAAACCATCCAGGAAAGACATCATTTGAGCTCCATTCACTGTTTGCAAAACTTCATCTAATGAGGGTAGAGGATAGTTATTCTTTTCTGAAGCTCTATTCAAGTTTCTAAAGTATATGCATAAGCATATATCACCATTCTTTTTTCTTACTAGTACCAGATTGGCTACCCATGTTGAGTGCCTGATAGGGAATATAGTCCCGATGTTCAACAATTTCTTAACTTCTTCAAAGATTATAGGCTCCAGTAATGCATTGACTGGCCTTTGCTTATGTCTAAAAGGCTTGGCATCAGGCTTCAGTGGGATAGTATGGGTGATGATTGATGTGTCATATGTCTTTAGCTCATCATAAGTCCAAGCAATAACATGAATATAATCCTTCAATGCTTGAGTTATCCCTACCTTTTCTTCTTTAGAACAAACCTTACCAATCAAGACATTCCCTATGTCCTCATTTCATCCTATGTTGACTAGTGAATATTCCCCTACATCTGGCTTAGGGAGATCCTTTTGTTTCATCATGTTATGCAGATCAAATGCCTTATCTAATTCTCTCATGCCTTTAGGGATCCTATTGCTTGGCAAGTCCATAATTTCTTCCTCTTCCCATGCATGATCTCCCAAGTTCTTCTCATCTAGGATCTAAGCATCAAATATGTCCTTGTTTGCTATAACATCTAGGATATGCTGATCATCATCAAACACTTGGAGATTAGTAACATTGTCAGGTATGGAGGGTATTGATATCATCTCAACTAAAAATCTCTTCAATCCTAAAATAGATAAGGGCTCCAGTGTGCTGGTAGCTTGTGCCAATGCATTTGTTCTATGATTTTGTTCTCTAGGAACATGTGTGATATTAAATGCATCAAATTCTTCTATCAAGTCCCAAATTCTATGCCTATAGTTGGACAACCTCTTATAATTACAAGCGTAGATACTTCTCACTTGTCTTACCACTAATTCTGAGTCTCCATAGACATGCAAAATCCTAACTTTCTTCTTAAAAGTGAATAACAACCCATGAATTAAAGCTTCATATTCTATCACATATTAGTGCATGGGAATTGCAATCTATATGCTACCAAAAAGGACTTTCTTGTTGGGTCAATGAGGTCAATTCCTGCTCTAGCTCCTTGTTTAGAGTTGGAACCATCAAACTTGAGGATCCATGGCTTATCTTCTATCAATGGCTTGCCAGGACCTTCTCTTTTTCTTTTAGCTCTAGCAGCTACACCTTCTGATATCCACTTCATGTTTTGAGGCTCACTCTTTGCCATCTCTGGTGATTTGTGTGAGCATGATATATCTTTTCTTTTCATTTCTATAGTATCCCAACTATCACTACCTTGGTGTACTTCAATCTCTTTCCTTTCATCTTTAGATGTATCCTTCATATCAGACAGTGTATTCCTTGAATATAACTATTCTTCCTTATCCAGTATATGCAAGCATAGGGCACATCTGGTTTTAGAATGTGGTGCCTCATGGAGCCTACACCATCCTTGAATCAAAACATGGTGTGGAGAAACTTGCTGTAGGATATGTCTTTGAATTTGTTTGGATAAAAACTCCTCAAACTTTGTCAAGTTACTTCCCTTATCCTCATCTGACAATTCATAATCTGACTCAATTAAGCAATCAGTCCTTGGGGTGATATTATTTTCTTTTCCATGAGTATCTTCATCATACATCAAGATCTCTTCTGGATTGCGCATGTAAGCCTCATTCTAACATCTGTTTTCTTCATGTTCTCATGTATCTGAAGAGGACAAATTAGAGTTAGTATCATCATAACCAAACATTACACTTACCTCGGTTGAAGATGACCCTATCTCACTATAAGTTCTTTCCAACTCTATCATATCTAAGCATGTGTCACAATCTTTTTATGAATGTGCTTCATCATGTAACCTGGACCAACCTTCAATCAAGATATCCTTAGTGGATTTACCTAATATCTGGCAACGTTGCATCTCTCTAGATAAATACTGTTCAAAATCCTTAAAGTGATCTATTTCATCATCATCAGCTGAACTATGGTCAAATTCTATAATCATCGTATTATCTTGTTTGACATTTCTTTGTATGTGCATGTTATACATTAAGACTTCCTCTTGAGGTCTTATAGTATAGACTCCTAGTTCAACATCTACATATAATATTTCATTGGTATTGTTGTATTTGGTGATCATATGTTTCATCCTAGGTTCAACCTCTATCCTTATTTGGTTAGGAATTTCTTTCCAGGGTAATCACATGTGATTGAAATTAGTGGACATGTAACCATTGAGTGTTTTTGACCATTCCCTATTGAGCAACATCCCATAAGTATCAGGGATATCCACCACTTGGATGTCAATGTAATATTGGATCCTTGGGTCTGATGCTAATTGCATGTGGATATGTGTTAACTCTCCTACTACACTCACTTCTATTTTATCTAGCTGTGTCACCTTCTTTAGGGACTTGGCTAGATGTAGTCCTAGGGCATTGCAAATGGAAAGAGGCATCACATTTGTTGATGCACTTGAATCAACCAAGCAGTTATGCAAGTTCTTTCCAAATATTCTTAGCGTGAGTAAGAATGGGGGTGATTCAGTCTTGTCTCTATATAGAGTCATATGTGATGTCTCAGCAGCCTGAATGGTAGCCTGCACTCTATGTTTAACATTGTTTTCTTTGGACATAGGATCTTTAGTCATGAATTGACTGGGGTTATGACTGTGATTACCATCTTTTGGTGTAGATTCTTCTAAGGATTTCAGGAAGGCTTTCTTGATGACTGGAGTTTTAAGCAACTCTGATAGGAATAAGCTGATTTTAATCTTTTTCATCTCCTCTACCAGATAGGTGACTAGTTTATCAGATTCCGGTAGCTGACTGATGGCTTTTGACACTGCATTCTGGGGTGTGAAATATTGAGTATTAACCTTGGGAGGACCAGGGTTACTAGTAGCTTTGGGATCTGGTGGGGTGTTGAAATTGTTGGGAGGAACGAATGTGGTTAAAGGGCTAGATGGTTTGTTAGGATTACTCTTGAGATTATAACTATGTCTACCTTCATATTGTTGTTGGTAAGCATGAACCTCTTCATCTTTTGGCTCTGGTTCATTTTCATCCTCAAAGGGAAACACATAATTTATCTCAAAAACTAAGGTAGACTCCTCACATGCTAATGTGTAATTCTCATGAGTGGAGGTCATTTGATGATGTTGATGACTGGTAGAACTTTCTAACATCAGGGCGGACTCATACCCTAAAGGAATGATTTCATTCCCCTCAGGATGAGGAGGATCTCTTGTAGTGTTAGACACTTCAGCTTGGAAGATACTAGCTGCTATTTTAAATTGGGGATAGTCTACCTTTGCATGTGATTTAGTATTGTACATTCTGTACCAATTAGTGAGTGCAAATTCTGCTAAATTTACCCTGGATGTTTGCTTAGGTTCATTAGGAGGCTTGTTGTCCAATGGTGATGGTAATGAACCATTGTTTGGCCTAGTATTCCACGTTCTAGGTGGCCTAGGAGCAGTATTTTTGTTATTATTGTTGAAATTCCTTTCATTATTATATCCTTTGTCAGGATATCCAGACCTATCATTATTGTTCCCATATCCTCTATCAGGATACCCTCTATTCTGGTTTGGTTGAGAATATAAGTTTTGGCTTCTCATATGTATAATCTTAGTGGTCAACTTTCTCAATTGTGTGGATATTTCTTTAATGTTATTTTTTTCTTCCTGAACCTTGGCTACTACATTCTCTTGCTAAGGTTTGAAGAAGGAACTGTCATTATTGTTTTTCCCTACATCTTGAGGAGTTTGTCCATGATGAAGTATCATCTGGCCATTTCCATTTGGAGGAGGCATAATACTAAGCGGTGGTACTTGTAGGGGACTTGGCATGATGGCTGGAAGTATCATGACTCCATTACCTTGTGGTTGCACAGGAAATGCAGGATATCTAGTATTAGGTGTAAATCCTAGTGTTAACTATTGATTGACTTTAATGGCTTCTTCAAAAGCACCTGCTAGTGAAGTGATAGCTGGATGCATTCTTCTGATGAACATGGATGTCAAGGGCATCTAAAGTTGAATAGTATATGGACCTGGCTGCCTCATCATCCACATTGTATGGAGCAATTAACTTAGAATTAAAGTTAGAGATCATTTCTCCCTCTGCCCTTTTGATTGTGGCAAACACGTGATAAGTAATAGCTGGATCTACCAGTATTTTAAATCTTCCTATGAAGGATTTCTCTAAGGCATCCCATGTACGGATGGTTGATTTAGTGAGACTAATGTACCAACTATAAGCTTCTTCTCACAAAGAGTAAGGAAACAATCTGCACACAACATCCTCATGCTCTATCCTCACTCTAAAGCATGCTTCCTTATAGGTTCTAATATGATCTTCTACATCCTGATAAGGGTGATACTTTGGACATATTTTGTCAAGAGTTTTAGGTAAAGGATGGTATGTTGTAAATTGAAGTAGTGACTGAGTTTCAAAGAAAGACATTGCAGCTGGTGCCTGAGGTATTTGGGGTATAATTAGAGATCCTGGAGGTGTTTGAGAGACCACTAGAGACATTGGAGGTGTTACAGTAGCTTTGGATGAAGATGTTGATGCACTAGACTCGAGACTATGATGAATATCAGTCGTACAGGGTCTAAGTCCATGAATTAGCAATTCTTCAAAGAGTTTAATGGATCTGGACCTGGTATTAAGCCTATGAGCCAGAGCTTCACAACTTAAGATAGAATGTGGATATTTTGTCTAAATCTTTACAGGGAATGTGATCCTTTAGGGTGGATATTTATGATCCAGAATCTATAATAACCAGACATTTGCACAATATTTGCACAAAATGTAAATATGAACATGGACTTGGGTTTTCTAACTATAAATATCAGGTCACCTAGTGACAAGGATGGAATATTACAAAATATTTGCAACCAAACCTAAACAGTGACTCAAATATCAAGAACTTTAAACAATTGACTACAAAGATTGAAGTATTCATGCATAAGACTAAGATATTTATGACCATAATTCCTAATATAACCTGAAACAAGTGAAACTTTGCACAAATATCTGAAATACAACCAATTCTTACAAAATTTTGACAAGATCACCTTGTGTAAACGCAAGGATGATGTCCAAGTGACTGATTTAGGAACTAGAAAAGTTAGGCCCTCCGTCTAGTGCCAATTTATGTTGGTTATGATGTTATGCATAAACAAAGATAGATAAAGAAATGCAAATCAAACTTTAATCATCTTGAAAGATACAATGAATTCAAAGAATTCATGATTCCAAGTCTCTGTGGATTATTTCATAATCTACTGATGTTGCTCACTGGTTTGAGGTGCCTTGCTATTTTCTATTCAAGGGGTCTTATGTTTTAATTCCAAGAACTGATGTTTAGACATCCCAAATTTCACCTGCCTTCTGTGAATTTCTCAACACACAGGTTAATCCAACTATATATAAAAAAATGATGCAGATATTTTCTAAGTTTGATCAATTCTTCTATTCCTCCACTGATATAAGCTAGATTTCACCTCTGCACTGTAAATTTATCTAATGATGTGCCTGTAAGTAGATATTTACATGATTATTATCATTATTTATGCTTACTTGCATGATATTTATCATTTCAACATGTTGTTTGGCTCAAATATGCTATGAATATTCAATTACCTACATGATATCAACATATTTTTCTGTATTTTGCTTGAGATTTTTAGTGAATTTGCAATTGTGATGGTGATTTTTAAAATGAAATCAAACAAATTTGAATGAATGCTTCCTAAATTTTTCTAAAATGAGTGAATCTTTAGCCATTGATCCATATGCATTCTTGATATTGTCATGAAGAGAAGGAAATCAAACCATATGTTCACTAGGATGTTCCACAGCTAGATATGATTGATGCTAACTTCGATGGAAAAGTAATGAAAGCAACAAGTACAACATGAAATGCACTCCAAGGGATGCAACAAATCAAAGTACAAGTCAAGAATCCATTCTTAGATTACTCAAAGTTTACGATTGTATGTAATCTAGAGCTTCTTCTTCATTAAGTATACAAAAGAGATGCACATTTACAATTAGCCTTGAGAGTTAGTCCTAATGCTTCAACAATCTAATCTCAATTAAGTTTTGAATGAATACAAAGTGCATTCTATCTCCCTTTTATAGAACAAGGGCAGGAAGCAGTTACAAAATGATCCTATGATCAAGATTTATCAATTAGGATCAATGCTATGTATCACTCCTTGACCAATTAAATGGGTAGACATGTGGCACAAGTCACCAATTGGCAACCATCTAGTAGCATATCATACACATGACTCTGTCCCATTGCATCATGCTTGTTCTTTATCTTCCTCATCAGTGGGTGAGTCCTTTTCTTCTATGTGCATACTGATCACCCCTCTAATGGGCTCATATGCTTGCACTATCCATTTAACTTCTCCTCCATCTTGGACTTTGGCCTTAGTAACTGCATGTTCTTGTGAATTGAATTGTGCTTGCAATGCAAACCACTTCTTCTTTTTGCTATTCAACACTTCATTATATTTTTCCACCTTTGCCTTCATCCTCATGGCTTTGTTGATTATATCCTCTGATAAATGATTGAGGGGGCCATCTGCAGTAGGCTTGAAATTGTCTTGGAAGGCTCTGATTGCAAAATCTACATCCTGATTTTCAATTTTCCCTCCACCTTTTTCTCAAGTGCTTCTAGGATTTCTACTTCATCAGATAGAAGTTTGTGCAATTTAACACTGATATCCCTAAGTTTTGTATTGCATTTCTTGAGAATATCACCTTCAAATTTGGTATCCTCATACCATATGCTCAATAGCTTTGATGTCTGGTTATTCAATATCTTTTTGTAAACCAAAACATTTACATCTATATGTTTCATTTCTACCAAGGTGGTCAGATGTTTCTCAATCTTGATTGATATTTGCCCAACTTCCTTTTACAATTTATCTCCCTTGCTCTTTAATGTGCTGAGCATATTCCAATTATTAAGGGAGGTTTTTATTACCTTCTCCACCTCTGTGATGAATTAAATAAACCACTTGTCCATCATATGTGCTTTGTGCTTCACGATGTCCAATCTTGTTATCTCATCCTATGATATGATGGTCAGTGGGGTGCATGTGCTAACAAGGATATTAGTAGGGTTTACTAGTCCATTTATGAATGTGTGCAACTAAGCAATGTGCTCTTTGTGCACCTTATTTTTACTCTTCTCTTTCTCTACTCTATTCAATAAAGAATCAATTATATCTTTGGCCTCTTGGCCCTCTTGTTTTTCTATGGCAAAGCCGAAGTCAACAGTGGTTACTTGGAACTCATTGGCACTTATCTCTCCCTTGGCTTTATCCACCACAGGTATAGCTACTTTAGCTATTCTCCTACCTGTTGTCAAATATCTTTTTATGGCTGATGTGGCCCTAGCCCTTCTCTTTGGTTTGGCTAGATTGGCTAAAAATAATGTAGAGATATCAAAATTTGGTACAACACTTGATGGAGGAGGGTTTATCTCATGCTGTAACCAATATGGCACATCACCTTTAGGCCCTTCTTGTCCTATGTGTTCAATGTGAACATCTTGTGACTGTGTATCATGTTCCACTCTTGGTGGCAACTGCTCCTTTTCTTGTTCATCAGGTACCTCCTCATCATTTTCCTCCTCATGTGTAGGGACATCTTGTGTTATCTTTTCATTATTTTCATGCTCATCTTGTGATGGTGGTGGATTTGCATGAGGGTTTGGATCGGTTTGACCCAACATATCTCGATGATTGTTCTGACTATGTTTATCCACATTCTCATTCTTTTCTTGATTTCCATCTACTTGGGGGCCTTGTTCCCTATCTTTTGGTATATCTACCTCTTTAGGAGCTTGGGGTTCAATTATCTTTACTTTCTTTGTCCCCCTCTCAAGTATTTGTTCATTACCAGGACTGGCATCTTGATCAAGTACCTCAGTATCCTCCTCCATGGATAAATTAACTTCTAGTTTTGTTTGTTTTGGAGGTAGGTCCTCACCTTTACTTTTGTCATCCTCGCCCTGATATGCCATGTCTATTATTGTTGGACTAGTAACTTGATCTACTAATCTTGCGAAGCCTATTTGTTGTGCTGTAATTTTAGGATTGCCTTCTATTTATTATTCTTCTACCTCCTTCTATACTATGGGAGTACCATGAGGAGTCATCTTTGTATTCTTTACCAGACTCTCCATAGAATTGGTAGACACCTCTCTCACCACATCATCATTCGAGAGCTTAACTGTTTCATCCAAGGGAAGGGGTTGACCACCCCCTTACTTTTCTTTTCCTTTCTTTGCTCTTCTACCATTTCAGTTTTGAAGTGCACTATGGTGGGAATGGGCACATCATGCTGCAAATTTCTCTTGATGCCTTTACCACCCTTTTTTTTAATATGATGGTAGGGTTCACCTCTATTGACCCTCTCATTGCATATGCTTGATTCTTCTTTTGAGGTGTCTCCTGGGTTTTCTTTTTCTTCCTGTTTATGAGGAGATCATATTTATCTGTGCTTTCTTCCACATCCTCATAAGTAGCAGCAGGTTTTGGAATAGGCTTCTACTACTCTGTAGGTGCCTAAGATGTTGTGGTAGGTAAGGTTGAGGCCAGGTCCTTCTTAGGTTGGGGATGATGAATGATTCTCACACCTAAAACTTGGCTCCCCTTCTTAGATCTTTCCTGCTGCCTTTCTCCTTTAGATGCCCTCTTCTCTTTGAGGAAATCATCATGTTCCTCATCTATCAACTCTTGTCTCTTTCTCTTTTTGTCAATGGTGAGAGCTACCCCTTTGTTCCTTAGTTTGGCAAACTCTCCATCCACCCATTCTTTGGTTAATTGTATGACCTTTTGTGTTATATTGTCTAATGAGGTCTCTTCTGGTTGATTCCAGTTAGGGGATGATATTGTCTTATTATATATTTTCTTGTTTTCATACTCCTGTGACATGACCACTCCATCATCCTCATGCAATTGCATTGGCATTGATATGCAGTCCAATGTGTGAATTTGTTTCAGACTAAGCCTTTGATAGCTTCTCTTTCTCACTTCCATTTCATCGTCACAATCAGCCCAATAATCTTCACGATGCACCTGATGTATCAATTTCTTATACAGTGTCTGCATCCTATCACATATGTCCTATTGCCTAGATAGTGAAAAAGGCTATAAGGACATCAACTACAATCCCCATGTTGCTTCTTTGGCACTTTCCTTATCAGGACACATATACCACCCAATCATGAGTGGGAATAGGACATTGGGTATCTTGCTTCTTTCAACAAAGGCCTCGAATGAAGGCAATATCTGCCTAGCCATCTCCATCAGGATGACTTTATCAGTTGGGTATCTTGGCAACATTAGAAGCTGTCCAGTGAAACCTTCTTTTCTTATATATGTGAATGTGGGGAGTTGGATGAACCAAGCCACATGCATGTATATCATGGCTTGAGCTTCCATGCTCAACCTCTTTGCCCTATCTTCTTCCATGGTCCTCACTAAATGCATGGAAAATGAATCATTTATCCTCTGATAGTGTTGGAGAGATTCTCTTTGTTTCAATTATGGGTAATGATCCCATATGTTCACATCTCTAGGGTTGCTACCAACCCTACCAACCATTTGCAAACCATTGAATGTCCCCCTGAATGCACATTCATAAACCATATATGAGGTCATATGAAACATATTGGTCTTTCTTCCCAGATTCCTCATGCCTTCATCTAGACTATCACTTATGATCTTTGCCCACTAGGGTTTTTCATCAGTAGCCTCTACCATTCTTATGAGACCATACATCCAATCTTTGAAATATCCAACATTTGGTCTTTCCCTCATTTGGCTAAGCATCACCATCATGTACTAATATTCAGGGGAGAAATCAAATTTATATAAATGAACATGTAGCTTTGCAGAAGCATTATATGTGCTATCACTAGCCCTCCATGAGAAAATGATCTTTCACCAATCCTTTTGGGTGCTGTTGTATTTCTTTTCTAACTTCTCCAAGTTTATTTTGCACACATTAGGTCCTCTGGGTAAATTAAAAGCTGAAGTGATACCTTCAATCGAGAAGTCTACATATACCTAACCATGCTTTTCTACCTTCCTGTTGTTGACATTGTAATTACAAGTGCATTCAACTACCAGCTCAGTGGCTTTGGCTGCATAAGGGAATCCTCCGGCATGCCACATGCCTAAACAATATATATTCATGAGTAAGGGTTGCCTGCTCCCTGTTCAGACCATACTATCCATGCATCTAGATCAGTGCTTCCTGAATGAGTGTCATTTATCTGGCCATATTTAAATGATATTCCTTCAGGTTTTTTGCCCATAGGCTTTAAGAATTATGCGTCTGACCAATTTTTTAGACTGCCATGGAATCCTACGATAAAACATATGTATTTCTTACATTTACATATCATGTGCACATGCAGATTAACAATTATATGAATATCATGATATTTTGATCCTTATTCAACATAATTCATACATCATCATATTGATTTATTGTGGTAAAAATAACATTTACCTGTTTATTTACCCATAAATGATAAAAGAGGGTTTCATCGTCACATACTTGATATTTTGATGCAGGAGCATCTAGAGGCGTAAGGGCAATCTTGCATCACCTAAAAACAAGTTAATTCAAAACCATTGTAGTTGTTCTCATTTCTTCCCATAATTAGTGTTTTTGGTTCCATAATATCTAGAATAATAATGTAGGACTTTCAGTTTTTCCAAAACTGCTAAAAATAACGACCTGCCTATTTAGGAAAGTGTACCTGCTATTTTTAGAAAGTTTGCATTTGGGCATGTAATGAAGCAAAAACTTCTATAAAGTTACATAATGGAAATATAAGACCTTTGGTGAAGGAATCAGGCAAAGATCATTTGTGAGCTGAAAGATATTAAAGTTTTTGTTTTCTGAAAAGCCCCTAAAAATTTATGGAACAAGATATGAGGCACTAAAACTTCTCATAACATCTCAAAAAGTTGACAAAAATCTATTTACGGATTTCTGGTGTGATAGTTCACATCGTGAGCTTTCTGGCACTTAAAACGGTTCGTTAATCGGACACCCAGATCAAAAGTTATGCTTCCCGAAAGTTGACCTACTTTTGGAGGGAGTTGCAAATTTTGAAATTTAGTTGGAGGCTGCCAAAAAGTGCTATTTATGACTATTTTGGGAACCCTGGGTAGGATTAGAGTTAAGGGAGGCCAGTGTAGAGTCCAGAATAGGGGCAAAATAGAAACCCTAGCTGATTTGGGGTTACAGAAGGTTGAAGATTCTAGAGTCTGGAGGTTGGGAAGTTGTAATGTGTTGCAGCCAGTAGAGGATTCATCCTCTGATTGTAATTGAGCTTTTGTAATGTAATGAGTTGCCCAGTTTAATAAAAGAAAGTTCTATTTGCTATGTTTAATATTTGTTATTGTGTGTTTTGTGATTTACCCCTTCATCAAGTGGTATCAGAGCAAGGTTTCCTGAGTGTGTAGACATATCGCCGATTGTGAGGCAGTTTGCACCAGGACCTAAAGTTGTGGGTTTGGTGTGGAGACCAAGATGCCTCCATGAAGAAATTATGTTGGGAGGAATGCTTTGACAAAAGAGGGTTTTAGAGCCTTACAAAAGCAAATTGATGCATTGCAAGAGGAGCTATGAAGAGGGTTTGAGCTGAGGATGAGAGAAGAAAGTGAAGGTGAAGATGAAGAAGAGCTATCTGAGGAAGAACAAGAAGCTGCCAGAGATCCTACAGAAGATAGGTTGTTGAGGGCCATTTCAAAGATCGAAAAGAGGCCAAGGATCGAAGTTTCTACATATTCTAGAGATTTGAATCCAGAACAGCTTATTGATTGGATCAATGACATGGAGGAGTATTTTGAGTATGAAGATGTGGAGGACCCAGATCAGGTTAAGTTTGCAAAAACAAAGTTGAAGGACCATAACAATATTTGGTGGAAGGAGGTCCAATTAGAGAGGAACAGAAGAGGAAAAGGAAAGATCTCCAGATGGGATCGGATGGTGGAGAAACTAAAAAAGCAATTCATTCCTATGGACTATGAGATGGAGTTGCTAAAGAAGCTACAAGGACTGAAGCAAGGTAACAAGTTTGTTAAGGAGTATACAGAAGAGTTTTATAAAATTACTATAAAGATAGGCCATGTAGAGCCCAACAAGGAGAAGGTAGCCTGTTACATTAATGGGTTGAGGCTGAGTATTCAAGAGGAGTTGAGCCTGGTCAGAATGACCACCATAGAAGATGCATACCAGTTTTCCTTGAAGGTGGAAGAGAAGTTGAATAAAAGATTTGACAACAAGCAAAGGGGAAGAGGTCAAGGTGGAAGGACTGGTGGAAGACCCTATGGGGGCCGAAATGAAGATGTACAGAAAAGTGAAGAAGCTGGCACCAGTCAAAATCAGAGAGGTGACAATACCTACTGCCCTCGTGACCAGAACAATGGTGAGCAAAGAGGAAGAGGAAGAGATAGACCTAGGCAAGGACTTAGAAGAGGATGTTTCAGAGGAACCTATTTCCAATGTGGATAAGAAGGGCATCGAGCATATGAGTGTCCACAACATCAAGGAAGGATGAATAGGAGACTTGGAGGTAATGCACGAGTTGCACATGTAGATGAAGATGCATAGTCTGAGCATTCTGAAGATGCTGAAAGGGGAGAAACCCTAGTTGTCAGAAGAACCTTGTTGAATGAGGAGAAAGAACCAAATCAAAGGAAGAGTTTATTCCACACAAGGTGCAAATGTGAAGGTAAGTGTTGTGATATTATTATTGATAGTGGAAGCACTGATAATCTAGTTTCAGAAGACATGGTTGACAAGTTGAAGTTGACAAGAAGAAAGCATCCGCATCCATATCAGATTGCATGGTTGCAGAAAGACCATAGAGCTTTGATCAATGAGCAGTGTTTAGTGAAGTTCAAGATTGGGGACTACCATGATGAGGTACTGTGTGATATCATACCGATGGATGCATGTCATATGCTATTGGGAAGGTCGTGGCAGTATGATAGGAGCGCTGTCCATGATGGCCGCACAAACACATATTCCCTAACAAAAGATGGAGTTCGTCATAAATTGAAGCCCTTGAAGGAGGTGGAAGAAAAGGTATGTAGTACTACCAGAAATTGCTTGGTAGATGGTAGGAAATTTTTGGAGGGTATGAAGTATGAGCGTCATTGCTTTGCATTGATTCCTAAGATTAGTTAAGAGAACTATGAAGATGTACCAGTAGAAGTTTCAGATATGTTGGAAGAGTTCCAAGACATTATCTTTGATAATGTACCAGAAGGTTTACTACTAGTAAGGAAGATAAGTCATCAAATGGATTTGATACCAGGAGCCAGTTTGCCAAACAAGGCAGCCCATAGAATGACCCCTGCAGAGAATGAAGAGCTGAATAGACAAGTTTAGGAGTTGTTGAGGAAGGGACTGATAAGGGAGAGCCTAAGCCCATGTGCGGTACCTGCAGTACTAGCACCAAAGAAGGATGGAGAATGGAGGATGTGTACAGACTCTCGAGCCATCAATAAGATAACAATCAAGAATAGATTTCCATTGCCAAGAATGGATGACATCATGGATTGTTTGAGTGGAGCCAAGTACTTCACGAAAATTGACCTAAAGAGTGGATATCACCAGATCCGTATCAGAGAAGGAGATGAATGGAAGACAGCCTTCAAGACAAAGGAAGGTTTGTATGAGTGGTTAGTCATGCCATTTGGCCTAACCAATGCACCGAGCACATTCATGCGGCTCATGAACGAGGTACTGAAGAAATTTTTGGGAAGTTTTGTTATTGTTTATTTGGATGATATTTTGATTTTCAGTAAGACTTGGGATGAGAATCTGATGCATATCAGAAGAGTTCTAGAGAAGTTGAGGAAGGAAAAGTTGTTTATTAATCTGAAGAAATGTAGTTTTGCAAAGAAGGAGTTGGTGTACCTGGGATTTGTTGTCTCAGAAGGTCTTAAGATGGACCGAGAAAAAGTAAGGGCTATCATTGAATGGCCTACGCCAAGGAGTGTCACAAAGGTAAGATCTTTTCATGGTTTGGCAAGTTTTTATAGAAAGTTTATTAGGAGTTTCAGTAGCATTTGTGCACCCCTAATTGAGACAATGAGAGGGGATAGAAAAGAGTTTAGATGGACTAAAGGAGTAGACAAGAGCTTTGATACATTGAAACAGAAAGTGGTAGAACAACCTGTTTTGGCACTTCCAGATTTTAATAAGGTATTTCAAGTAGATTGTGATGCTAGGTATAGCATCTATTTTGAGCCAAGAAGGTAAGCCCATTTCCCATTTTAGTGAGAAGCTTAATGATGCCAAGAAAAAGTATTATGTTTATTATCAAGAGTTTTATGCAATAGTTCAGGGTTTGAAGAAATGGAGACATTATTTGTTGCCAAAGGAGTTTGTTTTATATACTGATCATCAGGCTTTGCAGTATCTTAATAGTCAAGGAAAGTTAAATCAAAGGCACTTAAAATGGGTTGAGTTTTTGTAGAGCTATACTTTTGTTTTGAAGCACAGGAGTGGGAAGTCCAACAGAGTTCTAGATGCCTTGAGCAGAAGGCAAAATTTGTTGATAGAAATGAAGATAGAGGTTGTTGGGTTCGATGAGCTCAAAAGTTTGTATCCTGCAGATCCATATTTTGCAGAGGCCTAGAAAGCTTGTTTGAAACCTGTTACTTTAGACAGGACAAAATGGTTGGATTTCATAATCCAAGATGGCATGTTGTTTAGAGGAAGCCAGTTGTGCATTCCAAGGAGTTCCATGAGAGAGAACCTGATTAAGAAGAAGCATAGTGGGGGATTGGCTGGACACTTTGGTTGAGATAAGACCATTGCTATTATTGGTGAAAATTATTATTAGCCACAGTTGCAACAGGATGTGAGGAAATTTGTGTAGAGTTGCAGAGTTTGTCAGATGGCAAAAGGAACAAGTTAGAATACAGGGTTATATCAACCATTACATGTACCGGAGAAGCCATGGGATGATATTAGCATGGATTTTGTTCTTGGTTTACCAAGGACACAGAGAGGACATGATTCTATTTTTGTGGTGGTGGATAGATTCTCAAAAATGGCATATTTTATTCCTTGTAAGAAGACTAATGATGTTGTTCATATTGCAGAGTTATTTTTCAAGGAAGTGGTGAGACTACATGGTCTACCAAAAAGCATAGTTTCAGACTGAGATACCAAGTTTGTTGGTTATTTCTGGAGGACATTGTGGAAGAAGTTGAAGACAAACTTGAAGTTTAGTTCTGCACACCATCCACATACTGATGGACAAACTAAAGTGGTGAATAGGAGTTTGGGTAACCTACTACGTTGCTTGGTAGGAGATAAGCCAAAGGGATGGGATTTGATTTTACCACAGGCAAAATTTGCTTACAACAATTCTATCAATAGGAGTATTGGTAAATCACCATTCCATATTGTATATGGCAATAGCCCAAGAAATACTTCTGAGTTAAGGAAGTTGGACAATGGAGACAAGACAAGTGCCGAAGCTGAAGACTTTGTAGAACATCTGAAGAATTTGCATGAAGAGGTGAGAAAGCACATTAATAAAATGAATATTCAGTACAAGGCTAAGACAGATCAAAAGAGGAGATATAAGGAATTCTAGGTAGGAGATGAAGTCATGGTTCACTTGAGAAAAGAAAGGTTCCCAATTGGAACATACAATAAGTTGAAAATGAAGAAATTTGGACCATGCAGAATCATGAAGAAGCATGATTCAGGAAATGCATATGAGGTAGAGCTGCCGAGTGGGATAAATATTTCCGCTGTTTTCAACATTGCTAATTTATCAAAATATCATGAAGGTGGAACAGAGGATGGATCAACAGAACTGCAGTGGAGTATTCTGGCATCTACTTCAATAGAGGAGATAGAAGAGATCTTGGATAGCTGTGTGGGAAGGAGCACTCGAAATAGGCAATATGAAGAATATCTAGTGAAATGGAAAGGAAGGCCTGTTGAAGATTCTTCTTGGTTGTCTAAGGCAGAGGTTGACCATTTGGGTTTTCCTCACACAAACACATGAGACGTGACAGGGTCACTTCTCAAATTACGCTAAGTGTCTGATGTAGGAGCATCCAAAGGCATAAGTGCAATCTTGCATCACCCAAAAAGAAGTTAATTCAAAACCATTGTAGTTGTTCTCATTTCTTCCCATAATTAGTGTTTTTGGTTCCATAATATCCAGAATAATAATGTAGGACTTTCAGTTTTTCCAAAACTGCTAAAAATAGCGACCTACCTATTTAGGAAAGTGTACCTGCTATTTTTAGAAAGTATGTATTTGGGCACGTAATGAAGCAAAAACTTACAAAAAGTTACATAATGGAAGTATAAGACCTTTGGCGAAGGAATCAGGCAAAGATCATTTGTGAGCTGAAAGATATTAAAGTTTTTGTTTTCTGAAAAGCCCCTAAAAATTTATGGAACAAGATATGAGGCACTAAAACTTCTCATAACATCTCAAAAAGTTGACAAAAATCTATTTACGGATTTCTGGTGTGAGAGTTCACATCGTGAGCTTTCTAGCGCTTAAAACGGTTCATTAATCGGACACCCAGATCAAAAGTTATGCTTCCCGAAAGTTGACCTACTTTTGGAGGGATTTGCAAATTTCAAAATTTAGTTGGAGGCCGCCAAAAAGTGCTATTTATGACTATTTTGGGAACCCTAGGTAGGAGTAGAGTTAAGGGGGGCCAGTGTAGAGTCCAGAATAGGGGGAAAAATAGAAACCCTAGTTGATTTGGGGTTACAGAAGGTTGAAGATTCTAGAGTCTAGAGGTTGGGAAGCTGTAATGTGTTGCAGCTAGTAGAGGATTTATCCTCTGATTGTAATTGAGCTTCTATAATGTAATGAGTTGCCCAGTTCAATAAAAGAAAGTTCTATTTGTTGTGTTTAATATTTGTTATTGTGTGTTTTGTGATTTACCCCCTTCATCATATTCTTTATCTTTTAACTATTCGATTGATATTTGGCTATGCATGTTCACCTTGCAATCGCTTTCCTCCATTTACCGTTCGAATCCACATCCTGTTGCATTCATAGGTTGTTGTAATGTCACCTTCATCGCACAATAGCTCTGTAACTCCTTCTTGAACACGTGATAAGTTTAAAATGAGCTCAAATCTTTGTTTTTAATCAAAAACATTGTCGGATTAGGGAGTGATTAATGTTAATTTGTTGATATCCATTGATCGACACCTAAGCATTGGAGATATTAATAGGTGGCGCGATACTATTTGAATTTTTGAAGGTTCACCCACCATTAGAATAGCATTTAATATGGGATCATCACATTCATAAATGTCAGGGATATTTAGAAATATGCATGTTCTTTCAAATATGTCCATGACGTCAGCATGAAGATGGTCAATTGTTGACCAACAATTGAAATATCAGGTCATCTTTCCTTCATTTAGTATCATGACGTTAGGATATGTTGGCATGGTTTGGTCAATGTGCCACGTGGAAACACCCTATTGGTTCACAAAAAATCTACGTGTTATATGTCTCAAGAAGGGATAAGGGGATATTAAGAAATATCTAGATGTTCACTTACGTGAAATATCCCCTTCCTGGGTGAAGATGAGGATGACATTAGCTCTTTATTAATGCTTCAAATACATTTAGGAGGTGACGTCATCGTAATCTTGACGAAGATCAGGTATCTTAACTAATATGCATGATATTAAGGTTCACCTTCGTATTGCATTGAATCAAGATATTTAAAAAATATCTAGGATTTTAAGAAATAGATGACCCTTTTGATGTTGAGGGTATGAGGACGTCACGTCATATCAGGTCTTATTGGAATGGGACAAGATGACATCATCGTCACATTAACGAAGATCAGGGATCTTAGCTAATATGACAGATATTGAGAAATATGCCGATATTGGGTTTTTTGTTATATTTGAGGTAAGCCCGCACATTAGTGAATATCAAGGATATTAAGAAATATGACCCTCAAGGAATGTGCACGGGTATTGACAAGTAGATGCTCCTTGAATATAAATTTGAGGTCCGCATATTAGCGAATATGTGGATATCAGGTTTTTTTGTGTTAAAACATGTATCCAGGATATTGGTGAATATTAGGGATCTTAGTGAATGTGATGATCATCTCTGAGCGACTGGTTTGACCAAACTTTGACTGACCATAACTTCTTATCTTTAAGGAATATCAAGGTGATCCAAAAGGCAAACTTGCTTGAAATTTTGCATTCTTTCACTTGGTGGGGTTCATGACTACAATATTTGACTTTGGTATTTAACCTTCCTCTAATGAGGTCTATGCATACACAGGGTGATATATTATCACTGCATCTAGTACTTAACTTTTACCATACCGTCCAAAGCAAGAAAAAGCAAGGAAAAAGCTAGAAAAGTTGGGTCCCTATTTTGCTAAGGCAAAATGGGGCATGTTGTGTAACCACACAACAATACTCAAATAGATACCATGCTTAAGAGCCCAATCAGTTAGTTTCATTCCAACAAAAGCTAAAGCATTATCTGAAACAATAGAATCTAGTATTGTTACATTCCCAACTTATGATTTGACTGAATCTTAACTTTGTGTGGTAATCAGGAGGATTAACCATAGTTTAATGATTAGATGTTATGGAAATATCTGATTTAATCACTGATTATGAGAATACTGACTAATGATAGTTAGTTATGAAATTACATGTTCATATGAATATTTAATTATTATAAATTGTGAATAGATGATGATGCAATGATCATGGTTTTATGATGGTGCAATGATCATGGTTTTATGATGGTGAGTGTGAACAGGAAATGAATCATCCTTTGAAGATAAAAAGAGAGTATCATTCGAGAGGAAGAGATAGATGTTAGGAAATGGGTCCAATTGCCATATGAGTATAAGACTTTATGTTCTTATGAACCCTTGTAAGTTGGTGTAAGTTATGTCTTTTCTTTGCTAGTCGATTTTCTATATGTGTCATCTTGTCGATTGAGTAATTTCGACAATGTTTATGTCGACTCGACCAAACAACATTCTTAGAATGCCAACATGAGTTGAGAGATAGTCTTTCCAAGAGGCAGAGTACCTTATTGTTTTCTCCATTTATTCCCGAACCAGGATTTTGAATCTATTATTCTTGGTGTAATATGCTTTGGGTTTATAGTGAAGAAGGGGGAGCTGTTATCAATCCCTAATTCGCATGTTGACCATGCCATCATGTAGGTGGTGATATCATAGGATGACATCTTGAATGATATAAGTCATACATCAAGAAGATGTATGGAATTAATATTATGCTATGACTATTTAAATCTAATATCAAATCCCATGTAATACTAATATGGTTATTTGTTTTGTATATGGGTTGACATCACCCATGGCAGTGGAGTGATGAGATGTACTTAATTCGAACCAATGGGAGCTTCATGCTCACTAGCCACTTGCAAATAGAAAGTATTGGATCTAAAGATTCCTTAGAAACCACGGGTGGTAGAGTGGGGAAACCACCCACCACATCATGGGCACGGGTGGTAGTTCCTTGCATGCTCGGCATGCCAAGAAGACCAAAACCCAACCATAGTAATTTTTGTCATTTTGATTGCTATCAATAATCATTCTTATCATCATTAATTATTGTTGGCTGGTCCTTGCGCTCAGGAGATAGGAAAAGAAGAAGGAAATCATAGTCAGCTGAAACCTTTGGAGATACTATAGGAAGAGATACGTTAGATCTCAACTATGAGAGATAAACTATGTTGACAATATCAAAACGACTCCATTCAGGTTAGAATCGAGTCTAAAAAGACTTATTTAATGATTTATTGTTAATGGTGATGCTTTTATGTAGTATAAGTATCAACTGTGTCAACTATTACATGATATAATTGTTGTGTTAGTTGTTTGAAGCTTTTGGCCATAGCCATTGATAAGATAGAATTATTATCTCAGACCTTTGTGTCTAAGCTACTGTGTTTATATTAGCTAATGTTTTTATTTGGATATTTACTCCAGGCCACTAGGCTGATAATGATATATGTATCATAAGTTAATATGGACTGTATTTTCTATAACTGTTGCTCGAGGCCTTTAAGGTTGAGCTCAAAACCATTGTAGCAAACTCATGTCAAGTGCTGACATGGAACAATCAATAATAATTTAAAGATAGCACTAAGACTCATATGATGAGTTTGAGATGATAGTGCTAATGGCACATGATGTGTTAAACCATTGTGTAAAATATATATTCAAAGGCTCGGATTGCATGTGGCTGAGGCACCAACCATGAACTGTTGTGATGATCTTTTGAAACTCTAACCCTAGATTGTGCTAATAGCACTTAACCACAATCTTGAAACCATCATACATTGAACTTGACTGCTTTCAAATGGTTATTAAGATAACCAAAGGCAGTATTTTTCAACCCCTTGATAAAGGAGGAGGTTAGCAATAAAAAAGATTATTGTTTTATTCTATGGCAGCTTTGCATGCATGCTGATACATTAGAGGGGATTTCCTTCTTGTTGTTGATAACATTATGAGATGGGAAGCATAAATAGCTTAAGTCTTATATGTATATTATAATGTGATTCAAAACCCTTTTTTTACTTATGATCAAACTCCATGAGGAGAGTATTTTTCATTAAAAACTCACAACGGTATTGGAGTTATTGTCTATTAATAAAACCATTTGAATTAGTTAACACAATGTGTGCCTATGGTATCATGATCGTGACTTTAACCTGTATGGTAGATCACATTGAAACTGTAAACCATGGAAAAACCTAGGATGGAAAAATTGGTTGACTTTTAATATGATTAAAAAATGGAACAGAGTGATGAGGAGTCATAGGTTCCTAGTTATAAAAGTAACCCATTATGTTTGGTATACTCCTAAGTTGGGAGTCGTTCATCCTGGTATAGGACTATGAATCAAACTAAACCCACTTATACTAGACCTAGAGAGAGATGTCAAATTAAGTATACTGTAGGATGAGACAACTTCTAAGACAAGTCAGGGTGCTGAACATACGACGATGTTCATCGTGTAATGTATGTGTATGTAAATCTTTGGCCAAAGTAATGCATCTATCTCTGCATGCATTGTTAGTCCACAGTGCTCCAGATGGCATAATGTCTCTAGTAGTGTCATGCATAGTTAGAGTGGATCTATAGTTGCATGACCGAGAGGCATTATGAAGGACACAACAATAGATACTTAGATGGAAAACCTAATGGCTCCTTATATTTATATCTTCTGTGAAGGGTAGGGTTGCTTCCAAGTAGGAAGTTGTGCAAGGGACTACTGGTCTATGGTTGGAGGAAAAGCACTTGGATGATACTCTCCTTCCCAAGCATGAGACAAGCTGAGGCTTGTGAAGACAGATGTCAAGAGTTCTAGATGCAGTGCTTTTTCATTATTTGACTTGATAGTTAATTATTATGTATAATTTGATATTTGATGCCTTGAGCATAACTTTGTACATGCATAGTGAAGGTTATTCACTAATGAGATGCAATCATATATTGTAATTGTAAGTTTTCTTATATTCTGGTTTAGAATAACATGCTTAATTATTCTTGTTAAACTCTAATTTGGATAATCATAATACATTCCAATTTTGGGTTTAGATGAATATTTATGTTAATTATTGAGTATTATGGAATGTGATGTTACATGTATACCAAACCTTTCTATCAAGTCCTCCTAAAATTTAGGACATCACCCTCATTTGCCTCTTTGAAGGCCACAACTTCTGTTTATTTGGTGAAATAATCCATAGCTGTTAGCACCCATTTATGACCAAAACTAGATGGTGGGTTAATGACTCCAATGAAGTCAAGGGTCCACTTAACGAAAGGTTGATCTACTAATATTAGATCCAAAGGCAAGGCTGTCAACTTCTATTTACCTACAAACATAGCACATTTGACACATTTCCTTACCCATACATGCACATCTTTGAAAAGAGAAGGCCAATAATACCCAACCCTCATGGTTTTCAATGCTTTTGTCCTTGGTGTAAAATGACCACTAGTTGCTCCATCATGAAACTCATGCAAAACTTTGTCAATCTGATTCGATTCTATGCATCTCACAAGAACACCATTGTAATCTTTTCTAAACAAAACACCATGTAGAAGTACATAAGGAATAGCTTGAAGTCTGAAATTCCTTCTCTTGACACTATTTAGCTCTCTTGGGCACTCACTAGTTTGTAAATAATGAACCATTTCTTGTATCTAACTAGTGCTTATTATTGGGCAACACTTTGTGACTCACCAACAGCCATGAGAACAACTTCCTCTTGAGTTTCTTTGTCCTTTTCTAGACCATTAGCTAGTGTTAGATTCAAGACAGACAACTGAGAGGGGGGGTTGAATTAGTTGTCTCAAAACTTTCTTCCTATTAATCACTTAAATCCTCTTTGTAATTTAGCAGCATAATAATAAATCAATCATGAAAACATAATGCAATAATTCAAGAGTAGAAACACATTGACACATATGACACCAAGATTTTAACGTGGAAAACTTGATTAAGGGAAAAACCATGGGGTGACTAACCCAAGATTGTATTCCCTATTAAAATAAGAAGAAGAACAAATGGCACATGCCAATTAGGGCTCACTACCCAAGCACACTGCTCACAAGAGGTCCACTACCTACAGGAGACACACTGTCTACAGAATGATAAATATTACATACTTGAACTGAAGAATAGCATCTTCACCATGCTTGAGTTAGTTCCATTTAAGCTCAATACTTATGCTCTGCCTTTCACTCTGCTCCTCTCTACCACACACTCATCTCCACAAGATACTTTTGAAATGACTTCACAACTTCTTATTTATACAAGACATTTGACTTTGGGATAATCATCCAAGTCGGCATACATTATAGAGAAAATACATAAATACAACATGACTAATTACAAAAAGACTTCACACAGATCAACACACTATCGGCTACACAGATCTAAGACTTCAATCTTATTTTAGGAACACACCATGCTTCATAGAACATCTTCAAGATCATCTACAGGATGAGTAGCTCATCTGATCGGCCAAACTTAGGAAGAACAACATCATCTGAGCTCAATCTTCAATGCAGACCACCAACACAAACTGGACACAATCCAAAGACCTCCACAATCTTGCCTGAATCACCAAGAACATCCACACTACTTCTGCTTATTGAAATCTTTCTCTCCTTCATCTGGAACCTCAAGAGCATAGTCAGTCATCATTGTCATATTGGAATAGATGCTTACAGACCTCTAGACCATGAACCAATTGAGTTGTCAATTCACATTGACTTCCTAAACACTCCACCAAATCCACATAACAAGATATTGTATTTTCAGATCTCACTGGACCTATCTATGTCACTCTGTCACCTCTAAACATCTTCCAGAACTGGTTTTACTCAAGTGGTCATAACTTCTTCAAATCTTCATGCGGACCTCTCAAATCTTTACTGGATCATCTTTAGACACATATCTACAAACCCTTTGATGCGCATCCTCTGATCTTCATCTTAGCTGGGATCTTTACCTTACTATCTTCACTATTCTTCTCTGTTCCTGATAGGACTAATTTTCTCAATATCCTCAGCATACAACTCATCCAATCCTTATCATCAATGCAACAGGAGTATTTTGACATCAATGACAACACCGGTTAGGCCCATACTTGCAACAATCTCCCCCTTTGTCATTGATGGCAACATATGATGTGAAAAACTATTTTAACCATCAAGATAAGAACTCCTCACTGACATAACTCCCCCTATCAACAACAACGATTTACATGTCTTCTCTTCCTTTACTGCTCCCCCTTTGATTAACAGCCACTTTTGTTTTTCACATGTCTTCTCTCCCCCTTTGACATCAATGGCAAAGGGCACATACTTGCATCACTTTAGAATCATACCAACTATTCCCCTTGAGTAGCAGCTTCCCATCATCAATCCAGACCACAAGATATGACTATGAGATCCATCGGACTGATGCACATCAGTGCACCTTAATTCAGAACCGGAGGGATAATAACCCCCTAACTTCTCCCTCAGATACTCAAAAGAGTCCTTAGGTAGATGTTTAGTAAAAATATCTGCAATCTGATCCTTAGAAGGCACAAACTCCAATCTGACTTCATTCTTGTTCAGTTGCTCTCTCAAAAAGTGAAACTTGATGGATATATATTTTTTCTTTGAATGCAACACCGATTTTTTGATATATTTATTGCACTTGAATTATCACATAAGATTGTGGTAGGTTCTTCATACTCCACTTTGATCTCTCTTAGCATTTGCTTCATCCACAATACTTGAGTGCAACTACCTACTGCTACAATGTATTCTACTTCTACAATGGACAGAGATATTGCCTCTTGTTTCTTGCTCATCCAAGAAACCAATCTTTTCCCCAAAAAGAATGCTCCACCACTGGTACTCTTCTGGTCATCCACATCTCCTGCCCAATCCACATCTGTATATGCATGAAGTGAGAAATCATGATCTCTAGGATACCATAAACCATACTCAACTATCCCTTTTAGATATCTAAGAATCCTCTTGATTGCCATGACATGGGATTCTCTAGGATCAGCTTGGAATCTAGCAACAAGACCAACAACATTCATAATGTCAGGTCTAGTTTGAGTAAGATACAATAGTCCTCCAATCATTGACCTGTACTTTTTCTGATCAGCCTTAGGAGAGTCATCATCTTTGCTCAACTTACATCCAGTTGCCATGGGAGTGCTCATTGGTTTTGAGTCTTCCATCCCAAATTTCTTCAACAATTATTTCACATATTTGGTCTATGAAATGAAGATTCCTTTCTTTGTTTGAATGATTTGCAGACCTAAGAAAAAATTCATTTCTCCAAACATGGACATCTCAAATTCACTTTTCATTTGATTTGCAAAAGTTTTGCACATACTATCTCTTCCTCCAAAAATGATATCATCAGCAAACATTTCAACAATTAAGATGTTTTCATGATCAATTTTGAAGTACAATTTACTGTCAGCAGTACCTTTGTTGAAACCAATCTTCAAAATATGCTTGTCCAATCTTTCATACCAGGCTCTTGGGGCTTGTTTGAGTCCATATAGTGCTTTTTTGAACTTGTAGACCATATCACCATGATTAGACAATTGGAATCCATTCGGTTGCTCAATGTATACTTCTTCCAAGTCACCATTCAGGAAGGTAGACTTGACATCCATCTGATATACTTTGAAATCCTTGAAGGCAGCAAAGGCAAGAAATAATCTAACTACTTCAATTCTTTCCACCGGAGCAAAAGTTTCTTCAAAATCAACTCCTTCTACTTGAGAGTAACCCTTGCAGACCAATCTGGCTTTGTTTCTGACTACTTCACCATCTTCATTCAGTTTATTCTGGAAGACCCATTTGGTTCCAATCACATTCTTGTTTCTAGGTCTGGGAACAAGATCCCAAGTGTGATTTTTCTCAATTTGCATCAGCTCTTCCTCCGTTGCTTTAGTCCAGCTTTCATCATTGCATGCTTCATTCACTGACTTTGGTTCAATCTTTGAAATCATACAATACTTTTCTAAGTCTTGAGCAATCTTTCTTCTTGTTTGAACACTTTTGCTTTTGTCACCTATGATCTAATCTTCAAAGTGATTCAATCTTACATACCTAGGAATTTTGGTATTTTCTTGCACTTCTAATTCTTGAACATGTTCATTCAAACTTATCTCTTCTTCCTGATTCACCGGATCAGTCTAAATCTAGATTTTAGAAGGGGCTTGGACTTCTTGGACCAAAACATCATTCTGATCATCTTCATCATATTCATAAAACCTTGAGGGTTTTTCAATACATTCATCAACCTTCACATTTGTACTTTCTATAGTCTTTCTCAATCTCTTGTTATAACACCGATATGCTTTGCTTTGAGTAGAATAACCCAAGAATATTCCTTCATCACTTCTAGCATTAAATTTGCCTAGATCATCATCTCTTTTAATGTAACATTTGTTACCAAAGACTCTGAAATACTTCACAGTAGGAGTGATGCCAAACCAGAGTTTATAAGGGGTCTTACCAGTATTGCTTCTGATTTGTACTTGATTAAGAGTATAGACAACAGTGCTTACAACTTCTCTTCAATAGATCTGAGGAACATTTGCTTCCATCATCATGGTTCTAGATGCTTCCTGGATGGTCTAGTTCTTTCTCTCCACTACTCCATTCTATTGTGGAGTCCTTGGAGCAGACAACTATCTTTTTATCCCATGTTTCTCATAGAATTCTATGAACTCTCCAGATGTGAATTCTCCACCTCTGTCAAACCTAAGACATTTTATGTTTAATCTGGTTTTATTCTCTACCATAGCCTTGAATATTTTGAATTTCTCAAGAGCCTCAGATTTCTCTTTTAGACAAGTCACCCACATCATCCGGGAGTGGTCATCAATTAATAACATGAAGTATCTATCACCTTGCACACTCCTAATTATTGCCAGACCACAGATTAATATGAACTAAGTCTAATAATCTGGTAGAAGACTGTTCCTTTTGAATGTGACCCTGCTTTGCTTACCCAACTGATATTCTTTGCACAAACTATTAGTAGGTTTCACCAGTCTTGGAAGATCTCTTACAGCCTGAGTGTTGCTTATCTTGATGATATTATCAAAATTCACATAACACATTCTCCTATGCTACAACCAACTCTGATCAGTTTGAACAAATAAACAACTTTTACCAGTACCAACCAAGTGGAAGATATTACCTTTTGTTTGAGTACTGGATGCAATCTCTATTCCAAAACTTTCAAAGATCTTGTATTTTCCATTTTTAAATTAGAGATCATAACCTTTGTCCACCAACTATCCAACACTTAGAAGATTATGCTTTAGACCTTCAACATATAGTACATTACTAGTTTTGTTCTTTCCATCAAAAGAAATAGTTCCTCTACCTTTGATTCTACCAGCAAAATTGTCACCAAATTTTACAACTCCTCCTTCATATCTTTCCAAATCTATGAACTTATTTTTATCACCTATCATATGGTGGGAGCATCCACTGTTAATGACCCAATCATCCTTTTCTTCAACTTGGGCAGCCAGAGCTCTTTCTACCATTTTATGATTGACAGATTTAAAGGGCATTGGATCTTCTTCCTTGATGGCAATAAACACCCAGTCACTTTTGGATTTGTTTCCTGTCTCTGATTGATCATATGTTACTCCTTCATCATCATCATCTTCATGAACATAGTAACATTTCTTTTGGAATCTTGATCTGTTTGGATTTTCTCTTGAAAATCTTTCCAGACACCTTGAGGCAAAATGACCAATCTTATTGCAGTTAAAACATTTGAAGGGCAATTTTCTTTCATACTTACTAGATCCTCTTAGCATTCTTTTTGCAATAAGGGCTTCAAGTTGAGTAGCTTCTACTTCATCTTCTTCCAGATCTTTTCTTTCTTTTTCATACCATAATAGTTTATTTGAAGAGTTCTCTCCCAGATCAAACTTTTGTTTTTCTTTTATAGAGGCACTAGCTTTGAAAGCAGATTCAGTCTTGGGGGTGCATCTCCAAAATCTGCCAATTCAAATGCAGCTAATTTACCAACCAATTGATCTCTTGTGATATTTGAAAAAGACCCAAATTCTTCAATAGCAGCAACCTTGTATTTGTAAGAATTAGGAAGGGATCTAAGAACTTTGGCAACAATCTCATCTTCATCCAAGATTCCACCAACACATCTAATGCCACAAACAAGCTCATTTACTCTTGGCATAAATGTAGTGATATTTTCATCTTCTCTCATCTTCAGGTTTTTGAATTTTCCTTTCAGACTCTATAGCTTGGCACATTTAACATACTTGTCTCCTTCATGCAAAAGTTCTAGTTTTTGCCAAATCTCATATGCAATTTTTAGATCAATAACATTTGTCAGCTCTGAATCAGATAAGGCACTTAGAAGAGCTTCTTTAGTCCACAAATTGTTTTCAGCATCTCTGATTTCATCTATGGTACTCAAACCATTATGTGGAGGAACATACTTCTTTGAAGCCATGATCCAATACTGCATTCCCATACATTGCAAGTGACATTCCATGCGACTTTTCCAAATAGTAAAATTGGTTCCATCAAACCTCAGACTATCCTTCTTGTAGGATGACATCCTGGATCTCCTCAAGCGGTTAAGCTCTTTTAGAGGAACTTAGCTCTGATACCAATTGTTAGATTCAAGATAGAAAACTGAGAGGGGGGGTGAATCAGTTGTCTCAAAACTTTCTTCCTATTAATCACTTAAATCCTCTTTGTAATTCAGCAGCATAATAATAAATCAATCATGAAACTATAGTGCAATAATTCAGGAGCAGAAACACATTAACACATATGACACCAAGATTTTAATGTGGAAAACCTAGTTAAGGGAAAAACCACAGGGTGACTAACCCAAGATTGTATTCTTTATTAAAAGAATAAAAAGAACAAATGGCACATGCCAATTAGGGCTCACTGCCTGAGCACACTGCTCACAAGAGGCCCACTACCTACATGAGACACATTGTCTACAAAATGATAAATATTACATACTTGAATTGAAGAATAGCATCTTCACCATGCTTGAGTTAGTTCCATTTAAGCCCAATACTTCTGCTCTGCCTTTCGCTCTACTCCTCTCTACCATGCACTCATCTCCACAAGATACTTTTGAAATGACTTCACAACTTCTTATTTATACAAGACATTTGACTTTGGGATAATCATCCAAGTTGGCATACATTATAGAGAAAATACATAAATACAACATGACTAATTACAAAAAGACTTCACGCGGATCAACACACTATTAGCTACACAGATCTAAGACTTCAATCTTCTTTTAGGAACACACCATGCTTCACAGAACATCTTCAAGATCATTTGCAGGATGAGTAGCTCATTCGGTCAGCCAGACTTAGGAAGAACATCATCATTCGAGCTCAATCTTCAATGTAGACCACCAACACAAACTAGACACAATCTAAAGGCCTCCATAAGATTTCCTAAATCACCAAGAACATCCACACTACTACTTACTAAAATCTTTCTCTCCTTCATCCAGAACCTCAAGAACATAGTTAGTCATCATTGTCATATTGGAATAGATGCTTGCAGACCTCCAGACCATGAACCAATTGAGTTGTCAATTCACATTGACTTCCTAAACACTCCACCAAATCTGCAGAACAAGATATTGAATTTCTGGATCTCACTGGACCTATTTGTGTCACTCTGTCACCTTTGAACATCTGCCAGAACCAGTTTTACTCAAGTGGCCATAACTTCTTTAGATCTTCATGCGGACCTCTCAAATCTTTACTGGATCATCTTAAGACACATATCTACAAACCTTTTGATGTGCATCCTCTAATCTTCATCTTAGCTAGGATCTTTACCTTATTGTCTCCACTATTCTTCTCTATTCCTGATAGGGCTAATTTTTTCAATATCCTCAGCATACAACTCATCCAATCCTTATCATCAATGCAATAGGAGTATGTTGACATCAATGACAACACTGGTTAGGCCCATACTTGCAACAACTAGTTGTTCACAAAGTCCCTTACCTCTTATCAACTTTGTGACTTTGATTTCTACATCATACTCCATTACCTTAGTGATCCATTAAGCTCTTTTGTCACTTAAATCATTGTTTAACAAAAATTCCTTAACACTAGGATCGGCAACCTTAGCTGAATCTTATTGTTAGAAACCAAATGTCTAAACTTCTTTAGACTTCGAATAATAGCAAGCACATGTCTTTCAACAAAAGAATACCTTTTCTCATAACCTTCTAGGCCTTGGCTATAAAAGACTATTGGTTGTTCCAAATCATCCTTATTCTACTGTGTCAACATAGCTGAAAGAGTGTCAGTGTTTTTGTAAGCATATAAGATGAAATCTTTTGAAAAATTAGGATTAATAAGGGTCAGTGCTACTACTAAGGCTTCCTTAATAGCCTCAAAACTATCTTTTGTCTATTTTGACCAGCTGAAAGTGATATTTTTCTTCAACATGGCAGTCAAAGGTTTTAAAAGATTTGCAACATTTGGTATAAACCTTCTAACAAAATTAATTCTGCCAAGAAAACGTTGCATGCCCTTCTTGTGACTAGGCAAAGGTAAAGCAAGAATGGCACTTACTCTCTCCAAATCAATGGTAACTCCATGTTTTGAAACCACATGTCCAAGGAGTTTTCCTTCATGGACAATAAAGATACATTTTTTTGGATTGAGGGATATTCCATACTCCCTACACCTGTCAAATACTTGTCTCAAATGTGAAAAGTGCTCATTAACATCCTTTGAAAAAATAGTAATGTCATCAAGATAAACAAGTACTATTTTATTGATTAAACCTTGGAATGCCAAGTCCAGTGCCCTTTGGAAAGTTGCACCAGCATTAGACAACCCAAAAGGCAATTTATTGTAAGCCATGGTCCCCCACTTAATGGTGAAGGTTGTTTTGAACTGATCTTCCTCTTTTACCAGCACTTGGTTATATCCATAATAACCATCAAGAAGAAAGAATCTCTCAAAACCTGCAACAACTTGCAAAATCTGCTCCATAGAGGGCAGTGGATAATGATCCTTAAGTGAGGCCCTATTTAAATCTTAGAAATCAACACAAAGTTTGATTTCCCCACTCTTTTTCCTAGCAAGAACAAGGTTGGAAACCCATGAGGTGTGTTTGATATGAAAAATAATACCACCCTCAATCAATTTGCTTAGTTCAACTTTCATGAGTGGCTCTAGCTTGGGGTTCAAAGGTCTTTGCTTTTGCTTTATAGGTTTTGCATTTGGCTCAAGTTCAATGGTATGTTGGGCTATTTTAGGGTCAAAACCTTTTAAATTAGAATACTCCCAAGAAAATATATCATGAAATTCTTGGCAAAGTGAAACAAAATCTTCTTTATCCTCTTTAGAACAAAGTTTACCAATCTTAAGAAGCTTACCTTTGAAAATTTCTACTTCTTCATAGTGGTCTTGCTTGAGATGCATGTTGGTTTTCCCTCTTTTTAGTTGATCATCTAAACTAAAAATGGACTCCAAAGTCACAAAACCTTTTGGTGACTTGTTTGTTCTTAACTGTATGATCTAATCACCATACTATTGTTGTAATTTTTCTTGGTTTCTAGTTGAAAACTCAACTTCCTCAAGTAGAAAACTAAGCACATGTTCATCACTATCAAAGACTTGCCAATGAACATTATTATTAGGTATAGATGGCCTAGCCACTACCTTTACATGCTATTGTACCCTACCATTTCTAATTTCATTTGGGATATCAAATTGAGCCCCTATGGCAGCCAACCTATCAGCATGCTGATTTTGAATTCTAGTATGGATATTTTTACAGGACTTTTTTCCCAAGAAGTGAATTAAATAAATAAAGTTTGTAAAAACTTTAGAGAGTAAAAATTAATATATATAAAAAAAGAGAATAGAAGAAAATAAGAAGAAATGTTAAAAAAGAAAGGAAAAAAAAACTTTCGAGTTAAAATAAAGGTTAAAGAACCTTATTTATAAGTACACTCATATTGGAGTGTGTTTCACGGGAAGTTACAATTAAAAGGTTATTTGTAATATTCTTTATGAAAAGGTGTGATATTTGGAACCTTTGGGTTATTATTTAACCCTATGAAAATAGTGTAAAAGGGGAATATACAAGCAGAAAAGAGCAAAAAAAGTAATATGGAAAATTAGAAGGCACACCAAAGTGAAGGTTTGGGTCCTGGCTGGCATTTAAACATTGGGAGAAGGGGCACACAACATGTGACCAACTCAGGGTATAGTGTACACCCAGGAGTGTCCTAGCCAGGGCCGAGTTTATGCCGTGAAGGCAAGTTTGGTTCTGTGTCCTCTGGGGGTGTTTGTGTCGGGAAAAGTCGAGACATGTAACCCTATCTCTGTGTGCGAGACAACAGCTTTCAAGAAACTATTAAAGATATGTATTCTTTCCATATCTATATAATTTAAATATTCTCTGTGTTAATTTATCTCTTGTCAATGTTATAAATGTCATTATTTTGATATTCATATTTTTTAGTGATTAATGATTGCTGCTCCTTTTATTTATTAATGCTCCAATTAATAGGTATGCTATTACTCATTAAATAAATTAAAACATCTTTAATTTTTCTATTGTTGGAGAATAGTTAGGCTACATTTGGTATCATAGCTAAACCTGGAAAAAAAAAAGGAAAAAGGGGATTATATATGTTAAATTAAAATATAAGATATAGAGAATCTAAATTTAAAATAAATTTAGTATTGAACTAAATGGTAACATAAATATTTATCTCTATATCAATAGAGAATTTATAGTAAATTATAAATAATGAAAGAAAGGAATACGAAATAAAAAAAATTCATATCTATTATTAGTATATATATGATTGTAAAATATGATATAATTGAAAAAGTAGAAAACTATGGGTCTACACAAGTGAAAAGTGTCAGGTGAAATGGTTTAAAGCCACTTGAATTAAATTAGGAACTTCACCCTTTTATTATAAATATTTCCATAGGTGTATATATTTTATTAATAGATATTTCTATAGTATAAGACTTAGGTTAGATTTTAAAATGTATAGGTCATGTTGTTATTAGAATAGTTGCGTTTGTTAAAATGATAATAAAATAGTATTAAGTTGAGATAAAAATAAATGTGTTTGAAAACTTTAGTAGACATTTTAATATATATTTAGCTAAGAAAACAATGTTATATTAATAAAACTATTTTAATTACTTAAATTAGTTCATTTTATTACTACATTTACTATAATTACTTAAAGTAATTTTATTATTACTTAAGAGTTGTTTTATTTTTGAACATTGTTATTTATTTTGTATCTTAAATAAATAACTATTTTAATTATATTATTATAAATATTATTATACCATATAGTTATAAATTGAAGTGTATATAGATAAGGGTTATTATGATATCACTATAATTATTATATTCATATTAATAAGATTTAAAGAGTAAAACCAATCCTTAAGAAGGTATAAGAAAATACAATATACTATTATATAAATTCAGAAAATTTAATATATATGATAATGTGTATTTTAGGAACTTAAACTACCATAAGAAATATTCTCACCTTATTTTCTTTAATCTTATAGACATGAGTATAAATGTTTTTAAAACCAATATTAGTTTTACATGGAATCACAAATTCCCCATTCTCTCTAAGATGAGCCTTTGCAAATAATACACGATCTCCACAATAGGGACTAGGAACATTTTCTAGTGAATAAACCATAGTAGTTTATGAGGGTGTTATTGTAGCAGTTTTGAATCTTGTGATGGTTATTAATCCACAAAAGTTAACAAAATCAATTTTAACTGAATATCATCTACTGCTTAATATTTATCCAAAAATATATATGATATATTTATGGTCAAGGGGATGCGGAAGGTGGTGTCCACTGCTTGGGTAGAGGAATGAAAAAATAAAGAAGCCTAAAAAATAAAAATAATAATAAATTATGTATTAGCACAAATGTGAGCATTGGTCTTTACAAGGTATGAGTATAAATGTAAATTATTAAAACCAATATTAGTTTTACATGGAAGCACAAATTCCCCATTCTCTCTAAGATGCGCCTTTGCAAATAATACACAATCTCCACAATAGGGACTAGAAATATTTTCTAGTGAATAAACCATAGTAGTTTATGAGGGTGTTATTGTAGTAGTTTTGAATCCTGTGATGGTTATTAATCCACAAAAGTCAACAAAATCAATTTTAACTTAATTCCATCTATTGCTTAATGTTTATTCAAAAATATATATGATATATTTATGGTCAAGGGGATGCGGAAGGTGGTGTCCACTGCTTGGGTAGAGGAATGAAAACAAAAATAAAATAGAAGCCTAAAAAATAAAAAAATAATATTTTGTATTAGCATGCATGTGAGCATTGGTCTTTACAAGGTATGTGCTTAGCATAAGTTTTATAATCTATTATATGTAGTGAGAATATATTTAGGTTTAGTGAAAAATTTATGATATTATATTATGAGAATTTTAGGTGTGACTTGAACTTTAGAGTCGGTGCCTTGATTCTTTACTGGATAGGGCATTACTACTATTTTTATGCAAATAATTTTTTTGATAACACACTATATTAGATATAGTGCATACATATTACAAAAGGTCAAATTATATTATTTGTAATGATATACATTTTCTCTTTTATGGAATCATACAAACTACAACCTAATGTATAAACCTAAATACAAGGCTTATAGAATTAAAACCATGAAGTGCATATATAAGCCTAACACATTGGTAATTGACGTATGCCTAAAACCTAAATTTCCTTATTATTGGTAACTTGTGCAATGTTTAGTAAACCACACAAGGTTAAAATAAAGAGAATGTTTCTAAGCCAATCCTATACTTAAGTAAGCAACTCCAATAGCATTAAAAGAGAATATTGTTGCCTTAACTATATATTTATGAATGTAAATGGAGATCTAATAACCTAATATATTTATTGAAATAATTAGCAAACAAACATATGTAGAGTTTTATGAAATGTGTTGTGAAGTGAGACAAATACCCTCAAACCATATAGATAGGGAATCTTTCCTCCAATGGTTGGTAAAAGAATGAAAGAAATGAAGGTATATCAACTTGAATAAACCATTTTAATATCTTACAAAGAACTTAGAATCACACAAATTTTAAATCCTTATTCATATTTCTACTTCGCTAATACCCTCTTATACAAGGGGATTATCTTTGAAATAAGGTTTTTGAATTAGTATTTGTAATATATAGGACATCTTGACTTGAAGAAAATCTATAAACAAAGAATCCTGTTAAAAGAAGAATAAATTATAAAGGTGCATGATTATTGCATATATTTTTCTTGAAACTATGTGAAGACAATTAATTAGTTGGTAAAGGTAGTGATAATATGCTTAGTATTAGAAAAATTAACATCTAGATTTATTACCTAAAATATAACCTTGGTTACATTGTGGGCCCATAACCCACATTATTTGGGATCATTTTCACATCTTAAACTTTAGAAAATGTGATGTGTGAATGTGATAGTTCAAACGAAACAATATTTTTTATAGAATAGGAAACCAAAAAGATTTTCTACAAGAGACTTGGAGACATGTCAAATCTTACAAGGGGAGAGATGATCTATGATTACAAATTATATATTATTATAAACCAACTATACAAATTTGATTTTAGCAAGTAGTTTATGGTATAGATATGATTATGTTTTATGGAAAGTTTAAATCTTCCACATGTTTCTTTCATAAATAATTTTAGAGACTCCGAGGAAAATTTAGATGAATTATTACTATTTTTTAAAAAACAAACTAAAAAATTGACTCAAACCAAGTCAAGCACGTGAACATAGTCGAAGGTTTTGAATGAACAACATACTTGAGCTCTTTAAATTGTAACTATTATGTAATCAACTTACACATTCTAGGCACATGGACATTTAAATAGAACTTTTGTTGACTAATTAGAAAAGACACAACCTATATTCCCAAGGCCAAGGCATAAAATGAATTTGTCTTAGTAAAATAGTCATTACTATTACAAATTTGTCAATTCAAATGTTACATAGTTGGTACAGTTTGTTTCTCATTATTGAATGGACATTTTGGTTGTTGTAGAATTATAACTAGAATGGGTGCATCTTAGGAACTTTAGAATGACACTTTATATACATTATTATTTATGTATTGTATAATTTAATCCATGATTGTAATTGACATATGATTTGAAGGCCCCAAGGGAGTAGACAAATTGGCAAACCTTTTTAAGATCAGTTTTTAGATAATTCTTTGAGATTTAGATTTGAATGGCCAATCCAAATACTTTGATTGAGATAACATCATCCATTTATTTTAGGAGTAGACATAATCAGGTAGTTGAACAACCAATCTATGTGAGTGATTTGTTACTGCCTTATTTTTTTAAAAAATACCTTATAGGATTATGTGTACCACCTTTTATTTTATTGTGTTATGTTATTGGACTTGATCAACCCAATAACATTATACATGTTCTTTGTGCAATATTATAGAGAAAGAGAGGATAGTCATGTAGTTCGGAAGGCATGATAATCATCTTGAAATATATGGGTATGTAAGTGATAATGCATAGTATGAGATATGTATGTTATTTACTAAGTAGTACATGAGTGACCAAATTGAAAAGTTATTAGGGGATTTAGTATATAGAATTGAATTAACTCTGTAATTACAAATTCATAATCTATTTCATATAAAAGTATATATAGTTATGATTAGGTTATTGAATAGATTTTTTTTTATGTTGAATCTACTTACATGAATAAATTACATTAAAAAGTATTAGTGAAAATAACTAAAAAAATTGTGAAATAGAATTATAGATGAAGTTAAGTGAAATGAATTCATAGAACAATATTGATAGTGCTACATCCACATTTAATTAACTAAATGATTTTGCATGTTTTGTTATAGATTCTCCTTGAGCTAATGAGGACAACAACTAAACTACAGGGGGGGGATTGTTATGTGACTTTTTCCCCAAGAAGTGAATTAAATAAATAAAGTTTGTAAAAACTTTAGAGAGTAAAAATAAATATATATAAAAAAAGAGAATAGAAGAAAATAAGAAGGAATGTTAAAAAAGAAAGGGAAAAAAAAAGTTACTTTCAAGTTAAAATAAAGGTTAAAGAACCTTATTTATAAGTAGACTCATATTGGAGTGTGTTTCACAGGAACTTACAATTAAAAGGTTATTTGTAATATTATTTATGAAAGGGTATGATATTTGGAACCACCCTTTGGGTTATTATGTAACCCTGTGAAAATAGTGTAAAAGGGGAATATACAAGGAGGAAAGAGCAAAAAGAGCAATACAAAAAATTAGAAGGAACACTAGAGTGAAGGTTTGGGTCCTGGCTGGCATTTAAACATTAGGAGAAGGGGCACACAACACGTGTCCAACTTAGGGTATAGAGTACACCTGGAAGTGTCCTGGCTAGGGCTGAGTTTATGTTGTGAAGGCAAGTTTGGTTCTGTGCAAGAACCTATTCCTCTGAGGGTATTTGTGCCAGGAAAAGTTGGGACCTGTAACACTATCTCTATGTGCAGAATAGCATCTTTCGAGAAACTATTAAAGATATGTATTCTTTCCATTTCTGTATAATATAAATGTTCTCTGTGTTAATTTATCATCTCTTGTCAATGTTATAAATGTCATTATTTTGATATTCATATTTTTATGTGATTAATGATTATTGCTCCTTTTATTTATTAATGCTCCAATTAATATGTATGCCCTTACTCATTAAATGAATTAAAAATATTTAATTTTTCTATTGTTGGAGAATAGTTAAGCTATAGATATCAAGTTGAAAGCATCAAAATCCTCTAAAATATTCCACACCCTATGCTTATATGACTTTAAAAGATCATTTTTTGTTACATGTAAACCTCTTACTTGGTTTACAACCAGTTCACTTTCACCAAAAACTTGTAGGCAACCTACTTTCTTTTTCCTTGCCCATTCCAAACCTGTATAAGAGCCTCATACTCAACTATGTTGTTAGTATAGCTAAAAGAAAAATGAAAATCTAGATAATACTTTTCACCTTGTGGGGATACAAGCATGGCACCCCCACCAGCTCCATTTCTACTTTTTGAACCATCAAACAACATTTTCCAAACCTCATTTTTCTATTGTTCCAGCTGTTGTTCATTCTCTTTTTCCAAGTTAGGGATGATGGGATCTTGCTCATGAATCACATAGACACCTAGGCCTACCATTTCCAAGTTTTTGCTTGGGTTAACCTCAATGTTTTCAGTTGCCCACTCATCTAAAAGATTATCTGAAATGTCTTCAATTTGGGTACTTGGCTCTTGAGCAACAACATGCTCTCTTTAGTCAAAAATGTCATAGTTAGCATTGGCAACACAAGGTACATATGGTTCTATATGGTTCTTTGCTATGGGTTTAGACTTGATAGTCACCTTGCTTCCATACCTTGTCCTAAAGAGCATGTATGACCAATTTGAAGATAAGTAGCAACTATCTTAGCTGTGAAATCTCTTGAAAGGCATAAAACAAACTAAGGCAGCAAGTCAATCACATAGATGTCTTGGGAAATAGAAAAATTAGGACATGCATGCAAGGTGAGACTCAAGTTTTGAATAACCCCTATAGTTAATAGCTGTCTCGTCAATTTGAACTACTCATTTTGTAAATGGATGGTACTTCAAACCTAGTTTATCTACAATTTGTTTGGGCATAACAGAGCTTCTAGCTCTTGAATCAATCATATAGTTATGGACAAGATTATCTCCTATGATCAAAGACACATAGAAAGGTGGTGGTTTGACTTCCTTACTTGGCTGTCCGTTGTTGTTTTGAGGGGTATTGGTAAGCACAACCCTATCTTGACTACTTGGCTATCCATTTGACACACTTACATTTGATAGGGTAGATTGTAACAAGTCTCTTTGTCTTGGGATAGACAAAGAATCCCACATAGGTATTCTAACATTAGATTTCTTCATATGTTTAAGTATGTTAAAAGGAGTGACACTTACCTTTTGATGAGTTTTTGCAATAGTAGTATCTCCTTGCAAGTGTGATGGTTGGGACTAGTTCACAAACTATTTTTTGGCTATCATATGTTGGTCCCTTTATAGGACTTGTGCCACAATAGATGTAGATGGACCATAAACACCTTGGTTGCCTCTAGGACCTTGATAAGGCTCTTTATTTGTTGGTTGTCCCATTTCAACAGCCCTCTTTTTGCCTCTTGTGTTGGTTGATATAGAGGAATGGTCTTGGTTAACCCCACAAAACTCCTCTCCTTGCCAATTTAGAAATGCAGAGTCACTCTGAGGGGTATCTTGCTGATGTGTGGGTGTTTCATATGGTGCATTTGGCTGCAAGTTAGGTATATTTTGCACCATTAAGGCTTGGTTAATCACCCCATTGGAACAAGTAGACTGGTTATGGGGCTAATTACAAGGGAAACACCATTCGTAATCTTGGGCAAGATTATTTTGGACATGTATTAACTCTCTAGAGGTACTTGCCATAGATGGGTTATACACTTGGAAAGGCTTTGGGTTAAGTGCTTGCCTTTGGCCTTGGTTATTTGCATGGTAGGGCAGCCTATTTGCTATTTTGGCTGACCTTGTGATTGACTAGGGGCTTGGTAAGGTCTGTAATTTTAAAATTGCTGCTTCTTGAGGTTTACCAACTCATTACCAAATGTTTGAAGAAGACCTTTAATCTCTTGCAGCTCGAAAGAGTGGGCTGGGACAACTTTTTCTTGAGCTGGGACAGCTAGTAAAGGGGCTATTTGTGGCATTTTCATGGGCATAATAGGTTGTACTTCATCAAAGATGGGCATTGGAGGTCTTGGGGCAATTTTCCTAGCTTGTATGAGACTATTTTCAGCCCTTATAGCTATTTCATAAGCACCAGGGAGTGTGTTTGCACCCATAGATTGTATCATCACTGCAATGTCACTATTAAAAGCCCTCAGAAAATACAAAAAAGCATGTTGTGTTGAGGGTCTTACCAGTTGTGGGGTTCTATCCCAAGTCCTTTGGAAATGGAAGTTAAAGTCATGTGCTCATGAGGAGCTCTCTTGATGGTGCTTAGCTGTTCTACCAAAGACAAATGGTCTGATTTGTCTTCAAACTGCTTGCAAAGAAGCTCTCCAAGTTGATCCCATGAGTTTATTGAGTTCACTACCGAACGTCTAAACCACTGTAATACCTTGCCTTTGAAAGAGGCCACTAGCAATCTGAGAGCTACATTTTCTTCAGTGATGTGATGTATAGTACATAAGTTTGCCACATCCTTGATGTGCTCAATGTGTGTAGTTTGGTCTTCTCCTACAAAAAATGGTATGCTTTTGAGGGCTGCCACTGGAATGTCATCATGTTGTGCCATGTTCAAGGGTCTGCCTTGATTAAAAGGCACAAAAACCTGGTTCCTAGGTATAGCCATAGGCTGCAAAGGTGTTTGACTCTTTGGAGTATGAGGATATACCATCACTAAGGGTGGTGTAGAGTGTACTCTTCTTGTAAAATCTGGTTTCCTTTGCAAAAAATTCCCTCTCCTTCTAGGTGGAGATAGCTGTAAATATTCAAGAGGAGATGATCCTCCTCTCGTTTGTATCCTTCTCATACATTATTTGTGCACTGATTTCTTTAAAACTAGCCAATAGAGTCACCAAATAAGTTCAAAAAATCTTCCAAAAGCTTGAAAACAACTGGTCACTTATCAATACCAGCAATGATAAGATTATATTATGATGGTTTATAGTTCAAACAGCCCCACTGGGTGTGCCAAAAACTATTATCACTCCTGAGTGCACCCTTTGAAGAATGTTAATTCATTCTCTACTCAGTGGATAAGCATGGAAACATCCTAAGGCCTATGGGTTGCCTATAGATTAGGATGGTTCTCCAGACAGGGCTAGTTCCCTTGGATTTATCACCTAAAACTACTATACTACTATTGTTTTATCGAGAGAAGGGAGAAAGATGGACTTAAAGTGACCCTAATTTAGCTAGGAAGGTGATTTACCAAAACTGAGTTGACTTATATTGTTGTTTAGACACACATTCTTTCAATAACATGACTATTTTTTTACAACTCTAATCTCTATACCCTATGCTTGATATTTTATTGCAAAGAGGATGATCATAACCTATTGTTTTGAGGAAAATAATGAGTTTTCACACAATAAACAACTACTTATATGTTTTCATAGCTCACAATATAATAAGTAGAGTGTTTATAATGCATGTGTTTTCCTTTTGATGCTTGCATAAAAGAAGGTTTTGATCAAACACAACTAAACATACATCAATTTTTGAAACACATTCATCATAGGCAGCAAAATAGAGAAGGTAAACTAAATTCTTTATTGAAATAGAAAGGTTTCTTACACAAAATGAGTCTGAAACTATCTTACTATGCTTGAAAAGTGTTACAGAAATGTTGTTCTACAGCTGAGAATGAGTTACAATCTCTAGTTTTTTGCCCTTTTCCAGCTCAAAACATGAAAAAGAATTGGTAAAAAACTAATTTGAAGCATTTGATATCCTCAACCCAACATGCGGAGACCAAAAGAGTGAAAAAAGGAAGAAAATTGATGACCAAAACTAGGTCAAACCTTCTTTTGGTGCCCATGGAGTCTCCTAGTCTAATTTGACTTCATGCATGAGTTGGTTGACCCCTTCAAGCTCCTATAATTGTGCTCCAATTATTCCTTGTTGCTTTGAAAGTCTTCAAACTACCCCTAAATACCTGAAGAGTGGTCAAATTTGTCCCTAGATGCCCTCAACTATGATCCTTGCTATCCATTTTCTCATTAAGGACCTCAAACTACCTTAGCTTCAACTTTGCCCAATAATAGGGCATATGGAAAGAGTTAGGCAACTTTTGGGATCCTTCAACTACTCAAAACTGCATCATAAATGCTTAAAAACACCTGTCACTTACCATACTACCCTTGATGGGTCTTTATTAGGATGAAAACTGCCTTCTAGTATCTTACAATCTTTGAAACTAATGGGAACTGGTGGGAACTCTTAATTCTCTATGGTTCCTCTGTTGTGTTATTTGAACTTTATCATGATTCCTTTGTTGTAACTGCTTTCTTCTATATTGCTTCTTGAGGTTTACTAACTGATATTTTGGTGTTTTAGATTGTCTTCTCTTCAACCACTAACATTCTAACTAGTCTACTTACCATGCTCTCTTGACTGATATGCCTGTCCCTAACATGACTGTGCTGATCATTTCTTCAATGTTGACTATTGTCAAGATTGTCTTTGTCTTCATGGACTATTCATTGCATCCTTTGGGATTGGTGACTACTCAAAAGAACAAGTATAAGTGACTGTTCAAAAACATATTAAGGACTGTTCCTTGACTATGTAGCAGTCATGTTTGGTCTTCTTCTTTGTATAACATGGCCTACCTCTATCCCATTCAGACCATGACAAGTCTTAAACCTCTTTGAGAAATCCAAAACATCTTTGACAAGAGTAAACACTAGCACCTCTAGGCTTGACAACGTGTTTTTAGACTATCTATATACCCTTGATTATTCATTTCAGTACCTCTTCACTGTGTAAAAGGGTTTATATCTTACCTTTGTGTACACTACATAGCAGTGACTTGCAAACCTTCTATGACACTTTTGTCTGAGAATAGCTTCTTTGTCACACTGTATCTTGTCATTGTTTAGGTGTTCATCACTGTTTAGGACTATTGTTGTATCTATCATTCATTGTTCCTAAGCACTACTGACTATTCTTATTTCCTACAAATTATTCCATATTCTTTCTATCTTCCATCTACCTGCTCAGTATCACACTATATCTGCCCTCTTAACCTTCTTAAGTCACCTTTTATCAATGCTCTATTCTTTTCCTTGTATTAGAATGAGGGTGCAAACTCAAAGATTTTATAGCAGGTCCATAGACTGCTACTAGACCCTAAGACCTTCTAGCAGAGCTTTTAATTTTATCAATTGTAACTCCTTTGTAGTGATGGTCTTAAACCTCATAATATCCTTTAGTTTTCCTACTATTGATGCATCTTCATTGTAGCATTGCTCTTTATCTATTTTCTCTACTTTGTGACTACTCTTATGAAATCTTTCTTTCTCTACACATTCTCTCACTATCCATGCAAGGATTTTGATGGCTCTATTCACTATTTTTGACCTCACTATAGAGTCTTCCTTGTCGTTAAACACCTTGTAAGACCTTAATAGACATGTAGGTCTTTATTTTCTTCTTTATTGATAGTATAAGACTATGAAGATTTGGAGGCCTAGGAGATCATTCTCATCATTGTGTTCATGTATTGACTTCTTCAAAACTTCAAATGACTGATCAATATTTTCTTGACACTATTGTCTTCAATAAACTTTGATAATGCTCTTTGATCTTTTAACAATAGACGGTCATCTTTAGGATAGTGTTTCTTTGACCCTTCACAGTCACTTTACATGACTATTCTAGTGTCTTTGTGGGAACAAAACCTTTAAGATGTCTTAAACATGACTATACCTTTCATTTGTGAGTCCTAACTTCTATCCTCATAGTCTTAAGATGACGATGATAAACCTTATACAAAGCTCTATAACCTTTAACAAGTTTCTAAAAACTTACAACCAAGCATAAACTTCCCATACCTTAGTCTCCCTTCCTCTATTAAGTAGACTTTCATAAGGGTAGTGCAAGTTTACTGTGAAATGATGATTTGTTTTGACATTGCTTTCACATAATGTCTCTATCCTCTTTGTGCTTCATTTGATGCTCCCTTAATAGTCTTGACTATTCTTGAACTATGTTGACTGCTCATTCCTTATGATTGTCTCCTTATTTATTGAAACTATGTCTTCCTTTAGGCCTGCATGCCTTTGACATTCCTGATAGTAGGTCTTTGTATTTCTTTGTGATCTCTGATGGCTTGCATTCTTTATATGAAGTCATTGTCTACCTTTGTCTCTAGTCTGCAAGGGTATATCTTCATGTTCTATACTTCTTAACTCATTGGATCATTATAATGGCTTCATTATTCACTCTTGCAAACCTCTATCCTATTTCTACAAAGCTATCAGTTGTATCTTCACTGCTCTTACTCACTATTTAGAATCATACCCATTGTGCTCAGTGTCCTCACCTTTGATGGTTGTGAAAGATCTTTATGAATGATCATGTAGACTATCCCTTCACTACTCCATTTGTGAAATGATTCTTCATACTCTATCTTGTCTGGTATTCTTCATCATGAAACCATTGTATTATGTTTGATGATCTACTCTCAAGGTCCATTATCTTGCATGAAGCCTTGACCTTGTGATGAGAACTTCTGTAATGTTCTTGGATCCTCTTTGTGCATGAAACTTGCAAAATCAGTTTGAAAACCTAAAAACATTCACACAAACTGTCAAGGGCACAACCTAACTGTAGAACCAAACAACCTAACTCGAACCTAGGATCCTGAACTCAAGGCTAAAAACTAACTCAAAATCAACCTAAGTTTAATTAAGAAGATGGCGAGAATGTGGTTTTGAGTTTTAAGAGTAGTTTCCCTCCACTTTGGTACAGACTTTTTTGTAAACTTTAAGGTTTCTAGACATGGAAGGAGCCTTTAACCTTTTATAAAGTTGCATGCAACATGGGATTCCATGTTTTGGATGTGGGAAAAGCATTAAATTTGATTTTTGACTATTAACCAAGTATACATATGTGGAACGTGGAAAAGAAAGCCTTTTTGATAGGAGAAAGGAAAAGACACTTCAAATTTCCTCTTATATCCCCATTTAAACAAATGTTGAAATAATTGTTTCTTTTTTTAAAACAAATTAGAGCTTATAAGACCTTTAAAACCCCACAAAACCCAAAATCTCATAGTACAAACTATATCACCCTCAACCTTATGAGTTTGGCAATGATGACTTCTTATGACTTAAAGACAACAAATAATAAATGATAAGATTGTGACATTTACGTTGGCTATTTGGCTAGGAAAATCAAATAGGTAAGAGGTATTTCAGACTAGAGGGGATGAATTGGTGTGATAATGAGGTCATAAAACAATGGAATGAGGGTCAATATGTTAGGTGGAAATATAGAGGGGGGACTTTCCTTTGTCAAAGTAATGAGGGGTGATGTCTAAAGAGCCTTAAATATCCCCAAGGAAGGGCTTATAAGCTTAAGAAGGAGAATAATAATTCACAACTTGAAGAGGTGTATTAAATGTAGAAGGTATGTCATTCAAAAATGGGATAATTTTAGTCTCTTGGAGGAGGATTATAAATTTTAGAAGTATCAAGGGATAGTTTCAGTGATGTTTCCTTGGTAAAGGTTTGATAGAGAGAGGTGAAATATGAGTGGTTGGGTTAAGGAGAACATGGGATTGAATAGTTTGACAATGTTGAAAAGGAGATTAATCAACATTGACAACATAAATTTGGTTGTTATGTATGAATTTCAAACACCAATAAAGGGTAGAGGAGATGACATGTATTTCATGGAGCCATGGACAACCAAGAAGGATATTATAAGCAAGTTTTCTAGGAATGACATGAAAAGGTATGTTGATAGTGACATGATCTACCATGATACGTACGGTAATGGTTCCTCAAGATTATGAACTAACATTATCAAAATCACAAACAAAGATCTTAAGGTTTATGTAAGTTGGAATGATCAACATGAATATGATCAAGAAAATTTTTGCTACAAATATTCAATCTCAATTCATTATCTATAAGAACCCTTTTAATACCAATTTTTTTAATTCCTATGATGATAATTAATGGGAGGGAATCTTGAATAATTGAAGGTGATGGGAGTTTAAATTAAGAAAATGAAATGCCTTACATAGATTCAGCTATGGAGGCTAATTTAGTAGGGAAAATTGATAGTTGGATAGAGAAGTTTTCTAAGGATTGTTGAAAGGTGTCTCTATGGGTAGGAAAAGTTTTGAGAAGATCCCATAGGGATATCTTAGCTTGAGTAGACTACAATTGTTCCATAATATGATATTCTTTGGAACTCTTAGAAAGGTGAGGTGGAGGAGGAAGTATGGTAGTGGAAGGAAGGGAAGTAGGACTAATAGTATTCTTGTGGTTTCATGAGTATTATAAGTGTCACCTATTATGTAAAAATCTATGATTGGTGGGATCTCCATGTATTATGGTTGGAGTAGGACGAGTAGCCTAAATAATAAGGGGTGGTGTGGGTTTAACAACATTTGAATTGATGTTTAAAGGAACACTCTTGGGATGAAAGTGAGTAGATTTGGACATCCAAATATGAGCCATTAGGTTGTTTCAAATCATGTGACATGCATGGTTATAGGAAGCAACAAGTGCATTCCCACAAAGTTAAGTGACACATGAGAAAGTGAGGGATAGAGAATGAATAGGAAACATGCTTAAGAAAGCATAGAAAGAAGGAAGAAGCACATATGAAAAAAATTGACTAAGTATGCTCTCTTTAAAGTATGAGGAGAAGATGTTAAAATAGATTTATCATGATACAATTCATTCATAGAAACCATAGAAGACTCCTCATTATATTTAGAATTCTTTGCATTTGCCACTATCATAGATGTAGAGAGAGAAGAAGAAAGCACATCATGCATAGAAAAATCATCATTAGAAGGAGGATCAATTTTAAATATTCATAATTATATGCATCTAACATGTTTTATATGAATACATTAATAATATATTTTCATCTTGTGTATTAAAAAAAGTACCCTTGTGTTGAGGTGGAAATGGTGTGGGGTTGGTGTAAAAGGTGGTGAAAAATTGTAAGGTGGATAGGAGAAATAAATGGGTGAAGTAGGCTTGGTTAGACAAAGGGTAAAATGGTAGGAATCATAAGAAGCTAGATAATCATAAGGGATAGATGAAGATATTTCAATAGGCTCAATGGTGGTAGGTGTAGTAATCAAAGATAGATCAAGAGAGAAAGAACACTTAGAGTAGAATGGGTCCTTCTATATGAAAGAATTTTAGAAGAGATATGGAGCATGAGAATTTTAAGGGTGAGAATCAATGTAATAATATAATGTGTCCCATTAAATATCTAAAAAGATATTACATGAAGTTTAACATGAAGAAGGGTCCAAAGTGTGATTAGGGTCAACATCATCTTGGAAGATCCTATGAGTAGTATTGGAAGAATGATCATTAGGAAAGGTGGTGGAATTATTAGGTGGGGAGTCACCATGAGAGGTAAATAGGCCATTGGAAAGAGTAAGGAGTAACTGTGGATGTAGGATGATGAGTGGAAAGAGACACATATAGGTAAGAGAAGGTGGCATGTAAAAATTAAAAAAAAGTTAAGGCATGATTAGGGAGGGAGATAAGCATAGAGAGGAGATTAGGAAGGAATGTATAAAGAGGCTTGGAATGAAGGGAGAAAAATAAAGAGGTATAATCCATGATGTGTAATTAGGTACTTAGGATAAGGTAATGAACATGAGGAATCATGAAAGCACATCAGGGGCATACAAAGCATGCAAGTTACAAGTTCACCAAAATGAAAGATAAAAAATATGGTTATCTTTCTTAAGTGTGTATAAACTATCCTCTAAATATGAAATAATTCAAAATACCTTGATCTAGGATTAAGTATTTGATAAGACAATGGACTTTCAAAACAAAAACTTGAAAGTAGGAATAAGAAATTTTAATATTGAAAGAGAAGAATGAGGTACAGTTTCACTTGTTTTAGAAAGATGGAATTTTGAAGAATTGTGAGGATGACTATTGATATGTGTAGGAGATTCCTTAAATATATGATATCTAATTAATTGTAAAAATAGAGGTGAAACAAATAGAATAATCTAATTTAACTATGTGAAAGAAAGGCAAAATAAAGAAAACAAAAAGGTATTACCTAAATTTATGATGTATATAAGAATATATAAGGTATAAATATTGTGATACATATATAATGAGTATATGAGTCCAAAAATCTAAAAATTAATTTCCATTTAGAATTAAAATTCTTTCATAGATGGCTTAGTTCTACCTAAATGTCTTGTTGAGCTCTTGAAAATTAACTAAAAATTTAACTATCTCAGGATTATCTAAAAATTGAAATGGGGATTCCTTGGATGATTATGAAAATTTATTATAACTATAACCTATAATAAAAATAAGAAAAATATGAAGTAAAATGCCAAAACTTATCACGAATAGGCTTAGAAACACCAAAAGTGATGAAAATGAGGAAAATTAAAAGGTTTTTTTTCTTAATTTTGGGATGATACAATTATGAAAAATTTTAGAGATGATGATGAATTTATTTATAAGCTTCTCTAAATCAAGTATCTATCAAATATCAAAAAAATATATGGAACCAATGGAAAACAATGTACGTGTACTCTTTAACTAAACAACGAGAGAAAACAACTAGAACAAATTCACTTGATTTTGGAAAGGTAGAGCCTTGGAATTTTATGAGATAGTTGGAAATATAAAATATACATATCCTTTAACATTTAACTATATGAATTACAATATATATATATATATATATATATATATATATATATATATATATATATATATATATATATATATATATGAAAACCAACAAAAAACATTATATTCTTGGATAATGGGAAAAAGAGGAAAAATAAAGAAAATGGAAAATTTTCATCTAATTTCTAATTTTGTATCAAAATATCTAAGGTGTGATATTATGATACATCTTTCAATAATATTTTAATCTAGGACAAGTCCATTTGGGTCAAAACACTTTTCTAAACAACCCATTCCTACATGAATGTCCCACAAACTCCTAAAAATTAACTAAAAATTGCAAAGTCTTAGAACTGGATAAAAATTTATAGAAATATTCATTAATAGATTTTAAGACCACTTTTGTCTTATAATTTTCTAAAATTATTCACCCATTTTTTTGTATTTGACCTACAACACCAAAAATGTACAGGAAACACTACAAAAACAAATTGTTAAAGGGGATTTTTCCTTGGTTAGTCCTTGTAGACATCTAAAAGTGGTTACACCACTTCCCGGCTTCATTTGGATAATTGATCAACTAAAATCGAACAATTATCCATTCCATCCGACACATATATTAATTAAATAAATTTTCAATTATTTAATTAATATTTTCCCTTGTCCCATCCCATCACCAAAAACCATTAATCACCTCATTTTCCTCTACTATAGTCCAAAAATAAAAAAAATATCCAAAGATTATAGTTCCTATCCACTTCAAAAAATTAAATAAATATATCTATTTATTTAATTCCTATTTTATCTATTTTTGATTACTTTTAGTAATTATCATTAATCACTCACTAATCATGTGTAGATGTGTTAATTTAGATTAACCTAGGATTACATCTCCCCATGTTTCTAGAAGTCCACTTGTCATTCCATGTACATGCATGTACATGACAAATGGTACTTTGGAAGCATGGGAAAATCTTCCATTTGTCCCATTTGTCCTCTCACCCGCTCCATGTGTCACTATTCATCAAATTTAAAATTCCATGTGGAACTATTCCTCTAATTTAAAATAGCACATGTTCTCTCATCCTAATTCTCCACAAAATCCAAGCCTTACCTTTTCATAAATGAGTCCTTACACCTCCTCCACCTACTCAATCTTGGCCATCCATCCATTCAACCCTTCATCCTCCACCCTTGATTTCTCTTTGAATCTTGGATCTCCACTCTCATTTGATATCCTCTTGACACTTGTCCATCTCTCCTTGCTTGAGAGATCTCAAGCAATGCAAGCCCTTGATCTCCACAATCAATCCTAGCCCTCCATATTGACCTCCAAAAATCTATTTGGAGTCTCCTCCCCTCATTTTCACAACACTTTTGAATACAAGGAAATTTTGTATCTATGAGCACTTAACATCCATTAGCAATTAGCATTAATCACATCAATTAGGACATATCAAGAGTTCTACGTGATCAATTAGAGTTCAATTAGGATAGTTTCAATTGTATTACTCTTTAGTCTAATCTTGAGGTGGCATAGATTAGTGAATGGAGTTGATTAAACTAGTTTAATTTGTTCTAATTAGTTCATTTTCCACTTGTTCACATTTCTGGCATGCCCATTGGGACTCCCACCACCTAACATAAAAGTTTTTGTGAGTTTCTTGTTTGGTCTTGTCATGCAGGTTACAGTCATGCCTACATCTATGGGTCAGCACCTACATCTCTTCTGTTAGTGCCTATGGTTCTACTATCCATACCTACATCTCTACTATTTGCACCTACTCTATGTCCCCACTATGTCGTAAAATGTCCCCTAGGACTTTTACCTCATAGTTTAGCTCCTAGGTCCGCTCATTTTACTTATGCATGACTTAAATTCATCCTAGAACAAATTCCTCCTAAACCAATGTCAAATGGGGCTTAGGGGCCCAACCTAAATGCTAATATTTGCTAAAAGTAGGCCCTTGGACTTGGGCACCTGCACCCTAGTCCAACCCTATTTTGCTGAGACCCAAAATTCATATGTCAGCCTATGACCATTAAAAAGGTTTATTTGTCAGCCTTGTCAATATAAATTATGAATGTTTAGCGAGAATGCATATATAAACATGTTTAGGACTTCATTTTAAACTAGAAGATGATTTTGAGATTAAGGCGAACTTATGATTATTGAGCAAAGAGCATTCAAGGCATTCATTGTGTTGTAGAGAAGAATTGTGTTGTTGTTGTGTTTGTTGTTGCAGATTTGTCTTCATCTTCTCATGGTGTGAAAGATCTTCATCCACTTGCGAGATACACCTCCGAGGTGATATCTATTTGTGATTCAATCTATCTACTTTATCATTGCTTTTGCCTCTATCCATGAAGGACACACACTCTCTATCTAACAACGATGTTGGAAGGCTTAAATGTCATTCTGAGGCTTGACTAAGGAAAGCTCCTAAACACCACAACCTCCAACCCCTCTCTTGTGATTGCATGTTATAGGTGTCAGATCTTGTAGAGAGGAGTTGCAGGAGAATAGAGCAGAGTATAAAGATTCTAGATCTGAAGAAAATGACAGAAAGGCTAATCAGACATAGGTGCCCGCTCTTTTGTCCCCAAAGTTTCCACTTTCTAGAATCCAAAATCTAGTATGTATCTAATATGCATTTAGTGTCTTTCTGTGCGACCATTTGTTAGGTTTCGTTTGTTTGTTTACAATTTTGCATAATTAGGATTTTATGTCTAATCGAACTAGGGTTTAACAAATTAATCAAAAAATTTAAAATTCGCTTATCATTCCAAGTGACACTAAACCTGTAGTTGAGTCCTCTTGCAAATGTTGTGATTCAACTCAATTTAATGTCGTTGAATGTATGTAGTGAAAGAAGGATCTAATTAAACCATCAACATCAACCTCATCAACATCCCTCTCTTTTTCCTACATTACATTTTGGTGAACTTGTGTTTTTGTTGAACTTGCATCTTTTGAGTGTTGTAAATCAGATTTGCATTCATACATATCATTTACATCTTCTTACATTCAAAAATCTTGCACAAAAATTGAAAAAATTGAAAAAAATAAGCATTTTTAGCTTGCATTTAGACATAGTTTGCACTATTGTCCTTGCATATCATTGGAAACATTTAATTTTATGATATTTACATCAGATCTGAGATAGATTACAGCATTTCATTTTTGTATCATCATTTACCTTTCATTGGCATATCTCATTTGTTAGGGTTTTGCTTGAAATCGTGCATTTTTCATATAACCTAGTCTTTGCAAAAGCTAGGGTTTGTAGTTAAAATCTTGTTTCAGATTTTACTACTTATTTAAAACACTCTTTCAAATCTGATTTTGGACTGTAGTGTTGCTGCATTGTAAGTTTCTACATTTTCATTGGCATTATTAGTACATTTACATTGAAAAAAGCAAAAAAATTAAGCATTTTAGGTCATAAACAGGCATAGTTTTGCATTTGCTTCCTTGCATATGTTCTAAAAATATTTCAAAATAGATCTTGCATTCATTTTAAAGCATACATTTATTGCTCATCTAAAAATTTGGCATCATTTCACACTCTTTCTTGAAAGTTTGCATGTTTTTAATTACACATTGTGTATTTCAACGCTAAGGGTTGTGTACACTTTCTTCAAAAAACTTACAAATCACTCATGTCACCTTGTTGTGTAGTATTGTTTCATTCTACCCACTTTGTTTGTTGTGGACTTTGTGTGTCTTTTAGTACCTGTTTCTCTCAAATAAGTGCTTAAAGTGTGAAATAGTCTCACATACATGGCTTCTCATCACAACAATGCTAGGGTCCCTCCTAGAGCTTATACGAAGAGGAAGACCCATGAACCTAAAATAGGATTTGATGAGTGCCAGGTAGCACCCATGAAATACACTTTTTTACCCCTCTTTTTCTCCCTTCTTATTCCATTGTCCTGATGACTGCACCAAAATAGGTTAACAAGATTGTTCTAATGATGATTAATAAGAGATCAATTACTTAGAATCATAATTTTTGATTGAAGGACTAATGTGCATTGAATTGATGGAAATATGTAGAAATCATCTCTTTTTGAATCAACAGGTGTAGGTATTCGGGTAGACAATTTTGTGCATCTCCAGAGGTAGTCCTAATGATCTCTGGAGCTGACATCAGAATGCCACGACTGGTCTCCAATGTTTTCCAATTTGATTGGAGATATTTTGGGATAAGGAGGTGAACCATCTCTGAAGCTAGATTGAAGTCACAAGCATCTCCATAGCTGAACGAGAAGGTCACAATCATATCTCTGGAGCTATAGACAGAAAAATACATCTCTGGCACCTCTTTAGAATAGTACAGATTTCTAGCACAACTGTTGGTCAAACACCTCCAGTAGTGATCAGGATGCTCCTGATGTTACTCAAATCATCACCTGAGTGATTGAGGGTAGACCATAGTTAACTGCTAGAAGTTTTATCTCTTTTTGATTTTGCATGAGTTATTGATAAATTAATTTAAATACCTATATTTCAGGGCCTTGCTACCCAAGTGTATTTAAAACTAAGACTTAGATTTAGTATGGACTATTGTTCCACTAAATCTATTTTAATTGCATGGATATTCATTTTGTAGTTAGACTATTAGTAGAATAAAGAGATTGATGTTATCTCTTAGATGAACTAGTAGATAGGGTAAGTGATATCTCATCACAAATTTAGATATAAACTTATAGAAGTAGCAGCAGAAGGGGGAGCGATTAATTTCTGATTTTTGTAACCTTATTTTGATATAAACATTTTCTGAATACAAAACTAATGGAATTGGATTGGAATTGAGTTGTGATATTAGCTTCTTGTTCTGATTCTTTACTTTGGTCTTTAGCCCCAAGCATGTGGAGTAAGGGCCCACTCTCACCACTAAGGCAGAAGGCTAGTACTGTTGTTTTGTGTTATTTCAGATTATGTTTAAGGAGAGAGTTACTATTTTTATAGATAAAGGCATGTTTCTGTTGGAAGGAATAATATAGATTTACTTTAAGCAATTCATTGTTCAGTTTTGTTTTCAATAGTCTTAGAATTCATTTCACAACAGATAGATCAATAATATTAAGTTTCTTTAATCAGTAAAGATCATTAGAGTTAGATAAAACTGGGCAACTTTAGGATTCCTAATTGTAGATAGCCATGGACACAACCCTGGATTTGACACTTGAAATATGATTAAATGATAAGGTACAATGACCCATGTCATTTTTGGTGCCATTGCTGGGGATACTATGTTAATTAGGAAAACTTAGCTAAAGATTTTTAGGAAAGATCTATATGGTTAGAGCTAGGGATTCAAAAGGAAGATACATAAAACAAACACCCCATCAAACTAGAGGAGAAAGTAGTGAGGTGGCACAAGATCTTGTTGAAGAGAGACATCTAGAACCTACCTTGGAATCTACACCTGAAATTAACAATCCTTTCAATCCTCCAAATCTTCCACTCGCTGACTAAATCCAGGAATTACAACAGAAATTCCAAACAGACCCTTTGCCAGAACCTATTTTCCTAGAACCTCAAGAAGAATAACCAGTAGTAAACATGGATGATAATCATGATAATCATGAAGATGAGGAAAATCAGGCTCCAAGAACCTTCTCATATCCCATTGTTCTAGCTGTTGGAGATAATGCCCCTATAAAAAATATTTCAACTGCACACTTGCCAAATTTTAGGGGTCTTGCTTTTGAGGATCTAGATCAATTTTTGTTTGAATTCAAAGTGGTATGCTAGACTTATGATTATGGATCAAATAATAAAAAACTCAAACTGTTTCCCTCAACCCTAAAGGATTCTACAATAAGATGGTTTATGGGCCTACCCCAAAACTCCATCCATTCCTGGGATTAGACGGAGATAGAATTCTTGGGAAAATACCAGGACTACTGTAGATTCAGTGATAAGAATGATGAATTATTCAAAATTAAATAGAGGGAGGAAGAGACCTTAGAGGATTATGTAGATAGGTTCAACTTTGCTTTGAGAAGATATGGCATCCCTGGAAATCATTGTTTGGCCAGAACCCTATTTGTAAAAGGATTAGACAAAGAATCAAAACAAGGACTGGATCTGATGGGAAAAGGGAATATCAACAAAATGGATATGCCTGCTATAGAAGAACTCTGTAGGAAGAATGAAATAGGACAATTAATGGAGGAAATTGCAAATTTTAAAACAGATATTCTAGTCCAACTAAATACCACATTAGATGGGATTTAGGCAAAAAGTAGAACAAATGATCAGGATAGAACAACTGAACCACTCTCTATCTATTATCCTAGGTGTAGAAATAGACATCTGTTGAGAGAATACCCTTTCGATAAAGTAGAGATCTGTCAAATCTATGACAGGGAACATCCTACCAGTCAATGCGGTCAACTTCCAGCCTTAAAAAGGCTAAGTAAAAAGAATGACATTATAGAGGAAGAGTTGAACTATGTAGGACAAAAACAAGCTAGAAATTTCCCTTATAATCAGTATCCAAACCAAACTTCTTACAGAGATCCTTCTAATTGGGGAAATAATCAATGGAATCAAACTTGGCATGGGCCTCAGAATAATCCTCCTTGGGGACAATAGGATTGGCCAAATCAATAATGGCAAAACCAACATTGGCAAAATTAGCCTTGGGGAAACCAACAATGGCCACCACAGTTTGGATCACAAAACATGCAGCCTCATTGGGGTCCTCAACAAGGATATAATCAATAGTACCAAGGACAACCTAGACGTTTCCAACCTTAACAACAAGCATTGCTAACTGGACCCCCTAGCACACAAGATCAATCACAAAACTAACCAGTTAGCCAACCACCCTTACCAGCTCAACCTATACCAAACCCACAGAATAAGCAGGGAGTAGCTATTTACATGACATAACAAGAAAACATGGTTGGAATTAATGCTATATATTCCAATGATCTCCAGCTGCGTTCTAGGAAAGCACTTCCAAGACCATCTCCTCTAACTATAGTTGAAGTAACCAATGATGAGGAACCTCAAAATCCATCCACCCAGCTTCCAGAGGAGATTACTACCGAAACAATGCTTAAAGAATCATCCTTGGATAACTCCAGAGATCCTTCTAAAAGAATGACTCCAGAGAACATCCCTGGAAACATTTCTGATAAGAGCTCCGAAGATGCTCCAAAGATGGAAAAACTAGTACCATACCCAGAATAACTCAAACAACATGTTCCTCAGAAAAAGGTCTTACAAAAACAAGTCCAATCTACCCTAGAATCAGAACTTTTACAAGAAATTAGGCAACTGAACATTGAAATTCCACTCCTACAAGAAATCAGAGATGTACCTGAACTTAACCAATTCATCAAACAAAATTATGTTATGACCTAGGGAAGAAAGAACTTTCCCTCAACTCTCTAGGTGGAAGGAAATGTATTAGACCTCCTAATGGGAGAAGTGCTCCTCCCAAAATATGGAGACCCTAGAAATCCTATCATGATTGTTTACATCTCAAGGGTAGAAATTTCAAATGTTTTGGTTGATCTAGGAGCAGCAATAAATGTAATGACAGTTCATACAAATGGACAAATTAGCCTTAATAGGTATCCAATCCACATCTACAATCCTTCAACTTATTGACCAGTCAGTAGCTATTCCAAAAGGGGTGATTACTGATGTTCCAGTTGTGATAGAATCATGGGAATTCCCAGTAGACTTCCTGATATTAGAGCCAAGAAATCAAAGAAATGCTTATCCATTGATATTAGGAAGACCATGGTTGGCTATAGCAGCAATATCTATTGTTTTTTGAACTAGGGATATGGTCATTTCTAATGGGATAGACTTCAAGAAAATATGTTTGTATCCTCCAGCTAAACCATCAATACATTATACAGGAAGGGTATGGGTAGATGAACCGGATAACATGGAAAAAAGTGCCTCGGTAGCTATGGTTACCATCAAAGAACATTTGAGTGAGTTGGAAGAAGAAATTCACTATGATACAACTGAAGATATCACCCACATTCTTATTAATGAGGATATAATGGAGCTAGCCCAAGATTCAAGGAGAGAACTTCTCACTTCTGCTCATTATACCTTAGCAAATATCATTCCTTGTGGAGAAACCTTTTATAGAGACTTAGCCACATTCCACATGTTGCTTCCACATTCTTGCCCCCTCAATACCATGATTCCAGTGTATGGATTGACTACATCTATGGATAAGATCACAAAATAGGTTATTATTCTACCTGGGAAAACACTAAATATCAACACCCAGTTAGCAAAAAAACAGGAGGAAGAACTTCTCAAACTCCTAATTTCCCATTAAGTAGCTTTTGCTCAGGAATACCAAGATATGAAGGGCATCCCTCCTAAGATCTATGCTCATCGTATATACACTGAAGATGTCAAACCTATCAGGCAACCATAGAGAAGATTGAATCCTGCTTTAAAAGACATTGTCAAGACTAAAATAGAAAAATTGTTGCAAGCAGGGTTTATATATCCAATCTCAGACAGTCAATGGGTCTCACCCCTAGTCATAGTGCCTAAAAAGAATGGGAAGTGGAGAGTGTGTATTGACTATAGAGAGCTAACCAAAGCCACAAAGAAGGACTACTTTCCCATACCATTCATTGACCAAGTGTTGGACAACCTTGCAAGGAGAAAGTATTTTTCTTTCCTAGATGGGTTCAGTGGATACAATCAAATCCAAGTAGCACTTGAAGATTAGGATAAAACCACTTTCACTTGTTCTTGGGGAACTTTTGCCTACAAAGTTCTTCCATTTGGACTATGTAATGCTCTAGCTACATTTCAGAGGCTTGTTTTAGCCATCTTTGGTGAACTAGCTAATGAGTGCATGGAGGTCTATATGGATGATTTTACTGTGTATGGGGACAACTTTGAAGAAGCTCTCATAAAATTAGAAAAGGTATTAAAATGTTGTGAAAAAAATCAACTATCCCTGAGCCATGAAAAGTGCTTCATGATGGTAGAGGAAGGCATTGTATTGGGACACCACATTTCAGCAAATGGGATCAAAGTGGATCAAAACAAAATAGAAGTGATCCAATAGTTTCCTTCACCTAAAAATCAGACAGACATTAGAAGTTTTCTGGGTCATGCAGGCTACTATAGAAGATTCATAGAAAATTTCAGCAAGATAGCTACTCCTCTATTCACCTTGCTTAACAAAGACATAGAATTCTTATGGACAAAGGATTGTCAATCAACATTTGAAGCACTTAAGGAGAAGCTTACTATCACACCTATTTCAAGAGGACCCATTTGGACTCTACCATTTCACATACAAACTGATGCTTCCAATGAGTCCATTGGGGTAGTCTTAGGACAAAAGGAGGAAGGAGAAAGTATGCATGCCATCTATTACATCAGCAAAAACCTTACCTCTGCAGAAAGAAACTATACCACAACTAAAAAAGAATTCTTGACAGTCATCTATCCTATAAACAAATTTAGGCATTATATCATTGGATACAAAATATTTGTACATACTGATCATGTAGCTATCAAATATTTAATGAATAAGCTAGTAGTGGGTGCAAGGATAATTAGGTGGTTATTGTTGTTGCAGGAATTTGACATTACCATAGTTGATAATCTAGGCAAATTTAATTTGGTTGTTGACTTTCTATCAAGATTACATACATGTGGAGAGGACTAGCCAGTGGAGGACAGATTTCCAGATGAACATCTTTTTGCTATCTCCTCTACTGCACCTTGGTTTGCCGACATAGCTAATCTCTTAGCTATAGGCTTATATCCATCCCATTTTACCTCAAAACAAAAGAAACACTTACTTAAGGAAAGCTTATCTTACAAATGGTTAAATGGTTTGCTATTCAAATGTGGTCCTGATTTCATTTTGCACAAGTGTTTAAAAGCTGATGAAATTTTTGATGTCTTAAGGGCATGTCATGATGAACCATCTGGTGGGCACTATTCCTCACACAGAACCATCCACAAGATTCTAGGAGCTGGTTACTACTGACCCTCTATTCATAAGGATACCAAGAAGTATGTGTAGCAGTGTGACCAATGCCAAAGGATGGGACAACCAACCTTCATCCAGGAGATGTCACTGCATCCTCAAGTAATGATGGAGCCATTTGAACAGTGGGGTCTAGACATTGCGGGACCAATTTATCCACCATCATTAGGCAAAGAGTACATCCTTGTATGCATAGACTATGTCACTAAATGGGTTGAAGTGCATGCATTGCAATTTGCAAGAGAAGAGAAAGTTGTTGATTTCCTTTATAATAAGATTTTCTTGAGGTTTGGAGCCCCAAGATCCATAGTTTCAGACAGAGGACCTCAGTTTACTTCACAAGTAATCAGAGAATTCACATATTTATATCAAGTTAAGCAGAGGAAATCTTCACCTTACCATCCTCAAGCCAATGGGCAAGTAGAGGTGACTAATAGGGAACTTGAGAACATTCTGACAAGGACAATGGCAATGAATAGGAAAGATTGGGCTAACAAATTATTTGAAGTAGTTTGGGCTTACAATACCACTTGGAAGTCCACAACAAAATTCTCACCATATGAATTAGTCTATGGAAAGAAGCCCATTCTGTCTATAGAATTTGAGCTCCAGACACTTAAAACTACATTAGATATTGGTCTACCATTGTCTATAGCCCAACATAATAGAATTCTTTAGCTCAATGAGTTAGATAAAATCTGGACAAAAGCCATTCAGCAAACAGAACTAGTTCAGTATCAAAGGAAGTGATGGCATGACCAACATATCAAGAGAAGGACATTTCAGCAAGGTAATTGGGTTCTCCTATATGATTCTAAGTTCAAGGAGTTCAAGGGAAAGCTATAAACTCATTGGATGGGTCCTTACTAGATAAAGGAAGTTTTTGAGAATGGAACAGTGCTGTTGAAACCCATTGATGGAAGCACAGACACATTCTTAGTGAGTGGCCATAGAATTAGACTCTATAAAAGGCCATCCACCAAGGAAGAATTAATCAAAGATTTGTGCTTGGTTATAGAGGACACATCCTCTGTCACAAATTTGGACTAAAAGTAAAAAATTAAAAAATTAAAAAAAAAAAGAGAGAGAAACTTGAAAACCAGCAAATGGTGGCCTTCTTAAAAAAAAGAGGAAGATGGAAAACCAATAAATGGTTGTCTTTCTCATACAAGGGGATTGAAAACCAATAAACGGTGGTTCCCTTCTTCATGCTAGATAAGAATAATCAAGCTACAAAGGTGATCAGGTGCCAGAAGTTACTCAAACACACCTCTGGCGCTCCCAAATAAGGAGCACCTCTGGCACTTCACAAACTTGGAGTACCTCCAGTGCTCACAGACTAGGGGAACCTCCAGTGCTCCACAAATAAAGAGCCATTCCTAAAAATAATAAATTAGGAGGGGACCCATCTCTCTAGGCAATAAAGTAGAGAAGTCATTTGATGAGGTCATCATGACTCATCCTCCACTTTATGAGAAGAACAAACATGATGTCAGCATGCATATCACCAGTGATTGAGAAAAGGTCATTACTCTCGCATGTATCGGTCCTCACAAATGACTATACTGACGTCACCTAAAAACATGGCATTCGTGAACCACTCAGCAAAAATGATTGCAAGGTACATGACAACAAGGATGTTGACGCCATTTTAGAGCCACGCAGAAGCTGCTCACATGCCAAGTCACATCCAGTCTCATCAAAGTCACGACATTGTAGCCAAGTACATCAGGCCATCATCATTAAGATTGGTTTAGGTACTTCTCTTTAATTAAGCATTAGTTAGTAACTGTCTTGTTATTTCTATTTTTGGGTGTTGTTATTATGACACGTTCCCCTTTCATTATTTCCCCTTTCTCCTCATGCATGCCGCCATCTTTGCTACACTATCACCATATCTACAGAGTGTTCCATCACTTTGTAGTAATTATGACTGCATAAGCACGGTAACCAATTTCAAGCTCCTTCCCCATAATTCAAGTAGTGAAACAAACCAACATAACAACCTCACTCAAGATTGCAAAATTCACTAAGAATCCAAGTCTATTAACACAGTCCTCTGGAGCCTACGGAGTTAAAAGTGGAAAGACAGACCACAGAGAGAAGCAGATAGAATTCTAGTTACAGAAGATGGAATAGAACTAAGAAATGAAGATTAAAAAGAAATTAGAGCTAGAAAGTATAACAATTCTTTTGCAAGATGATCCTATGGTAGACATTCTGAGGAATGCAGGGTGGTTGGAATTCTTGGAAAAATTTGAAGGTTTTCAAGAGGATATTGTTGATGACTTCCTACGAAACCTAAGAGATAATCAAACAACTATCAGAGGGGTTCAATTCGATCTCACTACTACCACCATCAGTCATATCTCTAAATTTCCAAAACAAGGTGAGAGGTTTTACCATCTGAAAACCCTATATGCTGATTTAATTAGAAATTTCTTTGTAGAAGGTGAACCTGCAATACAGTTGTATTTAACCAAAAATGATGTTAATGGAATTGTTAGGTCTTCACTTTCAAACCCATGGCAATATGTAGCATTATGTTTGATGAAGTACTTTACATGTGATGGCCAATTTTTCTTAGTTCTAGGACCAATAATGAAAATGTTGATTTTTCTGAGGCATGGAAAAGCCCACCTAGAATTTAACATAAACATTTCAAACTTATTATACTCTACCATTAGAGCAACTACAGACAAGTACCAACAGGGAAAAGGTCCTATGAAACACCATGGCCTCATTTTTCTAGTAGTAAAACATCACTTTATGTCCCTAGCTGATGGGAAAGCATTATGGTAGGCATTTTTAGATAACAAACCCCAGGATAGAGAACCAAAGAGGACTTAGGAAGTGGGTGAGGCTTCCTCTACCCAACAAGAAGAGGAGGCAGAGCCTTTAACTTCCTCTATAGCTATTGAGAAAGGTAAAAAGTCCTCACTGGAGGCAACTTCATCTGCTACCCCTATTTCTAACAGAAAGAGAAAAGGGAAGGAAGTTAGAGAACCTGCTCTTGAACAAACTCCATATATGACTCACTCAGCCAGGAGGAAGATGACTTTGTCTAAGGAGTCTATTCCAACAGAACCAACAAGGGACAGGCCAAGTCAGAAGAAAAAAAGAACTCCAAAGAAAACTGACTCTAGCACACACTATTGGGTTGAGGAAGCATCTCATGACTCAAATGAAATCCCTCTAGTGAGAAAGAAGAAATAGAGAGAAGCTTCCCCTGAACCACCTATTCATCTAAGTCCCACTTCACAACATTCTCCTGCTCCAGAGACAGAACAAAAATAAACTTTTACTATTTCCTCTTATTTTAAGGATGATATACCTACTCTGAAGATGCCTGCTCCACCAGTGATACGGAGAAGCAAAAGGAAAAGGTAGCTTGCCCAAGATGAAAAATATACTGCTCTCCTAGCTGAAGTTCTTTTAGGTTTCATAACTTCTAGGGAAAAAGTTGGGCCTTCATTAGTACCAACAATTGTAGAAAAGACTCAAGAAGGAACTCAAGACAGGGAGGTTGTAGGGGAAGTTGAAGCAAAACAAATGGATGCAGTTGGCAGTGAAGAGCTAATAACCATGGAAAACCTTGATGTAGAGTAAACAAAAGAAGAAACAAGAACTTATTCTCACCCCTCTGATCAAGAGGATATTGAAATTTCAAAAGAATAGTAGATGTTAGAAGAGATTAATAATTTGAAAAGATTATTATGGGGGAAGAACCAGATTATTACTGACCTCAAGAAGGTCATGAAAGAAAAAGAAATAGAGAAAAATCAGGTGATTGAAGGATTGCAAGTAGAGCTCCAGAATAAACAACAAATAATTCAAGAGAAAGATGCAGAACTGAGAAACCAAGAAACAAAGGCAGCCCAAATCATCAAGGACAAGGAGGCAGAGGCAGTACATAACATTTCTGATCCTACCAAGGCTATAGACAATAGTCTCACAATAATTGCAGCACTGGTTGAGAAAGTACAGAGTCAAGATAAATAATTAACCTAGGCCAACAATAAAATAGATGATCAAGAAGAGTATATTCATGAGTTAATTGGTCCAGGGGCAACCATGGAATAGGGAGTACAAACAGATCCATATGTGGGCCCAATTCCAATAGATATTCCTAAAGCCCTGTTCCATTGGGAAAGGAAATGTAGAGAATATGAGGCTTCTAAGCCCATGCTGCAATTACAGAGGGCAGTGACTGCCATGTCAAAAAGAGTAGAAACCTTGGAAGAAAAAGTCATTTAGGTGGCTTCCATTTCATCTAAAATCCTGTCTTGCAGGCCCCCAAGTGGAAGTTATGTTATGTTCTTACAAGAGAGAGCTCTATAGAGAAAAATGTCTTTGGTCCTGTCTGATCTTACTGAGAACACAGAAACAGGGGAGGAGTTCATGGAAGCATACATGAAAAGTTCTGATGAAGACAAAAATTTTCTATGTGAGTTGTATTTGCATGGTTTCTGTATAGATGATATGACCTTCATTATCAACTATTTTGTAGGGGAATGTCAACTTAAGGCATTTATGTCATTGATGAGAAACCATCAGATTTGGAATGAGAGAATGGAGGCTTATCTCAAGAAGGTTAGAGATACAAGTCTTTTCATTAGAAAAGGATGTCCAAACCCTCATGCTTTTAAGGTCCAATTTGGGGCATATGTCTACCATCCAGAAAGTAAGACCAATATTTTACCATTGTATCTGAAACATCTTTAGGAGTGTTCCATTGATTTTGGTCTTTTTATGAACAATTCAGCTAATCAAGTGCTTGCAATGGCAAAGAAAAGGTGGAACATTTTAACTTTAGAGCAGAAAATGAGAGAAGTGGTGACTCCTGCTAACTTGAGACTATTTATGACAAAAGCCAGGTTAATATCCCAAATGAAATACCAACATGAATGGATAGGTGGCCATTTCAGACCCCCTCTCATCATTGAGCCACTACATGTCTAGGGTGAGCAAATGGAAGATGATAAATTACAGGAGTGGATGAAGCAGGTCGATCAATATAGGGGAAATAGTAATACAGACCGCACCACTTGGACTATCTATGCATAGGACTATAGCTTGACAGATAGTATATTCCACCAGAATAAGTCCAGATTGTGAGAAGCAAGAAGACCTACTAATCCTTAAGTATGGGGGGATGATGAGTGCTAGGTAGCACCCATGAAATACACCTTTTTACCCCTCTTTTTCTCCCTTGTTATTCCATTTTCCTAATGACTACACAAAAATAGGTTAACAAGATTGTTCTAATGATGATTAATAAGAGATGAATTACTTAACAATAAGCCCAACCATCAGATGTGTCTGTAACATGTTTTAGATGGTGGGACTTAACAATAAACTCCTTCCATCACCCGTGTTTTCCATGTTTAAGACGTATAGTATGTCTATGGCATGTTATACAATGCTCATGTATTTTATGTGTCTTCTATGTGTTTTCCCCCTATGTGGTTTCAAGGGTGTAGCGATGAGCTCCTCCCACACTCAGGTCTTGTTTGGTGTGCTTTCCCCCATGTGTGGTTTCAAGGGTGTAGCGATGAGCTCCTCCCACACTTGGGTTTTGTATGGTGTGTTTTCCCCTATGTGGGGTTTCAAGGGTGTAGTGATGAGTTCCTCCCACACTTAGGTTTTGTATGAAGTGTTTTCCCCCCTGGTGTAGTTTCAAAGGTGTAGCGATGAGCTCCTCCTACATTTTGGGGTTTTGTGTTGCAATTTTTTTTCCATGTATTTATATATGAAAATGTTGTAAAAATGCTATGTCATGTATTCATCATGTTTTGCGTGTCTTCAATACTATCTTCTCTATGTTTTATATATTTGTTACTATCTTCATTGTGTCTGGCATGTCTTCAATGTGTTTTCTAGTGCTTACCTAAGACTAGGGGCTAGAAATAGTTCCTCAATCTTGGTGTATGCCTTAGTTTCATGTGCTTAGTGTGTTTGATGTGTTTTTTACCATACTTTAATGCATGTGTGGGTCATAATATCATACATACATTAAAGTAGGGGCTAAATGTTATGTTGTAAAATGTCCCCCCAAGACTTTTACCTCATAGTTTAGCTCCTAGGTACCCTCATTTTACTTATGCATGACTTAAATTCATCCCAGAGCAAATTCCTCCTAAACCCATGTCAAATGGGGCTTAGGGGCCCAACCTAAATGCTAATCTTTGCTAAAAATAGGCCCCTAGGAGCACCTGGGTTCCTAAAGGCATTTTGATGCATTTTGAGAAGTTATGTTTTTTTGTTCAATGTGTTTTGTAATAAGGCTTTTAGCCATTGTTGTTTGGTCCATTTTGTATGGTCAAGAGGTTTGGGGTGACTATATAAACCTTAAATCCTTCTTAGTCCATTTGGACCCTTGTTGTGCCAATTAGGCCTAGAAGGTCTAAGGATTGGTTTTCGAGTTTTTTTTGGTTGTTTTAATGTTTTAGTATGTTGGAAGGAGTGTGTTGATCATTTGGACTCCATTGGACAAGCTAAACAAATCAACCTCCTTGTGTTAATGCAAAACACCATAGTTGTCAAAGGTGTTATGTGTTGGGTCGGTTCAAAAACCACTTTGGGTAGTTAAATGCTGTTGTAGAAGTTGGAAACCAACTTGGATGGGTTAATATGGTGGATATCTGACTCCAGTACGGAGGAGGAAGTTTTTGTACGGAATTTGGGCACCAAAATCAAGAAAACTGACTATTTTTCGTTGTTTTTCTTGCTGTGTACGGACTGTACGGACTTTTCACGTATGCAAATGATATTTTTCTGAAAGCTCTTGGAGTCAGGGTTCCAATGCAACTAGTTTGAGGTCTTGAAGTGGTCAGAGTCAAAAGTTATTGAATTTTCTTTCAAAACTGGTCTAGAAACCCTGTTTTCTAGGGCAGTCCCACAAATTTGGCACTAGAATGCATTTCCACCGATGAAATATCATGCCACTCGGTGAAATGCAGGCTAGGGGTGTATACTACTTGATTCCAAAAGTATTTTATGAGAAAATACAGTTTACTATTTTTAATGTGATGCCCTAGGTCAAATATCTCTATGTATTTGACTGAATTTATGCAATTTATTGTTGTATTTGACAAAACCCTAAGAGGATGAGTGAATGAATGGTGGATTTGTGTTTTTTGGGGATGGTAGAGTCATTCCACGTTCCTTCCCCTGACCTATGCACCCAATTTTGAGCACTTGCTTTGTAACCTAGCCTAAATTGATCAATTAGGCCTAGAGACCTAGTAGGCGTTCTGGATTGCTGGAGTAGAGTTGGAGCAGGAGATTTGGAGGTTTGTTAGGGTCCCCTGAAAGGTGTTTAATTCCATCATTTGTTTTCCTAGACCTTTGGGATTTTGTCAAGCTTTGTTGATAAAACCTAGTTTGGAGGGCTAGTAGCCTTACTAGTCAAGGTATAGGTTGAAGAGTTTTGGGAAGTTGGAGATCAAACCAACTGCATAGAAGGTGTTTGTTGATCTATCTTAAGGTTTTGGAGAAGCCTTAGGGGTTGGACAATAGTCTGGACATCAAATCCTTCATATGCCTTGTATGTGCCTTTGGTTGGTTGGTTGGTTGAAGGCTAGTTGAAGTGGGTGAGTGGGCAAAGGACAATAGAGTAAACCTTTGTGTGTTGCTTCCCTTGTGCCACTCTGCATCAGTATCCATGCCCTACTCCATCCATATTTTGTTGGGACCCAAAATTCATATGTTAGCCTATGACCGTTAAAAAGGTTTCTTTGTCAGCCTTGTCAATTTGAATTACAAATGTTTAGAGAGAATGAATATATAAACATGTTTAGGACTTCATTTTAAACTAGAAGACAATTTTGAGATTAGGGAGAACTTATGATTATTGAGCAAAGAGCATTCAAGGCATTCATTATGTTGCAAAGCAAAATTATGTTGTGTTTGTTGTTGCAAATTTGGCTTCATCTTCTCATGGTGTGAAAAATCTTCATCCCCTTGAGAGATATACCTCTGAGGTGATATCTATTTGTGATTCAATTTATCTACTTTATCATTATTTTTTCCTCTATCCACCAATGACACACACTCTCTCTATCTAACAATGGTGTTGGAAGGCTTGAATGCATTTTGGGGCTTGACTAAGGCAAGCTCCTAAATACCACAACCCCAACCCCTCTCTTGTGATTGCAAGTTATAGGTGTCAGATCTTGCAGAGAGGAGTTACAAGAGAACAAAGTAGAGCATAAAGATTCCAGATCTAAAGAAAATAATAAAAAAGAACCTAATCAAACACAGGTGGCCGCTCTTTTGTCCTCTAGTTTTGTAGTGTTGGAAATCTTTGAGCAATTTATAGTCTGAAGCACATTTGGATCCAAAGACCTCAGAAAAAAGTGCCACATTAGACAAGGGCACCCACTTTTTTGTCCCCAAAGTTTCCACTTTCTGGAATCCAAAATCAAGTATATATCTAATTTGCATTTAGTGTCTTCTTGTGCGAGCATTTGTCAGGTTTCATTTGTTTATTTATGATTTTTCATAATTAGGGTTTTATGTCTAATCAGACTAGGGCTTAACAAATTAATCAACAAATTCCAAATTTTCTTGTCATTCCAAGTGACACCAAACCTATAGTTGAGTCCTCTTACAAAATTTGTGATTCAACTCAGTTTGATGTCCTTGAATGTATGTAGTGAAAGAAAGATCTAATTAAACTATCAACATCAACCTCATCAACATCCCTCTCTTTTTCCTACATTATAGTCTCAATGCCTGTGCCTCTGTTGTCGGTGCCTGCATCTCTATGATTAGCACCTATGTGTCAGTTTATAGTGCCTATGTTTATTAACCATGTTTGTTTTATAGGTTACTCTCACTTCAATGTCTGTGTTCTATCAATTAGCGCCTGGGTTTTAATGTTATTTCAATTATTACATGTTTTGAAGTTTCAAATCTAATGTTTATAATTGGTTTGATTACATCTCTGACATGTCCTAATAGGCTATTTTGTAGGTTTAACTTTGTCTTGTAGGTTATCCATCTAGTTTATAGGTCACCCATCATCCTAGCTTCAGATCAGCGCCTGTGTAGTCGGGTTTAGTGCCCCTGCACTTAGGTATATTTTATGCATTTTAGTGTATACATTTTTTGGATTAGCACCGGAGTCATAGAGTTTAGAACTTTTAATTCTCTATTAGAGCTTGCATATGTTTTTTAGTGCGTGTGTATCTATATTTAGTGCATATACAAGTGTGTGTCAGTGCCTGCATAGCCTCTATTAGTGCCTATGCTTGTTCTAGTCCTATTTTTGAACTAACCTTTTTCCTTGGACTAACTCTTGTGATTGCAACATTTTTTCCACCGTCCAAGGCATTGCTAAAACTACTAATCATTTGTGGTTGTAGCCCTGCAAGTCGAAGCATTATTTTTATCACTAGTTTAGGAACCAACTTAGAATAGAGGGTAAATGAACTTTTTTACTTTATCTTAGGGTGTTAGAAGATGTATTCTCTCCCCTCGCACTATTGGGTGATCTTAGGGCACTCTCTTTGTTTCATTGTTAATCCTAGGGTGTTATGTCACACATGCTCTCCCCTTGCACTTCGTGCGATCTTGGGGATCAAAAGTGAATAACATTCCTTCCCATTAGGGGGCCTACTAGGAGATTTCATCACCTTTAGGGATGACCTCAACCATGCATACCAACAAGGTATACAAAGGGGAGGAGTGAAATTTGTACCTCAATGGTGAATACAACTAGTCCAAATTGATTCCCAAGACCCTCGGTTCATTGAAACTTGGTTTGGTGATGTTTGTAGCTCATTTCTTGGAATCATATTCATGGTTTGGACCCCATGTACCTTGTGTATATAGGAGACTCCTTAGAATCCCTATCAAACCAAGCTTAAGTCCATCGACTATCATATCTTGTGGTGCACCGATGTAGTAGGAGGGGAAGATGCTCACACATATTGTCATACTTGAGATAGAGTATACTTTGGGCAAGATGAAAGTGTCCAAAATAACGGGTATATGGTAGTACATGATCTTATATTCCTTATCTATCCATGCTATGGAATTATGGTATTAATGGGAGTGGGAATTGCTTTTCTATTTTGAGTTGGGATTGACCCACGACCATTTTGTGAGATCCACAAGATATGTCACACCTACTTGACTAATTTTAGGCTTGTAATCAATTGTTTAGCGTGTCTTCTTTGTGTAAAACCTATGAAATCCATATAAGCCCTACTCTTGAAGTATCAAAACAACCATTGTGTTTGATTGTCTATATGTCTCTTGCCAAAAATCCATCCATCAAACACCTCAAAACTGCAACAGACCCTGTCAATACATGTGACTATCTCGCAATGCTTATGCTCTGTGTTTTAACACCTCTACCTAACATTTCAATGCCCCTAACCTAATTTATTTTACACTGAAACAAACATCTCTTAGCGCCCTTGCAGTTAGGATTAGCACCTTTGACACTCTATCAGCGCCTATGCAAAACATTAAATGCCTATCAATCAGCCCCTATGAGTCATCAAACCACGCATGTGACTCATCTTCTAGTGCCCCTGACATTTCTATTAGCACCCATGACTTCAAACTTAGTGCCCATACTCTATCTATCAATACCCTTGAAATAACCTATTGGTGCCTGTGACCTCTATCTTAGCTCCTATGATTGTAACCTCAAACAGCCAAAAGTAGCCCCTTCCAAAACCAAAACCAGACTTGAGACGTACCATATATCCATTCAACTCATTCCCAAAACTACATAATCACCTTCACATTCCCACTTGACATTGAAACCTTACAATTCCATTATATCATCTCCATTCCCAAAATCACACCTACCACATCTATTTAGACCTTAGTCTTGTGATCAATTCACCCATTTCACCTTAATCCATTCTCATCATTTCCAAACCTCCTTCGCCAAATCCAATTAACCTTACCTTTCTCCAAACCAAATCATCCCATTTGTGCATCAAAATCAAATCAAATCATCCAAATAATCAAAATCAAATCAAATCATATGAATCAAATCCTCCCATCCATCATTACCAATTTTTCTAAAGCTACAATCTAGATCTTTCATCCATCATCCTCTAGTTTTTGTTAGGCTTAAGAATTTGTCTATCTTTAAGTTTAGTGTAAATTAGACACTATCCCTCTTAGATAAGTTAGCTTAGGAGCTTAGACTACTCCTAAGTTGGTAGACTTAAAGAATCTTATTTTGCTTGGTGTGTCTTGTCTACCCCAAGTAAGACAATCCTATCATCTTTTTGCTTAGGCTCATTGTCCACCCTAAGTAAGAAAAGATAAAATCCCCTTGTTATTCACAAAAGATCTAGATTTTTGCTTAAGCTCTCTTAATCCAACATCCACCCACATTATTAAAACCTTTGAATCACACCATCACCCAACACAAATTCACCTTTTTATGCCTCCCATCACTCGATCACAAGAAAAACACAAAATGGATTCTCATTATCAACCCATCTCTCCAAATAGCTCTACCACAAGCAATATGGAGTGATACGTCAATCAACCCAAAATGGGAGAAACCTTTGTACACACTTATGCGTATTCATCTACATTCATTGACTTTCTCAATGAGAAGAGGCTACATGACAAATTCGATCAATTCCTTAAAAATTATAAAGATGAATTTCTTGAACAAATCATCAACCATGGAGCACGTCTCCCTCACTCTTTCAACCAAGACAAACTTAAAACACTCTTCCATGATGATCCACCATCACCCATTTATAATCAACCATGGGGCCATGTCCCTGATCCCAACAATCCGGTCTATGATAATCCATGGGCCCATCTCACTGCACCCACTAACCCCATTTACACAATTGACCAACAAATAGGAGGTAGTTCCATCCCACAACCACAAGCATTGGACCCTCCCTATGGCACGCCACCACACATGATGCCATTTAATCCCCCAACTTCTGTAAACATCACCACTAATCCATTCAACTCAAATATCTCCATGACTCCACCCACTAATCCAAACATCATTGTTATTCCACAAAGCATGACTAACATCTTTACCATCCCATAAACTCTTCTACCCTTAATCATCCTCTAGAGGATGACTATAACTCAAGAAACATTACCACCCACCATACATCCATAAACTCTTCCTCAAACACAACACCCACTTACATCACAACCACCACTTCAACATCCATCCACATCACAATTTCCCATGAGATAAATTCCCTTAACGAGATATACACATCCCACACATGCCCAACCACAACAAACCTATTATTCTACTACCCATCCATAACCACCCAATAGTACATCCATGAAACACCAAAACATTGCTTAACAACATCAAGCACCATTACAACCACAACAAACATATTACTCTTCCACTTACCCACAACTGCCTAACACTACATCCATGCCACCTCAACATCAAATATATGGACCCCCATCCATTCAAAAGCCATGGGTCCATCATCATACTATCAAACATACAAACCTCAACAACAACACCTCATCCAACAACACCAACTACCATTGCAACAATCAACACAACCACCGCCTCTTACCAAACCTTTCGATCAAGAATGGAAAGATATGAAAGACACACTTAAGAACTTACAACTAGGGACTCAAAAGAAACATTACAAGTTTGAAGACTTATGTCCCTACCCCTACAATAGATCCATGTCATTAGTACCTTTCCCCAAACACTTTTAAATCCCAAAATTTGACAAATACAAAGGAAAGGGAGACCTCCATGATCACGTCAATGAGTTCTTCATGGCATGCCAAGAAGTCTTCTACAATGACGAATACCTCCTTCATCTCTTTTCACAAAGTTTGGGAGGACAAGAACTTGAATGGTTCATGTATATCCCCCCTAGAATGATTTTCTCTTTTGTTGATTTGTCAGAAAAATTTATCACCCACTTTTCTTACAATGTGGAGCATGAGATCACTATGCTTGATCTTTGCAACAGAAAACAATGCAATGGTGAAAGTTTTGCCACTTATCTACAAAGGTGGATATCCCTTCCTATCCGCCTTCCTTGAACTACACCTGAAAAACAAATTGTACACATTTTCATCCAAAATCTTAACCAAGAGATGGCATTCCACCTTTAACAAGATCATCAAAAAGTGGATTACCATCGAAAAGGCTCTTATTTCTAAGGGCTTAATTAAACTTCACAACAAGAATGACCATGACAAAACATCCAATGACAAGACTAAGTTTGGGCCAAGAACAAGAACACCATCGGTGATGGTGCCACCGATAATAAGTATATTCAAGTAGCCACACCCAAACCAAAATACACCCAAGTGGTACAAAATGTTTCTAACAATATCTCAGTACCACTTGGTTAACCAAAACAAACTCCCCCCAACAATCCAAAATGCAAATACACTTCTTTAGGGGTATCTAAGTCTACATAGATTTCAAATATTTAACAAAGAATGCCCTAAGGATGACTTTCCACTCCCCAACATTGATATCATTGTTGATCTAACAACAGAACATGAAATGTTATCTCTTATGGATGGCTTCTCTAGGTACTGTAATCAAATCAAAATCAACCCTGAAGATCACCACAAAATGACTTTCACTTGTCCTTGGGGTACCGATTGTTGGCAAGTTACGCCCTTCGGTCTAAAAAATGTAGAAGGAACATATCAACGAGCTATGACTACTATATTCCATGACATGATGCATAAAATCATGGAAGCTTATGTGGATGACCTCCTCAGTAAATCAATAACAAGGGAAAAACATCATGAACTACTCTAGCACATCTTTGAACACCTTTTAGAATACAAACTCCACCTTAACCCCAAGAAATGTGTCTTTGGGGTCACATCAAGAAAACTTCTAGGCTTCATTGTATCTCATCGAGGAATTGAAGTTGACCCAACAAAAGTGACAGCTATCATAGAAATGCCACCACCCAAGACCTTGAAACAACTTCACAGTCTTCAAGGAAAGCTACAAGCCATTCCTAGATTCATTTCTCAACTTGTTGACAAATGCCAACCCTTCTCCCACCTACTTCAAAAGGATGTACACTTCAAGTGGGATAATAACTATTAAAAATAATTTAATCAAAATAAGGAATATCTAGCATCACCCCCAGTCCTCATGGCACCTACTCTAGGCAAGCCCCTATTATTGTACATCTCAGCAACATCAGTAGAGTTGAAGGCACTCCTAGAACAACACAATGAAACTAGCTAAGAAAGGAATATCTACTCTATCTACAGAACTCTAGTTGGCTATGAGCTTAACTATACTCCTATAGAAAGAGCATACCTATCTATCATTTTTAGCTCTCAAAATCTTTGACACTACATGTTAAATCATCCTATCAAGCTCATTTAAAAAGTTGACCCTCTCAAGTACTTGCTTTCTAGGACCTCTCTTATAGGACAAATGGCTAAATGGGTCATGCTACTCAGTGACTTTGACATTGAATATGTGGACCAAAAAGCTATTAAGGGACAAGTAATGGCTAGCCAACTTGCAGAAGCTCCCCTCATTGATCACCAAACTCTAACCATCGAGTTTCCAAATGAGTCCATCCTTACAACAACATAATCGATTATTTGGAACCTTTACTTTGATGGTTCCTTCACAAATCATGGTTCAGGAGCTGGAATCCTTTTTGTCACTCCTTAAGGTGACTATATTCCTAAAGCATACAAGCTCACTTTTCCTTGCATAAATAATACAACAGAATATGAAGCCCTCATTGTTGGCCTCAAAACAACACTTCAATGGAATATTTAATAGCTACAAATATATGGTGACTCCAAATTGGTCATTAAATAAGTCAATGATGAATATCAAAGCAAAGATGACAAAATAGTGCCTTACAAATAGATGGTTGATGAGTATGGACTTCAGTTTGCCTACATCTAGTTTGAACAAGTACCATGACTCAATAACAAAGCAGCAGATGCCATGACTATCATTGGGTCCCTTCTGGACATGCCTCATGATAGACACCAGTGTGAATTCCTTGTGGAACAACTTATCATGCCAGCATACAGGGTTGCAGAATTTGAGTTTGTATATGAAATCGTTAGTCCTGAATCCCCTTGGTACCATCATATCTACACCTACCTTAAAATTGTACTACCCCACTGATTTCTCCCATAAATAGCAATGAGCCCTCACTCGCCATGCATCCCATTACATTATTCTTGTTGACACACTTTATCACAGAAGCTATGATGGCACTCTACTATGATATTTAAATATAGAAGAGGCTAATGTTCCACTACACGAGGTTCATGCTTGACTTTGTGTTTCTCACACAAGTGGTATTGTCCTCGGCAAAAACATTCTATGCATAGGATATTATTGGCCAACCATGGAAAATGATGCCTATGAATATTTTAAGAAATGCAAGCCCTATCGGTAGCATGGAGATCTTATTCATGCTCCTTCTCAGGCTCTACAATCAATAATAACACCATGGACCTTCTCTTAATGGGGCTTCAATCTCATTGGCAAGATCCACCCTCCATCCTCTGACAGTCATAAGTTCATCATCACTGCCATTGAGTATTTAACGAAGTGGGTCAAAGATCTCCCTCTCACCTTTACCACTGGGTCCCAAATCACCAAATTCATTCTCTACCATATCATTTGCCACTATGACATTCCTTCTGCCATTGTCACAAATAATGACAAGCCCTTCAAGAATCATGATGTTTGCACTCTTTGTGAATTCTTCCACATCCAACACCACTAGTCTACTCCATATTACCCCTAAGGAAACATCCAAGCTAAGGAAACTAATAAAACCTTACTAAAAATCCTCAAGAAAGTTGTCAATGAAACTAGTCGTGACTGGCACCTCCATATACATCCTGTCCTTTGGGCATATCGCACTAGCATTAGCACACCTACTGAAGCCACTCCATATTCCCTCATCTTTGGTTTCAAAGCTATATTTCCAATAGAGATCGAACTTCCCTCCTTTCGCATCTCTTTGCATAATCTCATAACAGAGGAAGATTGTCATGTTGCATGCTTGCAAGAACTAGAGCTCCTTGATGAACGACACCTCAATGCCTTAAATCATCTCCAAGCATCTCAGAATTGGCTCCATAGATCCTACAACAAGAATATCCATGTTAGAGAATTTGTAGTAGGAGATTTGGTCCTAAAAGAAAATTAGAAAAATCTTCAAGAATGACACAATAAAGGCAAGTTCAAACCTAATCGGTTGGGTCCCTACATAGTTGTCTCTAAATATGGTTTTGGGGCATACTGTTTGGCTACTCGTGAAGGTGATGGAATTGAAGAACCCATGAACATCATCCATCTCAAGAGGTTCTACGCCTAGGCCACTGAATACCCCCATCATAAAAATACAAAAAAATCAAAAAATGATATAAAATGCAAAAAAATCCAAAAAAGCAAAAAAAGATTAAAACTAGTAAAGAGAAATAATTTGTCCTATGGTGAAAACCACATCTTGTGGCACCTTGGATAAGTACCATGATGAAAACATATTCACAGGCATCATGTGTAGTATCAAACTAGATCTAGTATTCACCCCCTTCCATTATCCCCTATTTCCATCCTCGCTAAATAAATTATCTCCATCCCATTTACCACTTATAGACTAGAAGTTTGTGCTGAATTACTATTTCACCACTCCATCCATAACCACATACTTGTGAATCCTATCCATCTATCCCACTAACACATCCTCCCCATAATTCTCCAATTGGGGTCCTGATGTATCCAACCTCCCTGGTTGTCCCTACTACCTGAGCTTGATTTCCACCTTATCCACCATTCACACCTCACAAATATAAATGCTCTATCACATCCCTTGTAATAAACAATCACTTCATCCATAATAAACAAATATTCATATCCACCACCACCCCACTCCATACCCATCCTCACCTAAACTTGCCACTCACACATAAAGCATACTACACATACTATCAAAGCATCAAGCTTCCTTCAAAATCACAAGCGGCAAGATCACTCTTGACCTAACATATTGCCTCCATATCTATTCACCCATCATTTACTTATCCAAATCATCATCAATCCCTACCTTACGGATGCATCCTTCTTATAATAGGAAAAATACTAACTCCACACAACTCTTGGCAAGAGATATGATGGATGTATGATATGTTTGGTCAATTGGTCTTTTTCTTGTTGATTTTTTTTCTTTTTGTCTTATTCCATGATTCCTTCAATGCTGCCTCAATCTTTCTATACCTCTGTGTGTTAAGGAGGGCATAGAATGGGGAATGATCATTGCTTTTGTATGCCATGTTTGTTGGGGGCTCTTATTACTCCAGCTAATATTCATATCTTGTGTGTGTTGGAATAGCTTTTTGCATAGCAATCATCCTTTTGCATCTAAGGCCATTCAATAACTTCTGTGCACTAAGGACTTCTACTCTAAGTTTTCTTCCTCACATGTCTAGACAAGGTTGTATTATGTTGGGCATGTATAAGGTCATCCCTTTGGTTGTAGAGTCAAGTCCTATGCATGGAATACATTGTCACCTCAGTTCCTTATACCCTGGTACATAAAATTGCATGCTATATCAAAATAAGTGATCATGACATATGTAGTATTTTAAAAGCATTCAAAAGTTATCCCTCCTCCTAGGAATCATGGTGTATGGTATCCCCCACAGTGTTTGGATTGATAACCCACATCCCTTGTTTTGGGTTCCTACACCACACATTCCTATCCATCATCATACTCATCCCCTTTTGGCTCCATGATTCAAGAAGTGATCCTCCCACCATCTCTTCTACATAACACTTCCTACCCTCCTTTCCATTCTATCATAAGGGCTTGGATTGAAAACCACACCCTCAACACTGATGTCCTAGCAAGATTCTCCATTTACATCACCCCTTATCTGAATTACCCCATGTGCACATTCTATCTTGCTCCATTCTATCTTCATCCCATCATTCTTATACATTATTCTTTTCCATATCCACTCTCCATTATCCTAATCATCTCATCCATATAACCTAATCCAAAACTTTCCCTGTGACCATTTTCAGTGACCATGTATCATGGAGAACCAAAAATCAATATTTACATACTCATTCCATCTCATTGCTCATGCATATAGGAAAAACAATTAGATATCGTCGAGCCATCATTATACATTCATCATCCACCCATTAGCATTTTTTTCACATCATTACATATCACATCCATAATATATATTTAGTAATCTAAGCATCTTTTCACAATCCACATCATCATTACCATCCAAAGTTAGCAAGTGATCTTGTTAACTATTTCATTGTATACCTCTACATATTCCACCCCATAACACATGCATCAAACATCCTAAACCATATCATAGACATAAACATCCATAACATCATAATGCATACAATACACTCACATCATCCACACCATAATCCATGTCAACATATCTATGCCATGAAACCATCTTTACAACATCCATGCATATCATTCATATTATTGAATCCATTCCCATTTTTCATATCATTGCATATTCCATCCATAATAGATATTTATTAAACTAAGCATCTTTTCATACATAATTCACATCATAATCCATCATACATAAAGTCCACTAATTCATACATGTCACAAACCATGATCCATACTTAATACATCCATCATACATAACATAAAAACATCATGTCCATCCAAATGCATCCATACATCACCAACATATGCCTTCATAAACTACAAATGCAGTGGAATTGATTTCCTTCTACATAATTCATCTCATAACACATCACATCTATTAGCCATCTATCCATAACATAAATCCATATTCATACCTATCACATAACCACATCCATATCTGTCAACATATCCATTCATCCATACCAATAAACTACATCCATAACGTCATAATCTATAAACCATAACCATAACCATAATCATAGCATCACATCATAATCCATCTCATATATCATAAAGCATACAACATGCCCATAATGTCTATCATAACCCACATAATCCATCAAGTGTCCCTAGTCATATAACATCATAATTAATAGCATCCATCACATCAAGATCATCATAAAACATATCCATAACTATAACCCACAAAGCATCCATACATCAACACATTACATCACATAAGCTATGCATACATCACATAGTTAATACAACATCATAACATCATATGCATGTCAATCACATCATTAAATCATATATAAACATCCATAACATCATATCTATAACAATAACATCATATGCATAAATAAATCATCCATATATCATCATGTATAACATAAATAAAATAAAATAATCACATCATCATATTCAAATCATGTCAACATCATATCATCATGCATCATCCATAAATATTAATAAAACCATAAAAATGTCCATATATCACCACCAAAACATGTCATTTTATATATATATATATATATATCAAAAAATGGTCATGATACAATGTCTATACATGGGCTCCGTAGAGCTATCAAAATAGAACATGAGCCCAAAGGCATATCAAATACAAATCAAAATGTCTACACCAGCCTCTAGGCTGAACTACCTCCCATTGATGGTGTTGGCTGCGATGGCTGTGTCCCTGCTACTAGTGGTGGATGAGGAGGAGGTGACCCCATAGGCTGCTATAATGACCCTAGTACTAATCTCTCTAACTGACCTATCCTTTGTGAAGTTGAAGCCCTTGACTGGCTCTTGTCTAAACTAGAACCTCCCTCTCGTATAGTGTAATGTAATGTTGTGCCTCCTAGGTAACTTGATCCAGGCAACTCTAGAGTCCTCCCAACACATCCACTATTGATGGTCCTAGCACCTAGCATGCCTCATCTCTCTCCTATTGACATCTCACCACCTGTGCTTGTAGTTGTGTTACCAGCCCCTGTCCCTACACTAGCTACACCTATAGTTGCACCACCTACCCCTGAAGTTGTGTACCTTGTCCCTATGCCTGACCTAGTTGTGCCTATAGTTATACTGCCTGCCCCTATAGCTATGCAACCTATCCCTAAGTTGTTGCCAAATGTGCCCACAAAGTAGCCACCTCCTCCCCATCCATCTCCTCCACCTCTACCTCCTCCTCCTCCTCCTCATCACCTCCCTATCCACCACCTTGCCCCTATGGAATAGTTAGTCAAATTGATCATTTTTGTGCCCACCATGCATCATATGTGTACTATCAAAAATTGTGACCTCGCACAATTTCACACTAGGTTTAGCACCCTTCTCTATGTGTTTTGTGCACTTTCCATGTACTTGTGTATCTCTATTTGTGAAATGCATGTTTCGGGGCCTAATTAAGAAATAATGTTAAAAGATCTAATTGCTATGTTTTCAGGGGCCAAAATAGTTGGGATCAGGGTGCCCCAGTGCCTGGGTCCAACCTTTTTGCCCCAAACAAAGTTTCAATTTTGAGTGTCATATTTGCTACATTGGGTGGTACACCTCGTGTTGGCCTAACGTTAATTATTTCAGATGTAATTTAGATTCATATATATATATATAGAGCTCTCTCTCTCTCTCTCTCTTATTTGAAAGGAGGAACAAATGAGTAATGCAAAAGCGATTATTTGAATACTCTATACAAGAAATATGAAGCTCTCTATCTATAGAATTATTACTGCTATCATACTAACCTTTGTAGGTACTTGAAGAAGCTTCCTTCTCTCTCCAAGCTCTCCTAATTTGTGACTAGTGTTGTGACTTCAAGTCCAATTAGGGTTTTGTGGTGAGTTTGTTCCATTTATGTTTGATCATTATCATTTTATTAGATTATTTGCCTCTACCTACCTAGGGCACGCACTCTCTATCACACTTATCTCTATTGTTGCAGAAGTGGTAACACTTACATGGAGATTTGCCTAAGGCAAGCCTCTATACAACAACTAAAAAATTTCCCCCCTTCTTGTGTGTGCTGATCTAGAGCGAAGATCTCAGATATCAATAGACGAAGGATAGCTAAGAGTTATAGAGATTGACACCTCCACACAAAAGTGACACTACCCCAAAACCCTAGGATTACGGTGCCCCAATATCCATGTCCTACCATTTCTGCCCTTGTTTTTGTTGGAAGGTTCCTCTCTATCTACTCTGCTCTGCTCTATTCATGTTTTCTAGTTTCTATTACTGTATCCTACTCTATTACTCAATTTTGTCATTAGATCTCTTCATTTGCATAGTTTAGTCAACCCTTTGACATTAATCTCTGAATCATAGCGACAACAAGACCCCAAGACTCCACCAACACCTGTAACTTGGCTCTTCTCTAGGGATAGTAGCCTAGTCTATAGTCCTCGATGGCTTGTGAGAATTATAATGTTACATGTGGAGAGAGATTAACCTATTTTCTTCATTATTGATTAGGATCCTCTTTCCACACATTAACATTTTGGTTAACCTGACATGCTTGCACCTTCTTTAGATTTGTTATAGCTTTGTTGTACTTTCTTTAGCTTTTCTACACTTTCTTTAGTACTATTGTGTTTAATTAAGTTGATGAGTTAGTTAGACACCTATTTGTGCATATACATAGTTCATTTTCAAGACATCTTACAATTGCACTTACTGATCTCATTGTTCAGATTTGTATTAGTGTTTGATTAGTTTATAACTCGATTAAACATTTATATTACATAGCTTGTTTCAATTTATGTATATAGAAATAAAAAGAAACATTTAAACATCTTTTTTTTTTGAAAACATAAAACACAAACAACATTCTCTCTTTTTTATATCTCTTAATTAGCATATCTATCTTGTCATCACTCTTTCTTCTATATCACTTCCTAAGAGTACATGAGCATTGCAAGATTCATAATTGCTTTATGAGTTTTGTAACCTGGTGCTCTGAATATGAACATCTTGTGAGAAGAAGTTATCAAATCCTAATGGCCTCTTGTCCATTAGCTAGCTATAGTTTTGCCACATCAGAACTTGAATTGGATAATCTATTCATACTAGGGAGTTCTAGGATGCGATCATCTCATAATTACATCTCCACCTTGCCGACGATCTCCGAAACACAACCTTCTTTTGATGCTCTTGAGAACTCCATAGCCCATGTTTTAGATGCCCAGATTCAGAAACTAGACAATGAATTGGCTAGTTTCTAGCAATTCCTGGGCACAAAACACTTGGTTGGGGAGGATGTACCTCTTATAGAGAATCTAAAAAAGTTGTTTCTCAGTGATCTATAGGGTGTGGAAGTTCAACATGGTCTTTCTCACATAGTAGATAACAACTTGTGTCGGTAGAAAGCTACACATATACTCTCAACAACATGTCCTATCAACACCAAATGGGGATACAAGTGTCAATACCCATAGTGACATATCCTATTCCAATGTTCACTTCTATTATCACCACTACTATACAAACTGGTAATAATGCTAACACCTATAGTCCATTATCCCTTGCCATCCTTAAAACTCTAATGCCTGATAAGTTTGAAGTTCCCTATTTTGAGAAGTATTCTGGAAAAGGAGACCCTAATAGCCATGTTTCATCTTTTACCACCTTGTGTAGTGACTTTATATTTGAAGATACTCTCCTAGCTAAAATCTTTCCTAGGTCACTAAAAGACATGGCCTTGGATTGGTTTTGTTCTCTACCTAATAATTCAATTGATTCTTTTCAACAACTTATTAATCAATTTCTCCAACACTTTCAAGCCAACATCAAACTTCAAGTAACATTGACCGATTTGGTTCATTGCAAGCAAGGAGTAATGGAGAAAGTGACTAATTTCATTAGGAACTATCAAGCCCTCTTTTCTCAAATTTCTTATTCTCTTCTAGAGATGTTGATGTGCAAAGGGTTTTCATTGGGAACCTACAACCACAAATCCATGATAAGATCCTCTTAATATGATATCATTCTTTTACACATCTTTGCATGGCTCTCCATGATTACTAACTGTCAGTTAGTTAGTATGAGGGCTCTTCCTCATCAATTCCCATTAGACAATTTGAATCTGCTTCTACACATCTTCAATCATTCAAGAAACAAAACAAAAGCTTTATCAAATTTTCTTCTAGTTCTTCAAACAATATTCAATCACATGTTGCGGATGTAATGCCTTCTGTTGTGAACTCCTATAAATTCAAACCAAGGAATTGATAATTTTCCTAGCTTTCCAAATCTCTTCATTCCATCATGTAGCAACTCCTTAATCATAACCTTATATAGATTCACCTATTCACCCCATTGACACTTCTAAGCCATTGTATCCTTCTTTTAACCCAAAGGCCTTTTATCAATATTATCTAACTCCTGCACATGACACTAAGCGATGTATGTGTCTAAAACATGAAATTCAAGACCTCATCGACTCTAATGTTATCGAAGTAGCTGATGAGAATGACAAAGAGAATAAGTCCGTAGCCCTACCTAATCAAAATTTGCAAATTTACACAAATCTGCTTCCTAACCATGCTACCAACCTTGTGGAACCATCTATTGATAGAGTACCTACTTTAATAACTTATGATCATCAAGACAAAAACATGGACAACCTTATTTCCTTGATAGATGCTTACCCTAACAAAAAACTAGATGACTTCAAGCCTGAAATTTCTTTTACCTATGTTGATGCCTTATTTGTGCACCTAACAGTCCTCTCTAAATTATTGCTAGGATTAATGACAAACCCACAAGGGGAGTACTCATTGATCCTGTATGCTTGGCAAATGTAGTTACAGAGGAGTTCCTATATGTGCATGAATTATACCAAGATACTTGTACAAGAGATTCAAAATCTTGGTTAGAGCGCATGGTGGTTCAACTTGACCTACTTTTGGTACCTTAACTCTCCTCATCCAAGTTAGACCAAAACTCCTGGATTTGGCATTTGCCATCATTCAACCTCAGATCAATTTCATGTGAAGTTAGGCTATCCATGGCTCACTTCCATGAAGGAGATCCATTCCATAATACATAAGTGTTTAAAGTTTCCATTTCAAGGACAAGTGTACACTATATCATAATGGGTTCAAGCCCTTGGCTCTTCATGAAAACTTTTTGCTTGATTACTTCTGGCCACAACCAGTTGAGCCCATTTGTCCTTGTAATGATTTTATGTTTATCTCCTATCAAAAATTCAAATCTAGTCAAATTTCTCAATTATCTATTGATGTCTCCTCATATGCTAACCCAAATGCTACCCTTGAGGTTTCTTGATATCCTACGACTGTGACAGTAGTTCCCCCTGTTTTGTAGGTGGTGAATGAACTGCATCCTAAATTAGGATTCCTTCCCCAACACCGAGCATTTGGTCTTTATGCCATGGTGCCACCTTTGTCATCCTACCAAGGACCACGAGGTAAACACCCTACACAATCCAGACCTCCCCGCTTGACAGGGATTACTTTTGCTCCTCTTGCTTTTTCATAATCTAGAGGAAAGCAATCCGTGGCATGGGAGCTCTTCCCTGCAATTTCCCACTCATCTTTGGCTATCTCAGCCTATCTTGTAGGCTCCAAGAGAATGATAACCCACCATGAGGGATCCTTCTCCTATTGTCTCCCAACATTTGATAGTTTCTTAGATTCCTCCCCCTACTCCTTGAGAAGAGGAAAAAAAGAACCTATGTTGGAAGACACCTTGGTTCCTCCTAAGAATGCTCCAAACCATACAAGATGAAATCAAAATGTGAAACAATGCAAGAGACGACATCGTGCTATGGCTCACTAGCTTGCTACAAGGGTTGAACCTCTTCCCTCTATTCCTTTTCCTATGCAGCCCCCTTAACTTGGATCCACCTATTGACTCGTTGTTTCCCACCTATTCAATGATTGAGCAAGTTGAAAAGACTATCTCTATGGTCCTAGTATCCTTGCCTCTATCTACGAAGAGTTCTATCCCACCATCTCTTCCATCTAGCCAACCATTTGTTGAGCCTTTAGACCAACCCACTGACAGAGTTGTTATGTGTAGTTCTATAAAAAATGGTTCCATCCCAGTGTACCTAACACCAGGTGTTCCCTAATGTCTTGCATCCTATCACCATTGACATTGACATTTTTCCACCTTTACCCAAGCGCAAGCGTGAGCTATATCCATATCATCCATATCAAATGCTCAAGCAATCATCAATTCTTCATGATTCTTCTATTTCTTCTTATGTGATTGATAATTCTCATGACCCTATTGTTAGCACTATTACATCATCGCTTGTGATTTATTCTAGCAGTGATTCAAAGGAAACCCCGAAACCACTAGAAAATCTTCTACAGTTGTCCTTGGTTTCCACAAAATCAATGGACTTGGCCTCTAGGGACATGCGTGATGATCCTTCTCTGGTGATTAATCCATTACATTATGAACCTGGTACCACTCCTTATACTACACTTGTTGTAGTCCCTCTATCATCTTGTCCACCATCCCTTTATGATGAGCAAGTTTGGGAGGAGGATGATTTACTATAGTTTGACTCAAAAGACTATTACCCTTGTGTTATATGTGTTATGATTGTATGTGATGTTATCCCTGTATGTGTTGCCTGGCATGTATGTTGTTTGTTAGTACTATTTGGATGACCCTTGATGCTCTTGTTAGCGTAAGGATACAAAGGGAATGAATTCATTGTGATATTCTTCTCTATGTACCTTCATTCTCCTATTTATCTTAAATACAGTTTTATGCCTTTCAAGGACAATGCAAAGTAAAGGATGATTTAGCATCTTTTCTTTTGTTGACCTGAAGTTTTACTTTATTTTGATTTTATGTGACACTTCCTCCTTTGTTTCCATAGTTCTACTAGTTGGAGGATGATGATAGTTCCTAAAACAAGTGTCCCTTTATATACAACCATTCATATACTGACTCCATTCAAGTAGATCCCTTAGTTTTATCTTTTGATATTACTTTATAATAGCATTATGCTTGAGGGAAACCCCTTGCAGTGATGTAGCTCTTGGAAACATATCCCTTTGGGCATATGCTTTTAGAAAACTCTCATGTATGTTTGTGTGTGTATTTCTCTCTACCTTAAAGGTAATTGCTCCCTGCCAACATTAGCAATTACTTCAAGGTGGGGGCATACACTCGGCCATGCACCTCACTTTGTCCACACACCACATGGTTGGTTGTGCTATCACAACACCCCTTTGATCATGTTTACAGCACTCTACCAGAGTTACCCAACAAACAACATGCTTTTCTTGGCCTATAATCTCTAATATTGTTGACATGAAACTCACCTATTAAATATGCAGATCTTACTAGCCTATGACACTTTCATTTTGCTACCTGTTGACATGGAACTCACCTAGTAAATCTATTGATCTTACTAGCCTATGATGTTGCCATCTTGCTACACATTCATGACCACCTAGTAAACAATATATTTTACTAGCCTATGGCTCATCACGTGTGTTTTCAGTTTGATTCCTAACATAATGTAGTTTTCTAGTCCAAGAATCAAACCTTGCATGCTCTTGTTTTTCATGTTTGCTCCATGTATGCTCTGTGTATGTTGGATTTGACTATATATTCTTGCAAACCACAACTATTTTGGCATATAATATTTGGTCTCATCTTGTGTTTATTTTACTTTCAAATATATGTTGTATGTACATGTGTAACCTGTGCTATGTGTCTTGCGTGTGTGTAACCTCTTTTTATAAACATTTGTAGATTCATAGAATCCTAAGATTGGGGGCTATCGCACCTCTTAACTTGGTGACATTCTACTTCTTCAATGATTAGCAAATAGATCTATTTTCTCTATACTTTATTGTGCACATGAATGTAAGCTCATACTTGTTGATGGTGTTTTTAGCATGCAGCAACACAAGTAAGACACAATGGTATCTCACCTCTCTTGAAAGGAATCCTATCACAAATCTTTAGAATAGGACTACTCCAAGGTTTATATAGCTAGGTCTTAGCTCACAAGATATATAACTCAGTGGATATGTGATTCGCTGTTCCAACCAAGGGGACTTAAATGCAATGATAGGGTTTATGAAACTATGACAACAAAGTGTGCAACAACCCTTCAGTGATGCATACTACTAAGTCTAAAATTACTAGCAGATTAACAATGCAAATGCTGCTCAAAACCTAACTCTAACAGATATTTGTAAATAAAATGCAAAATATTAAGGGTTAAGAGAGATATTGAAACCTATGTGACAAATCACAATTGGATAATATGATGCAGATAGACAAAATACCCTCAATAAACCACCTTCTTTTTCACTAGTTTAAGAAACCACAATGTTGTAGGAAATGATGCAATCTTTAAAGGAATCTTATAATTTTCAAATCACATTCATTCATTAAACACCTAGTTGATGGCACAGTTTAACCATTAAAATACAATTGAACTAAATTCATTAATGGAGCTTCAGACTAACCATGCAAAGTAACTTGCAGTCAACAAGTACAAATGGTATGAACCAGGGCATTCATCACATATCCAAACATTTATCCATCATTGGAATATCATATTAAATAATTTCATATTGAAATGAACCATGAATCCAAAATAAGACAACACATAAACACAATTTTTAGCAACCTATAAAACATGTCTTGTATTGATCAAAATTTTGGAAGAGTCTCAACAATTCATCATCAAATCTTACTTACAAGGAGAGAAAATGATAGCCCTTTTATAGACAAGCCACCATACTGAGTTTTTCAATTAGCAGTGGAGATTAAATCATTTAATCATTTGTAAAGAAAATGCAAAAGATTAAGGGTTAAGAGAGATACTGAAACCTATCTGACAAATCACAACTGGATAATATGATGCAGATAGACAAAATACCCTCAATAAATCACCTCCTGTTTGATCAGGTTAAGAAACCATAATGTTGCAGGAAATGATGCAATCTTCAATGGAATCTTATAATTTTCAAATCACATTCATTCATTAAACACCTAGTTGATGGCGTAGTTCAACCATTAAAATGTAATCGAACTAAATTCATTAATGGAGGTTCATACTAACCATGCAAATTAACTTACAGTCAGCAAGTACAAATGGTATGAACTAGGGCATTCATCACATATCCAAGCATTTATCCATCATTGCAATACCACATTAACTAATTTCATATTGAAATGAACTATGAATCCAAAATGAGACAACACATAAACACAATTTTCAGCAACCTGTAAAACCTATCTTGTATTGATCAAAATTTTGGTAGAGTCTCAACAATTCATCATCAAATCTACTTACAAGGAGAGAAAATGATAGCCCTTTTATAGTCAAGCCATAGTATACACCTAAAAATGGCAAAGACAAATAAAATAAATATTTATTATTTATTTAATTCCCATTCTTCTATCATTTAATAAATTCATCAATTTATCTATTTGATTCATGTTCATCATTAATAGTCCAAATATTAAATAAATATCAATTTATTTAATTAAATCAATTAAACCTATTCTTCTAATGCCGTCCCTTAATTAAATAATAATTGAATTATTTAATTGCAAATCATCCTATTCCAAAGTCAAAAGTCCTCTATTCTACATCATCTAATCCACCTCACACATCTTGCACATGTAATTAAATATTTTAATATTTAATTAATCCATTTTCCCTCACCCACATGTCCCATTATCTCTCCCATTATCTGTCTAACTATCCCTATTCCAAAGGGCATGGTCTCTCCATGTCACCATGGTCAAAGGGACACTTTGTGACACTTGTTCTATAGTCCCTAGAATCTTTCCAACCTCCCTACAAACATGATCTCCTTGTTTGAATTTCTCTCTTGGGTCATTGTGAGCCTTGTGACATGTGGACTCATGTCACACCTTTCTCTCCACCATGTCAAGGTGAGAGGACCATCCTCCATATTTCTCTCCCTCATCTCAACCAACTCAATCCTCACCGTACACCTCACAAGACCAAGTCTCTACTGTTGAGATCTTGACACATGGATTTGCCCCCTCCTTGGCCTATAAAAGGAAGCTCATTCCCTCATTTCAACAACACACAAGCTATAGCAAAGTTACTCTGCAAAAATTCTAGCATGCCTTTGGCAAAGCATCCATATTGCTCATTGCATTATCTCCATTTTCTTCATATCCACACAATCATGGCTTCAATCATCCATCCCTCATCCTCACAATAGTTGCATTGTAGGTAAATCTTCATTGTATTTTATCCAACATACAACCATTCAAGTATTTTCATCTTCAAACAGTGAGGAAGCATGCTTCTGAGAGCTTTATTCATCAACAAGATCAATACAAGATAGGTGAACAATGAAAGCTTTTGAGGTAAATCAGTCTTCAAGGTAAAATGTTTTTGTTTATTTGATTTGCATCATATTTCATTGAGATTATTGATTATTAGTAGTTTAATACTGTTGACAATATTTCCACTAACATTTTTGGCACCCACCATGGGGCCTTGCCCTGTTTTTAACTTCCATCTAAGTGTTTTGTGAAGGTTCTATCACGACAGGTTGTTTCTGCACATACAACTTCCAGTTTTGTGCATTCAACACTTCCTGTTGCACTTTTTACCTTTCCATGCATATGACATATCCTGTTGTGCATCTGAAGCATTTTCTTGTGCTTTTGCTCTTTCTGCACATACAACACACAGTCATGCACATATGATTGATTGTATGGTGCATTTGCAAATCTGCTCATATACCACACAGTACTATGCATTTGACCTGCAGTCCTGCGCTTTCAATTTGTAATAGAGTTGTAAAAGTTTTATAAGGTTTTCAGTACTAACTTTCATTTGCAGGTGTTAGGAGCTAGATTTAGTCATTTTAGCTACATTATTAAGCCACCTAGAAACTAATTAGGAAGGAGTAACTTAATATGTTCATGCAAATTATCACATAGACTTAACTAGGAGGAAGGTAAATTGTTTTGTTGCATCACAACTTTCATCTAGTCCCAACGTAGGGGTTAAAACTGAAAAATTCCTTTATGTTTTTACTATCTTGCACTATAATCCATCACATAGCATAATGGGGGAAAGTAATACTTGTCTTATTTCTTCAAACAACAATCTACACCTAGATTTGTTAGAGGGATAAAATTAACAAAATCTTTTCCAAGTTATTGTTATCTTGTTACAAATTTCTGTGCTTGGTAGAGTTAACACATTTAGTTATTTTTCTTTTAACTAGGGAGATAAAGAACCAATGTTCTCTGTGTTTTCAGAATGATAATAGGACTATGCTCTCCCCTTAACTGGGTGACCAAAATGCCAAACTTATCATTTTGCATGTTTAACCTTTAGAGAGGCATGCCCTTGGAATTCCTTCCTTCCAAGTGAGGCGACCTTAAGTGATAATGGGCTAAAGCCAAGCCACCTACAAGTCACTATAAATAAATTGTGTTTATGATGAAAGTTGCAAGAAACGGGTGTTGTTGTGTTACACCGACCAATATTTCCCCCAAAACCCTATGGAGCATAACCTCTGCAGGCTGGGAAACCTTCTTATCGAAGCAAATGGCTGCACATGTAACCACCTAAACGGATGCCTTGACTAAAATCATTTTGTTCTAGTAAGCCAAAATCCCCTATTTGGTGACACAGGAGGAGGAACCTCTAGAGCCGTCCAACATCATACACTCATTTAGTGTAGAGACAGAAAAGTTCAACTCTTTGGAGGAACTGTAACTTGGTATGCATGAGAAGTGAGTGTCGTGGAGGGGAGCCGGTGCTACCAAGTTACTAGATGTCTGCCTTTATGCAAGTGGCTAGTGTAAAAACCAAGTTGGAACTCATCAAATATTGTCTTTGCCATCCCTAGGGTTGTAATTGTTTGTTTTTAATTTTGTTAAGTCATCATGGAAACCTTTTGTTCTCTATGTTTTCTAGCAATAACTTGAACCAAAATCAACATTGCAAACCTTTGATTAACTTAGGAAAATGGTCCAAACAAATCAAACTATCAAATTGAAACAGAAAACCAAGTACATGTAGTTTTGCACATTTACAACACTCTTCTGTGCATACAACACATTTTTCTATGCATTTAATCCTACTACGCATATAAACAATCCTGTCGTGCATTTGAAACATTTTGCTATGCTTATAATCTTTATGCACATTTGACGCACAAAATGATGCATATAACACACAGTGTCGTGCATATAAACTCAAATAGATTTGTGCATTTGACACACAGAGTTGCACATTTGACACATAGAGCTGCGCATTTAACCCAGTATTTTGCACTTTTGAAGCTGTGCATCCAAAACAGAGAGATATTTTATATAGTGTGGGAGAAAAACATTATCAATTTTAGGTACCTTTTTGCTATAGTTTCACCCTAAAAAATTAGTTATACCGTGCAAACACCTTTCCATATCATTTTCACAAACATCTTCTTTTCACATCTTTGCCTTGCTATCAAAACACCTCAAAATCAAACCACAACTTGCTTCTAGGACCTAGTTGATGCTCCGCCAACCCAAACAAGAGCTAGTTAGTTTTATAACAGGATTTCAAATCGTCCTTCTCAACAAAACTATACTAGTGTAACCTTGACAAGAAAATAGTCCTCATCAAATAACAGTGTTAATCTATCCCTATTTGGACTACCACTTGTATCGACACTTTGATAGCTATTAGACATTATGGCTCAAGATTTACCTTGTTTGAGACAAACATAGAATCAAAAAAACCTTAGAAAAATTAATTCCAATCAAACTCACCTTCTACCATATCACACCTCCAATCAAAATCAAAATCCAACAAATCTTATAATCCAATTTCATCCCATCCCAAAATCTTGCATGGTGCAAACTAGATCTCAATCAAAACAAAAGAAAAATGTGGACAACCTCAACAATAACATACCCGATGATGAGGAAGTCACTCAAGAAGAAATTCCTCCCACACCTCCAAGATCCTAAGTTCCAAAGGATAATGGATAGAGTCATTGCTATGGATTCCCAAAAGTATTTCCTCATGCTTTCTCAACAAGGAGAAAAGCTGCCCATAGACTTTGATATCTCTAATCTACGAGAGAATAATGCCTCAAACAAAGCTGAGTCATCAAAAGATGGCTCCAAAACTAACCAAGAGACCCCAAAAATAGAAAAGACTAAGGATACACTTAATCCCTTGGATGCATTGACAACCCAAATCCAAGCCTTACAACAGTAATTGGTAGATATCCAAAGTGGAACCACAATGAAACATTATTCGCTTGAAGATATCTCACCTTACCCATTTGACAAATCCTTGAACATGATACCTTTTCCTATAAGATTTGAAGTGCCAAAATTTGACAAGTATAGAGAAAAAGGAGATCCTAGAGATCATATCAGGGAATTCAGTGTCACTTGTTTTGAAGTCGCTCACAATGAAACTTATCTAATGTCACTATTCCCTAGAAGCCTAGGAGGACAAGCTATGGAGTGGTTTTCACATGTGCCTCCCGGCATCTGTACCTTTAACAAATTAGTGGACAAATTCGTCACACATTTCCCTTATAACATAGAACATGAAATCTCCATGCTAGACCTTTGCAATAATAAACAAAAAGGAGGAGAATCATTTGCATCTTTCCTATAAAGGTGGAGGTAGCTTGTGAGAAAGTGTCCCTATCACATACCTGAAAAGCAAATGATAGAAATGTTCATGCATAATTTGTCCACTGAGCTAAGCTATCAAATACAAATTTAATGTCCATCAACGTTTAGTAAGGTCATTGAGATGGGGCTTCTCATTGAGAAAGCCTTTATAGCAAAGGGGCAAGTAAAGATATACAAAGACACCCCAAGCTCTAACAACAATGCGGATAAGTCACAGTTTTGGACTAAAAACAAATCCATAGTGAATGATGGTGTGGTAGATGCAAAACATGTGGCACCAAAGCAACCTATTTTCAACCTATCCATTCCGCAGAGAAATGCACCATCTATCAAGCCTCAAGGCACTAAACAAAAACAAAACAACTTCCCTCCAAGAAGAAAGTTCACACAACTTGGTGAATCACTTGAATCCACACTTAGAAAGTTAATTGGGGGAAACCTCATCACACTCCCACCGGTGCACGAATACAAACCCATGTTAAAATCTCCTTGGTGGAATGAAAATGACTTTTACGAATACCATAGGAGAAAAGGTCATAAAACCAATGATTGTATGAAACTCAAGCATGTCATTCAAGACCTTATTGACCAAAAATGTATATCCATTAATGAAGGACATACTACCAATGATGAACATATAGCATTCAAGAATCCTCTTCCTCATTACAAGAAAGGAGGTTCTTCAAACCAAAACAACAAAGGGGCTGACAAAGTAAGCTATAACAACACTTCTTTTGATTACACCATCAATCATATCTCCCAACGTGATTCACACATCAATGTGATCACCATAAATGATCAACCTAACTATAATGTGACCACACGTCATGGAAACATAACTCTACAAAGGGTTCAATCGAGGCCATCTTCCACATCCAAGTCACCCTCTACATTAAATTAGTACAACATTATTAAACAACTTCACAAAACACCTATGCATATATCCATCTTGGAGTTATTGCATTTATCACCATCCCATAAAGCCATTTTAGAAAAAGCTCTCTTGGAGACAACTGTTCCTATGAACCTTACCCAGGATCAATTCCAGGCTATGGTAGGCCATCTCAGCACATCACATTTCCTATCCTTCACTGAGAAGGATGACATGTCAATCAATCAACCACACAATGCATCCCTACACATTGAGGCCCAAATACATAAGCACATAATAAAAAGGGTCCTAATAGATGGAGGGGTTGGTTTGAACATTTATACACTAAAGTTAATCCTTGCATTGGGGTTCTCTGAAAATGTCATTGATCACAAGAAGAAGATAACCATCAAGGCATATGATGAGGAAGAAAGAATCTCCAAAGGAACTGTGGTTTTACCAATATGAGTGGGACCGGTAGAAAGAGATGTAGTGTGCCAAGTTCTTGACATGGAGCTTGCATATAACATTCTTCTAGGAAAACCTTAGATCCATGCAATGAAGTTTGTCCCATCAACGTATCACCAATGTATCAAGTTTCCACATAACGGTCAAGAAATAACCATACAAGGGGACCCCAATCCTTTTCAGTATTGTAACACCATATAGTCTAAACTAGAAGTTGTGATACCTACCAATAAAGCGTCTCCTTCTTCCTCCAACCAAGTGGATCCAAGTTCCTTAGCTTCTACCTCAAAAACATTGGAGCTTAAAATTGAGGTCAAAGACAAGGGCGTCAGGGAGTATGTCATTGAACAATCTTTCTCTTTAGCACAGTTGCCACTATCACCAAAGTCTTATGGGAGACCATCCCCGAACAAAGCTAAGTCACTTGAGACTCCTGAGGGTCCTTTCATTAAATGGGGAAGCCTATCCAATGAGAGTGATGAGAAAGATGTCATACAATGGCTTTTCAAAGATGAAGACAGTCAAACCATACCAGAGGACCAATAACCTAAGCTTCCTATAGAACAATATGGTCAAGGTTTTTCTATGTTACAAAGGATGGGATACAATGGTCATGGTCTCATAGGACTAAGAAAGGATGGTATCATAGAACCTATCAAACCCCCTACTCAAACAGCCTGAGATACTACTAGGTTAGGATACCAAGGTAAGTAGAAGGACAAAGTCAAAGGTAAACAAAAGGTTGAAGACAAACAAGCAGCTACCACTAACTTAGTGGAGCAAATTCACTGATTGCAAGAGGCTAGTGAAACTGATTCAAATGAGTATGTCTCTGAGATGTCTTCTAAAGACAAAGGGATTGATGTGGTCCAACGATATAGTAATACTCCAACAATGCATGAAGGACAAAGCTCTAGAGCTAGACCGCTAGAGTCTGAACCACAACATGACGAGAATGAATCACGAAGAGAGTACGATATCAAGCTTGATGAACCAACTTAAGGAGAGTACCGTAATAGACCTCATCAATACCTCATCCCATTCAAATGAATTCTCTATCCTAACCATAACTACCCTTGAGTCTAATCAACTTGATGATCCCTTACCTCTTGTTCACCCTAAATTAATAGATTGGGATCTATCTAAAACATCACCTGAGCTTGACACCTTTGAAAATGATGATGCCATCATCGACTACCTAGAGCTTAGAGAACACTTACCTATAGGAGACCATAAGGCTGACTTCCCCATCAACCTTAATGACAAGGCATACTTCAGAGAGAGTGCCAATCCTTTCAGTCGTAAAAATGTCAAAATAAATATGAGATCTAATGGTGAAAACTGCTCTGCGACAGTGTTAGATCATGAAAAGAGAAAAAGAAAAGATGTGTCTGAAGGTCAAAACCTCTCTAAGGTACCAATGGATGAAAGGCTTGACCCTCTCCCCCTTTATGCACATCTAGAAAGATCTTTAGTATTGATTGAACTAGCAGAACCAATCAACATTGGCACAGAGGCACATCCAAAACTCCTTTATCAAGCAGAGTAATTAACTACACAAGAAAAGATAGAGTTTGTTGAGGTCTATAGAAGAGAACAAATAAACTTTGCTTGGTCTTACGCTGATATGCTAGGTATTGATCCTGATCATCTAATCATGCACCATCTGTCACTAGCTCCAGGAACCAAGCCAGTCAAATAGAAGCTAAGGAAAATGCACCCCCACATAACTTTAATGGTAAATGAAGAGCTCAAGAAGTTACTAGATGTGGGGTTCATTAGAGCCATTGACTACCCAGAATGGGTCTATAATATTGTACCTATTTTAAAGCCTAACAAGGGAATCATAATATGCAATGACTTCAGGGATTTAAATAAGGCTTGTCTAAAAGATGATTTTCCTTTACCAAACATTGATATCATTGTTGACCTCACAGCAGGTTACACCATGTTGTCCTTAATGGATGGTTTCTCTGGATATAATCAAATCAAGATAGCACTGGAGGATCAACATAAAACAACATTCACATGTCCATAGGGCACCTATTGTTGGTGCGTTATGCCATTCAGTCTCAAGAATGTAGGAGTAACATATCAGCAAGCAATGACAACGATCTTACATGATATGATGCATACCATCATGGAGGATTATGTTGATGATATCTTAGGGAAATCACACACTAGAGAGGGACATCTTGAAGTCTTAGACAAAATATTCACAAGACGAGTAGTTTAACATACGGTTGAATCCTAAAAAGTGTGTTTTCAGAGTAACATCCAGAAAACTACTTGGATACATCATATTAGCCAATAGAATAGAGGTGGACCCGGAAAAGGTCAAAGCAATTATAGAAATGCTACCACCAAAGAATCTAAGTCAGCTATGGTCTTTACAGGGAAAGTTGCAGTTAATTAGAAGGTTCATCTCCCAATTGGCAGATAAGTGCTATCCATTCTCACATATGTTATATATCTCAGCTACACCCATAGCTTTGGGAGCATTGCTAGCACAAGAAAACCATGAAGGAAAGGAGCAGGCAATCTACTATATCAAAAGGACATCAGTAGGTTATGAGCTTTAGTACACACCAATTGAAAGGGCATGCCTTGTAGTCATCTTCCCTTCACAAAAGTGGAGACACTACATGCTCTCTCACTCTAGAAAGCTGGTAGCAAATATTGATGCACTAAAGTATCTCCTCAACAAAACTACCCTAACAGGTAGAATATCTAAATGAGTTATGATTCTTAGTGAGTTTGACATTGAGTACGTGGACAGAAGAGCCATAAAAGGACACATCATCACAAATTAGTTGGTAGATGCACCTTTGATTGATAACAACCCCTTGAGTTTTGAGTTTCCTGATGAATCTATATTCAACATCACAATAATCACTTGGAAGCTCTACTTTGATGGGTCATACACGCAACATGGATCTGGAGTAGGTATCTTGCTAGTAACACCGCAGGGGGATACAATCCCTAAATCATATAGACTTCTATTCCCATGCACCAACAATGTCACTAAGTATGAAGCACTAGTTATTGGCATAAAGATGACAGTCGAATAGAAGATCAAAGAGCTTCATGTGTATGGGGATTCACAACTTGTCATTAATAAAATAAATGATGAATACCAAACAAAGGACAAGAAGTTGATACCATACAAGTGTATGGTGGATGACTTCAAGGAATATTTCATTGTGATCTCCTTCGAGCAAACACCAAGGTTGGAAAACAAAGCAGCCAATGCAATGGCCACTATTGCATCCCTTCTAAAAATCCCTAAAAATCAATCACATTATGAGTTTTTGGTGGAGCCAGTTTCACATCGAGCCTATCAAAGCCCATAAAATAACACCATTTAGCACATCATAGGAACCAATTCTCCTTTATATGGCAAGATTTACACCTATCTTAAAGAAAATATCCTACCTCCTGACTTGTCAAACAACAAAAAACATACGTTCATATGCCAATCATCCTAATATACCATTGTTGCCAACACTCTGTATAGATAAGGTTTAGATGGTACTCTCCTTAGGTGTTTAGATAGTGATGAATATCAAACTACTCTTAGGGAGGTTCGTGAAGGCATTTGCAGGATGTACTCTAGTGGTCCTACTCTAGCGAAGAAACTCATGCATTTAGAATATTATTGGCCGAGCATGGAAAAAGATTCCTATCAGTTTGTCAAGTGGTGTAAGAAATGCCAAATTCAGTACAGTAATATGATACATGCACTCGCTTAGGACTTACAACCTTTAATGACACCTTGGCCCTTCTTTCAATGGGGACTTGATCTAGTAGGCAAGATTCACCCTTCCTCCTTCAACAGCCACAAATTCATTGTCACAGCCACAAAGTATTTTACGAAGTGGATTGAGGCTGTTCCATTAACCACTATCATAGGGAAACATATTTCATCCTTCATCCTTAACTATATCATATGCAAATATGGTATTCCATTATCCATTGTCACAGATAATGAAAGACCCTTCAAGAATCAAGATGTACAGGAACTCTATAGTAAATTCCATATCCAACATCGTTTCTCCACTCCATACTACCTGCAAGGTAATGGCCAAGCTGAGGCATCAAATAAAACCATTATGAAGATACTCAAAAAGACTGTCGATGACGTTGGCCATGACTGGCATATGTAATTGAACCTCACTTTGTGGGCCTATAGAACTAGTATATGTACACCCACAGGTGCAACACCATACTCCCTTGTCTATGACTCTAAAGCCATATTGCCTATCGAAGTGGAAATTCCTTCCCTCAGGGTGTTGTTAAAGAGACTCATAAATGATGAGGAATATAGAGTATCAAGGCTTCAAGAACTAGAACCACTAGAACAATAGAGACAACATGCTTTAACCATCTTAAGACACACTAGAAGAGAATTTCAAGGAGCTACAATTGCAAGGTTAAGCCACGGGTCTTCCAGGTAGGTGATCTAGTCCTAAGAGAGAACCCACACAATCAATAGGATAGACAGAAGAAGGGGAAGTTTGAACCCAATTGGTTGGGTCCCTATATAATAGTCACTACCTACAGATCAGGTGCGTATCAGCTCTCAACATCAGAAGGTGAAGTGTTTGATGATCCCATCAACAGTATGCACCTTTGAAGTTTCTATACCTAATAACCTTGATGCAAGGGACACAAAAAATATGGTACAAGTAGTAACAAGTGGTGAAAACCTAGAAACAGGCGCTATTTGTGACTAACCGCTACCTCCATCTATTAGTACAACCTAACCCGCATCCATCTTTCCTATCGTATTCATTTAGTAACCACATTCATTTTGCATCTACCTTGCAATGACTTACCATAGCTTGGTGTCTTGTCACCCCTATCACCTTATCTAGTAGGGGCATCCAATCACATTAGCCTATTGTTCCTCCTATCACAAGTCTATTGTCAATGTCAGCCATTATAAACTACGTTGCCTCTAAGTTATCACATAGGCAAGGCCATCATCAATGCACCCCTAAGGCTCCTTTTCCATCCATTCCATCCCCTATTATTTCAACCTTTGGTCCATTCAAGTCTGCACCATTGCTCATCGCCTAGGTCTTTAGGTCCATGTAAGTCCACCCTGAACTACATTGCCTTTGCATCGTCACATAGGCAAGGCCATTTAGTAATGAGCCCCCAGGGCACTAGGTCAGTCCTGTCAGTTCATCCATAATAAATAAATCCTCTACTTGACTGAGGGCAAATCCTTGACCTAGTCAGGGAATAAGATTCTTGAATGCTATAAATTTAGAGGGTAAACAATCGGATCACAGTTTTTATCACTAGACAATAAGCAGCATGACAAGCAAGTTTTTGACATCATCTTGACACAAAAGATAGCAAGACTGCACTTGGAAAATCCATTTTGACCTAAGACATCAAAAGTAATTCTATTAAGTTATTGCAAGAAAACATGTTTTGGGCAAGAAAGTTTTTCAATGGTCATTTTAGAAGTCTTATATCATGATTTTTGTTATTATGTCTTTCTATGCTACTCAAGGATGTTTTAAACTAGAGAAGCTATGATGGGGGCATAATCATTTTATTTGTCTACTATTTGTGGGTTTTATCTTTAGTAATGTGAAGCCTCGTCTAACGACATGATCAACATAATGATCATTGAGGACATCAAAGGTCTAAACATGAAATAGGTTTAATCCTTGTCTATTGGTACACAAGCAGTACTTAGGTCATCTTGGTTCAATTATACTTATATGCTTGTACTAACTTGCTAAATCAAAATCTATGTCAGAGATACTCAAGTCATCATGGTTTAATTATACCTAGATGCTTGTATTTTCTTACAACATTTTAAAATCTCAATGATGAAACAAAGTACTTCAAAAACTCGCACAATTGAAGATGACAAGAATTCATATCCATACTTATCCCATTGCATTATAAGCATGTTATCATTTTACTAAAATCCATGTGTCTTTGTGATCATATGTTTATCCAATTACCAAATCATTCATTGTCACATTTCTTATCTTTCATTATCATTTCCTTTCATATATCTAATTCATTTTCTTCTAAAAAGTGTATTGTTATTAAGATTGAGTATACTTGGCATTAACAAAAATAAATCATTGTGTGTCATGATCAAGTCCATCATCATAGATGCATATCATTTTATCCATTAGGATGTGTAAATGCATGTAAATCATAAAATCACCATAATAAGAATCATATATTCAAATCAATCATCCATTTTAGTTTCATATATATCTATATCATGATGAAAAACAAAATAATGCAAAAACATAGATAGAATGATCATCAATTAAACCATCTTACTACATGCATACATGATTCATATCATTACATTTTGCATTATACAAATCAACACATATAAATGCATCATCGTATATAGCATTAGGTCAAACATCATAAGCACGTAGAGGCATCATGTCTAGTAAATCAAAAATCTATAGAAGCGTCAACATAATCATCATAGTGTTGCATCATGTAAGTCATCATATAGAAGCATCAACATAATCATCATAGTGTTGCATCATGCAAGTCATCATATAGAGCATCAAGTTCATCACATAACATAAGCATGGGCATCAAAATCATAAACCAGGTAAGTCATCTATAAGCATAGCACATCATAACATCATAGCATCAAAACATAAGTCATGTCCATCGCATATCATCATCACATATGTAAATCATAACATAGTCTGTCGAATCATGATCTCATATCATCATCATAAAAAAGAATAAAAGTGTCCAAGTGTACAATGATATCAAAATAATAATACATCTCGAAGTATCCAAGCTAAAGTGGTGCATACATGTCCAAGTAAAAGAACTAGAAGCAAATACATGTTTGGAAACAGCTAGGAGTGGCTCCCCCTGATGGTGCTGGTAGGATACCTCCTCCTCCTCCACCACTTGTTGTCCTTGTCCTCGGTGTCCCAGTCTCTGCTACACCTCCTCCTGGTGGTCCGCGAGGTGGCCCCATAGGTCTCATCACCCCGTCACTCTCTGTGGGTACCTTCTATGATCTACTATTGTAACTGGGTAGATAGCTACCTATCCTACACTATGGTGGCACCGCCTTCTCATAAAGGGATCTCTAGTAGAAGATCTCCTGGCCTACCCTAACCATCTCAATAACTGTCTAGCCAATGGGACCCTATCCCGCAGTTTGCTGCACCTGCTCCAAGAGTGCCTCGGCCCTACCATACCTCTAGATGGATGTGTCTCTCTCTAACCATGCAGTATGGAGGTCACCCTACAGCTGTGTAATCTAGGCCAGCATCTGCCCTATCTGTCCCTGCTGTTGCTGTAGCATAGACTATGCCTGAGCCAACTGGGCTTGAATTCTGCTATAACCCCATCATTTGGCCCCTGCCCTTGTGGTTGCACTAGAGGCTGCACTTGTGCCTCTAAGAGTAGTTGAGCGTGCTAGGCGAGATCAATCCACCAGTGAACCCTCCTCCCATCTCCATCTCTACCATCATCCCCATCACTACCATTATGTCCGCCATTGTGACCTCCACCACCACCACCATCATGACCTCCTCCTCCCCCTCCTCTGCCATCGCTATCATCCCCACCTTGGCCACCTCTATCTCCCCATCCTCTACATCTCCTAGGCTGCCTCCATGGCCCCTCATCATCATCCTCCCGATCATCCAAAATCAAGGCTCGCTCTCCTACTTTGGAGTAGCATGGAAATGAATGTGCAGCAAACCAATAAAAAAAAATCATGTGTCATGCCTATGTCTGCCACTACCCTATACATCAACCAAGGCTGATATGGAATATGTAGAAACTCATCATGAGATGTCTCATAGGATGGGCTGGGTCCCCATCATGTCCTCTCCTTATGCGTATGGGCAAATATGGCATTACCTTGGGGCATCCCCTGGATTTTACCAAACTACCTATACACACGTGATACAATATGTCTCTCTAGTATATAGGGTGTCCTCCCTAGAAGCCATCTAGTCTGAAAACAAAATGGAAGCTCTGACACATCATCATCCCATACCTCACAGTCTAGGTATGGTCACCAAACAACATAGTCTACATTATCAAAAGCATGTCTCCAATACTCCAACTTTCCCAGCTTGGGCTGGGAAAGGCTATCCTAAAACATGTAGGAGTAGGACTGATCCCTGCCCCAAATTCCAATACCAATAGGATGAGTAATGTCTATGTGTGTCCATGCCCATATCTACAAAAGTGAAACTCCACAAGCCAAACTAGAAGAGCCATCATAGACAAACTGGTGTAAATCATGGTATAGGTGGGCAAGGATACAAACTCCCCAAGCATATCTGGTACCCTCTGTAGTAATCCGCTCTAACACTCACCCCCATCCAAATGCAAAGCCATGAGACCATCTGTCAGGGCACATGATACCTCTGATCAACCCTACCACCACTAAAGGAAGAGGCTCATAGTAAGCCACCATGTCAGCTTAGCTGATCTCAGTACCCTCGATCTCATCATCATCGAAAACCCGTTGGCACTCATCCAAACCTGCCCCAGTCTGTGACTCATACTCAACAAGGTCTCCATCAATATGTAGGTGTAGAATCCTATGAACATCCTCTAGGGTCACTATAATCTTATCGGTGAGAAGGTGAAAGGTCCCATCCTCACTGTGGAATCTCTCAACTAGAGTAGTTAGCATATTGAGATTAGCCCTAATCTCAAGCATGAAGAGCACAAATGATAATCTAGCCGATCCAATAACAAGTAGATCAGTCTCCATGAGATAAGGCAGCAACATCTATTTAACTAGAAACCACTCCTTCGACATGAGGATATCATCTAACTCCTCCTGCAAACAAGCAAGTGCACATTAATCAATCAAAATCAACTAATCTAAAAGTCTATTTATCCAACATCAAAAACTTAGTTATTTCAACAGGAAAGCAATCTTGTCATCTCTCTAGAGATTCTATCAATCTCAGAGATGACCTATCAGTTGACCAGCATCCATCGCACAATCAACTTCATCAAATTTCTAAGTGATTTGATCAACTCAACTTATATGCATAGTTCTGCCTGTCGTATGCACAGAATTATCTCGTAAGCACACACTTAGATCACATGCACAGAAACATTTTGAATACACCACTTTATTTTAAATGCACAGGGCTATTCTTTATTTGCACAGCAAAATATCAAAAGCACAGTAGAAACTTGAATGTGCAGCATCCCTCATCGCATGCACAGTAGGAATTTGTTTGTGCAAAAATACATCTAATGCAAAAATTATGCATATGCACCGATTCTGATGTCATATGCGTGGTATCGCACATCATATGCACAATTCTACCTTTTGGCACATATGAAACCTACAACTTTGCCTAGCATTTAATGCAATCATAAATGCACCTAGCCTAGAAATGAAGAGGTACTTACCAGCGGCCCGTAGTCTGCTAGATGGTTGAACTGTCAGATCTGCTTGAATTGATGAAGCTCAATAGGAAACTACTACATCTTCGTTGGTTACTCTGTGCTCTAAAGGTTTTGATCTCCTAAAAGCTCTCTCAAAGACAAGTGTGCAAATGACTAGGAATGTGACCCCACACTCCTATATATAGCGCATGGAACCCTAATGGGAGGTGCTTGACCTTGTCCATCCTGGGCCATGATTTTCACATGGTTTTTCTTCTGCGTCAACCAATCTCTTGACCTGTCTATCTAGTCAACCTGTCATATCATCCTATCTCATCGTGAGATTATCCATCATCCTATCCTCATTCTTCTCGTCTAATCTCCCGAGGGGGCATCCTAACGTCATAACCTATACCAGGGGCAAGTTGGGGCATGTATCATAATAAAAAAAAAATTATTCTTTGAAACAACATGATAAAACACATTGTCTCAAAGAGGGGCAAAATGTATACACCTAAAAATGGCAAAGACAAATTAAATAAATATTTATTATTTATTTAATTCCCATTCTTCTATCATTTAATAAATTCATCAATTTATCTATTTGATTCACGTTCATCATTAATAGTCCAAATATTAAATAAATATCAATTTATTTAATTAAATCAATTAAACCTATTCTTCTAATGTCATCCCTTAATTAAATAATAATCAAATTATTTAATCACAAATCATCCTATTCCAAAGTCAAAAGTCCTCTATTCCACATCATCTAATCCACCTCATCATCTTCCACATGTAATTAAATATTTTAATATTTAATTAATCAATTTTCCCTCACCCACATGTCCTATTATCTCTCTAACTATCCCTATTCCAAAGGGCATGGTCTCTCCATGTCACCATGGTCAAAGGGACACTTTGTGACACTTGTTCCATAGTCCCTAGAATCTTTCCAACCTCCCCACAAACATGATCTCCTTGTTTGACCTTCTCTCTTGGGTCATTGTGAGCCTTGTGACATGTGGACTCATGTCACACCTTTCTCTCCACCATGTCAAGGTGAGAGGAACATCCTCCATATTTCCCTCCCTCATCTCAACCAACTCAATCATCACCGTACACCTCACAAGACCAAGTCTCCACCGTTGAGATCTTGACATATGGATTTGCCCCCTCCTTGGCCTATAAAAGGAAGCTCATTCCCTCATTTCAACAACACACAAGCTATAGCAAAGTTACTCTACAGAAATTCTAGTGTGCCTTTGGCAAATCATCTATATTGCTCATTGCATTATCTCCATTTTCCTCATATCCACACAATCATGGCTTCAACCATCCATCCCTCATCCTCACAATAGTTACATTGTAGGTAAATCTTTATTGTATTTTATCCAACATACAGCCATTCAAGTATTGTCATCTTCAAACAGCAAGGAAGCACGCTTCTGAGAGCTCTATTCATCAACAAGATCAATACAAGATAGGTGAACAATGGAAGCTTTTGAGGTAAATCAGTCTTCAAGGTAAAATGTCTTTGTTTATTTGATTTGCATCATATTTCATTGAGATTATTGGATTATTAGTAGTTTAATATTGTTGATAATATTTCCACTAACAGCCACCATACTGAGTTTTTCAATTAATAGATTGTATAGCATTTAATTTTTGTAGGTGGGCATTTACAATCCCATATTTTTTTTGTCTTGTAGGAAAAAGACAAAAATACTACTTTTTAGCTCATGAGAACAAGACAAAATAGCAACTTTTTGAGTTTTCTAATGGGACAAATGACTTTTCCAATGAGTTGACTGGTCAAGAGGAGTATATGGCATATTTTTAATGAAGGCATGTCCAACTAGATGCTTGCTGGACTAACTTTTGGTGACTAAATAGCTGGGAAAGCTATGAACATATCCTAGACATTGAACTGACTTTCTAGGAACAACAACGATATGGTCTTGATCTCTTGTGTCTCCAAGCTATTGGGGATTATCTGTTGGAAACAAGGTAAATAACTAAGAGGGGGGATGAATCAGTTATCTTAAATATTTAACTTTCTGTTCTTCTTTAACAATTAGTGCAACATCAAAATATATAAGATACATAACCATGAGAGCAGAAATAAAATCAACACACATAACACATTGATTTTGACATGGAAAACCCTATTAAGGGAAAAACCACAAGGTGACTAACCCAAGATTGCATTCTCTGTTAAAGGAATAAGAAGTACAAAATGGCACTTGCTAATTAGGGCTCACTGCCCGAGCACACTGCTCACAAGAGACACACTGCTTACAAGAGACTCACTATCTACAATGTTTATGGAAGGTAACCAAGTGTTTGAACTGATAAGAGGCATCCACATATGCTGAGGTTCAGTTCTGGTTAGGCTGAGGTTCAGTTCTGGTTAGGCTCAATTTACTGATCTACTACACTTCATTCTTCCTTTGGTTTAGAGATGTTGTTCTGTCATATACTAGACTTGTATTCCTACTTCCACTCTTCTCTCTGCCTTTCCTCGCACACTATCACACCACACCTTCATACCGAAATCCATCTGGTATATATATCCACACCAAGGATTTCAACATCTTTCTAGTTAGCAATCAGAATACTCAAGATATTTACTAAGCACTGATCTGTCGGCTGGATCCATGCTCAATATGTGATGCATATCAAAAACATAGATATAGAAGTCATCAATCATGTCAGCCAACCATGTATGATTCCTTAAATAGCTTGCCCATCATCAATTTCTCATCCGGATTAAGGTCTGATGCTCTGTCGGTCAGTTCTTCCTTAGTCTGCTCTGCCTGTCAAGAACCCAACACTTAGATGCTCATATCTTTTCACTCTTTCATCATTGGAGGCTCAATCTCTAGAATGTAGTAGTAATGGTACTCCTCTTGACTTCCCCAAATCTACACTTTGCTGAGATACATCCTCTGAGAGATTTGGACTTGATTGTTGGACCTTGTTGCATGCTTTGTTCTTGTTCACCAGACCAAAATACTCTTCAATCTGACTTCTGGTAAAGACATACTATGTGCTGCAGATGTGTGGGATGAACTTTGTTGCCATCAATGACAACAATCATGAAGCCACACAGTGTCTCTTTCCAACATTATCTCCATCATCTTTGACTTCATAATGACTTCCTTTTGCATGTACAATAGTGATTTGGTTGGTAAAATGATGATTCTTCATGTCTGGGTCAATAATGCATCTCTGGGTCTTCATCCTTCATGGTGGCTCCAACATGCTCCTTTGTCTTCTTAGACCTACAATCCACAATGCCAAGCATCAATTTCATCATAACAAATCATTTTCCATCAAGAGAGATCAAAACATATCCATTTTTAGCCCTAGATCAATTGGGGATAGCTCAAAATCAACTTTGTTGCTATGAGCATCTTCACAAATTCAGTGTTTTCCCATGATTTTCTTAGTTTTTCATCATTTTTGACTACCCATTTCACATTTATGGTGATCTAAGATGTTTTTGTGACAATTTGGATTCAGTAGGATACTTTTATTTCATGTTTTTATACCCTTTTTTTTGCAAAAAACGGGATTTTTGGGGGTTATTGGACATCCATGTGTAGTAGCATTAATTTGATGCAAAAGATGTTCTAAATCCATACTAGCATAATAAAAATGTTGAACATGATGTAAAGAGATTATATGCAGATCAAGTTCATCAATTGAACCAAGTTTCATGCCTTAAAAACAAGCTTTCTAGCCCAAAATTCACAATGGTGCCTAAGAATTGTTTAATCGCAACATTTATTATTAATATCTCTAAACCTTGTGATATGTATTGTTTATGACAATTAACGAATCTTTAATGTTAGTTGCTAGTGAATTTTCTAGACACGTTTAATTGTCAGAGAAAGTTAAAACCATTATGCATGTGATCATATCATAACCAAACCATCAAACAACAAAGATAATCATTAGAGTGCCATTTTTAGCCCTCGGAGGCTATTTTGCATAAATGGATATAACTTTTTCAACTTTAATAAGATTTTAACCTTTTTGTAGGCATCAGAAAGGGGATTCGGAGAGCTTCGTAATAGATTCATTTGTTTTACATTTTTCTTGCAACTTTATGTCTATCAAAGACACAAATTTTGCAAACTACTAATGGTGGTTTTGCATGGCTTTCATTGATTAGATCTCTTTTTCAAACGTCTATTTGCACATAGATTAACTAGGGGTTTAATTAATCACCATTTGCTATGTTTGTAAGGTGGTAGGTGTATGCTCTCACCTTGTGCAAACTTGGTGATCAGAAGCCAGACCCATCTCTTTTATGTTCTTAACCCTTTAGAGGACCTGCCTCTCGATTTGTGAGAGGGAACGACCCAAGTGGTACTTTCATTTTGGTCCATTATACAAATAATTGTGGTTGTGACAAAAGTCATCAATCACTTGGTGCCGCTGTTCTATACTGACGAAAGTCTCCCTCAGTATCCATGAGATGCATGAAAACCCTTTCTGAGGGCTGGGAGGCCTCTTAAATGAGCGAACCACCGTATGTATAGACACTAGATTATCCTAAAACACTAACTAGAAACCACTTGTTGTAGAGGACAAAAACCTTTTTTGCTTGTTGGTACAGGAGGTCAGACCTCTGAAGCTGCCTTATATGTACTATTCAAGGTAGAGATAGAAAATCCCCTAGTTCATAAGATCTCTAGATCTTCGGGGTAAGAGATTTTGTGTGCTCGTGCCATGGTGGGGGATCTAGTGTCAGCAATATCTCTAGCTATTTGCCTTGTCTCAATATATGGAGTAATCCAAGTAGGGACTCAACAAGTAGTATCCTCTTTCTAGCCTAGATTGTGCATGCTTACGAGTGTTTTTAACTTTGTCGAGCCCAGTAAATTTTTTTTGGGCTAATCTAGGCCCCCATTCAGATGTATCAGAGTCATCCAAAACTTTCTGTCTGTCATGTTTTCTGTGTTGGTTCAAAATAAACATTTTTCATAGCAATCAAACATCACACCTGTAATCTATAACATTTCATCTCTTGCAAACAAATATTCAAATTTTGGTGTCCAACCAACATTGCATAAACCACGATTGAATCTTCTTTGTAACAAAGTTGAAATTAGTCTCATTATCTAGTCATCATTTTACGCTCATCTTGTGTAGAGTCCATCTTAGTCTCATACCAAGCCTACCAAGTCCAAATTCACATCCTATCTCCTAGTTGCATCTAAATACCTTTTGCAATCCTTCGTCATGCACAATAGGGACTCCTGTTTGAAAAGTTTATTAGGAAAAGTAGAACCCTTAGTCCTACAACTATCAATAAAGCCATTGTCAAACCCACAATCACAATCCAAGTTGGTCCAAAATTCACTCCTAATGATGATGAAAATTTTGTAGATCATGACGCATACTTTGATACCCATGAACCATATATCTCCCCATATTCACTTTTGCCAACATCACTATCAACCTCCTATCGATCACCATCAACATCACCATCCTATATGTCATCCCCATCAACTTCATATGAGCCTTCATCCCATAATGAACCCCTTTACATAGTAGTTAATATCAAAAGGGTCCTTTTAGATTGTGACTCAGGGATAAACTTGTGCACTCTAAGGTGTTTTAAGCAATTTGAACCATTGGAATACTCCACCGCAGATATTAAAAAATGCCATTCCATTACTATTAAAACTTATGATGAAATTGAAAGGAGAACTGAATGTGTGTATAGGATAAAATTAAGAGGTTGAATAATAATCAAAACAATGACATAGCAAACAACTCAATCCTATAACATAAATAGATCAATCTAGGCAAATACCAATATCGATGAATAAATTGAATTAAAACAAGAAAGCCTTCACCTAGATTGTATAGTTCTCTTTGTAAGAATGTGGATTGCTCAATAACGTTGCACACCCATGGTGTTGCAACAAGTGGATTTGGATAGTGTGCTCAAATATTCAATGTGATGTGCTCAATAATACATAGTATGCTCAAAGCACAATAAGAATGCCTATAGCTCAGATGCATAAAAGATTGGAGAGGGTTTGTGATGAGATGAAGGGGGTATATATAGGTTTCAATAAAGATTGATCAATGGTCCATATAATTCAATAAGATCAATGGATGAGATAAATCTAGAATTCATGATGAATGTGCACCTGACATGTTTCACACAAAAAGATATTTTTATTGAGTTAACTAATTGATTTAACAAAGACATGAAAAATATATGATTAGATTTCATAAAATAGAAATAATTTTTTCTAATTTATGAGTTGGTGATAAAAACAATATTGATTAAATTAATTAACTCAACTTTAGATTTGCTTTTTACATGATTTGAGTAAAATAAAATAATAAATTATTTAATTTTGTGTGCATGATGAATAAGATTTATTTTTAGAAGAATTAGAAGATAAAAAAGAAAATTAAATAAATAAATTTATTTAATTGTTTGTGCATGATAGAAGAATAAAATAGATTTGAAGATTTAAATAAATTAAACAAATAAATTGATTTAATTTATTTTGCATGATGAAGGATAAATCAAATATTTTATTTTATTTTATTTTTAGAAGAGAGATTCAATTTAAATAAATTTGAATGATTTATTTAAATTTGGAAGAATAATTGATTTAATTCAATAATTAAAATTATTTAATTATAGATAAGAGGATTTAAATGATAAATTAATTAAATAATTAATTTATTCAAATGATGTGGATTTGAATTTTGAGAGAAGGCGATAATGATTTAATTAAATAATTGAAATTATTTAATTTGGATGGATAAAGAGGAAATTTATTGAAAAAAAGAGGATTTATTTAATTAATGTTAAAAATATGTGATTTAGAAGAAATTGATGATTTTGATGAAATTAATTAAATAATTAGATTATTTAATTAATATTGAAATGCAAGTGATTTGACCGATTTGATGAAAAGGCAAGTGATGCGATGAAGTGGTCATTTTTGGGTGTCTACATTTTGCCCCTCTTTGAGATGGTGTTGAGAAGTAACATCATTTCAAAAAAATTTAAAACATAGTGTTTGATTTGATAGAAGAAGATTGATTCAGAAGAATATGCTTGGAAGAAAATGATTAGATTAGAAGTGGTTATGCCCCAGTCACTCAAAGCGAGGGTGACAAGGAAAGATAAGATGAATGGTGATAATGATGATGATGATGATTATTCCAAGATAAATAAGGCATTGCCCCTGTCAAGTTGTAAACCAATGATCAATTGCTGATGATTGATAAGGATAGTGTTGTCATTATGGGGAATGATATATCCCTAGATCAACACAAGGATGATAGTGTCTGGTTTCATAAATGAAACACCTCATATAAGACACCTAGTCTGGTTTCGAGAGTGTGACAATCTGTATAAGACAATTGATATGATTGATGGATTGGTTGATTAATTAATTGATTGATTTAGAACAAGATTAGGATTAAGACCAAAGGATGTGATTGGATAATTTGGTTAGATTTGATTAGCTAGATTGGATAAGATTAACAATGATGATGGTGAGGATGGCTCCTCAAGAGGAAATTTGGGTTCGAAGAACACAAGTGTGCTCTTGAAATGAAAACTTAGGAGATAGAGAGACATGGATGAAAAGTTAGATGAAAGATGGAAGATAAATGGAGAAAGAATAGAAGAATTAATATCACAGAATAGAGATTCTATTACGATGTATTGATGAGATGGATGGGATGAAGTGTTTTGAGGATGTTTAGGTGAAATGATGATATCTTATGTACCTAAGTACTAGATACTTCCTTCGTATTCCAGACTGCCTACATACCCATATCCACAGGATCAAGGTACCTTAAGATTGAGATGAGATGATATGTAGTTCTAGAAGCAGGATGAGATGGGGTGATGTTGCAACGATTACGTGAGTATTTATAAAGAGCAATCCTTATTTTGATATAGCATGTGGATGTTATGCACTAGGGTAGAGAAGACCAAGGTGATGATGTATCCAATGTATAGGACATTGACTCTGCAAGAAAATAGTTTGAACTTATATCTACTAGACATAATAGAACCTTGGTAGATATGTGAATGAGCCATAGACTTGAACATAAAATAAACTTCAATACATGAATACAAGAAGAATATTAATATGTAAGATGCTAGGTTGTAACACACACACAAGATAGATATGATGCTAAGTAAGATAAAAAGCTCATTCCTCAAACACGACACACAAAAGCAATGACTATGCCCCCAATCCGTACTGCATCGCAACATACCAAGATATAGATAAATCAAGGTAGTCTTGAATAGGTAATGGGAAAGGAACAAAAAGATAAACCAAAAAGTAAATTGACTCACTTACAAAGTAAACATACAACCAACATATTCTCTTGCCAAAGAGGTTGCTCAGGATAGATTGGATAGATTGGATAGATAAAAGCCTTATTGTAGGAACGATATATCTATTAAAGGGTGTTGATCTGTTGATAGGATAAGTTGATTGATGTAGCAGATATTGGCAATCGATATGTAGGACGACATATGACTCTACAAATAGGTCTCTTCGCATTAGGTTGGTTAAGGACTTTTTCTTTCATAGGATGCATAGTTTAGTTTCTGCTTGAGTTAGTCAAGTTGGGGTGATAGGATGGATTTTGATAAATGGAAGATAAGAAAGATGGAAGTGTTGATGGATTGGGATGGAGATGATGATTTATGATTGCTTTTGGGAATTTTCTAGATTTTTTGAATGTTTTTTGGGATTTTCTAGATTTTTGAATGTTTTTGAGATTTTCTGGATGTTTGAATGTTATGATGTTTTCTGGATGTTTAAATGTTATGATATTTTCTAGATGTTTGAATGTTTTGGTTGACATGGGATTGCATTTGAATAGCCTTATTCCTAGATACCAATGACAAGGGAAAACCAGGTCTAGAGACAAGGAGAAAGATGGGATTAGATACGTGCAGAAAAGCATGGGTGATAGCAAATGTGATAGAAGACTCCTGATAGAAGGATGAGTGATAGTAGATAATTTATAGATAGGTAGAAGGATGTGATCACCAAAGACTATGTTGCATAGGAATAGCATGCCCCATTTAAGATATGATGCTTAGGATTTTACATGACAAAGCTTATGACGATAGGATTGATTTTCAAAGATAGATGCCCCATTCAAGATACTTCAAGAGACTTTCAAAGCATGTTTCAACATTTTTGCCTCTATCTTTATTGAGATCAAAAGGAGGAAAAAGGATGGATTTGGATTAAGGGGATAATTACGCAAATATAATGGATAAGGAAGATATGATATGAATGATAGGTAGATGAGACAACATGCCCCCAAGTGTAAGGTACATATACAATCAACCTACACATGACGCATGTTTGCTAGGTTTTCATCATGGTACTTATCCAAGGTGCCTGTTTGCCAAGTTTTCACCATTGGACGAAGGGATTTCCCTTTGCTATTTTTTTTTTGACTTTTGACTTTGACTTTGATTTTTTTGGATGGGATGGAGGATAAGGACTCTAGTGTCTGTTTCCAATAGAAAGGTAGTATGTTAGCACTATAATGTGCATGTTTGCACATGGACTATATTTGGTAGCATTATGCGTATTCGTAGATGTGGGAAAATAGACATGGAAAAGATGGTAGATTATGATATGGATGATGGAGCAAAAGCATGGACCATAGGGGTATGATGGGGGAAGTATGGTGGATAAGGGATGTAAGATGGAGGGATGGAAGTATGTGGCAATGGTATGGAATTACGGGGAACCAAGACCAACAGTTGCACACACCATGATAGTTTTTGAATCTTTTGACCAGGATGAGGAATGGAGAGTAATGGAAATTGAGATAGGGGATTTAGGTATCATCGATTCAGGAGTTTAGGAACCCAAATGGACTTAGGATTTGCAAGATTTTTTTAATGGGGAACAAGATTTTTAGAATTGGAGGATAGATGGAGATATGGATGCTTCTTTTGGGGTAATTGCTCATTGCTTGGGGATCCACACCATTTTCACTTTTTCTTTAAGGTGTGTGAGTGTATGCAGCATTTGAGATGGATTTGAGATAATTGCTTGTTTCTTAGGGACCCACACCATTTTCATTTTTGTTTTGAGGTGTGTGGGTGTATGCATCTTTTGAGATGGATTTGAGATAATTGCTTGTTGCTTGGGGACCCACACCATTTTCATTTTTTATTTGAGGTGTGTGGGTGTATGCAGCTTTTGAGATGGATTTGAGGTAATTGCTTGTTGCTTGGGGACCCACACCATTTTGATTTTTTCTTTGAGGTGTGTGGGTCTATGCAAATTTTGAGATGGATTTGGTTTTGATTTTGTATATTGATGCCCTACGACATGATATTCTTGAGATTTTTGCAGAGATTTTGCTATATATGTGGCAGCATCCAATTTTTTATTTTTAAATCTCATGGGGTTTGGGATAGCTTCATATGTGGCCGATGTGTGCATTTGTTGGCCATGATTAGGAATTATAGGCGATTTATGGATGGAGGGATTAAAAGTGGATTTGTGGATAAATGGATAAGGGGATTGGATGATGGGTGCTGCCATAATGATGGTTACACTTTCTAGGACATCCTAATTTTTGTTGAAATCACATATTTTTAGAAAATATAATGATTTAAGCCTTGAAAGGTTCCATTTAAATGATTTTAATTAAAGAGGGTTTGATCAAACCCCCTTAGATTCAAACCCCCTTGGATAGAACCCCACTAGTTTTAAACCATACCTATAATAGAGTCTCCTCTACAGCTATCAAAATGCTGATAAAAAACCACTTTTGATTTACCTTTTGAGGATCAAATGAATTCATTTAAAATTTATGTTTTCTAAGTATGTAGTCCTTATTATAAGCTTCCCAAAAAGTATAATTTTAAATATATTTAATTTGATAATTATATTTTATTTTTATTTCTTGTGAATGTAGGTTTTTCACCAAACATCAAGTTCTCTGTTCTACACATGTTGAAAATTAGTAAATTAATGAAATTTTTTTTTGAAAAATATCTATGCCTTAGGTATTGATGTCCTTGTTTCAACAAAAAAAAAATGAATTTCGATATATATAGAAAAAGTTATGTTTTACAGAATACGCCTATGTCTAAATTATAATTGGTTTGACTTCAAAACTTAATTTAAAAAAAATATTCGACAAAACATTATGAAACCAAATGCATGCCCTATATATTGGTATTACCAATCTAAATTCAAAAGAATTAGAATTTTATTCTTTGTAAAAAAAAAGTCATGTGCTATAGAATACACATCACTTTAAAAAAATGTTGTTTACTATTAAAAACTAGTTATCAAAGGAGACGCAAAAATTTGACAATTTAACTCCAAATTTTTTTTTAAAAATATATTTAGAATCTACAAACAAAATATTATAAATCACTAGTTCACATCATCTTCAAATTCCTAACGGTTTAGCGACTATAGGTGTCAGAAAGTGAAGATTTAGTTCAAAATGTTGATTTCAATGTCAAGTTTGGCCAAAAAGTGTAACCCATTATTGTGGGATGACCTTGATAGGGATATTGGGTGTTGAGATAAGTGGAGGTAGATTGGATGGAAGAATTTTAGGAGTTGGAAGTAGTGGAGGTAAAGTGGATGGAGGAAGGTGTATGGTCACATGCTTTTGTGAATGGTATGATGATGGAGGAGGGATTGCAACATGAGCGAGAGGTGCGATAAGGTGCACTGGGATATGGAGTGGAAGAATTATCTTTTGGAGGCATGGAGGTGGTACCAACTTCTTTGGATTGTTTATCTTGGGATGAAAAACCAAGGCCATGTGCTCATGGATGGATTGCGACATGGATGGGCTCTAAGATGCCTTGTTCATGAAGGCCCAAACCTTTGCCTTGATATTTCATGTTTTGGAACATATGATATGCAATGGGATGTTTGTCTTGGAAACAAAATGCGAGTCCATTATTAGATGAAGAAGGTGAGATGGTGGATAATGGTTGCTGCTCTCCTAAGGAATAACATTCATGGATGAAGGTGGTAAGACCAAGGGGATAGGATAATGGATTTGGAATGGGGTCGATGGGAGATGGTGGAGGACCAACATGAGATAATGTGGGAACATGCGATGGATGACATGGGATGCTTGGATCTTGACTAACATTATGCTTAGTAGGAGATGAAGGGATAGGATCCAAGTGACTTGTATGATTGTCAATGCTTTCTTGGGGACCAAGTGTCTCATCAAGGCAAGTGAATTTTGTTGCATCATGGATAGGGATAGATGGATGATGTATAGGAGAAGTGTGGATAATTTGTTCATGGATGTTGGTGGGATCATGGATAGGATCAAGTTGCTCATGGACAGGCTCATGATCATGGATAATAGCTTGATGATAGAAAATATAAAGGTTATGGATGGGTTGGATGGATTTGATTTGACCTAGATTTTGATAAAGGGTTGATGTTTCCACATGCTTTAGATTATACTCTTGACATAGCTCTTGTTTTTCTTGAATGGAGGTAAAAGTGGGAGACGCTTAGATAGGATTGATAGGATCTTGATGTTCAACAACATGGAGGTACAATGGATCTAAACTTGTACTCATGGTGGAAGACTCTTCAATAGGCTTGATAGGCTCTTGGACAAGTGTTTGATGGCACAGAGATGGTTGAATCCTTGCTAATAGCCATTGGATCACATCCTTCATAAGAGTATGGGTAGATGGACAATATAATGGATGGATGGTGTTGTAGGCTTAGGATTAGGATTAGGCTCTTTTATTGGTATATGAGTAGATGATAATGGAGGGCACACATAGGATGCATAAACTAGAGTGGTGTTGCCCTTATCAAAGGTATCATAAGGACTTAAGGACATGTGATTTTGGTGTAAAAGAAAACTTGCATGTTCTTGTGATAAAGCAACTTGATAGCCTTGTAAATGGGTTTGATAATGAGTTGAAATCTTAGAATGATTTGTGTTTGGGATCTTGTGTTTCCTAAATGTTTTTAGGATTTTTGGATTTTGAACTTTATGATGTTTTGGATTTTTGTATGGGTTTGATGATGAGTTGAAATGTTGATTAAGGAGTTGGATGATCATGGGGTGGATCTTGTTGAGCTTTATAAACCTCTATGGGAGTAGGAGAGGTGCAAGTGGTTCATCTCCCATTGGTTTTTGATTGGGTATACCCTCCTGTGAAGATGATTCAAGGAATGGTGTAGATATGGTAGACATTGTTTGGACAGGGTTTACTTGAGGTCTACCCATAGCATTAACAGCCTCATGGATGGGATCTTTCTCCTTAAGAGTAGATGTATCAAAATCTCTTTTGAGCAAGTAAGTGAGAGTAATGATCAGGAGTTTTGGCAAAATAGTTTGTCTATAGAAGCCATAGTTTTGGGATTTTGCATGGTATCTGTAAGATGTTGGTCCTCTTCTTGAGATGATTGACCTCCTTGGAAGTTTTGCTCTTCTTGAGAGGTTCCTTGATCTAAGGTATAACCATATGTAATCATATCGAGATAGTGCAATCTTGTGGGAGCATGTGGGGATTCTAAAGCGGTATTACCCTCTTGAGGTCTATTTTTATTGTTTTTTAATTGCAAATTGCAGATTATGAAATGGGATGTTTTGATGATCTTGTTGAGGGGGATTACGGTTTTGATATTGTTGTGGAGGAATGAGGTATGTGTTTTGATTTTGTGGTGGTTGAGGTGGAGGAAGATTTTTGGTGTTTAGATATTGAGAGTATTCATGTGGAAAGTATTGTTGTTGTTGTTGGGATTGAATGTGTTGATGCTGGATATATTGATGTTGTTGGGGTTGAATGTGTTGATGTTGATATTGATTAACATTGGAAGAAGTGGGATAGGTTGATGTAGAATTGACATGATATTTGGGTAGGCTAGATTGGTATGATGATGGAGGTGACACATGGGATTGCGGTGCAATTGGTTGATAATGAATCCAGATAGAGGATGATGTGCTTGTTGGGCTTGTGATTGACAAATGGCTATGAAGTGTTGGGCTTGGGCTATGAGGTGTTGTATTTGAGGTGATTGGCTTTGTTGAAGTTGAGTATGTTGGATGAAGGCTTGTAGTTGCTGAATGATTCGTTGGTCTAGGGGTTGTGGTTCTTCGTAAAGTGCTTGGAGAAGGTCTTGGAATTGGGGTACTAGGTTTCTAATGTTGGCATGGAGTTACAAAGGTGTTGAATTTTTCATATTTTGGCTTGTTCCTCAAGATATGCCTCATAATCTACAGGGTCCTCATGATCATTGGTGCTAGAAGGAGAGCCTCCTCAAAGTATGACATTAGGTTTCAGATTTGACCTAGGTTTGTTGATGATTTTTTGACAAGGATTTGTGATGATGTGGTGTGAGTTTGTTTTTTGACAAAATTGGGGGGAAATGTATATGATATGGATAGAAAGAGGATGGGGAGATCAAATTGGATGAATTGGAATGATAAGTTTATATTGACCAAAGGCATATCAAGATAACCTAAAAGGCAATCTTTTTGTAACAATGTGTTTTTCAAGGTCAAAGTTGATAGATTTTGGATTTGATTTTACTTGGATTTACTTTGACAAGAGAAAACACATCAAACAAAGTGGCAAAGGACTAACACAACAGTTAGTGTATGTTCTAGGCTCACAAAAAAGCCCAATGTTTTCACGGGTATAAGACAATTGCAAATAATTCAACTACTTTTATCCCTAAAGACATGGTTTCATTGTGGTAGTTCAACTCACAACTTAGTTCTCCATCAACCAAATGTCATTCCATAAAGGTGTCATATATTTGTGTCTTTGCGAGAGACAATAGGTAGGGATATCTCACCCTCCCCTTAGAAAGCTACAAGTAGGTCACAAGAGCTTATGCTAGCTGAGGAATACTATCTCTTCTCAAGGGAGTCAATGGTGAGTAATCTTGGGGGTTTATACTGATTTCCCTTGCACTAATGATTACCGCAATGTTTAGAGGTGAAACAGGTAGTCAGTATCTAGATGGTTCTTAGTAGCTTTGAGGGACCAACGCCTTGCAAGCATGTAATAAGCTACTAAAAGCTTTGACCAATCCTACTAAGAGTATCATATACCTCCCACAATGCAAAAATTGTTTTCACAAAGTGGTGGTATGCCTCTTTTTAATTTGGCACCGTAAGGCAAGGCTGACGCTAGTTAGGACTTGTCTTTCACCTTATCCCTCTTATATAGTAGTTCAAAGGAAAACTCCACTTAGGGTCATCCCTTTTGGATGAAACACAATCCGAAAGCAGGCCCTTCTAAAGGAATAACTAAAATTTAAGACCAAGCACATCAAACAAAGGTTCAATTGTCTCGTTATAAGAAAAATAAGGTGCAACTAAATTAGGCACGCACACGACTGTAGTTGTCAATTGTCCCTTAAGAAATTGAAGTGTTTTGCATTCATGTCAATTGTCCCTTAAGAAATTTAAGTGTTTTTTGCATTCATGTCCATTGTCCTTTAAGAAAGCAATTTGTTCCTAAGACTTAGATTGCAAAAAGATGATTTGTTCAATTGTCTCTTAAAAAAGCAATATGTTTCTAAGACTTAATGTGATAGGTTTTACAATTCTTCAATGCTTGTCCTACATGAACATGTTAGGAAAACCCATTTGCTCTATTTGAATAATAAAAGGCTACAAAAATTTGATTAGTTCCACCAAAGACTTAATAGTTAGTCAAAAAAACAAATCAATTAACTAAAAGCGCTTGACTTGTTAAGTGAAAAATGAGTAATCTAGAAAAAATCTGATAATAATGATTAAGTATAGTAAATTAAATATTATGATCAGATTCTATGCAAAATTATATGTAATTTAAAAAAAATTAATGAAAATTGAACAAATTTTGCACAAGTTATGACCATTTGAAGTTTGCAAAGAAAGGTTGACTTTGACTGAGTGTACCTAACAAATCTAATAAAATTACCTAAAATTTCCTTCACCATAGAAAAGTTGGAAGAACCAACTCTCCAACGCCACTAGTTTCAAGAAAATCTAACTCCGTATTTAAAAGATATGCCCAATTTCGCAAAAGTGCCCTAAAAAAACAAAAAAACAACCATAGGCTAAAAATAGGGATGCAGATTTGTGATCTTTTTTTTTTAAATCAGTGCTCTTTCTACAAAAAATAAGAGATACCTAGATAGGATTTCGATGCTTCTGACAAAACCCAAAAATATTTTGAGCTAAGGTCACATAGATATGCCCGATTTCATGAAATTGCTCTGAAAAGAAAAAAAATCAAGCACAGGCTAAAAATAGGGATGTAGATTTGTGATCTATTTTTCTTGAAATCTATGTGCTTTCTGTAAAAAATAGGAGATACCAAGATAAGATTTCGATACTTCTGACAAAACCCAAAAAAATTTTGAGCTAAGGTTACACTGTTTGAATGCTCGACACCTATTCTTTCAAACTAATGAACAAGGATCCTTAGATCTGTGTTGCGATTTGTACTTTTCCATACCTAGCTTAAAAAAAAATATTTTTTTCTAAATAAAAGCAAGGTTAGTGGGTCCCACTGGGCATGCCAGAATGTGTATAGGATAAAATTGAGAGGTTGAATAATAATCAAAACAATGACATAGCAAACAACTCAATCCTATAACATAAAGAGATCGATCTAGGCAAATACCAATATCAATGAATAAATTGAATTACAACAAGAAAGCCTTCACCTAGATTGTATAGTTCTCTTTGTAAGAATGTGGATTGCTCAATAACATTGCATACCCATGGTGTTGCAACAAGTGGATTTGGATAGTGTGCTCAAAGATTCGTTGTGACGTGCTCAACAATACGTAGTATGCTCAAAGCGCAATAAGAATGCCTATAGCTCAGATGCATAAACAAATTAGAGAGGGTTTGTGATGAGATGAAGGGGGTATATATAGGTTTCAATAAATATCAATCAATGGTCCAGATAATTCAATAGAATCAATAGATGAGATAAATCTAGAATTCATGATGAATGTGCACCTGACATGTGTTACACAAAAAGATATTTTTATTGAGTTAACTGATTGATTTAACAAAAACATGAAAAAGATATGATTAGATTTCATAAAAATAGAAATATTTTTTTTTCTAATTTATGAGTTGGTGATAAAAACAATATTGGTTAAGTTAATTAACTGAACTTTAGATTTATTTTTTGCATGATTTGAATAAAATTAAATAATAAATTATTTAATTTTGTGTGTATGATGAATAAGATTTATTTTTAGAAGAATTAGAAGATAAAAAAGTAAATTAAATAAATAAATTTATTTAATTGTTTGTGCATGATAGAAGAATAAAATAGATTTGAAGATTTAAATAAATTAAACAAATAAATTAATTTAATTTATTTTGCATGATGAAAGATAAATAAAATATTTGATTTTATTTTATTTTTAGAAGAGAGATTCAAATTAAATAAATTTGAATGATTTATTTAAATTTCGAAGAATAATTAATTTAATTAAATAAATAAAATTATTTAATTATAGATAAGAGGATTTAAATGATAAATTAATTAAGTAATTAATTTATTCAATTGATGTAGATTTGAATTTTGAGAGAAGACGATAATGATTTAATTAAATAATTGAAATTATTTTATTTGGATGGATAAAGAGGAAATTTATTGAAAAAAAGAGGATTTATTTAATTAATGTTGCAAATATGTGATTTAGAGGAAATTGATGATTTTGATTAAAATTAATTAAATAATTAGATTATTTAATTAATGTTGAAATGTAGGTGATTTGACGGATTTGATGAAAATGCAAGTGATGCGATGAAATGGTCATTTTTTGGTGTCTACAGAAGGTACTATTCGATTACCTATCCAATTAGGTCCAGCCCTAGTGGAAATCACTTGTCAAGTCCTAGACCTCAATCTCCCATATAATATCTCCTAGGATGCCCATGGATTCAAGCCATGAGGGTTGTTCCTTCCATCTATAACAGATGCATCAAATTTCCATTTAATGACCAAGAGGTTACCATTTATGCTGACCCAAATCCTTTTGAATATTGCCCAATCGAATGCCTACCCCAAACTTGTTCAACAATAACTTTACCTCAAACCTCACAAGTTCAAATTCCTATTCATTCTTCCTCTTTGCACATACAAAATCCCCTAACTTCATATCTTCAACAACGAATCCAACATAAACAAGCCCTCCTTCAACAACAACAAATCTTAGCCCAAAAACCACAACTACAACCTTCATTTAACACATCATCCACCATACCTTTATCCACACAACAACAACAAATTCCATCTAATCTTGATCTTAATCCATTGGTCCACCAAACTTCTAATTCACCAATCCCTTCATTACCTTCACCACCATGTTTCAGCGATCCTCCACCAACATCCAACTCTCACTAGGATGCAAAACTTTAAGAAATAGAACATGAATATGCGAAATGGCCTCCCCTTGTTAAAACACAAATTGGAAAAGAGTATGGTCATCTCCCTAGAGTATGTTTTCTCTCATCAACATCTGAATTCCATGAGTCACCCCCGTCATCATGTCAACTTAGTCCCTTCATATCAACCTATCTCATGAATATTCCTCAATATCCATCTCAAAATCCTCCACACCATGAGTATGCTAGTACTAGTCACTCCTTGCACCAAGAGAAAGAATCCTTAAGCCATCCTAATGATACTCTTGACAAGGAAAGTATCACCTCAGGGTTTGAATCATACACCAATCCATCTACTAGTCCCCCTCATCCATCCATCCCTATGGAACCTCCATCATGTAATCCTTCCAACTTACAAATCCTATTATATCCAATCATCTTGTCCATCTACCCGATCCAAATCCCACTCCTATCACTCTAGTGAATCCTAATCCTACACCTTCCACCCTCATTATCCATCCACTATACTGTGCATCCACCCACATACTAATGAAGGATGTGATCCATTGGATACTAGCAAGGAATCAACCATCACCTCCATGTAATCAAACATCTATCCCTGAGCCTACCAAAAAAACTTCAAATGTCATGCTTATTTCTCCAAATGCATCATGTAGTCCACAACCCATTGAACCTATTGAAGAGTCTCTCACTATGAGTCCAAGTAAAGATATATTATATCCTCATGTTGTTGAGTATTTAGAGCCTCTCAAACCTATTCAAGAAACCTCCATTCCTATCCAAACTCAAGATTTATGTCAAGAGTCAAATCTAAAGCAAGATCAAACATGTACTCATCCAAATCAAGATCAAGTTAATCAAGATACTCAAGCTCAAATTATCTCGTTTATCCAAGAACAAACTAGTCAAGCTACTCCCATTTATGATCATGATCCTAGCTATGATCCCAAAAGCCAAGTTGATCCTCTTCTTGCACTTTATGATCACCAAAGCCATACTAATCCTATCATATATCCAACTAGCCCTATCGAATATCCAACTACAACATACAAATCCTATGATGAGACACTTAGTTCCCAAGACAACATAGAAAATCACACAAATCACTTGGATCATATAATAATGGATCCCAATGAGCATAGTTGCAGCCAAGATCCCATTCATATCAAGCATGAATAAATATAATTCATAATTGATACCATTGAGCATTTAGATGATCAAGGAATGACAAAAACAAACAATGATCATGAAACTACAAGTGTATACAATGAACAAGATACGAGTCTATATGATGAACTTGTACAGGAATCCCATCAAATAAGATATACTATCTTTCTCAAGACAAATTTACTCACAGAAGAGATAATAGAAAATTCTGACTACTCTCAGCAAAATACTGAAGATCTTGCATCGTGTTTCAAAAATGAAAAGTATCCTATCGCAAACAAGATATGTCAAAGCATGGATTATCACAGAAAAGGATTGGGCCTTTTTGAACAAGGAATCCTAGAACCTGTCCCAATCCACATCAGACATAGTCGAAGTATTGGTACAAAATTATCTCAAAAATCTAATGATGTTAATGATACTTCCAAGATCACTAGGGAAACCTCATCCAATGAGAGCATCGAGATAGCGACCATTTGTAGCCCTTACACTAAACTTGTTTCCAACAATCTTGATAATCTTTCCACTTCCACCTCTACATCTTGATCAGGACCAACAAAATCATAGAGCATACAAAGAAAAAGCTTCAAACTAAATGTCCAAAACATACAAAGCTAAAATCAAGGAAAGCATATCAAAGCAATATGGGTCCCAAAACAAAATGGACCAAGCATGTCAAATAAAGTAAATCTTCCAAATACCATGAGCTATCAAAGTTATCAAAATCATAACACACACCTTTCATATAACAGGTGTCCACCACTTTATAATTTATACAAGAGTATTAGTCCTAATCACCATTACAGTTCCACATATACACATCATAATGCTAAATCCAAAATTCATAATTTACATGCACAAGTTTGGTGAGTAAAAAATGCATCAAACCCATCTACATCTCCAACTTCCCCATCCAAATCAACTATATCACAATCACCTCATTTCACATACAATATCCCCCATACACATCCAAAATCACATTTAAAACCTAAGAAATCCAACTCTCAAATCCATTGTGTTGTGGCAGCAACACTTCATTATAACGGCTATGATGGATCCCTATTGAAATCTAATCATTTCGACAAGGCCAACTTAGTTATCGATGAAGGTCATACAAACATCAAAAGATTGTACACAAACACTTTAATCCTCACAAAGTAGTTACTAAGAGTATGACATTATTGGCATGTTATGATAGTTGCATCTACATCAACCATCTCAAGCAAACAGGGACACATGAAGACCTTTTGAGTATCAGTTATTGGTGTTATCTAATCTACATAGTAAAAGTAAAAAAAATCAAAATTGTAAAGAGAAATCATTCATCGAATGGTGAAAACCATGTTTCATGGCACCTTGGATAAGTACCATGATGAAAACCTGGCAAATAGACGTCATGTGCAAATTGATTGTCAATGAAAATTACACTTGGGGGCAAGTGGTCTCATCTATCCCATACCAACATATCCTTTACCTATCAGTATAACCCATCCTATCTATGTTACCTGGTTATCATTCCCCTTTGTCATCCCTCCTATACATCATCCTTCTTACACAACTTAGATCTTGATAACAATATTGATATTGATGAGGATTAAGGCACGATTTTGATACATATTTTGGATAAATGCTTGACATAACTCATCCTTTTGCAATATGTCTTCCAATAGCCTTGTTATGTCCTATGCCATTTCCCATATCCCTTTGTCCAACATTCTAAATGAATTTATAGAATAGGGGCATATTTTATCCAGTCGGTTCTAAGCATATCCTCCATACGTCTATCTACCACTACATCCATTCATCCCTTCCAAGCATCATCCCTAAATCCTAAGGCATTATATCTAGACTGGGGGCGTGTTATTCCTATGTGACGTACTCTTTGGAGATCACATCCTATTCTCCCTCCCTCCATCTATCAATATCTTCCATCCATACCCCTATCTTTATCCTATCGCTAGTCCTTGTATCCATCCATACTCTTACCTTTATCCTATCGTTCATCCAACTCCAACATTTATCGTATCACCCATCCTTTTTATCCACCCATCCTTCCTACACATTTCATATCCATTTCTTATCACTATTACCTTCACCCATCTATCATTCATCCAATCTAATACATTCATTAGATTAAATCACCCAACTTTCCCATCCTTGTTTCTTTACTTGGTGATCCCTTGTCACTATTTATCATTTGGAGACCACAATCCTATCCAGACATAATCGAATGTTAAACATCCAAAACAAACCAAAAATCCAAAAAATCAAATATCCAACCAAAAATCCAAGCAATAAAATCAAATCAACTTTTCAATCTAAATCCAATCCAATCTCTTCATCAAATCATTCCAATCAAATCAGTTCTTCCAATCAATTCTCTAATCATCAAATCAATTCATTCAATCAAATCAATCCATTAATCAAATTAATTAAATCATTCGAAACAATAATGATCCAAATGCAAGCAATCCTTATTCCATACCAATCGAGTCAATCAATCTAGCCAAATTATCCAATCACATCAATGATGCAGAGGCATCCACACTAAAACCTTGACATACAGCATGTATGTCTACAACCCTTCATCATCATCATCATATTTCCCTTAACACTGACAGCATCATCATATTTTCTCTGCCGACCGATATCCTCCTGATGACAAGCCTTCGACCCTTCGCCTGTCAGCAGCATCATCATATCCGGCTATCGGCAGCATCATCACATTCGGCAAGCGCAAACATCCTCCTGATGTTCACTGTTCATCTTACCGCCAAACTCTATCTTCATCATCATGATGTTCAACATCATGTTCATCAGTAGGATATAGAACATCCGGTTCCTCCCATATATCCTGATGACGAAAACCTCTTGCACCTTTCCTTTGATGCTTACGTCACCCCGATATCCTGATGACGATTATCCTGATGACGATGACGTCACATGCAGCTCCTCCAATATCCTGCTGTCGGCCAAACTTAACATTATCGGCCCGCGAAGGAATTGTCAACCTGATCTTCTACCTTATGCCGATACGCTCCTCCTCGGCAACACCTGATGATGATCACCTCGAAACACATTCACCTTATGCAAACGATTGCATCATGCTCACCTCCATCTACTCGGATGACTCCCGAAGTAACCGCAGGATATACACAGAAATATCCTGATGATGCCGTTGCGATGGATTTTCCAACCTTAGCGAATTTTTGATCCGCCGAACCTCCTGGGGTGACCCGATCCGCTTCCTGGACAACTTTCCAGACTCTAATTATCAGCATGACCTAGCACATACCCATGCTAGGGTCCTCAACACCTTTCGACGATGATCCTGCACACCTGCATGCAAACGAACACAAAATACAGACTAATCCCTAAGCTATTATACATGGCCATTCCACCAATTCGACGAATCAACTGGTGGAATGGATCAGCGAATCCATGAAACCACCAGAACAGCAAATCGATCACACAAAGGAATCCACACAGAGAATTGACACAACAGGATCTCTTTATTGATTTTCAAAAGATGCAAATACAATACTCAGTCTCTCTCTGCAATCTAACTCCTCTGCTCAATTCAATACTGTCTGATCGATGATCGATGATATGTAATACCAACCGATCCTACTACATAAATAGGATTTCCTATGAGTACTACCACTCGATTCCCAGCGGCTGGGAGCTTCCAAGCGGCTGGGAGGATCCAACCGGACATACAGCATAACAGCTGTCCTAACAACCTAGCTAAAAATAGTAAAGTCTGGTCAACATGACCTTATTACATGCATTGGTCTTATACGACCTTCTTGGAAATATTAACAAGACTTAAACTAACTAACTGCCTCCTGGAGGCCAGCTGTCAGGTAGGTGCTCCTGCACCATACTCCCCAACAGAAAAGAACTCATGTCCCATGAGTTAGGTTGTGGAAGTCCTCCACCTTTACACTTTGTCATGTCAGTGTTCTGACCTGTTCTAGCTTTGTCCTCTGCTGGCTCCTGGCTGCTCCAAGACTTCTGAACTGTAACTTGCCTTATTGCAAGTAAATCCTCATGCCTATCAATGTAGGCCCTTCTCTCACATACCTTGTGTTTGTTAGGTTGTCTGACCAGAACCTCTGTCTGAACTGCCTCTTGAATTTCTGCAATGTTCAACTCTGTCTTTCTTTCAACCTTTATAGGACAAACAATAGTCCCAACTATGACAACATCCTTGTCATTCCTCTCAACTGGTTGCTGTTTGCAAACCTGTTTCTGAACCTGCTGCTAACCTCTGTCAGTCAAAACTGAAACTTTCTTCAACCTGTTGTCCTTAACAACTCCTTTCCCTGCAGTGTCCTCAACTGCCTTTATGCCTGCTCCTATAGGCATCTGCACAAATTCCTTCTTTCCCACTAAAATGATTTTGGCTGCCCCCTGTGCTGCAGCATTTTCCTGCAATGGCATCAACATAATAGTCTTCCCATCTTTCTTGATGGTATAGGTATTAGCATACCCATCGTACAGTACCCTTCTATCAAATTGCCATGGTCTACCCAACAGTAGGTGACAACATTCCATGGGCAAAATGTCACACAAAACTCTATCATGATATGCTCCAATCTGAAAATCCACATATGCCTGTTCATAGACAAAAAGTGATTGACTATCACTCACCCAAGATGCCTTGTAAGGGTGTTGACATGGAATCCTTTCCAAATTCAGTTTATCCACCATTTCCTGAGATACCATGTTGTCCGTTGAACCAGTATCAATGACAACCTTACATACCTTACCTTTGCTCTTGCATGTGGTCTTGAAAAGAGCTCTTCTTTGCATCATATCCTTTGATGTCTACAAACTAATTCTCCTAAGCATCAATGCTTCTCCCTCCTCAGGATATCCTTAACCGTCAGGAACTCTATCTCCTTGATAAGTGTTTGAACTTTGCACACTTTGCTCTACTTTCTCTTCTTGCACAAGTTGTACTCTCTTGTCATTCGTTCTATCATTTCTGGATGATGACCCTTTGCTTTCTGGACATTTGAAAAATGGATGACCAAACTCACCACAGGTGTAACACTTTCCTGAAAATGTAGTAGAACCTCTACCACTTCCAAATCTGCCTCTATTACCTTTCCATCCACCTCTGAAATCAGACTGTCCCTGTCCTTTACCAATGTCTTCTTGACCCTCATTGGTTTGCCTTGTTGTAGGGGCTACTCCTCTTCCCCTCATATTGCTGCCTCTTCCTCTCATGGACTTATCTTGTCCTCTATTCATCTTTTCTTCAATCCTGATTGCCATTTGGTAACAATCCTCCACACTCTTAGGGTTAGCTAAAACTAACTCATCCTGTATGTTCAATCTCAAACCAGCCAAGTACCTAGCCACCTTTTCTACCTCATTCTCATGATGACCAGATCTCATACTCAATTTATAAAACTCCTCAGTATATGCCTTCACATCCATTTCCTTCTGCCTTAAAAATTGCAGCTTCTTAAACATCTGAATTTCATAATCCTTAGGCAAGAATTTACCTTTTATCCTTGCTACCATTTTATCCCATGAAGTGATCTTTGACTTTCCTTGTTTCCTTCTCTCGGATTGTACATAATCCCACCATACCAAAGCATGACCTCCTAACTTGGTCTTTGCAATCTTTACCTTCTGATCCTCAGCAACATCTTCACATTCAAAGTGATTATCAAGTGCAGCAATCCAATCCAGCAACTCATCTTCATTCAAACTTCCATTATACTTGGAAACATCAACCTTTACCTTAGGTTTATCACTCTGCACTGCCTTTAAAAGTTTTGCAAATCTCTGGTCTTCAGCATCCAGATCTTCAGCTACCTCTTCATACTCTTCAACAGCATCTTCATCTTCTTCAGACTCACTGTCTTCCACTTCCCTCTTTTTGTTCTTTTCCAGGGCTACAAGCCTGGCTTGAAGTGCTTCAGCAAGCTCCTTCATCTTCCTCATCTCTCTGGCATGTTTTTCCTTCATCTCCTGCAATTCCCTTGCAGTACAAGTACCTTTCGGAGGCATTTTGTCAACCTCTCACTCCTCTACCTCTGTCCTTTTGGTGACAGAATCAACTCTACCTCTGCCCTTTCGGTGACAGAATCAACACACAACAGCCCAGACCTTTTGCTGAGCTCTGATACCACTATGATGCAGAGGTATCCACACTAAAACCTTGACATACAGCATGTATGTCTACAACCCTTCATCATCATCATCATATTTCCCTTAACACTGTCAGCATCATCATATTTTCTCTGCTGACCGATATCCTCCTGATGACAAGCCTTCGACCCTTCGCCTGTCAGCAGCATCATCATATCCGGCTATCGGCAGCATCATCACATTCGGCAAGCGCAAACATCCTCCTGATGTTCACTGTTCATCTTACCGCCAAACTCTATCTTCATCATCATGATGTTCAACATCATGTTCATCAGCAGGATATAGAACATCCGGTTCCTCCCATATATCCTGATGACGAAAACCTCTTGCACCTTTCCTTCGATGCTTACGTCACCCCGATATCCTGATGACGATTATCCTGATGACGATGACGTCACATGCAGCTCCTCCAATATCCTGCTATCGGCCAAACTTAACATTATCGGCCTGCGAAGGAATTGTCAACCCGATCTTCTACCTTATGCCGATACGCTCCTCCTCGGCAACACCTGATGATGATCACCTCGAAACACATTCACCTTATGCAAACGATTGCATCATGCTCACCTCCATCTACTCGGATGACTCCCGAAGTAACCGCAGGATATACACAGAAATATCCTGATGATGCCGTTGCGATGGATTTTCCAACCTTAGTGAATTTTCGATCCGCCGAACCTCCTGGGGTGACCCGATCCGCTTTCTGGACAACTTTCCAGACTCTAATTATCAGTACGACCTAGCACATACCCATGCTAGGGTCCTCAACACCTTTCGACGACGATCCTGCACACCTGCATGCAAACGAACACAAAATGCAGACTAATCCCTAAGCTATTATACATGGCCATTCCATCGATTCGACGAATCAACCGGTGGAATGGATCAGCGAATCCATGAAACCACCAGAACAGCAAATCGATCACACAAAGGAATCCACACAGAGAATTGACACAATAGGATCTCTTTATTGATTTTCAAAAGATGCAAATACAATACTCAGTCTCTCTCTGCAATCTAACTCCTCTGCTCAATGCAATACTGTCTAATCGATGATCGATGATATGTAATACCAACCGATCCTACTACATAAATAGGATTTCCTGCGAGTACTACCACTCGATTCCCAACAGCTGGGAGCTTCCAAGCGGCTGGGAGGATCCAACCAGACATACAGCATAACAGCTGTCCTAACAACCTAGCTAAAAATAGTAAAGTCTGGTCAACATGACCTTATTACATGCATTGGTCTTATACGACCTTCTTGGAAACATTAACAAGACTTAAACTAACTAACTGCCTCCTGGAGGCCAGCTGTCAGGTAGGTGCTCCTGTACCAATCAATGGTCTTATTCCTCACCTTGTTGTGAACCTGATCGATCGATCACATCATCATCATCATCATCGTCAATGGGATATATCATTCCCAAATCCTAGTGTTGTTCTCGGGATATATCATTCCCATATCAACAACACAATCATCGCGTTGTTCTTAGGATAAATCATTCCCACATCAACAACACTATCAATCAATCATATCAATCAATCCAATTGATCATCAATTTTTATCTTGATAGGGGCAATCACCTTGTTTATTTTTGAATCATTTCTGCATGCTTGCTTGCTTGCTTATGTGTGTCATTATTTCATCTTGCATTTGACTCACATCCATATCATTCCAACTAATATTCATATCTTGTGTATGTTGGAATAGCTTTTAGCATTATCCTTTGCATCTAAGGTCATGTCATACCTTTTGTGCATTAGGACTAAAATGCTCTAAGTTTACTTCCTCATACGCTAGACAAGGTTGTATTACGCTGGGTGCATTTGACACATTGTCACCCTGGTCCTTATACCTTGGTGCATAACGGCAGGTGCTATATTAAACATTAGGTTGCTCAAAGTTTAATCAGTATAACTCTTTCTCCTCCTCTTTTTCAAGAGGTTATCCATCTCCTTCATCCCTGCATATCCTCTTTAGGGGGCATTATCCACCAATCCTTCATTTTTATGAGACCCATCTGATCCAATCCTACTCAAAATCCATTCCAACCTATGTTTTAATCTTCTTTGAAATGACATTGCTTCACAATATCATCTCAAAGAGGGGCAAAATGTAGACGTAAAAAATTGACCATAAATTCCATTCCATCATAATCCTTGGAAATTTAATTAATTTTAATTAATTAATTAATTATTCCTTAATCCCTACCATAAATAATAAATTTAATTTAATTTATTATTTAATCCACTTTTAATCCCAAGGTTTAATTAATTTTAATTAATTAAAACTTTTTCACTCTCCTGAAAATAATAAATTAAAAGTAATAAATTTTAATTTATTATTTAAACCTAAACCTAACCTAACAACCTTTTAGCGTTCCAAAAATCTGTTCAACCGCTCGAACCAACTTTTATCCACACTTTATAAAAATCAAGCTCATTTTCATTTACCTCTCCCTAGAAAATTTTACTTTAGAGTTATGCAACATTTTAGTTACCACATTCCAATACATTTCGATAACATCTATTTATTGCAATAGTTTTGTCTTTGATCTTTAATTGGTGTATTTGATATAAATTTAGGGTTTTGTCATATTGTCAAATCTTTTATTCAAATTTATATATTGTTGCATACAGTCCCCATTTGGCAAAATGGGGCATGTGTGCATGGCACAATAGGGTGGAAGGAAGCTGAAGCACATCCTCTTTCTTCTCTTCTTTCTCTAGATGCAAGACAATAGAAGAAGGATTGAGCTCTCTGAAGATCACACTGAACTGCTATATAGAACTCTCTCAGCCACTGGATCCCAAAGCATGTACCCTTTCACACCAATGCCATAACCGATGAAGATACACTTCACAGCCTTGTTCTCCAACTTAGACCTCTTCTCCTTAGGCACATGTGCATATGCCTCACAACCAAATACTTGAATGTGTCTCAATGAAGGGTTTTTACCAAACCACACCTCTATAGGTGTCTTATCAATGAGCACTAATGTAGGAGACCTGTTAACTAGGTAACAAGCAGTAGCAATAGCTTCATCCCAAAACTTTTGTTCAAGGCTAGCTCCACTTAGCATACTCCTTGCCCTCTCCATCAATGTTCTATTCATTCTTTCTGCAACTCCATTCTGCTAAGGGGTATACGGAGTTATCTTGTGCCTCTTAATCCCCTATTCTTTTAGAACTTGTCAAAATCTGCTGATAAAAAATCACCACCGTTGTCAGTCCTTAAACACTTAATCTTTCTATCCTTCTACTTCTCTACAAGAGCTTTGAACTCTTTGAATCTACTAAAGAGTTCATATTTGCTTCAAAGGAAATACACCCATGTCCTTCTACTGTAATCATCAATGAATGAAACAAAGTAAATAGATTTTGAAATTGAATTAGGAACATTAACAGGACCAAACACATCAGAATGAATCAAGTCCAACACCTCAAAAGATTTGTGAGAATTGGAAAAAAATTGAACACAGTTTTGTTTTCAATAAATGAAATGTTCGCATAAATCAAACTCAAGATTATAGTCATTCATACCCTCAACAAGGTTTTTATTCTTCAGGGTCCTCAAACCATTTTCACCAATGTGACCAAGCCTTTGGTGTCATAACATTGTCTTCTCAACTGGAAGTTTCATCTTCATATAATGAGCACCCTTATGTACCTAGAAAGCATGACCATTGGAAGTAGATGCAACAATCCTCTTCACTGCTAGTTCCAATGGTGAGGATGAGGACTCTAAAGCTCTCTTCTTCAAAATAGAGGCAATATTGCATTGAACTATGCATGCATCAAGCTGAAATAGAGTGTCAATCTAAACACCCTTAGCCAACACCATAGATCCTCTAGTCATGTTGCATCCTCCATTTGAGAAAACAACTTACACACCCACATCATTTAACTTACTTAGAAAAAGGAGGTTCTATGCCAAACTAGGGATATGCAGAACACTATTGATCCCCTTCACTCATCCATCAAGGAATCAAATCAAGACTCTTCCATGACCAACAATCTTTAGGTGATAATCATCACCCAAGTACACCTTTCCACCATCATATTCTTCATACTTTGAAAACCAACCCCAATGTGAGGTCATGTGAAAAGATACACCAAAGTCAATAAGCCACACATCCTTAGATGCATGTGTTTCCAAGGCAACAACAAATGCTTCTCCTTCATCCTGAGAGGACTTGTCAAAATCTGAATCATAGTTCTTCTTTTTCTTTTTCTCCTCCTTGCACTCCTTATGGAAGTGACCAAGTTTGCCACAGTTCCAACACAGAGCCATGGACTTTCTGGGAGACTTAGATCTCCCATGGGATTTGAATCTTCCTTTTTCTTACATCTTCTTATCCTTTTTCTTTCCCTTCTCTTTAGATCTACCATGAACCGCAAGAGCCTCCTTAGCTGATTCAAAAGACTTTCTTTGCATCTCTTCAAACAATAGTGAAGAGACCACTTCATCCATCTTGAAGGTGGTAGTGGTACTCCCAATGGCCATAACAAGGTGATTCTGTGAGTCTAGTAAGGAACACAGTAATGTCATACATCGATCCTCCACCTCCATCTTCACACCAATAGAGGTCAACTGGGCAACAAGCATATTGAATGTATTTAGGTGATCAGCAACAGATCCTCCATCTTCCATCCTCAGAGAATACAATTTCTTTCATAGGAAAAACTTGTTCACCAAGGATTTAGCCTGATAAACATCTCTAAGCTTCTTCCAAAGATCCTTTGCAGTCTTCTCTTCATAGATATTCAGGAGCACTAAATCAGCGAAATAGAGTCTTATCAAACCCTTAGCCTTTCGATCCATCAAATCCCAATCTTCTTGTTTCATGTCCTATGGCATGGTTCCAGATATTGCAAGCCATAGATCTCTATCCACCAATAAGTCATCCATTTTGAGTTTCCACAACTCAAAGTTGCCTCCATTGAACTTCTCTATATCAAACCTCCTAGATGTGCTTGCCATCTCTTTCTTGCAACAAAGATTTCAAAATCCTCTACACGAATTCCCACTCAAATGAAGATCAACTTAAAAAACCCTCTACCCAACAACTAGAACCAAAGGTGATCATGCTCTAATACCAACTAAAAAAAAGTAAGGTATGTGGAAAACACTTCTTACACTGATCTACTGATGAAAGATTTATGCAAATTTTAACTTTTATAGTTACAGATTAAGATGCACATTAATAGAAAGGTAATAACAACATCAAAATGAAAAACTCACAACACAAGATATACATGGGGAAAAACCCTTTCAAGTAAAAAATCCCACACTCTAAAGCCACCTAATATATTATTCAGGAATCATCTTTTGCAAGAGTATTAATCAACCAGAGATCTAGGATGTAATACAACATCTATAAGAATCTTACACTCAACCTCCATCTCAAGCTCTTGATATATAGGAGATACAATATAGTAAATTGTCAATGGTAATTACAAAACCATGAGCCAAAACCACCCAAAAGTGGCACCCAAATTATCTCCAATCAAAGATGCCTTGTGATGTGCCAAATCACACACCAACGTGTGTAATTCTCCCCTTTATAGCTCTTTTAAGTGTCCAACACGTTTTTACATTTCCCAAAAAGAGGTCATAACTTTTGATTCAGGTGTCCAATTGACAAATCGTTTAATGTGTTAAAAATCTCATGAAGAGATCTATCAAGATATAACCCACTTTGTTGGTTATGACAAATTTTGATATTTTTAGGGACCTCTAAGTTCCTCAAAACTGAGTTTAAAACTTTTTTCAGCAGTTTCAAAAATCAAAACTTTAATATCTTGCAATCTAGATATGATCTTGAGTCAAAACTCACTCGAGATGTTTACTTAGTAGTTCCACAACTTTTGGGAAAAATTTCGGGTCAATCTAAGGTCAAATGTAGATTTACTAAAAATAAGAAGTCCTGCCATTTTTAGCCCTTTTGGGAACTTTGAAAGTTCTAGACCATTCTCCAAGATAAAGGGTATTTAGAAAGACCAAAACTGGGAAGAATAGTAACCTTTCACAGTTGCAAGGTTGAGACACTTTTCCTAACATAGAGTAATAAAGTTCACAGCTCTAAAGATAAGTTTTGAAGCTCAATGGGACATAAAGATAATGGTTTCAAGTCAAACCCTATTAGATTTCCAAATTTCAATTTCTAAGGTCTCGGTGCCATAGTCAACTAGTACTATTATAGTTATTCACACTACTATTAAAATATAGTAAATAATGGGTTCAAAACACCATAGCTCTCATCTCTAAGATACTATCTTAATGGTGATCATTCTATACAAATAGTTATTATTAGAAAAGCTTTGTTTTCTAAATAACATGGCTTCCTGCCAGTTATGAATCATAAAGCAATCTTCATATTAATGAAGTAGTGTGGATAAAGACTATCCACAGTTTTAATGTATAACAGGTGCCCTTCAACACAAAGACAATAACTGAGACTTCAGTGGCTATGTCATAGCCTCATACTTAATAATATGCAGAGCTAGAAATGTCTATATCACGTCGGCCTTAATACATAGGCCTGATACCATATATCAAGAAGCATTCAAAGCACAATAGTTTCAAGATAAATTTGTGTTTCCATAGCATTTATTTATTAACGGTCTGAAACAGGCACCAACCAAATGTTCCAAGCAATATATAGCTAGTAGTATCAAAGCAAAGTAAGCTTTACCTGTATTCGTCGAGTCACCGAGTCTGAATGAAGTCTTATGTAAGATAGTCTTCCTTATTCTTACAATATTTAACTCTATTTCGTTCCCAGCATTCCTTTCGAGTTCCTGCTGAAAGTTCTCTCTTCTTTCAAATCAGACTGCCTACATAATAACTTCCCCATCCCTCCTCATTCACAAGGATAACCATAATGAAACCAATTTCTACTAAATTTATTTGCATGCAGGATCATGGCCCTGTGGATAATAAGGCTCACACCCCACCATAAACTAAACTCCCTCCACTTTCTCCATGATCCGTGGGGGGTGGAGTCATTCCAAACTTGATTAAAATGATTGCTTTCAACACAACAAGCTTATCAAAGTATGAAAGGATTCAAGACTATCATATGATTTTTACTTATATATCACATAAGTAATAATATTCTAAAATAATTATATACAAAACTATTGGACACCATGAAAAATATCATCACCATTATGGTGCTAACAATAATCATGCAATAGGATACAAATATGGGGTTGAGGTTTTCTTCCTTCCCCTTCGTAATCTAAAATTAACGTTAATAAAATTAATTCGATACTTACAAAATTTTATATGTATATATATATCAAGAATCTTCTACAAAAGACAATGATTAAACTCTAATTATTAATAATGTTCTATGAACATTATTTAATGAAATCAACATGGATAACATAAAAAACCCTTAATGACCAATCGACACTAGTCGAATAAAGATTGACTGAGCAAGGGAAGTTAACTGATACATACCATGTCTCGAAGGTTCATGTAGTGTACAACTTTGAAACTCAAATGGAAAACCTAACTTTTCCAAGACATCTATCCCCTTCTCTCTAGTGATACTCTCCTGCCATTCTTGGAGGTGGAAATCTTTTTCCTGTTTACACTCACAGCCAATCAAACTATGATCAGTGTATCATCAACAAATCATTTTACATCATGTTTAAATAATCTCAATAACATATAATTTAATTTCTAATTCTGAGCATTACTCATAATTCATATAAACAATGATTTATCCTAACATTTTCCTAAATGTCAAATCATTAACCTATGATTACTCATCCACATAATCACATGAAAGTAATAGTTAAACATAGTCAAAGTTTGGGGATGTAATACATAGTCAATACTCCTTATATCTCCTTATATATCCATTATATAATCATGTGCAAAAGCTAGGTCTATGTTTCTACTCTATAGATATATCACTCTTATCCTCTCAACTTTCTTACTTTGTTACATAAATATCTATATGCATCATATAGGGGTGTGTCCTTTATGTGACACCTTTCTATCTTCTTCCCCTATCAGCCTTATGCTCTATAGGTGCTTTGTGCCATCATGCGGTAACTGCTCCAACTCCTAGTATGCTACCAATAGTATATTTCGTAAGTTGTCTTTTGTATTTATCAAGCATGTGTAGTGTATTATGTAGAGTGGTTGTGTGAGTTTGATTGGTCATGTGAAATACCAAGTCTTGTCAGTCAAAATAGTAATATATCAAGGACTCCCTATGGATTACTATATTACATGATGGTTGAGGTGTGGTAAGGACCACTAATGCTTGGGGCTAGTCCTCCACCAATCCCTCCAATTGGTAGAAGTAGAAAATGGATACTAAAAGTTGTAATTGGATATCAGGTTACAAAATACATTATATTGTGCAGTATTTGATTATTTTTAAATGGATAAAATTTTATTGTGTTATGGGTTGTTGATCCCACTATGTTTATTAATTTGTAACTTAGAAATGCACATGTAAACTTTGCAAATTAAATTGGTTATAGAAAGTTATGATTTGTGACATTATATCGTGTTTTCCATAAATCATTTGATTCTTACTTTATCAATGAATGACATAAGCATGTTGAGAGTTAAAATTGTTTATTGAATTGTTTGTTGGTTGCAACCATGAGGTTTAATGAGACTTCATAAACAAGACTATCAACATTTCAATCAATGTGTAATATCTTCTTGAATCATGGTTTAAGTGACTTGTGTAAAAATGAATGTAAATGAGGACTAAGATTTTTGAAAAAAGATTTCATTAAAATGCATCTACTTATAAGATAGAAATGCAACTACTTGGTATAGTAATAAATAGATTTCATTATATTAATTTAAACTAGCAAACAAAGTATAAGAATAGACATTTAGTGAAATTTGATTTCATATAATACTAAATGGGAACTTGGTTTGTTTTTTTTATTATGGTAACCAGCAAAACAAGGGTGTTGATCCCTTACAAAACAACCTAGAGGGCAACCAAAATAGTCCCAAAACTAGCCAGAACCAGTGCACAAACAACATACTAACAGAACACTAACAACACATTAACAATAGCAGATTAAACCATACATAATCAAAAACCAACAAAAAAGAGAACACATAAAGGATAGAACTAATTAAATAGTTGCTCCTAGTCACCAGTAAGGAAATTGTACATTTCCTCATAATTCTTCACACTATCCACTCCAGTCCCCTTCTTTCCTATCTCAAAATCATACAGAATAGCCATGGTGGTAGTAGAGCGATGCATAATCTTCATGGTAAAGTGAGTTAGGGTTCTAAACTTCTTCTCCAACACAGCTAGATTACTCTTTATACCAACAACCTTAATGCCAGTCTGGGAATAGGTAGCACAGTCCTTCTTAACATCAGTCTGAGTATCAGCAGGGTGATCTTCAGCCTTAGAATCTAAATCAAGAGCATTCATTTTTGCAAACAAGCTAGGACCCTCCCCACCTTGTTTTGAGTTATCCAAGGAATCCTCAATGTTCACATTCTTTTCTTCCCCCTTACTTTCCTCAATTTCCTCACCATGTTGAGAATCACTAGTCTCAACAAGTATGCTGCAGAATAGTGGTAGGCACGCCAGCAAGCTTGCTAGACCTTCTTATGCTAGGCCTCCTAATCCTCCTCTCCCCAGTATAAGTACCCAAATCCCCTATCTCCATCTGACTAGAAACCCCTTTCTCAATTTGACCAGAATCCTTATCACACCCTAAATTCTCAGTCCCAGTCTGAACCCTTTCAGTAATATTTTTATCCTGAGGGATAAACATCCCAACATCAATAAACCTATAGTCCCCTTCTCCATATTGCATGTTCCCTTTAGATTTTTTGTTTTTAGCATTCAAAATATCCTTGAGGTTACTTTTAGAGGAAGGTTTGGGGTCTTCCTCCTTCTAAGGGGTCTTCTTGAGGGTAAAAAGGCTAGTTGTTTCCTCTTTGTGGGATTTGCACTTAGAACCACCGGACTTAGAGGTTTTAGGGCCACAAGACTTGGGGGTTTTTGGGGTCAAAATCTTCAAAGGAGGTTTGGGTTTAGACCCCAAATCCTTGGGCTGACCAAAATTTTTCATCAACATTGAGGGGTCCAATAGAGTATTTGTTACAAGTATGTGGTAGTTGGTGTTGTCATTGATGTCAACATGTTTGTGTTGTCACTGGTGCCAACTGTGTCTTCTGATATTGTTGTTTGTTGATTGATTGAGTTGTCATGTTAAAAACATTATCTGAGTTTTTGCTCTGCATTTCCTCTGTGTTGAAGACCAAAGTATGAGATTTGGATATGTTTTAGAGAATTATTTGAAGATTCCAAATCTAGAATTTGGTGGTTTAGATCACTATGTAGAAAAAGTTCTATTCACCAATTTGAAGACTGTGTCTAGCAGTGTTTGCAGTGTGATAGGTAGAAAATTTTTTTCTCTACATTTCTCTGCAGTTTGGATTTTGGTCTTGTGGTTCTAGACTTAAGGTTATAAGGTTCTTATCTATCTTCATTCCAAAGGATTTGTGATTTGGTTCTCTGAAAAGCAAGTTATTGATTAGCAGAGATCGACAGTGTTTGTTGTGAGCAGTATGTGATCTATCTTCAAGTGATATCTATTGTGGTTGGATTTGTTAGCTCCCAAATGATTCTATGTTGTTATTGGATGTCTCCAGAATGTATCAAAGACATGTGCTTGATCCACAAGCTATAATGAAGCTCTTGGAAGCGTGTGTCTAAGTATTCTTGATGATAGCACTAGTTTGGCCTACTTGGGTGTTAACATTCTTTACGGATGTGTTTATTGGATTGTAGAAGTGTAAGGAAGCATGTATGGATGTATTTGGGTTTGAGCTAAGATGTAAAATGTTCTTACTTTATTCATTTGCTTCACAAGTTTGTTTAGGTCTAGACCTAATTTGATTTATGTATGTATGCCGACCTTGGAGATAGTTCCAATGGTTGTAAGTTGTATTTCCAACCTTGATGAATGTTACAAGGTTCATGATTGGTATAAATATATGTAATGAATCTCTAAGTGAAGTGAGAGAGTGTGAAGATGTGAAGATAAAGTGTGTGTGTGTTGTAATGGTAGTGAAGGAGAGATGTATTGCACTTCAATGGAACTGAACTCAGGTATGTTGTAGATGCTATCAAATCAGTTCATGGCAGTGAGCCACCCTTTGGTAGTCAACCACCTTTTAGACAGTGATTCCTTTTGGGCAGTGATCCCTAAGGCAGTGAGCCTTTTTGTAATTCGGTATTGTTACTACATAATATATTGTGAGCTAACACTCGCTGTGGTTTTTCCCTTTTATGGTTTTCCACATAAAAATCTAGATTTCATGTGCGTATGGTGTTGATGTGTTTAAGTTTTGTTTTTGTGTTTCATGTTTAATCTTCATAACAGATTAAGGAGTTAAAGTAAGTGAATGTGAATGTGATTTTGTTTAAATAAGTTAAGGTTTTTGATACAGCTGATTCACTCCCCCTCTCAGTTGTCTTGTGCCTTCACAATTGATATCAGAGCGATGTTCCTTGGAAGAAATCCTAACAGCTTAAGGTAGATCTAGGATGGCACACAAAAATGGCATTCCTCAGTTTGATGGATCTGACTATGCCTACTGGAAGGTATGAATGCAAAGTTATCTTATTTCTATTAGTTATAGTGTCTGGAAGATGGTCAAAGATAAATACACAGTACCTAAAGGTGGTCCAAAGTCTAATGAAGAGATTAAGAACTATGAGACTAATCATAAAGCTAAAAATGCTCTATTAAATGCTTTGTCTAACACTGAAATGGTGAAAGTTGTGGATCTGGAAACTGCTCATGAGATCTGGGACAAATTGAAGAACATCTATGAAGGTGATAAATCTATCAAGAAGGCTAAGTTATAGAACTTGAAGACCAGATATGAAACCATGTGAATGTTTGAGGATGAGAACATAACAAGTTACATACAAAAGATTGATGAAGTTGTCAGCAGCATCAAGGGTCTTGGTGGCAAGATAGATGATGGGGATGTTGTAGATAAGATACTCAGAACTCTTCCCAAATCTTATAGTCACAAGGTATCTGCCATTGAAGAATTGTTTGATATGGGCAAGCTTACAAAAGATCAATTTCTTGGTAAACTGACTACTTTTGAGATGAGAGAATTTGGTACTACTAATGGCCCTATGAAAACTAAGGCTGCCTTTAAGGCCAAGGAAGAAAAGACTGCTAGATGAAATAAATATGTTGTCAAATTAGATGAAGAATATTTTGAAGAGCTTGAGGCAAAATTTGCAAGTAAAAATGAAAAGAGGTAGCAGAGGAAAGTTCAAAGGTAATTTACCTTTCAAATGTTTCAATTATGGTAAAATTGGTCACTATACTTCAAGATGTCCTGACAGAGCTTTGAATTTTAAAAACAATGAAAGTAAAGGAAAAATGGTAAGAAAGAGTTACTATGTTAGAGATGATGATGATGTAACTGATGATGAACCTAATTCTGATGATGGTAATAATAGTGAATGCTTGTTTATTGCACTAAGAGAAGAACCTATTTCTACTAACCTTGCAAGCTGTATGAAGGAAGAAAGTCTAGGAAAGTTGTCTGCATTTCATGTTGAAAAGGAAGATGAATGGATCATTGATAGCAGATGTTCAAATCACATGACAGGAGATAAGAGAAAGTTTGTTAAGTTTGAAAAATATGATGGAGGACTAGTTAGGTTTGGTGATGATGCAGCTAGTTAGATTTGTGGAAAAGGATCAATTACTTTTGATGGCAAGCATAATACAAATGATGTTCTTTATGTCAAAGGCTTAAAGCATTATCTTCTAAGCATTGGACAAATGTGTGACAAAGGGTATAATCTAGTGTTTAAGGACAATGGGTGTGAGATAAGGAAAAGCTCTGAAACTTTAATTGTTGTTGGTAAGAAGACTCATAGTAATGTTTATCATTTGAAGGGTACTGATAATTGTTGTTTATTGGCTTAGACAAATGAAAGTTGGTTATGGCATAGGAGAATGTGTCACATCAACTTTGACATTTTGGTGAGAATAAGCACAGTACAAGAAGTAAGAGACATACCTAAAATTGTGAAGCCTACCAATGTTATGTGCAAAGAATGTTAGTTTGGAAAGATGCCAAAGACTACTTTCAAGAGCAAAGAACAATTCTCTACTAGTTTGATGGAGTTGGTACATACAGACTTATGTGGCTCTACAAGAACAAGAAGTCTACAAGGTGACAGGTATTTTATACTTCTTATTGATGATTATTCAAGAATGACTTGGGTTACCTTTCTTAAAGAAAAATTAGAAGCCCTAGACAAGTTTAAGGCATTCAAAGCTATGGTTGAAAATGAGTTGGATTTGAGAATCAAGTATTTGAGATCTAACAGAGATGGTGAGTTTATTTCAAATGAGTTTAATGCTTTTTGTGAAGAACATGGATTAAAGAGACATTTGTCTACCTCCCAGACTCCTCAACAAATTGGAGTGGTTGAAAGGAAGAATAGAACTGTTTAAGAAGCTGTTGGAACAATGATCAAGGAAGCAGATCTACTAGAAGTATATTGGAAAGAAGCAATACACACTGATGTCTACATTCAAAATAGAGTACAAGTCAGAGCAAAAGAAATAAAGACACCTTATGAGCTATGGTATGGTAGAAATCCTACTATCAAATACTTCAAAGTTTTTGGAACCTAATGTTACATCAGAAGAGATGAAGAATTAGGAAAGGTTGATGCTAGATGTGATGAAGGCATATTCCTTGGGTACTCTACTAAGAGAAAGACTTACCAGTGCTATAAAAAAAGACTAAGAAAGATCATTGAAAGTGAAAATGTGAAGGTAGATGAAGATATTCATAACCTCAGAGCTAGATGGATATGAATCAGATGGATCTGTTGATATAGAAAAGGTTGAAAAAGACAAAGAAAAGGAAGTTTAGACTGAAGTAAAAGCTACTCCAAAAGAAGAAGTTGAAGATGAAGCTCCAAAAAGAATTCCTAAAACCCCCAAGTATGTGCAAAGAGATCACTTTGAAGATCATATTATTGGTGACAAAAGGAAAGACGTGTTGACAAGAAGCAGAGCTATAGTTGATCAAGCAAATCTCTACTTACTCTCAAAGGTGGAACCTAACATAGTAAAAGAAGCATGCAATGATGAATATTGGGTCAAAGTAATGGAAGAAGAACTAATGCAGATTGAGAAGAACAAGACTTGGGAACTTATCCCTAGACCTGCAAACAAGAATGTGATTGGAACAAAGTGGGTATTTCGAAACAAACTAAATGAAGCTAGAGAAGTGAGAAACAAGGCAAGATTTGTGTGTAAAGGCTACTCACAAGTGGAAGGAATAGACTATGAAGAGACTTTTACTCTAGTGGAAAGACTAGAAGCTATCGGACCATTTTTGGCATTTGCAGCACATAAAAATTTTAAGGTATACCAGATGGATGTGAAGTCTACTTTCCTAAATGGTGAGTTAGAAGAAGAGGTTTACATAGAGCAATCAGATGGGTTCCATCTATCAGACAAACTAGACATGGTATGCAAATTGAAGAAGGCTTTGTATGGATTGAAGCAAGCTCCTAGAGCTTGGTATGCAAGATTGGATAAGTACCTGTTGCAACAAGGATTCAATAAAGGGTCCACAGATAGTAATTTGTACACCAAGGTAAGTGGAGATCAAATCCTAATAGTTGAGGTCTATGTTGATGACATTATATTCGGTGGAAATGAAGGTATGTGTAAGAAGTTTATAGATGAGATACAAAAAGAGTTTGAGATGTGTATGTGTGGTGAGATGAACTTCTTCCTTGGACTTCAAATCAATCAAACTGATAAAGGAATCTTCATTTCTCGATCCAAGTATGTTAAGAAATTTTTGAAGAAGTTTGGAATGGATGACTCTAAACCGGTATGTACTCATATGATTACTAGTTGTAAGTTGAGAAAGAATGATGAATCTCCTAAGGCTGATAAGAGAAAGTATAGGTCAATGATTGGAGGACTGCTTTATCTAACTGCTACCAGACCAAATATCATTCATGTAGTCTATCTTGTGGCTAGATTTCAATCAGATCCTAGAGAATCACATGTTGTGGCAGTGAAGAGGATATTTAGTTATTTGAAATGCACTCTAGATCATGTGGTTTGTGGTATCCTAAGAACAATGACTTTTCCTTAAGTGCCTATATAGATGCAAATTGGGCTAGATGTATTGATGACAGGAAAAGCACAAGTGGAGGTGCATTCTTCCTTGGATATAGAGTAGTGTCCTAGCATAGCAAGAAACAAGAATTAGTTTCCTTGTCTACTACAGAGGTAGAATATATTGTTGCAGCATCATGCTATACTCAAGGGCTATGGATGAAACAAATCTTGAAGGATATCAAAGTTGAGTATGATGAGCCAATCCATATTCTTTGTGATAACACAAGTGTCATAAATATTTCAAAGAATCTAGTGATGCATTCAAAGCTAAATCACATTTTAATTAAGTATCACTTTTTGAGGGAGAAAGTTGCAAAGAATGAAGTGAAACTTGAGTATGTGCCTATAAAAGCTCAAGTTGTTGATATATTCACTAAGGCTCTTCCAAAGAATACATTTGAGTATCTATGGGAGAAGTTAGGGGTTGTTACTCTTCCTTACTTGAACTAGATGCACAAGGAGATGCATCAATCTAATGTGCCTCAAAGTATATTTTTGGACTGATGTTGGAGGCTAGTACCTCTCAGGTGGAACAAGTAGTGGTTTGAGATGATTGTTGCAGTCATGAGGAGTAAAGAATAGTTCTAGATTGATCAGAGCAGTAGTGTCCAAGTTTGTGCAGTGGAAGAGATGTGATGCCCTTTGCCATTGATATCAAAGGGGGAGAGAGATCATGTGAAAAACTTAGGGGGAGAAAGAGTTCAGATGTGTAAAAAGAAAGGGGAGTTCTGATGCAGAGTTGTGTCTTGATGGAGGAACATGTTGTTTAATTTTTCACATCATATGTTGCCATCAATAAAAAAGGGGGAGATTGTTTCAAGTATGTACTAGTTGGTGTTGTCATTGATGTCATCATGTTTGTGTTGTCACTGGTGCCAACTATGTCTTCTAATATTGTTGTTTGTTGATTGATTGAGTTGTCATGTTAAGGACACTGTCTGAGTTTTTGCTCCGCACTTCCTCTATGTTGAAGACCAAAGTATGAGATTTGGATATGTTTTAGAGAAGTGTTTGAAGATACTAAATCTAGAATTTGGTTGTCTGGATCACTATGCAAAAAAAGTTCTATTCAACAATTTGAAGACTGTGCTTGGCAGTTTTTGTAGTGTGACAGGGAGAAAGTATTTTGCTCCACATTTCTCCGTAATTTGGATTTTGGTCTTGTGGCTCTAGAGTTAAGGTTATAAGGTTCTTATCTATCTTCATTCCAAAGGATTTGTGATTTGGTTCTCTAGAAAGCAAGTTATTGATTAGCAGAGATCGACAGTGTTTGTTGTGAGCAGTCTATGATCTATCTTCAAGTGATATTTATTGTCTTCAAGTGAGACCTATTGCAGTTGGATTTGTTAGCTCCCAAATGATTCTATGTTGTTTTTGGATGTCTCCAAAATGTATCAAAGATGTGTGCTTGATCCGCAAGTTGTAATGAAGCTCTTGGAAGCATGTGTCTAAGTACTCTTGATGATTGCACCAGTTTGGCCGACTTGGGTGTTAACATTCTTTGTAGATGTGTTTCTTGGATTGTAGAAGTGTAAGGAAGTGTGTATGGATATATTTGGGTATGTGCTAAGTTATGAAATGTTCTTACTTCATTCATTTGCTCTGTAATTTTGTTTAGGTCCAAACCTAATTTCATTTATGTATGTATGTTGACCTTGGAGATAGTTCCAATGGTTGTAAGTTGTATTGATGACATTGATGAATGTTCCAAGGTTGTTGATTGGTATAAATATATGTAATGAATCTGTGAGTGAAGTGAGATAGTAAGAAGATGAAGTGTGTGTGTTGTAAAGGTAGAAAAGGAGAGGTGTATTGCGCTTCAATGGAACTGAACTCAAGCATGTTGTAGATGCTATCAAATCAGTTCATGGCAGTGAGCCACCCCTTTTGGCAGTGAGCCACCCTTTGGTAGTGAGCCACCCTTTGGCAGTGAGCCACCCTTTGGTAGTTAGCCACCTTTTAGATAGTGAGTCCTTTTGGGCAGTGAGCCCTGGGTAGTGAGCCTCTTTGTAATTCGGTATTGTTACTACATAATATATTGTGAGCTAAAACTCACCATGTTTTTTCCCTTTTATGGTTTTCCATGTAAAAATATGGAGTTCATGTGTGTATGGTGTTGATGTGTTTAAGTTTTGTTTCTGCATTTCATGTTTAATCTTCATAATAGATTAAAGAGTTAAAGTAAGTGAATGTGAATGTGATTTTGTTTAAAGAAGTTAAGGTTTTTGATACAACTAATTCACCCCCCCTCTTAGTTGTCTTGTGCCTTTAACAGTATTGTCCCTCACATAAACACAGTTCCTAAGCTTACCTTTGGAGGAAGAGACACAGTAGGGGGGATTTCAATAGGACAGACTTTAAGAGGCTTTGAGGGACACAAGGCCAGGTAAAAGTGGTAAAGCCTCAAAATTAACTATTGATGCAATGGAATAGGGGGTTTAGCAGGATCATTAGCATGACCCTCTCTCGCTTCTTTGACAGAGGCTTCAATAGAAGAGAGTAGGTAGGAAGGAAAGTTGAGTAGCACATTGCACCTCAAATGATTGAGTGGCACAAAATGATAATGATAATAGCATTTGTAGCAACCTTCCAATGTAAAATAATTCATTAGCATGTAACATACCTTATCCCATGGGGATGGAAGTTTCTCCCTTTCAAAGCCACCGTGCATTTTCACTGCCTCCTCACCCTCATTGAAGAAGATGGTGAAGCTCTCTGTATCAAGGACCTTACTCTTCTTTTTGAGCTTCTTCCCATGGCAAGACATACTCATGGTCTGGGTAATGACCTCTTTGGAAACCTCAAAGCCAATCCTACCTAATTGCACCTTTCTACAATCCTAGGAGTCTGTAAATTGAATGGACAAGTTTCGGTCATACCCATTGAGACATTGAAGGAATGGATCCACTCCCCATTCACTATAGATATCCCAAAGGGTCTCATCTTTTTTGAATTCATCATAAGAAACTAGTTCGGTACGAAGCCTATCACCTCCCATGGTAGTAGAATTAAGCCAGCAAGTCAGAAATTCCAAAGGATTTGTGATTTGGTGCTCTGGAAAGCAAGTTATTAATTAGCAGAGATCGATAGTGTTTGTTGTGAGCAATATGTGATCTATCTTCAAGTGATATTTATTCTCTTCAAGTGAGATCTATTGCGGTTGGATTTGTTGGCTCCCAAATGATTCTATGTTGTTCATGGATGTCTCCAGAATGTATTGAACATGTGTGCTTGATCCGCAAGCTATCATGCCCACCCATACTCACATGCATAAATGGAAATAGATACCACATTTAGCGGAAGATGACGTGCTCTAAACGTTGTTGTATAAGCAAAGATGAAGACACACTACACTTGGTCAAAGAAAATATTATAATAATAATGTGGGTGGTGAAATCTCATCGTAACACCCTAACATACTAATTTATTCATGCACATCACCAAGATAACTTAGGTAATATTTAATTAAATAAAAACATTATCCAAAACTAATGTATAAATATTTTATTAAATATACTCTAAATTACTTTTCAAAACTAATTTTAAAATTAAATGATATTAATTTTATGGTTCAACATATTTAAATCCATTACACAACCTCACAGGAAAATATAATATCAAATCAAATAATAATATTTATTTTACAAAAACTAAACATATAACCATTAATATTATATGATTAATATTATCAACAAATAAATATATAATCATACATGTAAACATTTATATTCACAATAATAATACCCATAATCTATAATCTCAACATCAACCATATCAAATTTACACACATATCAAAATAGTCAATTATAAATAGTATCATACCATGGTCTCAAGTGCAATACTAGCTAGGCCTCACACAAGCTGTAATGAAGTTCTTGGAAGCATGTATCTAAGTACTCTTGATGATTGCACCAGTTTGGCCAACTTGGGTGTTAACATTCTTTGTAGATGTGTTTCTTGGATTGTAGAAGCATAAGGAAGCATGTATGGATGTATTTAGGTCTGTGCTAAGCTATGAAATGTTCTTATTTCATTCATTTTCTTCGTAAGTTTGTTTAGGTCCAGACCTAATTTGATTTATGTATTTATGCCAACCTTGGAGATAGTTCCAATGGTTGTAAGTTTTATTGCCGACCTTGATTAATGTTCCAAGGTTGATGATTGGTATAAATATATGTAATGAATTCATGAGTGAAGTGAGAGAGTGCAAAGATGCGAAGATAAAGTGTGTGTATTGTAAAGGTAGCGAAGGAGAGATGCATTGCACTTCAATGGAACTGAACTCAGGCATGTTGTCGATGCTATCAAATCAGTTCATGGTAGTGACCCACCCATTCTGGCAGTGAGCCACCCTTTGGCAATGAGCCACCCTTTGGTAGTGAGCCACCTTTTGGATAGTGAGTCATTTTGGGTAGTAAGCCCTGGGCAATGAGCCTCTTTGTAATTTGGTATTGTTACTACATAATATATTGTGAGCTAAAACTCACTGTGGTTTTTCCCTTTTAGGGTTTTCCACGTAAAAATCTAGAGTTCATGTGTGTATGGTGTTGATGTGTTTAAGTTTTGTTTATGCATTTCATGTTTAATCTTCATAATAGATTAAGGAGTTAAAGTAAGTGAATGTGAATGTGATTTTGTTTAAAGAAGTTAAGGTTTTTGATACAACTAATTATCCCCCCTATTAGTTGTCTTGTGCCTTCAACAGTATTGCCCCTCACATAAACACAGCTCTTAAGCTTACCTTTGGAGGAAGGAGACACAGTAGGGGGGCTTTCAATAAGACAGGCTTTAATAGGCTTCAAGGTACACAAGGCCAAGTGAAAGTGGTAAAGCCTCAAAATTAACCCTTGATGCAATGGAATAGGGGGTTTAGTACGATCGTTAGCATGACCATCTCTAGCTTCTTTGATAGAGGCTTCAATAGAAGAGAGTCGGTAGTAGGGAAAGTTGAGTAGCACAGTGCACCTAAAATGATTGAGTGGTGCAAAATGATAATGATAATAGCATTTGTAGCAACCTTCCAATGTAAAATACTTCATTAGCATGTACCATACCTTATCCCGTGGGGATGGAAGTTTCTCCCTTTCAAAGCCATCGTACATTTTCACCACCTCCTCACCCTCATTGAAGAAGATGGTCAAGCTCTCTGTATTGGGGACCTTACTCTTCTCTTTGAGCTTCTTCCCATGGCAAGACATACTCATGGCCTAGCCAATGACCTCTTTGGAAACCTCAAAGCCAACCCCACATAATTACACCTTTTTATAGTCCTAGGAGTCTACAAATTGAATGGACAAGTTTTGGTCATACCTATTGAGACACTAAAGGAATGGATCCACTCCCCATTCACTATAGATATCCCAAAGGGTCTCATCTTTTTTGAATTCATCATAAGAAACTGGTTCGGTATGAATCTTATCACCTACCATGGTAGCAGAATTAATCTAGCAAGTCAGACATGTAACAAGGATATTAAGGGTTTTGATATTTCTGTGAGCACCTCTACAAACATGCAACTAGTGGGTAAATCTCTAAATACCCCTCAAAAGAATAAGGTAGAGACTAGAAATTTCCAATTTGGTATCATCGGAGGTGATTTTGTAATGATCAGAGTTCAAATAACTTTAACTTAAATGATTGTACAAATCCAGGTTGTCATATTATTTAGAAGTGTCAGTGAGTAACCAAAATATCTCAGCCATCTCATATTCCTATCACTACCCATGTGACCATCATGCTAATGCATCAAATCGACCTTCATCTTAGAGTTAGTCTTCTTACCACCATGTTGAGTCATCGTCTCAACCTCAATACTAATCAAAAGTGTCGTCGAGTGACCAAAATATATTGGCCATATCATATGCCTATCACTACCCACGTGAACATCATGATGACACATCAAATTGACCCCCATCGTGGAGTTAGTCATCTTTCCACCATGATGACTCATTGCCTCAACCTCTAGATTAGAATTCATCATCTTTCCACCCTGACCCAAAATCTAAGGTTCATTAGGTATGGGGATGATTTTGCATCTCCTTTTGAAGGAGTTCTTTAATAGGTCTAGGGTGATTTCCTAAGTGTCTCCAATATCTCCAATTATTAAAATTTATACCAAGGTTGTCTACAACATTAGCCACACCATTACCTTTGTGATAAATGTGAGCTAAATCATATCTATGAAACCCATGAACTAGGCCCTTAATGTCATCGATAATATCAACCACATGCCAACTAGGATGAGCATTACCCATAGAAGAGTCAATGACAAGTTTGGAATCCCCCTCCACCTATAAATTGGTAATCCCCATAGACAACAAAATTTTTATCCCCCACAACATGGCTATAGCTTCTGGCACATTATTGCTTCTACACCCTAACCCACCAACATAAGCAACAATAAAATCCCCCTTGTGGAATCTTAGTAGTCCACCTCCACTAGCCAAGCCAAGGTTTCCTTTTGCGGCACCATCAAAGTTCAATTTGGTCCAACCTTCTAGAGGGGGATTCCACTTGTTGTTTAAGTGTCTCATCTTCTTGGAGTTATTGTTATGGAGTAAAAAGTGAGCACTTGTCATTTTACCTCCTTGTTTAGCTCATAGGTCCCCATGATAACATTATACATTCAAATATTCATCCTGATGTGAAATTCCCTGAAACCAATGTAAATTGGGAATAAGAAGCCCATGTTTAATCTTACCCCAAACCCAAAAGGAGTCCTTAGACTTGGGTGCCACCACCCAAGTCTCTCCTGATTGGTCAAGGCAAATTTAATTGCATGTTAGCATAATACCTTTAAAAAGGTTTTTCCTTGTTAGCTCTTTTGGTTTAATTCGATGAATGTTAGCGGGAAAGCATATATAAGTGTGTTTTTGAATTCATTATGAACCTAGATAGAGATATCTAACTTGAAACAATGGAGTAAGAGAATTCAAAGCATTCATTATGATTCAAGAGTAGATTTGTATTGTCATGGTGTGTTGTTGCAGGTTTTGAAGTTATCATCTATCTCTCCTTATGAGTTGAAGCAGATTCATCCTCCTAAGGGTTTCATCACATAGGTGATATCATTCTTGTTCATCATGATTTGATTTCATCTCATTGATTTATGTTTAGCCTCTACCCTGCAAGGGCACACTCTCTTTATCTAACAATGACATTGGGAAGCTTGAATGCAATCTTAGGATTTGGCTGAGGCAAGTCCCTAAACACCATAACCCCAAACCCCTTCTCTTCTTCTTGCATGCAAGTTACAAGTGTGAGTTCTAGAAAAGTGAAGATATAGGAAGACTGAGCAAGGATCAAGGTTTTAAGATCTGATAACAGTTTGGGAATATTCCTCTACAAAAGACTTGGGTGCCACCGCCCTAGTCTTCCTACCCTTTTTGGCATCAAATCTAGCATCAGGGTAGTCTCTGTAGCATCTTTCCAATTTATAGCTTCCAAAGATTCAACTATTCAGGACTTGGGGCGGTCCCAAAATGGTCCTCTGACACTCCCACTTTTGGGACATAGGTTCTGATATATTCTTGATCATTCTTGTGCAATTGGTTTCTGGTTATTTGTTGTACATTTTTTTGTTATAATCAAATCTTTGTAAATATAGGGTTTAGTGCATTGATTGACCTAGGGTTTTGTAAAAGGCTTGATTAAATTAGATCTTTCCATAGCACTCCTAAGTACAAGACCTGTAGTTGAGTCCACCTTCATTTGGTAGTGATTTGGCTTGGTCTTGTCCTTGAATGTTATTTTGGAAGAGGGTTTGATCTAGTGTGCATGCTAGTTTTCATTCACCTTTTTCATACATAACATTTTAGTGAACCCATAGCTTCGAGCATTTGCATCTTGTTAATAGTTAAATTTTAGATCTTGCATTGATTTCATTGCATATTTATCACTATCCATTTGAAAATCTTGCATTATTTCATATAAATGGTTTGAAAATTCATAGTTTTACAATTACACATTGTGTATTTCAACAAGCATAACTACCTTAATACTCATAACCTTATTGATCATATTCTTGGTTAGTGATTTGAGTGTTATAAGTCTTTGCATGAGTTGTATAACCCACTGCCCTAACACCAACACCATGGTATGAAGAAGTTGTAGACTAATGGTTTCTAGTGCTTTCAATAGCAACGATATGCAAACAAAGGAAAATCCATAACATAACTCCTTTACGAAAGGTGAATCAACATACTTGCAAGATATCATAAACACCAACATGTTCAAAGAACTAACATTTCATAATTTTGAAGATGTGATTGACATACTTACACATGCGCCTAATGAACAACTCAAGAAATTAGACAAACAACTAGTTGATTTTCAACAAATTGTGAGAGGGGCACATATAGCTCAAGAAGTGATAACTATTGTTGATGGTATAAGGATTATTGTAAGGACAAGAATGTGTTGACATGCTTCGTGGACTAGCCCACATAGTGGATCATAGCATTATGCCAGCGGCTAGCCACGCGAATGTCATAGAAAATGTGTCACCACCGAAGTATATAAGCTCACAAGTATTGACACCCATACCGGCTAGTAGAATATCCACATTTACATCATCAATTCTCACATCCAATCCACAATCTTGTAGTAATGCTACCACTACCATGGGAAAATCTAATGGGACCAACTCACAGAATTACAAAGTTGTGGCATTTAACTATCAAAACTTAGCACCTCCTGTATCCATACCCATGAATAACTATTCTCAACCACTCATCACCTCCACTTATTACCAACCACCTCTAAATTTCATGATTGCATCATCAAATACTATTGTCTCAAATCCGCAATCCACATCATCCAATGATTCTCTCCTAAACCAACTTTTGCAAAGTATGTCATCATTGCAGCAAAAAGTGACACTTGACTAATGCTTCCTCTCAACCTATCTTACCAACATATCATGCTTGCAATCCTTAATCTTATACAATCCTAAGAGCTCAAATGTCTAACAAATTTGAGACTTCCCCCCTTTGAAAAGTACAGTGGTAAAGTTGATCCTAATACTCATGTGGCAGCATTCACAGCAATGTGTAGTGATTTCTTCTTTGATGAGGCATTGTTAGCAAAACTCTTTCCTCGATCTCTCAATGATACGGCTTTGGAGTGGTTTTACTCTCTACCTCCTAATTCAATACATTCTTTCTCACAACTAGTTGATCACTTCTTGTACGATTTCCAAGCAAACATTGGACCTCTTGTTTCATTGATTGATTTGATCCATTGTAAACAAGGTCCAAAAGAGAAATTAACGAAATTCATTAGTCGATATCAAGCTCTCTTTGCACAAATATAATATCTAATTATAGATGAGGATTTTCAAAAAGTATTCATTACAAATCTACAACTGAATATATGCGATAAAATACTTTTGATGAAGTATAGTTCCTTCCAACATCTATGTACAACTCTCTGGGATTACCAACTTTTAGCTAGTCAATATGAGAATCATATCTCATTGGCTATTATTGGTTAATCTATAGCTAGAACATCTTAAAATACATTTAAGAAGCATAACAAGAATTTCATCAATATCAATGGGAAACATTTGAACAACTTTCAATCACAAGTGTCCGCTATCAATAAACCTAATCGGACCCCATTTCAATTTAAGAAACAACAGAGTAATTTACTCCACTATCAGATTCTCTCCATTTGATAATGACTCAAGTAGAAAACAACAACCTTTTTAAGCTTCCTACTACTTTTCCACTCGACAGTAGCAAGATGCAAGGACCTTCATTTGATTCTAATACCTATTGTCATTGAAAGGAAGTTAGGTGTACGGAAATCACTTCCTACACTAGTCTAATGAGGAGAGATGTGTGCAAATTATTTTTAACCTTTACATTTACAGTGTTATTAACCTAATAATAGATATATTGCAGCAATATAAAACACAAGAATGTAAGATAGAAGAGAGAGAGACAAGATATAATGTGGGGAAAACCCTTATAGATGAAAAACCCCACACTCCAAAACCTGCACAATGTATTATCTAAACAATAAAGTTTACAATACACTTGCAATGCAAGTCTTTATAGGAGTCTTCGACACTTGTATATGGAGACAATCTAGTAGCATAACAGTACCTGTCAATCACATAATACATCTCCTCTCCAAGCACCTGTATAAATAGAAGTTACAAGGCAAAAATGGACCTTTCTTGGAATGGGCGTCCAACTTGGCCTCATGGCCCAAAACCCAAACCTATGGACACTTGTCCAACACTGCAGCATGGTCATGACACTTGTCACATCACCACATCCCAATATGGGTACCTAATCCCAAAATAGGCAATGACAAATGCTCTTACACATCTTACGGTTGTCATAGAATCCGTCATACTGACAGTACTTACAGTTGTAAGAGAATCTATCATGCATTGACTAAAAATAGCATATTCCTCTTACAACATGTCATAACCCACCTTGGGCACCCAAAGATGCTCTCCAACACTTGTCTTCACCTATCATAGGATCTTCTATTTTCGACTCTTACACATCATAGATTCTGTCATAGGAATCTATAATAACTATTTCAGTCAAGATTCACTTACACACTAGTCAAGATGCTAACACATGGTAGGAAACCTCTATCACACAAAGGGGATGCCTATCTCCACATGGAGTGAGTAGACCATCCTAGTCATCTTACAAGTGGAGTGACAACTCATCATGCCACTTCACACTAAATGACAAAATAGGATGTGCAACAAAATTACAACATAGGCTAAATAAATAAATACATTACAATAAATAAATGCAAGGAATTACCAAGGTTGAGACACCTTAATTCCCAACATTCTCCCACTTGTCAAACACCTTGTAAGAGCCAATAGAATAATAGGATTTACCTGCTATAGGCCGAGAGGCCCATAGACTCCAAACACCGTCTGAACTTCTCTGTGCCCACTGGTTTTGTCAATGCATCTACAACATTCTTCAAAGTGTCTACCTTCTCCAAATTCACCTTCCCATACTCTACCATCTCTCGCATGAAATGAAATTGTACATCAATATGCTTTGTTCTAGCATGGAAAGTTAGATTCTTTGCTAGGAAAATCACAGTCTAACTGTCTCTAAACACAATCTCTTAAGCCAAATGGCTTCCTTACAAGCATGAGTTTTTGCCATAAACTCAACTTCTGTTGTGGACAAAGTGACCACAAGTTGCCGCTTACTCATCCAAATAATTGCACCACCAAACATAGTAAACACACAAGCACTAGTGGATCTCCTGCTGTCAATGTCACCCGCCTAATCAGAATCTACAAATCCATGAATACAAATAGAATATGGAAGTCCTATAGGATTACCATGATAGCATATGGAATACTTGGAAGTACCCCTCAAATATTTGAACACTCACTTTACTGCATCCCAAATGTACCTGTCCAGGATTAGCCATAAATCGACTGAGGACTCCCACTGCTTGGGCAATGTCTGGTCTTATACAAACCATAGCATACATCAAACTGCTAACAACACTAGCATAAGTTACTTTACTCATGTCCACCTCAGAAGGAGATTTTGGACAATCATTAATAGATAACTTTGTCCCCAAAGAAACAGGAACACACAATGGTCTATAATCTGCCATGTTGAATCTATCCAACACGGTCTTCACGTACTTACTCTGGCTTAACCAAAGTTTTATGTTAGCTCTATCTCTTCTAATTTCCATTCCCAGAATGTACCTAGCTGCCCCTAGATTTTTCATCTCAAATTGTGCTGACAACTGAGACTTCAAATCAGAAATCATATTCATACCTTTCCCAATTAACAACATATCATCAACATACAATGCAATAATGAAAATGCAATCATTGTCAAATTTGTAATGCACACAATGATCTAATTTTGATCTTAGAAATCCAATCAACAACACAAAGGCATCAAATTTCATATACCACATCCTAGGAGACTGCTTCAAAACATACAAAGACTTCTTCAGTTTGTAAACCAAATTTTCTTTACCTTTCTCTATGTAATGCTCTGGCTGTGACATGTAAATCTCTTCCTCCAAATCACCATGAAGGAATGTTGTCTTCACATCCATCTGCTCCACCTCTAAGTCATAAGCTACTGCAAGAGATAATAGGAACCAAATAGATGTCATCTTTGCAACAGGAGAGAAAATTTCACTATAATCAATTCCCTCCACTTGTGAGTACCCCTTCACAACCAATTTGGCCTTATACTTTTCAACACTGCCATCTGCACTGAATTTCTTCTTGAACACCCATTTGCATCCAATAGGTTTTTGTCCTTTAGGCAAAGGTACCAAGTCCCAAGTTTTATTCTTCTCCAAAGAAACCATCTCATCTTCTATGGCCTCCTTCCAGGAACTTGCATCTTTCATGCCCATAGCCTCTATCACAGTTCTAGGCTCATCAGTGTTAGTAAGCAAGGCAAACACACAACTAGAATCAAGCAATGAATAACCAAACCTATTAGGTTGCTTCCTTATTTGTGTAGACCTCCTCAAGGGCTGAGGTTGAGGTTCTACTTCTTCTTTTGAGTTTTCAAAGCTGCTAGAGCTCTCCTCATCATTAGGTCTCACAGGGTCTGTCGATTTAGTCTTCTCAAGGGTAGTGGGAAACTAAACCACATCCTCTTTCTTTTCTTTCCCTTCTGACTATAGAACAATGGAAGAAGGTGTTAGCTCTCTGAAGATAACACTTCTGATATACAACACTTTTTTAGCCACAGGATCCCAAAGCTTGTATCCTTTCACACTGACACCATAGCCAATGAAAATACACTTAATAGCCTTGCTCTCCAATTTTGACCTTTTCTCCCTAGGCACATGTGCATATTCCTCATAACCAAAAACATGCGAAGATGTCTAACTGAAGAATTCTTACCAAACCACACCTTCTTACCAACAAGAGCTGATGTAGGAGACCTGTTTACCAGGTTGTAAGAAGTGGCTACAACTTCAGCCCAAAACTTTTGTTCAAGGCTTGCTCCACTAAGCATACTCCTATCCTTCTCCATCAGTGTACTGTTCATCCTCTCTACAACTCCATTTTGTTGCAGGGGGTATGGAGTTGTCTTATGTCTTTCAATCCCTTGCTCTTTACAGAACTTATCGAACTCTACCGAACAAAACTCACCACCATTATCAGTCCTCAAACACTTAATCTTTTTACTAGTCTAATTCTCAACAAAAGATTTAAACTCTTTGAACCGACTAAAGACTTTAGACTTGCTTCTGAGAAAATAAATCCATGTCCTTCTACTATAATCATCTATAAAAGATACAAAATATACAGATTTGGAAATCGAAGGAACACTAATAGGACCAAACTCATCAAAATGAATATGGTCCAACACACCAGAAGACTTATGAGAACTAAAGTAAAACTAAACATGGTTTTGCTTTCCATATATACAATGTTCGCAAAAGTTAAACTCAAGATTACAATCATTTAACCCCATAACGAGGTTTTTATTTTTTAGGGTTCTAAGACCCTTCTCACCAATGTGGCCAAATCTCATATGGAATAACATTGTCTTTTCAGTAGGAATCTTAACTTCCAAAGCATGAGCACCCTTGGGTACCCAAAATGCACTACCATCAAAATTTGGTACAATAGATTTTTTCACTACTGGTTCCAATGGTGGGGATGATGTGACTACAGATCTTTTCTTCGAGTCAGAAGAACTATTGCATTGTGAAGTGCATGCTTCCAACTGAAACAGAGTACCTCTCTGAGTACCCTTCACAAGCACCATAGATCCTCTAGTCATCTTGCATCCATCCTTCGAAAAGACAACCTACACACCTACATCATTCAACTTACTTATAGAAAGCAGGTTCCGTACCAAGCCTAGGATGTGCATGACCCTAGTGATCCCCTTCACTCTTCCATTAGGGAATCAGATTGAGACTCTTCCATGACCAATAATCTTCAGATGAGAATCATCACCCAGGTACACTCTTCCACCATCAAACTCTTCATACTTTGTAAACCAACTTTGATTCAAGGTCATGTGGAATGATGCACCAGAATCAATCAACCACACATCATCAGATGCATGGTGGCCAGGGCTGCAATGAAGGCATCACCATCATCTTGTGACTTGTCAGAATCTGAGTCTAGGACATTCTTCTTCTTCTTTTTCTTTTCTTCTTTGCATTCCTTTCAGAAATGCCCAATTTTTCCACAGCTCCAACAAAGAGCCTTGGACTTTCTAGGAGATTTGGATCTACCCTTCTCAGCTTTCTTGTGCTTCTTTTTCCCTTTCTCCTTAGGTCTTCCATGAACCACAAGAGCTTCTTTGGATGCTTCAGAGGACTTTCTCCACATCTCTTCAGATAATAGTGAAGATACCACTTCATCCATTTTGAAAGTGGATGTGGTGTTCCCAATAGCCATAACAAGATGATCCCATGAGTTCGACAAATAACAAAGAAAGGTCATACAACAATCCTCCTCCTCCATCTTCACACCAACAGAAGTAAACTATGTAACTAACATGTTAAATGCATTCAGGTGATCTACAACAAATCCTCCATCCTCCATCCTCAGAGAATACAAATTCTTTCTCAGAAAAAGCTTGTTCACCAGGGATTTGGTCTGATAAACATCTCCCAGTTTCTTCCAAAGATCTTTCATGGTCTTCTCTTCATGGACATTTAATAGGACAGAGTCAGCTAGACTGAGTCTTATAAGACCCTTAGCCTTCTGATCTTTGAGATCCCAATCAACTTGTGCCATTGTAGTTGGTTTTACACCAAAAATAGTTTCCCATAGGTCTTGATCAACAAGCATGTCTTCCATCTTAATTTTCCATAACTCAAAATTTGTGTCGTTAAACTTCTTCACCTCTAATCTTCCAGATGTGCCTGCCATCTCTTTCCTACAATAAGATTACAGAATACTTTGCACAAACTCCCACTCAATCTAAGATCATCTCAAAAAACTCCTACCCAACAACTAGTACCAAAGGTGATCAAGATCTGATACCAACTGAAAGGAAGCTAGGTGTGTGGAAATCGCTTCCTACACTAATCTAATGAGGAGAGGTGTGTGCAAATTATTTTTAACCTTTACAATTACAGTGTTATTAACCCAACAATAGAGATATTGCAGCAATACACAACACAAGAATGTAAGACAGAAGAAAGAGAGAGAGAGGGAGAGAGAGAGACAAGATATAACATGGGGAAAACCCTTACGGGTGAAAAACCCCACACTCTAAAACCTACACAATGTATTATCTAAACAATAAAGTTTACAACACACTTGTAATGTAAGTCTTTACAGGAGTCTTCGACCCTCATATCTGGAGACAATCTAGCAGCATAACAATACCTGTCAATCACATAATACATCTCCTCTCCAAGCACCTGTTTAAATAAAAGTTACAAGGCAATAATGGACCTTTCTTGGAATGGGCATCCAACTTGGCCTCATGGCCGAAAACCCATACCTAGGGACACTTGTCCAACACTTCAGCATGGTAATGACACTTGTCACATCACCCCATCCCAATATGGGCACCTAATCCTAGAATAGGCAATGACAGATGCTCTTACGCATCTTACGATTGTCATAGAATTTGTCATACTGACAGTACTTACAGTTGTAAGAGAATATATCATACACTAACTAAAAATAGCATATTCCTCTTACAACATGTCATAACCCACCTTGGGCACCCAAAGATACCTTCCTCAAAGATGCTCTTCGACACTTGTCTTCACCTTTCATAGGATCTTCTATTTCTAACTCTTATGCAACATAGATTTTGTCATAGGAATCTGTCATAACCGTTTCGGTCAAAATTCACTTACACACTAGTCAAGATGCCAACACATGGCAGAAAACCTCTACCACACAAAAGGGATGCCTATCTCCACATGGAGTTAGTTGACCATCCTAGTCATCTTACTAGTGGAGTGACAACTAAATGACAAAATAGGATATGCAACAAAATTACAATATAGGCTAAATAAATAAATACATTACAATAAATAAATGCAAGGAATTACCAAGGTTGAGACACCTTAATTCCCAATAGTCATTATCATCTCTTGGCAGGGCATGACACTAAAATATGTATGCGTCTAATGCATGAAATTCAAGACATTATTAACTCTAACGTAACACACTCTAACATAACACAAGTGACCAATGTGAATGACAACAGGAATAATTTAGTAGCCCCTCTAAATAAAAATTTAAAAATCATCACTAATCCTTTTCCTAAGCATAACAACAACAACATGGTGGAATCATAGAATGAAGTAGAGCATGAAGATGAATACCTTGATTACAATGAAATAATTGACATGATAGAAGTTGATAAAATGGTAAATGAAGATCTACCTCACCCACAAGGAAAAGGTATCTACGCCAAGATTCCTCCTCCATTATCTCTTTATGGATGGGAAAATAACCAAAATGCATAAGATAAGCAAATGGAGCAGCCTACATGTAATCACTTGAAGTAAGAGAAAGTTGTCCCATTTCATCATGAGTGGTTTGTTCATCATGCAAAGTAGAATAAGAAATCAAAAGAAAGGAAAAGAGTAAGGTGTGAGTCATCTGTTGGAAAAGGTAATGATTCACCTCCCCGCAAGAATCAGAAGATTTCAAACATAAGCAATCTTGCAAAACAAGCATCTTGTGACTACTTTGGTAATGAAAATAAAATAGGTGTGAATCTCTCCTCTATTCCACCACACTTGATGGAGCACCTCTTTAAGATGCTCAGAAGTTTGGCCTCCTCTTAGATAAATATATTTATATGTGTATGTGTTGTGTTGTGTTTCCCCCGTATTGTGTTAAATGTTGTTTAGGTCTCCTTAGATGACCCTTGATACTCTCGTAAGGTTAAGGATACAAGTAGACCGCCTCCTTTGTGATACTTCTTCTATTTGTTTCTCTATTCTTCTATTATCCTCTCTCATTTTTCATGTTTTCATTCTTTCATGGCTCTACTAGTAGAGGGATGATGATGACAAATTAATACTAATAAGGACCATGCATCCCTACAACAAGAAAATAAAAATGGACCTAGTCCATATATGAAGATGGGGTTAATATGTTACTGACGCTTGACTAGTAGAATCTCCTTGTGTTGTGATGTGGTCATGTATTGTGTTGAGAAATTTATTGTAACAAACCTTTTCAATACTCTAAATTTGCTTCTATACACTCTGGAATGTTTTGTGTCTCACCTTGTGCTATACTCAGTTCTGAGATACCTAAAGTATAACCTTATGGCTATACTCAGTTCTGAACCCACAAGCATAGCCTTGGTTTATTTATGTTACCTTCTTTCTGTGCATGAATATTATTGATGATTAGAATTTGATATTGTTATGTAGAAAAAGAGGGTTTGTTGATTTGATTAGTAGTTTGATTAGATCATCCTTTCAATACATACATTCAAGGACATTAAACTGAGTTGAATCACAACTTTTATAAGAGGACTCAAGTACAGGTTTGTTGTCGCTTGGAATGATAAGGAAATTTGGAATTTGTTGATCAATTTGTTACACCTTAGCCCAATTAAGTCTATAACCCTAATTATGCAAAATCATAAACAAACAAACAAATCTTGACAAATTCTTGCACAGAAAGATACTAAATGCAGATCACCAGATTTTGGGCTTCAAAAAATGGAAAATTTCGGGTCAAAAGAGCAGGTGCCCAAGCCCAAGGTGTTTCTTTTTCTAAGGGCTTCAGGATATTTTCTACTATAGACTGCAACCACTTCAGAGATTCTCGGCACTACAAAATTGGAGGTCAAAAGAGCTGGTGACGTTGACCTTTTAGGGCTATTTTCTACCTTTTTCTTCAAATCTAGAATCCTTATGCTCTGTACTGGCTTCCTGTAACTCCTCTCTGTAAGATTTGATACATGTCACTTGCAATCACAAGAGATGGGTTTGGGGGTTGTGGTGTTTAGGAGCTTGCCTCAGCCAAGCCCTAGAATGGCATTCAAGCCTTCCAACACCGTTGTTAGATAGAGAATGTGTGTCCTTACAAGATAGAGGCAAAAACAAATGATAAATGATTAAAAACACAAAGTAGATGTCACCTCAGAGGTGAAGCTCTCACGGGGAGCTAAAGATCTTTCATGCCATGAGGAGATGGATTGATGAAGACAAATCTACAACAAACATGAACAAACACAACACATTACTACTCTGTAACACAATGAAAGCCTTGAATATCCTTAGCAGAAGATCAATAGTTTGCATTATCCATCTAGTTGTAAAATGAAGTCCTAAACATGCTTATATATGCATTCTCGCTATAATTTCATAATTCAAACTTAAGATGCTGACAAGGGAGACCTTCAATGGTCACTTTATTGACATTCAAATTTTGGGACCCGACAAAATAGGCCAGGACAAGGGCACGGGTGCCCTTGTCCAAGAACCTATTTTAGGGTCTGATTAAGGTTTAGGATCCACTCCTAGGTCCCATTTGACATGGGTTTTGGGCAATTTTGCTCTGGGAGTCATTTCTAAGATGCATGATTAAATCTAAAGGACCCGGGAGCTAAACTTAGGAGGTAAAAGTCCTAGGGGACATTTTACGACATAACATTTAGGACCCACCTTAATGTATGTTTGATCTTATGAACCATACATGCATTAAAGTATTGTTAGAAACACATTAGACACACCAAGCACATCAAGCAGATGCATACATCAAGATTGAGGGACTATTTCTAGCCCCCAGTCTCAGGTAAGCATCAGAAAACACATTATAGACATGCAAAACACAATGAAGAAATTAACAGGCATGCAAAACATGGAGAAGACAATATTGAAGACATGCAAGACACAATGAATACATGAGAGTAGTCACACAAAACATGATGAATACACTACTATAACATTTTCATTTTCATAACATATGCATGGAAATAAAAATTGCAACACACAAAACCCTAAAATGTAGGAGGAGCTCATCGCTAAACCCTTGAAACTACACCAGGGGGAAAACACACCATACAAAACTCGAGTGTGGGAGGAGCTCATTGCGACACCCTTGAAACCACACACGAGGGAAGACACACCATACAAAACCTAAGTGTGGGAGGAGTTCATCGCTACACCCTTGAAACCACACATAGGGAAAACATGCAAAACAAAGCCTGAGTGTGAGAGGAGCTCATAACTACACCCTTGAAACCACATATAGGGGAGAACACATGAAAGACACACAGAAAACATTAGCATCGTATAGCATGCCAAAGACATACTATACATCTTAAACATGATAAACAAGGTGATGGAAGGGGCTTATTGCTAAGTCCCACCATCTCAAACAGGTTGTAGACAAACCTGATGGTTGGGCTTATGCCACAACAACCACCAAAAACATGCTTAAGGGAGGATAGTCTCATGATCCCACCCCACCTCCACAGAGGACTTTTAAAATAAAAGGATGTGCACTAGCTCAAGAGATACACCATCCTGCCTCAGTAGAGGGAATTTGAATAAAAGGATACGCACTAGCTTAAGAGATACATTATCCTACCTCTACAAAGGGCTTCTTTGATTGCAATATAAATAAAGATGTGTACTCATGCTGGAGATACAACATCCCTCCTTGTGCAGAGGGCTTAGAAACATGCTTTGTTAGTACCAAAATCATTAGATAGATAACCTTATATATGCCCCCACCTTAAGGTGGTTGATGTTGTGTACCGATATCAAGCATGTTAAGATAGAGAGAAAACACACAAGGGAACAAGATCTTTTGCAAAGCCCATGCCCCCAAAGGTGACATGTGCTCATGATCACTGAATGTTCCCACAAGCACACTGATAAGATAAGATAACAAGATGGTCAGGAAATGTTACTCTAAGATAACAACCATATCACAGAAAACTATGTATGAAAATAGTCACATCAAAGACCAAGGATATACTACAAGTTTGGAACCAAGTATAACCATTCAGATATACTACAGATACCTCAGAACCTAGTGTAGCAACAAGGTGAGATAGTGTACAAGAGCAGATTGAGTGGATTTTAAAATGTTAGTCACAAGAAATGTTATAAGATAAAACATCACAAGGAGTGATTCTACTAGTGATGCAAGAGCATCCCTGGTTCAAGAGCAATCTGGCATCAACCAAAAACATTTGCATTTTAGTTTGTTTTCTTTCATTTTCTAGTTTAGTATAGTCAGTTCAATCAATAGTAGTTTCTATATTTTGATCCGCATTCTACCGTAGTTTCATTTCAAATCTTGCATAGTTGGACTTAGCATCTAGACACCTTCATGCATATCATATCCAAGATTTAGATCATTTGGATTAGGTACCAGAAAAATATTGCTATCAGAAGATTGACTATTTTTTCAGAACAAAGCATCCTGACAGTCTCAGACAAACAACTAAAGGAGAAGACTTGTGGGGCACTTCTATGACTTACGGAGCTAAATGACACATCATTCAGTGTTGTTTGGAACCTGGCCAACCTTCCTTGGGATATGTACCTTGTTTCATTCATTTGCGGAGGATTTCCATATGATTAGGTCCAACATATCCATGTACATATGTTACATCTCTTTCATTGGAGTTTGTAGCCATCCTTGGCTGATGCAGAGGATTCTTATGATCCAGAGATGATATATAATCATGTAATAGATGCATAGGAAAGTAGTCAAGAACATAAGGATAGATAGATAGTTTGAATTATTTGACAAAGTGCTTCAAAGCTATATCTTGTGCATACATTATAACTGGAGAATTAGGCTTGTGATCCCTAATTGTAAGCCCGCCTATTGCCATCTTGTTTGCATTTTGAATCTATGATATACTGAATGAGTAAATCTACATTTGTATTCAGTAATTGTGTTGCTTCCAAACTATGTTTACTCTTGCTACACGGTCTGGACTGTTCACTCCGTGGACCCTCCTAATCGTGACTGCACCAAGTGGTATCAGAGTGAAGTTTGAATCCTTTGGGAGCAAAGTGAGAGAAGGCATTCCATAAGATCTTGTTGTGGATAGATCACTGAATCTGAGGTAGACTACTTGTGTTGTCAATCGATCGCCGATTATGAGGTAGTTGTCACCTTGTAGCCTGATCGCCAAATTTGAAGCAGTTACACTTGATCCTAGGAAGAGATGATGCCGAGGAGAATACCTTCTATTGGTACTATGGCTAGAAGAATGGATGAGATGATGGAAAAGATCAAAATGATGTGATTTTGATTAGATGTTGTTGAAGAAGATAGGCAAAGAGGATTGACACCTTGACCTAATTTGAAGTGATGATGATGAAGAATTTCAATCCACTGATCAAAATGAAGAAACCCTAGGAGAAAAAGAAGAATCAGATCAATTCAATATGTTGTGAGCTATTTCAAAGATTGGGAAAAGACCTAGATTTGATGTATCAAATTATACTAGCAATTTGAAAATGGAGGAGCTGATTGGATAAATGACCTAGAAGAATACTTTGAATATGAAGAAATTGAAGATTTAGAGAAGGTGAAATTTGCAAAGACAAAGTTGAAAGGACATGCTACTATTTGGTGGAAAGAAGTTTAGTTGGATAGAAACAAAACAGGAAAAGAGATCGCTAAATGGGATAGAATGGTGAAAATTTTGAAGAATCAGTTTATACCCGCTGACTATGAGTTAGAACTATTGAAGAGATTATAAAATTTGAGACAAAAGGAGAAATCTATTAAGGAGTATACTGAAGAATTTCATAAGATAATCATAAGGATAGTGAAGCAAGCAAGGAGAAAGTGGCAAGATACATCAATGGACTGAGATTGAATATTCAAGAAGAACTAAGTTTAGTGAGGATGACATCTTTGGAAGAAGCATATTAGTTTTCCCTGAATTTAAAGACAAGTTGAATAAGAAGCATGAGCAGAGATAGAGAGGAAGAGGAGTTAAATTTTAGAGAAGTAGAACATTTTCCAGAAGAGAAAGATCATATGCGGAGCAGAACAGACAAGATAGCATATTCAAGAAGGAAGATAGAGATAATAGTGCATACCGGAGAGATGAGAAAACTTTCTACCGCAGAGGAAACCCTAATTCATACTAGAGTGAAGGATACAAAAGAGATGGAAGAGGACCTAATAAGAGAACATTCAGAGGAACTTGTTTTAAGTGTGGAGGTGAAGGACATAGAGCATTTGAATGTAATCAAGGAAGTACAAGCAAGAAGACAGAGAACAATGGAAGAGCAACCTATATAGAACCTGTTGGATCACTGAGTTCAATTGGTAAACCAGAGAAAAGAGAATCACTAGTCATGAGGAGAGAACTATTTCAAGTAGAGACAAATGAGGAATCACCATAGAGGAAAAGCTTGTTTCAGACCAGATGCAAATCAAGAGGTAAATGTTGTAAAGTTGTAATTGATAGTGGTAGTTTAGATAATTTAGTTTCAGAGGAGATAGTGACTGAGCTGAAGTTGGAGAGAATCAAACACCCTAAGCCATATCAAAGAGCATGGATTCATGATGATCATAAGGTACTGGTGAGTGAACAATGTTTGGTGAAATTTCATATTAGATCTTATCATGATGAAGTCTTGTGTGATATTATGCCTATGGATGTATGTCATATATTGTTGGGTAGACCATGGCAGTATGATACAAAAGCTATACATGATGGGAGAAAGAATACCTACACTATAACATCAAATGGGAAGAGAATTACTTTGATTCCTTTGGAAGATGATCCTAAGAGTGAAGTATGTGGGAATGCTAGAATCTGTTTAGTAGATGGAAGGAAATTTCTAAATGGTTTGAGACATGAGAACATGTGTTATGCTTTGATTCCTAAGAAGCCTAAAATCTTGAAGATAGAGACTGAAGAATCACAACCAGAGGAGATAACTAAATTGTTGATAGAGTATGAAGACATCATATCAGACAATGTACCTAAAGGATTGCCGCCAATCAGGAGTATCAGTCATCACATGGATCTTATACCTCAAGCTAGTCTGCCTAACAAAGTAGCACACAAAATGACACCAGTAGAGAATGAAGAATTGAATAGACAGATACAAGAATTGTTGAGGAAAGGTTTGATCAAAGAAAGTTTGAGCCCTTGTACAGTACCTAAAGGCGCAACTACACAAATGGAAATCTAATTCAAATATAATTTGTACAATCTTAACTGTGTATTACCAATAGAGATTGTAACATGCAAATAAAAATATGTAAACCTAGAAACATCAAAATAGAAAATTGAACACACAACATAGTGTTTATGTGGGGACAACCCTTGTGGGTAAAAAACTCAACCAAGAAAGAGGCACAAGCTTGTATTAATCTGTAAAGATGTACAATACAATAACTCAACAACTCTCTCCACCAGTCTTCAACTTGACAACATTCTGACAGCACCTGAGTACCTAAAATCCCACATGCATCAACAAATACAATGGCAAATATTTATAGAGGAGTTTTCCCTCTGTTAGTGCCTGAATTGACTGGCAGTTTTTTGAGCAATTTTCATGCAGGCACTCTCCCTAAGTATCCAAAAAATGTTCTAAGTGTTGGACCTCCTCAGTATTTTTCAGCTGCAGCATCATATTTTCTTTGAGGAGGAGGTCATCATCATCATATTTTCTTCGATGGTGGTCAGCATCATCATGTTCTCTGTCGACCGGTTTCTCATCAGGATCATCATATTTCACTATCAGGTGATGTTTGGATATTATCTTGATCCTGCTGATGAGCTACAGTGCGCCCTGATTTGCTTGCGGAGGTGATTTTTCAAGTATCCGGTGATCTTCCAATTATCACCTTGCCCAAACATGATGATGATGTTGCCCTGATATTCTGAAGGGGTTATTCTTTGAGTTGTTCGACCTGACTTGTTCTTTCTTAAGGGTCGTCATCATCATCATCATATTTCCAGTTATCACCGTGTTGCTCGCGGGGGTCATCATATTTTCTGCCTGCATGATATTTCGTCGGGGTGATATTTTTATCATCGGGTGATCTTGGTTATGATCATCCTGATGATGTTGTTGAAGAGTTCTAAGTGCAACCCGATATTCACTGGGGTCATCATATTTGGAACGTCAGGATGATCTTAGTCAATATCATCCTGATGATGTTGTATCACTTCATGTTCGTTGTTTTATCATCCTGATGATGCTGACGTCATTCTTATGTCAGGGTGATATCTTTTTCTCTGCCTATCTGCATCATGATATTTCCGAAGGAGGGGGTGATATTTTCATTTTTGAATATCACCCGGATGTATATTTGTTCCAGCGTCATGATGATGCCGATATCAAGGAGATATCTGCCTGCCGGCTTCGTGCATTATCTAGTGGGGGGTGATCTTTTCAAGCATCATCATGTTCATCTATCGCCCCGATCTTATAGTGGAGCTACAGTGCAACATGATGTTTGTGCATCAGGATGATATTTCCAAATATCCGGTTATCTTCCGAATATCATCCTGATGTCGATATGATGATGACGTCATCAAGGTCCGGGGGGGTCATATTTCTAACACTGATCATCTTGTGGAGATCCCCCGATATTTGCAAATATGATGATGACGTCATCCGGATATGAGGAGGTGCGCAGTAGGCAGATATGATGATGACGTCAGCAGGATATGACGATGACGTCATCAGGATGTTCATCGGCCAGACTTTTGGTATAGGCTCAGCAGGAGGATGTTCCTCCGATGGATCAGGTTGTGCCGATGAAGGCGATTATCATGTAGGTTATATTGCGATATGATGCTGACGTCAGGGTGATATTTCAAGCAACAGGATATCATGCTGCTGGAGGATGATGATGATGGAGTCTTATACTAGTGTCGTCAGGAGCAAAAGCACCGACATCATATATGCTCATGACCTAGTATATAAAGTGTTAATGAGGTTGCTGCGGGGTGCATGTGGGATAATTGATATCCTGCATTTTCAAATATCATGATGATGAATCTCGGCGGGAAATGGTTGCGATCGACTGTTAGATGTTTTTCCCAAGGCCGCGGGTTGGTGCGCCATTAATGGCGAAGGTTGCAGAGGTATGGGCGGATCTGGTACCTGATTGAAGGTGTACATCAACGGACAGTGGCGCAGGGCTCGAGATATCTTCCTGTCTCCTCCCCTACCTACTGCATTCATGTTTGGGCGCCAATATGGTAGTGTTTGAGCGCCATTTTCCTGATACTGTGTATCTGGTGGGATTTTTGGTCAACCATGTGATTAATTGCTGTGGTACACTACCTGGCTGTTATAAGCAGGAAGTGTGACTCATTTTTGGTTGTTGAAAGTTGAGGATTTTTGGCTCTGTAATCCAAAACCAACTGATCTGGTTGCTCTATACAGCTTAACCTGTGAGTTTATGTATCTCTTGTTGTATGTTTTTGGCATGAACCCACTGATTTCATGATTAGTCTTATATGAGAAATGCTATCTTAGCATGTGTTGTGTTAATTCTGTCTCCAGTATTGCATGTATTCTTCTTCTGAATCTGGATATTTGGGTAATGTTTAGATTCTAGAGCATAGAATTCCTATGTTGAATGTCTGATCTTTTAACTTCTGCTCAAGGGGTAGATTAAACTGTTTTCAGGTTGAACATTGGGAAGGGTATACTGCAGTAGGGATGCCATAAGTAGAGATAACTTAACACTCTTCATTGGGAGATATCTGTAAGGCAAATATCACATATATTCCCCTGAAATCTAGTTTTAGCTATTCATGCTGATCATTCACAGGTGTATGTCTACCGACTCCAAGCCCTGGATAGGCACCAATCTAGCTCTGTGTTGAGGTTATACACCATGTCCAGCTTTGCATCCAAAATTCAAACTAAACCATTTCATACTTCCACCTGTTAGTTGTAGGAGTAGGATTAGGAACCCCCTGCATGCTCTCATACCCAACCAGACATCATGTCCAAGAATGTTGCCAGCCTTGTGATCTATCATGCAGATCTTGGTCCATACATGAGAGTATTCTGCTTGTTGTTGTCAAGTTAGATCCTTCTATCTTTGAGCTAGTCAAGGTTACATCTTGAGTTATAGGGATACCCCCCTTGGTGCGGCAGAACCAGAAGTGAAGGGAAGGCAGCTTACGCAACCTCCTATATTTAGTTGGCTGAATCTGCCTGTGCATTAGAAGTGGCAAACCCTAATGCTGATTCAGAAGAAAAACCAACAAATTAGGGACTCCGCTGGGGATGTTGATGTAAAATGATATCCTGCAGTCTCTGGTGAAGTTTTGCTCTGCTGGTGGAACAAACTCAGAAACATATTTGATGAGCTTTCAGCTGCTGTAAATTTTGTCCTCTCTGGAGAGGTGGCGACTCTGCAAAAAAGATCCAAATGCACATGAAAGATGGATGTATGTGATGTGACAGAAATGTGTTGTTCATTTTTCTACATCTGTATGAGAAAAGGTACCTTGTTACTTCCCCTTTATTTGCTGTTCTACTGCATATGTTAGATGCCAGGGGAAACCTTAGGTCTTAGACAGACAAAGGATGTCTAAGAGTAGGATTTTTATGAACCCAAGTATGAATTATCCCATACTCAGTGGTGAAATGTTGAAAAAAGGAATAGAAGAGATAAGAAATAGGTTGATATTCTTAGAGGCTGAACAGGCCCAGTTAAAAAGCAGTAACCCTGTTGTGTCTGCCAGTCAGAAAGCTAAACCTCCTTTCAGCCCTTTTGATCCTTTGTATGACCAACTGGATTTGTCATGGGTGGATTATAAAGTAGAAACTATGCCTGCTAGGATATACTGTCAGATGCCTAGATTTAGTGGTCACAATGTATGTGATGGGAATGCACATATCCAAAATTTTCACAGTTTTATGGGAAAATATTCATTCAGAGATGAGGATATGTGGATGAGGTTTTTTGTTAGGTCCTTTGATACAAAAGCAAAAGACTGGTATTTGAGCTTTCCAAAGAAATCCTTTGCCTGTTGGGATGAGCTTGCTGATTGTTTCAAGGAAGAATTTGCAAAAGAACCGGCTGACCTTGTTGCAGGATTGATGAGAATCAGAAAACAAGATGAAGAGCCATGTGCTGTTTTCAGTCATAGGTTTGCAATAGCCCTTTCACAGATCCCAGAAGTCTTCAGACCTGATATTTCAGCCTGTGTTGGCATATTCTTTGAAGCTTTTGAGGAGGGCTTTAGTGCAATACTGAGGGATTTCAAGGTGACAAGTATGCAGATGGCATACAGGTTCATAGAAAAGATAGAAAAAATCAGAAATGTGTACCTGCTGAAACCCCTCTCCCCAGGCCTTGGTGTGAGGAATGGTTACGAAGCTGCAAATGACCAAATGATTATGGCATCATGTGCAGATAAAAATGAAAATAAAAGCATAGAGGTTGAGACTGCTGTATTTGAACATAATGCTAACAATACTGCTCAACTGGATTGTTCACCAGTTGAGGATGCCAGTGAAAGGACTAATGAGGATTCCCATTGCAATGATGAGGCAGCTGACCATGAAAACAATAATGAGGTTGTGGACAGCAATGAGCAATTTTTAGAATGGACCTGTGGAGACAATTGTGAGTATTGTACTCAAGACAGAGAAGATATAAGCAAACAGAGAAGCAGTCCTATGTGTGACCCATTGCCTACCTTTCAAACACATGGAGATCATGAAGAGTAGTCAGAAATTGAAATAAGTGCTAGTTCAGAGCATGATTGTTTTTCATTTGATGGTTGTTTTGCTTATGACACACAGGCTGATACTCCTCCACAGAGTGAATCCATTGGTGATGAAGAGGTGTGCTCTACTGCCCATGAACAAATGGCATACTATGATGAAACTGATGCACCTGGGTCACCCATTTATGACACATATGGTGATGAGGATCTGTCTGAGTATGGTGAAGATCTAGACACTATTTTTGGCTTGGATTCTGTTTCTCATCCTGATGAAAGAGGAAACAACATGCATCAGGTAAGTGACTGTGAAAATGTGCCTGATTTGAAAGAGATGCCAGAGCCTGATCTTTTCCAGCTTGGTATGCCAGATGGTTGTGTACATGATGTGCACAATTGTGATTTTGAAAGCTTTTCTTTTGATGTGCCAGCATATAATACAATGAGCCCTGATTTTCCTAGTTGTGTGGTGGACTCTGAGTGTTTCCTATTTGCAGTCCAGCTAGGAGATCATGTTGCAATGCATGATGATGATACAGATGATAACCTGTGTTCTATACCATATGAGTATGCATTGCTTGATGCATTCTACACCCACATGTCACATGATGCTGAAGGTTATCTGCACAGGTTTGACAATGACAAGCCAAATCAAAGGGTTGAGTGTGCAGATGACATGGTTTGTTTGTGGGTGGATCCTGACAGTATCTCCAGGCTTGACCCAGTGCATGCAGATGAAAACAAGATATTTGACAAAGGGAGATACATGTTTTTCTTTTCTTGGTGGCCTTAGGCCATCAAGTGTGTTTGGTGATGCAGGTCGGTGCAGTATTTGACTCTGTGCCCAATGGATAAGGGACTGGTCTGCATCCCAGAGATCTGGTTCTCGCTGCAGGTTTTCACCTGCACGTCCCCAAACAGAGCCAGTGTTAGTGCCTGAATTGACTGGCAGTTTTTTGAGCAATTTTCATGCAGGCACTCTCCCTAAGTATCCAAAAAATGTTCTAAGTGTTGGACCTCCTCAGTATTTTTCAGCTGCAGCATCATATTTTCTTTGAGGAGGAGGTCATCATCATCATATTTTCTTCGATGGTGGTCAGCATCATCATGTTCTCTGTCGACCGGTTTCTCATCAGGATCATCATATTTCACTATCGGGTGATGTTTGGATATTATCCTAATCCTGCTGATGAGCTACAGTGCGCCCTGATTTGCTTGCGGAGGTGATTTTTCAAGTATCCGGTGATCTTCCAATTATCACCTTGCCCAAACATGATGATGATGTTGCCCCGATATTCTGAAGGGGTTATTCTTTGAGTTGTTCGACCTGACTTGTTCTTTCTTAAGGGTCGTCATCATCATCATCATATTTCTAGTTATCACCTATTGCTCGCGGGGGTCATCATATTTTCTGCCTGCATGATATTTCGCCGGGGTGATATTTTTATCATCGGGTGATCTTGGTTATGATCATCCTGATGATGTTGTTGAAGAGTTCTAAGTGCAACCCGATATTCACTGGGGTCATCATATTTGGAACGTCAGGATGATCTTAGTCAATATCATCCTGATGATGTTGTATCACTTCATGTTCGTTGTTTTATCATCCTGATGATGCTGACGTCATTCTTATGTCAGGGTGATATCTTTTTCTCTGCCTATCTGCATCATGATATTTCCGAAGGAGGGGGTGATATTTTCATTTTTGAATATCACCCGGATGTATATTTGTTCCAGCATCATGATGATGCCGATATCAAGGAGATATCCGCCTGCCGGCTTCGTGCATTATCTAGTGGGGGGTGATCTTTTCAAGCATCATCATGTTCATCTATCGCCCCGATCTTATAGTGGAGCTACAGTGCAACATGATGTTTGTGCATCAGGATGATATTTCCAAATATCCGGTTATCTTCTGAATATCATCCTGATGTCGATATGATGATGACGTCATCAAGGTCCGGGGGGGTCATATTTCTAACACTGATCATCTTGTGGAGATTCCCCGATATTTGCAAATATGATGATGACGTCATCCGGATATGAGGAGGTGCGCAGTAGGCAGATATGATGATGACGTCAGCAGGATATGACGATGACGTCATCAGGATGTTCATCGGCCAGACTTTTGGTATAGGCTCAGCAAGAGGATGTTCCTCTGATGGATCAGGTTGTGCCGATGAAGGCGATTATCATGCAGGTTATATTGCGATATGATGCTGACGTCAGGGTGATATTTCAAGCAACAGGATATCATGCTGCTGGAGGATGATGATGATGGAGTCTTATACTAGTGTCGTCAGGAGCAAAAGCACTGACATCATATATGCTCATGACCTAGTATATAAAGTGTTAATGAGGTTGCTGCGGGGTGCATGTGGGATAATTGATATCCTGCATTTTCAAATATCATGATGATGAATCTCGGTGGGAAATGGTTGTGATCGACTGTTAGATGTTTTTCCCAAGGCCGCGGATTGGTGCGCCATTAATGGCGAAGGTTGCAGAGGTATGGGCAGATCTGGTACCTGATTGAAGGTGTACATCAGCGGACAGTGGCGCAGGGCTCGAGATATCTTCCTGTCTCCTCCCCTACCTGCTGCATTCATGTTTGGGCGCCAATCTGGTAGTGTTTGAGCGCCATTTTCCTGATACTGTGTATCTGGCGGGATTTTTGGTCAACCATGTGATTAATTACTGTGGTACACTACCTGGCTGTTATAAGCAGGAAGTGTGACTCATTTTTGGTTGTTGAAAGTTGAGGATTTTTGGCTCTGTAATCCAAAACCAGCTGATCTGGTTGCTCTATACAGCTTAACCTGTGAGTTTATGTATCTCTTGTTGTATGTTTTTGGCATGAACCCACTGATTTCATGATTAGTCTTATATGAGAAATGCTATCTTAGCATGTGTTGTGTTAATTCTGTCTCCAGTATTGCATGTATTCTTCTTCTGAATCTGGATATTTGGGTAATGTTTAGATTCTAGAGCATAGAATTCCTGTGTTGAATGTCTGATCTTTTAACTTCTGCTCAAGGGGTAGATTAAACTATTTTCAGGTTAAACATTGGGAAGGGTATACTGCAGTAGGGATGCCATAAGTAGAGATAACTTAACACTCTTCATTGGGAGATATCTGTAAGGCAGATATCACATATATCCCCCTGAAATCCAGTTTTAGCTATTCATGCTGATCATTCACAGGTGTATGTCTACCGACTCCAAGCCCTGGATAGGCACCAATCTAGCTCTGTGTTGAGGTTATACACCATGTCCAGCTTTGCATCCAAAATTCAAACTAAACCATTTCATACTTCCACCTGTTAGTTGTAGGAGTAGGATTAGGAACCCCCTGCATGCTCTCATACCCAACCAGACATCATGTCCAAGAATGTTGCCAGCCTTGTGATCTATCATGCAGATCTTGGTCCATACATGAGAGTATTCTGCCTGTTGTTGTCAAGTTAGATCCTTCTATCTTTGAGCTAGTCAAGGTTACATCTTGAGTTATAGGGATACCCCCCTTGGACCAGAAGTGAAGGGGAGGCAGCTCACGCAACCTCCTGTATTTAGTTGGCTGAATCTGCCTGTGCATTAGAAGTGGCAAACCCTAATGCTGATTCAGAAGAAAAACCAACACCCTCCATTTTGGGAATCCACTTTCTCTCTCCTCCAACAACCCCACATGCAAGCATTAAAATGGTGTCATACTTGCAACGACCAAGTGGCAATAACTTGCCCATGCAAGGTTGGGTGCCCAAGTCCAAGAATAACATGTAAAAGCATCTTATGACACATCATAACCATCATAGATACCACTAACAAAGAATCTTCTTGATATGGGTACCTGGGTCTAATAGTAGCAAACCACAACTAATAAAGGGTATCACATGTGATACATGCATGTAATCTGATGACAACTTGCAGCTGCCATAAATCCACTTACACCAAATTATGACAATTTGTCATACATGTCAAAAATAGTAGATTCTCCAAGGCGAACTCCTACACTCATTTACTCATGAGTTTTACATTTTCCAGTCAGTAAATATCACTCTGTAACTCCCGCCGATAACTTTGAAATAACCACTATCAAAGAGACTACCTCATTCCCTTATGGGTAATTACAAATAATAAATAATAAATGGGAAATACAATATTGAATTTACAAGGTTTATGGAACCTTATTCCAACATTCTCCCACTTGACATTATACCTTTTAAATCAACCCATAGGAAAACATATATAATCAGGCACTAGAAACAAGGCCCATGGCCTCTCTGCACCACACGAACTTCTCTGTGCTCACAGGCTTGGTCAATGAATCTACAACATTCTCCTGAGTGTGTATCTTCTTTAGCTCAATTTGTCCATTTGCAACCAATTCTCAAACAAAGTGATACTGAACATCAGCATGCTTAGTCTGAGCATGATACATGGGATTATTAGCCAAACAGATAGCACTATGGCTATCACAACCAATCTGAATGATCCCGCAATCAAATCCAATACCTGTACACAGCCTTCTCAAACAAACTGCCTCCTTAGAGACATGAGTAGCAACCATATACTTTGATTATGTGGTGGACAAAGCAATTGTGGGCAGCCTCTTACTCATCCAACTCACTGCTCCTCCAAACAAAGTAAACACATAGCCACTAGTGGATCTTTGACTATTCAAGTCACCTTCCCAATCTGAATAAAAAAACCTTGTATGTCTAAAGATTTATCAGCACTATCAGTACCAGAGTAAACCAAACAATAATCAGGAGTACCTACAAGATATTTAAACACTCTCTTTGTATAATTCTAATGTTGTCTACCAGGGTTAGACATAAATTTGCTCAAAACTCCCACTGCTTGGGCAATATCTGGCCTAGTACAAACTAATGCATACATCAAACTCCCTACAACACTAGTGTAAGGCACATTAGACATATCCTAAAGATTATCCTCAGTCTTTGGACATGTATCTTATGAAAGCTTAGTACCAATGGGTAAAGGAACTCTAACTGGGTTACAGTCCTACATACTAAATCTCTGCAAAATGGTATTCACATACTTACTTTGTGACAACAAAAGATTTCTATTACCTCTATCCCTTCTGATCTCCATTCCTAGAATATACTTGGCAGCTCCAAGATCCTTCATGTCAAATACACCTGAAAGTTGGGCTTTAAGCTCACTGATCATACCTTAAGTATTGGTGAAAAATAACATGTCATCAACATACAATGCAATAACCAATATAGAATCAAAACCCAATTTCAACACAAATGAATCAAACTTTTGATACCACATTCTGGGGGACTGTTGTAAACCACAAAGTGACCTCTTTAACCTGCAAACCCATTTTTCTTTCCCTTTTACCTCAAAACCTGTAGGTTGTTGCATATAAATTTCTTCCTCAAGATCTCCATGCAAGAACATAGTCTTAACATCCATTTCCTCAATCTCCTAATCATAAGCTACGACACTGTATAATAGAAATCTAATAGAAGTCAATTTAGCAATAGGAGAGAATATCCCACCAAAATCAACTCCCTCTCTCTGGGAGTAGCCCTTGGCTACCAGTCTAGCCTTGTACTTCTCCAATGATCCGTCTGCTCTAAAATTCTTCTTGAAGACCCACTTACAACCTATGGCCTTTCTTCCTTTGGGTAAACAAATAAGATCCCTAGTGTTACAAGAGTCTAAAGCCATCATCTCCTCCTGCATGGCTAACTGCCAAAACTCACTATCATCTGAAAGAATAGCTTCCCTATAGAATCTAGGCTCATCGTTAGCACTCAATAAATCAAATACACAACAAAAATCTACTAGGATATACCTGTCAATTGGATTTTGTTGTCTTGTGGATCTCCTCAAGGGTGGAGTAAGAGTCTCAACTTGTTCTTCTACATGATCATATGTACCAACTTCTTTTGTAACAAGAGATTCATCTTCATCAAAACTACTTGAATCTTCTTCTTCTTCTTCACCCCCAATCCATCATTCTACTCTTCCTAAGGTGCATCTTACTCCTCTAACTCAAAGTGCACTCTCTTTACCTTTTCATCTTTTTCTTTTGGCTACTCAGATTCAGAAATAGCTTTAAGTTCCCTAACAATAACATCTCTAGAATAGATAATCTTACGGGTTAGTGGATCCCAAAGCTTATAACCTTTGACATTATCACCATATCCAATGAATATACACTTTTTAGCTTTTGGATCCAACTTAGATCACTTTTCCTTAGGCACATGAACAAAAGCCTCATGGCAAAAAACCCTTAAATGTGAAATAGAAGGTTTCTTACATGTCCACACTTCATAAGGTGTTGAATCAAGAGCCTTACAAGGAGATCTATTAGTCAAGTAGCAAGTAGTACACACAACCTCTACCCAAAAACATTTATCCAACTGTGCATCACTTAGCATACTTCTGGCCCTTTCCATGATTGTTCAGTTCATCCTTTTTGCAACACCATTCTATTGTGGTGTATACAGAGTTGTCTTTTGTCTAATAATACTTGCATGCTTGTAAAACTCATCAAATTCCTTAGAACAATATTCCCCTCCATTGTTAGATCTTAATATTTTTATCCTCAAACCTGATTGGTTCTCTACTAAGACTTTGAATTCCTTAAACTTAGTGAAAACTTCATATTTGTGTTTCATAAAATAAATCCACGTAAATTTGGACACATCATCAATGAAAGTAACAAAATAACGAGATTTTTTGATAGAATCACTATCCATAGGTCCAAACACATCTGTATGAATAATTTCTAACTTCTCTTTTGCTCTATTGCTTCCTAAAGGAAATGACTTTATGTTTTGTTTACCAAACACACAATGCTCACAGAAATCAAAGTACTCATCATAATAAGAGAAACCGTCCAACAAATCTTTATTCTTAATAGTTTTCAAAACATTATTACTTATGTGACCTAATCTACGGTGCCACAACATACACGTATTTTCAGTACTAGTATCAGATACATAGGAGGCATTACAAACTATAGTGGCTTCAATCTTGAATAGGTTTCCCAATCTCTATCCCTTCACTACCACCAAGTTCCCTCTCACCAGTCTGCAGCCATGCTTGTTAAAAGTCACATGCATTCCCAAATCATTCAACTTTGAAATAGAAATCAAATTTCTAGCTAATCTAGGAACATGGTAAACATCAAGGTGGGTTTTAATCATCCCATCAGTGAAACACAACAATAGCTTTCCTTTCCCAACTATCATATATGTAGAGTTGTCTCCAAGGTAGATATTACCTCCATCATATTCTTCATATGTGGAGAACCATTCCTTATGCGGGGTCATATGAAATGAGCATCCTAAGTCGACCAACTAGTTTTCATTAGAAACAACATTACATGTAGAAAGTAAAACATCTTCACCTGCATTCGAGGACTTATCCGAAGCACTCTCCCACTATTTCTTTGGGTTCCTACACTCCTTCACATGTCCCCTTTTATTGTAGTTCCAACACTTAACTCTATTATTCTTCCCAAGAGTCTTAGATCATCCCTTGGACTTGTCCTTATCCCCCTTCTAATCTCCTTTAGGTCCTCTTTCCCTAGACCTTCCCCTGACACTGAGAGCATTCCCTGAACTATCCAAACTCTTCTTCCTCAATTCTTGTGATAGTAGCACTGAAACAAGAGCATCCAACTTTGGATCTGTGAGGTTAGCAGTGATAGAAAGGATAACATTCTCCCAAGACTTGGGTAAAGAACAAAGCAGTAAGATACATTTAACTTCCTCACTAACATCAACATCTAAAGAAGCAAGTTGACTCAACAACAAATTAAAAGAATTTAAATGCTCTACAACTAAATCACCCTCTCTCATTTTCACAGAAAATAATTTTCTTTTCAAATAGTGTTTATTTACCATAATCTTGGCTTGATAGTTCTCACCCAACCAATTCCACAACTTGTGTGCAGTCTCTTCCTTTGCGACATTTAATAGGATAGAATCTAACAAACACAAACAGATGGTTCCATGTGCCCTCTTATTCAGTCTATCCCACTCATCTGAAGAGACTTCATCAAGTTTCTTCCTCTCTTTTTGAACAGCCAACCACTGATTTCTTTCTTCCAACAAATCCTCCATTTTTAGCTTCCACAACTCATACCCTATTCCTTTGAACTTCTCAATGTCCAAATGAGAGGTTGATGCAATGATGGATCCGGCCATAATATCAACACAAGATCTACAAAACAAACACAACCAAATCTCCCACTACAGCTATAGATTCCATGCTACCACCCAAAAGTCAAAGATGGCCAGGCTTTGATAGCAAATGTTAGAAATGAAAGGCACAATTACACAAATGGAAATTTGATTCAAATATAATTTCTACAATCTTAACTATGTATTACTAATGGAGATTGTAACATGCAAATGAAAATATGCAAGCCCAGAAACATCAAAATAGAAAATTGAACACACAACACAATGTTTACATTGAGAAAATCCTTGTGGGTAAAAAACTCCACTAGGAAAGAGGCACAAGCTTGTATGAATCTGTAAAGATTTGTGTAATACAATCACTCAACAACTCTCTCCACCAGTCTTCAACTTGACAGCATTCTGGTAGCACCTGAGTACCTAAAATCTCACATGCAACAACAAATATAATGGAAAATATTTATAGAGGAGTTTTCCCTCCAATTTGAGCATCCACTCTCTCTCCTCCAAGAACCCCACATGCAAACATTAAAATGGTGTCATACATGTAGCCACCAGTGTGGCAATAACTTGCTCATGCAAGGTTGGGCACCCAGGGCCAAGAATAGCATGTAAAAGCATCTTATGATGCATCATAACCATCATAGATACAAATAATAAAGAATCTTCCCAATATGGGCACCTGGATCTAATAATAGTAACCACAACTAATAATGGGTATCGCATGTGTCATACATGCATGGAATCTTATGACAACTTGCAGTTGCCATAAATCCACTTACACCACATTATGAAAAGTTGTAATACATGCAAAAAATAGTAGATTCTCCAAGGGGAATGCCAACACTCATTTACTCATGAGTTTTACATTTGCCAATCAGTAAATATCACTCTGTAACTCCTACCAGTAACTCCAAAATAACCACTGTTAAAGAGACAGGCTCATTCCCTTATGGGTAATTACAAATAACAAATAATAAATGGGATAAATACAATATCAAAATTTACAAGGTTTATGGCACCTTATTCCAACAACTTGCAATGCTAGCACTGAAGAAGGATGGAGAATGGATAATGTGTACATGACTCTAGAGAAATCAACAAGATCATAGTTAAATATAGATTTCTCTTACCTAGGATGGATGATATTATGGATTGTTTGAGTGGAGCAAAATATTTCATAAAGATAGACTTGAAGAGTGGATACTATCATATCAGAATCAGAGAAGGAGATGAATGGAAGACTACTTTTAAGACAAATGAAGGATTGTATGAGTGGTTAGTGATGCCTTTTGGGTTGACAAATGCACCAAGTACTTTCATAAGATTGATGAATGAAATCTTGAAATTCTTGGGTATGTTTGTTATTGTATACTTGGATAATATTCTAATTTTTAGTAAGACAAAAGAAGAACATTTGTGGCACCTGAGACAAGTATTGCAGAGGTTGAGAGAAGAAAAATTTCTGCTAAACATTTAGAAGTGTAGTTTCATGAAGGAAGAATTGGTATACTTGGGATTTGTAATTTCTGCGGAAGGATTGAAGATGGATCCTGAGAAAGAGCAATTGTTGAGTGGCCTACACCTAGAGTATTGCAGAAGTTAGATCATTTCATGTATTAGCTAGTTTCTACTAGAAGTTCATCAAACATTTCAGTTCAGTGTGTAACCCTATGACAGAGACAATGAGAGGTTACATAAAAGACTTTAAGTGGACATCAGGACCAAATAAAAGTTTTAAGTTGTTGAAGCAGAAAGTGATTGAGCAACCTATGTTGGCATTACCGGATTTCAATAAGGTATTTCAAGTAGATTGTGATGCAAGTGGAAATGCAATACGAGCAGTGTTAAGTCAAGAAGGTAGACCTGTAGCATATTTCAGTGAGAAGTTGAATGATGCAAGGAAGAAATATTTAGTTTATGATCAAGAGTTCTATGCCATAATTAGAGCCTTGAAGAAGTGGAGACATTACTTGTTGCCTAAGGAGTTTGTGTTGTATATAGATCATCAAGCTTTGTAGTATTTAAACAGTCAAGGGAAGTTGAATCAAAGACATATGAGATGGGTAGAGTTCATGTAGAGTTACACTTTTGTATTGAAGCATAGGAGTGGAAAATCAAACAAGGTTGCAGATGCATTGAGTAGGAGAAGGAACTTGCTAACAGAGATGAGTGTCGAAGTGTTCAGATTTGAAGAATTGAAGAACATGTATGAAGGAGATGTTGATTTTATAAAACCATGGAAAGTATGTAAGGAACTTGGTGTGACAGCTAGAAGTAAGTGGTTGGATTATTTCATTCAGGAGGATATGTTGTTCAAAGGAAATCGGTTATGTATACCTAGGAGTTCAATGAGAGACAATTTGATCAAGGAGGAGCATTTCATGGCTTGCGGAGCTAAATGACACATCATTCAATGTTGTTTGGATTGTGGTTGACCTTCCCTAAGATATACACACCATTCCATTCATTTGTGAAGGAGCTCTACATGATTAGGTCTAACCTATCCATGTACACATGTTACAACTCTTCATTGGAGTTTGTGATCTTTCTTGGCCAACGTGAAGGGATCTTATATTTTGAAGATAATATATATTGATGTAATAGATTCCTAGGAAAGTAGTTGATCATTAGTTCATAGTTGATAGTTTGAATTCTTTGCAAAGGAAATTCAAAGCCAAATTCTGTGCATATTATGTAACTGTGCAATCAGGCTTGTGATCCCTAATTGTAAGCCCGCATGTTGCCCCCCAATTTGTATTTGAATTCTATGATATATTGAATGACTAAATCTGCATTTGTTTTACATCTTTGAGTTGCTTCTGTTGTGTTTACTCTAGCCGTACAGTTTGGACAATTCACTCTGTGGACCCTCCTAACTATTACTGCACCAAGTGGTATCAGAGTAAAAGTTTAAATCTTTGGGAGTGAAGTGAGCAAAGTTGGTGAAGGAAATCTATAAGATCTTGTTGTGAACAGATTGCCAAATCTGAGGTAGGTTACTGGTGTTGCATCCGATCGCCGATTGTGAGGCAATTGTCACCCTATAGCCCGATCACCAAATTTGAGGCAGTTACGCTTGATCTAAGGAAGAATGTCACAAAGGAGAATCCTTGCTATTGGAACAATGTGTGGAAGAATGGATGAGATGATCAAGATTATGAAAACCATGTGAGTTTGCTTTGATGTTATTGAAGAGGATAGGCGAAGAGGAATTACACCTCGACCTAATGTTGAAAGTGATGATGATGAAGAATATCAATCCACTGATCAAAATGAAGTAACCCTGAGAGATGAAGGAGAAGAAGAATCAAATCAAGTCAAGATGTTGCGAGCTATTTCAAAGATTGGGAAAAGACCTAGAGTTGTTGTGCCAAATTACACTGGCAATTTGAATCCTGAAGAGTTGATTGACTGGATAAATGACATTGAAGAATACTTTGAGTATGAAGAAATTAAAGATCCAGAGAAGGTAAATTTTGCAAAGACAAAGTTAAAAGGACATGCTGCTATATGGTGGAATGAAGTTTAGTTGGATAGAAACAAAAGAGGAAAAGAGAAGATTAAAAATTGGGATAGAATGGTGACAAAGTTGAAGAATCAGTTTATACTTACTGACTATGAGTTGGAATTGTTGAAGAGATTGCAAAACCCAAGACAAAAAGAGAAATTTGTGAAGTACACTGAAGAATTTCATAAGATGATCATAAGGATAGGACATAGTGAAACAAGCAAGGAGAAAGTGGCTAGATACATCAATGGACTGAAATTGAACATTCAAGAAGAACTAAGTTTGGTGAGGATGACAACCTTGGAAGAAGCATATCAGTTTGCCCTGAAGGTTGAAGAAAAATTGAACAAGAGGCATGATCAAAGATAGAGAGGTAGAGGAGGTAAATTTTAGAGAGGTAGAACATTTTCCAGAGGAGAAATATCATATGCGGAGCATAAAAGACAAAATACACATTAAAGAAGGAGGATAGAGATAACAATGCATACCAGAGAGATGACAAAACTTTCTACTACAATGGAAACCCTAGTCCATACCAGAGCGAAGGATACAAAAGAGAAGGAAGAGAACCTGATAGGAGAACATTCAGAGGAACTTATTTTAAGTGTGGAGGTGAAGGACATAGAGCATTTGAATGCAATCAAGGGAGTACAAGCAAGAGAACAGAGAATAGTGGAAGAGTAGCCTATGCGGAAGAAGAACCTATTGGATCACCCAGTTTAGTCGGTAAACATGACAAAGGAGAATCACTTGTCATGAGAAGAGCACTATTTCAAGTAGATATAAACGAGGAACCACCATAGAGGAAAAGTTTGTTTAGAACCAGATGCAAATCAGGAGGTAAATGTTGTAAAGTTGTAATTGATAGTGGTAGTTCAGATAATTTAGTTTCAGAGGAGATGGTGACTAAGCTAAACCTGGAGAGATTGAAACACCCTAAGCCCTATCAAATAGCATGGATTTAGGATGATCATAAGGTATTGGTGAGTGAACAATGTTTGGTGAAATTCTATATTGGAACTCATCGTGATGAAGTATTGTGTGATATTATGCCTATGGATGTTTGTCATATATTGTTGGGTAGACCATGGCAGTATGATAAAAAAGCTATACATGATGGGAGAAAGAATACATATACTATAGCATCAAATGGAAAGAGAATTACATTGATTCCTTTGGAAGATGATCCTAAGAGTGAAGTGTGTGGGAATGCTAGAATCCGTTTGGTAGATGGAAGAAAATCCCTGGATGGTTTGAGACATGAGAATATGTGTTATGCTTTGATCCCTCAGAAGCCTGAAACATTGAAGAAGGAGACTGAAGAATCACAACCAAAGGAGATAAATGAGTTGCTAATAGAGTATGATGACATCATATCAGATAATGTAATTGAAGGATTGCCACCAATCAGGAGTATCAGTCATCACATGGATCTTATACCTGGAGCTAGTTTGCCTAACAAAGCAGCACACAGAATGACACTAGTAGAGAATGAAGAATTGAATAGATAGATAGATGAATTGTTGAGGAAAGGTTTGATCAGAGAAAGTTTGAGTCCTTGTGCAGTACCTACAGTGTTAGTACCAAAGAAAGATGGAGGATGGAGAATGTGTATGGACTCTAGAGTAATCAACAAGATCATAGTTAAGTATAGATTTCCTTTACCTAGGATGGATGATATTATGGATTGTGTGAGTGGAGCAAATATTTTACAAAGATAGATTTGAAGAGTGGCTACCATCAGATCAGAATCAAAGAAGGAGATGAATGGAAGACTACCTTTAAGACAAATGAAGGATTGTATGAGTGGTTAGTGATGCCTTTTGGATTGACCAATGCACTGAGTACTTTCATGAGATTGATGAATAAAGTCTTGAAGAAATTATTGGGTAAGTTTGTCATTGTATATTTGGATGATATTCTAACTTTCAGTAAGACAAAAGAAGAACATTTGTGGCACCTGAGACAAGTATTGCGAAGACTAAGAGAAGAAAAATTGTTGATAAACATCAAGAAGTGTAGTTTCATGAAGGAAGAATTGGTATAATTGGGATTTGTGATTTCTACAGAAGGATTGAAGATGGACCCTGAGAAAGTGAGAGCAATTGTTGAATGGTCTACACTGGAGAGATTTGGAGAAGTCAGATCATTTCATGGATTGGCTAGTTTCTACTCGAAGTTCATCAAAAATTTTAGTTCAGTATGTAACCCTATGACAGAGATAATGAGAGGTGACAGAAAAGATTTCAAGTGGATATCAGGAGCAAATAAATGTTTTGAATTATTAAAGTAGAAAGTGAGAGAGAAACATGTATTAGCATTACCAAATTTCAATAAGGTATTTCAAGTAGATTGTGATACAAGTGGAAATGCAATTGGAGCAGTGTTAAGTCAAAAAGGTAGATCTGTAGCATATTTCAATGACAAGTTAAATGATGCAAGGAGAAGATATTCAATTTATGATCAAGAGTTCTATGCCATAATTCAAGCCTTGAAGAAGTGGAGACATTATTTGTTGCCTAAGGAGTTTGTGTTGTTTACAGATCATCAAGCTTTGCAGTATTTGAACAGTCAAGGGAAGTTGAATCAGAGACATATAAGATGGGCAAAGTTCATGCAGAGTTACACTTTTGCGTTGAAGCATAGGAGTGGGAAATCAAACGAAGTTACAGATGCATTGAGTAGGAGAAGGAACTTGCTGACAGAGATGAGAGTTGAAGTGTTGGGATTTGATGAATTGAAGAACATGTATGAGGAAGATCTTGATTTTGCAAGGCCTTGGAAAGCATGTAAGGAACCTATTGAGATAGATAGGAGTAAGTGGTTGGACTATTTCATTTAAGAAGATGTGTTGTTCAGAGGAAATCAGTTATGCATACCTAGGAGTTCAATGAGAGATAATTTAATCAAGAAGAAACATAGTGGTGGATTAGCAAGACATTTTGGCATTGATAAGACATTGACTTTGGTAAGTGAAAACTACTTTTGGCCTCAGATACATAAGGATGTTAGGAAATTTGTGTAGAGTTGTAGAGTTTGTCAAGTTACAAAAGGGAGTAGTCAAAATACTAGATTGTATAAACCTTTAACAATACCAGAGAGACCTTGGGAAGACATAAGCATGGATTTTGATAATGGGATTGTCGAAGACACGGAGAGGAAATGATTCTATATTTGTAGTGGTGGACAAATTTTCAAAGATGGCACATTTCATACCTTGTAAGAAGACAACTAATGTAGTACATGTGGCTAACCTATTTTTGAAGGAGATTGTGAGATTGCATGGATTACCTAAGAGCATAATTTCAAACAGAGATACAAGATTTCTAGGATACCTTTGGAAGACACTTTGGAAGAAGATGAAGACATATTTGAAGTTTAGTTCATCATTTCATCCACAAGAAGGTGGACACACAGAGGTAGTGAATATGAGTTTGGGAAACTTGTTGAGATGTTTGGTTGGAGAGAAGGCAGGAAATTGGGATTTGATTCTATCACAAGTAGAGTTTATATATAATAATTCAGTAAACATAAGTGATGGAAGAACACCATTTGAGATTGTGATAAGAACTAACCCTAGAGGAGTTGTAAAGTTGAGAGACATTAGCATGGAAGAAAACAAAAGTGCAAAAGTAGAAGAATTTGCAGGACACATGGAGATAGTGCATAAACAAGTGAAGGAACATTTGGAAAAGATGAAAAGTAAGTATAAGGAGCAAGCAGATGAGAAGAGGAGACACAAAGCATTTGTAGTTGGAGATGAAGTAATGGTATACTTGAGAAAGGAAAGATTTCCAATTGGGACATTTAACAAGTTGAAGATGAAGAAGTTTGGACCATGTAGGATACTCAAAAAGTTTGACTCAGGAAATGCATATGAAGTGGAGTTACCAGAGACATTGGACATATCACCTATTTTCAACATTGCAGACCTATACCAGTATCATGAAGCAAATTTTAGTGACAAATTTGAAGAAGACTTGAAGAAGCAGTTACCACAACAAGCACTAAAGTAGATTGAGGACATCTTGGATAGCAGAATTGGATGTAGCACCAGAGGCAAGTAGTACAAAGAATACCTTGTGAAGTAGAAAGGTAGACTAGAAGAAGACTCATCTTGGATTTCCCAGGCTAAGGTGGACCATCTTGGTTTTCCTCTAACCCCAACAAAATGAGGGACTCACTTTTTCAATAACCCCGGATGTCTGATGCAGGAGCATCCCTAGTTCAAGAGCAATCTTGCATCAACCAAAAACATTTGCATTTTAGTTTGTTTCTTTTCATTTTCTAGTTTAGTTCAGTTAGTTCAGTCAATAGAAGTTTCTGTATGTTGGCCTACATTCTACCGCAGTTGCATTTTAGACTTTTTATTCCCTGGTTCATGTTGGTCTGGATGTCAAAAGAGCAGGCGTTGTTGACATTTTAGGGATATTTTCTACCTTTTCTTCAAATCCAAAATCCTTATGCTCTGCACTAGCTTCCTACAACTCCTCTCTGCAAGATCTAATACCTGTCACCCACAATCGCAAGAGAGGGGTTGGGGGTTGTGGTGTTTAGGAGCTTGTCTCGATCAAGCCCTAGAATGGCATTCAAGCCTTCCAACACCGTTGCTAGATAGAGAGTGTGTGTCCTTGTAGGACAGAGGCAAAAGAAAATGATAAATGATTGAAAACACAAAGTAGATGTCACCTTAGAGGTGAAGCTCTCATGGGGAGATGAAGATCTTTCACGCTATGAGGAGATGGATTGATGAAGACAAATCTGCAACAAATATGAACAAACACAACACAATACTACTCTGCAACACAATGAAAACCTTGAATATCCTTAGTACAAGATCACAAGTTTACATTATCCATCTATTTGTAAAATGAAGTCCTAAACATGCTTATATATGCATTCCCACTATAATTTCACAATTCAAACTTAAGATGCTGACAAGGGAGACCTTTAACAGTCACTTTGTCGACATTTAAATTTTGGGACTCGACAAAATAGGGTAGGACAAAGGCATGGGTGCCCTTATATGGGCACCTATTTTAGCACCTGATTAAGGTTTAGGATCCACCCTTAGGTCCAATTTGACATGGGTTTTAGGGGATTTTGCTCTGGGATTCATTTCTAAGATGCATGATTAAATCTAAAGGACCCATGAGTTAAATTTAGGAGGTAAAATAATAGGGGGAAATTTTACGACATAACATATACTAATGTCTGTATTTGTTGGGAAAAATCAGTGATTGTTAGCACATGTCACCTTTGGGGCATGGGCTCTATGAAAGCTTGTGTTCCCTTTTGTGTTTTCAACCATACCTTAAACATGATTGCTACTGGCACGTGGGAGCAACCACTTTAAGGTGGGGGTATATATTGTGGTAAATGCTTGGATATCTTAAATATTGTGATCAAGTGTGTTTGTGAATGCTTCCTTTTCATCGTAAGGCATCTCTGCGATGCAAGTAGGGATGTGTACTTTGTTTTTTTTTGCATATACTTACTTTTCACTGTAAGGCATCTACGTAATGCATGTGGGGTTGTATACTTTGTTCATATGCTTCCTTTCCACTGTAAGGCATCTTCATGATGAAGGTGGGATTGCATTTTGAAATCCCTTATGTGGAAGGTGGGATTGTGTATTCCCTTGAGTGGTTACACATCCTTTTAAAAGTCCTCTACAGAGGCGGGGTTGGATCTTGAGTTATTCACCCTTAAGCATGTCTTTGGCATTTATGGTAGCGTAGCTTTACTGTCAGGTGTGTTTGGCATGTTTTAGATAGAGGAGCATAGTGATGAGCTCCTCCCTATCACCCATGTCTGCTTTATTTAAGACATAGTGTGTCGACAACATACTCTATGGTTCTTGTGTATTTCATGTGTTTTCTGTGTGTCTTCCTTGCATTTCTTACATGTTTTAGTGGTGGCACATAGTGATGAGCTCCCTACACACCATGTGTTTTGCATGTTTTGTGGTGGTGCATAGCGATGAGCTCCTCCCATGTTGTGTGTTTTATGTGCTTTTCATGGCGACATGTAGCGATGAGCTCCCCCATCACTTAGTTAGGGGTATATAAATATATAATTGTTTATTCTTTGCCTTGTGTATTGCATGCTTTTACTGTCTTCTTCATGTATTGCATGCTTCCTTACTGTCTTCTCAGTGTTTTGCATGACTGTCAAGTGTTTTCTTATGTTTACCTAAGCTTGGGGGCTAGAAATGGTTCTTCAAACTTAGGGTGTGTCTTTGCTCTAGTGTTTGATGTGTTTGATGGGCTTCGACCATACTTTAATGCATGTATTGATCATAAGATCATACACACATTAAAGTGGGGGATAAATGTTATGTAGTAAAAAGTGGACCCTTGTCTTTTTACCTCCTTGTTTAGCTCCTAGGTCCCCATGATAATATTAAACATTCAAATATTCATCTCGATGCGAAATTGTCAGAAACCAATGTAAATTGGGAATAAGGAGCCCATGTTTAATCTTACCCCAGACCTAAAAGGAGCCCTTAAATTTGGGTGCCACTACCCAAGTCTCTCCTGATTGGTTGGGGCAAATTTATATGCATGTTGGCATAAGACCTCTAAAAAGGTTTTTCTTTGTTGGCTCTTTTAGTTTAATTTGATGAATGTTAGCTGGAAAGCATATATAAGTGTGTTTTTGAAATCACTATGAACCTAGATAGAGATATCCAACTTGAAGAATTAGAGTAATAGTATTGAAAGCATTCATTGTGATTCTAGAGAATATTTGTATTGGCTTGGTGTGTTGTTGCAGGTTTTGAAGTTATCATCTACCTCTCCTTATGAGTTGAAGAGCATTCATCCTCCTAAGGGTTTCATCACATAGGTGATATCATTCTTGTTCATCATCATTTGATTTCATCTCAACAATTTATGTTTAGCCTCTACCTTGCAAGGGCACACTCTCTTTATCAAACAACGGTGTTGGGAAGCTTGAATGCTATCTCAGGATTTGACTGAGGCAAGTCCCTAAACACCATAACCCCTAAACCCCTTCTCTTCTTCTTGCATGCAAGTTACAATTGTGAGATCTAGAAAAGTGAAGATATAGGAAGACTGAGCAAGGATCAGTGTTTCAGGATCTAACAATAGTTTGGGAATATTCCTCTACAAAAGACTTGGGTGCGACTGCCCTAGTCTTCCTACCCTTTTTGGCATCAAATCTAGCATCAGGATAGTCTCTGCAACATCTTTCCAATTTACAGCTTCCAAAGATTCAACTGTTCAGGACTTGGGGTGGTCTTGAAATAGTCCTCTAACACTCCTTCTAGGACATAGGTTTTGATATATTCTTGATCATTCTTGTGCAATTAGTTTCTGGTTATCTGTTGTACATTTTCTATTATACTTAGATCTTTGTAAATCTAGGGTTTAGTGCATTGATTGACCTAGGGTTTTGTAAATGGCTTGATTAAATTAGATCTTTCCATAGCACTCCTAAGTACAAGACTTGTATATGAGTCCACCTTCATTTGGTAGTGATTTGGCTCAATCTTGTCCTTGAATGTTATTGTGGAAGAGGGTTTTATCTCTTGTGCATGCTAGTCTTATCATTCATCTTTTTTTATACATAATAGTTATCAAACTTATTAATATCAGCATGGATACCCCAATTTCTAATCATCTTGATTTCCATAAGGCTAGGGGGGACCTCAGGGGTTTTCAACTTGCAAATGGAAACATTCTCAACAAGGAGTTTGGAGAAACCAAAAAACACCTCCTTAGGACTTTTCGCAGCATACAGAATATACGGTTGTTCCTCTCCTTCCACAGACTCCAACCTATGTGAGGAGGGATCTGACTCTAGAGTTCTTTAATCATAGGGTGGGAAAAGGGAGAGTTCCATGCCTCAACAAATAAGGTCAAATTATTACTCATAACCTAGTTTATACCCAACTTTTGCATTGGCATTTACCACACTTCCCTAGAGAAGTCATAATGGAAAAACAAGTGGGAAATCACCACTTCCTCCTTTAAGCATAGCACACATCTATTGGTGATTTGGAGAACTCTTCTATTGAGGTTGTCTTGAGTGAGGATCTTTTTGTGAGAATTTATCTACCAGAAAGAATTGACCTTAGGAATCAAAAAATGATTCTAAATCATTTTCTAGAAATTGTTTCTAGTGTCAGGGTCTAACAATAGTCTATAAGAAGTTTTGACTGAAAACTTGTCTCTATTGTCTTGAGTCCAAATCATCTCGTCTTCTTTAGGAAAAATGGGGATTTTAAGCTTATGAAGTTTCTATTGTAGATTAGTGGCAGCCAAAATTAGGTCATTTTGATTGGGGCAGCAATTTGATAACTTCCTCCACTATTTACCACCCTCAATATGTAGAATATAATTAGAAACCTCCTTCACAAAGAAGTTTCTAGCAAAACATTCAAGATTGCTAAATGTATTCTGATTGGTGAGTGGTTGATCATGTATCCAAGGATCCTCCTAGAACCTAATCAAACCACCACTACCAAGCTTCCACTTGATACCTTTATGAAGAAGGTTCCTAGATTTAAGCACATTGTTCGATATAACTGAGCCTTTGGGCAATCCCACTTCTACCAATCTCCATATTATGCAAGTATTTACCTTTCATAAATAAAACCCAATCCTTACTGTCCTTAATAAGGCTCCACCCCACCTTGTCTATTAAGGCTTTATTCATGAGTTAGACCTTTCTTATCCTAAGACCCCCATGAAACTTGGGGAGGCAGACCTTATCCCAACTAACAAGGGCCATTCTTTTCTTCTCTTCCACTCCAGCCCACAGAAAGGTTCTCTAAATTTCCTCAAAATTTTCAGCCAAGTAAATAGGCATCTTGAAAAGAGTGAGAAAATATATGGGGATACCTTGAAGTGAGGCTTTAAGAAGCTAGAATTTGCCTGCCTAGCTGAAAATTTTTCCCTTCTAGTCAGCCAATTTCTTCTGAACTCTTTCAAGGACATATTTCCAAAAGATAGTGGTGACTTTTTTCACATTCAAGGGAAGCCCAAGGTATAAACTTGGCAGGGAAGCACTAGAACAGCCTAATATGTCCTTGATTTTCTACTGTAAATTCATATTAGTGTTAAGAAAATAAATATGGCTCTTCTCATAGTTAATGCATTGGCCAGAGACCCTAGCATACTCATTTAGAAGTTGTTTCTAGTTTCTAGCTTCAACAACCAAAGCCACTCTAAAAAGAATAGTATCATCAAAAACTTGTTGAATAGAATAAGGGTCAACCATAGTAGCATCCTTTATGCCTTTTAAATCACCAAGGAACTTGGTTTGTTTACCTTGTTAATTTCACAATGTACTATTGGAATAATGATTTTCTTAGGACCTATTTAGAAAATTCTAAAGGTTAGGTGGAGTGACTTCACTTTGATAATAGACTAATCCTAAAAGTTATGGGAGATGTTATGATAAATGAAATTAGTATTGATGTAATCTTTAAAGGTTAGATTGGATTAAGGGAAAATTTCTTGGAAATAACTTCTAAGTTTGAGAATAACTATACAAATTCCATTGTGATAATCAAGTGCAACACTTTATAAACTTAATCTAATAATTCTTTTATTTTACTTGAACCATGACAGTTGTAATAAAGTAATTTCTTCTCAATTGAAACACTCTTAGTGGGTATATAAAAAAAAATTGTCTCATATTTTTGGGGTTATTACATAAATAAAGAATCATATGATTTAGAGTTGGAACCAATAATTGATAATGCACTAAACACTAGAATTAATTTAGAACTTAAATAAAATAATAATAAGGTACTTAGCTCTTAATATGATGGAGATACGACTATTGTAGATGTTTCTAACTAATTTGCCATTGTACTAGAGGATATGAATCTATTAGATGATGATTTTGGAGTAATGAAGTTTTCTATTAACTATCTAGTCCAATTTTACAATTGTGGGTCTAGTCTTCTCTTATTTGGACCTCTATATAACCTATTCACATATGCATTTGTGATCTATAAAAACTAACTATAAGTGTTTAGGATGATTATTGAGAAGTTTGCTAGCTAAGGGATTTGCCCTTGGTCAAATCTCTAGGCATGTTAATTCAATGACAATGAATAAAGATGGAAGATAATAGGCAATCATGTAATATGCTCTTAGAATCTGGATGCAAATGTTGATGTAACACTCTTTTTGTATTTTTGCAATTGTTTTCTATATGTACTCAATAGATCCTAGATTAATACTACATAATTAAAATGAATTAGAGTTAGTCCTTAAATACACTACCCAACATGTAATTTAAAATAATTTGCACTTTAGTTAGCTCATAACAACTAGTAAGTGAAGGAAGGAAACATAGGTCCAATTTAAATAATTTGAATATAAAAGTTTAGAATTTAGATCTACATATGTGGAAGGGTGAATGCAGGATCATTATGTGCCAAACAATGCCCCTAAGTAGCAATGAAAATGCTAAAAATAGACTTATGTAACTTCACATATCAAAAATTGAATACATTATCTACATAATGTGAAAATAAGGTAGTAATAAATGTTGTAGGATATTGAATGTAGTTTATGGTATACAACTTTTTTATGAAAATTTTAAAATTGATTTTTTGAATATTGGATATATCAATGAGGCACTACTAAATTTTTTAAAATAGTGTAAAAACTAGGTGTCATTCTGACCAACCTAAGTATGAGCAAAAGAAAATATTTTTCCTCCAAACTTTGGATTTAAGTAAAGGAAACATGGGTGGATGTGATGCATTTTTTTAAATTTTTTCAATAAATAAATATTTTTTAATGATTTTTTTACTGTGACTTTTTAAAAATATAAAAAAAAATTCCGGCCAACCCAACTTGGTCAAGAATATATGAAATTTGAAACTTATTTTTTAAACCTATAGCCAATAAAGCCTAAATTATGAAACATGTTTTGGATTTAAAAAAGTATAAATAGTTTGAAAGTTATGAATGTGTTTCCATATGTGAATCAATTAGGAAATTAGTAATAGTGTATGTAGAAAATTAATAATAATTACCTATTAAAATTAGAATCTTGATAGTTTACACAACAAACCCTTTTTGTTTTATTAAATTTAGTTACAAAAAGTTTGTCAGGTTCAAGGATGAAGTCATGGAAAATTTTAGGATAACACTAAACGAGTGATTTTACAAGTTTCTTTGGCAAGTTTTATGACTCCCACTTTATTAAATTTAAGGTAATCCCAAGGAATTTTTGGAAGGAATCTATATTTGAGTTAGAAATATTAACACTTTTTCCATCCAAATCTAAATATATCTAAATTTTAGCACTTTTTCATCTAGTAGGATTTTTTTTTGGCATTGCCACTATTTGGCCCATTATGATCTTGCACTCACTTAGAAGCATCTTGGTCAATTCTACACCCATAAACTTAAACTGCGATGGCAACTAATAGATTGAAGAGACAAGTCTTGAATTTTAGATATGTAAAAATAAAATAAGACTAGGATAAAATTATTTGCCAACTTCCACACAAGAATTTACTTACACAATAATCAATACATAAGTTGAAAACATAAGGTTTAAAATTTAGGGTTCTTGGCTCTTCTAGGGTTTTGTCTTGGTTTTTGTTCTCTTGATGTCATACTACTTCAACTTCATTCTGAAGAAGGATTTGGCCTTATTTTTTTACATTTATTGCAATACCTTTTAGGTTGCCACACCTGCAGGCATTTTCTACCCCTTTAAATGGACTCAACCTTTCATAACTTCACATTTGTTGTTGGAGTTGAAGGTTTAATGATGCATAATAATGGCACCCCCACTCAAGTGACCCAAGAAGTTTGTTTCCAAGGTGCTCCATGAGGTATGTCCCTTGAAACATCCCTAGATGTTGTTCTTTCCATTCCAAAATTTGATAATGCATGCCATTGGATAGAAAACTTCACCTTAATAGGATATTTTGTGAGAAGATTCCCCCTGAGAGCATGCTTAAAGATTGGGTTAACAAGGCTTGGGTCTTGCATGGGATTCACCTTGAAACTATGTAGTGCCTTACCAAAGATTTTTTTTGTTGAAGTCAACTACATTGAGGTTATTCTTAGCTATGCCCCTTAGTTCATTCATTCTTCCTTGCTTGTTCTCAAACCTTGGACTTGAGATCTCATCATCTCCAATGAGAAATCTCTTTGAGTCTCTTTTTGGGTTGAGTTCCCTAGGTTACCCTTTCCATGCTAGAATTGTTTGAGCCAAATAGCCATTGTTTAGGCATTGTGGTATGCATTGAACTAGAATGGTTATACTTGGCTCAGTCCTAGAAGTAAGCCTATTTAGAAGTGGATCTTTCAAAAGATCTAAAGGAGAGTGTGGATATGTAGATTGGATAAATTAGATACGCTTAATGCATTCTTTATTTGAATCTTCCTAACACTTGTTATCAATGTCAATATTCTAAACATAAGATTTGGGACTACCCTTTTGCTTCTTCCCATCCTTAGCCTAACACACAACTTACTTCTAGGTTACTGCCTCTTGCAAAAAATGGAAGGTTAGTCTACAATGGTTAGCCACAAAGCTAGGAACACTTGAAATAATGGTCCTCCCCCTAATCCTTCTTCAAGCTCTAGGGTATATGATTCAAAAATTGTTTTAAAACCTTCAAACATAGGGTTATCTATTATCTCTCCTCCTAGGGAGACATCTAGTGAGGTGAAATTTGTTTATGCACCATTAACAGTGTTATTGTTGTCTTAGCCACTGGTCAACTCTACCTAACATGATTCTCCTCCCCCATCTTCATAGTAGAGATCCTATAGCCTGCTAGGGTGATTGGTAGAGGGAGAATATGTTCTAGAAAAATTATGACCTATCTAGCTTTCCTTTCAAATAGGTAGCTTCAATTCAGAGGATGATATTTTGTAGAATAGTTATTTGGCTATTGATAAAATGGATAATGAGGATATGACTCTCAATACTCATTTATAATTACATTTCTTGGAATTTTCAAGGTTTTAAAAACCTCCCATATAAGTATTTCATTCAAGATGCTCGAGTTATTTTTCTAGGTCTAGACATTCTTTATTTACAAGAGGTTAAAATTTTTGGTTATTTGTTTTCTATAGCTTGCCATGTCATTTAGTCTTCTAATCATTTTTGTGTAGTAACCATGAAGCAAATCAAGGTGGTGTTGTCACCTTTCACTCTCCTATGTGACATCAACACTTAGTTGACCAATTATGTGACCCCACCAACCAAGTGTTGTGGGATCTTTTCAACATTAATAATAATTCCTTTAGAGTTTATTAATGTTTATGCTTTGAATGATGTTTTTGAGAGATCTTTTCTCTAGAGATGGATTGCAAATTCAATGTTTGTCACAAATTGGTTTTGTGTGGGAATTTTAATCCATTGAAATGGCCTATGATAAATGTGGGGCATTGCCTGTGCACTAGATAGCTAGTGAAAGAGAGGCTTGGTTTTTTATACACAATAAATTGGGGATATTTGATCCCAATATTAGTTGCCACCAAGATTATATGACCTGGTATACATGGAGTAATCTCTAACTAGGGTTTGATAGGGTACTCAAGCATCTAGATCAATTCATACTGATATCTTAATCTTTTTCTCCTTTGCTAGCAATTATTCCTTTCCAATGGAGCCTCTAATGGACATTGTCCTTTTAGACCACTTTCCAATATGGTTTTGTATTGAGTGGAAACTTGCCAAACCCAAGGCCATGAAGAATCATTTTTTTCTAAATACATCATTGCTTAATCACAAGGCCACATCAACCCATGTTTAATGTTTTTAAAATTTGGAACCATATCTCATGCATGAGATAGTATGGATAGCCTGGTGGTTCAATGATTCCATCACTCATGTTAGATTTAGGATAGACAACTAAGAGGGGGGTGAATCAGTTGTCAAAAACTTTCTCCTTAATACTTACTTAAATCATTTTCTTCATTTAGTAGCATAATATCAAATCAATCATTGAAACATAATGCACTCAATTAAGAGAAAAAACACTTTAACACACATGACACCAAGATTTTAACGTGGGAAACCCGGTTAAGGAAAAACCACGGGGTGACTAACCCAAGATTGTATTCTCTATTAGAAGAATAGAAAGAACAAGATGGCACATGCCAATTAGGGCTCACTACCCAAGCACACTGCTCACAAGAGGCTCACTGCCTACAGGAGACACATTGTCTATAGAAAAAATAAGTATTACATACTTGAACTAAAGAATAGCATCTTCACCATGCTTGAGTTAGTTCCATTTAAGCCCAATACTTCTGTTCTTCCCTTCGCTTACTTCACTCACCACACTCTCATCCTCACAAGCATATTTTGAAATGACTTACAATTCCTTATTTATACAAGACATCGACTTAGGGATAATCATCCAAGTCAGCAAACATTACAAAGAAAATACAAAAATACAATATGATTAATTACAAAAGACTTCACGTGGATCAACACTCTATTGGCCATATAAATCTGAGACTTCAATCTTCCTCTAGGAACACGTCATTCTTCATAGAACATCTTCAAGATCCTCCGTAGGATGTGTAACTCATCCGGTCAGCTTGACTTAGGAAGAAGATCATCATCTGGAGGCAATTCTTCAATTACAAGCACAATCTTCAATGTGGACCACCAACACGAACTAGACACAATGCAAAGACCTCCACAAGCTTGCCTGAAACACCAAGAACATCTGCACTACTTATGTTTATTGAAATCATTCTCTCCTTCATCCAGAACCTCAAGAACACAGTCTGTCATCATTGTCATAATGGAATAGATGCTTGTGGACCCCTAGACCATGAACCAATTGAGTTGTTACTTCACATTGACTTCCTAAACACTCCACCAAATCTGCAGAACTAGATATTGCATTTTCAGATCTCACCGGACCTATCTGTATCACTCTGTCACCAATGAACACTTACCAGAACTAGTTTTAATTGAGTGGCCATAACTTCTTCAGATCTTCATGCAGACCTCTGAAACCTTTACTGGATCACCTTAAGACACATATCTACAAACCCTTTGAACCATATCCTCTGATCTTCATCTTATCTGGGATCTTTGCCTTACTACCTTCACTGTTCCTCTCTGTTCCTGATTGGGACTTATTTTCTCAATGTCCTTAGCACAAAGCTCATCCAATACTTATCATTAATGCAACATGAGTATGTTGACATCAATGACAACACTGATTAGGCCCATACTTGCAACAATCTCCCCCTTTGTCATTGATGGCAACATATGATGTGAAAAACTATTTTAACCATCAAGACAAGAACTTCTCTTTACTGATATAACTCCCCCCATCAACAACAATCATTCACATGTCTTCTCTTCCTTTACTACTCCCCCTTTGATCAGCAACTACTTGTTTTTCACATGTCTTCTCTCCCCCTTTGACATCAATGGAAAAGGGCTTATACTTGCATTACTTCATAATCATACCAATTGTTCCCCCTGAGTAACAACTTCCCAAACATCAATCTGGACCACAAGATATGACTATGAGATCCACTAGACTGATGCACAATAGTGCACCTTAATTTAGAACTGGAGGGGTAATAACCCCTAACTTCTCCTTGAGATACTCAAAGAGTCCTTAGGTAGGGGTTTAGTAAAGATATCTACAATCTAATCCTTGGAAGGCACAAACTCCAATTTGACTTCATCCTTGTTCACTTGCTCTCTCAGAAACTTGATGGATATATGTTTAGTCTTTGAATGCAACACCATATTCTTTGATATATTTATTGCACTTGAATTATCACAGAAGATTGTGATAGGTTCTTCATACTCCACTCTGATATCTCTTAGCATTTGCTTCATCCATAATACTTGAGTGCAACTACATGTTGCTGCAATATATTTTGCTTCTGCATTGGATAGAGATATTGCCTCTTGTTTCTTGCTCAGCCAAGAAACCAATCTATTTCCTAAAAAGAATGCTCCACCATTGGTACTCTTCCGTTCATCCACATCTCCTACCCAATCCACATCAGTATATGCATGCAGAGAGAAATCATGATCTCTGGGATACCACAATCTAAACTCAATTGTCCCTTTTAGATACCTAAAAATCCTCTTGATTCCCATGACATGAGATTCTCTAGGATCATCTTGGAATCTTGCAACAAGACCAACAACATTCATAATGTCAGGTCTAGTTTGAGTGAGATACAATAGTCCTCCAATCATTGACTTGTACTGTTTCTGATCAGTCATAGGAGAGTCATCATCTTTGCTCAGTTTACATCTGGTTGCCATGGGAGTATTCATTAGTTTTGAATCTTCCATCCCAAATTTCTTCAACAATTCTTTCACATATTTGGTCTAAGAAATAAAGATTCCTTTCTTTGTTTGAGTGATTTGCAAACCCAAGAAGAAATTCATTTCCCCAAACATGGACATCTCAAATTCACTTTTCATATGATTTGACATACTATCTCTTCCTCCAAAAATGATATCATCAACAAACACTTCAACAATCAAGATATTTTCATGATCAATCTTGAAATACAAATTACTATCAGTAGTACCTTTGTTGAAACCAATCTTCAAAAGGTGCTTTTCATACCAAGCTCTTGGAGCTTGCTTGAGTCAATACAGTGCTTTCTTCAACTTGTAGACCATATCACCATGATCAGACAATTGAAATCCATCCAGTTGCTCAATGTAAACTTCTTCTTCCAAGTCACCATTTAGGAAGGTAGATTTGACATCCATCTGATATACTTTGAAATCCTTGAAGGCAGCAAAGGCAAGAAATATCTGACTACTTCAATTCTTCCCACCGGAGCAAAAGTTTCTTCAAAATCAACTCCTTCTACTTGGGAGTACCCCTTGCAGACCAATCTGGCTTTGTTTCTGACTACTTCACCATCTTCATTTAGTTTATTCCAGAAGACCCATTTGGTTCCAATCACGTTCTTATTTTTAGGTCTAGGAACAAAATCCCAAGTGTGATTTTTCTCAATTTGCATCAGCTCTTCCTCCATTGCTTTAGTCTAGTTATCATCATTGCAAGCTTCATTCACTGTCTTAGGTTCAAGCTTTGAAATCAGACAATACTCTTCTAATCCTTGAGCAATCCTTCTTCTTGTTTGTACACCTGTGCTTTTGTCACCTATGATCTGATCTTCAGAATGATTCAGTCTTACATACCTAGGAACTTTGGAAGTTTCTTGCACTTCTAATTCTTGAATAGGTTCATTCAAACTTATCTCTTCTTTCTGATTTACTAGAACATTCTAAATCTAAATTTTAGAAGGAGCTTGGACTCCTTGGATCATAGCATCATTCTGATCATCTTCATCATATTCATAGAACATCAAAGGTTTTTCAATACATTCATCAACTTTCACATTGGTACTTTCTATAATCTTTCTCAATCTCTTGTTATAGTACCAGTATGCTTTGCTTTGAGTAGAATAACCCAAGAATATTCCTTGATCACTTCTAGCATCAAATTTTCCTAAATCTTCATCTCTTTTGATGTAACATTTGCTACCAAAGACTCTGAAATACTTCATAGTGGGAGTGATTCCAAACCAGAGTTCATAAGGAGTCTTACCGGTATTGTTTCTGATTTGAACTCGATTAAGAGTGTAGGTTGCAATGCTTACAGCTTCTCTCCAGTAGATCTGAGGCACATTTGCTTCCATCATCATGGTTCTGGATGCCTCCTAGATGGTCTGGTTCTTTCTCTCCACTACTCCATTCTGCTGTGGTGTCCTTGGAGTAGACAACTACCTTTAATCCCATGTTTCTCATAGAATTCTATGAACTCACCAAATGTGAATTCTCCACCTCTATTAGACCTCAGACACTTTAATTTTAATCCAGTTTCATTCTCTACCATAGCCTTGAATATTTTGAATTTCTCAAGAGCTTCTGATTTCTCTTTTAGAAAGGTCACCCACATCATTCGGGAATGATCATCAATTAATAGCATGAAGTATCTATCACCTTGCACACTTCTAATTCTTGCCAGACCACATAGATCAGTATGAACCAAGTCCAATAATCTGGTAGAAGATTGTTCCTTGCTTTTGAATGAGACTCTGCTTTGTTTCCCCAACTAACATTCTTTGCACAAACTATTTGTAGGTTTCACCAGTTTTGGAAGATCTCTTATAGCCTGAGTGTTGCTTATCTTGATGATATTATCAAATTTCACATGACACATCCTTCTATGCCATAACCAACTCTGATCAATTTTTTACAAATAGACAACTTTTACCAGTACCAACTAAATGGAAGATATTACCTTTTGTTTGAGTACCGGATGCAATCTCTGTTTTGGAACTTTCAAAGATCTTGCATTTTCCATTCTTGAATTCGAGATCATAGCCTTTGTCCACCAATTGTCCAACACTGAGAAGATTGTGCTTCAATCCTTCAACATACAGTATTACTGATTTTGTTATTTCCATCAAAAGAAATAGTTTCTCTACCTCTGATTCTACCAGCAGAATTATCACCAAACTTACCACTCCTTCATACCTTTCCAAATCTATTAACTTATTTTTGTCACCTATCATATGGTGAGAGCATCCACTGTCAATGACCCAATCATCCTTTTCTTCAACTTGGGCAGCCAGAGCTCTTTCTACAAATTTATGATTAATAGATTCAGAGGGCATTGGATCTTCTTCTTTGATGGCAATAAACACCTAGTCACTTCTAGATTTGTTTCCCAATTTTGATTCATCATCTGTTACTTCTTCATCATCATCTTCATGAACATAGTAACATTTCTTTGGGAACCTTGATCTATTAGGATTTGGCCTTGAAAATCTTTCCAGACATCTTGAGGCAAAATGACCAATTTTATTACAGTTAAAACATTTAAAGGGTAATTTTCCTTTATACTTACCAGATCCTCTTGGCATTCTTTTTGCAATAAGGGCTTCAAGTTGAGTAGCTTCTATTTCATCTTCTTCCAGGTCTTTTCTTGCTTTCTCATACCATGATGGTTTCTTTGAAGAGTTCTCTCCCAGATTAAACTTTTGTTTCCCTTTAATAGAAGCACTAGCTTTGAATGCAGATTTAGTCTTGGGGGGGCATCTCCAAACTCAGTCAATTCAAATGCAGCCAATTTACCAACCAATTGATCTCTTGTGATACTTGAAATAGATTTGAATTCTTCAATAACAATAACCTTGTACTTGTAAGAGTCAGGAAGGGATCTGAGAACTTTGCCAACAATCTCATCTTCATCTAAGACTCCACCAACACATCTAATGCCAAAAACAAGCTCATTTACTCTTGGCATAAATGTGGTGATATTTTCATCTTCTCATCTTCAAATTTTTGAATTTTTGTTTTAGACTCTGTAGCTTGACACATTTGACATATTTGTCTCCTTCATGCAGAAGTTCTAGTTTTTTCCAAATCTCAAAAGCAGTTTGTAGGTCAACAACATTTGTCAGCTCTGAATTAGACAAGGCACTTAGAAGAGCTTCTTTGGTCCATAGATTGTTTTCAGCATCTTTGATTTCATCTATGGTGCTTGGACCATTTTGTGGAGGGGTATACTTCTTTGAAGCCATGATCCGATACTGCATTCCCATACATTGCAAGTGACATTGCATGCAACTTTTCCACAGAGTAAAATTGGTTCCATCAAACCTCAGACTATCTTTCTTGTAGGATGACATCCTAGATCTCCTCAAGCGGTTAAGCTCCTTTTAGAGGAACTTGGCTCTGATACCAATTGTTAGATTTAGGACAGACAACTGAGAGGGGGGGTGAATCAGTTGTCAAAAACTTTCTCCTTAATACTTACTTAAATCCATTTCTTCATTCAGTAGCATAATATCAAATCAATCATTGAAACATAATGCAATCAATTAAGAACAAAAACACTTTAACACACATGACACCAAGATTTTAATGTGGGAAACCCGGTTAAGGGAAAAACCACGGGGTGACTAACCCAAGATTGTATTCTCTGTTAGAAGAATAGAAAGAACAAGATGGCACATGCCAATTAGGGCTCACTACCTGAGCACGCTGCTCACAAGAGGCTCACTGCCTACAGGAGACACATTGTCTATAGAAAAAATAAGTACTACATATTTGAACTGAAGAATAGCATCTTCACCATGCTTGAGTCAGTTCCATTTAAGCCCAATACTTCTTCTCTACCCTTCACTTGCTTCACTCACCACACTCTCATCCTCACAAGCATATTTTTAAATGACTTACAACTCCTTATTTATACAAGACATCGACTTAGGGATAATCATCCAAGTCAGCAAACATTATAGAGCAAATACATAAATACATTATGATTAATTACAAAAGACTTCACACGGATCAACACTTTGTTAGCCATACAAATCTGAGACTTCAATCCTCCTCTAAGAACATGCCATTCTTCATAGAACATCTTCAAGATCCTCCACAGGATGTGTAACTCATCTGGTCAGCCTGACTTAGGAAGAACATCATCATCTGGAAGTAATTCTTCAATTACGATTACAATCTTCAATGCGGACCACCAACACAAACTAGACACAATCTAAAGACCTTCACAAGCTTGCCTGAAACACCAAGAACATCCGCACTACTTCTGTTTACTAAAATCATTCTCTCCTTCATCCAGAACTTCAAGAACACAATCTGTCATCATTGTCATAATGGAATAGATGCTTGCAGACATCTAGACCACGAACCAATTGATTTGTTACTTCACATTGACTTCCTAAACACTCCACCAAATCTGTAGAACTAGATATTGCATTTCTGGATCTCGCCAGACCTATTTGTATCACTCTATCACCTCTGAACACTTGCTGGAACTAGTTTTAGTTGAGTGGCCATAACTTCTTCATATCTTCATGAGGACCTATGAAACCTTTACTAGATCACCTTAAGACACATATCTACAAACCCTTTGAACTACATCCTCTGATCTTCATCTTATCTGAGATCTTTGCCTTACTACCTTCACTGTTCCTCTCTGTTCCCGATTGGGACTTATTTTCTCAATGTCCTTAGGACAAAGCTCATCCAATACTTATCATTAATGCAACAGGAGTATGTTGACATCAATAACAACACCGATTAGGCCCATAGTTGCAACAACTCATACATCCCATTTCCTCCGCACTTATGGTTGCCATCTAGCACATTTCTATTATTGCTCATACAAGGCTACCACCTCAAAGCTCTATCAAGTCACTACCTCCTTAGAGGTGCAACCTTTTGACTTAGCTACTTAGTTCCACGTGGTTCAATGCTACCACCAAAAGTAGGTTGCAAATTATCATTCTATGCAATGAGCCTAAATCAAAGTCTAACTTCATTGGCTCAAGATTGGAGACAAGGTCTCTAAGGAATTTTTTAGGTCCTATGTTCTAATCATACATCTCAAACCATCAAGCAAAACAAGGAAAGGAATTAGCTTTTCAATGGGCCTTCTCACATTTTACTATCCTTTGTTTGTCACTATGAGAAAGTCTTTACTACTCAAGATTATACTCTAGCTTAGAATGTTGCTTTGTAACAATGACTTAATGTGGTTCCTTGTCAAGTTTCTAATTCCCAGTATTCTTTGTGATCAAGTTCTCACTAAAAAAGACTTGTGGGAGGCTATTTTTTAATGGATAATGATAAAGCCCTTGGTTTGAATTAATTTTCTTGTGAATTTTATAAAAAAAATTGGGACATAGTGGGTGGATACCTTCACAAAGTCTATCTAGAGGCTTTTCATAATAAATATTTAGGAAACATAATTAAAAACAGGGAATATCAAATTCATACCTAAAGCTAGTGATCCTAAAGAAATCTACAATTGGTGGCCTATGAATTTGTTAAATTTTTTAGATGCAATCCTTGCAAGGGCTCTTTCTCTTAAGCTTAGGCATCTTCTCCCTTAGTTGGCCCAACTAGAACAAACTGGTTTTATCAAGTCATGATACATCCTTGACAACATTATTACTATCTAGGAAGCGATAAAATCAATCCACCACTCTTAGTAGCATGCAATGTTTATCAAAATTGATTTTTCCAAGGCTTATGATTGTATTGAATGGTCTTTCATTCTTATCATGCTCCAAGGGCTTTATTTTAGGTCTTGTTTCCTTCATTTTGTGTATATGTTGCTTGTTGATTCCTTGGCTTGCATCACCATTAATGGTCAATAATCTAAGACATTTGGGCTTTTTGATCCATCTAATAGGGTTGTCCTTTAGCCTCAACAATTTATGTGCTTGCAATTGAAGATTTTGGTTATTTGTTGGTTAATGCAATCTCTCACAAGCTTGTTAAGGGCATTGCTTTACCATATTATTATAGCCAAATGGTGAATGGTCATTTTGTTGATGATTATTTCCTCACCCCTGTTGAGGAGGAAGCTAATGTTAGATAGGCTCTCCATTGTCTTGATGTGTTTTTTCTAGGCCTCTGGTTCTAGTATTTAATGGCAAAAGACTTGGTGTTACATGTATTCCTTCCTTCCCAAACCTGGTTGGTTAGATAATTATGCCTAAAAATGGATTGATCATGGGGACATTAGTCTTTCTTTTTATGGATCCCTTTTCTTTTCAAGGTTATCATGTTGCCCTTTTGCAAGCTATTATTACTAGGATTGAGAAGATATTAGGCTAATAGATCACCAATCCTCTTTGTTTTGGCTAGTAAATTTTAGATTTGTTCCAAAATTCTTGTTGCCACTCATATTTATTATTCTTCTTGTTGGGTACCTCCAAATGCATCTTCTCTAAAAATTGAAAAGTTGCTTAGAGATTTCCTCTAGGCCTCCAGTGACAGACATCAAGATTTTATTTTGTTGTTTGGGAATTCTATTGTGCTTCCCACAATGTTGGTGGTTTGGGATTACTTTCAATCTATCATCAAGGCATTATTTTATGTGCTAAATAGATTATTAGGGATTTGGAATGGAATGATGCACATATAACCTATCCATAATCCTACCACCATCAAATCCCAATTTCATGAACATCATGAATCTCCCATCCCTCCATCTACCCAACTAGAGAAGTCTAAACAAACACCAAGCAAAGCTAAACACTCCTCCCTCATCACACCATCCAAGAAAACCTAGCTATGTCAAGAGTCTATTCCAAAGCATGTCAAAACATATCCCCATCCAAATCAAAATCCAAATATCCCATCTAATCTATTTCATGATCCCTTACCACCTCTTATCAACCCTATCCCCAAACCATCACCCTGACCCCTTAGTTCTAATACCTTTACTTGTGGTGGTTCTCTCATAAAAGAAGAACAACTTATATCCCACCACCAATCCCTCCCCATCTCAAATAAGACGTGAGTCTTGTTTCCAAAACAAAAAACATTGCATTGCTAACCACATGCTCCAAAACATGAATTATCAAGGAAAAGGTTTGGGCCTTCATGAACAAGGCATCTTGGAGCCCATACATGTCAAAACCCATTCATGATTGCAAGCCCTTGGTTAAACATTTCAAAGAAAATAATTCAAAATTATTGGTACCACCTTTGTGCCTTCTAAGAGAGCTTCTCCCAATCCAAAATAAGTGTCTCTTGTCACTCCTTCAAAATGTTTGTCTCCATCCCCCCTCCTCCATCATACCAATCAAAAATGTTTGCCACTATCCCTCCCCCATCTCACCGTGCTAATCCTTCCATCCACAAATACCCTAAATGTTTCATCCACCAATCCACTAATCCTTCCATCTGTAAATCCCCCATCCCTATTACCCATCATAAGCATCCATTACCTCAAATCCCTAATCAAGACCAACAAATGCACACATCATTTGTTTTATTCAAAAATGTTGAAGCTATTGCCACCCTTATGGGATTCCAAGATAATATCTCCCCATGGGACCACACCATCAACCTTGGAAGAACTTTGGATGCCTCTGCATATAAATAAAAAAACCCACAAAAATAAAAAGATCACCATGTCGACATGCAAAAGTAAATCTAAATCGGATCCAAAATCCAAATAAATACAATAGGCCACAAAGGCCCACCAACCCAAAAGAAAAAAACAAAAACCATGTGGGTTCCCAAGCAATAAATCCTAGTGGAGCATCCAAATCCACACTTCAAAAGTCCCATTCCATCTCTAAATCCTAAAATCCCTATCCCTCGTCCTACACCCAATCAAAAAAGACTAAAAATCCTAAGTCCATTTGGGTCCCTAAATCCCCAAAATAGCATTCCTAAAATCCCCTATCCTGACCCCACAATCAAAAATCCCCCCATCCCCATGCAACCCAAATCTCCATCCCCCAAAATCCCACAACAAAATCCCAAGATTCCACATCCATCATGGTGTGTTCAAATGTTGGTCCTAGTTCCTCTTGACCCCATGACATTCTCTCATGCCTCCATCACCCCATCCTTTCATAATCAGATCCACTATCCCATATATATCCATCCCTTCGCTCTCATGCATGCTTTCACACAATCCATCCATCCTCCATCTACCTTTCCTTCTATTCCATTCCCCTTTACAGCATGCCCCTTATCAAAGCTATGATGGAACCATGCTTACCTCTTGGATAAGCCCACTTAGCAATCAACAAGGTTTTTACCAACCTTTGAATGTACTGACCATCGCCATGGTCCATATGTCATCACTATTCAATGGGATCCTACCACCCCATCATCAAAATAGATAATTGAGTCTATCCATCCAAATCTCATATTATCCACTCCATCCTAATCCACCCAATCTCAATCCTCAAAGAAAAATATCCAAAAAAAATTAGAAAATTGCCAAAAAATTAAAAAAATCAAAAAGGTAAAGAGAAACATCAGCCAACAATGAAAACCATTCTTATGGCTCCTTGGACAAGTACCATGATGAAAACCCCTTCATGGGTATCATGTGTAATCCACTATCAAAGAGCACCCTACACTTGGGGGCAAAGCCTCGCCTATCCTATCACTCTCATCCACCCCATCCACTATATATCCACATCTATCCTATTGTCTTCCCATCCATTCACCATTCCCACTTGACAAGTCTAAGGGCACTAATGTTAAAATATGATTTGGACACCTCTTGGCATACACTCATCCATTACATCCTCCCTATCATGCATCATCACCAACATTGCAGTGCCTCATCATGAGAGACATATCTAGAGTGGGGCATATTATTCCTATGTGACGTAGTCCTTGGATATCCCATCCAACCCCCTCTATATAGCCATCATGAATCCCCCATCTATTCCATCACCTATAGTCTATTCCTCCATCACCCCATCCCAATCACCTCATAGTCCCTTCACCTTAGACTTAGTTTTCCCTTGTCATTGGTATCAAGATAAAGGCTATCCACATGTAATCCAATGCAATTCCTCACATCAATATAATTCTCCTAATAGTCTAAACATCACACACAATTTGTAATCTACACATATCTTTCCAAGCAATCTAAGAAAGTCCTCCAATTGCATCCATCAATCTTGTTCCTAGCCTTGTTACAAACCTTGATCATTTTCAATCACCATCATTGGGATATATCGTTCCCAATCCTCTTTTTGTTCTTGGGATATATTATTCCCACATCAATAATACTATCCATCCTCAATCAATCAATTCATCTTTGGATTCTTAGGTCGACCAGGGGTAACATCGTGTTTTCCTTTGTATCATTTTGTACTGCATGCTTGTTTTATTTTTGTATGCATTATCATGTTGTCTTACATCTACATCGATCATTTTAGCCTACCTACCATAGTAGTATCATGGTGCTATATTGTATAGGATTGCTTGTGACATCTTTTGTGTGTCAATTCTATGCACGAGACAAATCGTCACCCTAGTCTTTATACCTTGGTGCATAACATCAAATACTATATCAATTAAGGTTTCTCAATCCAACACAACATGACAAATCATTCCACCCCATCAATTTGCAGCCGCCCTTTTTTGTCATCCTTCTCCATCCAAGCTATTCATCCTTATCAATTTCTACTCTCCCCTCCCTCTCTTCTATCCAATCATCTTGCATCCCTCTCTCCCCATCTATCTTGCATCATTTCATCCATTTTGAGAGCACACCCATGTTCTTTACACATGCCTGCCCCTCTCGAGCGAGCATCACCATCCCTATCATCAGTCCTCCTTGTTACTCCTCTTTCAAGTCGTTGGGGCATCATCATCCCTAATCCAATCATTTTCCTCCAAAATCAAAATCCTCTAATCCAATCAAATGCTATGTTTTATTTTTCTTTGAAATGATGTTATTGTCATAACACCACCTCAAAGAGGGGCAAAATGTAGACACTTGAAATTGTCTCATCACTATTCTAGCCTTAATTAGTGCATCACTCGACTATTTCATCTATAATTAATTGAATAAATTCCTATTTATTTGATTAATTATCAAATTTTCATCCCAACATTAATTAAATAATATAAATTATTATTTAATTAATAAAATCACTATTCATTTAACCCTATTTCTAGAATTAATTAAATAAATTCAATCATTTATTTAAATAATCATCCCTCTTCCATAGTCTAATCTTAGATAAATAGATTCAATTATTTATTTATCTAAGTCCCTCATTCTCATCCCAAAACTTAAATAAATATTCTATTTATTTAATTCTCTATTTTGTCCCCTTTTCATTAAGTTGGCTAAAACCAATTAGTCAACTAATCACACACTTGCACAATCCTAAACCATAATCAACTCATTCAAACCGTACATATCCTCCAAAAATGTACATAACTCCTTTTGGGAATGGGCCTTCTTACATGGGTATGGGCAAGTACTTTACACATCCCTCCAAAGGGTACCCTTGGCAACCTCACCATCCACTTCTTCCAAGGAGATCATTCACCATTGATCTCCCTTGAATATTAGACCTCCACTTGTGCACCAATGAAATTATGCCACTTGGAGGCTCCTAATAAACCCAATCCTCTAAACCAATCTCAAACATTAATCCTTTGAATCAATCTCAACCCTCCATCAATCCATCCAAAAATCTATAAATTGAACCTCATGCAAGCCATTTTCAAGACTTTGTGGAATTAAAAGTTATGCTATAGGTTTGAGGAGCAATCAACATGTCAACTATCAAGGGGCACATCCACAATATCATAGGTTTACATTTTGGGTTGTTTATTTGACTTCATATTATGTTATTATGCATTCCCATTTGCTCTAATCAAAGGTTTCTTATAATTTTGAATAGGATAGGTTAGCATAGTTTAACTTGTTCTTTCATGTTCACTTTTATATGTACACACAATCTATAAATTATTCATATCTAGGATAAAATTCTACCCATATCATCAAATATGGTGTGCACATGGCTCAATAAGTCATATCAGTATAGGAGCATGTTTAGTCCATGCATTACTACAAGCCATGGAAGATTTCATAAGGAAAACCCATATAGGATTATCAAACAATACCAAACGACATGGGAAACAAACACAATATTAATTCTAATGAAGAGGAAGGAGATAAACAATGAAAGGTGACTTCCTTGCATGCATAACACACCATCAAGCCCTACCTAGAAAGATCATGTCGACAAAGACATCATGAAGACACCCATGGCCATTAAATACTTTCCAACCTACTAGAGGAAGAGAACTTTGAATTTGGAATGATTAGGAAATGATAATGACAACATAGAGAGGAAATAACCACTAGTAATAAATCTTCCAAAATCATGGAATCCATAGGGTTTGGCATATATGCCATTAAGTATAAATTTGGCTAAGATCCATGGTCATGGTAATTGTTGAAGAGTAACAACATCGACCAAAAGTCTACATGTCTCCATATGGGCATGAGGAGCATTTCCAAATTCAACTTAGAGGGCCAAACCATTTAGGACAAGGTAGACAACCCCACCATAAGCATAAAACATGAACAATTGCATGATGAAAACCCTTTCTAACACCAAGGTATGTTTAGGACATGCCTAGACAAAATGGACCAAAAGGACTTAAAAGAGATAGCCTTCACTCTTGCAATGTGTAGATAGGCATACCCTAGACCCACAATGTAAATCCTAATAGAAAATAAAACATGAGGATATGACCATAAAAATACACCACATAGTAGGGTACCACAGGCCACCACAAACACAAATCCACATCAAACTAGCAAATATATTGTTTATTTTCAATGGTACATTTTATTTTAGATTATTTAGCTCAAAAGAAGGAATGTTAGGAAAACCACTCCTCAATTCATATGTTTTTATTTGTTGATCTTGAAGGTAAATCTTGTGATATTCAATTTGGTTGTGGTTTTATATCAAGCTTCTTGAGTAAAAATCATGTTACCCTTGGTGACCTTGTTGTGAAATACCAAGTATACATTTTTTCATTAATTTTTTTTTAATTGCATCTTAGCAATATAGACAATCATGTGTAAGTTTAATTTTGGTGGCATAGGTTTTTACTAAGACAACAAGGGAACTGGGGTTAACATTCTTGGTGGCCAAGTTTGATATCATTCTAGGGATTAGATTTTAGGAATTTTTTGTTGCCAAGCTTGTTCCTGTTTGGTCAATATTGTTTGCTTCTTCTCTAAAATGAACTACTTGATTGTGTAAATTTCTTAGTCTGCTCATGTAGTGCAACACACACCAAATGTTGTCCTAGTTCTTTTGTCCCCTTCAACAAGTTAAATTTTTATGATGCTTTTAATCTTATATTTGTTTAGCCTTTCATCACCGCATAGCTCTATGAAGTTTTCTAATCTTTTAATTGAAATGTTTTTTTCTATTTCTCAATAAGTATAACGTGGTTGACTAAGGCCTTCTCTAAAAGCTAGTCTTTTTTTTTGGATGAATAGGAATGAAAATGAAGAGAAGGGCATGGAGATTGTGTTTGGAGGTGTTGATCCTAAAAACTTCAAGGGAAACCATATATATCTACTTGTTACAAGTGTTGGAAGTATGTTGTAGACTATCCATGTTGTATAGTTGGTTAAGGTTATGGAGACTAGTGATTAGAAAAATGCAAATCATTTTACAAGTAGTAAGTTTAGAAAAATTACGTCAACAATTTTTTGAATTCATTTTTTCAAAAAACTATTGGATGTATGCATGGTTTTTTTAAATTTTACTCACCATTTTAAAGCATTCTACAAATTGTAAAACTACTTTTTGGTTTTCCCAAATATCAGCACATGCATAAGGGTTGAGGAAGAGCTTTATTATTGTATTATAAAGGGTTGAGTTTTATGAAATAGTGAAGAAGGTTATTGTGCTAGGTTTTTAATCCAAAGGGTTTTCCTAGGCGAAATATTGTGGACTATGTGTTTTTTTATCTACTTTAGATTTTGTATACATTATTTTTATTGTACAAGTTTATTGGACTTCTTTTTCTTACAACAAGAAAGGAATATTGGCCAACACGGTGTAGGATGATTTTGATTTTCTATTCAAAGGTTCATGTATTCTTTAATAGGCCATACTTTGGGTGGAAAGTCATAAATTCTTCCACTTTTCTAACTCATTCTTTTAATTTGTTTCAATTTATGATGGAAGACTTTCTTATTAGTGGTGAATCAACAAGTGATAATGTGCTCTCTAAACCTTTTTGCTGTGTTATAAGAGATCAATATTAGTATAATAACATTTTAGAAATATAAATGATATTTTATTACAAGATTTTATATATTGAAGGCTTTCTATTCACTATATTTGTTGAACTTTTCTTCCCTAAGGGTCATTCATTCACTATATCTAGTCAATTAGTTAGAATGCCATTTAGTTTGTAAATTGCTTATATTTAAAAAATTGTATTGTATTATATAGTATAACAAATATAATCTAGAGAAGTTTAACAAGAGGTAACTCAGATAACTCTAACACACAATGTTAATACCCTAGAGGCAGAGGATGTAACAAATTACTCTTGGGGGCTTTCAACCCCCAAAAGTAATTCTTCCATGTTTTTGGTATACATGTGATTCTCATTTTATGAAATATTATCTATTTTTGTCAATTATTATGGATTAGTATCCATGTCTAGAAGTAAGCAACATGCATGTACATTTATGTTTCAAGTGGATCTCTCTCACCACTTAAATAGCCACAATGTGTCATCTATTTAAGCTCTTCATGTATCCATTGCTTGAAATATCTAATATTTTGTTTTACAATAAAATTTAAAACAATCTAGACAATTTTTCACATGGAAGTAACTTTATTTGTAGTTACTTAGCCTACTACATAGGAGGACAACTTCATATCTTATTCTCTTCATATTAATTAATGATTTTGCATAGCAAATTAATGGATCAGTGATAATCTAGCTACAAATTATATGAGTTTATGTTATGTTATATTTTAAATAGCTGATTGAAAAATTTATTAATGAGTCATAGCTCTCAACAATGCTCCAAGAATTTATTTAAAATAGCTAATAGGATGATTTAAATAGCTAAGGTTATCTTTTATCTTGTGTATTCTTTTTCAAGCCATTCAAACTATTACCTTTTACATGGAAATTGAATAGTAACTGTCACAATACTCGTGGGTGGCTAAGTTTGCAAGAAGGCTATATAATGACATATAGCATGACAAATTTTGAATATAAAAAATTCCTCTATTGTTGTTTTTGTATAAGCATCCATTGTTACTAGTAGCATGCTATATTTCAATAAAGTAATCTTACTTTTCTCAGAGATATTTTGTATCATCTTTCTTTGTTTTACGTAAGTTTCTTAGGAAGGAAGCTACCTAGTTTAACTATATCTTTATTCAACATAAGTTCTTTCACCATATTTTAATGATCTATTTATAACAAGTGTTTAATCCAAGTATAGTTCAGTTTTAATGGAATTGTAACTTTTTATTGAACAAGACGAAGTGATAGGCTTCTGTAAATTTAAATGATTTACATTTCTTTCTCTCATCTCACTTCTTAAGAAATAATTCATTTAATTCAAATTTCATGCAAGTGTTTTTTTATGGAAATTAATACACTAAATGTAAAGCACAAGCACTAAAATGAAAGTAAAAAATTGAATTCACCTTACTTCCTAAACAATCATTCTATTCTAATCGTGTTTTTAAAATAAAAAAAAAATTTAGTGTTTTGTGTTGGCTACCTAATATTTTTATCATTTGTAATGTTAGGAGTCATCTTTCCTTTTGTTTAAGATTAAAATAATATTTCTTTCTCCAAAAAATCATATTTTATAATACATGTCTCCTACTTTAGAATAGAAGTATAACAAATTTAAGAACTATGAGATATAAAATGAATTATTTCTATTGTTGCACCATGTATTGTAAAAGATGTGAAATCCCTACCATTGATGGTCAAGTTTGGGTATGTCTATATTTTGTCTCACCACTATTTCCATTATGTATGCCTCATGTTATTCTTCTAATTTTACCAAACATTTACTCTCATGGTGGCTTTGTCCCACGGTCTAGTTTGAACACTATAAATGATATATTTTAAATTATCTTTCCTTGTTGCATAATAGTCCTATTTATTGTTATGCCTCATTCCCTTATCAGTATGTTGACTTTTAATTTTCTAGAAATCTATCCACTCATCAATCAATATTTTCAACCCATTCATTGTGGTGCATACTTGGTTTGTTGTATGTAACATTTTCCCCATACATTCTTATCATTCATTCTTTTTGTTGCATTTTAGTTATACCCATGTCGATTCATAATTTATAATGATTGAGATTCTTCATGGATCCATTTCTTGTAAATCCTTTCCTAAATAAAATATTTATTTTGGTAATGCAGAGTTATCTTCTATTTCTAGGTTTGCAAATGGGTTGGCACCTTACCCTCTCTATTATATTGAGTAAAATTTGCTAGCAATTAAATATATTTGTGCATTTATAAAATGTTGAAATGTTAGGCTTCCATTATTAAATGGGAAATCAAGGTACAATGTATCTTGTGCTTTTTTAGCTCAGGATTGACCTCATGAACAATTTGATTATCTACCTCTTTCAAGAACATATTGCAAGGCACATATTTATGTAGCTTATATTAGTTGTTAATGTTACATGAACTCTAAGAAATGCACAATTTGGGTAGCATAACCAATCTTTGATTTGTTGAGATATTCATGGGCACTCTTTATTATAAAATAGATAATATATTTTAATTAAAGTCATGATGTTTCCATAGTTCATTATAGTGAATTCAAATGTTCCTGGAATAAATCAGAGATGCTTTGATTTGAGAGTAGCTTGTTTGTAATTTATTAATTTGTATTTTTGGATGAGTTTGCACAAGTGGTATGAGGACTAACATTTCGAATCTCACTCCTAAAATCATCATCAAGGAAAAGCTAGAATCCAATTATATGTATGTATTTGTAGTAGGTACTAGTGGAATGCATGGGGTACAATTATTTGAGAAGTCCATGGTTGAAACAATTCATTATTAAAAGTATGAAAATCAAGAATTCAACCAAATAGATAAAATCTTGAGATTCCCCTTCCATATTCTTGGATATTTTATCTAAGTAAATAATAATTCTAAACCAATTATATATTGTTCTAGATTCTCCCATACTTCATGCAAAAGGGCACCCAACCATGATTTAGATATGCACAATACTTGAAGCCCCTACTATACTTATAATAGGGACTTACAACTAGAGTAGGGTTATACTTATAATAGGGATTTATAATAGGAGGTTATTAGGGATGCGTAGGCATTGGTGTCTCTTCTAGTATTTGATGAACAAGATTTTGTGATATCTCATGGGGTAAAGGTGATTATTTTTTTTGTTTTTCTTATTACTTTTATGTTTTTTTGGTTGCCTACAAATTTTGTTTTGGGCAATTATTTATCAAAATTTAGAGTAGGACCTTAACCAAAAGAAAAAATCAAAGTCTTTAGCAAGGTACTACTTTTGTTGGGCCCTTAACCAGAAAACTAAACCAAGGTCTTGACAAAGATTAAATATCTTTCAAGCTTGTGAGGATATTTTTTAGAATTTGTGAGAATAGAACTCCTAACTTTGTCCATGTTGATATGGATCCACAACCAAATGATTGGATATGGTCTTAGAAAAGAATATATGCATTGAATTAGGTCAACTTATTCTAAAGGTTAGAGATGAGGTCTTGGGTACATTGGGTCTTCTAAGCTTTTCTCTAGGAAGAAAATGTATTCCATGGATTATGTTATGTAAAACATAATTTGTCTCATTGTTGTTATATCAAATATAATTATTATAGAAAAAATGATACAAAACACAAGAAACTTCCATGTAAGGAGCTAATGTTTTATAGTTTACTTGAAAAAATAGCTTTATACTTATTACATTGGATTCATTTGATGCATAAAACAACATGCAATAGTTAAATATGGTTTATTAATATTATTCAAAATGAATACAGTTGATGAAAATGATAAATTTGCCAATTAATGGACACATTTGGATTTGGGATGGACAAATTACCTTGTTGAATCTGATCAAATGCACAAGATGGAGAATTATTATATGGATAAGCTAGTAATTGTGTTCATATATTAGTTTCATAATTATCTTGATGGTGTTAATTTTAGTGATATAAATTATTTCTATGTTTTATTTTATAATAGGTCCAAGATTTTTATCTTGTAGGCAAGACAATAGCTATGTATTTTTTCTGATTAATACTCTTCTTGTTAATCCCTTACTCCAAATTTGATATAGGTATATAATGAGCTCAAGAATAGAGGAGAATATTTTGATATTATTTTTGTACCAAATGATGAGGTGAAGACTATTTCTCAAATATGCCCTAGCTAGCTCTTCCTTCTAGAGATAAGATTTAAAAGGACCTTAGTCACTATTTCCATATAAAAGGAATACCAACCTTGATCTTAATCGGTCCAAATGGAAAGAAACTAACAATTGATGCCATAAGTGTTATGTTTATATGTGGAGCAAAGGCTTGTCCTTTCACTACTTTCTAGATTGAAAAGTTGCAAAAGGAGATTGAAGACTTGGTTGAGAATTCGCCCAAGGAAATTGATTGCAACTAGAATGAGTACCCTCTCATATGGACTATAAAATATGAATTTAACTTTGATAGATGTGATGAGGAAGGAATTCGAAGGTCATACTATTGTAACAAAATTAACTTTGATCTTCATCTGATTTATGCTTTGAAGGATCAACAGCAGCTTGAAAGCAATGATAAGAAATAGAATGAAGATGGAACTGTTAATGATAATTAAAATCTAAAAGGAGTCGTGTGATGGATATGCTTGTTACAGAGGTTGAGATTTATGGCAATTAAGGTGGCTCTTTTTTTTGGTAAATAACATCATTTAAATTTTACCATTTGTGGATAGAGATGAATACATCCATCTTCCAAGAAAAATACTTAGTCTCATAGTTGAAATTATACTACCATGAAAATATTTTCTAAATTGTTACCATTATCTTTCATACTAGCATGTCTAGTATTTTAGTCAAGCTACTCTTGTCTACTCATGTATATAATTTCAGAATTGGAAACAAGCAAAATCCATTTTGGATCCAATCTAAAAGTGTGTTTGTTTCCTCAGATTCTTGATGTTATATGGTTTTCCTTATATAGAATGATGGATAATTACTTTATTGACTCAAGAAAGTTGTTCATGTAATCTATAACAAAGTTAAGTACTATGTTGTTTATATTTAATTTTGACACATGGATCATTTGAGAAAATGCAACTCAATTCTAATGTCATCTGATTATTAAGATCAAGCCTTTGTTTGACACGGTGTCTCTATAATTATAATACCAATATTTTGATGTTATTGTTTAAGGCTTTTCCTTGCCTAGACTTTGGGGTGTGATGCCATTCCACCCACTTTTTTAATATGGTGTAATAAACTCATTTAGACAAGTAATATATAAGACACTTATTCATAAAAAAGAGTTACTCTTAGTCATTTGTGCTCTTCTATCTATCCATTTTCTTTTTCATTAAGATTAGGCTCCTTCAAATTTAATGAAGAATCTCAATTATGATATTTTTTAATAAAACATACATTGATCCAATTGTAAATACTAGACCTACCTGAGAAGCAATCATCATGGTAATATGTACTAATGTGGTTACATGTTATATAAAAAATGTGGACTAAGATTTGTAAATTATACAAAGGAAAGATGGAATTAACTATTAGGAGTATGTAAATGTGTATTATCATATCTCATGAGATAGGCAAAATCTTTCAAGGAATCTTCTCAACTAAACATACATACAGTTTTCTTTGCAACTATTTAATCCTATTGCATACAAAACTTGTTAAAATGATAGATTCATTTTATAGGTCACTTCAATTTGTTTTCTATTGACCTCCTTGTCCTTTATTATAATTGAATAGGTTTTCAACCTTGAACCTATTTAGTTTACATCTCTAATCTTTTTTTATTAGATAGTTATGCTTGAAAATGTTCACTTTTGTAGAACATTTTTTAGTCTTTCTAGCTTCATTATACTTGGTATTTGACTATCACACCAAGTAAAACACCAATCAAATGTTTGTATTCTTTCTCAAGAACCATACATGGTCCTTGTTAGTTAAACCAATATAGTAGATGCTTCTATGGCCCCTTCTTATATAATGAGTTGTAATTCGAAGGCATGCTTCTTTGTTCTATATCAATATCAAAATTAGAATGCACATACCCATTCTCTCTTTAATCAATGGAAAAAAAGATAATTCTAGACTTTTCTCTTTCATGGTTATTATTGAAGTCATATACAATGGAAGCCAAAAATCTTATCTTCAAGGAAGAAGGCCATCCAAGAACATTGTGTAATGGTTCTTCACTTGAATCCACTCAGAAAGGTTCAACTTATTTGTAGTAAGTGCAAAACAACTACTCCCCTTCACCAAGTTGACTAGACAACATTTTCTTAAATTTTTATACCACAAATTTATTAGGCAATAATTAAACACATATTCAAGAAAACTACTTTAAGTTGACAAAAATGCACCATTAGTTTTATCCTTGGTCTAGAATATCAAGTCTTTTAGATATACATTGATCTAAGAAAATATCATGAGAAATGTTTTGTTTTGAGGCAACAGATCCACTTTTTGGAAGGCCATTTTCAAGATATATTATCTCATCAATATAAATTTAGTTGATAGGACATTCTTAGGATGAACTTTCTTGGTAACACAAAAAAAATTGGTCATCCAAAATTTATAGAAAACCATTCCATATGTTTTGTCAAAAATACAATTTAAGATGATGAGCTAGCTAGGAGTAGTTTTTGTACATTGATTTTAAAACTTCCAAAAATATCACTATATTTAGTAAACTTATTTTAATAAACCATAGAAAAGTTTAGCAATGATTTATTTAAAGTCGATAAGTTTATATACTATAGATAAGATAAGTTAAATCCAACACTTTTAGCTTTGGTGTGCTACTGATTGAGTTGTGGGTAGAAGGAAAAACATAGATTTTGGATCCAATCTGCAATTGTGTTTTGTTTCCTCAATTAATTTAAATGGGATGACATATCTATGAATATTGGCTTACATAATAACAATGTGCATGGTATCAAACTTGCAGTGGTAAGGAGTAATCAGATTTTATCTTTATTTTTTGAATAAATATTGCTTCTTAGTCTTTGAAGTGCTAAACCATGCTTTTAACTAAAGATGACATGATTATTGTATTTTAGCACCCCTCCTTCTATATAATTTACTAATGTGGTGCTTGTAAATCCATGTTTTGTGATATCGAATTATTTTTTAGAAAGCTTATACAACCTTCCAACTTTGAGGTTAGTTCATGCAAAATGCCTAAATATTGTGGGGATTGAATAGAATGGTCAAGTGGGTTTTAAAAAGAATGGTCGAGTTGGAAATATTTTAGTAAAAAATAATCAAGATTTTTAAGAAATGGAAGAAAATGACTTCGACCAATTTATGAAGTTCTACATTATTTGGACATTGTTGTAGTACTCAATAGAGATGTTCTATATTCATTATCTTTCACTTAATTTATTAGAACTATAAAATGAAATTTCTAAAACCTTCATATAATTTATGGTTTTTGGTAGCTCTCATTCAAATCCCTAGGCCTACCAAACTCCTTGGATGGATCTTTTAATGTGCAATCAAAACAAAGTTTGGCTTTTACAAACTACAAGGTTTTTTAGCAATCAAGAAATCAAATACAAAATGGTGAGCCAAAGGGAGTATAATATATTTTTAGGTAATATTAAAGCTTTAGATTATCATATATTTGAAAATGGTGTTTTTTGGCTAGAATAAAAGTTCTCTAAGTTTGTGTTTTGCATTCAATGGATGTACACGTTATTTTAACTCAATTTCCAACTAGATAAGATGTAGAAAGTTCATTGGTAGTTGACAAAATGATTTATATTTTATCGACATGAAACTTAAATTTAAGACTACCAAACTCTTATTCATGTTTTATTGTTAGAATGAAATTACATTGGGGTTTATATTTGTGTATTTGTATAGTGTAATGTTGATGGGGCATGTGGACTATGATGGACCATGATCTTTATTCAAGACTTGGTTTAAGTTATTCAATGATGGATTTAATCTCTATATGAATCTATGGATATGATGATGGTTGAAGGGTTCTTATAGGTGGATTATCTTAGGGCATTATCTTACATAGCTTCAAAGTTGTGGATGTGAGATAGTTGAAGATGATGAGGATTTTTCTTCTGTGTTGATTTTTTCTTCTATAGACACAACCCAAGAATATATCATTCCATTTTGTTTTCCATGATTCATAATAGATTAGAAAAAGGTTTAGGAATATTGATTAATATGTTTAGTCTAGGTGAATTTCACATGGCACAACATATGAATGTACTTTAGGATTTTGTGATTCATGTGCAGTGTATAAAAAATTGTCATCTTCAAATAAATATATTAGTATATAATGTATGTTTCCATTTTAAAGGAGGATTTAAAATTTTCATAGTTTTATTAACATTTCAATTTGAAAAATATCATGAAAAGATGTTTATTTTAGTAATATGTATCATGTTATCCATTTGTTGATTGATTAATTAGTATATTAAGCTCAAGAGCAACTATAGCCATTAAATAATCAATTTTAAGTGTTCAAAGGTGACCTATTTAAAATGGTGCATTAGTTGGCCATACCTTGGACATATATAAGTGAAAACTTGCATTATTTTTTTGTATATACTCAAGTGTATCCAAAGGACCCAAACTTTCCTTTGGGGCTCTAGTATAATACAGAACAACTCAAGCACAACAAATGTGAAATAAAGGTGACTTTCTCTGATGAATGTGATTGTTATCACACTACCATATTTAAAAATTAAGTAAATATCAAAATGTACAAGGATAATCTCGATGAAGTAATGAAATATTGTATAAGACTAGGGATTCCCAACCCTTCACAAACATCCCATAGAAATTTCCATTTCCTTCTAAATGGATAAGGCAAAATTATTAAGGAAATATGTTTTTGTACTAATGTTTCTCAAATTATATCAATGGTTGGTTTGGTGTATACCCATTAAAATTTCAAAATCCATTGAGAATGAGAAAGCAAGAAATGAGAGAAGTACAAACTATCACATTTTTTGGTTAACCATAGGGTAAATTGGCAACAAATATTATTAGATGTTGAATTAAATAGTGCACAATTATAATGACATTTTTTATATGAAGCTAGTTGATTATGAAAATGATTATTTTTTTAATAATGAGGAGGATATTAAAGGATCTTAAATTACATTTGATTATTTGAATGACATTGAAGATATTTACACTAGAAGCCCCCCTCCTATAGCAAGGAGTGCAATGGACAATTTAGTAAGGCAAATAAATTTTAAAAACAATAGAAACTACATGTGTTGTATATGTTAGGATATTGTTGTGCCTTGAACACACACCTCATTTTGCCAAATGGAGGCCCCCTCTTTTTCTTTGGCTTAGAGTCTCAACCTTTGTTACTTATGATGACGAGAAGGTGAATTTGTGCTTAGAATGCATGATTTGCATCAAATTTGAGTTCTTGACATGTTTGCAGTCATTTGATGTTATGCATGATTGATTTGGAGATGTCTTGGGTGGTCTTGTGCTTGAAAGATAGCCATTTGTTGCCTTCTGCATTAAAATTGGGTGTTTTTTTTGCTCAAAAATCCTGTCACTGGATATTGGCCTTGAAATCACTTCTACAGGATGTGTCATGTTGAAATCCCTAATTTCCAGGTCTTAGAATTGCAAAATCATGCCTAACTCTACAAGATTTCACTAAGGGGTTCATATGCTTTCATTCTGTCACATGGTCCTAAAGCCCTAATTTGGCTAAGTCTGAAACCCTGAAAACCCTGAAAAATAGCTAAGTCTAAAATTTGGTAGAACCTCAAAATTCTAGAATCTACATATGAAATCCTATGGATCTGGAACCTATCTCAAACATCTTGAAAGTATATTTAAAAATATTTAAAGTATAAGAAATATCTTATACTTAAATATATTTTTAAATATACTTTCACCCTGGCCAATTCAAAATCTAGCGCTAAAAATGACCCCAACTGCAAAAAGCACTAAAAATAGCTCCTACTGACTTTTGCGCTAAAATTACCCCCAATTGACTTCCTTCCACACTACCGCTAAGTCGACGGGCACCAAAAACCCCACTATGAACAATTTGAAGAAAAAGCGCTAAAAATAGACCTCACAAACCTGTGCTAAATTTGACATTTACCGACTTTGTCCGTGACTACCAAAATCCACACTAGTCAGATGGACCCAAAATCCCCGTCAGCTGCACCTAGAACGGTTAGTGCTAAATTCGCCTCCCATGGACTTGCGTGAGATTCACCTCCGACTGACTTTAAAACTATGATAGGTCTGTTGGACTTGAAATTAGTGTCGAACCTATTTAGCGTTAAAAACATCCTTCTCTGACCTGCACTAGAATTGCACTTCACTGCCTAAAGTCAGTCAGACCCAAAATTAGCGCTAAGTCCATGACACCCAAAACCCGCGCTTTTTGACATTTTGGCCTAGAAATTGAGTTTTTCAAGGAGCACATTGAATTTTCTTGATGGATTTGAATTGCATATCTATTTTTCATATCATGATGAACATTTTACCAAGTTTGTATGGATTTTGTTGCATGTTTTACGATAATTAATGCCACTACACATGAAAAGTTTGTGACCCCCAAAAATCTCATTTTTTACAGAAAAGGCTAGAAAAACATGAAATTAAAGTCTGCAAATGGATCCTAATGACTACAAAAACTCCCTAGATCAATATATTGGCCAAATGGGTACTCAAAAATGGTAAAAAATGCAGAAATCATGCAAAAATCACTAGATTTATGAAGTTGTCTATAAGGAAGCAACATTGACAATGGGTTGTTTTTGACTAATCCATGATTGCAAATGGACATGATTTGATCCAAATTGATGGAAAATGATTGTTTATGATGAAATTGATGCTTTACATGGTGAATTATAAGTCTTGGGGGACAAAAGAGCCAATTGAAGTCATCTTGGAAGGATGAACACACAGAGGTACATCACTGACCCAAAGTTGCAGAATTGACATTCTATCAACCAAATTGTTGTTCTACATGCAAAAGGAAGTCAGTATGATATCCAAGATGATGGAGATGAGCTACAAGAGCTGGGAGACACTAAAGATCATGACTACATCACTATTATTCCTACAGATCTAATTCATTGCACAAGACTTGTTCATAGCAATCCAAGTCATCCAGTCATGTAATGTTGGTCCAGCAAGCATCTAGATGGATATATCTTCATTAAAATGTGTAACATACTCCTCTTGATCCACTCAGCACTTGGAATCCCATGAATCCACATTAGCTCATGTTTTCAAGTGTCATGTGACTATTTTGGCTTTATTAGGCCTTAAAAATTGACTTTTCATCATATACAACCAAATGGGTATCCATATTGACTAGATTCAATGTATCTGGAGGCTATTTTTCATCTTTTTCATAAAAGACAAAGTGTAATCTAAGAATTGATATGAGCTGTTACAATTGCATTTATTGATGTAATCTGGACCGTCGGTGTTGAGTTAATCTCCATCGTTCATTTGAAAACTCGATATGCTGCTTTCCTATATAAAGGGCTATCATTTCCACTTTTTGGAAGAGAGATTTTGATACCGAATTGTTGACATTATACCATTTGAAGTAATGCAAAACAAGTTTCTACAATTGTCTTGAGAATTTGTATCTTGTATTGGCTCATTTTGATTTTCATGGTTTGCTTCTTGCTCTCCCATAGTTCGTTAGTTGTGCTTTATAATGTTATGGTTTGTTGAAAGTATTTGATGAATGCTCTAGTCCATACTTTTGGTTATTTGCTGATGGTAGATAGCTGTGTAAATTTAGTCTGGACTTATCAGTTGTGCTTAGTTTAATTACATTTCGTGAGTTAAGTTGTGCCAGTCATTGGGTATTTAATGAATTAATGTAATCTCAAAATTTCTAGATTTCCATTGAAGATAGTACCATTTTCTGCAGTGCTGCAACACCTATTTTAGTTTGGTAACTCAGAAAACTGGTTAAGTTTCAGAGCATTCATCTACTTAAAGTAAAATCTATGCATTGTTAATGTCACTTAAGATTCCTCTAAAACCTTATACCTTATGTATTTTCTTAAAAAAAAACCTTGGTTAAATTAGGAATCTCAGCAGCATTTCACATTGTTTATCAGTTGAAATCTTGAAGGGTTTATGTGTATCTTCTATTCCAACTTCAAGATCTTTAGATTACATGTAAGACCCCTTGCTAGCACAACTAGACATTCTACTGAAGTTATTCCAAGCAAGCTAAGACCTAGCTGTATTATCCTTGGAGTAGTCTTACCTAGGGTAGGATACTTTTCAAGAGAGGTGTGAAACCAACAATCACACCTACGTTGTTGCATGCTAAAACACACACCAATAGAATCAGCGCTAGAAGGAGGGCCGAACAAAGCCATTGTTGAACCAAGGCCATTACTGACCAAAGCCCTTACTGAAACAAGACATTGCTCCATTCATTAAAGATCTATTTTTTATTTTATCTGCATGCCCCTCTCTTCTAACGCATCAATAGAATTGGCGCTAGAAGGAGGGTTGGACAAAGATTTTATGTAGGTTTTCGGTTTACTGGTTCACTATACATGCTGAAATGAAATGAATGTGTAGAAAATTCTGATCCAATGGGCACACATAAGGGTTTCAGTCATGAAATCCCTTCATTCTTTAGAACACTGTCACAGCAGTCATATCATGAAGAGAACTTCCAAGTGAACATCCCACTTTTCAAAGAAGTGTTAGATAGGCATATTAGAGTGAAGTATCCTCCATAAACTTTGCTTGATTTTAGTTCACCCCAGGTCTGCACTGTACATCCTAGAGAGTTGCATGACAAAATTGACTATTTAACTTTTCTCCAAAGGTTGGATCTACACTTAAAAGGACTACTCCCTATCTTTGAGATTTACAAGCCTGAAGTGGGATATAGGCATGATAGACATATTCATATTCAGAGCAAGACCTTGCAAGGAGCTACAGATCTTCCATTCATAAATGATCATGGTCAATAGGGCAATCTGCACACTGAAAAAATTGAAGTCCCTCAAGTTGTTCATCAAAATAAATGTCGAGACGATGAGAGCAAGCAATGCATGTGGTCTGTAGGTCACCCAACTAATGAAGATGAGGTCCATGCCTAGATAAAGCTTGGTTTTCAACCACTGGATCCAGACTATTCGATCACAGGATATGCTGTCCCAGCATGGCAAAAATATAATTTTCAGTCACAAGACAATGAACAAAACAATGTATAGGGTCAATTTTCTGCTGCTAAGTAAGTGGATGAGGTAGATGATAAATTAGATTTGATGAACAGTCATGTTGAAGATGCAAATCAGCATCCGAATGATTCACAGTTATCAAGTCCTAAGGCTGAATTTGCTGCTGCAAAGATGGAGAACAACAGTTCATTTTAGACTGTTAATGATTCTGGGTTGGGATAGCGGTATGATTAGATCAGATATGTGCAAGAACAAGAAGAAATTAGTCCTCCAAATGAAGAACAGTCATGGACAGCAATGCAGAAAATTGTTCCAATTGACACGCTTGAGCCACAATCTGATTGTTGGATGAAAAATGATCAAGCTTCTAAGTATATCAGCATGGTGAGCTACAAAGATCAGTCATATCAGATCACTGCGGTTACTCCCACAAAGTTTTCAATTGAATCAAATAAAGAAGAAGAATATGATACATCACTTCAAGGCATCATTAACATCATAAATCCAACTATATGCAAGAAGAAAGAGACCTTGTTGCTGCTGTAGATAGTGAATTGCCAACCCAATGCCAGCCCTTAATCCAAATAGGAAGATTGCTGATTGGTGCAGAGGAAGTTTTATCAAAGCATGTGACTTATTTTGATGAAGTAGATTCAAGTGTAACACATGTTCCCCATGTTGCTCCTATTTACACATGCAATGAAGAAGATCTCTACATGGTTGATGCTAATCCCATGATAAGAAATGAAAGTATAAGTCTGCAATCTGAGAATAAAAATAAAATAATCATGCAAAGTGATGGCTTGGAAGCTTTTTCATGTCAGTCACTTGATCACATCATTGAGTTGATATCAACAATGAGCAAGGATATGATGTTGCATGGGAACTCACTATAGGTGACAAACTTTGCTTTGGCCAATTCATGCAGAATTCATTCAGATGATCCACATTCTAAGGAAGGTTATCTAGACTTCACATTTTCTTGGGAAGTTGTTGCAGCATTTAGTAATCTAGTGGTACCTGATGCACAAGATATGACCCTCAACGAGCTGAGTTCCCCTAAAGATGAGAAGGTATTGGGTGCAATGCAAGAAGGTGTTGAACTCACATCTCTGATCAATAGTACTGCAAATTAGGTTGTATCTTCCCTTTCTCCGCTCAGTTCTAATTATGAATTTGATTATGGCGATTTAGGTAAGACAACTTGCATTTGGATTGATCATGGCCCTAATGAGCTCCCCCAATTGCTAATCCTGCATAATTGGTACTCTAAACATGAACCTAGCATGCCTCTACCTCACTTTTTAGAGTACAAAGATGAATTTACCAGACTTAGGACACTGACCTGCACCTTGTTACTTCTGCATGTCCTGAGAAATAAGTCATGGGGTAGTGTAAATACCTATTGTCCAAGATCTTTGTACCTAGTCTTACTTGTTTCTAGTTAGGTTTTAGTTAGTTTCTTGTTGTTTAGTTTAGTTTCTGCTTTCTATTTTTCCTTAGTTGTTAGTTGTTGGTAGTTGTTAGCTGTTAGTTGTTCTTTCTATTTTCTGTTTGCTTTGGTTAGAGTAGTTTGCTTTACTTTTTGCTTCTACACTTTCTTTTCTTGGATTCTCCATTTCTTGAATGTGGTGGCAGTTGTGCAAACCTGCAAGTGCTTCTTTGTTGGGTAAGTAATTTGGAATATTTCTTTGAGAAGCCAAGGTTTCCGTTTAGGTCTTGTCATTGGTTCCATTGTTATATCAAGAGATATGAAGTCTATTCATTGGAAAGGAATCATTAGTTGGTGCACCTGAAGTATTTTCTAACCATGTATCTCACACTTAAAATAATCCTAAAGTAGCTAAGTAAGTCTAGGTGATCTTGTGTTAAGTGAAAAAGTTCAGATTCCCGTTTTACCACCCACACTAGTACTATGGATCCAGATGAGAGTTGCAGATGGTACTAAGTACTACTAGCCTATTGGGTAAAGATAAAAGGTGTTTTTCAACATCAGACCCACTACAAAGTATCAATATGAAGATTATCATTTGAAGACTCTCACATGAAGACTGTTATCTAAAGATTATTAGCATCAGAGATCATCAAAGGCATTATCAAGAAAGAATATCATTGTAGAAGAGTTGTTACTAGAAGAATCATCATTCGCTTCTATCAAGGCTCATCACATCTCAGCATCCGAGCATCCTCCTGGTGGTAAAATGATCCCAACTTCATAGCTTAGCATGAAGGATCTTGGATGAACTTAGTTACCAAAGGGTGGGAATGAATTCCATTACACACACTTAGGTTTTCAGGATATGGATGGTTGCGCTGGTTAGTGGTCTTTGATTCTTTGATAAGGTATCATGCTTTCTCATCTAACATGTGGTAAACACAGAGATTCTAGATTTGAAACTGACATTTATCTTTGAAATGCTCTAGAGCATTTCCCAGTAGAGTCACCATTTGTTGTGCCTTGCACACACACCTCATTTTGCCAAATGGAGGCCCCCTCTTTTTCTTTGGCTTAGAGTCTCAACCTTTGTTACTTATGATGATGAGAAGGTGAATTTGTGCTTAGAATGCATGATTTGCTTCAAATTTGGGTTCTTGACATGTTTGCAGTCATTTGATGTTATGCATGATTGATTTGGAGATGTCTTGGGTGGTCTTGTGCTCGAAAGACAACCATTTGTTGCCTTCTGCATCAAAATTAGTTTTTTTTTTGCTCAAAAATCCTGTCACTGGATATTGGCCTTGAAATCACTTCTACAAAATGTGTCATGTTGAAATTCCTAGTTTCTAGGTCTTAGAATTGCAAAATCATGCCTAACTCTACAAGATTTCACTAAGCGGTTCATATGCTTTCATTCTGTCACATGGTCCTAAAGCCCTGATTTGGCTAAGTCTAAAACCCTGAAAAATAGCTAAGTCTAAAATTTGGTAGAACCTCAAAATTCTAAAATCTACATATGAAATCCTATGGATCTGGAACCTATCTCAAACATCCTAAAAGTATATTTAAAAATATTTAAAGTATAAGAAATATCTTATACTTAAAAATATTTTTAAATATACTTTCACCCTGGCCAATTCAAAATCCAGCACTAAAAATGACCCCAACTACAAAAAGCACTAAAAATAGCTCCTACTGACTTTTGCGCTAAAATTACCCCCGATTGACTTCCTTCCACACTACCCCTAAGTCGACGGGCATCAAAAACCCCACTGTGAACAATTTGAAGAAAAAGTGCTAAAAATAGACCACACGAACCTGTGCTAAATTTGACATTTACCGACTTTGTCCGTGACTGCCAAAATCCACACTAGTCAGATGGACCCAAAATCCCCATCAGCTGCACCTAGAACGGTTAGCGCTAAATTTGCCTCCCATGGACTTGCGTGAGATTCGCCTCTGACTGACTTTAAAACTATGATAGGTCTATTGGACTTGAAATTAGTGTCGAACCTATTTAGTGTTAAAAACGTCCTTCTCTGACCTGCGCTAGAATTGCACTTCACTGCCTAAAGTCAGTCAGACCCAAAATCAGCGCTAAGTCCATGACACCCAAAACACGCGCTTTTTGACTTTTTGGCCTAGAAATTGAGTTTTTCAAGGAGCACATTGGATTTTCTTGATGGATTTGAATTGCATATCTATTTGTCATATCATGATGAACATTTTACCAAGTTTGTGTGGATTTTTTTCCATGTTTTACGATAATTAATGCCACTGCACATGAAAAGTCTGTGACCCCCAAAAATCTCATTTTTTACAGAAAAGGCTAGAAAAACATGAAATTAAAGTCTGCAAATGGATCCTAATGACTACAAAAACTCCCTAGATCAATATATTGGCCAAATGGGTACTTAAAAATGGCAAAAAATGCAGAAATCATGCAAAAATCACTAGATTTATGAAGTTGTCTATAAGGAAGCAAAATTGACAATGGGTTGTTTTTTACTAATCCATGATTGCAAATGGACATGATTTGATCCAAATTGATGGAAAATGATTGTTTATGATGAAATTGATGCTTTACATGGTGATTTATAGGTCTTGGGGGACAAAAGAGCCAGTTGAAGTTGTCTTGGAAGGATGAACACACAGAGGTACATCGCTGACCGAGAGTTGCAAAATTGACAATATATTAACCAAATTGTTGTTGTACATGCAAAAGGACGTCAGTATGATATCCAAGATGATGGAGATGAGCTACAAGAGCTGGGAGACACTAAAGATCATGCCTACATCACTATTATTCCTACAGATCTAATTCATTGCACAAGACTTGTTCATAGCTATCCAAGTCATCCAGTCATGTAATGTTGGTTCAGCAAGCATCTAGATGGATACATCTTGATTAAAATGTGTCACATACTCCTCTTGATCCACTTAGCACTTGGAATCCTATGAATCCATATTAGCTCATGTTTTCAAGTGTCATGTGACTATTTTGGCTTTATTAGGCCATAAAAATTGACTTTTCATCATATACAACCAAATAGGTATCCATATTGACTAGATTCAATGTATCTGGAGGCTGTTTTTTATCTTTTTCATAAAAGACAAAGTGTAATCCGAGAATTGATATGAGTTGTTACAATTGCATTTATTGATGTAATCTGGACCGTCGGTGTTGAGTTAATCTCCACCGTTCATTTGAAAACTCGATATGCTGCTTTCCTATATAAAGGGCTGTCATTTCCACTTTTTGGAAGAGAGATTTTGATACCGAATTGTTGACGTTATACCATTTGAAGTAATGCAAAACAAGTTTCTGCAATTGTCTTGAGAATTTGTATCTTGTATTGGCTCATTTTGATTTTCATGGTTTGCTTCTTGCTCTCCCATAGTTCATTAGTTGTGCTTTATAATGTTATGGTTTACTGAAAGTATTTGATGAATGCTCTAGTCCATACTTTTGGTTATTTTCTAATGGTAGATAGCTACATAAATTTAGTCTGGACTTATCAGTTGTGCTTAGTTTAATTGCATTTCATGAGTTAGGTTGTGCCAGTCATTGGGTATTTAATGACTGAATGTAATCTAAAAATTTCTAGATTTCCATTGAAGATAGTACCATTTTCTGTAGTGTTGTAACACCTATTTTAGTTTGGTGACTCAGAAAACTGGTTAAGTTTCAAAGCATTCATATACTTAAAGTAAAATCTATGCATTGTCAATATCACTTAAGATTCCTCTAAAACCTTATACCTTTTGTATTTTCTTAAAAAAAAACCTTGGTTAAATTAGGAATCTCAGCAGCATTTCACATTGTTTATCAATTGAAATCTTGAAGGGTTTATGTGTATCTTCTATTCCAACTTCAAGATCTTTAGATTACATGTAAGACCCCTTGCTAGCATAGCTAGACATTCTACTGAAGTTATTCCAAGCAAGCTAAGACCTAGCTGTATTATCCTTGGAGTAGTCTTACCTAGAGTAGGATACTTTTCAAGAGAGGTGTGAAACCAACAATCACACCTACGTTGCTGCATGCTAAAACACACACCAACAGAATTGGCGCTAGGAGGGCCAAACAAAGCCATTGTTGAACCAAGGCCATTGCTGACCAAAGCCCTTACTGAAACAAGACATTGCTCCATTCATTAAAGATCTTCTATTTTTTATTTCATCTGCATGCCCCTCTCTTCTAACACATCAATAGAATTGGCACTAGAAGAAGGGTTGGACAAAGATTTTATGTAGGTTTTCAGTTTACTGGTTCACTATACATGCTGAAATGAAATGAATGTGCAGAAAATTCTGATCCAATGGGTACACATAAGGGTTTCAGTCATGAAATCCCTTCATTCTTTAGAACACTGTCACAGCAGTCATATCATGAAGAGAACTTCCAAGTGAACATCCCACTTTTCAAAGAAGTGTTAGATAGGCATATTAGAGTGAAGTATCCTCCATTAACTTTGCTTGATTTTAGTTCACCCCAGGTCTGCACTGTACATCCTAGAGAGTTACATGACAAAATTAACTATTTAACTTTTCTCCAAAGGTTAGATCTACACTTAAAAGGACTACTCCCTATCTTTGAGATTTACAAGCCTGAAGTGGGATATAGGCATGACAGACATATTCAAATTTAGAGCAAGACCTTGCAAGGAGTTGCAGATCTTCCATTCATAAATGATCACGGTCAATAGGGCAATCTGCACACTGAAGAAATTGAAGTCCCTCAAGTTGTTCATCAAAATAAATGTCGAGATGATGAGAGAAAGCAATGCATGTGGTCTGCAGGTCACCCAACTAATGAAGATGAGGTCCCTGCCTGGATAAAGCTTGGTTTTCAACCACTGGATCCAAACTATTCAATCACAGAATATGCTGACCCAGCATGGCAAAAATCTAATTTTCAGTCACAAGACAACGAACAGAACAATGTATAGGGTCAATTTTCTGCTGCTAAGTAAGTGGATGAGGTAGATGATAAATCAGATTTGATGAACAGTCATGTTGAAGATGCAAATCAGCATCCGAATGATTCACAGTTATCAAGTCCTAAGGCTGAATTTGTTGCTGCAGATATGGAGAACAGCAGTTCATTTCAGACTGTTAATGATTCTGGGTTGGGACAGTAGTATGATTAGATCAGATACGTGCAAGAACAAGAAGAAATTAGTCCTCCAAATGAAGAACAGTCATGGACAGCAATGCAAAAAATTGTTCCAATTGACACGCTTGAGCCACAATCTGATTGTTAGATGAAAAATGATCAAGCTTCTAAGTATATCAGCATGATGAGCTACAAAGATCAGTCATATCAGATCACTGCGGTTACTCCCACAGAGTTTTCAATTGAGTCCAATAAAGAAGAAGAATATGATACATCACTTCAAGGCATCATTAACATCATAAATCCAACTATATGCAAGAAGAAAGAGACCTTGTTGCTGATGCAAATAGTGAATTGCCAACCCAATGCCAGCCCTTAATCCAAATAGGAAGATTGTTGATTGGTGCAGAGGAAGTTTTATCAAAGCATGTGACTTATTTTGTTGAAGTAGATTCAAGTATAACACATGTTCCCCATGTTGCTCCTATTTACACATGCAATGAAGAAGATCTCTACATGGTTGATGCTAATCCCATGATAAGAAATGACAGTATAAGTCTGCAATCTGAGAATAAAAATCAAATAGTCATGCAGAGTGATGGCTTGGAAGCTTTTTCATGTCAGTCACTTGATCACATCATTGAGTTGATATCAACAATGAGCAAGGATATGTTGTTGCATGGGAACTCACTACACGTGACAAACTTTGCTTTGGCCAATTCATGCAGAATTCATTAAGATGATCCACATTCTAAGGAAGGTTGTCCAGACTTCCCGTTTTCTTGGGAAGTTGTTGTAGCATTCAGTAATCTAGTGGTACCTGATGCACAAGATATGACCCTCAACAAGCTGAGTTCCCCTGAAGATGAGAAGGTATTGGGTGCAACGCAAGGAGGTGTTGAACTCATATCTCTGATCAATAGTACTACAAATTAGGTTGTATCTTCCCTTTCTCCGTTCAGTTCTAATTATCAATTTGATTATGGTGATTTAGGTAGGACAACTTGCATTTAGATTGATCATGGCCCTAATGAGCTCCCCCAATTGCTAATCTTGCATAATTGGTACTCTGAACATGAACCTAGCATGCCTCTACCTCACTTTTTAGAGTACAAAGATGAATTTGCCAGACTTAGGACACTGACCTGCAGCTTGTTACTTCTGCATGTCCTGAGAAATAAGTCATGGGGTAGTGTAAATCCCTGTTGTCCAAGATCTTTGTACCTAGTCTTACTTGTTTCTAGTTAGGTTTTAGTTAGTTTCTTTTTGTTTAGTTTAGTTTCTGCTTTCTATTTTTCCTTAGTTGTTAGTTGTTGGTAGTTGTTAGCTGTTAGTTGTTCTTTCTATTTTCTATTTGCTTTGGTTAGAGTAGTTTGCTTTGCTTTTCGCTTCTACGCTTTCTTTTCTTGGATTCTCCATTTCTTGAATGTGGTGGCAGTTGTGCAGACCTGCAAGTGCTTCTTTGTTGGGTAAGTAATTTGGAATATTTCTTTGAGAAGGCAAGGTTTCTGCTTAGGTCTTGTCATGGGTTCCATTGTTATATCAGGAGGTATGATGTCTATTCATTGGAAAGGAATCGTTAGTTGGTGCACTTGAAGTATTTTCTAACCATTTATCTCACACTTAAAATAATCCTAAAGTAGCTAAGTAAGTCTAGGTGATCTTGTGTTAAGTGAAAAAGTTTAGATTCCCATTTTACCACCTACACTAGTACTATGGATCCAGATGAGAGTTGCAGATGGTACTAAGTACTGCTAGCCTATTGGGTAAAAATAAAAGGTGTTTTTCAACATCAGACCCACTACAAAGTATCAATATGAAGATTATCATTTGAAGACTCTCACATGAAGACTATTATCTAAAGATTATTAGCATCAGAGATCATCAAAGGCATTATCAAGAAAGAATATCATTGTAGAAGAGTTGTTACTAGAAGAATCATCATTCGCTTCTATCAAGGCTCATCACATCTCAGCATCCAAGCATCCTCCTGGTGGTAAAATGATCCCAACTTCATAGCTTAGCACGAAGGATCTTGGATGAACTTAGTTACCAAAGGGTGGGAATGAATTCCATTACACACACTTAGGTTTTCAGGATATGGATGGTTGCACTGGTTAGTGGTCTTTGATTCTTTGATAAGGTATCATGCTTTCTCATCTAACATGTGGGAAACACAGAGATTCTGGATTTGAAACTGACGTTTATCTTTGAAATGCTCTGGAGCATTTCCTAGTAGAGTCACCATTTGTTGTGCCTTGCACACACACCTCATTTTGCCAAATGGAGGCCCCCTCTTTTTCTTTGGCTTAGAGTCTCAACCTTTGTTACTTATGATTACGAGAAGGTGAATTTGTGCTTAGAATGCATGATTTGCTTCAAATTTGGGTTCTTGACATGTTTGTATTCATTTGATGTTATGCATGATTGATTTGGAGATGTCTTGGGTGGTCTTGTTCTCAAAAGATAGCCATTTGTTGCATTCTACATAAAATTGGGTGTTGTTGTTTTTTGGTCAAAAATCCTGTCACTGGATATTGGCCTTGAAATCCTGTGTCATGTTGAAATATCTTATACTTTAAATATTTTTAAATATACTTTCAGGATGTTTGAGATAGATTTCAGATCCATAGGATTTCATATGCAGATTCTAGAATTTTGAGGTTCTACCATATTTCAGACTTAGCCATTTTTCAGGGTTTTCAGGGTTTTAGACTTAGCCAAATCAAGGCTTCAAGACCATGTGACAGAATGAAAGCATGTGAACCCCTTAGTGAAATCTTGTTTTCACCCTAGCCAATTCAAAATCCAGCGCTAAAAATGACCCCAACTGTAAAAAGTGCTAAAAATGACCCCAACTGCAAAAAGCGCTAAAAACAGCATATACCAACTTTTTTGCTAAAATTACCCCCGATCGACTTCCTTCCATACTACCACTAAGTCAACGGGCATCAAAAACCCCACTGTGAACAATTTGAAGAAAAAGCGCTAAAAATAGACCTCACGGACCTGCACTAAATTTGACCTTTACCGACTTTGTCCGTGACTTCCAAAATCTGTGCTAGTCGGATGGACCCAAAATCCCCACCAGCTACACCTAGAACGGTTAGCACTAAATTTGCCTCCCACGGACTTGCGCGGGATTCGCCTCCGACCGAATTTAAAACTATGATAGGTCAGTCGGACTTGAAATTAGTGTTGAACCTATTTAGTGCTAGAAACCTCCTTCTCCAACCTGCGCTAGAGTTAAACTTCACTGCCTAAAGTCATTCAAACCCAAAATTAGCGCTAAGTTTGTGACACCCAAAACTCGCACTTTTTGACATTTTGGCCTAGAAATTGAGTTTTTCAAGGAGCATATTGGATTTTCTTGATGGATTTGAATTGCATATCTATTTGTCACATCATGATGAACATTTTACCAAGTTTGTGTGGTTTTTTTGCACATTTTACGATAATTAATGCCACTGCACATGAAAAGTCTGTGACCCCTAAAAATCTTATTTTTTGCAGAAAAAACTGGAAAAACATGAAATTAAATTCTATAAATGGATCCTAATGAGTACAAAAACTCCCTAGATCAATATATTGGCCAAATGGGTACTTGAAAATGGTAAAAAATGCAAAAATCATGCAAAAATCACTAGATTTATGAAGTTGTCTATAAGGAAGCAACATTGACAATGGGTTGTTTGTGACTGATCCATGACTGCAAATGGACATGATTTGATCCAAATTGATGGAAAATGATTGTTTATGATGAAATTGATGCTTTGCATGGTGAATTGTAGGTCTTGGGGGACAAAAGAGCCAATTGAAGCCATCTTGGAAGGACGAACTCACAAAGGTACCTCGTTGACCCGGAGTTGCAGAATTGACATTCTATCAACCAAATTGTTGTTGTACATGCAAAAGAAAGTCAGTATGATGTCGAAGATGATGGAGATGAGCTACAGGAGCTGGGAGACACTAAAGATCATGCCTACATCACTATTATTCTTGCAGTGCACAAGACTTGTTCATAGTTGTCCAAGTCATCCAGTCATGTAATGTTGGTCCAGCAAGCATCTAGACGGATATATCTTCATTAAAATGTGTCACATACTCCTCTTGATCCACTCAGCACTTGGAATCCCATGAATCCACATTAGCTCAAGTTTTCAAGTGTCATGTGACTCTATTTTGACTTTATTAGGCCTTGAAAATTGACTTGAGTTGGAAGTGTGAAGAGAAAATGATATATATTTGATTTTGAGTAGACCTAGGGTAGGTATTTATGAAGAGTGTTTCAGACCTATTTTGAAGTATATATGCAGCCCATGAATGAAAGATAAGTGCAGATATATTTGATGAATATGTGTGAAGATTAAGAGCAGATTTTGAGATATTTGTGATCAAATTTGTGAGACAAGATAGTGCATCATTTGAATCAAATTTGTGAAGGAAGGAAGGTGTATGAGTATGGATCTGATTTGAGAAGGAAAGATTTACATCATTCAAATTCAAAAGTTGTGATCAGATTTGTGTGGAGAAGCAAACAACATCATTCACTAAAGAATTTGAAGCTTAGTGCCTATATAAGAAGAGATCGGTGTCTCTTAATGAGTTGGTGCTCAGTTGTGGGGATTCGTGTCTCCAATGGGTTGGTGCCTACAAAAGAAGACTTGTAAAAGAAGTAGGTTGGTACCTACAAAGAAGATCAATATATAAGCAATATTTTGCTGTGGTTTTCTCCCACAAGGGTTTCCATGTAAATCGTGTGTTCTTTCTATGTTCTTAATTGCTAAATCTTGTGTGTGTGTTATTGTCAAGATTTGAAAAGTAAAAGTTTGTGTTATACTGATTCACCCCCTCTCTCAGTATAATCATGTGCTCATCAATTGGTATCAGAGTGGGTGTAGTGCCCCTCATTTTTGCTTTTGATAAGTTTGATAGAGGTGTTTTTGGAGTTAGACTTTGTGACTCTTTGTTGATGTTAGATACACTGTTATGTGGAGTATTTGATGATACCTTATTGTGTGAGATGACATTGATGATGTTACTAGTATTGATGTTTAATGCTTATGGTATATTTTCATTTGGATTTAATTGATTATGTGATCAGTCTTTCTATGAATGTCACGTGACTTACTTGATGATGAATCTTAATTAGTTGATTAGTAACTGAATATGTTCTTTCATTTGTTAGACAATTATATGATATGCATAATATGGTTTATCTAATTGATGTATTGATGGGAGGGATAATATAGTATTACTCATGCATGAGTACCCTACTATGCTTTTAATCCCTCTCACGATGTGCATGATGTTATGGATATATGTATTGTTCAACCATTTGGTTTGTTGCAGGATGTAGGTACATGACATCGACTCCACTTGGATTATTAGGTCTGAGCATGTCTTAATCCAATGGATATAGTGGAATGGAGATGACATGAGGTCCCTTTTTGCTTTGTCATTTTCTTTGGATGGATGAGTATCATGTCTTATGTCTTGTCATTTGCTTGTTTGGGCACACTTGCAGGTCAATGTTATTTGATCTGGTTGAGGTCGTCAGTTTTTTTTGAGATGTGGTTCTTCATGTAACATGTATGTGATTTTTGGTTTGAGTAATTGTTTCATGAGGATTGAAATTTATTAATATTTCTTGATTGGTAAATAATAATAATAAAGTAAATAAAGATATTTGATTTATAATAATAACTTAATATAATAATTTGTTAATTAGTGGTATTCAATATGTATCTACAAAATAGATTTGTTTAATATATTGTGTTAAAACATGTTATATTGTGAATTAAGAATTAATAGATTTTTTTTATGTTCGTTGAGTTGGCATAAAATGCAAATATTGAAGATATATTGCATAATTTATTTTAGGAAGAATCTTCAGGAGTGGGAAATTAAATATTGGATTGTGTTTTGGATTTAGGGGAAAAATGCAGTGACTGGGTTACGGTAACGGAAGAGGGAATTTATTGTCTTTACTATTTTTCATTTTAATATTATGAGAAGGAAGTGTGGGGGCTTGGGGGGAAGGATTTTGATTTTTTGTGGAGAAAAGAGTCTGGAAAACAGGGGAAAGAAGTGGAAGAGGATATTGAGGAATAAGCTTCAAACTGGTATGTGTTCTTTGCCTATACTGTGTGATGGCTTGTTTGATGGTTGCAAACTTTTACATTTGGTGTGCATGTGTCTTGGATTTTGTTTTATATCTTCTAGTGGATTTATCTTTTCTGTTGAAATCAATACTATGCATAACCTTCTTTTTTTTCTGCTTGGGCTGTTTGATGCTAGGGAAAAGTCTTCGCTTCAATTTTTCGAAAACTGTCAATTTCTTTTGGTCGAAAGTACTTTAGGATAGTAAAGAGGTTCTTTTCTATTTTTCTTGCAACCCTTTTTTAATCTAGAACATATCATTTTGAGGCAATCTCATTGACCCATGCTTTCCATCATTTCCATGGTTCACCGAAGGGCATAGATGACATCATCTCTAGGTTTCTGTAGCACTAATGATCCCACTATATGGAAGTAGACATAAGTCGAGACCCAAGCTCTGCATTTCCAATCACTCATGCTTGAATGTAACTTTGAACATGTTATTTACTTTCCTTTTGGTGCCGTTATAATTAGACCTCTTCTATCGAGCATATACTACTAGCATTCATTATTCAGACGTTGATTTTCATGGGAATCATTTGATTTAAGAATTTATGTATTGTGTTTGGTCCCTAACTCGTGGCAAGTATGCCCATTTGTTCTGCAACTTAGATTCTAATCTATTATTTTTGAATTTGAAATCCTTACCATATCCTTGAGATCAGCTCAAACTTTTAAACCATTGATGCTTTTTACAATCGAAGCTTTGTGGAATTCTATCAACATTTTAGCCTTTGTTTATGCTATCTTTATGCCTATGCCCGCCAATTTCAGTGAATTATTCCTCTATTGTGTTAGCATATCCTTAATCACAAGGGTGGCAACCACCATATCTGCAAATTGATTAATAGTAATATTGGTAATTGACTTGTTTTAAATGAAAAAAAGCTCTGTCAGAGAATCAGCACTGGCTGTGAATAGAATGACCACATCGCAGTAAGTTTTGTTATGCCGCCTATATGCATATGTATATATATATTTGCATATGATGAATATCTGTCATTCATTCTAAAAGAACCCTACAGTATTAAGCCCCACGTGACCTCTTCTTGGCGTTGACTTTGTTGCCCAAGTTATAATGAAAATGCTTTTGAATTTTGACTTATCGATCTGAGATCTGTTTGTGTTTATTTTGCAATCATCAAAACCTCTCATGAGTGCAATCCATAGAGCATAGTTTAATCATTCTATCTTTTCATTAGAAAATGTGATACTTTTTCCTTCTAATGTTGCCACCAAGAAGCCATCATGCTTATGCTGGAATATTTCCATCCTTGGAAGCCCTTGTAGCTGCATAAAAATCTCCAGGATCTCAATTCCCAATCTGTCTTTATCTTCATGCTGATATTGTCTCTGTAAAATGCATTCCTTCATGCTCTGTAGGATGTCATTATTGTTGCAAGTTGCACCACTGCTACTATTAAAGATAGTCACCTATAATCCAGGCCATGCAGATGAATGATATATAGTAATGATTCTATTACAATTCAGTCTTATCGCTTCATCATAGAAAGTTTCTATTTATTGCTTGTCATCAAAAAGTTTTAAATTGTAAACTAGAAGCCCCAAATTATGAATAAAATATGAATTGATTTCATTGCTAATCTATCATTAAGTTTAAAACATAAATTTGTAACTTAGTTAAGTATGGGATTTAATATATGAAAGCACATATCTTTTCTTATTGTATTCTTTTATACTTGTGCTTTTCAAATAAATATAATTGTGCTATTTCAAAATTATGAATGCTTGTAATATAATGTATAAAGTATTATTTAAATTGATCATGAAGTGTGCTTGTATTGATTGGTTTTACTAATAATTTGTGTATTTAAGTTAGCAAATTTAGTTATATAAATGATAATATCATATAAAATAATGTTTTATTTCTAAATAATTTACAAATCAAGTTTGCATAAATAATGTTGGTTTAGGTTAGTGGTCTTAGGAATCATGTAAACTTAGAAGTATAGTTAAACTTTACATAAGTGTATTATATTTGAAGTTATGATAGAATTAATTATTCTTGAATAAAGTTATATTTAGCTAATTAGTTGTTGTAATATTGTAAGTAGATTATAGTTATCTCCTTGAGTGTAGTTAATTTCTCTAGATGCATATAGCATAGATTTTAGACATCAATTTTAATTGTATTCCTTGAGTTTTGAATCTAGCTATTTATATTATTTTCTATTCTTGGTTAATCAAAAAATATTAGTCACCTTAATGTTGATATAGGTTAGTAGTTTAAGACTCTTATAGCCTCTTAAATCTAGGGTTATAGACAATTTTATGTGAGATGTTGTAATACCTTAATCATCATTTAATTAATGATATTGCTTGAATGTGTATGTTTATAGTTAAAATCTAAATTAGATCTTTTGGATAAGTGTGAGTTAATGAGTTTAATATTTGTTTCCTTTTCTTTTGGGTTATAGTTTTATTGTAAATCGAGTTATGGTTTTCTTTTACTTGAGTCATGTTACTCCAGAGGCATAGGGTACTATTGGGGATTCTTTATATTATGGCGATATGAACATGTTGACCTTAGAGTCAAAGGATTATTCTGATAATAAGAGAGATGCCTTACATTGCCATTTTACATTAGTCGATGTGATGATCCTTGTTGGTTAGTGGGGTATCTAGATGCAGGTAGGGGAGTGGCTTCCAATGTGGGGTCGGCGCTCAAAGTGACTGTCTGGGCAACCCATTGGAAGTGATAAACAAGTGATAACATTATAATAATTAACCTAGGGGGATGGGTAGTCATTCACACTAAGTAAGATAATTGGATTTCTCTCCGACACCTATAGTGCTAGTTTAGGCTAAGGGTGAGATGAGAAGGTTATAGTTTCCACATGTGTTAACCTATGGGGCCGGCATCTAGTGAGAGACTGTCAAGGTAACCATAGATGGGGGTCAGCGTCTAGTAAGAGACAGTCAAGGTAACCCATGTAGAACCATGTGATGACACTCCATCCTATTGCATTCTAACTTCCCCTTTCCTTGTGTTCTCATGCCTCTGGATTGTTTGGTTGTTGAAATTAGTCGTGTTTGAGTTGTGAAACCTGAGGTAGTCTTGTTTAGTTAGCCATTTATTTCTTGCATTTTTTTTTTGTCATGGGACCTCATTGTTATCTCCTATCTCAGGGGGTGGACCTCAGGGTTCAACATGGTTAGGTGGATGAGCTTTATTCCATTGGTCTTTTGGCAACATGGTTCATGTTTTGAGTGGATGTGCCTCTCCAGTTTCCAGTATTGCACCTGTATTTGAAGATATATATTGTACCTTATGGTCCTAGATTTATGTATCTATGATATTCATTATGTAATTTTGATGTAATGAGACAAGTAAACTTTGGATCTATATAATTATGTATCATGATCTTCTCTTTACTTGTAAACAATAATGTAAAGGATGATGTAATTATCTGTAATGAGACAAATGCTGTTAGTTGATCTTATGACTATTCAAATGAATTATGTATGTTAATGATCTTTGTTAATTTCCTCAATGTTGTTATGTTTCCCTAGAGATGTTAGTTTATTAGATTGTTAATTTGTTGTATCTAGTTGATATTACATCAAGTGATCATTACTTTTACTTGTTAAAAAAAAAAATTGCATTTTATTGTATAGTTGAACCTAACTCTCTAGGGTCGCATGATAGGACATTACATTGGGTTCCTTCATGATTAGCCTAACCACTAGAAGGTAGATCTTGGAAGCACACATGGTTAGTCAAGAAGGATATGGGGCTTCCTCAAATAGGGCACCATTGTTTGATGGGACAAATTATGCCTTTTGGAGCATAAGAATGGAAACTTATTTTTAAATGCTCTAGGGTTTGAAATTTGGCAATCCGTTGAGAATGGTTATACTGCTCTAGCAACCCCACCTATGGATCAAGCCAAAAAGAGGGAAAGTAAAAATAATGCCAAAGCTAAGAATGCTATTTTATGCAGTTTATCTAAATCAGAATTTATAAAAGTAATGCAATCCAATCAGCTAAGGAACTTTGGGATAAGTTGAAAAATATCTATGAAGGAGATGACAAAGTAAAGAAGGCAAAGATTCAAACCCATAGGGGAAAATTTGAAAGCCTTAAAATAAAAAATAAAAAATAAAGAAAACATAGCCGCTTATCTGCTTCATGTTGATGAGATTGTGAACACAATAAAAGGTCTTGGTGAAACAATCAAAGAAGCCATAATTGTGCAAAAGGTATTAAGGTCTCTACCCCTAAGATTTGATGTTAAGGCTTCAGCAATTGAAGAAATGAAGGAATTAGACAAACTGATGTTACCCCAATTTTGATCTTTGTCCTTAAGTAACTCAAATTTGGTTTGTCTTAGTCTTTCCTTCTTCGTCTTTGTGTTATGTCTCCAAGTCAAAGTCATTGTCCTTCTTAATCAGAAAAACTCTCATTTTTTGAACTTAAAAGTGTTTGCAGTTCCCTTTTCAAACTCTCCTTAGTTATCAACATTTTTGTGTTTCCTTGAACTTGTCTTTATTTTATATATTATCGGGAAAATCTCCAATTAGCGAAGCTTGTCAGAAAATTTTTGAGTTCACAAACTCTATCAGTAAAAAGAGTTTGCAAACCTCTAACTTTCCTGATAACTTCTCCTTAGTTGGTACCTTGTCACTTCTTTGTCAAGTTTTCTTTTATTGGTTTTCTTTGTCTTTCACAAACTTAACCTGTGAGTCTCTAATGGTCTTTAGTTATTGAGTTTTGAGTTTTGTCGATAACCCAATATCCTGATAACCCGATGTCTTGTATTTGGTTCATGTCAAGCCTTTTTCGCTGATAAAGGAGAAATTTTGTTTAGTCATGGTTTTGCTCAAAGGTTCATAGAAAGGACATTTTTCTAACTATTATTATAAACTCTGAGCTTTGCAAAGTTTATCAAAAGAGCGTGTTGGTTCACAAAATCCTAGAATTGCCAATAAAGTGACAAATACATACAATTGGAAAGATACAAGGTTCATGAAGTTATCTTCTTGATTAAGTGGACATGAAAGCTTGAGATTCAATTCGTAAAATGGAAATTTTGCTAACGGTTAAGTTCAGTGATGGCCAAATTTGTTGATAAACCAAAAAAGAGGCAGTCGTGCAAAGTGGAAACTCCTGATAAAGTGTTTTGGAATATTGAGTTGAGACAACATTTATTATGATTTAACATTTAATGTGTAACCCTACCCCATTTTTTCATTTTATAAAGTAGGGTTTTATTAACGTATATTTCACAATTGATGTTGAGAACATGATTGGGAGCCAAACCGCAGTCTGTTTAGCTACTTCCTTCTCGTAAGCATCGAATCCAAGGTAAGTGCACTACCTATTCTTCTTTCTAGTTGAAATTTACTATTAGCTAGTAGTGGGGGGTGTACATTATGGTTTTCCTTACCATTCATGGCTTGTGAAACCCTATTTCTTCCAACCATTAACCATAGCTTCCTCTCACCCAACCTAAAACCCTGGGTCTTCATTGTTGTCAACGGCCTTACACATTGGTTACTTGGGTTCATCAAGATGAAATACAAATATTAAGGGTTGTATATTTCTTTTATAATTGAGAATGAGTTGTCGAGAGTGAAAGATATTGATTTAGGTCACATTGACCTCAAGGAATTCTGGGCCATAATGAATGCCAACCCGAGAACACCTATTTCCTAGAAGACTTTAGATAGTGGGTTGGCACACATGGGTCATTTTCCCTAGCAGTAAGATGCATAGACCTAATCATGGCCTACATTCATAATTATCACACTAAAACCTGAGAGATCAGAATAGTTAGTCGAAAAACAATCTTGCATATAAATGTCGATGCCATTAACGATAGATTTGGTTTTCCAGTGTGTGAGGACTATGCCAAAGTTTCACAAGAAATGGGTTGGAATTTCTTTCTGGATGGTAAGAAAATGTGTAAACATGCCATTGCCACGTCTTGCTTCAAGAAAGAGAAGAATGGTGAATCACAGTTGCTCAATGATGCAAGAGCATCCAATGGTGTAAGGGCAATCTTGCATCACCCAAAAAATAATGTTGATTCAAAATTGATGACTTTGTTTTCATTTCTTTTTGAAATTAGTATTTTTGTTTCCATAATCGCTTGAATAATGATGCAGAACCTTTAGTTTTTCCAAGCTGCTAAAAATAGCAAACTACTATTTTTGGAAAGTTTGCATTTGCGCATGTATGGAAGTGAAAATTTACAAGAAGCTTCATAAATAAAAAATAAGATGTTTGGCAAAGGAATCAGGCAAAGATCATTTGTGGGCTAAAAGATATTAAAGTTTATGTTTCCTGAAAAACCCTTGAAAATTATTTAAAGTCAGGTTTGAGGCACTAAACGGCCCCATATGGCCCCAAAAATGGGCTAAATAGGCAAGGCCAAATTATAGCATGTACAGCACTCCACAAGATTTCCAGCACTTCAAATAGTTCATCAATCGGACACACGGATCAAAAGTTATGGCTCTTGGATGTTGACCTATTTTTGGAGGGAGATGCAAAATTTGAAATTTGGCTAGAGGCTACCAAAAAGGGCTATTTATAACCATTTTTGGGAACCCTTGGCAGTAGTAGAGATAAGGGGGAAAGTGTAGAGTCAAGAAAAGATGGGAAAACAAAAACCCTAGCAGCTTTGGGGCTACAAAAGGTAGAAGATTCCAAAGTCTAGAGATAAGAAGTTGTAATGTGTTACAGCCTGTGGAGGATTCATCTTTTGATTGTATTTGAGCTTTTGTAATGTAATGTGTTGTCCAAATCAATAAAAGAACATTCCTATTTTTTGTGAGCAATTTCTGTTATTGTGTGTTTTATGATTTACCCCCTTCATCAAGTGGTATCAAAGAAAGGGTTCCTAAGTGTGTAGATAGATCGTTGATTGTGAGGCAGTTTACACCAGTTCCTAAGGTTATGGGTTTGTTGCAGAGATCAAAATGCCTCCACGAAGAAACCGTGGTGGGAGAAATGATTTGGCAGAAGAGGGTTTTAGAGCCCTACAAAGGAAAATCAATGCATTGCAAGAGGATCTGCGAAGAGGGTTTGAGCTAAGAACAAGCAAAGAAAGCTGAAGAAGAGCTATCTGAGGAAGAACAAGAAGTTGTAGGAGATCCAGCAGAAGTTAGGTTATTGAGGGCCATTTCAAAGATTGGAAAGAGACCAAGGATTGAAGTCTCTACCTATTCTGAGAATCTAAACCTAGAAGATCTTACTGATTGGATCAATGATATGGAAGAATATTTCAAGTATGAAGATGTGGAAGATCCAGAACAGGTCAAGTTTGCAAAAACAAAGTTGAAGGGCCATGCTAGTATTTGGTGGAAGGAGGTCTAGTTAGAGAGAAATGGAAGAGGAAAAGGAAAGATTACCATATGGGATCATATGGTGGACAAACTAAAGAAGCGGTTCATTCATGTGGACTATGAGTTGGAGTTGTTGAAGAAGCTACAAGGATTGAAGCAAGGTAACAATTCTATCAAAGAGTATACAAAAGAGTTTTATAAAGTTACTATCAAGATAGACCATGTAGAGGCCAACAAGGAGAAGGTAGCCCATTATAATAATGGGTTGAGACCAAGTATTCAAGAGGAGCTGAGCCTGGTCAGAATGACCACCATAGAAGATGCATACCAGTTTTCCCTGAAGGTGGAGAAGGAGCTGAATAAAAGATTCGAAAGCAAGCAAAGAGGAAGAGGTCAAGGTAGAATGACTGGTGGAAGATCCTGTGGAGGCCAAAATGAAGATCAAAAGAAGAGTGAAGAAGCTGGCACCAGTCGAACTCAAAGAGGAGATAATGCCTACCACCCTTGTGACCAAAATAATGATGAGCAAAGAGGAATAGGAAGAGGCTGACCTAAGAAAGGACCTGGAAGAGGAGGTTTTAGAGGAACCTATTTTCAATGTGGAGAAGAAGGACATCGAGCATATGAGTGTCTGCAACATTAAGGAAGGACAAATAGAAGACCTAAAGGTAATGCACGAGTTGCACATATAGATGAAGATGTGCAGTCTAAGCATTCTAAAAATGCTAAAAGGGGAGAAACCCTAGTTGTCAAAGGAACCTTGTTGAATGAGGAGAAAGAACTAGATCAAAGGAAGATTTTATTCTGCACAAGGTACAAATGTGAAGGTAAGTGTTGTGATATTATTATTAATAGCGAAAGCACCGACAATCTTGTTTTAGAGGAGATGGTTAACAAGTTGAAGTTGACAAGAAGGCATCCACATCGATATCAGATTACATAGCTGTAGAAGGACCATAGATCTTTGGTCAATGAGCAGTGTTTAGTCAAGTTCAAAATTGGGGATTACCATGATAAGGTGTTGTGTGACATTATACAGATGGATGCATGTCCTATACTATTGGGAAGGATGTGGCAGTATGATAGGTGTGTTGTCCATGATGGCCATGCAAATACCTATTCTCTAACAAAGGATGGAGTTCATCATAAGTTGAAACCCCTAAAGGAGGTGGAAGAAAAGGTATGTAGTAATAACAAAATTTTCTTGGTAGATGGTAGGAAATTTTTGGAGGGTATGAAGCACGAGCATCATTGCTTTGCATTGATTCCTAAGATTAGCCAAGAGAAATGTGAAGATGTACCAGCAGAAATCTCATATTTGTTGGAAGAATTTTAGGATATTGTCGTTGATAATGTACTAGAAGGTTTACCACTGATGAGGAAGATAAGTCACCAAATGGATTTGATACTCGGAGCCAGTTTACCGAATAAGGCAGCCCATAGAATGACTCTTGTAGAAAATGAAGAGCTAAACAGACAAGTTCACGAATTGTTAAGGAAGGGACTGATAAGGGAGAGCCTAAGTCCATGTGTGGTACCTACAGTACTAGCACTGAAGAAAGATGGAGAGTGGAGAATGTGCACAGATTCCTGAGCCATCAACAAGATCATGATCAAGTATAGATTTCCATTGCCAAGAATGGATGACATAATAGATTGTTTGAGTGGAGCCAAGTACTTTACGAAGATTGATCTGAAGAGTGGGTATCACCAGATCCAAATCAAAGAAAGTGATGAATGGAAGATAGCCTTCAAGACAAAGGAAGGTTTGTATGACTAGTTATTCATGCCATTTGGGCTAACCAATGCACCTAGCACATTCATGTGGCTCATGAACGAGGTATTGAAAGAGTTTTTGGGAAATTTTGTTATTTTTTATTTAGATGACATTTTTATTTTTAGTAAGACTTGGGATGAGCATCTTATACATATCAGAAGAGTTTTAGAGAAGCAGAAGGAGGAGAAGTTGTTGATTAATCTGAAGAAATGTACTTTTTCAAAGTAGGAGTTGGTATACCTAGGATTTGTTGTCTCAGAGGAAGGTCTTAAGATGGACCTAGAAAAAGTAAGGGCTATCATTGAATGGCCTATGCCAAGGAGTGCTACAGAGGTACGAACTTTTCATGGTTTGGCAAGTTTTTATAGAAAACTTATCAGGAATTTTAGTAGCATTTGTGCACCCCTAACTAAGATAATGAGAGGGGATAGAAAAGAGTTTAAATGGACTACAAGAGCAGCCAAGAGTTTTGATACATTGAAGCAGAAAGTCACAAAGCAACCTGTTTTGGTACTTCCAAATTTTAATAAGGTATTTCAAGTAGATTGTGATCTACTGGCAGTGATATAGGAGCTGTTTTGAGTCAATAAGGTAAGCCCATTGCCTATTTCAGTGGGAAGCTTAATGATGCCAAGATAAATTATTTTGTTTATGATCAGGAGTTTTATGCTATAGTTCAGGCTTTGAGGAAATGGAGACATTATTTATTGTCGAAAGAGTTTGTTTTGTATATTGATCATCAACTTTTGTAGTATCTTAATAGTCAAGGAAAGTTAAATCAAAGGCAATTAACATGGGTTGAGTTTTTGCAGAGTTATAATTTTATTTTGAAGCACAGGAATGGGAAGTCCAACAGAGTTGCAAATTCCTTAAGAAGAAGGTAAAACTTGTTGACATAAATGAAGATAGAAGTTGTTGGGTTCGATAAGCTCAAAAGTTTGTATCCTGAAGATCCAAATTTGGCAGAGGCTTAGAAAGCTTGTCTGGAACTTGTTACTTTGGACAAGACAAAATGGTTGGATTTCATAATCCAAGATGGCATGTTGTTTAGGGGAAGCTAGATGTGCATTCTGAGGAGTTCCATGAGAGAGAACCTGATTAAGGAGAAGCATAGTGGGGGATTAGCTAGACATTTTGATCGAGATAAGACCATTGCTATTGTTAGTGAACATTATTATTGGCCACATTTGTAGCAAGATGTGAGGAAATTTATGCAGAGTTGCAGAGTGTGTCAGATGGAAAAAGGAACAAGTCAGAATACAAGGCTATATCAGCCATTACATGTAGCAAAGAGGCCATGACATGATATTAGTATGGATTTTGTTCTTGGTTTACCAAGGACATAGAGAGGACATGATTCCATTTTTGTGGTGGTTAATAGATTCTTGAAGATGGCACATTTTATTCCTTGTAAGAAGACTAATGATGTTGTTCATATTACAGAGTTATTTTTCAGGGAGGATGTGAGACTACATTCTCTACCTAAGAGCATAGTTTCAAATTGAGATACCAAGTTTGTTGGTTATTTCTGGAGGACATTGTGGAAGAAGTGGAAGATAGATTTGAAGTCTAGTTCTACATGCCATCCATAGACTGATGGATAGATGGAAGTGGTGAATAGGAGTTTGGGTAACCTACAATGATGCTTAGTAGGAGATAAGCCCAAGGGATGGGATTTGATTTTACCACAGGTAGAATTTTTTTACAACAATTAATTCAGTAGGAGTACAAGTAAATCACTATTCTAAATTGTTTATGGGAGTAGTCCAAGAAATGCTTTAGAGTTAAGGAAGTTGGACAAGGGAGAAAAGGCAAGTGTCGAAGCCAAAGACTTTGCAGAACACCTGAAGAATTTGCATGAAGAGGTGAGAAAGCACATTAATAAGATGAATATTCAGTATAAGGCTAAGGTAGATCAGAAGAGGAGATATAAGGAATTTTAGGTAGGAGATGAAGTCATGGTTCACTTGAGAAAAGAGAGGTTTCTAATTGGAACATATAATAAGTTGAAAATGATGAAATTTGGACCATGTAGGATTCTCAAGAAGCATGATTCAAGAATTACATATGAAGTAGAGTTGCCAAGTGGGATCAATATTCCCCTGTGTTTAACATTGTTGATTTAACAGAATATCATGAAGGTGGAATAGAGGATGGACCAACAGAAGGACAGTGGAGTATTCCGTCATATACTTCAAAGGAGGAGATAGAAGAGATCTTGTATAGCCATGTGGGAAGAAGTACTCAGAATAGGCAATATGAAGAATATCTAGTGAAGTGGAAAGGAAGGCCTATTGAAGATTTTTCCTGGTTGTCTAATTCAGAGGTTGACTATTTGGGGTTTTCCTCAAACACTTGAGATGTTACAAGGTCACTTCTCAAAATTACCCTAGGTGTCTTATCCAAGAGCATCCAGAGGTGTAAGGGCAATCTTGCATCACCCAAAAACAATGCTAATTCAAAATTGATGACTATTTTCATTTATTTTCAAAATTAGTATTTTTGGTTCCATAATCGCTTGAATAATGATGTAGAACCTTATGTTTTCCAAACTACTATTTTTGGAAAGTTTACATTTGGGCACATATGGAAGTGAAAATTTACAGCAAGCTTCGTAAATGAAAACTAAGACCTTTCGTGAAGGAATTAGGCAAAGATCATTTATGGGCTGACAGATATTAAAATTTTTGTTTCCTAAAAAACCCTTGAAAATTATTCAAAGTTAGGTTTGAGGCACTAAATGGCCCTGTACGGCCACAAAAATGGGTAGAATCTGATTCTTAGTGCGTAGAACACTCTATAAGATTTCTGGTGCTTCAAACAGTTCATCAATCGAACATTCAGATCAAAAGTTATGGCTCCCAAAAGTTGACCTATTTTTGGAGGGAGATGAAAAATTCAAAATTTATTTGGAGGCTACCAAAAAGGGCTATTTATAACCATTTTTGGAAACCCTTATTAGATTCAAGACACACAACTGAGAGGGGGGGTGAATCAATTGTCCAAAAATTTCTTCCAATTAAACACTTAAATCCACTTTATTATTCAGCAGCATAAACATAAATCAATCATGGAAACATAAAGCATTAAATCAAGAGCAGAAACACATCAACACGTGAGACACCAAGATTTTGACAGGAAAACCCAGTTAAGGGAAAAACCATGGGGTGATTAACCAAAGATTGTATTCTTTATTAGAAGAATAGAAAGAACAAGATGACACATGCCAATTAGGGCTCACTTCCCGAGCGCACTGCTCACAAGAGGCCCACTACCTACAAGAGACACACTGTCTACAAAATAATAAGTATCACAAACTTGAACTAGAAAATAGCTTCTTTACCATGCTGGAATCAGTTCCATTTAAGCCCAAAACTTCTGCTCTGCCTTTCGCTCTTTTCTTCGCTAGCACACTCTCATCTCCACAAGACACACTTTGAAATGAATTTACAATCCTTTATTTATACAAGGCATCGACTTAGGAATACTCATCTAAGTCGGCAAACATCTACAAGAACATCTACAAGATGTGTAATACATCCGGTCAGCCAGACTCAGGAAGAACACCATCATCTGGAGGTTATTCTTTAGTTGTGAGCTCTAACTCCAATGTGGACCACCAACAAGAACTGAACACTATCCAAACACCTTCACAAGAATGCCTGAACCACCTAGAACATCCACACTTCATCTGCTTATTGAAATCCTTCTCTCCTCCATCCAGAACCTTAAGAACACAGTCTGTCATTACTGTCACAAAGGAATAGATGCTTTCGGGCCTTCAAATCACAAACCAATGGAGTTGACACTTCATAAAGACTTCCTTAACACTCCCTCAAATCCACAGAACTTGATAATGCACTTCCAGATCTCACCAGACCTATTTGTGTCATTCTATCACCTTTGAACACCTACCAGAAACCGGTTTTACTTGACTAGCCATAACTTCTTCAGACCTGCATGCAGACCTATGAAATCTTTACTGGATGATCTCAGGACACATAGCTCCAAACCCTTTGAACCATATCCTTTGATAATCATCTCACTGTCTCCATTGATCATCAGCACAAAGCTCATCCAATCCTTATCATTAATGCAACAAGAGTATGTTGACATCAATGACAACACTGGTTAGACCCATACTTGCAACAACCCTTGGTAGTAGTAGAGATAAGAGGGAAAGTGTAGAGTCAAGAAAAGGTAGGAAAATAGAAACCCTAGAAGATTTGGGGCTACAAAAGGTAGAAGATTCTAGAGTCTAGAGATAGGAAGCTATAATGTGTTGCAGCTTGTGGAGGATTCGTCTTCTGATTGTATTTGAGTTTTTGTAATGTAATGTGTTGTCCAAATCAATAAAAGAACATTCCTATTTTTTGTGTGTAATTTATGTTGTTGTGTGTTTTATTATTTACCCCCTTCATCACTCAAGAACTTGGTCAGGGCCATGTTCAAAGATGACATTTCAGACATTATAACATTGTTGCATAGAGTGGTGGGCAGTGAAGATTGTAATGATTTTACTAACTAGATGTGTCAATTTATTCTTGTTATTTGTACTAGGAAGTAGTATATAGACTGGTCCCAAATAATTAATGAGCACTTGCATGATTAGTTGGCCAGTTTTCAATCTAGAGGCAAAAAGATTAGCATGTGCTCTTATATGATGTATTTGTTGGCCACAACCCAATATGTTTGGTTGGGGTTAGACATTGTTGGTCACATGAGCCTAGATACTCAAGTCTATGATTATTTCCCTTAGTTACAAGAAGAACATGGAAACAAAGTTTATAGAAGGGTCAAAGATGCTTTCCTGATGCTAATGGTGAATAAAATTTATGAAAACCCTGAAGTTAGGATCTCCACAGAGGCAGCTAACTGGGTGATGAAGTTTGGAAGCTATTTCATTTAGTTTGACAAATTCACATATATTAGGTGGTTTTGAATTTCCTCCTCTAAATTTTCCTTGATATGCCTCCAATTATCTTGTGTTTTTAGAAGTATATAGATAGGCATATCTGGCTGGTAAAAGATATTATAATTCTAAGAAGAAGGGATATCCCTTTCCTTTGAAGCTAACTCATTACACATGTACCAAGCCTGAAAATTCTAAAAAATGGACAAACTCCTTGCTAAGCTTCACTTGCCATCATTCAGCTCCGGGAGTTGCTTTGATAGTAAAGATTGTGTGAAGAAGATTCTCTATTTTCCTATGTTGAGAGAACACAGACCTCATTTGGAGGATTTTGGGTTGACTATGTAGATGAATTTGGAGTGAGAAGAAGGGATTAGTCAAGGTTAACCTTGGACCAAATGAGGATTTACAATCTTGGTTGGGATCTACCCAACCTAGTGGATGACTACACTAATTTGATTGACCCTACTTTTTCTGCTGAAAATGCCAAACCCTTACCTGTTATTGATTGGAATGTAGATGAAATTACAAATGTTAAAACTAGATCTTATTTTATGTTGAATAGAAGCTAGTAGTGGCTGAGATCTAATGTGAATGGTGATGGTGTAGGTTCTCCTTCTCAAAAGGAGCAGATCATGGAAGAAGAACAAGTTTTTGTAGGTACTTCAAACCCTAGTACACCTGGCACTACCCAAGATACCAGTTTACAATCTCCAGTCACAAATTGGGGTAATGATGGGAATGAGCCTTAGAAGAATATTGATTTGAAAGGTCATGCTGAAAGGGATAGCAAGCCCCTTAAAAGGAATTTGAAAACCAAGAAGTGTCTGAACCCTCAGGTTAACAATTTGTCAGAACAAAAATAAGGGTTACAAGATGAAGAAGATGAGGAGACAACATCCCATTCAAATCAAGATACAACCCCTCCTCCTAGTTTCTAGGATGGAATGTTTCAGACTCCTTCTCCTCAACAACAAGGAGTAGATGATACTACTAAAATAGATAATGTATCTCATGGTGCCTTAGGTGATTATTCAGTATTGTTCACCCCTGGTTGGTTGAAGACTGAGGTTGGAAACAAGAGAAGATACTCCCAAATTATTGACACAGAGTTTGATGTAGTTGCAAGGTTATTAAAACTAGAATCAACTCCCAAGAAAGCAAAGAGAATGTCAAGGCTTATGGTGGACCCTATTTTAAAACACCAATATGTGGAAATTGTAGAACCCATGGTGGAGAAAGAAATGAAGGATGTGTTTGTGGATTATTTTCACATTAGCACAGTAGATTTGGGACCACCTTCTGTATAGGAAGACATACATAATGCTAAACTTTCTGTGGAGATTTTGACCACCAGATTAGAGGAAGAGAAAAATAAAATGAGATACTAGAAGATCAAGTGAACATTTTGATTTCTTACATCAAATCTATTGTTGATACTACATCACAACCCATTGATGCTACTACATATATTCCTATGGGTGTGAGTATCAAAGTTATTGATCAAATAAATAGGTAAAAATTTCTGGGCAAGGTAGTAGAGGAATGGGTGGAAAAGTTGACTTTAGATGGACTCTTATTTGTCCATGACACCATTCTTTTGTATACCAAGATATCCAGAAAATAAATGAAATTTTGAATGATTTGAAGGTGATCAAGAAAGAGGAGGCTATGTTGAATGTGGCTAGAAATGGACAGATGGCTATGGTAAAAATTGATTCTAGTGTCGTTATTGCAAAGCAAATTATAGACAAACCTGGGGAGAATGAATCAGTTAAATGGTTGAATGCAATAGAATGGAAACTGAGCATGGTGAAGTAGTGTTTGAATTACTTGAAAAATATTGCTAAGAACAATAGGTCCTACTTACTTGATCTCAAACGTTCCTGTGTTTCTTTGGGGGTGGATATTTATGATGAGACTAAAACCAATCTGCTAGATGTTGTTGTCATCAAACATGCCTTCAAGGACCTATTAGTTGAGGAGTTAAAAATTAAGGAAGATGCAACTGGTAATTCCATAGAGAGGTTAAGCAATGTGGCTGCCTATTTGATGAATTTCAAGAAGGACATGTTAGAAATACAAATGAAACATGAGGAGGCTAGCAATGTGTTGCAGATGTGGAAAACAAGATGTATGATTACTAGTATTCCTAATGCTAAGGGTGTCATCTCTATCGTGAATAAATTCAAAGTTCTTCAGGACAAACTAGATGCTTCTTAAAGAATAGGGAGTCAAATGGGAAAAGTTGGTACAAATGAATAGGTTATTCATGGAGAGCGAACTAGATCAGATGCAGTGGATGGTGAAGACAAAGATGTGTCTTCTTGACAGTTTCTTTGAGCTTTCTATGCTTTCTTAAGCTTATGTTTGAGACTTGTTATTCGAGACTATATCTCATGTTGTTTCAAGAAACTTTATTATATTTTAATTGTTTGTATGGGACAATTATATGGGAAAAAGATGGTTCCCACTCTTTTACTATATAATGTATGAGTAAAAGAGGGTCTGGATCTTTTGGTGAAATTTCTTTTCATGACTAGATCATTATATACTGGATTTTAATCTTAGGAGGAAAGGGGAATATTTTATACAACAAATAAAATATCATTTTGGAGGAGAATAGAGTATTTTGTTCTACTTTATTCATTAATACAAGGGAATATTGATAGTGGATCTATTATCTCTACATGTATTTTCATATATTCTTTGTATGTTGGATGTATGGTGCATTGAATATGTGATATTTGCATTTCTCTATGTGAAATATTGATAACCTACTTCCTTTTCAATTGCATTTACATTGGAGTGTCTTCTTTCATATGTCAAAATCTGATGCAAAAGTGGTGATTCAGTTCTTTGGTTAATTCATTGGTCTCCTTCCATTTGTGTGTTTGGAAAATGAGTCTGGTGATTTCAGTCATTGTGAGTTAAATTCTTGCCTACAGTACAGTGTGTATTGTGGTTTTTGTTACAACTTTATAGTCATGGAAAACATTCCTGTCCTCACTTTCAGGTTAAAAGTGTACCCCAAAATATAAAACCTCATCATACGAAGGAGTTGTACCTTCTAAAATATTTAGGGGACAATTAACAAAATTGTCTAACTGTTAGTGGAATTTGTTGTTGTAAATTGGGCGAGTCATATATTATAGATGTGGTGACAAATTTGTTCACTAACAAATTTTTGGTGACTCTATTGGGGACTTGAATAGTAAGATCTTTAGCCATTAAAATTTATTCTTGAGTCTAAGATTATAAAATTATTATTACAATCATTGAACAAGACTCAAGAATATATATAGTGTGAATCAAAAAAAAAGATTTAAAAGAATATTTGAAGTTCTCGATTCATAGTATGTACGAGAGGCTAATCTTTCTTGCTTTTTGAAGGATCTATCTTAAAAGAAAAGAAACAAAATATCTATGGTTCTCCAAAGAAGATTTGGACTGGTCCTCCAACCCAATATCAATTGGCTCAATGTTGAACAAGAAAATATTATCACTGACTTGTATAATTTGTCCTAGACAAATAGGAGAACAAACCAGCAATTTCATCAAGTCAATTAAATCTTGGACATAGAAGAAGAGCTTGGCCAAGAACTTAGGAGATAGGCCAAATAATGTAGTGTGGCACACAAAAATCTTATTGTTGAAAGAACCATCATTGTGCCAAGGAGGGGTAGACCCTTTAAGATTCACATAGTTCTAGACAAAAAATAGAACAACCATCGAAACAATCCTTAAAACAATCAGTGATTGTTCAGAGCTGGTGACTCTATTGATTTAAGATGTAGATTTTTCTTATTAAACCTAGCTCCCAAGAGGTACACAAGAGGAGATAGAAAGAAAGGTATTTCTGACTTTGATTTTGATTTATTGGAATCTATTAATTTTTCTACCTTCCGATCAAATCACAAAGTTAAGTCCTCTAGTAGAGCATCGTCTCCCGTTTGACCTACCTCATCTTCTATGTGTCAATCTCTGGTCATGCACGACACTACCTTGCCTATGGTAGTTAATTTGCAGCTAAATATGGCTCACCTGCAACAAAAACAACCACCCATTCCTTGGGGTACTGCTGTCGATCCTTTAGCTCTTGGCGTGCAATTATATGATTTACCTCATGTTTCAGGAAAGATCTTGCCTAAGTTCTGGGGGGATGGTAAAGTCACACCAGATGAGCATATAAATGCTTTTTTTTTTCCTTCTCCATCTGAGGTGTCCAACATGAAGACGTCTCTATTAGGTTGTTTATTGAATCTTTATCTGATGCCACTGTAGAGTGGTTTTACCACCTAGAGCCCCTGGGTCCATTAATAATTGGGCCACCATGAGAATAAAATTTTAAAATAGATTCAAAACCGCTAAGAATGAACACACCTTATTACAGGCTCAGTTGACTTCCTTGGAGAAAGAAATGCATGAGCCTACGAGAGAATTTGTAGCCAAGTTCAACCAGATTGTGAATAGGATAGCCCAAAACATGAGGCACAGTGATGACATCTTAAAATGTTTCTTTATTAATACACTGCCTCAAGACATCAGTTATAGTTTAAAAGGAGAAGGTGTGGTAGATTTACAAAGAGCTTAGGAAAGAGATATCTCCATTGAAGATGATCTCTTAACAACTAGGAAATGGAGAAAGGAGTTATAGATGAATAAAGGTCAAGTGAATGCTTCTACTGATCTTGTAGTATGTAACATTTGGCTAATGATATAATCACTTTAAAAAGGTAGATGCCTAGGGGTCAATAGTAGCCCTCTTATCATTATATTCACAAGAGAGATTATGGAGCGCCAAATAACAACAATAAACCTCACTTGTTGACTGGTCCAGCACAAAGACTAGCTATAGAAGGCCCTTCATCCAACAATAAAGGAAATCATATGGTATGTAATTTTAATCTCACTACTGACCATGATGGAAATTCTTGTCCAGAGATGATGATGTTTATACAAATGACATCCATGAATGAACATGTTGATGAGCCTATCGTAGAGAGAGACGCTACAATGCAACTTGGTGATGCCAGCGTGAATTTTCTAGAATATGAGTCTGACTCGTATAGAAGCGAAGATTTGTATATTGATCTAGAAAATTCAAACTGTATCATTTTTATCAAAGGTCGGCAAAGTCTCAAAAAGGATGATGAACATAAAAGCTAGTCTGACAAAGTCAATACTTCTCCAAATTTCATATTGTCTAGGAATGCTACATGACAATCAGAGAAAACAAATTTGAGTACTCCCAAGGCAACCACTTCTAAGGTACCCTCTCCCATCTTTTGAAGAAACCATTTCACCTATGTTTGATATTGTTGAATCATGTAAAAATACCAAAATTTAGATTTCACAGGGAAAATATCTTAGGTTGAATCCTGTTGAGTTGGATAGGTTGGCGAGGTATGTAAAGCAAGAGCCTTCCCCCTCTTCCACCCATACAAATGCTCAATCTTCTAAGAATGTAGAAAATGGAAAATAAATCCATACAGGTCAGACTTCAAGCCCTAAAGTGTCTGAAACACAGAATCCTTTTACAAAACCAAACCCTTCCTATGGCTCTCTTTTTATTATCGGATATAAGATAAGTAATTGTGTCATAGACTCTAGAGCCTCTAACAATGTCATGCCTACCCAAGTGGCTAAGGCCCTTGGTCTATCCCTTACCTCTTCTCATGGGAAATGTTATTCAATGGATTCAAAACAAGTTCCTATTATTGGGCAAATCAAGGATGCCCAAGTGGCCCTACCAGCTTACCCTAAAAAGAGGATCAAATTGACTATCATGGTAGCTAGCATCCCATCAAGCTATCGTATGCTGTTAAGCAGAAGTTTCTGCAAAGATCTTGGAGGTGAGATTCTGATGGATTGGTCACATGCCTTGATTCCTATAGATGGAAAGAAAGTTCAGCTAGACCTAGAACCCAAAGCCAAGTTTACGGTCTTGAAGTCTAGGGACACCATATCAGATATTCTATATGTGGAAATAGTTCTAGGTACTTATATGATCTCTTCTACTTCATAGGAGGAGGATTCTGAGGTGATTGGGTCAAACCTATTAAATGAGTTATGGACTTTGGAATTTGATGGTAGTTGTTCATCATCTAGATCGAGAGTTGGCATGGTTTTGATTTCCCCTTATGATTACAGATTTCCTTTTGCCTTTAAGCTAGAATTTGATAATACTAACAACACCGTTGAATATGAGGCACTTCTCTTGGGGTTAGAAATGGTGAAAGAGAAAGGAATTAAGCAATTCAGAGTTCTAGTTGATGCAGAGCTTATTGTGAAACAAGTAATAAATATTTCACTGTGAAGAATGGGAGATTAAAGCATTATAGAAATAGAGTTTGGGATAGTGTGGATTATTTTGACGCTCGTCGCCTTCTCCATTGAATCCATTCCTAGAGGAGAAAAACACAAGAGAAGATTCTTTAGCAGTCCCAGTGTCTCTACTTCTCCCTCACCCTGATTTTAAGGATAATCCTTACAAGGTAGAAGTTCTTTATAGACCTAGTGTACTTGACAACATGAATCACTGGCAAGTTTTTGACAATGACAAGCAAATTATTTCCTTTTTGAAGAAAGTTGATGCCTTTCTTAATTTGTTCTTTGAAGGAAGTTTTTTTGAAAGTAGCGAGGTCACCAAAGATACCACCAATCAAGCTGATGAAGTGAATGAAGAGGTGATACAACTAAAGGGGAATAAACTTCCCAAAGGTTTGGTGTCTTTGGAGGACCTTTTTGACAAACATGATAGATATGTCAAATAGAAGATTCAAGAAGCTGTTAATTCCTCTGTTGAATACGATCATGTCAACATTGGGATGGATGAAGATCCCAAACTATTGTGTATCGGTAGATGTTGTACTACTCAAGAAAGGGAACGCCTAATTTCCCTATTAATTAAATATAGAGATGTTTTTGCCTAGTACTATGCGGACCTAAAAAAGTTAATGGATGGAAAATTAGAACTATTGCAAGTATGTGCCTAACTAGTGTTATCATTGATGTCAACATATCTGTGTTGTCATTGGTGTCAATTGTGCTCTTGTTTTGATGCTTCCTTTTAATGAGTTAAGTATTGAAGATAATAAGTATTCCTGATACAGTAGAACAATCCAGTAGATTGCTCCGCATTTCTTGTAGAATGAATATCTTTGTTTGCGGATTGGAAGTTATTTAGACACATGTCTAAAGATGCTATATTCCAAGTTTGAGCCTCCGGTATGAAGATTTGAGTGAGTTATGTTCACCAGAGTGAAAACTATTTTTTATGTATAATTGGTGATGACAGGGAGAATGTATTATGCTCTGCATTCCTCTGCATTTAAGTATTTTAGTCTGTGGTTCTAGAATCAAGTTTGTAATGATGATAAGTACCTTCAACTCAAATGGTTCATGATTTGGTGGTCCACAAGCGATCTTTTCTTTATGACAGTAGTTGACAGTGTTGTTTACGTGCTCTGGTTTGAAGAATCTTCTTCACAGAGTGGTTAGAGATTGTGTGGTTGTTCTTGGTGATTACAATGTGCTTGTGGATGTCTCCTAATTATGTTCCTACCTTTGGATTGGTCTGCAAAGAGAAATTTGGATCTTGGATGAAGCCTGTTCTTAGAAGACTTAATGTTAACACCAATCTTGGCCGGCTTGGTTATTTTCATTACTTGTGGAGATTCATCAAAGATTGTGGAAGTGTGTCATGGTGTGGAAGATTGCATTTGAGTTCTAGCTAAGGCATAACATGATCTACATACATCTTTCCCTTAGCTAATTTTGTTTAGGTCCAGACCTTGGAGATTGTTCCAATGGTTGATGAATGTAATGTTGACCTTGATGTACATTCCAAGGTTGATGAAGTGTATAAAAATATGTAATGAAGTTGTGAAAAAGATGTCCTAGTGCAAAAATGTGAAGATAAGTGTGAAGGTGTAAGAAGAGTAGAGCAGAGGAGTTATAATGTGCTTCAATGGAACTAAACCCAAGCATGAAGTAGATGCTATCAAATCAGTTCACCAACCCTTGGTAGTGAGCCCTAACATTTGCAGTCAGCATTTTGGGCAGTAAGCCCTAAGGCAGTGAGCCTCTATTTTTTGGTATTGCTATAACATATTTATTTCTATGCGCTAACACCCACTGTGGTTTTTTCCTTATAGGGTTTTCCACATAAAAATCTAGTGTCTCATGTGTTGAATGTGTTATTGTGTTGAGCTTCTAGTTTCATGTTTTCATGGTTAAATCGTAGTAATAGTAATTGATGTCTTGATGTTCATAAGAGGTTAAAGTTTAAGAGACAATTGATTAGCCTCCTTGTTTGTCTTGTGCATTTCAACAATTGGTATCAGAGCCGGTTCCTCAAAAGTAAGCCTAACGACTTGAGGTCGATCCACGATGTCTTTTAAGAAGGAAGCTCCATAGTTTGATGGGATAAATTATGCTTTATGGAAGGTGCAAATGAAAATCCATCTCCTTTGTCTTGGTTATAGAGTATGGAAAGTGACATAGACGAAGTATACCATGTCTCAGAATGGTTTAACAATTGAAGATGAAATCAAAGAATATGAGTTAAATATAAAAGCTAGAGATGCTCTGTTAAGTGCCTTGTCTGACATTGAGTTGGTAAAGGTCATGGATCTAGATTCTGCTAATGAAGTCTGGGAAAAGCTAAAAAATTTGTATGAAGGAGATGAATCCATAAAAAGAGCCAAATTGCAGGGCCTGAAAGTGAAATATGAGGGTTTAAAGATGAGTGAAGATGAAACCATAACAGCCTACATGCAAAAGGTTGATGAACTTGTCAATGGAATAAAAGGTATGGGAGGAACTATTGATGAGAAGGAAGTTGTGATGAAAATTCTTAGGTCATTACCTAAGTCCTACAGTCACAAGGTAGTTGCAATTGAAGAAGTAATGACTATAAAAGAAGTTGATAAGGATCAATTGCTTGGAAAACTTATAGCCTTTGAGATGAGAGAGTTTGGTGATGCTCTGCCGAAGGCTGAGACTGCTTTCAAAGCTAGTACTTCAAAGAATATCTACAAAGATAAGAAGTACAAGGTGGAACCTAATGATGAGCTTGATGAAATTGAAGCCAACTTTGTTGACAGACTGCATAGAGGTTCTGGTAAGTTTAAAGGCAAATTACCTTTGAAATGTTTTACATGTGGTAAGGTTGGTCACTATGCTTCTAGATGTCCTAAGAGAATTGAAAGGAATAGAAAAATATTTGAGAATAGACCTAGGGTTCCAATGAAATGCTACTATGTTAGAGATCTTGATGATGAAGGTGTGATAGATGATGAATCTGATGATGCTAGTACTAGTGCAAATGAATGCTTGTTTATTGTAATTAAAGAACTTGTGTCTACTAATCCTGCTAGTTGTATGAAGAAAAACAAATGGAAGAAAGTGCTTTGGTTGTTTAGGTTGAGAAAGATAAGGATGAATGGATTATTGATAGTGGATGCTCACATCACATGATCGGTGACAAAAGTAAGTTTGTGAGTTTGGAAAAGTATGATGGAGGACTGGTTAGGTTTGGAGATAATGTAGCTGGTAAGATTTGTGGAAAAGGATCTATTTCTTTTAATGGAAAGCACAACACTAATAATGTCCTATATGTGAAGGGTTTAAAGCATAATCTCTTGAGCGTTGGTAAGATGTGTGATAAAGGTTATGATCTAAGATTCAAAGATAATGGGTTCAAGATCATGGAAAGCTCCAAAACAGTGATTGCTACCAGCAAGAAGACCAGAGGTAACATTTACTAATTAAGAGGAACTAATGATTATTGTTTATTGGCTCAGATAGATGAGAGCTATCTATGGCATAGAAGGATGTGTCATATCAATTTTGACAATTTGGTGAAGATTATAAACTCTGCACAGGCTGTAAGAGATCTGCCTAAACTTGTGAAGTTTGCTAACACCATTTGCAAGGAGTGTCAATTTGGGAAAGAAACAAGAACAAGTTTCAAAAGAAAAGAACATTTTTTTGCTAGATTACTGGAGCTAGTACATAAATATTTGTGTGGTCCTACAAGAACAAAAAGTCAGCAAGGTGACATGTATTTTATGTTTCTTATTGATAATTGTTCTAGAATGACTTGGGTCACTTTTCTTAAAGAAAAATCTGAAGCCCTAGACAAGTTCAAAGTGTTCAAGACAATGGTTGAGAATGAGTTACAGTTGAGGATCAAATGCTTAAGGTCTCATAGAGAGGTGAGTTCACATCAAAGGAATTCAATATTTTATTTGAAGAACAAGGGATAAAGAGACAATTTTCTGTACCTAAGACTCCTCAGAAGAATGGAGTTGTTGAAAGAAAGAACAAAACAGTTCAAGAGGCTACTAGGACTGTGTTAAAGGAAGCTCACCTACCAGAAGTATATTGGAGAGAAGCCATACATACTGTTGTGTACATCCTAAATAGAGTTCAAGTCAAAGGTAACAACTCTAAAACTCCTTTTGAATTATGGTATGGAAGAGTTCCTACAGTGAAGTATATCAAAGTTTTTGGTAGCAAATGTTATATCAAAAGAGAAGAAGAACTAGGCAAGTTTGATGCTACATGTGATGAAGGAATTTTTCTTGGTTACTCTACCAAGAGTAAGGCCTATCGGTGCTACAATAAGAGACTGAAAAATATTGTTGAGAGTGCTAATGTGAAGGTGGGTGAAGACAAGGAAAGAATATCAGATCTGAGTTTCTATGAATCAGATGAACCTATGGCTAAAGTAAATGAAGAAAAAGTTGAACAAGAAGATAGTCAGGATGAAGAAGAGGCTCCAGAAAGTGTTGTCAAGACTCCCAGGTATGTAAGGATTAATCATTCTAAAAATCAGATTATAGGTGACAAAAACAAAGGGGTGTTGACAAGGAAAAGAGCTACTGAAGAACAAGTGAATTACTATTTTCTTTCTAAGGTTGAACCAAGAACTGTGAATGAAGCTTGCAATGATGAAAATTTGGTAAAAGCCATGGAAGAAGAGTTGATGCAGATAGAGAAGAATCAAACTTGGGATTGGTTCCTAGACCTGCTGATAAGAATGTCATTGGAACTAAATGGGTTTTCAGAAACAAGCTGAATGAAAATGGAGAAGTTGTAAGAAACAAAGCAAGGCTTGTGTGCAAAGGATATTCTCAAATTGAAGGAATAAATTTTGAAGAAACTTTTGCTCCAGTGGCCAGGATTGAAGCAATCAAAATTTTTTTGGCATTTGCAACTCATAAAGATTTCAAAGTGTATTAGATGGATGTGAAGTCTGTATTCTTGAATGGTGAGTTGGAAGAGGAAGTTTACATTGAGCAACTAGAAGGGTTTTAGTTATCAAACCAAGGTGATATGGTGTGCAGATTGAAGAAATCCCTATATGGACTGAAGCAAGACCCCAGAGCCTAGTATGCAAGGTTAGACAAGTATTTGTTGTAATTAGGGTTTAGTAAAGGCACTGCTGACAACAATCTCTATTTCAAAATTAGTGAAAATCAAATCCTGATTGTTGTAGTCTTTGTTGATGATATTATCTTTAGAGGAAATGAAGGAATGCACATGAAGTTTGTAGGAAAAATGCAAAATGAATTTGAGATGTCTATGTTTCATGAAATGAATTTCTTTCTAGGTCTGCAAATTACTCAATCAGATAAAGGAATTTTCATTTCTCAGTCTAAATATGTCAAAGAGTTGTTGAAGAAGTTTGGGATGGAGGACTCCAAACTAGTATGTACTCCCATGGTGACTGGCTGCAAATTAAGGAAAACTAATGAATCACCTAAGATTAATTAGAAAAGGTACAGATCTATGATTGGAGGATTACTTTATCTAACTCAAACTAGACCTGATATAATGCATGCAGTATATCTTCTGGCAAGATTTCAAAAAGATCCTAGAGAGTCACATGTGATGGCAGTCAAGAGAATCTTGAGGTATTTGAAAGGCACATCAGATCATGGCTTATGGTATCCAAAGGATAATGATTCCACTCTCAGTGCTTATACAAATGCATATTGGGTTGGAGATGTTGATGACATAAAAAGTACAAGTGGAGGTGCTTTCTTCTTGGGTAATAGATTGGTTTCATGGTTGAGCAAGAAGCAAGATTCAATCTCCTTGTCTATTGTAGAAGTAGAGTATATTGTAGTAGCATGTTGTTGCACTCAAGTGTTACGGATGAAGCAGTCTTTGAAGGACATAAGAGTTGTGTATGAAGATCCAAATGCAATCTTTTGTGACAATACAAGTGCTATAAACATTTCAAAGAATCCAGTGATGCACTCAAGAACAAAGCATATATCAATAAGGTATCACTTTTTGAGAGAAAAGGTGATACAGAATGAAGTAAAGATGGAATATGTATCCACAAAGGATCAGATTGCAGATATTTTCACTAAGCCTCTACTTAAGGATATCTTTGAGTATCTTAGAGAAAATTTAGGGGTCATTACCTCTCTTGTTCTAAACTAAGATGCATAGGAATGCATCAATCTAGTGTTGCCTCGAGCCTCAGTCATTGATCTGGATTGATGTTTTGAGAGCTACCTCTTAGGGGGAGCAGATAAATGTTACTGACATAAGTTCCTGATAATAAGCAGTAAGTATTGATAATAGAGAAATTTTAGTTTGATCAGAGCAGCAGAGTGCAAGTATGTGCCCTTTTCCATTGACGTCAAAGGGGGAGAGAAATCATGTGAAAAACTCAAGGGGAGAAAGAGTGCAGATGTATACAAAGAAAGGGGGAGTATCTTGTCTTGATGGTATTTACAATTTTTCACATCATATGTTTCCATCAATGAAAAAGGGGAGATTGTTGCAAGTACGTGCCTAACCAGTGTTGTCATTGATGTCAACATATATGTATTGTCATTGGTGTTAACTATGCTCTTGTTTTGATGCTTGCTTGTAATGAGTTAAGTATTGAAGATAATAAGTATTCCTAATACAACAGAACAATCCAGTAGATTGCTCCGCATTTCTTGTAGAATGAATATCTTTGTCTGTGGATTGGAAGTTTTTTAGATACATGTCTAAAGATGCTATATTCCAAGTTTGAGCCTCTGATATGAAGATCTGAGTGATTTATGTTCACCAGAGTGAAAACTATTTTTTCTGTATATTTGGTGATGACAGGGAGAATGTATTATGCTCTACATTCCTCTACATTTAAGTATTTTAGTTTACAGTTTTGGAATCAAGTTTGTAATGATGATAGGTGCCTTCAACTCAAATGGTTCATGATTTGGTGGTTCGCAAGCGATCTTTTCTTTATGACAGTAGCTGACAGTGTTGTTTATATGCTCCAGTTTGAAGAATCTTCTTGATAGAGTGGTTAGAGATTATGTGTTTGTTCTTGGTGATTACAATGTGCTTGTGGATGTCTCTTGATCATGTTCCTAGATTTGGATTGGTCCATAAAGAGAAATTTGGATCGTGGATGAAGAATGTTCTTAGAAGAATTAATGTTAACACTAATCTTGGCTAACTTGGTTGCTTTCATTACTTGCAGAGATACATTGAAGGTTGTGGAAGCATGTCGTGGCGTGGAAGATTGCATTTGAGTTCCAGCTAAGGCATAACATGATCTACATACATCTTTCCCTTAGCTGATTTTGTTTAGGTCCAGACCTCTTTTTATGTATGTTTGTAATGCCAACCATGGAGATTGTTCCAATGGTTGATGAATGTAATGCTGACCTTGATGTGCATTCCAAGGTTGATGAAGTGTATAAAAACATGTAATGAAGTTGTGAAAAAGATGTCTTGGTACAATAATGTGAAGATAAGTATGAAGGTGTAAGAAGAGTAGAGCAAATGAGTTATATTATACTTCAATGGAACTGAACCCAGGCATGAAGTAGATGCTATCAAATCAGTTCACCAACCCTTGGCAGTGAGCACTAACATTTGTAGTGAGCCTCTATTTTTTAGTACTACTATAACATATTTATTTCTATGGGCTAACACCCACTGTGGTTTTTCCCTTATAGGGTTTTCCACATAAAAATCTGGTGTCTCATGTGTTGAATGTGTTAATGTGTTGAGCTTCTGGTTTCATGTTTTCATGGTTAAATCTTAATAACAATAATTGATGTGTTGATGTTCATAAGTGGTTAAAGTTTAAGAGACAACTGATTAACCCCCCCTCTCAGTTGTCTTGTGCATTTCAACAACAACACTACATTCCTTTCAAGCTAGGTACTACACCTTTTAGACAGAAACAATGCTCTTATAATCCAAAAATTATTGATGTTATTTTTAATGAGCTTGATAAAATGTTGAAAGCAAAAATCATCTACCTCATACATCACTCCACTTGGATAGCTAACATAATACCTGTTAGGAAGAAGAATTGAGAGATAAGGATTTGTGTCGATTTTAGGAACTTGAATCGGGCCTCACTTAAAGATAATTATCCCTTGCCAGTGATGGATCATGTTCTACAAACTGTTTTAGGCTCAGAGATGATCTCTATCTTAGACAACTTTTTGGGATATAATCAAATAAGTCTAGCCTCAAAAAATCAACACAAAATTGGCTTTACTACTCCTAGAGGAACATTTGCATACAACAAGATGCCTTTCAGTCTCATAAATACTAGTGCAACATTCCAAAGGGCTATGGATTTATCCTTTGGTGACTTAAAGGATAAAATCATTGTTATCTATCTTGATGATTTAATAGTTTCCTCTAAAAAAAGAGTTGATCATATAGATCACCTAGAGGTTGTTTCGTAAAGATGTAGAGATCATGGTATATCTCTCAACCCTAAAAAGTCCTTTTTCATTATCACTGAAGGGAAAATCATGGGACATATTGTTTTGAAAGAAGGAATTAAGATAGATCCAGAAAGGGTTAGAGCTATCCAGCAATTGAGTCTTCCTACTAGCAAAGGCAACACTAGATCTATTTTTGGTGAGGTGAACTTCTTGAGGAGGTTTGTCCCTAATTTTGCAAAGTTAACCATGTACATTGCAGAAATGATGAAAGATAAGCATGTCTTTAAGTGGAAAAATAAAGGTAAAGAAGCATTCAAAACAATTAAAGAAGCTATAGCTGATGCACCAACCTTGATACATCCGGATTTCGATAAAGACTTCATCATCTACTATTATGCATTAGATCACACCTTGTCATCCATCTTGCTTCAAAGAAATCAGCAAGGTATAGAATCTCCCATAGCATTCATGAGCACTCCATAGAAGAAACATGAGTTGAATTACTCCTTGATGGAGAAACATGCTTATGCAGTGGTGAAGGTGGTCAAGCAATTCAGGTTCTACATTCTCCACTCCCATGCTATTATCTTTGTCCCTGACTCTACAGTCAAATCTATCCTAACCCAATAGAAGATAAGATACAATAAGAGAAGAGCTTGGGTAGCTAAGGTCCAGGAGTATGATGTCACTATCAAACCTATAAAACTAGTTAGAGGTAAAGGACTTTATAAAATGTTAGTAGAGAATCCACCTAAAAAAGTTGATGATATCCATCTCACCTTATTTGTAGATGTCACTGATGAATGGTTCTCTGATGTTGCTTTCTTCCTGACCTATGGAGAGTGTCCATCCCATCTCTCAACCAGAGAGAAGAGGAATATGAAGCTAAAGGCTACTAAATACATAATCTAGGGTGACATTTTATATAAGAGGGGAATTGATGGCACATTTTTAAGATGTGTGGGAAAAGAACAGTAAAGAAAACTTTGAGTCTTTTCATAATAAAGCATGTGGAGGGCATTTATCAGCATCTGTGACAACTTTCAAAATTCTGAGGCATTGTTTCTACTAGCCAGGTATGTTTAAAGATGCCTATAATTGGGTCTCTAAATGTGAAAAGTGTAGTGCCCCTCTGTTTTCACCTTGGTTGTGCAGGTAGTCTGACCAAGGAATCTGAAGATAAAGAGGGAACAGGAGCCTCGATAAGTAAAATGCATATTGATATGTTAGTAATACAATCATATGATGCAGTAGTATGTGGTTAGGATAGTTGGAAAGGATGAAATCGTACCATTGAACGTATGGACATACGGGAATGAGATACGAATGTCAAAGTTCCTTTCCTAGGGCTTCGGCTATTATGTGTACTCTAATTTGGGATGTTTGAGTGAATAGGTATCAGGCATCGACTCCACCTGAAATAACAGGTCTAAGCGTGCCTTAACCAATGGAGATTATTGGACGGAGATAATGTAAGGTCTTTCTTTAGCTTGTCATCAACCTCGAAGAGGATGATTTTTCTAGTCTCATGTCCTGTCAGTTTGGTCGTGGTTGTGAGTCTTTATTGTTCAACTATGTTTTGTCGTTGGATCATGTGTGGTTAGTAGCTTGTCAAGTTGCATTTTGATGGTTAACCATTTCTCTATAAAATAATTAATAATTCTCTTTAATAAATAAGTATTTGGTCTGTGGAGGTAAATAAAATATTTTGTTATGGGGATTTAATTAATGAATTTAATGTGAGTAAAAATCTTGAAATAGTTAACACTTTTTGTGTTGCCGCGAAATAAATTTTATGGCATTTGTGTGTTAAGATATTCTATTTTTATAGTAATCTTTTAATAATGTCTTTATGAGTCAGAAAGTATTATTGTCTGGCTGTAAATTACTGTTATAGAAAATGGTAAGGAAGTGTTTCATGCGAGGAATCCTCTAGAGGATTTTCTCTCTCTATTAGAAGAGATAATTTTGAGTTGTGAGGGGAGCTCTCGGGGGCATTGGGAATAACAATTTTTATTTGGAGGATCTGGATAGGGATCGGGAGAGGAAGGAGCCATTAGCCCCTTGAAATGGATCTTCCAGGTACATTTGGGATTTACTTTCTTCCTTTTTTCAAGATGATATTATGCTAGGGTAGTAGCAGTGGCTTGATATGCCATACTCACATGTGTGGTGTTGCTGATGACAAAATATTTTGAGGTATTCAACTAATTATTTTGTGTCTTGTTTATGTTCCCACAGTTGTATCTGTCTGAAGAGTCTGAAGGTGTACCCTAGAAATGACTTATCCCCAATCCTCTCTAGCAACTATATTGGGTGCTTTGTCTATACTTGACATAATCTGCATATGGATATCTTCTTTTCTTTACCAGTTGAATGGAGAGATCCTCAAATTATTTTAATTCCTTTATCATCTCGCCATGAGTTGGATCCATTAAATCTTTTCACCATGCGATCTTAAAAGTATAACAGGAATATTAACATTTTCTTTAAGTTTATGCCACGACTAAAGTTTTATTTTTGCCTTTAAGGCAAACCCTTAAGCGTCTATTATGTGTTTCTGTTTGACCATCATATTCTAGCGCAAATTATTGTAGAGAAACTACTCTCAAACCTTCATTGGTTCCTTTACCATCTGATTTCTTTTTGGGTTTCAAATTTTTGAATGCATCCGGTTCATCATTCATTTGTTGAAGGATTGCAATGTGTATACAAGCACGGATGTGGCTCACTCTTGATCCTAGTATGTGTTATTGCCAATAGAGGAGCACTCAAGCCAAAACATCCTCGCCAACACCATAGGGTTTCTTTCTGACTTTCATGTTAAAGTTTAGAGTGTTCTCCAGATGGCCTGCGCGGCCTAGAAGGTCATCCATGCTCACACAAAGATCTGTTGCAGTTGTAATTACTATAGGGGTTCCTAATGTGATAAATTTATGTTCAGCTCTCACCTTCCAACCTTCCAGGCTGCGCACCATTTAATTGGCCAATCTCATTTGCTTGAAAGCTTCTTTAACTTTGCCATTAAATCTATTATCATTGCAATCTTTGAGATGATATCTCTTTGGGCATCTTCCTAAGCAAATCTTATTCCTTGTTGTGTCTGTTTCCAATCTCGTATTCATGTCCGTCAGAGTTTGTAATGTGCATGCCGTATAGCTTCTAATTAAGAAAAGATCTTGGTGCATCTTTTAATCTCTGTGTCAATGGTATTTAGTGATGTATCGATGCCTTTGTTCCTCGCCAGTCGGGTTAAGAGACACCCCTCTGTATTTAGGTTTTGGTCACGCCAGTGTTGTTTTGTTATGACAAATGATTTAGTTTTTAAATAGATTTCTCCATCAGTATTTCTGTTGTTATTAAGATTGTTCCATCAGTATTTCTACTATTATTGTGATTGATATATTATTGAGATTGCTATATTTAGCATGTTATTGGTCTTAGCTATGGCCCCTATCTTCACTTGACCGTCTTACACTACCGTGCCAAATTCTCTCTCTGGGATTTAAATTTAGAAGTTCTTAGTGTCGCTAATTACATTTGCTTGGAAGTTTCCAAAGCATTTTCAATAAATCTATTTTTGTGGTCATAATGTAACTGTAGCAATCTTTGAGACCACATTTAGTTGACATAATGGAGGTCCTTGCGTTGTCATCCCTTTCAGGTAGCTCACATGTCTTGCATGTGTGTCCTCTTTTCTCTGCATCCGCGTCAACCAAGGCACTTGCATCTGCAACATTTGACAAAGATCCAACTCTAATTATACTTTGATAGATGCCCATACGCTATTGCAAAACTCCCTTTTTAGTAGAGGCAGGGAAGATACGGGCAAATTGTGGAGTCGGGCTTAGCACCCTCCAGTTGCCTTTGCTTAAAAGTTTCTAAGGTATTTTTCAACTAATCCATATTGTGCATATCATGTCATCGTTGTGTCCCATGAGTGACATTTCTTTGAGGCACTATGTCAAAAGTTCAGGCACCTAGTATTTGTTTTCAGTTAGTTTTTCCATCTACGCATATATATTGCAATAGTGCTATATCTTTGAAATTATGTTAGCCATTCCAAGGTTTCAATACATATGGTGGTGCCCATCTTTCTAATTGTAACTGTCACTTCTAATTCCATTGTGTTGTATGGCATGTTTACCTTTATTACTATTTAGATCTTTTAGACTAATATGGAAATCCTCATAGATAACTCAAAAAATATTTTTCTTTATATTTTTACAATTACCTTTTCTCTCCATTTTATGTCATATTAATTTCTTAAGTTAGTATCGGATTTTTTTAGAAAATAAAGTTTTATATTGAAATTTACGTTATGGTATAATAAAGTAGGGATTAAAAGTAGTTGGTTTTTGTAATAAAATAATAATATATTTTTATTAATTGATTAAGGTAATGTTGTCATATGTGTTATTAAAGTCATTTGGAAGGTAGATTGTTGTTTGTAAGAAGTAATATTAATAGTATTTTATAAATAGGAATGTTGTGTATTGAAATATATTGGAAACGAATATATGAGTTTTAGATAAATTCAAAGTTATTTAAATAATGAGATTTGTCATAGTTCTTATTATGGGTTTATTGAGTTGGTATTGATTTGAATGGGAGGATGGTGTTGTTACTTGATTTATCAATGTAGAATTCTGATGATAGGTATTGCAAGTATCTTGTTATTATGATGTTGTAAAGACCATGGGGCTATTCCTTTGATGAAGCCTAATAGTGTTATGATATATTAGAATATTGAATGCATGTTAAGATGGTTGTCAAGAAACATGATTACAGAAGAATCTTATATGAATGCTTATTTTATAGTAGGTATGAGATGTGGTCCCTTTATAGTTTTGTTTTGAAAATTGAATATGCTACATGTTGAAATTATGGTGTTGTTTGGTCTTTCAAATGATGTTGTACATTTGAGAGTGAACATTGTTGTGGGGCCATTGTGTACAATGGTGTCTAGTTTATGTGTCATCGAGAAAGTGGATTCCAGAGGCTAGGAGGGGTAGTTGTGGGTTGACCCTTGAAGATATTGCAATCTTGTTAAAGGATGAACTTGTTTTGGTTTTATGGGATGTTGACTTCTCTCTATTTATGGTTAATGTGATTATGACGACTGTGCAAGAGGGATAATGCCTTGTTTAGTACACCTAATCCGGTTGATACGTCTTGAATCCATGTGGTAGGGTCCTTCTTAATTGTTGTGGTTCATTATTGTATTAAGCATGTAATAGATTTTTGTGTTGGTTTATTTTATGGTTGAGATTCTAGGAGCAAGAGGACCCATGCCTTGCTCTGGATTATACTTTGTTTATGATTGAGATTTTGGGAGCAAGAGAACCCATGACTTGCTCTGGATATATATTTTGTTGAGATTTTTATGCAAGAGGGAAAATGTCTTGCATGGTTTATGGATTCTCGTTGTTATGCTTGATGGTTAGGGTCTTCTAGATGCAGGTAGGGAGGTGGCTTTCAGAGAGGGGCCGGTGCCCAAAGTGGCTGCTAGGATAACCGACTAGAAGTTGTTAATCTAGTGATAACTTAATAATAAATTTGGTGGATGGGGGAGCTTTCACATTACTCAAGATTAAGTATGCCTCACTCATGGGTCAAGTGCTCGTTTAGGCTTGAGATGAGATGAGAAGGCCTGGAATGGCAAATCAACTGCCTTGTCCTCATGAAAGGTATGTTGGTTCCACATGAGTTTGTATGGGGGCTGGCGGTCGGGAGAGGCTGCCAGGATAACCCAAGATGGGGGCCGGTGCCTAGGAAGACCTGCCAGGATAACCCATGACAAGCTATGTGATGACACCTTCCCTAATGTAGCCTAGCATTCCCTCTTTGGGTGTTCTTTCCCTCTATTGTGTGAGTGCCTCTGGAAGTTTTGTTAAGTGTGGAAGTGATGTTTATGTTGCCTATGTTGTCTTGTTGACCCGTGTTGTACTTGAGTCCGATGTAGTCCTTGCCCCTGTTAGTCTTTTGTCTTCTTGTTTGTTGTTTCTGCGGAACCTTATGTTATCTCCTAGCACGGAGGGGTGGACCTTAGGGTTCCACATGGTCGGGTGGTAGTTCTATTTCCTCCATTGGTTTTTCCTTGCTCTGGTTCAAGTACAAGAAGGATGGACCTTGTGTTACAGTTTCTAGATCATGCCTCAGATTGTTGAGGCAGCTGTTTATACTCATGTGCTAAGTTTGGTGTATCAGATGTATCATTTTGTAAGTATTCCAATGTAATCTAGATAGTGATAGTGTGAATGATGTAATGTTGTACCCTTAAGTATGGGAAATTGTACATGTACTTGAAGTTCTAATTATATGATCTTGTTGACTTCTTATTTAATGTTATATCATGGAAATATATGTGCTCTTACATGTGAAGCAATAGATTAGAATTGAATTATTGATGTTAGTTAATTCTTGATCCTATAAATAGTTTAGTAAGTAATGCAGCTATGGAACCTTAGAGGACAAGTTAGTTTAATGATATATATTGATGTGGTTGACTTTACTTTGTTATTCTATCTTTTAAAAAAAAATTATCCCATTTGCTTAGCACGGTTGTGTTGTCCTCTGGGGTTCCTAGAGGGGCATTACAAAAAGTGAATAAGGTTTGCAAGTAGACCTTAATTAGTTGCTCTCCCTTTAAGGCTAGTGATTATTGATGAACCTTTCCAGCAGTGGGGTCTGGACTTCAGAGGACCAATTAATCCAAATTCTAGTGTAGGCCACATATATTTTGAGTGCCACAGATTATTTCACCAAGTGGGTGGAGGCTATTCCTGTTAAACATACTACCTCTAAGATAGTGTGTAACTTCCTTAAAGAAAACATAATAGTCATATTTGGGGTACCTAAGAAGATTGTTACAGACGATGCTTCAAACTTTTGTTCCTCAGAGCTTTCACTTTTCTATTACAATCATGGGGTTAGTCTTTCACATGCTTCTAATTATTATCCCCAAGGCAATGGACAAGCAGAATCTAGCAACAAAAATCTAATCATCATTTTCCATAAATTGGTAGATGATAATCATAAGAATTGGCATAAGAAGCTTTATGACGCATTATGGGAAAATAGAACTACTCCAAAGAGAGTAATTGGCATGTCTCATTTTGATCTTGTATATGGAATAGGGAGTGCTTTACCCATTCCACTGGAACTTTCATATTTGAATTTACAGAAAGCTATTGAGGATGAATGCTTTAAAGATGCTTTGGAAAAGAAGATAATGTACCTTTCTAAAATCGAAGAACAGAGAGAAGGGGTGATAGACAAGATAACATAGAATTAGAAGAAGGTGAAAATAATTTTGATAGGAAAGAAAAATAGATGAAATTTGTGGTTGGAGACCTTGTATTACTTTGGGATAAAAGAAAGGAGCCTAAAGGAGCACATGGGAAATTTGACTCACTATGGAAAGGACCTTTCAATATTAGAGAAGTCATTGGGGATAATGCATTTTTCTTGGCATATTTGTATGGCACAACATTGACTCTTGCCTACAATGGGCAAGATTTAAGGCTCTACAATTGGTAATCCCCCATCCATCTTGTATCATAGTCTTTCTTTCTAGCATTTGCTCTTGTTTTGTTTTGTTTTTCTTCAATTTTAGTGTTTTGGGGTACAACTCTATGGTCCAATGAATAAGACACTGATGAGCCAGATTTTTTGTGCTCTCTACATCCTCTTCACTCTTTGTCCCCAATTAGAGCTAGTTGTTACCCCAATTTTGATCTTTGTCCTTAAGAAACTCAAACTGGTTCCATCTTCATCTTTCCTTCTTCGTCTCTATGTTATGTCTCCAAATCTAAGTCATTTTCCTTCTTAACCAACAAAACTCTCATTTTTCAAACTTAAAAGTGTTTGGAATTCCCTTTTCAAAATCTCCTTGGTTATTAGTGTTTTTGTGTTTCCTTGAACTTGGATTTCTTTTCTATATTATCGGGAAATCTCCAATCAATGAACCTTGTCAGAAAATTCCTGAGTTCACGAACTCTATCGGTAAAAATTTGAGTTCACAAACCTCCATATTTCCTGATAACCTCTCCTCAGTTGGTGCCTTGTCACTTCTTAGTCAAGTTTTCTAAATTATCAACTTCATTTGCCTTTCCCGAACTTAACCCATGAGTCTCTATTGGTCTCACTAGTAGAATTTGGCAAATAAATGACCATGTGACTAAAACTTTTAGTCATGTGACTAAAACTTTTAGTCACGTGACTAAAAATTTTAGTCACACCACTAATTTTTTGCAACTCAACTATAAATGACTAATTTGATCTTCGGGTAAAAAACACAACTAAATAATTAGTCACACAAATAAAAATGACTATATAATTAGTCACACAAATAAAAATTAGACAATATGATATTAAAGTGGGTTATAGCATGCAAGTTGACCAAACCCAACCACAACCTTGCCCTTTAGTCTCTCTATCTCTAATGGTCCATACCTATTTTTGATCCCAACCTTTTTCCCATCTTAGACAACATGTTTTTTGTTTCCTTCATTCTTAACTTGACCTAGTCCAAAATATGACCATTGTTTAGCTTAAGCAGACAAATTTTGAATTCAACACCTATGATTGCTTATTAAAAGACAAGCCCTAAGGCATCATTAGAAGATCTCCAACACCCCCACATGAATCCATTCTCATTTTATAAAAGCAGTAAAGAGTAGTTAGGAAGCGTCATCAGATTGGGGATACATTTGCATCCAATTCCTTCTATTTCAACATCTCTTTTATCCTTCATTACATATTGTGAAAAGAAAAACAATGAATTTGACCAAGGTGCAAAGTATACTTTCACACCCCAAGCATAGTAGGTTACTTAAAGGCATTCATAAATATTGCCTTGACAACCAATGCAGAGTCAAAGAGTGTCAAAGGAGAAAACCTCCGAGGCAAAAGATTGTGAAAAAGATAGGATTGCAATCTTTCACAAACAAAATTGTAATAGTGATTCTATCTAGTTGAGTTGTTCAATGACATATCAATTCGATGAGATTTGGCTATTACAAACAAAATATGATACTAGAGGTGCAACTACAAACACATCTCAGCCAAATTACATGTCATCTCTTGAAGGAGCTAAGTATCCTAATCCTCTTGTTTCAATTATGCTATATTTTACTAACCATGTATTAGGTTCAACTCATTTATGCTAGTTTACATCAGATTTATTTAATTATTTGTTTATATAGATTAACATAAATTTAAAAGAGGTGTAACCTAAAATTTGTGTTTTTTAGAAAGGGTTGTAGCTCAATCAACGATGATGATGGTGTGTTATTTGATTACACCATCCTCTAAGGTTCAAATCCTCTGTAGGTGCAGTTGGACTAGGCTTGACCCATTGGGTGATTTTGACCAACTGGTTCCCCCTACTCGTGACAATTTAGTTGAAGAACTTTTTCTTTATGTATGCCCCATTAAAATATTGTAATATTAAAGTGAAGATGCCAAATCTATGTAATCTTTTTATCTCCATTTAAAAAAAGTCAATATTGAAATTATTTGATTTATTTGTTTATAGAAAATCCACTAAAACAATCCTCCTCATGTTTATAGAAAATCATTTAAAATTTGAATGTTTTGTTTCTTAGGTATTAAAGACCCACTTGGGAGTTTAATAATTAGAAATATCAATTTAAAAATAAAAGGAAATCAGTATTCAGTGCTAACTTTATTTTTAATATTTTAGGCGAATGTATTGGAAAACAGAAGGTGGAGAGACAACATAGCTCAGCCTTTGGGAAATGGATTAGCATGGTAAGGGCCAAAAAGTTGGTATCATATTTTTCACTTTGCTATTGTATAATGCCTGTGCTTAGAGATTTCAAATTCAGGCCATATGTGATTGAAATAGATAAGTACCGGCCACATGCAATTTAGATAAATTGGTTTCGGTTGTATAAGGTTTCGATAAATGGATATCAACTATTTTATGGTTTAGGCTAATGGGCATTGGCCATTTTGCCTTTTAGATAAATGGCTGAGGGAATATGTTATTTTCTTATTCAAATTAGATCAATGGGTATGGGACATATGCGATGGAGATATATGGGTATGGAACTTATGTTATTCAAATAAATAAATATTGTGATTTTGATTTTGTGATTGATATTAACAAGTGCTGACCATTTTGTGATTTGGATGTGGATATAGGCCATATGTGATTCAGATTAATGGGTGTAAGCCATTATATGATTTGGATAAATGGGTATAGGGCCATTTTGTGATGCTTTAGATAAATGGGTATAGGTTATTTATTCTAGTTTTCTGTCTTTTTTAATATTGTTGCTTTCATGATATCTTATTGAAGGAATGACAAGAGAAGGATATATAGCAACAAAGGAGACGATTGAAGGATTCGGTTAGCCTAGGAGGTACTCTCGATGTTGTTTTCAAAGAGGGGAAGACATTGTTCAAGGTTATGTGTTTTGCTTACTATATGTGTGCCCTATTTAAATGCTTATTTCCTTTTTGCGATTAAACATTTAATATTGTTCCAATTTTATTAATTCCTTTAGGGCAAGTTACTAAGTTTGTAGGTAAGAGCTAGCTTAGTAGAATCCGTCTTTAATGATCTCTAGGGTTATAAACCCGATGATTATAGATCAAATACCAAAGGAAATGCAATGAATGAAACCATAGGAGGACCTTTGATCCTATCATATGTTTCAAACACAATGATGGAAATTAAACGAGACAATAAACATTCGTAGGGTGCCCAAATAACATATTTTCGCTATTAAGCTTTTCCAACATTCTCCATATCTCATTCATGTATACAAACAAAGTTGAATTCCATGCAATTAATAGCATGAATGGATACAAACATAAAAAACTATTTTAGTCTTGGAAAAAATACAAGAAATCGTTATAGAACATAAAGGATTTAATTAGAAAGTCTGTTCAGTTGAGTTAATTGTTTGCATACTAGGAAACAGACCCACAGCCAAACCCTATGGACTTACAGCCCCAGAGTGTTAAAAAGCAAGGAGTTTGACCTAAAAATACACTTGTTTAAAGTCATCAAAGGTATTAAGCTCCCTAAGTAAATAAAAATGAGCATTTAACCATAAAAAAAGTATTTAATTAGAAAGCTATGTAAAGTCGTCATGATTTATAGGGATATTATCATACCTTTACTCTGATCAAAAGGCAATCCATCTACAAGCAATGACTTGTACCGAACACTTTTTAAAACCAACCTGCAAGTTGGTAACAGAAACAAATAGTCTTGAAAGTTTTGTCAAGCTACAACTCAAAAAACTTTATTGGGACTAGTATAAAGAGATTGTTTCATATTGCTAAAAATGTGTTCTATTAAGGGCATATGCATCTCCCTTAACACTTGGTCAGTCACTTATCCTCACTCTCTATATAGTTGGCATCACAAAATGACACATTTGTTAAGCAATTCCGTGCAGTTGAAGTAGAAAGCATAATAATTCGTTAAAAACTAATTTTAGTTAATGGATAAAATTGTAATCTTATTATTACTAGAATTGTTAATATAACACAAGAACCTAAAACATATAGCTAAAATTTGGCATGCTTCTTAGGGGAACCTGATTGTGTCAGCCCTTATTTTATCCACAAAAGAAGGAAACTTATCATAAAAATCTAATAACAAATGCTTTAATAATGTTGTATAGCATACAATATGATAGGCCCTATAAGTCTATTTGCATGATGGTTAAACCACATGTAGAGCAATGTTATCAAAGCAACACTACTAGAAAGAGAAATTTTAATCCTAAGAAAGCTCTGCTCTGATCTGTGACCATAATTGGAGCTACTAAAACAAACAATAGTGTCTCTAAAAATCTAAGTTAATGTTTGTGGTGGCATGCTTTGTGGAAGTTATAGAATTGTATAACATCTTCTCGCCTTGACAGCACATGAGCTAACTTTTGTAGATAAAACCTCCCCAAAAGGTAGAATTTATTAGGCTTGATGTGAAATCTAAGGCAGTTGATATGTCTAGTTCCTATGTACAATATTCTCCCACTTTAGATTAGTCTCCTACTCCAATTGATAATCTATTTCTAGGGATTATAACTAGAAATGAATCACATTTTTGGGTGGGGTTTCATTTAGTGGGGGCAAAATTATTGGGGGATTTTAGCCAAATGCCAATAATAGCTAATTAGAGATGAAGGATTAAAAATGGATGTAGGGGTTCTTTTAGTGGAGGCCATATAAGTTTATAATTCAAGATGGGGCTAGTAGAATGTCTATTATTGTTGATCTAATAGCCCCATCTTAAGTTATAATTATAAACTTATATGGCCTCCACTAAAAGAACCTGTATATCCATATTTTGCCTTTCATCTCTAGTTAGATATTGTTGGCACTTGGCATGTAAAAGCCCCATAGAAACCAAGAATAGCCCCATCGTAAGTTATATCAATATTGTTGATCATATTACAGGAACCATATTACTATAGTTAGATCAATAGTAATATAATGAAAACCAAGAATGCAATTAGATATTTTTTATGGATAAATCACTTTGTTTACAATTCCACAAAGTTTCCTTATCAGTAGAAGATGATTATAAAAGTATTTACTATTGGTCCATCAAATATGTACCCCTCGGTGGTTTCCAGATTATCACATTGCTTGTCTAGCAGTGTAGTTGTAGATCTCTTCATCGGTAGTGTGCAACCTCCTGGGAGTTTTATGTTATAAGCATTTTGTAATACAATGCTAATTTGTTGTTGGATGAATGATTCTTGTATGATCCTTGACTGGTTTTCAAACAAAAGAGCAACAAGGATATTGTTGCACAGATTGCATATGCAACACTTGCTGGAGATGTTATAATGGCAGCTGCTTACTCTCATGAGCTGCCTCGATATGGCCTGGAAGTCGGCCTCACAAACTATGTTGCGGGTACATTCAAATAACCGTGTTCTCTAGTCATATTTGTTGATTGACATTGGTGTGTTAGCTAAAACAAAAACATTTTAACTCTTTTGTTGTATACCATTTTCAATGTTAACAATAATGTTTCCTATTCTATAATTAAGGTCTACATCAAGTAGCACCATTATTGTATAATATTGTATTACATATTAGTTCATGAACTTGCAATAGACATTGGGTGATTGAAGGATTGTGTTCTATTTTTAGTTCAAGTGCATATGCCTTATTAGTTCAAAGAAAGCTTATACACAATTTTAACTTTCAATACTAGCTTTTTGTACAATTCTTGGTGGTAAACATATCTCCCTCTCAGTCTGTTGCAAATTTACAAGAAAGTATAAAGTTATCCTATAATGCTAAATATTAACTGAGTACACATTGAGTTTTTTGGTGAGGTGCACATTTCTATTTTCAGTGGTGTTTTACATTGCTTTACATAATGCATTAATTGGAGTACAGGTGTAAACATGCTTGAATAAGTGGTTCTTGTGGGTTTGACACAAGGACTATTAAATGCATTTAAATGTGCAATTATGTAAGTTGGGTATACTTTTTTTAAGTTTGTTCCACAACTTTTACTCAAATCGCAATGATACACTCATTTTTCCATCTTATAAACATTTGTTCTCACTACCCCTTCACATCGGGTACACTGAAATATAAAAATTATCTTTGGACCTTGATATCTAATTTACAGGAATATGCAATTTGTCTTTGAACCTTAACATCTAATGCATTCAAACATGTAATTTATCTTTAGTTCCTGGTTTGCTTGGGTGTACTTTTTGCTAGTCTACTCCACAAATTTTATTAAGTCACAGTGATGCTCATTTTCCCATCTTATAAACATCTATTTGCACATGCTCATTCACATCTAATGCACTGGAATGTACAAATTACCTTTGGATCTTCACATCTAGTGATTTGGACTATTCAAACTTTTGTGAACCTTAACATTGAATGCATTGGAATGTGTAATTTATCCTCCTATCCTTTCTTTCTAGAGAGTTTTATGCCCATTTGGATTGTATTGCTTTACATAATTTGTTTACTATTGGATTTTTCCTAAATCTTTCATTGCTACTGCTTGTTGATGTTGTGGTAAGCACTTAAACAATCTATTCTTTTTGTTTGTTACAGTGGATATTTATGCATCTCTCATTTTCTTTTGCAGCATACTGTACTGGTCTCTTGTTAGCCCGTCAAGTGCTAAAGCAGTTGGAGATGGATGATGAATATGTTGGCAATGAGGAGGTGATGCATGAGTTATTTGATGCATTTTCTTGTTAAATTTAAAATTTCAAGTTTGATAATAACATATGCAAAACATCTGGCTTCAAAATTAGAGATTCTATATTGGGTGTCATGTGAAGGAATTTTATTTCCATCTAGCATTACTTTTTGAACCTTGTAATTTAACATTGGATGGTGAATATTACTTGTTTGGCATCAATTTTTTGAATATTTGAATTTTATAATTGTTTAAATCTAAGGGACTACTAAGGGGTTTATTTATAGTATCCATCAACTATTGTACTCTTTGATTTGTCCATGAATCTTGTACCCTAGGGCTTTGATGCTAAGTTTTTGTTGATAATTTTTTTAATGTAGGTTACTCAAATGCTCTTTTATAGGGGATGTTGTAGTGGGAGTACCTTCTATAATTGTATTTATAGTAGGACTCCTTTCTATAGTTGTATTTATAGTAGGACTCACTTCTATACATCAGACTTCCTTCCATTGCCCTATTTTTACATCATCTTCATTTCTTTTCATGCTTCCCTAGTTGAACATTTTGTAGGGAATGTGCCATCCTCTTTATGTCAATTTAGGTAAATTCAATACTTTAGTGAAAATTCTTGTTGTTTTGATATTGTTGGCAAGCCACTGGAGAAGATTACAATGTGGAGCCAGGTGACTCCAGGAGGCCATTTAGGGCCCTGTTGGATGTGGGTCTTGTTAGGACAACTACTGGAAACTGAGTTTTTGGAGCTCTCAAGGTTGGCTAGTTATTGATTTTTGTTACTTAGAATTACATCTCATAAATGTGAACTGGTTTCAACTAAGTCAAGCATTTTGTTAATTGTTATTTAATTCAATTTAATTTGTATATGTTGTAGCTTGTTCTTGAAGTTAAGACTATGATTGGTTCTATACTTATAACTATGTAACTCCAATTCCAAATCAGTTTGTTAATTTTTGTTTGAGTCACATAAGTGTTTTTGGTTGTTTATGTTGATTTGTATTTTTTTCTCCCTCTAATAGTTGGTTCTTATCCTTTTGTGACCATTGTGAATTGTAATTTTGTCTTCCTGTATGGTTTTTGCAATGGTATGGCATGTATTTGTGTTGGTAAATATGCTTATCTTGAAATTTAGTTTCAATTTGTATTTTATTTATTTTTAAAAGAAACTTAACAAGAACATGAAAGATATAAACATAGGTTCCTTAAGACAGTCCTTGAATGGGTGTGAGAACAATATTAATAAATTGAGGGATTTTGAGGAGTATTAATAGCTTGTCTGTTTTAGTAAAACCTATAATCATAGGCTTTATCATCTTGTGGCATATTATCTTTGGCTTCAGTTGTACCTCTTTTAACTTTGTAGCTTTCTTATGTATATGGTCTCCATCTGCAAGTTATCGGTGTTTATATAATGGTGGTTGGTTATTCAAGAGACCAAATCATAAGTGTGGATTTGTTTTGAGTATTTCTTTCCACAACTTTTTTTTGTTAATGCAGTAGTTAATGAGTTTAGTTACAAACATTTTAAGAACATTTAATGACCACTAACTACATGGCATTATTAGATTTGTTTACTAGCTACTTAGTATCTTTGGAATATATGGTTACTAACTACAAAGGACTCTGCAGTTTCTCATATTCTCAAACTCTTGTTGTTAGGTTTTGCAAAGCGAATATGCTTTGTAATTCAAACCATTTTGTAGTATGGGTCATTATTGTTTCATTTTATGTTTAGAATAAGATAAAATATGATTTTCCTTAAGCACTTCAATTAATCTGTTATTGTTGACATGGTTGACCACATTATGATGTCTGAGAACATCAATACAGTTGCAAAATCTCCTAGATGGTGTTTGCAAGTATTTTTTATTTCCAATTTTGTCAAGTGTTATTTGAAGTGCAAATATTCTTCTAAATCTTCTTATAATAGTATGGCATAAATCTATCAAATTATGTGATCTGATAATGATGTGTTCCAAGAAAGAAAAACTAGGATTCACAGTCAATTTTACTTTGCATTTATTGGGTTTTGCCATTTGACTAATATTATAAATAAATTTTGTAATTGGACGAACAAAATACAAATTTAGAAATTTCAAAATCTTCTTGTGAATTGTCTACCCCTAACAGTGTTAAGGATGCATTAACATTGTTTTCTGTATCTTCCAAAACTAATTTTAGACAAACAGATGAGAAATTTAAATTAATATAGGGCACCTAAAGAGACACTGAGAAATGAAGATTTCAAAGACATCCTAATCCAAGAATTAACATGCACAAGTTTTGTAAATTTAATATTGTTTTGATTCAACCATACTTTGAACATTTATTTAGATTTGGCACATTTTTAAATACAATGCTTCTGACATCATTGTTCTACTTTAATGTGACAAGTGGGAAAACCAGTATCAGGTAACTCTAAAATTTATGTTCCTTGTTAATTAGTTAAATTACATATCTGGTAAACCTATGTTTCAGTTTCCCAAATAATTTCTCCAAGAAAGTGTAAATCTCTTCTATTTGTAGATGTTAATGATAACACACCAAATAATGGTGTTCACTTCCAGTTGCGCACTTGATCTTCACCTTGGCAGGACTACAAACAACCATTACCTAGTTAGGGGACTTCTATGAGAAGAGTGCATTTGCATATATACAAACTTGATGAATCCAAAGACTGGAACAAATGGAATGGACTCACCGGACACTATCAATCAAAAGTCATGATTGTAACATTGATGACTCAGAGACTATCACATAGATAGAAGGCTCTGCATTAGCATTGTTACCAAGGAAAATACACTCTTTTGAAGATGATGTAGAATTTATTTTTTTCCATGATTCTTCTGAGGCTTACAAGTGATCATAGCTTGAAAGTAGAACCTGCTCAAAGTTTAGCATCTTGCCTTTCCACCGAGAAGTCTTCTGAGAGAAGTGAGAATTCCTTAACTGCTACAGGATCAGAAGAAGAATCTATTCTTAGTGTGACAGTGGATGCCTTGAAAACATCAGGTTGTGGTAAATCTTCATGTGTCTCAAATGGACTCTTGATTCAAACCATTCAAGATAACAGTGAGAGGCCTCAAGAGCAAGTTAACAAGTCTGTTGGCAATGGAGTACCCATTTCTATCATAAGAGAAGAAATGTTGATAGACAAGTCAGAACATGTTGAGAAATGTGAAGTTACAATATCATAATGTAATTCGAAGGTACCTAAGTAGGTATCTAAATTTGGTGACAACTTAGTAAAAGGAGTAAAACTAGTTTCTCATGGAACTTCATCCACAGAGCTTCAAACCGATAGTGAAATTTCACCTACAAGTGCCAAGGAAATTAAATTGGTAAAAGAAAGCATGAAATATTCTGCTCCAGAAGTGAATTCTACTGCTATAATGAGTTTTAAGAAGGGTAATTTGAAATCTGACAATGTAGAAAGTCTGAACTCCATGCAAGATAGAGCTATTAGTTCTCCTAGTACTGGTATCAAAGAGATTATAACATATCGGGAGAATACATTCTAAGGTCCCTTTGATGAAATGATATGCATTGAAGAACATAAAGTGTATCAAAGAGATTATACCATATTAGTGGAAGGTACTCTAAAGTCCCTCCGCTGAAAACACTTCGCATGAAAGAATGTAAACGTTATCGAGTAGACGACAATATATCAAGAGAACATGTTTTGAAGTCCCTTCAATGAGATGATTAATATTAAAGGACACAGATTATCGAAGAGAATGAATTATATTAGAAGGAGCTTGCAAAAGTCCCCCTGATCTAATAATAATGTAAAGTTTGTCATGACTCCTAATGTGTACACCAACAAAGGATTTGATGCATGCACCAAATAATAGAGATTCTATGCCAATGAACATGAAGATTAACATATTAGAGGTGGATAGATTCTACTCAAGCAAGATGTTATTATGAATGTCTATACTCTACTTCAAAAGGGTAGATTGATTGAAGTTGATGATAGTTGAAAAGATGGCAGAGAAATAGTGATGCAGTTAAGCATGGTGGGCCTTGTTAGACAGTTTCCAAGACTTAAGGATAGTCAAAGCTCAAAAATAAATAGGATGTCAAGTGCACTGTCATAGGAAGATTATGAAGTAGACATTATGAGGTAAAAAAAGCAAAGGACAGTCACATGATTGTAAAAGAATAAGAGGACCTTCTCCAAAGGCAGTGATAGTCATTTGAGACTGAGTAGCACTTAAAGACCCATGGATGATAGGATTACATTGAGAGCCATAAGTAGAAGACACGTGGATGTTTGAAACAATATAGTGAGAAGAGTGTGAAGAGATTGGATAGTTTCAATCTAACCTAGAAACACAAAGTGAAGCCCTGATCAAATGACATCATGGCAATGACAGTGTTTCCAAAATAATTATGACCATGGTAGAAACACTTCTCAAACTTGAGTGAATATGTTTGCAAATGAGGATGTATGACAATGAGGATTGAAAGGACAGTCTGTGAAAGAGCTTCCAGCTATGCATGAAGAAAACCTACAAGTGACTGTCAAGGGGTAGAGATTCATGCAAATGACAATGATCATGCAAACATTATAAGATAATCTTAGAGTCAATGAGAAGAACTATGCAAAGGTTACAATCTTGTTAGTGTCTCAAGAGGCATTTAAAGGGGTAAGAAGACAACCTTCTAGTATGCATTTGACAGTGCCAAATCTCATGATAGTCAAGAATCTTCATGTTAGATGCTTGAACACCTAGGATAGTACATAGAGTTGGTACAAGTGAGTAGCAACAAGGTTGAGGGTTATCATGACCTATCTTCCAAGAGACAGATATTTTGCAACAGTAGTATCATAATGGGATGTTGATTTATATATTAGAGGTGATGATATGTATGACAATTGTTCATGATAGTGATGTGATAAGTGACAAGACCAATGATGGATTGTGTGAACTTGTAACAGTCTGGCAGATGACATAGAGTGCATACCTAGGTAACAATAGTAGTGATGAACTATTTTCAAGGAATTTAGAAAAGATACAGTGATGTCAAACATAGTTAAGGCATTCAATAGAGGGGCGGTGTTCGACATTGATGGGAGGTAGAGGACAAGTGAAAGCATGCTAGAATAATGAGCTAGGTAGTGGAAGTCATGAGGCATTGTTATTTTATAAAGGGAAATGCATGATAGTAGGTTGACAAGTGATTGGACAATGCATTTCAAGAAGCTACAAGTTTGATTAGGACAATGCATAGCCTAGTCATAAGGCAATGTTGAATAACAGTCCATGACAATTGAAGCATCCTACCAAAGATGGCAGTCATCAGAGGCATAATCATCAGAGATAAGGACAGTTTATTGCTATAGGTAACAATTCACAGTGGCAGCCTATGAACTAGAGCAAGTTGGGTGCATGAGATAGGATCTCTACAAAGATGATAGTGTGATCTTGAACTAGGACAGTAAGCTTCATGGGATAGTCATGGATTTGTGAAGAAGACATCTATGAATGTCTATGTACTTCTATGTTTTTACCTTCTCAAAGATGTTTCATTGTGCAAGCTTCAAAATGGTTGATGTGATCTTGTCGTGATGCTTCTTCCCCTTGATTTAAATGACTAAATATACTACTAATTGATGTCAATTAATGATTAAATTGACTAAATATACTACCAATTGACAGAAACTAGTGAATAAATATGACTAAATATATGACTAGTTGATGGCAAAATAATGATTAAAATGACTAAATATACTACCAATCGACGGAAATTAGTTAATACAAATGACCAAATATACTACCAATGGACAGAAATCAGTGAATAAAAATGACTAAATTAACAACTAAATATACTACCAAATTGATTAATCAAAACAACCAATAAATGACTAAAAATGGTTTAGTCATAAATTTGGTTGCGTTATAAATGACCGGCAAAAAACTACTAATGGTCGTGTCACCAAGATTAATCATCTATATGCAATTTTTAGTAGTTTTTTTAGTCATTTATTGTTGTTTTTCTACTAGTGTCTTTAGTTCTTGAGTTCTAAGTTTTGCCGATAAGCCGATATCCTGATAACCCGATGACTTGTATTTGGTTCATGTCAAGTCTTTTTTTCTGATAAAGGATAAATTTTGTTTAGTCATGATTTTTCTTGAAGGTTCATAGAAAGGACATTTTGCCGACTATTATTATAAACTCAAAGCTTTGCAAAGTTTATCGGAAGAGTGCATTACGAAATCCTGGAATTACCGGTAAAGTGACAAATACATACAATTGGAAAGATACAAGGTTCATGAAGTTATCTTTTTGTTGATTAAGTGGACATGAACTCTTGATATTTAGCTCTTAAAATAAAAATTTTATCGACAGTTAAGTTCAGCGATGGCCAAATTTGTTGATAAAGCAAAAAGGAGGCGATCATGCAAAGTTGAAACTCCCGATAAAGTGTTTTGGCATATTGAGTTGAGAAAACATTTATTATGATGGAGCATTTAATGTGTAATCCTACCCCCACTTTTTCACCTTATAAAGTAGGTTTTTCTTAACGCATATTTCATAATTGTTATTGAGAATGTGATTGAGAGCCAAATCGTAGTCTATTTAGCTACTTCCTTTCCATAAACGTTGAATCCAGTTGAAATTTACTGTTATCTAGTAGTGGGGGGTGTACATTGTGGTTTTCCTTACCATTCATGACTTGTGAAACCCTATTTCTTCTGACCATTAACCATAGCCTCCTCTCGCCCAACCTAAAACCCCTGGTCTTCATCATTGTCAATGAACTTACACATTGGTTACTTGGGTTCGTCAAGATGAAATACAAATATCAAGGGTTGGATATTTCTTTTATAATTGAGAATGAGATGTCAGGGGTGAAAGATACCGATTTAGGTCACACTGACCTCAAACAATTCTGGGCTAGAATGAATGCCAACCCAAGAACACCTATTGCCCTGTAGACTTTAGATACTAGGTTGGCACACGCGAGTGGTTTTCCCTGGGCATTCATATGCACAAACTTGATCATGGCCTGCATTCATAATTATCATGTTGAAACCTAAGAGATCAAATTAGTTAGTGGCAAAACAATCTTGCATATAACATCAATGCCATTAATGATAGACTGGGTTTGCCAGTGCGTGAGAAATATGCCAAAGTTTCACAAAAAAATGATGGGAATTTCTTTTTGGATGGCAAGAAAATGTGTAAAGATGCCATTGCCACTTCTTGGCTCAAGAAAGAGAAGAAGGGTGGATCATAGTTTCCCAAGAACTTGGTCAAGGCCTTGTTCAAAGATGACATATCATACATTATCACATTGTTGCACAGAGTAGTGGGAAATGAAGATTGTAATGATTTTGCCAACTGAATGTGTCAATTTATTCTTGTTATTTGTATTGGGAAGTAGTATATAGACTAGTCCCAAATAATTAATGAGCACTTGCATGATCAGTTGACCAATTTTAAATCTAGAGACAAAAATTTCAGCATGTGCTCTTATTTGATTTATTTGTTGGCCACAACCCAACACTAGGTTTGGTCAGGGTTAGACATTGTTGGTCCCATGACCCCAAATGCTCAAGTTTATGATTATTTCCCTTAGGTACATGAAAACATGAAAACAAAGTTTATATAACAGTCAATGATGCTTTCCTGATGCTAATGGTGAAGAAAATTTATGAAAACCTTGAAGTTAGGATCTCCACAGAGGCAACTAACTGGGTGATGAAGTTTGGAATCTATTTCATTCAGTTTGACAAATTCACATATATTAGAATAGGATGTTTTGAATTTCCTCCTCTAAAGCTACCTCAGTATGCCTCTGATTATCTTGTGTTTTTAGAGGTATGTAGATAGGCATATCTAGTTGGTAAAAGATATTATGATTCTAAGAAGAAGGGATATCCCTTTCCTTTGAAGCTAACTCATTACACATGTACCAAGCCTAAAAATTCTAAAAATGTGGACAGAATCCTTGCTAAGCTTCACTTGCCACCATTCAGCTCCAGGAATTTCTTTGATAGTAAAGATTTTGTGAAGAAGAATCTTTATTTTCCTATGTTGAGAGAAGGCAGACCTCATTTGGAGGATTTTTGGGCTGACTCTGTGTATGAATTTGAAGTGAGAAGAAGGGATTGGTCAAGATTAACCTTGGACAAAATGAGAATTTACAAGCTTGCTTGGGATCTTCCCAAACTGGTGGATGACTACACTGATTTGATTAACCCTACTTTTTCTGTTGAGAATGCTAGACCCCTACCTATTATTGATTGGAATGTAGATGAAAATATAGATCTTAAAACTAGATCTTATTTTGTGTTGAATAGAAACCAGCAATGGCTAAGATCTAAGGTGAATGGTGATGGTGCAGGTTCTCCTTCTCATAAGGAGTGGATCATGGAAAAACAACAAGTTTCTGTAGGTACTTCAAACCCTAGTACACCTAGCACTGCCTGAGATATTAGTTTACAATCTCCAGTCACAAATTGGGGTAATGAAGAGAATGAGCCTCAAAAGAATATTAATTTGAAAGGCCATGCTGAAAGGGATAGCCAGCCCCTTAAAAGGAAGTTGAAAACCAAGAAGTGTCTAATCCCTCGGGTTAACAAGTTGTCAGAATAAAAACAAGGGTTACAAGATGAAGAAGATGAGGAGACAACACCCCCTTCAAATCAAGATACAACCCCTCCTCCTAGTTCCTAGGATGGAATGTTTTAGATTCCTCCTTCTCCTCAACAACAAAAAGGAGTAGATGATACTCCTAAAATAGATAATCTATCTCATGCTACCTCAGGTGATTGTTCAGTACTGTCCACCCCTGCTTGGTTGAAGACTGAGGTTGGAAACAAGAGAAGATACTCCCAAATTATTGATACAGAGTTTGATGTAGTTGCAAGGTTACTAAAACTAGAATTAACTCCCAAGAAATCCAAGAGAATGTCAAGGCTTATGGTTGACCCTATTTCTAAACATCGGTATGTGGAAATTGTAGAACCTGTGGTGGAGAAAGAAATGAAGGATGTGTTTGTGGATGATTTTCATGTTAGCATAGTAGATTTGGGACCACCTTCTGTGCAAGGAGACATATGTAATGCTCAACGTTTTGTGGAGATTTTGGCCACCAGATTAGAGTAAAGCAAAAAATAAAATGAGATACTGGAAGATCAGGTGAACAATTTGAATTATTACATCAAATCCATTGTTGATACTACATCACAACCCATTGATGCTACTGCAGATATTCCTAAGGGTGTGAGTACCAAATTTATTGATCAAATCAACAGGTACAAATTTCTGGGCAAGGTAGTAGAAGAATGGGTGGAAAATTTTATTATAGATGGAGTCCTATTTATTCATGACACCATTCTTTTGTATACCAAGATATCTAGCAAACAAACTAAAATTTTGAATGATTTGATTTTGATCAAGAAAGAGGAGGCTATGTTGAATGTGGCCAGAAATGGACTAATGGTTGTGGTAAAAATTGATTCTAGTGTCTTGATCGTAGAGTAGTTTATAAACAAACTTGAGGAGAATGAATCAATTAAATGGTTGAATACGGTAGAATGGAAACAGAGCATGGTGAAGGAGTGTCTAAATGATTTCAAAAATCTTGCTAAAAATAATAGATCCTACTTACTTGATCTCAGAAGTTCTTATGTTTCTTTAGGAGTGGATATTTATGATGAGACTGAAACTAATTTGCTAGATGTTGTTGTCGTCAAATAGGCCTTCAAGGACCTGTTAGTTCAGGAGTTAAAAATTAAGGAAGATGCAACTAGTAATTCCATGGAGAGGTTAAACAATGTGGCTGCCTATTTGATGAATTTCAAGGACGTGTTAGAAATGGAAAGGAAACATGAGGAGGCCAACAATGTGCAACATATGTGGAAAACAAGATTGATGGTTACTAGTATTCCTAATGCTAATGGTGTCATCTCTATCTTGAATAAATTCAAAGTTCTTCGGGCCAAATTGGATGATTCTCAAAGAACAGGGAGTCAAGCAAGAAAAGATGGTACAAATGGGCAGGTGCTTCATGGAGAGAGAACTAGATCAGATGCAATGGATGGAGAAGACAAAGATGTGTCCTCTTGAGAGTTTCCTTGAGATTTTTATGCTTTCTTAAGCTTATGTTTGAGACTTTTTTATTTGAGACTATGTCTCATGTTGTTTCAGGAAACTTTATCATATTTTAATTGTTAGTTGTATGGGACAGTTATATGGGAAAAAGTTGGTCTGGATTTTTCGGTGAAATTTCTTTTCAAGATTGGATCGTTATATACTAGATTTTAGTCTTAGGAGGAAAGCGGAATATTTTATACAACAAATATAATATCATTTTGGAGGAGAACAAAGTATTTTGTTCTACTTTATTCATTAATATAGGGGAATATTGATAGTGGATCTATTATCTCTACATGTATTTTCATATATTCTTTGTATGTTGGATGTATGGTGCATTGAATATGTGATATTTGCATTTCTCTATGTGAAATATTGATAACCTACTTCCTTTTCAATTACATTTACATTGGAGTGTCTTCTTTCGTATGTCAAAATCTAATGAAAAAGTGGTGATTTAGTTGTTTGGTTCATTCACTAGTCTCCTTCCATTCATGTGTCTAAAAAATGAGTCTGGTGATTTCAGTCAATGTGAGTTAAATTCTTGCATGTAGTACAGTGTGAATTGTGGTTTCTATAACAACTTTATAGTCACGGAAAACCTTCCTTTTCCAGCTTTCAAGTTAAAAGCGTACCTAAAAATATCAAACCTCATCATATGAAGGGAGCTATACCTTCTAAAATATTTAGAGGACAATTAACAAAATTGTCCAACTGTTAGTGGAATTTGTTGCTGCAAACTAGGTGAGTCATATATTATAAAGGTGGTGACAAATCTGTTCAGTAACAACTGACAAAGGACAAGTTGCATGGGATCCTTACTACTTATGAAATGAGAATTGTAGATAAACCAAAAAGGGAGGCAACCTTCAAAGCATCAAGGAAAGGAAAGAATAAAGAGACTAGACCAAGTAATGGCTCAAACAATGACACAAATGAAGAAGAAGCCCACTTAATGAGGAAACTAAAGAAAGGTTCAAAGAAGTACCAAGGTAAGTTACCTTTTAAATGTTTTAATTGTAGTAAAATAGGTCATTTTTCTTCTGAGTGTCCGCAGGGCAAAAATGAGAGCAAAAATGATGAAGAGGACTATAGCATGAAGAAAGGAAGAGGATATCAACAATACAAGAAGGGTTACAAACAAGTTCAGTGTGAGAGAAGAAAGAACTTCCAGAAGAAGAGTCTTTATTCCAAGGAATATAATAGCTCATCGGAGGAAAGCGACGAAGAATTTTCTAACATTGATAGAGAAGAGATATTTTTTATGGTGATACAAGCAAAGAATGATACTCCTGAAAGTGAAGACCAAAAGGAAGAAGGGAAAGATTCAAAAGATAATAAGAACGAAGATAATGAAGAAGTGGATATTGAGGAGGAAATCCATTTTGGCTACAATGAGATTGAAAGTCTTCAAAGAAGAAAATCGAGACTAAAATCGCAACTTCAAGAAGATAATGAATCCAAGGCCAAAACATCTCAAGCCCTTGAAGAAGCAAAAAAGATGATCGTAGATCTAAAGGTTCAAATTGAAGAAGAAAAAAGGTTTGAGGAAGAGGTGAGAAACCAATTAAAAGAAAAGGAAGAAAATTGCAAAAAGTTGGAATCAGAGATTGTTTCCCTAAGAAAGCAATTATAAAAAACAATGGCTCAAGTAAATAGGGACTTGAAGAATGAGAAGAGTTTGGAAATTTTGGATAACATCATCAACTCTCAAAATCCTATGTTCTATAGGAGCGGTATTAGCTATCAAGAAGGCCAAATTTCTAAAGCAACTCAATCATCAAAGAAATCTAATGAAGAAAAGACAAAAGAGTATGTTGTTGTCCTTAAAAGTGCCATCAAAGGTGAAATCAGCAAAAAGAACGAGAACCTGAAGTCAAGAATACTTCCAAAAGCTAAGAATGATAATTTCAGGAAGCCATTTCCACAAAGGCAAGCTCACATAACCAGGTTCAATCACTCCTTTGGTTATTGTTTTTTGTGCAGCCAATTTGGTCATAAAGCAATAGATTGTAGAATGCATGCTCGAAATAATTCTAGTCATAGAGAAATGAACTATGGAGCATATACAAGAAATAACTGTATATGAAACAAGAGCAAAATTCATGGGTTCACAAATAGAAACTTCAACTCATTTACCTCTCTTGTGGATTATAATGTCATATGCTATAAGTGCAACAATTTTGGACATACAACAAAATTCTGTAGAAGTGGTTTTGTGGAACCTCCTAAACAGAACAAGAAGGAGGAGGCAACAATCAAGCAAAAAGAGGAGAATTTAGAAATGTGGAGAAAAAAGAAGGAAGAAGAAAAGAAAGAAAAATCTATGTTAGTTCAGACAACTCTACATGCACGAAATGAAGGAGATCAATGGTACACTGATAGCAGTTCAAAACATATGACATTTGATAAACATAAATTCCTCACCTTCAAAAGGATGAATGGCAGAACGGTGAAGTTTAGAGATAATGCCTCTGCAAAAATATCAGGGAAAGGCACTCTTAGAATAGATAAAGGTAAAACAAGAACTGAGAACATGTGTTGAAGGACTAAGACACAATCTCCTAAGTGTGAGTCAAATGTGTGACCAAGGGCACACCCTCACATTTCATGCAAAAGGATGTGAGTGTAGACACTTAAATTTGTCCATGTCTTGACCATCACCTAGTCGACACATTACTAGAGACATCATATGACATTTTGTCCTAATCCCACTCCTAATCAAATTTATCCCACTTGACAATTAATTAAATAAATCCTATTTATTAAATAAATTTCCCTCTCCCATTTTCCAACTAATTCAAATAAAATATTTGAATTAATTCCTCACCTTTCACCTCAATGCAACACATGTCACATAAAACATTTTGCATTTAATACACTTCACATGCCGCATTAATTTAAATAAAACATTATTTAAATTATGTCTACCCTACACTTGTCACATGACTACAACTCCTCATGGAGTGGGAAACCCTATTCGATCTCAACCATCCACATCATTCATTTGAACTTTCAATCTTAGCCCTTCATTGAAATCACTCATTTCCTATAAATCAACCCTCACCCAAGCCATTTGGGGCGATCCAATTTGCAAGTAGCCTCATGTTGTCGAATTTCCTCTAGGATCTCCATTCTCATTCATCTTCATTCTAGTGTTATGCTGCTGAATTAGTGAGCAATCAACATTCATCCTTTGATATTCTGCATTCCTATGCAAGATTGAGAAGATGGACGTGAACCAATTTTGACATAGGAGTTTAGATATTGTTGTTTATGCTTTGATTTCTATTTTTATTTTGTACTCCATTGTGCTATTAGGGTTTAATGATTGTTGTTTGTGATTCATAGCTCTGATTTTCCCCTAATACATTTGGTGACCCTGACATGAATCTAATTTTTTTGTCAAGTTTTGGTGATTGAATTTTGCATGTGACCTCCTAGTCTGAAACTGACCTCTCCACTAAGTCTGGGAGGCCTCGCAGGTGAAAAATGACATAAAATTTTTCATATTTCACTTCTGAAAAAGTTTTGCAGTTTTTTGAAAAAAATTTAGGGTTGCAATTCTATATAGTACAAATCCATACAAATTTGTATTGTATGAATCCACAAGCCCCCTGTATCTATCAATATTGATTCGGGTTTTAGTTTTGTATCACAGGCCTTGTTGCTAGTTTAAGATTTATTTTCACAGGTTTCTAAACCCTAACCCCTCGCTATTGAAAACCCTTGTCAACTGTCTCTCACCTCTTTCCTCATCGTCAACCACTGCCCTAAAACATCTGACCTGCCCCTAGTGCCACCTTCTGATATCTCTGTCACCGCCTGAAGTTGCTGTCGAAACCCTTCAACTCCTTCGTCGCCTGCTTCAACCTCTCGACGCCTTCCTTTGAAAACCTAGCCAACCATCCTTAGACTTCTGCCTCCTTGAAATCTTATGTCACCACTTGGGAGCCCTAAGTGTTGCTCCGCTTGTCTTTCAAACCCTTGGCCTCGCCATTTACCTTTCATCATTGTCACTTGCCACCTAAGGTTAACTGTCACAGCTTGGGCTTTAAGCCCCTTCATCTTATACAGGGATTTAGTCACTTCTATGACCACGGGTGGGGCCTTTAGGCCCCCTCATCTTATTTGTTTTTTTTTTCAGGGTTTCAGCCCCTGGTAACATGGGTGACCAGGGGCCCTAAGCCCTTAACCCCAACATAAAATGCTAACACAGACTATCCAGCTAGAACCATTGCATGTGACTGGAAGAGGATAAACAGTTAGTGGTTAACTTTTATAGTACTAGGCTTGCCTTTCTACCCTTCAAGCCCTAAAGGGGCAGATTTATTCTTTTCTTCATAACTTGGACATACGGAGGCAAAATTTCATGAAACTTGCAGCATTGTGGAACTGGTTCGCCTAACTACATTATGGTGAAGTTGTTATTAGGTGACTGTACCATTTTTATCACATTTTTTCTAGTCAAAGTCAACACTATTTTGCAACTACAAATGAGCATATCTCTTGCAAAACTTATCCATTTTTCACAAAAAAAAAATTCAAACATCATAGAATTCTGTCTAGTTTATGTTCATGCTATCCATTCTATTGTATATGTTCATCTTAATTAGATTTAATTAGATTCTTCATTTTTCACATAACGCATTCCTTTGAAAGTTTAATTGTTCTTTCTTTCTTTTTGTAGCTTCTAGGTGATCATATGGGGTTGTACCAGCATATACATCAGTGACAGTAGCAGACTAGAAAGTGAATTTTCTAGGTGCATTCATTTCATCTTTCATCTCTTATTTCAATCAATAATCATTGTGTGCATTCACACTTGGATTTGGGCATTAAAAACAACATCTTGTTTTCTCTCACATTTGGATTTGGGCTCTAAAACATACTATTGTCTTCAATCACACATTGAAATTGGGCATAAAATGAACTAGTGTCTTCCCTCACACATTTTAGATTTGGATTAAAATGAACAAGTGCTTGCATTGCTTGGTGAACTCGAGTGTGATTAAAGGTGTGTATGCTTTTCTCATGCGCCTCATGCGATCTTGAGAATCAAAAACATCTTTCATCCATTCACTTTCACATCTCACATTTCATTTTCCTAAGGGAAATTCACATTGCAACTGTGAATCTAGTGTACGTGTGTATGCTCTCACCTCGCACTGCAAGGTGATCTTGGAGATCAAAAGCACCCACTAGATTTTCTTGTCACCCTTCCTAGGAGGTCTGCTTGGAGACACACCACTCCAAGGGATGACCTTAACTCTAGCATTCTAACAGAGTCTAAATAGCGAGGTGTGAATCAAAAGACACCCTATTGGAAGTCAAAATATTGTCATTCAGGCTAAGCCCCCAAGAAATTTATACCTTGGGAAGTGAAGGTGAAGGGTGGGTTACCCCTTTCTCCCAGTTGTTTGACATTATTTCTCTTTCATTTGATGGAATTGGGCCCCGTACCTTGAGTATATTGGGGACATCCCTAGTCAAACTTATGCATCCTAGAGTAAGATCTATTTGGCCACACCTACTTGACTAATCTTAGGATTGTTGATGTGTCTTCAAGTGCTTTCTTAATCATCACATTTAAATTTTCAAAGTCAAATTTTCTTATGTGTCTTGCATGTGTGATTCATGTGTGTACATGTGAAATCATTTGTTTGCAAATTGCCAAATCAATCTATCAACATAAACACATCATCCTAAACATTCTTGCCAACACATTCATTCTAAGTCACCTTCATCCTAATCAAAACCCTAATCATCCTTGTCACCTTCATTCTAATCAAAACCCTAATCATCCTTGTCATTCACCTAATCCACATTTTAATCATCCTACTTGTCATATCCTAATCATTCCTAATCATCCAATCACTCTATCCTCATCATTCCACATCATCATCCTAGTCCTAGTCAAACACTAGTCAAAATGGTCATAATCCTTAGCAAGTTTATGCCCAATCCAAAGCCCAAACTTATACTTCGAGGAGGCCCTCCCTCTAGTTCTAATGATGAGACAAGTCCTAGACCCAAGCTCATACTTCAAGGAGGCCCTCCCTCTAGTTCTAATGATGAGGCCAATTCAAGACCTAAACTCGTACTTCAATGGGACCCTCCTCCTACTTCCAATAATGATGAGAATTATGATGCATACCTTGAGGAACAAGCCAACATGAAAGGACTTAAAGACGTGTAACTCCATGCCAATACTAGAGAACAAGGTCATAGCACCACATCTCCAATCCATCATCCAAACACTTCACCAAATGCCACAACCCCTAGACCAACAAACCATACAACAACTACAAGACACCATCCAACCACTTCGACAAAATCAATAACATCTAATACAACAACTCCTAATCAAAATCTAACAATTCATAGCCACTTGTCAATGTCAAACACAACCACAACATCAACAAAGTCTACCTCAATCCTATGTGTCATTCCCCTCCACTTCATACCAATCTAATCCATCCATCTATCATGTCAATGCTACATCAACCTATAAATTCATTCCACAATAAGAACATGTGATCCTAAGTCACCCCTTGAAATAAGATAAAGTGTCTTCAAGCCCTTATGCCTTTGACAAGGGGAACACTAGTCTAGCTTATCCCACTTATAAGTATACACTACCACCATCCAATCGAATTCCTATCCTAAAGCCACCATGTCCTAGTCCTAATCCATTGGTCCCTCCACCTTCTAATCCATCAAACCCTTCATTACCTTTACCATCATCTAATCCTCCATCAACTCCACGCCCTAAATTCAAACACTACAAAAGTAAACCTATGGAGTTACCCAAATCCACCCATCCATTACATTGTCTATCCACACATACACTCATCAAGGATGTGATCCATTTGCTACTAGTGAGGAATCAATCATCTCCATGTCAAACATCTATCCTTGAGCCTACCAAAGAGCCTTCCAACACCATGTCTAGTCCTTCAACCCTATCATATGGTCCACAACCCCTTGAGCCTATTGAAGAGTCTCCCCCATTGAGCCCAAGTCAACCTCCATCATGCCCTCTTGTAGTTGACCATCAATAGCATATAGGCCTCTCCAAGAGCCTTCCACTTCCACTTCCATTCAAGAAAGTCAAGAGATATGTCAAGGATATAATCCTAAGCATGTGGAAACATGAAGCCCTCATTCTAATCAAGATCAAATCACTTTAATTCAACCCATTCATAACATATATCTTTTCCATGATGAAGAATCTATCCACGAGCAACTTGATCCTATCCATACCCCCACAACCATCCATAAGCAAGATACCCAAGACTACATACTCACTCCAATGAAAGTCTTTTTCACCTACTTGAGCATTCACCTCATTTCATGGCATTCCTTCAAAGAAAAGAAACTTCTCCTCCATCTAGCCCTACCCATAATGTGCAAACATTCACTCCCCTTCGTGAGACACATGCCTCCCAAGTACACATAGAAGATCAAACCAATATCTTGGATCTACATGAACATAATCAAGATCCTAATGATCCTTCCACATCCACTATTGATCTTATTTCAAATCCAACATATCCCCTTGGTCTGTCTACCTTCATTCATGAATGTTCTTCCTTAGGTGAGCAACAACCTCTATCCACTTTCCCTTCTCCATCTAATAATGAGCTCACGTCTAGTGTCCAAACCACACCTAGTCCCATTGTCCATCACATACTCCAAAAAATGAATTATCAAGGTAAAGCCTAGGCCTTCATGAACAAGGTATTTTGGAGCCCATCCATGTCAAAGTACCTCCACGCTCATATGGCCTTGGATATACAACTCAAGGACAACAATATCAATATGTTGGCACTTCCTTCACACCTCCTAAATCTACCACTTTCCATCATAAATCCTATCATACCCCTAAAACATATGTTGTCATTCCTCCTCTATTATCCTACAAATGTCAAAATCATGTGACCATACACCTTCCACCATCCACTTTACCTTCGTGCTACTTCCAACTTGTAATATCACTCCATCCACTTTGCCTCCGCTACTCCCAACTCCTAATATCCCTTCATCCACTTTGCCACCATTGCTCCCAACACCTAATATCCCTATCATCCAACCCTCTTATCCATTTATCCAAAAATCCCCTAAAATTCCTAATCATGATCAAAAAATGCACACATAGTCTAATCATGAAGCTTCCACCATGTCCATGGGATTCAAAAGTAAAAATTGGATGCCTCTACCCATAAAGAAAAAAATCATAAAAATCCTCATGCCTTAAGGTACAAATACAAAAAGTTAAAACAAAATCCATCTAAAAGGCTCTCCAAGCCCATACCTTCACAAGAAAACGCCAAAAGCAAAATTGTTTGGATACCTAAGAAAAAAGAAAGCAAGTCAAAAGAAGCATCCACATCTCAGAAATCCCAACTATCCTCTTCCATCCAAAAATCCCATTCCATTCAAAAGTTTCAAATTCCTTCATCCCACAAGAAAAACAAAAATCATAAAAAATCCTAAGTCTATGTGGGTCCCTAAATTCCTACATCACCCATCCCCTAAGCAAACATGTCCATTGCTTCCTACACCACCTTCAAATCAAAAGCTTCAATGTTTATGAGGGTGTGTGAAACCTTTGGTCATGGTCCCCTTCCATTCCAAAACAATTCCACATACCTCCATCTCCCCATCTTTCAACCATTATCCTATATATTTCACACATCCTATCCCTATGGTCCATGTTTTTGGATAAACCTTTCATCCATCCTTCCTTGCATAAGTTCTACATAATCCACATCATAATCCACTATTCAACCTTCCATAATCCACATCAAAATCCACTATCTACCTAATCCATCTCCCTCTCAAGCAATCCCTTACCAACATCTATGAGCATAATGGCGCTTGACATGGTCCATGCAATGAAATAATCTCTAATGGGACTATCGCCTTCATGGAACTAGATGCTTGAGTCCCTCCTTTTGATATCCACCTATCTTATCAAAATATTCAAAAAAATTTCAAAAATTCAAAAAAGTCAAAAAAACAAAGGAAAATAAATCAAAATAGTAAAGAGAAATCCCTTCATCCAATGGTGAAAACCACCCTTGGTGGCACCTTGGATAAGTACCATGATGAAAACCTGGCAAACAGGTGTCATGTGTAGGTTGATCTTTTATGTCACTTACACTTGGGGGCACATTGTCTCATTTAATCTATCATTTCTATCTACCTTATCTCATTTCCATACCATTTCCTATCCTATCTTACCATCCGTATCCATTACACTCGCATACATACACTTATCCTATTGAATCCATTCATCCTTTCTTCCTCCTTTTAATCTTGATAAAGATTGGGGGCACAATGTTGACAAATGTTTTGGATATCTCTTGATTATTGGGAATTAAGGTGTCTCAACCTTGGTAATTCCTTGCATTTATTTATTGTAATATATTTATTTATTGCCTATTGTGTAATTAGGATGCAAATCCTATTTTGTCATCTTGTGGGAGTTGGCACAGTGATGTGTCGGCCTACGTGGAAGGTGACCACATGTAATTTTGTCCTCACATGAGGAGATAGGCATCCCACTTAGTGGTAGAGGTATTTTGCCATGTGTCGGCACTTTGACTAGTGTGTAAGTGAATCTTGACTGAAACGGTTATGATAGATTCTTACGACAGAATCTATGACGTGTAAGAGTCATAAATGGAATGTTCTATGACAGGTGAAGACATGTGTCACAAGGCATCTTGGAAGAAGGCATCTTTGGGTGCCCCAAGGAGTGTTATGACATGTAAGAGAATATGCTATTTTTAGTCAGTGGATGACAGATTCTCTTATACCTGTAAGTACTGTCAGTATGATGGATTCTATGACAGTCGTAAGATGCGTATGAGCATCTGTCATTGCCCAACTTGGGAACAGGAAATCATATTGGGATGGGGCGATATGACAAGTGTCCCTAGGGCCATGAGGCCAAGTTGGACACCCATCTCAAGGAAAGTTCATTTTTGCCCTGAAAACTTCTATTTAAGAAGGTGCTTTGAGAGGAGATGTATTATGTGATTGATAGGTACTGTTATGCTGCCGAATTGTCTTCAGATACAAGTGTTGAAGACTCCTGTAAAGACTTACATTGCAAGTGTGTTGTAAACCTTGTTGTTTTGATAATACATTGTGCAGGTTTTGGAGTGTGGGGTTTTTCACCCATAAGGGTTTTCCCCACGTTACATCTTGTCTCTCTCTCTTTTGTCTTACATTCTTGTGTTGTGTATTGCTGCAATATCTTTGTTGTTGGGATAATAACACTGTAATTGTAAAAGTTAAAAACAATTTGCACTGATCTCTCCTCATTAGATTAGTGTAGGAAGTGATTTATGCACACCTAGCTTCCTTTCAATTGGTATCAGAGCTTGATCACCTTTGGTCCTAGTTGTTGGGTAAGGTTTTTTTGATCTGATCTTAGATTTAGTGGGAGTCTGTGCAGAGTATTCTGTAATATTGTTGCAGGAAAGAGATGGCAGGCACATTCGGAAGATTAGAGGTGGAGAAGTTTAATGGCACAAATTTTGAGTTATGGAAACTTAAGATGGAAAACATGCTTGTTGATTGAGACCTATGGGAAACTATTTCTGGTGTAAAACTAATTGCAATGGTAGAAGCTAATTGGGATCTCAAAGATCAAAAGGCTAAGGGTCTCATAAGACTTAGTCTAGTTGATTCTGTCATGTTAAATGTCGATGAGTAGAAGACCACGAAGACCTTTGGAAGAAGCTGGGAGATGTTTATCAGGATAAATCCCTAGTGAACAAGCTTTTTTTGAGAAATAAGTTGTATTCTTTGAGGATGGAGGATGGAGGATCTGTTGTAGATCACCTGAATTCTTTCATCATGTTAATTACACAGTTGACATCCATTGGTGTGAAGATGGAGGAGGATCATTATATGACCTTGCTTTATTCTTTGCCAGACTCATGGGATCATCTTATTATGGCTATTGGGAGCAAATGGATGAAGTGGTATCTTTGCTATTATCTGAAGAGATGTGAAGAAAGTCTTCTGAAGCAGCCAAAGAGGCTCTTGCGGTTCATAGAAGACCTAAGGAGAAAGGGAAAAAGAAGGACGAGAAAGCTGAGAAGGGTAGATCCAAATCTCGTGGGAGATTCAAATCTCCTAGAAAGTCCAAGGCTGTCTATTAGAACTGTGGAAAAATTGGGCATTTCTAAAAGGAATGCAAAGAGGAAAAGAAAAAGAAGAAGAATATCCCATATTTAGATTCTGACAAGTCACAAGATGATGGTGATGCCTTCATCACAGCCCTGGCCACCCATGCATCTGATGATGTGTGGTTGATTGATTCTGGTGCATCATTCCACATGACCTCACATCGAAGATGGTTCATGAAGTATGAAGAGTTTGATGGTAGAAGAGTATACCTGGTTGACGATTCTCATCTGAAGATTGTTGGTCATGGAAGAGTCTCAATCTGATTCCCTAATGGATGAGTGAAGGGGATCACTGGGGTCATGTACATCCCAGGCTTGGCACGAAACCTGCTTTCTATAAGTAAGTTGAATGATGCAGGTGTGTAGGTTGTCTTTTCGAAGGACGGATGCAAGATGACTAGAGGATCTACGATGCTTACAAAGGGTACTCAGAGAGGTACTCTATTTTAGCTAGAGGCATGCACTTCATAGTGCAATAGTTCTTCTGACTCGAAAGAAAGAGTTGCAGTCACTTCATCCCCACCATTAGAACCGGTACTCAAAAACTCTGTTGTAACAAATTCTTATGGTAGTGCATTTTTGGTACCCAAGGGTGCTCATGCTTTGGAAGTTAAGCTTCCTGCTGAAAAGACAATGTTATGGCATATGAGATTTGGCCACATTGGTGAGAAAGGTCTTAGAACCCTGAAAAATAAAAACCTCGTTGAGGGGTTAAATGATTGTAATCTTGAGTTTGACTTTTACGAACATTGTATATATGGAAAGCAGAACCATGTTCATTTTTACTCTAGTTCTCACAAGTATTCTAGTGTGTTGGACCTTAGTCATTCTGATGTGTTTGGTCCTGTTAGTGTTCCTTCAATTTCCCAATATGTATATTTTGTTTCTTTTATAGATGATTACAGTAAAAGGACATGGATTTATTTTCTCAGAAGTAAGACTAAATTCTTTAGTCAGTTCAAAGAGTTTAAAGCTTTTGTTGAGAATCAGACTAGTAAAAAGATTAAGTGTTTGAGGACTATCAATGGTGGTGAGTTTTGTTCGGCGGAGTTTGATAAGTTCTGTAAAGAGCAAGGGATTAAAAGACATAAGACAACTCCATACACCCCGCAGCATAATGGAGTTGTAGAGAGGATGAATAGGACACTGATGGAGAAGGCTAGGAGTATGCTTAGTGGAGCAAGCCTCGAACAAAAGTTTTGGACTGAAGCTGTAGCTACTGCTTGCTACCTAGTAAACAGGTCTCCTACATCATCTCTTGTTGGTAAGACACCTATGGAGGTGTGGTCTAGTAAGAAGCCTTCATTTAGACATCTCCGTGTTTTTGGTTGTGAGGCATATGCACATGTGCCTAGGGAGAAATGGTCTAAATTGGAGAATAAGGTTGTTAAGTGTATTTTCATTGGCTATGGTGTCAGTGTGAAAGGATACAACCTTTGGGATCCTGTGGCTGAAAAAGTATTGTATAGAAGAAGTGTTATTTTCAGAGAGATAACACCTTCTCCTGTTGTTCTACTGCCAGAAGAAATAGAAAGGGAGGATGTGGTTCAATTTCCTTCTACCCCTGAGAAGACTGAATTGATAGACCCTGTGAGACCCGATGCTGAGGAGAGCTCTAGCAGCTCTAAAAGTTCAGAAGAAGTAGAACCTCAACCTCAGCCATTAAGGAGGTCTACACGAACAAGGAAGAAACCTGATAGGTTTGGTTATTCATTACTTGATTCTAGTTGTGCTTTTGCCTTGCTTACTAACACTGATGAGCCTAGAACTGTGACAAAGGCTATGGGCATGAAAGATGCAGGTTCCTGGAAGGAGGCCATGGAAGATGAGATGGCTTCTTTGGAGAAGAATAAAACATGGGACTTGGTGCCTTTGCCTGAAGGATGGAAACCTATTGGATGCAAATGGGTGTTCAAGAAGAAATTTGGTGCAGATGGCAATGTTGAAAAGTACAAGGCCAAACTGGTTGCAAAGGGGTCCTCACAAGTGGAGGGAATTAATTATGGTGAAATTTTCTCTCCCGTTGTAAAGTTGGCATCTATTCAGTTCTTGTTATCTCTTGTAGTAGCTTATGACTTAGAGGTGGAGCAGATGGATGTGAAAATAGCTTTCCTTCATGGTGATTTGGAGGAAGAGATTTACATGTCACAGCCAAAGCATTACATAGAGAAAGGTAAAGAAAATTTGGTTTGCAAATTGAAAAAGTCTTTGTATGGTTTGAAGCAGTCTCCTAGGATGTGGTACTTGAAGTTTTATGCCTTTGTGTTGTCAGTTAGATTTCTAAGATCAAAATTAGATCATTGTGTGTATTATAAATTTGACAATGATCACATTCTCATTATTGCATTGTATGTTGACGATATGTTGTTGATTGGGAATGGTAAGAATATGATTTCTTATTTGAAGTCTCAGTTGTCAACACAATTTGAGATGAAAAATCTAAGGGCAGCCAAATACATTTTGGGAATGAAAATTAGAAGAGACAGAGCTAACAGAAAACTTTGGTTAAACCAGAGTAAGTATGTGAAGAACGTGTTGGATAGGTTCAACATGGCAGATTGTAGACCATTGTGTGTTCTTGTTTCTTTGGGGATAAAGTTGTCAGTTAATGATTGTCCAAAATCTCCTAGTGAGGTGGAGGACATGAGCAGAGTACTGTATGCCAATGATGTTGGCAGTTTGATGTATGCTATGGTCTGCATAAGACTAGACATTGCCCAAGCAGTGGGAGTCCTTAGTCGATTTATGGCTAATCTTGGATGGATACATTGGGATGCAGTAAAGCGAGTGTTCAGATATTTGAGAGGTACTTCCAAGTATTCCATATGTTATCATGGTAATCCTACAAGACCTCTACATTTAATTTGTATTCATGGATTCATGGATTCTGATTGGGTAGGTGACATTGACAGCAAGAGATCCACCAGTGCTTACATGTTTACTATGTTCAGTGGTGCAATTAGTTGGATGAGTAAGTGAGAACTGTGGTTGCTTTGTCCACAACAGAAGTTGAATATATGGTAGCAACTCATGCTTACAAGGAAGCCATTTGGCTTAAGAGATTGTGTTCAGCTATGGCTGTTGATACAGGACAGATTACAATCTGTTGTGACAGTCAGAGTGCGATTTGCCTAGCAAAGAATCAAACTTTCCATGCCAGAATAAAGCATATTGATGTACAGTTTCACTTTGTGTGAGACATGGTAGAGGATCAGAAGGTGAATTTGGAGAAGGTAGACACTTTGAAGAATGTTGCGGATGCATTGACAAAACTAGTGGGCACAGAGAAGTTTAGATGGTGTTCAGAGTTTATTGGCATCTCAGCCTATAGCAGTTAAATCCTATTATTTCCATTGGCTCTTACAAGGTGTTCGACAAGTGGGAGAATGTTAGGAATTAAGGTGTCTTAATCTTGGTAATTCCTTCCATTTATTTATTGTAATATATTTATTTATTGCCTATTGTGTAATTAGGATGCAAATCAAGTTTTGTCATCTTGTGGGAGTTGGCACGGTGATGTGTCATCCTACATGGAAGGTGACCACATGTAATTTTGTCCTCACATGAGGAGATAGGCATCCCACTTAGTGGTAGAGGTATTTTTCCATGTGTCAGCACTTTGACTAGCGTGTAAGTGAATCTTGACTGAAACGGTTATGACAGATTCCTATGACAAAATCTATGATTCGTAAGAGTCGTAAATGGAATGTTCTATGATAGGTGAAGACATGTGTCACAAGGCATCTTGGAAGAAGGCATCTTTGGGTGCCCCAAGGAGGCTTATGACATGTTGTAAGAGAATATGCTATTTTTAGTCAGTGTATGATAGATTCTCTTATAGTTGTAAGTATTGTCAATATGACAGATTCTATGACAGTCGTAAAATGCGTAAGAGCATATGTCATTGCCCAACTTGGGAATAGGTGACCATATCGGGATGGGGTGATATGACAAGTGTCATAACCATGCTGCATTGTCATGAGGAGATAGGCATCCCACTTAGTGGTAGAGGTATTTTTCCATGTGTCGGCACTTTGACTAGCGTGTAAGTGAATCTTGACCGAAACGGTTATGACAGAATCTATGATGTGTAAGAGTCGTAAATGGAATGTTCTATGATAGGTGAAGACATGTGTCACAAGGCATCTTGGAAGAAGGCATCTTTGGGTGCCCCAAGGAGGGTTATGACATGTTGTAAGAGAATATGCTATTTTTAGTCAATGTATGACAGATTCTCTTACAGCTGTAAGTACTGTCAATATGACGGATTCTATGACAATCGTAAGATGCATAAGAGTATATGTCATTGCCCAACTTGGCAATAGGTGACCATATTGGGATGGGGTGATATGAAAAGTGTCATAACCATGCTGCAGTGTTGGACAAGTGTCCCTAGGCGTGGGTTTTGGGCAATGAGGCCAAGTTGGACACCCATCTCAAGGAAAGTTTATTTTTGCCTTGAAAACTTCTATTTAAGCAGGTGCTTTGAGAGGAGATGTATTATGTGATTGACAAGTACTGTTATGTTGTCAGATTGTCTCCATATATAAGTGTCGAAGACTCCTGTAAAGACTTGCATTGCAAGTGTGTTGTAAACCTTGTTGTTTCAATAATACATTGTGTAGGTTTTGGAGTGTGGGGTTTTTCACCCGTAAGGGTTTTCCCCACATTACATCTTGTCTCTCTCTCTCTCTTCTATCTTACATTCTTGTGTTGTGTATTGCTACAATATCTCTGTTGTTGGGTTAATAACACTGTAATTGTAAAGGTTAAAAAGAATTTGCACTTATCTCTCATCATTAGATTAGTGTAGGAAGCAATTTCTGCACACCTAGCTTCCTTTCATTGATATACCTCATCATTTCCAATCCATCCTATCATTATCCTAGTACCATAAGCTTTCTCATGTCAAATCCTAAGGATTATACCTAGAATGGGGTAAGTTATTCTTATGCGACATAGTCCTTCGAGATCACATCCTTGTTCTCTTACGTATACATCCATTACATCCCTTATCGCCCATCCTTTTATCCATTCATCCCACCTACCTCCTAGCACCTAGACTTGGTTTTCCCATGTCATTGGTATCTAGCAAAATATATTCAAATTGTAATCCAATGCCATTCCCCAAAACATTTCAAAAATACAAAAAAAAATTAAACATTCCAAAAACTCAAAAAAATCAAAACATTCCAAAAATACAAAAAAATCAAAACATTTCAAAAAATCAAAATATTCCCAAATCCAAAAAAATAAAATCATTCCAAAAACATAAATTCAATCATCATCAAACAAATTCTTCCAATCATCCAATCAATCAAATCAATCATCAATTCTTCTAATCATTCAATCAAACCATTCCAACCAAATCAATTCTTCCAATCAATCCTCATCAAATCAAATCATCATTCAAATCTATCAAATCAATCATTCCAATTAAATCAATTCATCAATCCAAAAATCCAATCACATCATTCCAATCCAACCAAATCAATTCTTCCAATCAAATCAATCCTCATCAATCAAAATCAAATCATCTTCAAATCAATCACATCACTCAAATCAATTCATCAATCCAATCATCAAAATCAAAACAATTCAATTCTTACAATCAATCCTCCAATTCATCAAAATCAAAATCAATTCATTAATCAAATCCATCCATCTAATCAATTCTTCAAATCAATTCTTCCAATCAAATCAATTATTCAAAATCATTCCAAATCCAATCAATTCATCAAATCAAATAAATTCAAATAATAAACTCAAATGCAAGTCATTCTCAATCCATACCAATCAAGTTAATCAATCAAATCAAATTATCCAATCACAACAATGGTCTTGATCCTAATCTTGACGTAAACCAAATCAATAAATCAATCAATCATTAATCAAATCCTGGTGTTGATTCGCATGGCCAACACTAGTGTCAATCAATCATATCAATTGTCTTATACAGGATGTTGTATTGTCAAAACCAAACCAGACATCTTATACATGTTTCATTTCTTGAAACCAGACACAATCAATCAATCAATGACTTAATCATTGGTTTATAGCTTGACAGGGGCAATACCTTGTTTATTTTTGTATCATTTGTGCATGCATGCTTGATTGCTTGTGTGTTATCATTTTATCTTGCATTTGAATCACATCCCTCTCATTTCCAACTAATATTCATATCTTGTGTATGTTGGAATGGATTTTTGTGTTAACCTTTGCATCTAAAGTCATATCATACCTTTTGTGCATTAGGACTTTAATGCTCTAAGTTTTCTTCCTTATACATCTAGACAAGGTTGTATTACACTGGGTGCACAAGACACATAATCACCTTGGTCCTTATACCTTGGTGCATAACATCTAGTGCTATATCAAACTTCATGGTTGCTCACCTTTCATTGCAGCATAATGCATTATTCTTTTCTTCTATCCATTCCCTTATCTTTCTTCCTTGACCAATCCCTTTCATTTTTTGAGAGCCTAACCATGTTTGTCCAACCCGCCTATCCTTTCGAGGGGACATCATCATCCTATCCTTACATCATCACCATTTTTATCTATCCATACCTTATCTTCTTTGAAATGATGTTACTTCTAGTAACAACATCATCTCAAAGAGGGGCAAAATGTAGACACTTAAATTTGTCCATGTCTTGACCATCACCTAGTTGACACATTACTAGAGACATCAAATGACATTTTGTCCTAATCCTACTCCTAATCCAATTTATCCCACTTGACAATTAATTAAATAAATCCTATTTATTTAATTAATTTCCCTCTCCCATTTTCCAACTAATTCAAATAAAATATTTGAATTAATTCCTCACCTTTCACCTCAATGCAACACATGTCACATACTACATTTTCCATTTAATACACTTCACATGTCCCATTAATTTAAATAAAACATTATTTAAATTAGGTCTACCCTACATTTGTCACATGACTACAACTTCTCATGGAGTGCGAAACCCTATTCACTCTCAACCGTCCACATCATTCATTTGAACTTTCAATCTTAGCCCTTCATTCAAATCACTCATTTCCTATAAATCAACCCTCACCCAAGCCATTTGGAGGGATCCAATTGGCAAGTAGCCTCATGCTGTTGAATTTCCTCTAGGATCTCTATTCTCATTCATCTTCATTCTAGTGTTATGCTACTGAATTAGTGAGCAATCAACATTCATCCTTCAATATTTTGCATTCATATGCAAGGTTGAGAATAGCAATGGAGGCAAACCAAGTTTGACATAGGAATTTAGATATTGTTGTTTATGCTTTGATTTCTACGTCCATTTTGTACTCCATTGTGATGTTAGGGTTTAATGATTGTTGTTTGTGATTCATAGCTTTGATTTTCCCCTAATACAGTGAGATCAACAAAGGAGGAAAATGAATTGTAGAAGCTAGTAGAGCAGGGAACAATCTCTATATTCTCAGAAAAATTAGAGGTGAGACATGTTGCATGAGTCAAGAAGATGAGAGTTGGTTATGGCATAGGAGAATGGGACACATAAACTTTGATAACCTTGTCAAAGTCAATCGTAAGGAAGCAGTAAGAGACATGCCAAAAATTTCAAAACCTTCAAATATCATTTGTAAGCAATGTCAATTTGGGAAGACGACTAGAGGAAGCTTCAAGTCAAAGGAATATTCTACTTTGAAACCTTTGGAGCTTGTACATACATATCTCTGTTGGCCTACCAAAACAAAAGGAATGCAAGGAGAAAGGTACTTTATGTTGTTGATTGATGATTTTTTTAGAATGACTTGGGTTACATTTCTGAAAGAAAATTTTGAAGCTCTTGACAAGTTTAAGGCATTCAAGGCCTTAGTGGAGAATGAAATAGGTCTAAAGATCAAATGTTTTAGATCAGATAGAGGACGGGAATTCACTTCAAATGAGTTTGAAGATTTCTGTGAAAAGCACACGATAAGGAGACATTACTCTGCTGCAAGATTGAACAAAACGGAGTTGTGGAAAGGAAGAATAGAATAGTTCAAGAAATGGATAAGGCGATGGTGAAAGAATCCAGGATACCTGACACATTCTAGAGAGATGTAATTCATATCGTTGTTTAAATTTTAAATGGTGGACAACTCAGAATAAATGATTGAAATACACCATATGAATTATGGAAAGGAAGGATAGCAATAGTGAAGCACTTCAAAGTATTTGGAAGAACATGTTATATAAGCACAGATGAAGAAGACTTGGGAAAGTTTGACTCCAGTGCTAATGAATGAATATTCCTTGGTTACTCATCAAGGAGTAAAGCATACAAATGCTAAAATAAGAGGTTGCATAAGATTGTTGAGAGTATAATGTGAAAGTAGATGAGGAAATATACCATAAAGAAAAGGCACAAGAAGTTGATCCTCAATCTGAAGATAATGGCAAAGATGAGGAAAGTGAAAATGAGGAAGTTGAGCAACAAGACCCAAAGACACCATCAAAGATATCATCTAAGACACCCTCTAGATTTGTCCAAAGAAATCATCCAAAAGACTTGATTATAGCTAACAAAGATGGAGAAATAAAGACAAGAAGGAGATTGGTAAATGAAAATGTGTCTTTGCTTTCCAAAATAGAACCCAATAATTTTAAGGAAGCAAGTGAGGACAAACATTGGATAGGTGCCATGGAAGAAGAATTGAATCATATAGAAAAGAATGACACTTGGGAACTTGTCCCAAGACCTAAAGATAAGAATGTGATTGGCACTAAGTGGGTGTTTAGAAAGAAACTTAATGAGGATAGTCAAGTGGTAAGGAATAAAGCAAGGTTAGTGTGTAAAGGATATGTTCAAGAAGAAGGAATAGATTTCAAAGAAACATTTGCTCCTTGTTTCCCTAAATTTTGAACACGAAAAATTTCAAATTTTTAGTGCATTCCCCTTTGTCTACCTTAGCTTGCCACATTCTAAAAAATAATTATTTTTTGCAAATCTATTAAAGTTTGGTAGAAAATCCTCTTATGGGCTTGATCCTAACCCTATTTCACCCAAACTACCCAATTCTTGAGCCAATCTGCTTTACCATTTGCAAGATCTATAGCTTCACATTTTATGGTTCATGGTTTACAAACTGAGTGAAAATATGATATTCTGGTTGCTAGAGATTTAAAGTTTTCTGGGTTTTTCTCTATGGTATCAGATCATATTGCTATCAAAATTTTGTGTAAAACTAAGTTACTGTGTGGAAGTTATGAGGTTTTTTGTCTGGAGGTCTTGAGTCTATTCACAGGATAATATTTTTGATAGAGCAAATTATATTTTCAAAGTTTGAAGTTAATGTGTTGTCATTATAATCCCATAACTGAAAATGAGCTTGTTAAAGTCATATGTTTCTCCAAGCCTTTATGTTTCCATTAGAGGGTCCCACCATCATTAAAGGTCATAAATGGCCCAATTCTTTATTGTCAGGAGTTTATGAGTATTTTGAAATAAATATAATTTCAAGTTCAAAGTTCATAAAAACCTCTGATTGTCAACTCCCTTGTAGTCGGGACTTTTGGGAGGTTCATGAACTGTGCTTTTGCCTGACTCAAGTTTAGAAGTTTGGAATTCTCCCGACCTCCCGACTTCTTACAACTAAAGTTTTCAAAGTTTGTGAACATTCAGTACAGCTATAGAAGAACAAGCATATGCTCAAAAGTTTGCCCAGTGCGCACAATGGAAAGAAATTTATATGATTGCTACACTCGTCCATTCTTTCATAGCCATTGAATAGCTTTGCTCACAAATGGAGTTGTTATCAACTTATGCCTTTTCCTTCTCAATAGCTCTCCTTGTGAGTTTTCTTGTTAGCACCATCAATCCCAGTACAATTGGTCTTACAATAACATATGGTCTCACATTGAATACTCGGCAGCCTTGCTAGGTTTTAAGTCTATGTAAGCTGGAATAGTTACACCATGACCATGAAAAAGGGAATAGGCTGTCATTTACAAGACATCAGAAGAAATATGAGGATGGCACTTATAAATGATGGCGATCTATATTGGAGCGTGAGAGATTTACCTCTAGCTATAAACATTGGGGATGGAGTGGCGATTCACAACCAGCGCCAACATTCTTCAAGCCTATAGATAAGCCTTAAAGGAGCCCGATGAAACTCATGTTTTAATGAGTATAATCTCACGGAATGCAACGATAACAGAAATATACAAAACGGATTTGTTGAAAAGGCTTTAGAAGTGTTTAAATAAGATGCAGCTATTACAAAATCAGGTTTCTCTCCCAGTATCTCCAAGACAGTGCCAGATGAAAGCTTTCTAACAGGGTATGGATATCCATCAAAGCACAATGGAGAGTAGATTTTTATCAATTTGAAATGCTCTGGCAAGTACAAATCAAGAAGGAGAATGTAATATGAAATGAGTCTGTTGAAGCTTTAGAAACTTTCAAGCAAATGCTATTAGCTTCAGAGAAAATGGTCATGGCACAGTTTTGAGAGTGAGCATCCTAATACTTTGGTAACGTGAAAGAAGTTTTTGTGTATGAAATGAGGATCAATCATCTCTTGTCATTTTTTTGGCAGGTTGCATTCTTAGTGGTTGCAAAGGCAGGTTTCAAAAAGATAAAGCTACGAAAAATAAGTTGGGAAGGTCCATATTGTGTTAGTCAAGTGCTAATATCCAATACACCAATTCACTATTTGACAAAATGACTCAAGAGATGCCATCGAATTGACTACAATAATCATAGGCATATGATGTGAGCCTGTTTTAGAAACCTCCAAAGCACATGCAATGGTTGCCAGCATCCTCCCATCCTCAGCCAATAGCATGACTCTTCTACCTCCAAGAATTATGCAATGCAATGATCACAGAATAATGCACTGGACAGTAATGACACTGGTCAAGTCAGTTACGAGCATCCTTGCAGCACTTTGGCAGACATGTATGCACAATGTGGAAGCTTAAACTATTGGATAAAATGCCCAAAGAGCTATGATCTCATAGGGTACCATGACTATAGGAGTCGTGCAGGAGGACCCCACGAAGACTAGGGTCTTATGCATTTTATGCATTTTCTATATTTAATGTAATAAGGCCTGTTTGACCAGACTTGTCATTAGGGTTTGTATTTCAATTTTTGTTTGTAATCCCTAGGACACTTATCGAGCTGTCATGATAAGGTTGTTATTTTGTTAGTTGGTTATCTCTCCCAACCACTTGGAAGTAAGTCTGTACTACTGTGGGTAAGTGTATAAAATACCCCAGTACAGGTAAACTGAGGGGGGATAGACATTGATGTTAAGAAGTTGCATTGCACTGTGGGAAAATAGAGTACTGTAATCGCATTTTCTGAAAGCAAATAAAGATCATGTTTGTGTTTTGATCATCTGGGTGCACTACATAATCAAATTGTTGTTTTGGTGGCCAGATGGATTTTCTATTCCATTCCACCGATTGACTCCTATAGAATCAGTGGAATGGTTATGTGCAATAGGTTAGGGTTTAGTTTTGTATTTTATTTTTCTGTTCGCATGCATGTTTGCAGGATCGCAGGTCAGAGGTGTTGAGTAACCCTAGCATGGGAATGTGCTAGGTTGTGCAGGTTGAAAAGAGCTTGAGAAACCATCCAGGAAGTGGATCGGGTCATCACTGAAGATTTGGCGGGTTAAAACTGTGAAGTCTGTGAAGTTTTCAACATACATACGTTTTATGTGTATATCGCCTTTGCATGAAGGATATACAATCTGTGAATATATCACTTTTACATGTTCTATGTATCTTGTATTTGTCTATCACAAATACAAAGGAGGGAGAAAGTCCAAGTTTCCAGTTGGCATACTATGGAGTCAAAGTTTAGTCAAACACACATTTGAATCGAATATACATTTCCTATTTATATCGCTTTTGTTTGTTGGAGACAATTCATGTGTATACCGCAATTGTTTAGTTGTGTGTATCCCGCTGAAGCACTTTTTGGGGTTGCATATGTCGAATGTACATTGGAAATGTACATCAGTTGATACAAGTGGGTCAACGCCAGTCAAAGGGTTTTGATGGTATGTTTAAATTGTATCTTGAGATTGTATATGGTAAAAGTACAACACGCATATACATTGTGCGGAGATACAAATGATAACGGTAGGAATGGTAAACAGAACCGACAGTAGAAGGTTATCGAATGCATATTCAAAGTTGTATATTTCGGGGAGAGAAAAGACATCGGCAAAGGATTTTTGGTTTATCCCGATGAGTTAAGTCTCATCGATGTAGCAGACATCAGGTGCATCAGTGTAAGGAGGTATATCGGCAGAGGAGTTCAAAGTTAGGCTGATAGCTTGTATGTTGCCGATAGGCAACCAATGATGAAGTTATGTCGAAGCTCATCGGTGTGAAGTCTACTATCGGACAATGAGGATTTGTTTATGCCGATGGTCTCAAGTTTGGCTGATGGAGTATGTCGGGAGAACAATAGTTTTCTCTTGTTGATAGAAGGAAGTGTTTTAACTATGGAGTTTCGAGGGTTTTGGGGATCAATCCCTTGTAGCTCTGCGTCATAGTGGTATCAGAGTGAAGGCTGTATCTTCTGGGAAGGAGAAGACAACAAAATGTTAGAAGGAGAAGGGTCAGAAGAGTGCCCAGCAAGGATGACCAACGCTGAATTGGCTGTGCTGGTAAAGAAGCAGATTGCAGAGAGCAAAGTAATTAGTGCTCAGAATCAGGCATTGAAAGATGAGTTGGAAAAATTGAGGGACAGAGTCAGAAGGGGAAAAGATTCTAGTGAACAAGAAGTTAGGGATGAAGAGGATATCCCTAGATAGGAAGAAATAGAGGTTCTTGCAGACCAGAGACCCTTACTTAATGCCCTCAAATATATGGAGCGAAGGACCATGGATATGAAAATAGACCTGCCAGTATTTGCAGGAAAAATGGAACCTGATTCAGTAATGGAGTGGATAGACTCCTTGAACAATTTCTTTGAAATAGAGGAAATACCAGACCACCAAAGAGTGAAGATAGCTCAATCCAAAATGAAAGGAGCTGCACTAACCTAGTGGAATTTCATCCAAGATGACAGGGTGAAAGAAGGAAAGAACAGAGTTGCTACATGGAAGAAGATGATGGCTTTAGTGAAGGAAGCCTATGTTCCATTGGATTACAACATCCAATTACATAAGAGGAGACAAAATCTGAAGCAGAAGGAGTTAGATGTCAGTGCATATACTGAAGAGTTCATGAAACTATGTCTCAAGATAAAGGTGAAGGAGAATGAGGAAGAGAAGGTAGCTAGGTATCTCAATGGGTTGAGATTTTCCATCTAAGAAGACCTAAATCTGCATAATTCAAATACAGTTCAGAAGTGCTACCAATAAGCACTCAAGGTGGAAGAGAAACTAAAGAGAAGGAAAGAGTAGAACAATAGAGGAAGAGGAAGACAACAAAGAGGAGGAAGAAGTCCTTTCAGAGGCAGAGGAAATGGATTTGGATTCCAAGGTGAAACAAATCAAGAGAGCAGCAAAGGAGACAACAGTCAAACTCAAAAGGGAAGTTATGATCAAAAAGGAAATTTTAGGGGTAGAAGACTGCCATTCAAAGGGAGATCTCAGGGCAAAGGAGCTATTAGATGTTACAATTGCAATCAGGAAGGCCACATAGCCAATAGATGTCCAGAAAAAGCAACAAATTCAGGGGGAGAAAGGAGGACAAATCTGATCCAAGAATCTGATTGTCAGAGTGCGACAAGCTCCAACACTTATCAGAGTGTGAATGATACTGTCAGATATGGGTATCCTGAGACAGGAGAAGCTTTGATGATCAGGAGAGCAATGGCCACTATGAAGGTGCCTGACAGAGAACCCCCACAAAGAAAGTCTCTTTTCAAAACTACTTGGAAGGCAGGAGGAAAGGTATGTAAGGTTCTGATTGACTCTAGATCTACTAAAAAATTTGTATCTGTTGAAATGATAGAAAAGCTTAAGCTTAGAAGGCTACCACATCCCTATCCATACAAAGTCTCATGGCTCACTCAAGGTCAACAAACAATTGTGGAAGAACAAGCTTGGGTAGAATTTCAAATTGGACCATACAAGGACAAATTATTGTTTGACATAGCTCAGATGGATGCTTGCCATCTCCTACTTGGAAGACCATGGCAATACGATTTGAAAGCCCAACATGATGGAGTTAGAAACACATATTCAATCACCAAGGATGGTGAGAAGACAAAGTTACTACCATTAATGGAGAAGGAGGTAGAAGCAAAAGGGAAAGAAGTCAAGGTGATGATGGTAGAAGGCAAATAGTTTATGACAGAAATAGCAGAAGGAGTAATTCCATATGCTCTAATTCCATGCCTAAAGGTGAACAAGGAGCAGCAACAAGAAGTTAAGGGAGAGAAGAAGCAAAGGTTCATAGACCCTACTGTCCAAGAACTATTGGACAAATACAAAGGCATCATCTCTGATGGAATGCCAAGGTCCCTACCACCTGTGAGGGACATCAGTCATTGCATAGATCTAATCCCTGGATCTACACTACCAAACAAGGCAGCATACAAACATACACCAGAACAGAATAAAGAGGTAGCAAGGCAGATTGAGGAATTGTTAGAAATAGGCCTAATTGGCAAAAGTTTAAGCCCATGTGCAGTACCAGCGGTACTAGCACCAAAGAAGGAAGGCACTTGGAGACTGTACTGATTCAAGAGCTATCAACAAGATAACAATCAGGTATAGGTTCCCAATCCCAAGAATAGAAGATTTACTTGCTTGCTTGGGAGGTGCCAAATATTTCACAAAAATAGATTTGAAAAGTGGCTATCATCAGATCAGGACTAGGCCAGGAGATGAATGGAAAACTGCATTTAAGACCAATGAGGGGATATGAGTGGAAGTTCATGCCTTTTGGTTTGTCCAATGCCCCTAATACCTTTATGAGGTTCATGAATGAGGTCTTGAGAGAATTTATAGGCAAATTTGTCATACTATACCTAGATGGCATTCTAATTTTTAGTAATACAAGGGAAGAACATCTCAAAAATATAGACTTGGTTCTCAAAAGATTACATGAAGAGTAGTTAATGATCAACTTGGACAAGTGTTTGTTCATGCAGGAAGAGATCATCTACTTGGGTTTTGTCATCTCACACGGTAAACTGAAAATGGATCAAGAGAAGGTAAGTGCCATATTGTCTTGGCCAACTCCTAGAACTATGAATGATGTCAGAAGTTTCCATAGGTTAGCAACCTTCTATAAGAAGTTTATAAGAGGGTTTAATCATGTCTGTGCACCCATGCTTGACACCATAAAAGGAGGACAGAAGTGCAGGTTCATTTGACAAGGGAAGCAGATGATTCATTTGAGACATTGAAGAAGAAGGTGGCACAGCGGCCAGTCCTTGCACTTCCTTATTTCAATAAGATTTTTCAAGTAGAATGTGATGCAAGCCACATGGCAATTGGAGCAGTACTCAGTCAAGAAGGGAGGCCTATTGCATTTTTCAGTGAGAAGCTAAATGATGCTAAGAAAAGATACTCATCCTATGATTTGGAGATGTATGCTCTAGTCTAGTCACTCAAAAAGTGGAGGCATTACTTGATGCCAAAAGAATTCATAGTGTTTACAGATAATCATGCCCTTAGTTTCATAAATAGTCAAGAGAAGCTGAACCATAGGCACATGAAGTGGGTGGAGACTTTACAAGCCTTCACTTCCACACTTAAGCATAAGAGAGGAGTCAAGAACAAGGTAGCAAATGCTTTAAGCAGGAGGTTTCTAACAATAAATCAGATACAATTGGAGAGTGTTGGTATTCGTTGATGAAGACTTTGGAGAGATCTACAAAGTATGTACTTCTTTTGGAGACAAATATCATGTTGAGTACAATGAATTTCTGATACAAGATGGATTACTTTTCAAAGGTGGATAGTTGTGTATTCCACGATGTTCTATGAGACTGAACATTATTAGGGAGAAACATTGTGGGGCCATGGCAGGACATTTTGGTCTAGATAAAACTCTAGATCTTGTTAAGAGACATTACCATTGGCCTAAATTATAGTCAGATGTGAGGAAATATGTGGAAGCATGTGTGATATGTCAGAAAGAAAAAGGGAGATCTACTAATGCAAGTTTGTATCAGCCACTACCCATTCCTTCTAGGCCTTGGGAGAGCATAAGCATGGATTTTGTGTTAAGTTTACCTAGAACAAGGAAGGGATATGACAGTGTTTTTGTGGTAGTAGACAGATTCAGTAAAATGGCACATTTCTTGCCATGCAAAACTACTTGTGATGCTTCATATGTTACCTATTTTTCAAGGAGATAGTGAGGATTCATGGATTGTCGTTGAGCATAGTGTCAGATAGAGATGTGAAATTTATTGGCCATTTTTGGAGGACTCTTTGGAAGAAGCTTGGTACCAATTTGTCCTTCTCATCATCTTATCATCCTCAAACTGATGGATAGATTGAAGTGGTTAACCATTCATTGGGAAATTTGCTAAGGTGTTTGACAAGGCAGCATGGAGAGAAGTGGGATAACATCCTCTCACGGGCAGAATTTTCCTATAATAATACTGTCAATAGGAGTATAGGGAAATCACCTTTCCAGGTGGTATATGGTATTCATCCAAGATGTATTTTGGAGTTAACAGATCTACCTATAGGAGAGCCTCTTAGTGCAGATGGAGAAGCTTTTGCATTAGCCATCAAAGAGGTACATGATCAAGTCAAGACCCAACTCCAGCGAACTACTTTGAAGTACAAAGAATATGCTGACAAGAAAAAGAGAGATGTACAATTTGATGTTGGAGATTTGGTGTGGGTTAATTTCAAGAAGGAAAGACTCCCAAAAGGGAAATATACTAAGCTCATGCAGAGGAAGATTGGACCATGTCAGATTCTGAAGAAGTGTGGACAGAATGCTTATGAAATCCAACTTCCTTCTGATCTTGGATTATGACCTATTTTCAATGTATGTGATTTAACTCCATACAAGCATCATCCAGATATAAACTAGGAACCATTCCAGGGTATAACAGATGATGATATTCCTCAACGTGACCCACCAAAGTTGCAGAAGATTTTAGATACCCGAATGGCAAAGAAGACCAGGAATAAAGAGTATCTGGAATACTTGGTGACTTGGCAAGGGAAACCTGATTCAAAGGCAATTTGGATGACTGAAGAACAGATCATCAAATAGGGTGCAGATCTTCAAACTCTCATCTCAAGTGGACTTGAGATTTCTTCTCTCAGGGAGTATGGTGCAGGAGCACCCCACGAAGACTAGGGTCTTCTGCATTTTATGCATTTCTATATTTAATGTAATAAGGTCTATTTGACCAGACTTGTCATTAGGGTTTGTATTTTAGTTTTTGTTTGTAATCCCTAGGACACTTATCGAGCTGTCATGATAAGGTTATTATTTTGTTAGTTGGTTATCTCTCCCAACTGCTTGGAAGTAAGTATGTACTACTGTGGGTAAGTGTATAAAATACCCTAGTACAGGTCAACTGAGGGGGGATAGACATTGATGTTAAGAAGTTGCATTGCACTATGGGAAAACATAGTACTATAATCACATTTTCTAAAAGCAAATAAAGATCTTGTTTGTGCTTTGATCATCTGGGTGCACTACATAATCAAATTGTTGTTTTGGTGGCCGGATGGATTTTCCATTCCATTCCACCAGTTGATTCCTATAGAATCAGTGGAATGGTTATGTACAGTAGGTTAGGGTTTAGTTTTGTATTTTTTGTTTCTATTCGCATGCATGTTTGTAGGATCGCAGGTCAGAGGTGTTGAGTAACCCTAGCATGGGAATGTGCTAGGTTGTGCAGGTTGAAAAGAGCTTGAGAAACCATCCAGGAAGCGGATCAGGTCATCACTGAAGATTCGGCGGGTTAAAACTGTGAAGTCCGTGAAGTTTTCAACATACATACATTTTATGTGTATATCGCCTTTGCATGAAGGATATACAATCTGTGAATATATCGCTTTTACATGTTCTGTGTATCTTGCATTTGTCTATCGCAAACACAAAGGAGGGAGAAAGTCCAAGTTTCCAGTCGGCATACTATGGAGTCAAAGTTCAGTCAAACGCACATTTGAATCAAATATACATTTCTTGTATATATCACTTTTTTTTGTCAGAGACAATTCATGTGTATACTGCAATTGTTTGGTTGTGTGTATCCCGCCGAAGCACTTTTTGGGGTTGCATATGTCGAATGTACATTGGAAATGTACATCGGTTGATACAAGTGGGTCAGCGCCAGTCAAAGGGTTTTGATAATATGTTTAAATTGTATCTTGTGACTGTATATGGTAAAAGTACAATGCACATATACATTGTGCAGAGATACAAGTGATAACCGATAGGAACAGTAAACAGAACCAGCAGTAGAAGGTTATCAAATGCATATTCAAAGTTGTATATTTCAGAGAGAGAAAAGACATCGGCAAAGGATTTTTGCTTTATCCCGATGAGTTAAGTCTCATCAATGGTAGCAGACATCAAGTGCAGTGTAAGGAGGTATATCGGCGGAGGAGTTTGAAGTTAGGCTGATATCTTGTGTGTTGTCGATAGGCAACCAATCATGAAGTTATGTCGAAGCTCATCGGTGTGAAGTCTACTATCGAACAACAAGGATTTGTTTATGCCGATGGTCTCAAGTTTGGTCGATTGAGTATGTCGGGAGAACAATAGTTTTTTCTCGCCAATAGAAGGAAGCATTTTAACTGTGGAGTTTCGAGGGTTTTGGGGATCAATCCCTTGTAGCTCTGCGTCAAGGAGGTACACAAAATGTTTATTAGGCCTTAAAACTTCCAAGCATTGCAGTTGTGAAAGCCAAGCTCTGTGACCATTGTAGCATCCTCTAAGTAGTGTCAAATAAGAGCTGTTGAACAAGAATGATATATATGCAAATGGCAGAAGATGGAGTTGTTGAATTGGTTTTCGAGACATTTGAAGCAGTTTCCTTCATGTTTAAATGCCTCAAAGACTTGTCACCTCATGAAATACAGTGACAGTAGGATATGCATAGGTTGTAGGATTTGCACAAATCGATTGGTTGGAAAGACTTTAGAAAACTTTAGAGAAAATGTAATTGGTAGATGGAGAATGTCTTTTCTTTCCGGATCCTCAGTTGAAGGTGAACTTCAAAAACATTGATTGGTCATTTGTTAAGGACAACAATAGAAAGGGGGTTTTCTTTTGTTGTTGATAGTCTCAATGGTAGTTTTCCTTCTCTAATCAGTTGTAAATCTTTCCTCTAGTGTATGGGGTGAAATCAGTAGAAGGCAAGTGTTTTAATATTTTATTTCTCTATTATGAGGAATATGAGACAAGGTTTTGAGAACCTCCCATAGAGACTTGATAGCCACCTGGCAGTCAATGTGATGATGAATCCTATCATTCAAATATAAGGTATGTTCTATAATATGGGAATGAAATATTCTTATTTATAGGAGGAAAGATATACTTCCTTTTATGTAACTAATTCTAAAAGAAACAGTTACGGGAAAACTGAAGAGTCTCGTGGAAGGAAGCCTTTAAAAAATCATCGAAGACTCATAGCAAGAGATATATCTTTGCTATTCGGGAAGAGAGGGGCAGCCAGATGTTTTCCTTTTCAACACAGTTTTGTTGTATAGGAATGTGAGGGTTTTATACTCACATTTTGACATTGGAAAAATAAAGGAGATTTTTCTTATCTGTGTATTTGTTAATGTCCTTTTTGATTGCAAATGAACTTTGAATCTTTGTAGTCATTCTTCAGTATTTATTCTATTATATAAGATTGTGCATGTGTTATTCCTGAAGCTTGAAATTCAGTTTAAACCATTTGTTGAAGGGGATTCTGCTATTCTTTTCTTTTTCCTAGGTATTATTTGTGGGTGTCGAGTAAATGGACTTTGCATCATTTATTTACATTCACTTCATTCTGAATCAATCTTTCGCACTCACTTTCATGGTTATGGGTGGGTGTTAGTTTACCTTTTCTACTTTCTGGTCAAAAGCATACCCTGTTTTTCATTCCTTGTAAATCACTCAAAGGTAGCTGCACCTTATAAAATAAGCAGAGAGCACTTGCAAATACCATTGCAAGTGACTCAACTGTTGGTTTGTTTGTCATTTGTATGGGCGAGGGAGTATAAATCTAAAGTGACAAATCTATTAACCAACACTCCTGTTACACGATTAGAAGCAATAAGGATGTTTTTGGCTTTGGCATGCTTTAAGAACTTCAATGTTTACCAAATGGATGTTAAATAAGTATTTCTAAATGGAATTTTAGAAGAAGAGGTGTACATTGAACACCCTGAAGGGTTCATCCTGACAGAACAAGAGGATTTTGTTTGTAGGTTGAAGAAAGCACTTTATGGTTTGAAGCAAGATCCCAAAGCATGGTATTCTAGGTTGGACAAATATCTACAACAACAAGGTTTCAAAAGAGGTGTTGTTGATAGTAATCAATACATTAAAACTAAATGTGATCATCAGTTGATTGTTGTAGTATATGTGGATGATATTATTTTTGGAGGAAGCAATGATAAGATGTGCCAAGAATTCACCATGAATATGCAAAAATAACTTGAAACGTCCATGCTTGGTGAGTTGTCTTCCTTGGGCTACAAATTTCTCAATCTGATAAAGGGATATCTATTTCACAGACCAAGTATGTTAAGGAAATGTTGAAGAAATTTAGAATGGAGGGTTGTAATCATGTGAGTACACCCATGGTAACTGGATGTAAATTAAGGATGATGAATCACCTAAGGAAAATTAGACACTTTATAGGTCAATGATTGGAAGTCTGTTATATGTGACAGCTTCAAGGCTTGACATTATGCAGGCAGTTGGTATGGTGGCAAGGTTTAAGGTTGCACCTAAAGAAACTCATGTGCAAGAAGTAAAAATGATATTCAAGTATTTAAAAGGCACATTGGATCTTGGTTTGTGGTATCCAAGAGGTGAAGATTTTACCTTAACAACATATACAGATGCAGATTGGCCAGGTAGTGTTGATGATAGAAAGAGTACAAGTGGAGGAGCATTCTTTCTAGGAGATAGTCTTGTCTCATGGTTGAGTAAGAAACAAGCATCAATCTCTCTATCAACTACAGAGGCAAAGTACATTGCAGTTGCATCCTATTACACTCAAGTTCTATGGATGAGGCAAACATTGAAAGATATCAAGGTAGAATATGATCATCCTATATCTATATTCTGTGATAATATGAGTGCAATCAATATTTCAAAGAATCAAGCCATGCACTCTAGAACAAAGCATATTCCCATCAAGTATCATTTCTTAAGGGAGTAGGTGGCAAATGAGCAAGTAAAGTTGGAGTATATTGCTACAGAGGAATAGAGTGTAGACATTTTTACCAAGTCACTTCTGAAAGAGACTTTTAAGTATCTAAGGCAGAAATTGGGAGTGAAATCAGTCTCATCCAGTCATTAAGAAGAGGCATAAATTCAGGGGGAGCTAACCATAGCATTATCTCTTAGCTCCATGGAAGAAATGATTCAGAGATGGATGAAAGTTCATTTGCCATTGATGTCAAAGGGGGAGAATTAGAGACAGGGGAGCATTACAGATAGGGAAGCATGACAAATAGGTGAAGCATGAAAGACAGGGGGAGCCGTGCAGAATGAGAGAGAAGCTAGCTATATTCACAGATTATTTCTTTGCAAGTTGCCATCAATGACAAACGAAGAGATTGTTGGAATATGTTGTCATTGATGTCAAAACAAGTAGTCATTGATGTCAAAGTTTGAGAGAATTGTGAAGGATAAATATACAATAGTTTGTATTGAACTTTAAATTAAAGATTTAAACTTGTTTCCTCTTTGTAGAGTTGACCAACCTTGAAAGAATAAACAAAAAGACTAGTGTGGCCAACTCCCTTAGAAGCGTCAACAATTAGAAGTTAAAATTCTAAATGAAAATGTATATCTAAGATATGGTTGACTTCCTCATGCTTTGGTGCCAAGTTGAAATTCAATTTTAATTAAAAACTTCATCTAAGGTGGTCGACTCCCTTCATGAGGCAGCGCCAATATAAATAAGACAAAATCGTCTTATTTAGAATATACAAAAAGAGTGTGATTAAAGAATACAAACAAGTGTGATTTAGACTTTAAGAAGAGGTACGATTAAGTGAAAAGTGGTCTGATTTTATGAATGGTGATGACTATCTTGAATGGAGGTGTTTCCAAATAGAGTCGCCTCTCTTGAGAAGGAATAAAAGGAGGTGAAAAGTGTGAGTTGGAAGTGTGAAGAGAAAATGATATATATCTGATTTTGAGCAGACCTAGGGCAGGTATTTATGAAGAGTGTTTCACACCTATTTTGATGTATATATGCAACCCATGAATGAAAGATAAGTGTAGCTATATTTGATGAATATGTGGGAAGATTAAGAGCAGATTTTGAGATATTTGTGATCAGATTTGTGAGATAAGATAGTGCATCATTTGAATCAAATTTGTGAAGGAAGGAAGGTGTGTGAGTGTGGATCTGATTTGAGAAGGAAAGATTTACATCATTCAAAATCAAAAGTTGTGATCAAATTTATGTGGAAAATCAAACAACATCATTCACTGAAGAATTTGAAGGTTGGTGCCTATAGAAAAAGAGATTGGTGCCTCTTACTGAGTTGGTGCTTAGTTGTGGGGATTGGTGTCTCTAGTGGGTTGGTGCCTACAAATTCTATAAGTGGGGATTGGTGTCTCCAATGAGTTGGTGCCTACAAAAGAAGACTTGTAAAAGAAGTAGGTTGGTGCCTACAAAGAAGATCAACATATAAGCAATATTTTGCTGTGGTTTTCTCCCGCAAGGGTTTCCATGTAAATCATGTGTTCTTTCTGTGTTCTTAACTACTAGTTCTTGCATGGGTGTTATTGTTAAGATTTAAAAAGTAAAATTTGGTATTATACTGATTCACCCCCCTCCTCTCAGTATAATCGTGTGCTCATCAATGTTGTTGGCTGATGAAATAACTACAAAGATGCCTTGCAGTCGTAAATACAATGAGGAATTTATTTTCAATGGCTAGCAACATCAAAAATTTGCCCAACTCGTAAGTATGAACTAACCATTGATGACTGAAATTATGAAGAGAAAAAATAGAGAAGAAATGGATGAAATACAAACCTAGAAATTATTTGTTTGCCAATTAACTTTAAAATGTAATGGGATGTTCTTAAATAAGATAGGGTATTGGTGCGACCTTCAAATGTTGGTAAGGAATTGTATGTGGTTTTGTATATGTGTGCCTTTGTAGTAGAGATTTATTTAAATGGACTATGGTTTCCTTGTATTTTAGCCAAGCCAAGATGAAGCTAGAATTTGTGCCTTAGCTACTGATAAAATTTAAGAATTATATAATATTTTATTATTGTCATCTCTATATGTGTTTTGTGTTGTGGGTTATGGTATGATGCTAAGTACAAATGATATAGGAATTTCTTTTGTTTAGTATTGTATGTGATGGGGTGGGTACAAACATTGAGATGGACGATGTAATTAGTTATGGTAACATAGTTCATCTCTCTACTTTTAACATAATTTTTTTGGTTGTTTATGTTCAACCAAGAGATTGAAGTTTTGTGTCTAAAAATTGTATGTGGAATTTGTGGGAACAATATAAATAATGAAACCAAGGTATACACTCAATACAATTTTTATCTACTCACATTTTTAGCATTACTTAGCTTAGCATTGTCAAAGCAAGAATTAACGAGTAGCTTAGCTTTGTCAGAGAAAGAATCATGAGATAATTAACGAGTAGCTTAGCTTTGTCAGAGAAAGAATCATGAGATCTGGTGAAGTAAACATACATATTTATAGATTTAATGCAATTCTCTACCAAATCAAAATGATGAAATATGGCATAAAAAACTAGCATTGCAGAGAGATCACTTATTTATAATATTCTTTGATACCTAATTTCGTAGGCCTACCTAGATCAATTGCAACATCTAGACCAACAAAATTGATATTGCCATGAAACATGAAGGTGTTAATCATCAAATCAAACTTGGAGCAGATGATGTTGAAGCAAAGTGAAAATTGTGATCACGAATTGCTCTTATCCTCAATCTTGAATATCATAACTAAGATCAAAAGGAGAGATATATTGCACTTATTTCAAAATATGTCAAAAGTTTTATATTTAATTGTTGTTTGGACAGAATTTCACAATTATAGAATTTATATTATGTTTCTATTGGTTCTAATAATTTACTATGTCTTATGATAGGTTTAGGGCACATATTCAAGGGGTATGTGGACTCTTGTTTAGACATTGAAACAATCCAACAAATTTATGTGGTGTACAAATTAGTGCATTAGAGTGTTTCTTTTTAATATTCTACACCCTGGAAAAGAATTATGTATGATTCTTCAAAAACAAACTGTTAACTATTGGACTAAACTAACTTCTTGTATCTATATCTATGCGAGCCAAAACCAAATTGCAAATTCATTAAATAACTTTTTTCATTCTTTAAAGAAAGTCACTCGCCGTCTGTGGGAATCGAACCCACGACCACGTGGTTAAAAGCCACGCGCTCTACCAGCTGAGCTAAGACGGCTACGGATTAAAAGTAGCGAAATAGAAAGTTTTAATCTAAATTTTAATGAGGATAACAATAGAAATCCGCTGGTGTCCATCTTAAAATAATTTGCAGAAAATATGATATGTAAACCTACTAATCAGTCAGGCCGCATAGCGCAGTGGATTAGCGCTTTTGACTTCGGATTAAAAGGTCGTGGGTTCGACTCCCACTGTGGTCGTTAGGAAAGGTTCTTGTTTGTCTTGTAGGCAACAATTCCTCTCCTAATTTTGAGTTCATTTCTAACATTCCATTGCTAAAATAGCAAACGCAAAAGTAATTTCATTTTACGTGACCGCATGGTTTTGAAGTCCTTTGTCGCGGTCAGAGAGAATTCATGTTTAATATTCTAAACAGCAAATAGATCTAGGATAAAAACGTAATAGATGTGAAACATGATTTTCATGATAATAGCACCCAAATTGATGTATATTGATATCCCATGGAACAGCTTGATAGTACTCGTCCATAATCTCCTACGATAGATTTGAGAACCTCCATTAATTGCAAGACAACACAATTCAATTGAACTAATGTCAATCCACTATGCCAAGGCTTGTTATAAAGAGTTTGTTCATCATGTAAACCACTTGTGATTTTAACAAATCCATGGACTAAATCTAACACCTCTCATGAGTAGTCAACAATTCTGAAATAGAATATAACTCCCAATGTGTAAGAGTCCACCTCTGAATCGTCTAATATGGGCATTCCACTTTGGAAGAATTCAAAAATACTCTTACACATCATAAAGGCATATAAGTGTAGAGAGTTTGTTCATCATGTAAACCACTTGTGATTTTAACAAATCCATGGACTAAATCTAACACCTCTCATGAGTAGTCAACAATTCTGAAATAGAATATAACTCCCAATGTGTAAGAGTCCACCTCTGAATCGTCTAATATGGGCATTCCACTTTGGAAGAATTCAAAAATACTCTTACACATCATAAAGGCATATAAGTGTAAACTCTTTTTCGACTAGTCGACCAGTCAAACTAGGTGTTCCAACTTGGAAGTGGAACTCCTCTTTGAAGATGTTCTTACACATTGCCAAAAATAAACAGTCCAATTTGTTCTTCAAGTCTACTTTGTAACCCCCTTCTTACATGTTCTTACATCTCTCACAGGGCTTAAATTTGACAGTCAACTTTGGTTGTCAAGCAATTTTTTTGTGACAGTTATCTATTCAACAGTGCCTTTCAAATAATATAACTTACTTTAGTATAGATAAATTATATAAAAACCAAATATATATATCATCATAATCCTATATAAATTTTGACAATTTGTCCAAAATCTCTAATTTCATATGATACAACCTTTTCAAAATTTCAGTTGTATTTTACAGCTAAAATGTCTAAATACAGCTATACAATTGTCAAATTTAAGCCCTGATTTGTCATAACCACTTGGACAAGTGTCGAAATATATCATGCATGGAATATCAAGATTCCCTCATGTGAGATGTCCTATTTGAAGAGGGCCCAACATTATAACACATACAATATTAAATAACTACAATTGTTCATAAGACTTCATACAATGGTACAACAACTAATCCTAACAATCTCATGCTAGTATAAATTCTAAAAAAACATAGAACATGACAAACAAGACTAATTGCTAAGGGAAGAGATTTCCATAGCCAATACACACCAATTAAACTTGTTTGTGCTCACTGGCTTAGTGAGAGAATTGTTAACATTGTTTAAAGTGTCAACCTTCTAAATTTATACATTTCCATCCTACACCATATCTTGAACAAAGTGAAACTATACATCAATATGTTTTGTGCAAGCATGAAAAGTAGGATTCTTGCCAAACTAATAGCACTCTTACTATCACAATTGATCCCTATTTCTGAAGCCAATATTCAAGCACAATCTTTGTTGCCAAACTACTTGTTTACAAACATGTGTAGTAACCATTTATTCTGTCTCAATAGTGGAAAAGGAAACAACTTCTTGTCTCTTATTCATCTAGCTAACAACTCCCTCAAATGGAGAGAATACATAGTCACTAGCAAACATTCTATTGTCCAAGTCACCTACCTAGTTTACATCCACAAAACCGTGTATATCTAATACTCTATCTGCATCACTTGCACCATGATAGCAAATAGAGTAATCTATAGTTCCTCACAAATACTTAAACACTCTCTTAACCCAAGTCTAATGTTCCTTGCCTAGGTTAGACATAAGCATGCTCAATACTCCCACTATTGGGCAATATCTAGTCTTGTATAGACCATTGCATACATAAATCTCTCTACAACATTGGCATATGGCTTTGCACATGCCCTCAAGGTCCTTATTTATTTTAGGACATTGATCCACAAATAATTTTTTCCTAACTAGAAAAGAAACATTCATTGGTTTACTCATGCAATTATTCTTTCTAGTGTGCCTTCTAGGTGACTAGCTTGTAAAGGTTGCGACTTCTATACTCTTCTCCCTATGAGGGAGCCTATTTAGATTCAAGGCACATTTATTATCAAAAGCATTTGGAAAGCTTGGGAGTCTATTAAGCCATGGATTTTCTAGGTGGAAAATGATTCCTACAATGGTATGTTAATCAATCAACAATATATTTGGTGATCTCCAGTACTTTTTTCTCAAGACCACCCTATGACTAAAGCTTCATGGGTTCACGCTTTGAAGTTTTTCAAATAAAGAATTATATTCTTGCCTGATCTTATTAATAGAGCTACCAAGAATTTTATTTCTTGGCCATAAGTCAAGATGAAACTCAAACTTTCCAATCAAGATTAGGAGACATTCCTAAACGTGATTGATGTTATTCCTCCCTAGATGATTCATAAAATTGGGATTAGGTCTTCCAATCCCTGGTGGAAAGATTGAAAATGGTATCCTAACACACCATTTCACAATTATAGACCTCACAAAGGATATTTGTGGCTTTTGCCGCATCTTCCCATGGTGGATCAATTAAACCACTGTTGATAGCTCCAATCATCTCGTGGCACTTAGCACTTCATTCCCAGTCTATCCGGTTGGCCATTCTTGAGCCTAAATTGGCTCATTTTGCTTAGTGCATTCTTTACCAAGGCCTTCTGCTTGGATCTCATTTAGCTCACTTGGGAATTCTCAACCCCCATTGTCCATTATGTAGGTAGTTAGAGACTCTCAAGCATCTCTTTTGGTTTTACACTAGAGCTTAAGAAGTTTGAAATTAGATTCATGATTTCTTTAGGCCCTTTTGACTTGATCCCTTCTCATGGTATATAGTTTTGTTATGAGAGTGGCCTTGTCTCCCATTCAAATATACTCAGATTTGGCATGCTTTTAGGGTGGAAATCCTCTTTAGTATTTGGAAAGATAAAAATTCAACTCTATTTTCAAGGTGTTCAATTGATGTTCATTTCTCTTTGTATACTAAAGCTATGATTTGCTCTAATGTGCTTATGCAAATTCAGGTGCAAGCTAGAAAGGTTGCACTTGAAGTGGCACATTTGTAGAAGCTTCTTTATCAATAGGGTAATGCCTCGTGCATTATTGCTAGAGTTCCACCCCCTTCCTCTTCCCCTCCTCAAGGGTGTCGGCATGGTCGTAGCCATTCTACTAGATGAGATTGTGGATCTCAATCTCATGGCTCTCAACCTCTGAAAAATAAGGATAATGCAACTCGTGGTTGGTCTCATCCTTCTAGGGTACCATCCACCACTTCTCATGGGCATGATGCTCATGGCTAGACAAATTCTAGCAAGTTTCCTCACCTAGAGTTGATAATTTCTCCTGCTCATGCTCAACAACCTACAAATGACTCTCCTAAGGAAGAGGGTATTCTCACTGGTTGGGAGCCTATTGATGACAATTTAGTCCCCTATGATGTTTGAGGAAAATTGGATGATAAAGACTCCCCTCCTACTGATACTACTTTAGCTACTTAGTGCTTTTTATTTGTGAGCTTGGCCCTTCAATATTTGTCATCTTTGTTTTGGATTATGTCTCACACAGACTTTGTGAGTGCCTCTCTACCACCCATCTTGTTTCCATAAATACTATGTTGCAAGGTGTGCACCCTTGGTCTCCTTGTGTTGTGCAGTACAACGCTTGGGTTCGTGACAAGGCTTAACCGCCTCCCATGGATTCATTAACTCTGGTAGTTGTATCAGGTATTAACAGGTCGATCTTTTGGTGCAACAACAACCGTCTTGCTAACAATTGGTATAAGAGCCTGGGTCACGGGTTCAAACCCCTTGCTTGCATTGGGGGGGATTGTTGCAAGGTGTGCGCCCTTGGTCTCCTTGTGTTGTGCAGCACAGCACTTGGGTTCGTGACAAGGCTTAGATTCATTAACTCTGGCAGTTGTATTGGGCATTAACAGGTCGATCTTTTGGTGCAATGGCAACCATCTTGCTAACATACTAAACTATTATCTTTTTAGTCTTTTAAAAAGTAATAAAGACAATATTCCCTGCCCCACATGCAAAAAAATGATAATATTGTACAATTTTGATAACTCAGAACTTAGTGGCTACAAAACAAAAGAAAATGATAGGCCAATAAATAGTATAAAATATCAAATCTGTACAAAAATTATTTTCTCGATTTATACCATATATTTAGAGAAGATTACATTCACTTCCACTTCCTACCTAAAAGATACCACAGGAACTACAACCTGTTGTGTCATCTGAAAGATTAAGTCCCACCACATTGTGAACGGTCATTGTAATAAAGAAATTTTATAACTTTTTTATTTTACTTGAACCATGACAGTTGTAATAAAGAAATCTCTTCTTAATTGAAACACTCTTAGTGGGTATATAAAAAAATTGTCTCATGTTTTTGGGATTATTACATAAATAAAAACATATGATTTAGAGTTGGAATCTATAATTGATAATGCACTAAACACTAGAATTAATATTGAACTTAAACAAAATAAGAATAAGGTACTTATCTCTTAATATGATGGATATATGACTATCTTAGATGTTTCTAACTAATTTGTCATTGTACTAGGGAATATGTGTTGAACACCTAGAATACTAAGGGGGGGTGAATCATTATTCTCTTAAACTATTTACTCTTCAAAATTTTAATCTATTTAACATAAACAATTGTAGTGAATGGGATTAAACATAAAACAAGCAACCATAACTCATAACACATGAACACTAGGATTTTTATGTGGAAAACCCAAGAAGAGAAAATCCACGGTGAGGATTAGCTCACAATATAAAGTAGTATCAACACCGAATTACAACAAGCTCACTGCCCAGAAGAAAGGCTCACTGCCAAAGGACTCACTATCCTGAAAGAATGAGATAGAAGAGGTGGCTCACTGCCAGAGTTGAACTGTTATAATTGCATATAACATATGCATGGAGTACAGTTCCAATGAAGTTCAAAGTGTTGAAACAATATTCATCACACTGCTCTAAAATACGAAACTCTACTACTCTGCATTGATTTAATTTCCTTCCACAGGCACTTGTTGCATCATGCATTCACATATACTGCTATTCACAACATATTCTTCGCACCCCACAAACACAATCCCTTGATACTCATTTATACCATCTTCAACCTTGAAAACATTCACCAAGGTTGACAACACACCTTATCTTTGCAAATTCAAATTAGGTTGACGCCAAAACATTCCCACGATGGAAAGGAATGAATGCGGACCACACCACACCTTAGCTTGGACCTAAATCCACACATACATGCTTCACCATGCTTTCACAATCACCAATGCAGCTCTGCAATTAGTGCAAACACACAAGGTCGGTCAAACCTATGTAATACAATGAACTTTTTAAGTACATGCTTCCTTAAGGCAAGATATAGCTTGCAGACCACACATAATTCTTGAACACACTCTAGAATCTTCCACAACTATCTCAAAACAACCTGAAAACCAACAAACTCCTCTACAACAACTTTCACCTAAAGAAAATTCACACTAGAGTACTCAACCAACTTAGTCATACACTGCTACTCAAGAAACCAACTTGTGGAGCACCAAACCACGAACAACTTCAACAGAAGAAAGATATAAACCTTATAAACACAATTTTAGAACTGCAAGACTTAAAACCTCTTTGTGGAGAAATGTGGAGTATAGACATTTCTCCCCGACACCTCTACATCACTCAGGAACACAATCCACACACTGGTGAACACAACTTCCTCTGCTCAGCAAACCAGAGTACAAAACTTGGAATATAACATATCTGAACATCCCTAATCAACATATCCAAACCGCAAAGACAGATCTTCAACATAGAAGAAATGTGGAGCAAGACCAGAACACTACTCTATTAACCCTGACAAACTCTTCAACACATTATTTCCTTTATTAATCAAATTTTCTCAAAAGCACTTGGATACCAACCATCGGAAGCATATTCCTAACATCTTTAGCATCTCTTCAAAGCAACCAAACTACCTTCAGCAAAGCAACTCAACCAGATAGCTCATACAACTGTAATCAACCTCATCTTTGTTCATCATCAGCTCATACTATAACTTTGCTCAACTATCCTTATCATTAGAGACAATAGCCACTTAATACTAATTACTCAACAACCTCATACTCTTGCAACATTTCTTAACTCATACTCTTGACACAGTTGACACCAATGACAACACAAGCTTGTTGACATCAATGACAACACCGATTACACATACTTGCAGCAATATGAATCTATTATTTGATGATTTTGGAATAATAATGTTTTCTATTAACTATCTAGTCCAATTTTGTGATTGTGGGTTTGATCTTCTCTTAGTTGGGCCTCTATATAACATATTCACATGTGTATTTGTGACCTATAACAACTAACTAGAAGTGTTTAGGATGATTATTGAGGAGTTTTCTAGCTAAGGGATTCACCCTTGGTCAAACCTCTAGGCATGTTAATTCAATTGACAATGAATAAAAATGGAAGATAATAGGCAATCATGCAATATGCTCTTAGGATGTTGATGCAAATGTTGATGTAACACTCTTTTTGTCTTTTTGCAATTGATTTCTATATGCACTTAATAGATCCTAGATGAATAATAGATAATTAAAATGAATTAGAGCTAGTCCTTATATACACCACCCCAACATGCAATTTTAAAATAATTTGCACTTTAGTTAGCAAATAATGACTAGAATTTGAAGGAAACATAGGTCCAATTTAAAGAATTTGAATTTAAAGTTGAGTTTAGATCTACATATGTGGAAGGGTGAGTGCAGAATCATGATAGGCCAAGCAATGCCCCTAAGTGGCAATTAAAATGCTAAAAATAGACTTAAGTAACATCACATATCAAAAATTGAATAACTTATCTACATAATGTGAAAATAAGGTAGTAATAAATGTTGTAGGATATTGAATGTAGTTTATGGTATACTACTTTTTTATGAAAATTTTAAACTTAATTTTCCAAATATTGCATATATAAATGAGGCAATACTAATATTTCCAAAAAAATGTAAAAAGTAGGTGTCATTCCAACCTGTAACATCCACGTTCTAATAACATAGTAAAAACCAGAAATTTACCATAGAGTAATTCAACAAAGTAAAAAATGAGAGAAAATTTTTCTTTTATTTAACATATAATCAAGTAACAACAATTACAAGATTCTCTTACATATTACAATAAATCATATTGTCTCAATTACAATGTTTGCAAAAGTAAATCAATTATATAAACAAATTTGGAATAATTATTGCTTCTGAATATCTAACATCTTTATCACAATCCTTGGCATGTTTTCTGCTTAGAGAGAGTATCTTTCCAATGATTTATCTCCATCCACAGACTAGCGATCTCCCACACATCTTCCACATAGGAAGTGGCCCTACCCTTCACGAGGAATATAGACCAAAGGTGACCAGTGGTAATTTGCCTTCCCGAGTACATAGTGTTGTATCCTACACAACTCTATCAACCATACAACCCTAGATACCCTCTAGCTAAGTATGATTTTTGATAGGTTGTGCAATCCAAATATAGTGAACCAACAATGCATGCAGAAAATGAATGCATTACTTTGGCCAAAGTTTCAATATCAATAATGTTCATAATGAACGTGGTCGTAGTGTTCACCCACCCCTACTCGACTTGGATACTGTCATATTCTCACAGTTTATCCTTACCAACTATGTTTACTTAAATGGTTTTGTCATCTTTCTTGACCATAGTTTACTTGTTTTGGATAAGTCCATATGACATAACTAATCATTTGATTTCATATTCGAATCTAGGATTTTCTTGTCAACCTTGAATAATATGATATTTTAAAATATCCATAACTCATATCTACAAGACTAAGGTTTATAAACGAGCCATGGTTTAACTATATATCAAGATTAAGCATAATATGGTTTAGTAATAGATAATACCTTCTACACAAGGAGTATGAATACTTTTCTACTTTCTTAAACGTGATGTCATTAATAAACATAATATATAAACTCATATAGGATTCCATACAAGATCATTTCTAGTTAGACTTAGTCTAATTCCATCATAATGGTTTACTACAATGTTATACTCTTCAAGATTAATAGAATAGGTAATAAAAATGGTCCTATGGACCTTACTTCGTCTATCTTAATATTCCTAGTGATCTATCACTCGATTGGACAAAAGGTAGCTTTCAATAGCTTACTAAGAATCTAAGTTTCTTTTGAAAAGAAATCATTTCATTTGACATATGTATAAGTAGTCTAAACCAAGAATGGTTTTTAAATGACAATAACCTAGCTTTATGTTGAAAACATATTACTTACAGCTAATGAATATACCTATTATATTCTCAGTTTACACTACCGTCTTCGAAAGTTTTTGCATGTTTTACATATATCCATATCCTAGACTTAATACATGATGAGACTCATTCATTGGAATGACTGGTTTATAAGGTAACCGATGACTAGTTTATCCTTCTTCGATGTATACTATGCAATGATTATTCAATTGTTACCAGCAATATGACATGTTTACACAATCCTCAAACTATAAAACTATATTCGGCTTTAACATCAATGAATAGACTTTAACTATTTTCAAGTATCGGCCAACCATACTAATGGATTCTATTGAGATTCCTGAAGGTTTTTCAACGGTTTAAAAAAGAGCACTAAGAGCTATTCTATTCCATCAACTCCCTTGGTTTAATCTAATATACATTGGAATGAAAGAAAAACATTACTGGCACATTCGAATACCCTCAACAAGACAAACAAAGAACATAAAGAACGTATGATATTTCAATATTATCAATGCATACGGGGCATGGTTGACACCTGGTGGCAGCAACTTAAAGTAAGAAAAAGTTGCAGAGATAAAATCCAATCGATGCCTATAGGAAACCATTTCCTTGATTCCTCTCTGCACTGGCTATTTTCACTTCTGTTGATAACAATGATCCCTCTTGTGCATCCCTGATTCCTATTATCCCCTGGACTCTTATTGAGTCATGGCTTTTAAAGAATTGCATTCGACTCATAATGAGTCGCCTATATTCACTCTTCTCTACTAACACAGTTGGAGACATAATAGAATTTGATGCAACCCACCATCGGTTCAGTTTCAACCGAAACCACATTATAAGCAAAGTCTAACACATGTTGAAGGAGGACACAAAATGTGGGGAAGCTCATCGAGTGGGGTATTAATACCAAGACTCCTCTTTGGAAGAGGTCGACACAATCAATTAAACCATCGTTTGATCATTAATGGTCACTTTAAGTGATCCACTCCATCACTTATTACAATGAAGGCATTCCAATATATACGCCTATGGCTATGCATTAGAGTAAGCATTACTAACAACCATGAGGTATTAATCCTCCATCAATGCACAAAAATGGTTTACATGACATCAATCCTATTCGATAGTTTATGATTTTATCAATAAATATAATAGTAATAAATCAGAGGCTTACGAATAATGTGAATGGGTCGAGCTCGTCTCCCCTTCACAATCCCTCATTAAAATCACATCAACTTGTCTTGACGAGATCGTCATTTGATGTTAAATGTCGACAATAAAACACTAAGTGACTCAATAATAATAACACAACCATTTTATGACAATGACGTCATAATATTTATGTTAATCATAAATGGTCAAAGTTTAAGTTAGACAATGTCATTTACTTTACAAACGACTATGTCGACTCACAAATGACTTGACTAGAAAAGAATCGAACGATATCGACTACCTGTCGATTAGATTCAAAAGTACACGGACAAGACATGACTTACCTCTAACGATACTGGCTCACACTTTCGTTAAACACTCATACTCGTTTTGGAAAATAATCACTCATAACTCAAGGTCTATATCTCTCTTCTCAAAAGATACTCTCTCTCTCTTTTTTCTCTGAGAGTCATCTGAAAACCTGTAACCCTGTATAAGACTTGAAATCAACAGATTACGATCAGTGCATCATTATTCAAATAATAAACTAAATTCTCATAATGCAATTATTAAATCAATAATAACATATTCATTTCCATAATTCCATAAATGACATTCAATAGAATCTATGTCTTTCCTTGATATTAATCTAAACATCAAAATAGATTTACTTATGCCCAAGTAAAAGTAAAAAGTATTAGCAAGACAAAATTGGGGATGTAACACAACCAACCTAAGTATGAGCAAAAGAATATACTTTTCCTCCAAACTTCAGATTTAAGTAAAGGAAATATGGGAGGATGTGATGCATATTTTCTTTGAATTTTTTCAATAAATAAATATTTTTTTATGATTTTTTTATTGTGAATTTTTAAAAATATTAAAAAAATTCTAGCCAACCTAACTTGGTCAAGAATATATATGAAATTTCAAACTTCTTTTATAAACCTATAGCGAATAAAGCCTAGAATGTGACACATCTTTTCGATTTAAAAAAGTATAAATAGTTTAAAAGTTATGAATGTTTTTTCATATGTGTATCAATTAGGAAATTAAACATAGTGTTTGTAGAAAATTAATAATAATTATCTATTAAAATTATAGTGAGACATATATTTTTATAATCTTGATAGTTTCCACTACAAACCCTTTTTGTTTTATTAAATTTAGTTACAAAAAAGTTTGTCAGGTTCAAGGATGAAGTCATGGGAAAATTTAGGATAACACTAAATGAGTGGTTTTACAAGTTTCTTTGGCAAGTTTTAGGACTCCCACTTTCTTAAATCTATGGTAATTCCAAGGCATTTTTTGAGGGAATCTGTATTTGAGTTAGAAATATCAAAACTTTTTCCATCCAAATCTAAATATGTGATGTTAAAAATAAGAAAAGAAGCTACATTTGAGGTAAGGATTGAAGGAATTGGGTGGTCTCAAGGGTTGACAGAGGATTGAAAATGTTCCTCTATTGTTAACTTGGTGAGGCCGCTCCCATGCTCTATCTAATTCTCTTAAAGCATTTGATTGATTTGGAGCTCTAAGAGTGACATGGGATAGTGATAATGTCAGTGGTCTGTGTCTGCCTAGTTCTTGTTTTCTTGAAGTGTGTGTTTTTTGTCAAGTTTAAGCTTTTCATTTTTTGGTTTTGTGGATCATACAGCTTTTGAGGGTCAGTGTATAGTGTTGTCAATGTAGTTAATGATTGGGTGTGGGATAGAATGGAAGTTAATAATGATGGGAAGATGGAAGAAAATGAAAAAAAATCTTATAGAGGTGTTAGAACCTAATCATGCCAAAGCTTTGGCGCAAACCGCCAGATTTGAGATTCATAACAAACACAAAGCTGATGGAGGAGAACCTAATGGACAAGGAGGAAAGGTTGGTGCAGGAGGGGAGGAGCAAGGTAAGGGCCTCCTGTTGCCTTTGACTCTTAAACTTAGCCCTAATAATGATATGTTGAAAGCAATGAGAAGTGAAGAATATAGGTTGAGGAATATTGCAGTGTTTTTTGCTTGTATGAACATAGATGCTTTGCCTTCAAGAAGATTCTTTGATAACTAGCTACTAAACATATGGGTTTAAAAGTTAGGTATTTATGTTTCATTCTGTAGAATGATTAACAAAGGACTTTTGTTATATTGCTCTAAAATAGGAATATCTAAAAACAAGTAATTGACAAAGAATATTGGAATGTCGGTCAAACTATGTTTAAATCATTCTCATGGAATCTAGAGGTAAAATATGATAAGATTATGTTTTGTACTAAACCCAGGTGAATGATTGTTAAAAATGTGCCTACACAATTATGGGTTTTTTTGCATCATTTGTTGAAACTTGTAGGGAATGTACTCAAAGTTGAGGATACTAGGACCACGCTTCTACATATGGATGTGCGGGTACTAGTATCATTAAAAGATGGAATGCAAATTCTAGAAGCAATTGAAGTTGATTATGAAAACCAATCATTAAGATGTGAGATTGAGGATTTGGAGGGGCTAAACATGTGTCTCTTGTACAAAACTGATAGGCATAAAAAAAGACTACTCGATAATCACTAAAAGGTTTGAAAAAAATGATAATAAAAAACTTAATGATTCTGGGAACATGAAAATGAGCCCTGATTGTAACATTGGCAGAGCTAATGTGGCTTGTGAAACCATTGGTGAAGAGTTGGGGTTTTTGAAAAGAAAGTTGGAGGATACCCTCGATGAGTTGAAAAAGAGATGTGCGGATGAGAGATTCAAAATGCAAAATGTGCCATTTGCTATTATCATTGATGAAAGGGTAGAAAATCCCTCTTGTATAGAGGAGCTTAATAATGATGGAAAACGGAAAAATAAAAGAGAAGTAGGACTAATAGAAATTATAAATCCATGTGAAATGTTGAACAACTTTGGTGCTGCAATCACTAATGTAGAAGAGTAGGAAAAAGAGGCTTCATTTGAAAAGGAGTCCAACAAAAATAGTAACATTCTGGTTACTGTAAAAGAAAATGATCACATTTTGAAATAAAATTTTGAATCTCCATTTGAATTATTAGCTCCTACTCAAGAGAGAGAGAAGCCCAAAAAGAGGATAGTGTTGATGCCCCTATTGATAAGAGGCCTTTTTTTGAGGACTCTTATGAAGAGGAGCACAACAATAAGTTAGAATCTATAGGAGAAGGTCAGATTTTGGGTGTTATGCACAAAAAACACACAAGAACTTGTTTTGGACAAGATAAGAGAACAAATTAGAACCAATAATATGGATTTGATTGCAAATAAACTAAGCCTTCTAGAGTTGGAAGATACTGCAAACCCAATTGTTGAAGAAGATAGTGCCAAGGTGGATGATGGACAAGAAGAGATCAATATTGAAGAGGAAGGAGAAGTCTCTCTCCCTAGTTCTAGAAAAAAGAAGATAGTAAACAATATGCAAACACAACTGGGAATTGTAGATAAGAAAGAGGAAGAAGGGAGGAAAAGGAAAATACTAAACAAAATTGAAAGCTCCAAGAAGCCAGGTAAGAAAAGCAAGGGAGATTCAATGCCTAAGTGTTTTGATAGACTGTGCAACAACAAAATGGTAGAAGATTATCTCAAAAAATGAAGTTAAAATGTGTAAGTCAGAATATTAGAGGCATGGAACCCCCAAAGAGAAAATATTTGATAAGAGAGTTTTGCAATAAGAAAGGGAAAGAGTTGGACTGCTTGATGCTACAAGAAGTCAAGGCAATTGGATTTCAACTAGATAATAATTTAAGATTTATTTGGAAAGATTCGGTGTACTTTTTCTCAAATCATAACAAAGGAAAAGGAGGGATTGTTGTCCCATTTAATTAGAAATGGGCAAACTGCATTATTCAAACAGAATACTCTCTTGACAACAGATGCCTTTGGTTTGTAATTGAAAAAGATGATAAAAAAATTGGGATGTGTTCAATATATGCCCCAAATGATTATAGAGAAAGAGTAGAGCTATGGAAATGGATGGCAACATATTTGCCTATAGTCCCCTGGATTTTAGGAGTTGACTTCAACTTTGTGGAACAAAAGGAGGACAAAAAAGGTGGCTCTAACTGGGAATGGAAAGGGGATGAAAAGTTTTTTTGGATAAGAATGAAGAAGTTGCTTAAATTGATGGATCCACTGGAAGGAAACAAGACTGGGAGTAAAAGCATCTTGTTTACTTGTTGCAACTGTCAACAAGAAGGAAGAAGAATCTATAGAAGACTAGATAAGTTCTATGTGAATGAAAATTACTTCTTCCTAGAGAATAACAAGGATGCTAATTGTATGCAAGTAATACCTAATGCTTTATCTGATCATCATCCAATTGAGACTTGTATCAATATAAAAGATTGTATCAGAAAGAATGAGATTAAAAAGGAAAACTTATTCAAGTTGAACACAGAACTTTTGGGAAATGAGGACTACATGAATAGAATCAAAACTCTTAGGAGCATCTATAAAATGATGACTAGAGATGGATCTGCTATTCACTACTGGGAAAATATGGTTACCAATAGTAAAATATTGTTTCAGACTATTAGGAGAAAAATTCTATGAACAAAAGGAAAACATAGGCTTCGTTGCATGAAGAATTGCTGCAAGCAGAAGATGCAATGCAAAAGGATGTAGATAATTTAGAACTTATTCAAAAAATTAGGGATATTAAACACAAAATAAGAAGTTTCCAAGCACAAAGAGCTCAAGGAGCTAAGATAAGAGCAAACCTAAATTGGCTAAAAGAGGGGGACAAAGGCACAAAGTACTTTTTTAAGATGTTAAAAATAAAAAAACATACTGAGACTATTGGGCTGATTATAGATAAGGATGATTGTTATAATGATAATGAGGAGATAAAAAGGTTGTTCAAAAAATTTTATAAAAATTTGTTTACTATTGAAGATAATAATGGAAAATGCACACAAGCTCAAGAACTTTGTCAAAAGATAATACCAAAAAAATTGAGTACCGATAAGATAGAATCTCTAAAAAGAGATATTTCAAGGGAAGAGATTGAAAAAGCAATCTTGACTCTAGAAAATGGGAAATCCCTAGGAGTGGATGGATTAGTAGTGGAATTCTAAAAGGCCATTCTAGAATGGATTGTAGAAGATTTATATGAAATATATGAGGAAGCATACCATAGAGGGTCCTTAGGGAGAAATATTAACAAGGGTATAATAAAGATGTTGCCAAAGGATGGAAATAAAAGATATATAAATAACTAGAGGCCTATAATAATATTGAATTTTTCCTATAATTCTGGCTAAGTTATTAGCCCTAAGATTTACTAACATACTCCCTTACATAATCAATCATACACAAACAACCTTCATAAATAACATATATATTTTGGAGAATCTTGTTACAGGTTGGGAAGTTATGCAGCAGGCAAAAGCTACTGGACATAATGGAGGAATTCTTCTTCTAGACTTTGAAAAAGCCTATGGTAGAGTAGAATGGTCATTTGTGATCTCCATTCTAGAAGCTATAGGGTTCCCTAGCTATTTTTGTAATATTGTAAAAGTCCTATTTAAGGATGCTAATGCACATATTGATATGAATGGGTCTCTATCCAAGCTCTTTGAGTTGGAGAGATCCATTAGGCAAGGATGCCCATTATCCCCTGCGTTGTTTGTTATAGCATCAGAAGCATTGTATTACTTGTTGAGGACTGATAAGATAGAAGGCAGAATGAAAGGAATTGTATTTCCAAACAATGAGGCTTTATTGAACATCCAATTTGTGGATGACACAACTCTATTCCCAATTGTAGATAAGGAGAACATGGAAAATATGGAAAATAGGTTGAATATGTTTTTCATAGCATCTGGGGCAAGGATATCTGAAGAAAAATCATTTTTGCTTGGTTGGGAGATTAAGCCTCCTGAATAGTGGGAAGATTTCAAATAGTTTTGGGGAAGGCCTCATAAACAAGTGAGGTTTTTAGGTATCCTTTTTGTGGTGGAGCCCTCAATCAAATGTATGTGGGAATGGATGTATTCAAAGATTGAAAAGAAACTAAAAAATTAGAATATAAGGTATCTTTCTATGGCTGGGAGGTTGCAGGTTTGTCAAAAAATCTTGTCTGCATATTCCATTTATTATGCTTCAGCTTGGGTTTTATTAGGGTAAAAGTCTAATATTATCCAAAAAATAATAAGGGATTTTTTATGATCAAATGGGAGACGAAATAAAAAAAGGCACGAGGTGAAGTGGGAATGGTTTTGTCTAGAGAAAGAAAGTGGAGGTCTGGGGTTAAAAGATTTAAAGGTCCAAGGAGCAGCATTAGCTGCTAAGTGGATCGTTAAGTCTTTGGAGGGGGGAGGAGCCCTAAAAGGTTCTAATTAGGAGAAACAATCAAGATGAAGTTCCTAAGAAAGCAAAGTAGTGGAACAATTTGAATGAGCATGATATAATCTTTGGCAACTTTCATTCCAAGCCAGCTGGGTCTACAATATTTGCTAGCATCTGGAGGGCATGGGAGTTTGTGAGTAAGGCAATATGTAATAAAGATGCTATCAACTTCAATAAAAAAGAGATTAGTAGTCAAAGGTCTATTTGGTGGAATCTGTTTCATAAAGAGAAACCTTTAGCCCTGTTACACAGGTGTTCAACCTTGAAGTGGAACAATAAATACATCTATGAATTTGGGGATATTTTTAGTAATAGTTGTTTGAAAAAATGGCCCCAATTGAAAGTTGAACTTGATATCCCTGATACACAGAAAATGACCTATGTTGTTTTAAGCAAAGCATTGTATAATGCACATTCCTCTATCAAAATGATCAATAGAGAAATTTTTTAGATAAAATCAGATGGAAAGATGGTACCAAAATTAAGGGATCAAAAGCAAAAAACTTGTACAAATTGTTAACTGATTCTCAAGAGGTGTACATTCATGTGAATCAAAATTGGAATCTTAAATTTGACAAAACTGAGTGGTCTAAAACCTTAAGGAATTGTTGGTCAAATAAGAATGAACCAAAAAAAAAAGTTGTTTTAGGTGGCTACTGTTGTTAAAAAACTTTATGTTTCTTTTGGAGATAATAGGTGTTTGTTGTGTAATATTGTGGAGTCTTATGAACATTTATTTTTTATTGTCAGTTTGCTAGAGGGGATTGGGATATGTTCATGGGTAATATTGTGGGATGGGGTAGTGATAAGGGTGTGAATTGGAAAGAAATCTTGGGTGGGTATGTTGAAAATCTGAATGCTAAAACTAATGCTTTCTAGCTAGTCTTGTCTACTAAAATATTATGGTAGATTTGGAAAAAAAAAGAATGAAGAATTGTTTCAAGGAAATCGGAGGACCCTTGCTGAGTCTAGAAATAGACTCACAAAGTTGCATATTGTTCAATAGGTCTCAATTAGTTTAGATATGCCTATTGAAAGAGCTATGAAGAACACAAATGAAGTCACAACAGTGGACCACAAGGCACATGTGAAGATGGATAAGGTTGGGCCACATAATCATGGGAATGCAAAAACAAATTTCATAAGGAACATGCAGAGTTTCAGAGCTTATACTGTAAGAAGAACCAATTAGAGTTCAAAAGGGATGCAGACACTAGGGACTTGGTTAGATCTAGGCATTACTGTGACAATCAAGAAGATGTAAACATGCTTTCTCCACCATTGGGTACACTCAAAGGATTGGAGTCAAATAAAGGAAGTAACAACAAAAAGCATATTGTAATAGACAAAGCAAGCCACAAAAATAAGAAGGATAAGAGGAAAAAAGAAATGGAACATAATGCATAACAGAAGGGTAAAGAATAGGGGCAGATTGCAAAGAAGGACGAGCATGGATGGTAGCCTTTTGATGGACAGTATAGTACAGTGTTTTTTGATGAAAGTAAAGTGATTATCTATATGATGTTATTTTGAGATGTTTTTTAAACCATAATGTGGTGATACATATGTAATGATGTAATTATGTGCGGTAACACCACATCCATTCTGGTGTATTGCTATATTTTGGATTATGGAATGTGAGTGGCAACCTTAGCCACTCAATGATGTACTAAATTATTATTATTATTAATAGATCTACAATTCAAATTTAAATGTCTAAATGTTAGCACTTTTTCATCTATCAGGATTTTTCTGACATTGCCACTATTTGGCCCAATATGATCTTGCACTCATTAGGAAGCATCTTGGTCAATTTTATACCCACAAATTTAAACCACGATGGAAACTAATAGATTGAAGAGACAAGTCTAGACTTTTAGATATGTGAAAATAAAATAAGACTAGGGTAAAATTATTTGCTGGAACTTCCACACAAGAATATACCAACTTACACAATAATGAATACATAAGTTGAAAATAGAGGGTTCTTGGCTCTACTAGGGTTTTGTCTTGGTTTTGGTTCTCCTGATGTCATACTGCTTAAACTTCATTTTGAAGTAGGATTTGACCTTGTTTTTTTTGCATTTACTGTGATACCTTTTAGGTTGCCACACTTATAGGCGTTTTCCACCCCTTTAAATTGCCTCAACCTTTCATAACTCATAGTTGTTGCTAGAGTAAAAGGTTTAATGATGCATAACAATGGCACCCCTACTCAAGTGACTCTAGAAGTTTGTTTCTAAGGTGTTCCATGAGGTATATCCCTTGAAACATCCATTGATGTTGTTCTTCCCATTTCAAAATTTGATAATGCATGCCATTGGTTAGAAAACTTCACTTTAATAAGATATTTTGTGAGAAGATCCCACATGAAAGCATTCTCAAAGATTGGGTCAACAAGTATGGGTCATGTATGGGATTTGCCTTGAAACTATGCAGCGTCTTACCAAAGGTTTTTCTTTTCCATTTTTTTGATGTCAACCACATTGAGGCTATTCTTAATCATGCCCCTTAGTTTATTCATTCTTCCTTGCTTGTTTTCAAACCTTGGACTTGATATTTCATCATCTCCAATGAGAAATCTCTTTGAGTCTCTTTTTGGGTTGAGTTCCCTAGGTTACCCTTGCCATGCTAGAATTTTTTGAGCCAAATAGACTCCTCTTTAGGCATTGTGGTATGCATTGAACTAGAATGGTTATACTTAGCTCATTCCTAGAAGCAAACCTCTGTAGAAGTGGATCTTTTGAAAAATCTAAAGGAGATTGTGGATATCTAGGTTGGGCATATTAGATGTACGCTTAACGCATTATTTATTTGAATCTTCCTAACACTTGTTATTGGTGTTAATATTCTAAACATAAGATCTAGGACAACCTTTTTTCTTCTCCCCATTCTAAGCCTAACACACAACTTTCTTTTGGGTCACCGCCTCTTGCAAAAAAAATCGAAGGCTAGTCTAAAATGGTTAGTTGCAAATCTAGGAGTGCTAAAAATAATGACCCTCCACCTAAGCCTTCTTTAAACTCTGGGGGATAGGATTCAAAAACTTTAGATATCTAGGAAAATCTATTATCTCTCCTCCTAGGGAAACATCTAGTGAGGTGAAATTTGTTCATGCACAATTAGCAGTGTTATTGTTGTTCAACCACTGACCTTAACACTACCTGACATGACTCCCCTCCCCCAACTACAAAATGGGGATTCCATAGCCTGCCAGGGTGGTTGGAAGAGGTAGAATATGTGCCAAAAAATTGACCTATCTAGCTTTCCTTTTAGATAGGTAGCTTCAATTCAGAGAAATCTTTTCTGTAGAATAGTTATTCGGTTGTTGATAAGATGGATAATGAGGAGATTAATCTCTATACTCATTTAAGAATTACATTTAATGGAATGTTCAAGGTTTGACAAACCTACCACAGAAGTATTCCATTCAATATGCTTGAGTTCTTTTTCTAGGTCTAGACATTCTTAATTTACAAGAGATTAAAATTTCTAGTGTTTTGATTTCGTTAGTTTGCCATGTCACTTGGTCTTCTAATCATTTTTTTGTGTAGTAACCATGTGATGCAAAAGCATCCGGGTCCACAAGCAATCTTGCATCAACCAAAAATATTATATTTTATTTTTCAGTTTTGGTGTGTTTTTTTGTTTATTTTAGTGGTTTAAGGCATCCCTCTACATCAGGAATCCAAATATTTAATTAGGTTTATAAATTTCAAGTTTTTGCTCTGTCACGGTTTTAACGCTCTGTAAGACAATTTTTACAAAAAAAATTGTTTCTAAAGATTTTTGAAGTCTAGGCTAAAATCCTTTGATAGGAATATTCTTGAAGACATTTCTCTAAATATGCAAAAATAATCGAAGTCATATCTTTCACCGTTTAGGAGATTTTAATGCCAGAAGTTTGTGCTGGTGGTTTTACAAAAAAATTAAAATATCAAGTTTTATGAAAGTTGGAGAAAAATGGCTTGGTGGAAAGGTTTGAAATGTCATTATACACATCTTGGAAAGTTTTCACACAAAAAAGAGCTTCCATTAAAAAGTTATGGAAAAAGTCAATTTTCAGACATCTCGATGCATAGTGTTGAAGTCATGAAGTAAAAAATTTTTTTCTAAATTTATTTGAGAAGATTTTGAAGATATTATTTAAGGTATTTAAATCATTTTAATCGACATTCAAATATCAATGTGGGTGGAGGCTGGGAATCTTCAGTTTTAATATTTAATTTTATATGTAACCGCTTCGGATGAGGCAAGAATATGGAAAAATCAAATATAAAATAGTAATTGCCTTTCATTAAGAGAAATATTTAGAATGAAAGAGGTGGATTCTAATTATAACAAGAGTCATTAAAGAAAATCTTCACTTTCTAAATGAAATGGCTATGTTGGAAGAAAGAAAGTTTCCAAAGTTGAATGTCTTGTCCAATTTTGGAATGTTATTGCAAGTTTTGAATGCAGATTTTAGATGTTTTAAATAAAGGTTTCAGCTATTTAAGAGGAGGAAAAAAAAGAAAAGGAGTTTGGAGAGGAAGAAATATGTGGATGAGAGGGAATGGAAAAATAAATGAAAAGATGAGAGCATAAGGAAAGAGAGAGATTCTTGTATGAGAAGCCATGGAAGGCCAAATGTAATAAGTTTGTTTTTTGTAATGTTGCAAATTTATGTAAGTTTTTTACAAGTTTGAATTCAATAAAATGAGCATTTATGTTTGTTGCATATTTTGCATTTGAGGGTTTGAGTTGTGTTGCATCATTTGGTATCAGAGCAGTAGTTCCTGAGTGTGTGGACAAAACCACCGATTTGAGGCAGTCTGCACTAGGACCTGAGGGTGGAGTTGTGAGGAGGAAGTCCCTGAGCATGTAAATAGATTGCCAAATGTGAGGCATTTTGAACCTGGACTTATGGAATTGGGTTGAAGAGAAAAGAAGGAGAAATTTTATTCTCTATGCATAAACAGATCGTCGAAGAGTGAGGCGGTTTGTACCTTGAAGTGGATCTGAAAGTAGAAGCAAAACTGTTGATTTGAGGCAGCGTCACAACAAACTAAGTGAATTGAATGTAAGTATTTCCCTCTATTTGATATTATAAACGAAAGAAAATGAAGGGAATAAATATGAGACCAAGAGCCCAGATTGTCCAGTTAGAAAAGTGGGAAAGAAAGTTTATAGATAGTCTTAATGAAGAGTTGATAAGACTTCAGGATAGAGTGGATGTATTAGAAGCTAAAATGAATAGAGGAAATGTTGATGATAAAAGGTGTGAGAAAGAATGTCATGAAAGTGGCAATAAAAGAGAAAAAGAACATGATTGCAACTGAAACATGTCTTTTCAAAGGCATGGATATGTTGATAGATGAGATTGTAACAAAGAAGGGTGATGATGAAAATCTTGTTCTAGCTAACATTATTTTGTTTGCAGATAAGGAGGAAAGTAAAGATAAAAAAGTGGAATTCCTCAATGTTAATGAAAAAGAAGAAAAGAACGAGTTTGCAGCAAGAACGTGTCTATTGGAAGGCATAAATAATGAGATAAAAGAGGTTGCGGCAGAAGCTGAGATGATGGACTTTGAGGGTCCTATATTTGATAAAAAGATTGGTGAAGATGAGGATGACTCCCTATTGAAAGAAGAGATAAGAAAAATAAATAGTCTATTGGAAGGAAAATTGTTAGATGAACCTAAGGAGTTAATGGAGATGAATGTAAAGGATGAAGTAGAAGAAAAAGTTGCAGCAGCATGTCTCATTGAAGGCATGGAAGATGTAGTGAAAGAAATTGTTGGTCATGTTGAAGACATAGAAGTTGTAGCTATTGAAGAGGAAGAAGATGTGAGTAGAGAAGGAATTGCAGAGGTAAAGAAGAGTGAGATTGTAGCAGAAAATAATAAAGATGATATACTATTATGGACTACAACAGTAAAAAAAGAATGGCATGCATTGCTTATAGATGAAAATGTGGTGCAGCAGAGCATGACAGAATTTGTTGTCATGCAAGATGAAGAAGAGAATAGAGAAGAGAATGATGAAAAATTTATTGTAGCAGAAGAAGAATCAAATGTAGAAGTGTCGATGGAAATATTTAATTTCCATGACATCATTAATGTTGGTTTGTATGCAGATGTTCCAAAGGAGGTTGAAGAAAGTTTTTGGTGGAGGACAGAATATAGTGGGTTGAATCCCATAAGAAGAAGGACGAGAGGAAAATGCAATTGGGGGAGGAAGTTGGATTATGGTAGAATAAATTCCATGAGAGGAAAGAGAAGTGAAGAGTAGAATTGTTGGAGAAGGGTGGCAAATGTCCAGAAGAGGAGAAAGAAAAAGTAAACTGAGGTGCCAGTTACAGTGATGGAGTTTATTGCAGATTGTTCACAATCTGGAAGGATGATTTTACCATTCAACTCCATTTTTTGTGAGCCTATGCTCACAAACTTCTTGCCCAGTGTGCATGATGCAGGAGCATCCAGGTCCACAAGCGATCTTGCATCAACCAAAAATATTTTATTTTAGTTTTCAGTTTTGGTGTGTGTTTTGGTTTGTTTTGGTGGTCTAAGGCATCTCTCTATATCAGGAATCTAAATATTTAATCAGGTTTATAAATTTCAAGTTTTTGCTCTGTCGCAGTTTTAAGGTTTCGTAAGGCAATTTTCACAAAAAATAATTATTTTTAAAGATTTTTGAAGGCTAGGCTAAAATCCTTTGATAGAATATTCTTGAATACATTTCTCTAAATATGTAAAAAGAATTGAAGTCATATCCTTTACCGTTTAAGAGATTTTAATGCTAGAAGTTTTTGCTGGTGGTTTTACGGGAAAATTAAAATCTCAAGTTTTATGAAAGTTGGATAAAAATGGCTTGGTGGAAAGGTTTGAAATGTCATTATACACATCTTGGCAAGTTTTCATGCAAAAAGGAGCTTCTATTAAAAGTTATGGAAAAAGTAAATTTTCAGACATCCCGTTGCATAGTGTTGAAGTCATGAAGTAAAATTTTATTTTCTAAATTTATTTGAGAAGATTTTGAAGATATTATTTAAGGTATTTAAATCATTTTAATTGACATTCAAATATCAATGTGGGTGGAGATAGAGAATCTTCGGTTTTAATATTTAATTTTATATGTAACCACTTTAGATGAGGCAAGAATATGGAAAAATCAAATATAAATTAAGAGAAATATTTAGAATGAAAGTGGTGGATTCTAATTATAACAAGAGTCATTAAAGAAACTCCTCACTTTCTAAATGAAATGGCTATGTTGGAAGAAAGAAAGTTTCCAAAGCTGAACGTCTTGTCCAATTTTGAAATGTTATTGTGAGTTTTAGAATGTAGATTTTAGAGGTTTTAAATAAAGGTTTCACCTGTTTAAGAGGAGGAAAAAAAAGAAAAGGAGTTTGGACAGGAAGAAATATGTGGATGAGAGGGAATGGAAAAATAAATGAAAAACTGAGAGCATAAGGAAAGAGAGAGACTCTTGTAAGAGAAGCCATGGAAGGGCAAATGTAATAAGTTTGTTCTTTTGTAATGTTGCAGATTTATGTAAGTTTTTTACAAGTTTGAATTCAATAAAATGAGCATTTATGTTTGTTGCATATTTTACATTTGAGGGTTTGAGTTGTGTTTCATCACCATGAAGCAAGTTGAGGTGGTGATGTCACCTTTCTCTCCTATGTGGCATCAACACTTAGTTGACCAGGGTTGTGACTCCACCAACTGAGCATTGTGGGATCTTTTCAACATTAATAATAATTCCTTTCAAGTTTATTAATGTTTATGCTTGAAATGATGTTGAGAGATCTTCTCTCTAGAGATCATGGATTGCAAATTCAATTCCTACCGTCACTTGATTTTGTGTGGGGACTTTAATATGATTGAAATGGCCTATGATAAATATGGGGCATTGCCTATGCATTGGATAGCTAGCGAAAGAGAGGCTTGGTTTTTTATATGCAATAAATTGGCGATCTTTGATCCCAATATTGGTTGCTTCCAAGATTATATGACTTGGTACACATGGAGTAATCTCCAAGTAGGGTCTGATAGGGTACTCAAGCATCTAGATCAATCCATATTGATAGCTCAATCTTTTTTCTCCTTTGCTAGTAATTATTCCTTTCTAGTGGAGCCTCTAATGGATGTTGTCCTTTCAGACCACTTTCCAATATGGTTTTGTATTGAGTTGAAACTTTCCAAACCCAAGGCCATGAAGACTCATTTTTCTAAACACATCATTGCTTAATCACAAGGCCATGTCAACCCATATTCAATGTTTTTAAAATGTGGAACCACATCCCATGCATGCAATAGGATGGATAGCCTAGTGGCTCAAAGATTCCATCACTTGTACCTCCCATTTCCTCCGCACTTATGGGTGCCATTTAGCCCATTTCTACCACTGCTCATAAAAGGTCATCACCTTAGAGATTTGTCAAGCCACTACCTCCTTGGAGGTGCAACCTTTTGACTTAGTTTCTCAATTCCACACAGCTCAATGTTGTCACTAAAATTATGTCACCAAAAGTAGGTTGTAGATGTTCATTCTATGCAAGGAGCCTAAATCAAAGCCCAACTTCATTGGCTCAACATTGGACACAAGGTCTCTAGAGAATATTTTTATGCCCTATGTGCTCATCATACATCTCAAACCATCAAACAAACCAACGAAAGGAATTACCTTTTCAATTAAGTTTTTGACATTTTATAGTCCTTCGTTTGGCACTATGAGCAAGTCTTTGCTACTTAGAAGTATACTCCAACTTAGAATGTTGCTTTGCAACAATGCCTTAATGTGGTTCCTTATCAAGTTTCCAATTCCCAGCATATTCTTTGTGATCAACTTCTCACTAAAGAAGACTTGTGGGAGGCTATTTTAATGGCTAATGATAAAACCCTTGGTTTGAATCAATTTTCTTGTGAATTTTATAAAAACTTTTGGGACATAGTGGGTGGAGACCTTCACAAAATCTATCTGGAGGCCTTCCATAAAAAATCTTTAGGAAATCTAATTAAAAAAGGGAATATCAAATTCGTAGCTCTAAAGCTAGTGATCCTAAAGAAATCTACAATTGGTGGCCTATCACTTTGTTAATTTTTTTAGACAAGATCATTTCCAAGGATCTTGCTATTAAGCTTAGGCCTCTTCTCCCTTAGTTGGCCCATTTTGAACAACTAGTTTTATCAAGTCATGAAACATCCTTGAAAACATTATTACTATTTAGGAAGCAATGGAATCTATCCACCACTCTCAATAGCCTACAATGTTTATCAAAATTGATTTTTCCAAGGCTTATGATTGCTTTGAATGACCTTTCATTCTTGTCATGCTTTAGGGGCTTGGTGTTGGGCTTTGTTTCCTTCATTTTGTGTAGATGTTGCTTGTTTATGCCTTGGGTTGCATCACCATTAATGATCAATAATCTAAGCCATTTGGGCTTTTGATCCATCTGACAGGGTTGTCCTTTAGCCTTGACACTTTATGTGCTTGCAACTGAAGGTTTTGGCTAATGGTTGGTCAATGCAATTTCTCACAAGCTTGTTAAGGGCATTGGATTACCATATTCTTCCAACCAACTAGTTAATGGTCATTTTGCTAATGAAAATTTTCTCACCCTCATTGAGGAGGAAGCTAATGTCAGATAAGCTCTTCATTATCTTGATGTGTTTTCTAGGCCTTTGGTTCTAGTATTTAATGGTGAAAGACCTAGTGTTACAGGTAGTACTTCCTTCACAAACTTGGTTAGATAATTATGCCTAGAAATGGAATGATCATGGAGAATTTAGCCTTTTATTTTATGGGTATTCCCTTTGCTTTTCAAGGTTCTCCTATTTCTCTTTAACAAGCTATTATTGCCAAGATTGAGAAGAAATTAGGATATTAGATCACCAAACCTTTTTCTTTGGCTGGTAAATTTTAGATTTGTTCTAAAATTCTGGTTGCCACTCATGTTTATTATTCTTCTTGTTCAATACCTTCAAATGTCTCTTCTCTAAAAATTGAGAAGTTGCTTAGAGATTTCCTCTAGGTCTCCAGTGATGGACATCAAGGATTTCATTGTGTTGCTTTGGAATTCTATTGTCTTCCCCACAATGTTTGTGGTTTGGGATTGCTTTCAATATGTTATCAAGGCATTACTTTAGGTGCTAAATAGATTATTAGGGCCTTGGAAGGGAATGATGCTCAAAAAGTTCTCATTAGGCATTGTATTCTTTCTAGTGTGCCTTCGAGGTGACTAACTTGTAAAGGTTGTGACTTTTATACTCTTCTCACTATGAGGGAGCCTATTTAGATTTAAGGCACATTGTTATCAAAAGCATTTGGAATGCCTGGAAGTCTATTAAGCCATGGATTTTCTAGGTGGAAAATGATTTCCGCTTGATGGTCTTTTGATCAATCAACAATCTATTTGGTGGTCTCTAGTTATTTTTCTCAAGACCACCCTCTAGCTAAAGCTTCATGGGTTCATACTTTGAATTTTTTCAAATAAGGAATTAGATTCCTACCTAATCTTATTAACAGAAATACCAAAAAATTTCTTTCTTGGCCAGAAGTCAAGATGAAATTCAATATTTCCAATCAAGATTAGGAGACATTCCAAACTGTGATTAATGTTATTCCTCCCTAGATGATTCATAAAATTGGGGTTAGGTCTTTCAAGCCTTGGTAGAAAGATTGAAAATGGTATCCTAACACACCATTTCACAATTATAGACCTCGCAAAGGATATTTGTGGCTTTTGCCTCATCTTCCCATGGTGGATCAATTAAACCACTATTGAGAACTCCAATCTTCTCTTGGCACTTAGGCATGTCATTTCTGTTGGAATTAGTCTGGACAACTGAGAGGGGGGGTGAATCAGTTGTCACACAATTTAAACTTTTCTACCTTTAATCTTCTTTTACAACTTACAATCAAATAAACATTAAAGCATGAATCAATAACACATGAGCAAATGTAGAAATAACACACTTAACACCAAGATTTTTAGCGTGGAAACCTGATTAAGGGAAAAACCACAATGGGAGTTAACCCACAAAAATTAATACCCTGTTAAAAGTATTTTTACAAATGAGAATGCACATGCATTCAGGCTCACTGCCCAAAGCTCACTGCCTACAAATGATTAAAAGAGAATAATAGAGATTTTGAACTCATGAGAAGCATCTACTAATGCATAAAATTTAGTTCTAGTTAAGCACAAAACACTGACTTACACATTTCAACTTCACTCTGCCCTGTCTACTGCTCTGCCTTCATCCGAATCTTAGATCTCTGTTGTTTTCACCTTTTACTCCATATTCGCAACACACACACACACACCAAAATCATCCAAATCCATCGGCTATATATATCTGCACCCTGATCTTTAATTACTTTTCAATCGGCTTCAAGAACACTTGGAACTTTATTGAATACTCTGCTCTGTCGGCTAGATCCATGCATAACTTGAGACGCGGACCAAAACTTGCACTCACAAATCATTAGTCAGGTCGGCTACTATCACTGATCAACACAACTTATCCAACCAACAACTTCCATACATCCAGAACCAAGATCAATTACAATGTCAGCCTGTTCTTCTGTCTGTTCTGTCAAATTGTTAACTCGATACTCAAATGCTAATAACTATTGACTCATCCATCACCGAAGGTCAAAATTCTAGATTTAGGTTTTCCTGACAATGCTTATGACTCCCTCAGATCCGCAGTAAACTCTGATCTACTCCTGAGGAGATCTAGACCAAGATACCAGACCCTGTTACACACTCTATTCTTGACTTCCTAGACTTAGATAGATCTTCAATTTGTTTTCTAGTCTGGGCAAATTATGTAATGTGGATTTGTATAGAGACTTGGTTGCCATCAATGAAAACACTTATCATGCCTAACAATGTCTCTTGCCAACAATCTCCCCCTTTGGCATTGATGGCAACACTTAGTGAAAAATGACTAAGTGTTAGAACAAATCCCCCTTTGCTTGTGCTCCATATTGTTATTCACACTACTTTCCAATGCTCCCCCTTTGCCAGATTCCTCATTTTTCACTGATCTTCACTCCCCCTTTGACATTAATGTCAAAAGGTGGGGTCCGTAATCCAAAATTCTCCAAACATTATGTGTATAGTGCTGCATATGTACAACTAATCACTAAGTTCTATTCACATGAACTTGAGAATGTCTACAAAACTATTTTTCAATTGCACAAGTTTAGAGGCCCAAGTTCCCTTCATTTGATCCAAAATTGAGATGTGTCCACTCAGCAAAAATGCATATGCTTTTGCCTTAGTCAAATCCAGAGGATTACTTGTCTAAAGTGCAGTCTAAGCTTCTGATAAGACATTAAACATGGTTTCTAACTTGGGGCAATCAATCCCCAGAGTTCACACATTCTCTTCATAATGTTACCTTTTTCTTTAACAAGCCTCTTTATCTCATTTGTCAAGCTAATTACTTGACATTCTTGACTTATAGGTGAAATTGTTAGAGGATCAAAAATTTGAGAAAGATTTGACAATTTATGTTCTTGCTCCTTTATCTTCTTCTCAATATCTTCACTAACTTTGGGCCATGATAGACAAAATTTGTGCATATCACTTCCATCATTTAGAGAATTCTAAATACTCCTCATGCTAATGCCAAGTATCATCCTATCATTTCTTATTAGATTCTATACTTCACTAAATTTCTTATCCAAAAATTCCTTCTAAACTTTTGCCTCCGCAGATTTTTCAAGACTCAAAATGTGTACTTACAGCATTTACAAGATTCTTTAGATGACCGGAGGGGGAATCTAATGGACTCTTTTGACAGGTTGGCAATATCTTCTCCAAGACTCTGGTTGCAAGCCTTAATAGTTCACTATCCTCCATGTGAGATTTTAACAGCTTCTCTCTGGCCTTAGCTTGAGTGAAGGATGCAATCTTCATCACTTGTACTCGAGAGAGAGCATCTATATTAAATGGTCCTTGAAGTAATTTAGGTTCATCAATCTCAAGCATTTCTTTATCCAAAAAACTTTTCACTGCATCTGTAGTGTCTCTTGCAACAATTTCTGGAACACTTTCCTCTTCTTGGGTTTTCTCTGGACTATCTTGTTTGGGTGCTGCAACATTTGCATCATCTTCTTCTATTTTCTCATCCTTACTCTCTTCTTTCTCTTTCTCTGCTTCACCTTTCTCTGGATCATCTGTAGTGGGATTCTCTCCTTTGTCCTCGCCATCTAAAATCTGTTCTGGAGGATCTAGTGTGACAACAGTATTATCAATATTATCTTCCTTTTCTGATTGGTCAGGAGGAGTTAGAGTAACACCTGCATCATCAATTTGGTCCACCATTTCTATATCTACTTTGTTTATTTGATTCTCTCTCATAATAGAGGATTCATCAATCTCTGTTTGTTGCTCATTGATGTTCACTTCTTCAACAACTGGAATTGATGAATCAATTCCATCATCTATCTCCTCATAGGTTTGCTCCAGAGGATCTCGAGTATTACCTTGGTCATCATTTCCCTTTTCAATCTCTTCTTCTGGAGCTTCTTGTTCCTCTAAAACAATATAGTATTTATCTTTGTCAAGGGCTTTTCTCAAAATTTCTTATGTTTCCTTTACAACTTCCTCTGTTTCACCAAGCATTAACTTATTCATATAGATCTTGCTTCTAAATTTCTCCTTAACTTCCTTGAGGATTTTATCAGCTTCTCTTCTGGTCATTACTGGACATAGGGTGGAAAGAACATATTCTCTGAGTTCTATGTCTTTGTCCTTGGTGGCCTCCTTCCTCATTCTTAGTATTTTCCTTAAGCTTTTGGGAATTTCTTGCAGAATTTCCAATAGAGCTCTATTGAATTTATTCAAGTACAAGATGGTGGTATCCTCCAAGATTTTCTTATTTGCTTCATCAAAACTATCATAATCTATTCTGATAGGCTTTAGATTCCCATGAACCGTAATTGATTTTACAATTTGTTCAATAGTCATAGCAACCTTACCAGTCTCTTGCCTTTTACTTTCCTTTTTATTTCCGGAGGATTGGTTCTTAGGGGCCTTTGAAGTCTTAGCTTTCTTTGATCTTATCTCTTTAACTTCTTCATCTATTTCTGTTTCCTCGTCATCTTTCGTGCTCTTGTAGGCTTTTGTGGCCTTGGTTTTCTTCCTCTTTCCTCCTTCACCGGATGGTGTGGCTTCCGGTGTCTTAATGGGAATAGACTTGGATTGTTCTGAGACAGTTGCAGAGCTTCTTGTTTTCCTTGAAGTGGAGGATGGTTCCACTGGAGTATCTTCTTGTTTCTTGTCCTATTTTTCTTTTTCAACTTTTTTAATTCTTTCTCTATTTTTCTTCACTGCCTCCTTAGTTAGGCCAATGCTCTCATCATACCTTTCAACTTGCCTCTGCACTTTCCTTTTGGTCTCTGGTCATCTAAACTCCACATGCAACTTAAGACTTAGCTCTTTGTATGTTCCAAACCTTTCCATAGATGTGTCTTTTGATTTGCTTAGGAGATGTTGAGCATACATTTCCAAAACTTTCTCATCAACCTCATATCCCATTGGCATAATCCGTACTGTTCTAGGTTCTACAGCTTCCATCAGACATTGATTTGTGTCAACCATAAAACATATCTCATTCTCATACTTTTCTACAACTGACTTAGGGATTCTTTCCCTTGCATGCATTAGACTCTAAATTTTTTTGAAATTCCCCCAGATTGCAGTCTTTTGTGTACCTGGATTTCCAAGGCTATATAAATGATCTCTTATCTGGATTGCCACTAGCCTGTCATTTGTCTAGTGCACATTTTGCACTCCATGCACTTCATTCATAAAATAGAAAAATGAGCATATAATCAAGGAACCATACTTGAAGGAATTTTTCTTATCTTTCTTGATTTTGTTTAAATTTTCAAACAGTTGAACCCATAGTAGCTCACAGAGGTCATAGTCTGCATTCTCTTTCAACATTTTATATGCTGCATATATAGCTGTTCTGGAGACAAAGTTTTCTCTGCTTGAGTGATAAATCTTATACCCGATTACTGTGGAAGCAAACTTGACATTCGGTTCTAAAATGTCATTGATTGTCATGGCTCTTTTATCAAATTTTGCACCAGTTGCATCAGTGACATTTTGAATTTTGATAGCTTTTAACATTGGTAGTCCACCGATTGAGTTTAATCCGGTCAGAATTATGATAACATCTTTGGTGATCTTAAATGGTTTTAGTAGCCATATAAATTCATTGTACATTCGGCTCAACACATAACGAACCCATTCGCTCTCATCAAATGACAAAAATTCAATAATTTGTAGAACATGTTTGCTTTCTAGGGCCTCAAATTCATGTTTCAGTTGGTAATTGTCATCCTTTAGATGGCTCTTAAATAACTCCAGCAGTTCTAGATTCCCAAATTCTTCTACATTGCAATGAATGTATGCCATAATGTCTTCAACATGTAAAACCCCATATGGAACACTTAAAAAAGCACCTAGCAGCTTGACTTCAACAGATTTGTAAGGATGCTTCTTAAATTTAGGACGGGGCCTTTCAGTGACATCAACAACTAAAGGTGTAGCCATTTGCAAAGATTGAGAATTCAAGAGATTTCATAGAAAACAAAAATACCTTGTTCTGCAGATTAGGGTTTTTCTTGGAGATCCTCTTTGCGCTTCAATTCTTGAGAATTCTTAGCTCTGAGCTCATTCACTCCTCTTCTTGCTTTCTTTTGATGCAAAGTGATCTAAATGAGGAATGAATGACCTTTTTATGCTCCGCAACACCTAATTTGTCTTTGTAATAAATGCTCTGCCCTAATACATTCGGCTACTTTGTTTGTTGAATAGTTTCTCATGAATTACTCCGCAATTTGCCATATACACATCTTTTCTTCCAGAAATCCTTCTAAATGATCTGAAACAATCCAAGATCTCTTTTATCACTGTGCCAGATTCAGGCACCCACTTACTCGCTGGGGGATTTGATTTTCAATGCAACTCCCCCTGAACCAAAACTCCTAATTCAATTTCCAAAGGAATTATCAGCACCGGATTCTGGTGCGGACCCATTACTATGGTTCACAATTGTTTTCTTGACCCATGTCTTGCTCATTTCATTCTGGATCTCATTCTCATCAATTTTTCTTTTGCCTTTGTCTTGTCTTCGCTCATCCAGTTTTTTGTTTACTGGAGCCCTTCTTTCATTAGTCCTATCTGCAAAATCTTGCAAAATGACTGGATCGGTTACAATTGAAGCACACAACATTTCTTTGCCCATTTGATTGATTACCTCTTGATCCACACTAAATGGCCATATGTCAAAATCTATTGCATGCAAAGCATTTTCCATTGAAAGAATTTCCACTTCCTTTATTTGATGAGTTACTCATTATCATACTTTTGCATTCATTTGATTTATGACCATACCTCTTGCATTTGAAGCATTGTCCGGTGAAGGATGGATTATTTTGACTCATTCTACTTCTGCATTGAGTGGCCTTATGACCAAATTTATTGCACTTGAAACAATTTCCATTGAAAGATGGATACCTTTGAGCATTAGGATGTCTTACCAGAGGTCTTCTAGGTTTGTTTCTCTCATTCCTTGGTTGAGAGTTTCCTTGTCCAGATCTAGAGCTTTCACCTTTCGCATATCCAAGACCATGCTTGTCATTATCCTTTTTCTGACCCTCAAGTATTACTTCAAGTTTGGTTGAACTTATCTTGAACTTCTCCTTGTATTCATTTGCAACATCTAGGTCATGTATAAGAATGACAATTTGTCTTTTAAGATCTATTTCATTGTCTCTGCTTTCTTGTAGATTAGACTTTAGGTGGCTAGCTATATTGTCTAATCTGTAGCATTCATCAGTTCTTTCTTTTAGAGTTTGATTCAAGTCTTCTTCAATCTTCTTCCTTTGCTCAATTTCTTTGGTTAGCCTTATTGCCCTAGATTCCATCTCAATTTTTAGAATAGCAACTTCTTTTGATAGCTTCTCAAATTCCCTTATCTTCCAAAGCTTCATTCGTGCCATTTTCTTTAGTTAAACTGGATAACTACAAAAGTAGCTCCTTTTTCCTTTCCATAGATTTTTTTAATTTATCCTTTAACATTTCAATGGTATCATCAGCATCTTTAAGTTCACTTCTTAGATTACTAATTTCTGTTTTAGACTGAACAAGATCTTCTAGGGCCAACTGAAGTTGATCTTTGAGTGAACCCATTAAAACTCCTTCCAAGATCTTTCCTTAAGTTGTTAGGCTTCTCAAAGGAACCTCACTCAGATACCAATTGTTGGAATTAGTCTGAAAAACTGAGAGGGGGGTGAATCAGTTGTCACACAATTTAAACTTTTATGCCTGTAATCTTCTTTTACAACTTACAATCAAATAAACATTAAAGCATGAATCAATAACACATGAGCAAATACATAAGTAACACACTTAACACCAAGATTTTTAGCGTGGAAACCCGGTTAAGGGAAAAACCACGGTGGGAGTTAACCCACAAAAATTAATACCCTATTAAAAGTATTTTTACAAATGAGAATGCACATGCATTCGGGCTCACTGCTCAAATAGAGGCTCACTGCCTACAAATGATTACAAGAGAATAACAGAGATTTTGAACTGATGAGAAGCATCTACTAATGCATAAAATTTAGTTCCGGTTAAGCACAAAACACTGATCTTACACATTTCATCTTCACTCTGCCCTGTCTACTGCTCTGCCTTCATCTGAATCTTAGATCTCTACTCTTTTCGCCTTTTACTCCATATTTGCAACACACACACACACCAAAATCATCCAAATCCATCGGCTATATATATCCGCATCCTAATCTTTAATTACTTTTCAGTCGGCTTCAAGAACACTTGGAACTTTATTGAATACTCTGCTCTGTCGGCTAGATCCATGCATAACTTGAGATGCGGACCAAAACTTGCACTCACAAATCATTAGTTAGGTCGGCTACTATCATTGATCAACACAACTTGTCCAACCAATAATTTCCATACATCCGGAACCAAGATCAATTACAATGTCAACCTGTTCTTCTGTTTGTTCTGTCAAATTGTTAACCCGATACTCAGATGCTAATAACTATTGACTCCTCCATCACCGGAGGCCAAAATTCTAGATTTAGATTTTCCTGACAATGCTTATGACTCCCTCAGATCCACTTCAAACTTTGAGCTACTCCCGAGGAGATCCGGACCAAGATACTGGACCCTGTCACACACTCTGTTCTTGACTTCCCGGACTTAGACAGATCTTCAATCTGTTTTCCGGTCTAGGCAAATTATATAATGTGGATGTGTAGAGAGAATTGGTTGTCATCAATGACAACACTTATCATGCCTAGTAGTGTCTCTTGCCAACAATTTCTAGTCTATTTGGTTGGCCATTCTTGAGCCTAAATTGGCTCATTTGCTTGGTGCATTCTTTACCAAGGCCTTATGCTTGGGTCTCAATTAACTCATCTGGGAATTCTCAACCCCCATTGCCTATTCTATGGGTAGTTAGAGACTCTCAAGCATCTCTTTTGGTTTTACACTAGAGCTTAAGAAGTTTGAAATTAGATTCATGATTTCTTCAGACCCTTTTGAATTGATCCCTTCTCATGGCATATAGTTTTGTTACGAGAGTGGCCTTGTCTCTCGTTCAAATATACTCAGATTTGGAATGCTTTCAAGGTGGAAATCCTCTTTAGTATTTGGAAAGATAGAAATTCAACTCTCTTTTCAAGTTGTTCAACTGATGTTCATTTCTCTTTGTATACTAAAGTTGTGATTTGCTCTAACGTGCTTATGCAAATTCAGATGCAAGCTAGCAAGGTTCCACTTGAAGTGACACATCTGGAGAAGCTTCTTGATCAATAGGGTAATGCCTCATGCACTATTGCTAGAGTTGCACCTCCTTCCTCTTACCCTCCTCGAGGGCGTTAGCGTATTCGTAGCCTTTTTTCCAGACAAGATTATGGATCTCAATCTCGTGGCTCTCAACCTCTGAAAAATAAGGATAATGCAACTCGTGGTTGGTCTCAGCGTTCTAGGCTACCATCCGCCTCTTCTCATGGGCATGGTGCTCTTGGTTAGACAAATTCTAGCAAGTTTCCTCACTGGAGTTGACAATTTCTCCTGCTCATTCTCAACAACCTACAAATGACTCTCCTAAGGAAGAGGGTATTCTCACTGGCTGGGAGCCTATTGATGAGAATTCAGTCCCCCATGTTGTTTGAGGAAAATTGGATGATAAAGACCCTCCTCCTACTAGTACCGCTTTAGTTGCTTAGTGCTTTTTATTTGTGAGCTTGGCCCTTCGATATTTGTCGTCTTTGTTTTGGATTATGTCCCACAGAGACTTTGTGAGTGCCTCTCTACCACTCGTCTTTTTTCCATAAATACTATACTATTATCTTTTTAGTGTTTCAAAAAGTAATAAAGACAATATTTCCTCGCCCACACCCCAAAAAAAACCATAATGTTTCACCATTACACAAGGACAAACACCCAAAAAGAAAATGATAATATTACAATTTCCACAACTCAGAACTTAGTGGCTACAAAACAATAGAAAATGACAGGCCAATAAATAGTATAAAATATCAAATCTGCACAAAAATTATTTTCTCAACGATTTATAACACACATTCCTAGGAGATTACAGGAGTTATCTAAAAGAGTAAGTCCCACCACATTGTGAAGGGCCGTTAGATGTCAACGACAAATATATTCTTTTAATAAGACACCCATAAATGCCACAGTCACTTTCCATTTCAGCTGAATGGGGTAATCACAATACGAGCAAAGCTGTGAAAGAAGCCATAAAATTCACGATAGCCCAAATACCAGTGATGAGATCTATCGTCATCTATTCCTTTTGGTGAAGATAAGCGTTTGGTTCAGAATCCTTATCATTCACATGGAGATAGAAAGAAATATAGCAGACAATTCTGTCCCACACATTGTCACTCACCACATTTCATGGTGGCAACTTGAAGCTCTCAAAGTAACCAACTTTTTTGTCTTAATGTTTGCCGAGCCAAACGGCGCAATCTGATCAAGATAATGAAAAGGTTGTACTTCACCAGCTTTTTCAAAAGCCCCACATCCCCTCACGATAAGATGCAATTACGTCCGTGCTTCAAACTGAGAATAATTCTGTCTCAAAACAAAATACAAAATACAAGTGTTTTGGACTGTTTTTTATCAAAATATCGTCACATTATGAGATTTGATGTAATGGAGTACAAGATTTGCATAGACCCAAGGTCTAAGGTTGTTGGCTTGTCTCTTCTTCAATCACTATTACAATGATTAGTCCTATTGATTAGCTCATTCTTTCATTCCTTTTCAACTTTCATCCCTCATCTTGAGATAAAGATAATTTAAATAATCAAATAGAAAATTAATAGTGAGATAAAAAATGAAATAATCAAATAGACAATTAGTAGTGAGATAAAAATGAAAAAAATAAGGAAAATATGTTTTAGATTTAATTGGAAAAAAAAAGGGATTGTAAAATTTTTGTTTATATCTTGTGATAGACAGTTGATTTGATGGACATTTAGATATCAACATGAGCATTGGTTTTTATTATAAGATGTATTCCATTAATGTTGAGCTACTGCTCATATGAACCAGTTAGGATTGGAACCTACCTAGGACCTTCCATTTGCTATTGGAGTGCTCTACCAACTGAACTACTGGACCCTTGTGGACAGTCCATCGTTGGTTTGGGTGTGACTTATTTCCAACAATTAAATTATAGGAAATTAAATAATCTATCTAATGAAAATTAAATATCTTTAATTTTATTTTTACTTTTCAATATTTTATTTAAAAAACTCTTCATAATATTATAACTTTTTAATATAAATACTCACTTAATTTAACTATATATGGTAGCCATTATTTTTCTAGTGATAGTATTCGTATCCTCTTTTTAATTACTTATTTTCATAAGTTAATTACTATATGTCATTTTCTCACTAATCTAACATCTATTGTTGGAATATTATATGATAAAAATATAACTATAAATATTGATATAGGAAAATCAATTTTCATTTTTATAAAATATTTATAACATGTCAAGTCAAATATACTCATAACACATGAAATCCATGTCCATTAATCTAGGCAACATGAAACATAAACTATTTTAATAATAAAAAACATGAAACATAAACTATTATATATTTAATTTTATTATTAGTATACCATATTTTAAAAAATCAAAATCTTAACTAGATTGAAATTTCAAAGACATCCAAATTACTTATCTAAGCTTGATATATATGTGAGCACAATTTATTATTGCATTATTTTATTATTTATAATTTTACAAATGTTAAGAACTTAACTATTTGAATTATTGTAATCGCCCTCTAATAAAATACACTAAAAACAATAAAAATAAAAAGTTATCACAAAGAAGACACAATTTTAATTTAACCTAAAAAAATGTTAAGCTCTTAATAAATTAATGTATTAAAAAAAGTGCATACTATGCATGCCTCAAAACCAATCCCCACCCTATAGTTAGTTTACCTCTGTGTCATTGTTTCTAAACTTGCCGATGGAACTCTTATGAATAGGAGATGTCAATTAAACTTTTCCTTTCATTTCACTTTATTGATGGTGAGTATACAATTCAGACAAATATAAAGTTATTTAATTTCTTAAGATCAACTCCTTCCAAAAATGTGTCGCTATCTTAAGTGACTATTGGGAAACATGTTTTAAAGAAAAATACAAAGAATTTAATTTCTTGGGAAAATTTATTCATACTTCCCACGTTGTGTGGGTCACTATTGTGAGAGCTATGTTGGAATACACAATCGTTCGAAGCATTGGCTTAAGAGGTGGTCTCCACCTTCTTTGGATTAGAGTGGACTTTAAGGAAAGGGATATACCTTGCGCAATATTAGGGTCACTATTGTGAGAGCTATGTTGGAATACATAATCTTTGGAAGCATTGGCTTAAGAGGTGGTCTCCACCTTCTTTGGATTAGTGGACTTTAAGGCAACGGATATACCTTGCGCAATATTAGGGACACTATTGTGAGAGCTATGTTGGAATACACAATCTTTGGAAGCATTGACTTAAGAGGTGACCTCCTCCTTTATTGGATTATAGTGAACTTTAAGGCAAGAGATATGCATTGGCTATGTTGCAATACACAATCTTTGGAAGCATTAGCTTAAGAGGTGGTCTCCTTTTTGGATTAAAGTGGACTTTAAGGAAAGAGATATACCTTGCATTATATCAAGATAACATAAGTCATTTCCAAATGAATGGGATTGAAATGAAATGAAATATTTAAACTAGTGATCCAATAAAACAATAAAATTTAAAAAGTTGGACCACAAAGAAGAGTCAATTTTAATTTAACCTAAAAACCTATTAATTTTCAAGCTCTTAATATATATTAATGTATTCAAAAAAGTGCACACTAGCATACCTCAAACCCAATGCCCACCCTATAGCCATTTTTCCTCTTTTTCATTATTACTAGACTTGCCAATGGAACTCTTGTGTTGGACATATGTGATCTAACAAAACAATAAAAATAAAAAGTTATCACAAAGAACACTCAATTTTAATTTAACCTAAAAAACTATTATTTTACAAGCTCTTAATATATTGATGTATTAGAAAAGTGCATACTATGCATACTGTAGACACCTAAAATTGGAGTGCTTTGCAAACCAATTGTCCGTACCTCTGCACTCATCTACTCCCCCAATCTGCATATCCCTGGTGATCAATTAATTCACCTAATTGATCCATTTAACCTTACAACCCTATCCTATGAATTAAATGAATATTCCTAATATTCATTTAGATGATTTGTCCATTTTCCTAATCCCTGATTAATTAGATAAATCTTGATTATCTGATTAATCTAAGCTTATGTTAATTAAGAAAACACTTAATTAACCTTGTCTCCCACTCATCCACTAAACTGAATTTAAAATTCACTTGTCCCCCACTCTCATCCACTCACTAAATTTAATATTCAGTTGTCCCCCACTCTCATCCACTAAACTGAATTTAATATTCGGTTGTCCCCCATTATCCTTGACTCTCCCCAAAGATGAATTATTTATTCATCCACTCCTGCACTCTTCCCAAAATGGGAATTTTAATTCATCCACTAAGGAATAAAAGAATCACTTTTATTCCTAGCCTTTGATCTTGTCAGATGGATCCTGACCCTCCATTCTCATCTCTAAAATCCTATAAATAGGACCCCTCTCTAGGCCATTAGGGAGACGATTTTTAGGTACCAAACCTCTGTCCAAATCTCTCCAAAGAGACCACTTGGAGGCATTAGAACTCTGTCCCAATCTCTCCACAAATCTCCTAATCCTATCAAACCTCTGCCAAAATCTTGGCTCAATCATATCCAATCAATCACCTAATCCCATCTACATTGTGTTGTGAGCATTTGAGCAATCCACATCTACACACTAATCAGGGAAACATCTAAGGAGCTCTATTGGGTGTAAGCTCCTTCCCGCATGGATCTGTGAGGTCTTCATGAAGGTATAATCATCTTTTTATGCATTAGATTAGTTTAAATCTTCAATTTGATTTCACGTATCACACATATCTCAAACCCAATTCCCACCCTATAAGTAGTTTTACTCTATGTCATTGTTACTAGACTCACCAATGGAGCTCTTGTGTTGGAGATGTGAATTAATTTTTTCCTTTCATTTCATTTTATTGATGGTGAGTTATACAATTCAGACAAATATAAAGTTATTTAATTTCTTAACATCATCTCCTTCCCAAAATGTGTCGCTATCCTAAGTGACTATTAAGAAATGTGTTTTAAAGAAAAATACAAAGAATTTAATTTCTTGAGAAAATTTAGTCATACTTCCCAAGTTGTGTGGATCACTATTGTGAGAGCTTTGTTTGAATACACTATCTTTGGAAGCATTAGCTTAAGAGGTGGTCTCCTCCTTTTTTGGATTAGAGTGGACTTTAAGTCAAGAGATATACCTTCTGTAATATCAAGATAACATAAGTCATTTCCAAAGGAATGGGATTGAAATGAAATGAAATGAAAGGTTTAAACTAGTGATCTAATAAAACAATAAAAAAATAAAATTTGTCACTAAGAAGAGTCAATTTTAATTTAACCTAAAAACCTATTATTTTGCAAGCTCTTAATATATTAATGTATTCAAAAAATTTACACTGGCATGTACGTCAAACCCAATCCCCACCCTATAGCCATTTTTCCTCTTTGTCATTGTTACTAGAATTACCAATGGAACTCTTGTGTTGGACATATGTGATCCAATACAACAAATAAAAATAAAAAAGTTGTCAGAAAGAAGACTTAATTTTAGTTTAACCTAAAAAACTATTATTTTACAAGCTCTTAATATATTAATGTATTAAAAAAAGTGCATACTATGCATACCTAAAACCCAATGCACACCCTATTGCAAGTATGTGCTTACCGGTGTTGTCATTGATGTCAACATATCTGTGTTGTCATTGGTGTCAACTGTGCTCTTGTTTTGATGCTTAATTGTGTTGAGTTAGTTGCTTTGTATTGGCTTATATAAGTGTTGATGTTAATGAAAAAGTGTTCCTGATATTGAGTTTCCAAGTGCTTTTGAGAAAATTTGCTCTCCTAGTGGAAACAGTGTGTTGTAGAGTTTCCTAGCTTGCAGAAGTACAGTGTAGTGTTTTGCTCCACATATTATGTATATTGAATATCTTTGTCTGCGGATTGGAAGTTATGTTAAGGGATGTCTGTAGATGCTATGTTTCAAGTTTGAGCCTCTAGTATGAAGATTTGAGCGAGTTTTGTTCACCATAGTAAAAACTATTTTTTTGTGCATTTAGTGGTGACAGGGAGAATGTATTCTACTCCGCATTTAAGTCTTACAGTCTGTGGTTCTAGAATTAAGTTTGTAATGATGTTATGTGCCTTCAATTCAAATGGTTCATGATTTGGTGATCTGCAAGTGATCTTTTTTTAATGACAGTGACCGACAGTAATGTTCAAGTGCTCCGGTTTGAAGAATCTTATGGGTAAAGCATTTAGAGGTTGTGTGGATGTTCTTGGTGATTGTAACATGCTTGTGGATGTCTCTAGATTGTGTTCCTATCTTTTGATTGGTCTGCAAAGAATAATCCAGATCGTGCATGAAGCATGTTCTTAAAGGTCTTAGTGTTAACGTCAGTTTTGGCCGACTTGGTTGTTTTCACTGGGTGAAAGTTTAGAACTATGTCACACTTTTATAAGGGAATGGCCAACACAAACATATTTTTCCAACTTAAACGTAAAAAAGGTCATATGTATGTTTTGAATTTTAAAATGACATAAACTAATGAAATGTAGAATTTTTATTGTAGTTTATGCTTATAATTTAAAAATAAAAATAAAATAGGTGGATAATTTTTTTATAAATTTAATTGATGAATTTTAAATGCTGATATTTTTTGAAAAAAGTGACATCGATGGGACGTCAAGAAAAATATAGCAAAATTAATTTTTTTCTTTAATTTTTTTTTCCTAATTAGCCAACTCAAATATCTAGTGCATGGAAAAAAAAATTAATTTTTGATAAATATTTTTTTTTTATAATTTTTTAAAGTCAATTTTAATCAGAACAAAGTAGTTTCCATGGGATGTCAACTTTTTTACAATATATAATTTTTTTTAAAAAACCCTTTTGGAGAGGATTCTCTCAGCTAGTGAACCATATATTTTTCAAATTTTTTGAATATGTTTTTCCTATTTATTTTTAATTTCTAATCAGCTGCATGTTTGGTTATAATAACCTACTTGCAATAAATTTAAAAATAATCCTAATAAAACTTATAAAAATATATATTTCTAAGATCTAGACTCTGATATCTATCAAAGGGTATTTTTATATTTTCATGAAAATGTCCTTTGGTTGAATAAAATTACAGTTGAACTTAAAGTTTTGTTCAATTTGTTGTAAAAGGGGGGTTGGCTGCCACATAGATAGTTTCGGGTAGAACAGTTACAGGCGAAACCCTTCTGGGCGGAACCTTCAATGTAAATTTGATTTAAATTTTAAAAAATGTGTTTATTTACATTGAAGGTTCCACCCGGAAGGGTTTCACCCGGAATTGTTCCGCCTGGAACTATTCATGTCACGCAATGCCACATAAGGCTATGTGGTTCTGGGTGGAACCCTTATGGGCCGAATCCTTTCTATAGAAACTATTCATTTGGCTGAAAGTGTGACACAGGTTTGAACTTTTACCCCACTACTTGCGATTATACTTTGGAGTTTGTGATAGTGTGTTGTTGCGTAGAAGATTACATTTGAGTCCCAGCTAAGGAGTGGTTTGGTCCGCATTCATTCTTTCTCTTTCATTAATCTGTTTAGGTCTAGACCTATTCTAATGTATGTATGTTTGCTGACCTTGGAGATTGTTCCAATGGTTGATGATTGTAATGTCGACCTTGATGATCATTCCAAGGTTGATGAATTGTATAAATACTTGTAATGAAGTCGTGAAAAAGGTATCCATGTGCAAAGATGCGAAGATAATTGTGAAGTGAAAAAGTAGAGAAGAGCAGAGGATGTTTAGTGTGCTTCAATGGAACTAAACTTTGGCATAGTGTAGATGCTACTATCTCAGTTCACCAACTCTGGCAGTGAGCCACCCATCAGTAGTGAGCCACACCATTAGTAGTGAGCCTCTTCTTTTACAGTGAGCAATCTAGGCAGCGAGCCTCTGATTTTTGGTATTGTTACTACATATTATATTGTGAGCTAACACTCATTATGGTTTTTCCCTTATTGGGTTTTCCATGTAAAAATCTGGTGTCTCATGTGTTGAATGTGTGAATGTGTTTAAGTTTCTAATTTCATGCTTTCATAGTTAAAATACAATAACAGTGATTAAGTGGATGATGTATTAATGGTTTTGAAGTATTGGTTACAACTGATTCACCCCCCTCTCAGTTGTCTTGCTCTTTTCAACAATTGATATCAAAGCGGGGGTTCCTCGGTAAAGAGCCTAACAGCTCGAGGCAGATCCAGGATGGCACACAGGAAGGAATCACCGCAGTTTGATGGAATAGATTATGCTCTTTGGAAGGTACGGATTAAAAGTCATCTCATTGCTCTTGGTTATGATGTTTGGAAGATGGTAGAGAAAAAGTATACTATTCCTCAAAATGGACCATCAGATGAAGATGAAGTCAAATAGTATGAATTAAATGGAAAAGCTAGAGATGCTCTGTTAAATGCCTTATCTAACACTGAGTTGATGAAAGTTATGGATTTGGAGACTGCTCACGAGATCTGGAATAAGTTTAAAAAATTATATGAAGGAGATGATTCTGTAAAGAGTGCCAAATTGCAAAACCTGAAGGCGAGCTATGAAGCCCTGAGGTAATGTTTATCATTTGAGAGGAACTAATGATTGTTGTTTGTTGGCTTAGACAGATGAGAGTTGGTTGTGGCATAGGAGGATGTGTCATATCAATTTTGACAACAGGGTGAAGATAAGTTCAGTACAAGTTGTAAGAGATTTGCCTAGGCTTGTGAAGCCTGCCAATACTATTTGCAAGGAATGTCAATTGGAAAAATAGACAAGGACAAGTTTCAAAAGTAAAAAACAATTCTTTGTTAGACTGCTTGAGCTAGTGCATACAAACTTGTGTGGTCTTACAAGAACAAGAAGTCTGCAAGGAGATAGGTATTTTATGTTGCTTATTGATAATTATTCTAGAATGACTTGGGTTACTTTCTTAAAGGATAAATCAGAAGCCCTAGACAAGTTTAAGGTTTTCAAGGTGATGGTTGAAAATGAGTTAGATTTGAGGATCAAGTGCTTAAGGTCTGATAGAGGAGGAAAATTTACATCAAATGAATTCAATACCATCTATGAAGAACATGGGATAAAAAGATAGTTGTTTGCTCCTAGAACGCCCCAACAAAATGGAGTTGAAAGAAAGAACATGATAGTTCAAGAGGCTGCTAGGTCCATGATGAAGGAGGCAAATCTACCAGAAGCATATTGGAGAGAAGCTATACATACTATTGTCTACATTCAAAATAGAATTCAAATCAAAGGTAATGGTACTAAAACTCCTTATGAATTGTGGTATGTAAGAGTTCCTACAGTGAAATACTTCAAAGTTTTTAGAAGCAAATGTTATATCAGACGAGATGAGGAGTTAGGCAAGTTTGAGGCTAGGTGTGATGAAGGAATTTTCCTTGGATACTCCACTAAGAGTAAGGCCTACCGGTGCTACAATAAGAGATTGAGAAAGATCATTGAGAGTATAAATGTGAAAGTTGATGAAGACAGGGAAAGAATATCAAATCTGAGTGACTATGAATCAGGTGAACCTGATACTACAATGAATGAAGAAAAAGTTGAACAAAAGGACAGTCAAGTTGAAGAAAAAGATCCAGAAAGTGATGTTAAGACTCCCAGGTATGTAAGGATTAATCATTCTGAAGATTAGATTATTGGTGACAAAAGCAAAGGGGTACTGACAAGGAAAAGAGTTGTTGAGGAATAGGTGAACTACTGTTTACTTTCACAGATTGAACCTAAGACTGTAAATGAGGCCTGCAAAGATGAAAGTTGGGTGAAATCCATGGAAGAAGAGTTGATGCAAATAGAGAAAAATAAAACTTGGGAATTGGTTCCTAGACTTGCTGATAAGAATGTAATTGGAACTAAATGGGTGTTTAGAAACAAGATGAATGAAAAAATGGAGAAGTAGTAAGAAACAAAACAAGATTGGTATGCAAAGGATATTCTTAGGTTGAAGGCATGGATTTTGAAGAGACTTTTGCTCCTATGCCAAGGATTGAACCAATAAGAATATTCCTGGCATTTGCAGCACACAAAGACTTCAAAGTGTACCAGATGGATGTGAAGTCTGCATTCTTGAATGGAGAGCTAGAAGAAGAGGTTTACATTGAACAACTGGAAGAATTTCAGTCATCACACCAAGGTGACATGGTGTGCAGATTGAAGAAAACCTTGTATGGACTTAAGCAAGCTCCTAGAGCCTGGTATGCAAGATTGGACAAGTATTTGTTGCAATTAGGGTTCAGTAAAGGTACTGCTGACAGTAATCTCTATTTCAAAATCAATGATGATCAAATTTTGATTGTTGTAGTCTTTGTTGATGATATTATCTTTGGAGGCAATGAAGGTATGTGTAAGAGATTTGCAGAGGAAATGCAAAAATAATTTGAGATGTCTATGTTTGGTGAAATGAATTTCTTTTTAGGACTATAGATTACTAAATCAAAAAAAGGAATTTTCATTTCTTAGTCCAAGTATGTGAAAGAATTGTTGAAGAAGTTTGGAATGGAGGATTTTAAACCAGTATGTACTCCTATGGTAACTGGTTGCAAGCTGAGCAAGAATGATGAATCACCTAAGACTGATCAGAAAAAGTATAGGTCTATGATTGGAGGACTGCTCTATCTAACCCATACCATACCTGACATAATGCATGCAGTCTGTCTTGTGGCAATATTTCAAGAAGATCCCAAAGAGTCACATGTGATGGCAGTCAAGAGGATCATGAGATATTTGAAAGGCACTTCATACTATAGATTGTGGTATCCCAAAGATACTGATTTCACTCTTAGTGCTTATACAAATGCAAATTGGGTTGGAGATGATGATGATAGAAAGAGTACAAGTGGATGTGCTTTCCTCTTGGGTAACAGATTGGTTTCATGGCTGAGCAAGAAGCAAGATTCAATCTCTTTGTCTCATGCAGAAGCATAATATATTGCTGCAGCATGTTTTTGTACTCAAGTGCTTTGGATGAAGAAAACATTGAAGGATATAAGAGTTGTGTATGAAAAACTAATTTCAATCTTTTGTGACAATACAAGTGCTATAAACATTTTTAAAAAATCCAATGATGTACTCAAGAACAAAGCATATATCTATAAGGTATCACTTTCTGAGAGAAAAGGTAACAGAGAATGAATTAAAGATGGAATATGTGTCTACAAAGGATCATATTGTAGATATTTCCACAAAGCCTCTGCCTAAGGATACTTTTGAGTATCTCAAAGAAAAGTTAGGGGTTATTACCCCTCTTGCTCTAAACTAAGATGCATGGGAAGTGCATCAACACAGTGGTGCCCAAAGTCTTATTCGTTGATTTGGATTGGTGTTTTGAAGGCTACCTCTCAGAGGGGGCAGGTAGATGTTGTTGATATGAGTTCCTAACAAAGAGAAGTAAGTACTACAGTATTACTGATAGAGTAATTCCAGTTTGATTAGAATAGTAGTTTGCAATTATGTGCAGAGGAAGAGAAGTGATGTCCTTTGCCATTGATGTCAAAGGGGGAGAGAAATCATGTGAAAAACTCAGGGGGAGCAAGAGTTCAGATGTGTAAAAATAAATGGGGAGAAAGTAATCAATGCAAAATCTTGTCTTGATGGTTCTTATAGTTTTTCACATCAATGTTGCCATCAATGACAAAGGGGGAGATTGTTGCAAGTATGTGCTTACCAGTGTTGTCATTGGTGTCAACTGTGCTCTTGTTTTGATGCTTAATTGTGTTGAGTTAGTTGCTTTGTATAGGCTTATATAAGTGTTGAAGATAATGAGAAAGTGTTCCTAATATTGAGTTTCCAAGTGCTTTTGAGAAAATTTGTTTTTCTAGTGGAAATAGTGTGTTGCAGAGTTTCCTGGCTTGCAGAAGTACAGTGTAGTGTTTTGCTACGCATATTCTGTATATTGAATATCTTTGTCTATAGATTAGAAGTTATGTTAAGGGATGTCTGTAGATGCTATGTTTCAAGTTTGAGCCTCCGGTATGAAGATTTGAGCGAGTTCTGCTCAATAGAGTAAAAACTATTTTTCTATGCATTTAGTGGTGACAGGGAGAATGTATTCTACTCCGCATTTCTCTGCATTTAAGTCTTGCAGTCTACAGTTCTAGAATTAAGTTTATAACAATGTTATGTGCCTTCAATTCAAATGGTTCATGATTTGGTGATCCGTAAATGATCTTTTCTTTATGACAGTGGTCGACAGTAATGTTCAAGTGCTCCAGTTTGAAGAATCTTATGGATAAAGTGTTTAGAGGTTGTGTGGATGTTCTTGGTGTTTGTAACATGCTTGTAGATGTCTCTAGATCATGTTCCTACCTTTTGATTGGTCCGCAAAGAATAATCTAGATCGTGCATGAAGCGTGTTCTTAAAGATCTTAGTGTTAACATTAGTTTTGGTTGACTTGGTTGTTTTCACTACTTGCGATTATATACTTTGGAGTTTGCGATAGCGTGTTGTTACATGGAAGATTGCATTTGAGTCCCAGCTAAGGAGTGGTATGGTCCGCATTCATTCTTTCTCTTTCATTAATCTGTTTAGGTCCAGACCTATTCTAATGTATGTATGTCTGCCGACCTTGGAGATTGTTCCAATGGTTGATGATTGTAATTCCGACCTTGATGATCATTCCAAGGTTGATGAATTGTATAAATACTTGTAATGAAGTCGTGAAAAAGGTATCCATGTGCGAAGATGCGAAGATAATTCTAAAGTGGAAAAGTAGAGCAGAGCAGAGGATGTTTATTGTGCTTCAATGGAACTAAACTTTGGCATAGTGTAGATGCTACTATCTCAGTTCACCAACTCTGGCAGTGAGCCACCCACCGACAGTGAGCCACCCCATTGGTAGTGAGCCTCTAATTTTTAGTATTATTATTACATATTATATTGTGAGCTAACACTCACCATGTTTTTTCCCTTATTGGGTTTTCCATGTAAAAATCTAGTGTCTCATGTGTGAATGTGTTTAAGTTTCTGATTTCATGCTTTCATGGTTAAAATACAATAACAGTGATTAAGTGGATGATGTATTAATGGTATTGAAGTATTGGTTACAACTAATTCACCCCCCCCCCCTCTCAGTTGTCTTGCTCTTTTCAAGACACCCTATAGCTACTTTTCCTCTATGTCATTGTTACTAGACTTGCCAATGGAACTCTTGTGTTGGAGATGACAATTTTAGTTTTCCTTTCATTTAATTTTATTGATGGTGAGTATACAATTTAGAAAAATATTAAGTTATTTAAATTCTTAAGATCAACTCCTTCCCAAAATGTGTCGCTATCTTAAGTGAGTATTGGGAAACGTGTTTTAAAGAAAAATACCAAGAATTTCATTTCTTGGGAAAATTTATTCATACATCCCAAGTTGTGTGGGTCACTATTGTGAGAGCTATATTGGAATACACAATCTTTGGAAGCACTAGCTTAAGAGGTGGTCTCCTTTTTTGGATTAGTGTGGACTTTAAGGCAAGAGATATACCTTGTGTAATATCAAGATAACATAAGTCCTTTCCAAAGGAATGGGGTTGAAACGAAAGATTTAAACTAGTGATCTAATAAAACAATAAAATAAAAAGTTGTCAAAAAGAAGAGTCAGTTTTAATTTAACCTAAAAACCTATTATTTTGCAAGCTCTTAATATATTAATGTATTAAAAAAAGGGCACACTAGCATACCTCAAACCCAATGCCCACCCTATAGCCATTTTTCCTCTTTGTCATTGTTACTAGACTTGCCAATGGAACTTTTGTGTTAGACATATGTGATCTAATGAAACAATAAAAATAAAAAGTTGTCACAAAAAAGACTCAATTTTAATTTAACCTAGAAAACTATTATTTTTCAAGCTCTTAATATATTAATGTATTTAGAAAAATACTTACTATGCATACCTCAAACACAATGCCCACTCTATAGTTAGTTTTCCTCTATGTCATTGTTGCTAGACTCGCCACCGGTACTCTTGTGTCGGACATGTCAATTAAACTTTTCCTTTCATTTCATTTCATTTATGGTGAGTATAAAATTCAAACAAATATAAAATTATTTAATTTCTTAAGATCAACTCCTTCAAAAAAAGTGTCTCTATCTTAAGTGACAAAAGGCTATTCGGACAAAAGGCTATTGGGAAATATGTTTTAAAGAAAATACAAAGAATTTAATTTCTTGGGAAACTTTATTCATACTTCTTAAGTTGTGTGGGCCACTGTCATGAAAGCTATGTTGGAACAAACAATCTTTGGAATAATTAGATTAAGAGGTGGGCTCCTCCTTTTCTGGATTCTAAGAGTGGAATTTAAGGCAAGAGATACACCTTGCATGATATCAAGATAACATAGTCCTTTCCAAATGAATGGGATTGAAATGAAATGAAATGAAATATTTTAATAATGTTTATAGATCAGTTAGTTTATAAGATTTCATAATAGAAATAAAATTGCTTTCTATATAAATATTATTTATAGATGTTATTTAAAATATGTTTGAATGAATTTTGGATTAAATTTTGTATGTTTTCTTTTTATCCCCTCTCCTTTCTATCTAAAATAACCCATCAATAAATAAATAAATAATTTAGTTAAACATTATTTTACAAATTTTTAACCAAAGTGTTATTATTTATCATAATTTTTGAATGCATATTAATAATTTCATAAAAAAAGATTTACTAATTCATTAGTGTAAGGTATGAAAGTGCATGGCTTGTACTTTTACATTTTTATTTTGCCACTTTGCATAGATATCATAAAATGTGACTTTAGCAATAATTTTAACTAATTTGACTCATTTGACACACTAACTAACACCACCACTAATCACTTCAACCTTTTCCAATATTTAATATGAGCTATTTCTCCAATTGGGACTAGGCCATGAAGCATGGCCTATTACACCTATTTCAATTTTCAATTTTCTTGCTCCTATGCCAATGTTTCTAGAATATGATTATTATCTTGTCAACTTGTACACCAAAATCCTCGAATTGAGCATCTGAGAAATGTGAATTCTAAATATAGCTCAACCCAAAAGTGATGATGTGGACTCAGAATAGCACATTTAACTACACCCTTTATCAATGGCCAAAATCCAACTACTCTAGCTCTCATGGAAAAAGCCAATCAAGTGATAGAAAGTTGAACTGACTACCTTCTTCTTAAATTTGGGAAGTCTGGTGAGTAACATTATTATCATTGATATGAATAACACCACTTTAATGATTTACTTCATGAGGAAGGAGGGATGGATGACAGATTATTGTGTTGATTTGTTTGGTTGGATGTTGAAATGTTGGTATGTTTCCACATTGCCTTGTGGCTCATTAGAGCACTAATGTTGCAATTGTAGTGTTAATGATTTCAATGATTCCTTCTAAAAGATAGAGCTCTATTGCATGATGTTCTTCTCTTAATTGTTTTTGTTGTGTTATTGGATTATCCTAATGATAGATTGGTTCTCTTAAAGTTTGTCCAATACTATCTCTATCCAAACTTCTTTAATCCTTGGATACATTTGGTGTGAAAAGCCAAGTGAGAGATAGGAAGGTTGAAAAAAGGTTGGCAGTTTTGTTTGCTTTGTCTGAGTTGTGTTTGCTTTGTTTGTTGAATATTAGTTGAATGCCTCGTGAAGGTATCGAGGGATTTTATCTTTCTATTTTGCTTTTTTAGAATGTTTTGAATGATTCTAACTAAACACGCTATTTTGTATGCATACAAAAGGATCTTTTATCTACTTCATTTTTTATACCTTTCTAATTTAAAGTGTTAATTAATTAACTATATGCAAATAACAATTGTTAATACAAGTATAAGTTTATGGTGACATCTAAAATAATGTTAATCAGGTATCATCATAGTGATACCTCTAATGCAACTTTGACTAACATTTATGATATTTAAGATAGCTCAATTAACATCATAAAAGGCATCACTTAATTGATACCTCAAACAATGAAAATAGCATAATGATACATACCACTATCATGATACCTCAATAAACATCATGATATCTATAGTTGTGGGTATACCTCAAGCATCATGAAAGTATCACTCACACAATAACTCAAACAATATATTCATCATATTATTTGCCTTATGGTATAATAAAATCCACCAACTAGAAGATATGTGTATGAATGGAAAAATGTGTATGATTTAGAAGACAATTACAAGAATGCTATCACCTTAGTAACACCTCAAACAAATATATTTCCTCCTTGTACATACATCCTTTAATATTTTTATGATGTATATGTTTATAAGGAGATAAGTAGGATGCTCTCACCATGGAAATATCTCTAACAACAAATGAATTGATCACCTTCATAGATAGTTCTATTCCCATTATATATCTTTGATTATTTATATGACCTATCTTATAGATTAAACAAATCACTACTCATTTTGCCTATTAAAAACCAAGTGCAAAAGTTTCTCAAACGTCACTAGAGCAATACCTCAAGTGATTATTTGTTAAAACCTAAATACAAATAACATTTTTCTTTGTATAAATTTGAGTACCACGTACCTGAATATGTGCAAGATGGAAAATATACATGCACAATGGATCATGTTTCACTTATAAAAATAGCAACTTCCATTCACATCATCAAGTGATGATTCCCCCATGCAATATATTCAGCTAGTGACATATGTCTCAACTCAAATAGGAAAAATGAAATTCCACATTGATACACCCATTGGAAAATGAGAGGGTAAATTTTTTGGAATGTATGATCTCGATCACATGCCTTCAACCTTTTGTATTAGATCCCCCATGGTGATGGGTGCAATAAGGGTTGTTATATGATATGCAGTATTGCACAAGCTTTTTGATAACTTGAGGTTAATTTTATCTTCCTCTCCAACTCTATGGATGTGCTAAAATATCTTGTCAGTATGAAAATTGGCCAAGGCATTCATAAACAAGAATTATAGTGTGTGTTATGGCATCCATCAATGATTATGACATGCAATCTTGTGAGAATGACATTGGTTGTTTTTTAATAGTGAATGAAATTGATTCTTTGAAGGGCATCATTAACCTAGAAATGTCCTCACATGATAGGATCTTGGTTTGGTATCTTGATTCTTTTAGGGAGTTACTCAATTTCATGGTCATCTTCTCTCTGAAACAAGGTGTGAATGGATAAAACAACTAGCTCAAGGTTTGAACTATCTCCCTAGTAACATCTTTTCACATGGTGATTACAACTCACTTGCAAGAAATGAGGAAGGGAAAAATATACAATTCTAGCTTATTTATGTCTTTTTGAATGCTTTTCTTTGTGAATACTTTTTTTAAAATAGATATGTGCACCCTTGATCTATCAAAGCCTACATACCCTGATATGTTTAAAACTTTTCTATTGGCATCACTAGTAGGGGTGATATATCTCATGATATAAATTTTAATGTACATAATATAATATGATCTGACCCCAAGTTAGTATTTTACCTATAAAAAAATAGAAGTATATAACAAGTTTGTTAAATGTTAAATTCATAATTGCTAGAAATTATTCAATAAGTTTATCTAGTATGCTATCACATGCACAATACTTGAGAGGAGAAACATATTAGTATTGTTAGAAATATAATAACTATCATCATAAATGACAAGTGAGAGAACCAAGATAATCATAAGGAGAGGGGTGGGGATGGGAATTTAATTTATGTTTGAGGTAGTTAAAGTATTTAGCTACCTCCAAATTATTCAAAATAGTAGGTGGAAAGATAAAGGTACTATTCAATACCTAAAATATATATTAACTAAAAAATATAAAATTAGTAACAATTATTATAATTATTAGCTATTTTTCATTGATGTTGCCCTATCCTAGTCACCATAATTATTAGCTATTTTAATTTCATCCACATGGTTGATTGCATAGTTTGCCATCAAAGGGTGGAAATAATGTAGTGGTCTTGGTACTTAAATTAAAATTGCTCTTTCAATTGTACTTATTTTTTGAATATTTTTGTCAATATTTTTATAACATTTGTTTGTTAATTGTCTTGGCCACTGGGCTTAGGATGGAAGGAGAGAGGTTGCAGAAGAAGATTAAAAATCACAATCATGATGCTATGAATACCTTTCTCAGACACAGTGAGAAGGTGGCCAGATACCAGAATAGATCCAAAAGAGATGACTTACCACGCTGTTGGAAGATAATAGTTGAAGTCCTCATGTAGTACATTACCCTAGAAGATAGATACAAATGTTGTTGTTCCTACTTTTTCCAATGTTAAACCACTTAAGCCATGGACTAAAAAATGAACTTTGTATTTTGGATATATAGTTCTCTAGAGGATTTGGCGCTTCAAGTTTTACTTGGGAAAAAAGAGCTCCCCTTGCACCAGGGTTTGATATACTATTTGTATAGATTCCAATTGGCTAGAACCCCAACCCCTCCTCTCCTCCTTAGAATTTACAATCCTTCCCTTGTGCCCCCACATTCTATTTCCCCAGGACCCTCAAAGAAGAAACCTAAGGCTATTGTAATTGAAAGGAAGCCCACCACTCAAATGGTGAAGATCATTGTGCCTCCTATTCAAAAGTCTTTCACCTATCTTTCCAACTCCCTTGCTCTTCCTTCCAAAGCCATGGATAAGGGAAAAGGTGCCATGGATGATGGACCATCAGGCATTGTCCCCTCTCCTTACCCTTTGGGTCCCTCTAAACCTACCCAATCCATACATCCTAAGTACAGACCTAGTAAGGACCAACGCTATCCCAGTCCTATGCCCATTACGGAGCCCAATATTAACCCCATCCCCATAGTGGAACCTGATATTGACCCTAACCCCACAATGGATCCGTTCCTTTCTAACACCTACCCTCCTATTGAATCCAAACCTAGTCCCACCATAAATATTGTTTCCCCTAGCTCCTTGGCTGACCCCCTAAAATGGAAGTGTAAGAATTGCATCTCTTTAGAGGAAAGAATGAGTAAGCTTCAAGAGAGCTTGCTCCTGCATAATAATGTAATGAAGTGGTTGTTAACCCAACAACACACCACCAAAAAGAAAATTGAGGAGTTGGAAAGGGAGGCTTTTAAACATAAAAAGAAGTGGCAAGGAGATGAAGTGGATGAGGAAATATGGGAAGAAGTCAAGAAGTTTGCTAATACATTCAACAAATGGGAAGAATTGGATCAAAGTGTCTTTGAAATAAGGAAAAATCAAGCTGACATCAAGGAAAAACCTAGCTGAGGTTATTGCTTTTAGCAGAGAGACTATAAAAACTCTATAACTAGCTTGCATGTCTTGCAATCTAAGCTTAAAAAAGGACAGGGTGAGAAGTAGGAAGGTCTAGCAATGAGACAAGGTGAGAAACTGGAAGGACCGACTAAGAGAACTAGAGTAAGAATCTTGGAGAAGAGAAAAGATAAGGCTGGGGATAAGGACTCTAAAGAAGTCACTTTCATCGATAAACTAGAGTTTTTGAATAGAGAATGGCAAGCAGCTAGTGGTCTGCAAAAGCCTGTAGACCAGTAGCCTATCTGTGTTTTCTATTTTTATGTATGTTTCTTTGTTGTTTCTATGCTTGTTATGTTGCTTTATGTTGGTTGCACTGGTGTTTTTGTTTAGGGGTTGTCAGTCTCACCTCTTGTGAGACCATTTTCATCTACCTTCTTAGCTATCTTTTGTAAAGGGTTCGGGCCCTCTAACCTTGTTTTTACTAATATCAAAAACATTTGTTTGTATTATATACAAGATATCACAATTGTATATGAATATGACATAAAAATTAATGTATCTATTATTTTGAAATAACTATAGTGCCACTATAAAGATACATTGTTTAAGGGAAAATAATAAAAAATTAAACTTTTGTGATTGAGACTTATTGTATCCATATTGATAAGTTATGATTTAAAAGTCACTTCTTTTTAATATATTTATCAAAATCTCTTACATTATTACACCCGTGAAATTGTTATAAACTAGTAAAATCACCTAAAGGTGTTATTGGATGGTTAATAGGTACATATATAAATGGTCATGTGAACTAGCACTACACAAAATGAATTTGACAAAAAAACATAAATGTGCAATACTTGGCCAACATAATGTAGTGGTCTTGGTACTCAAATTGAAGTTGCTCTTCTAATTGTACTTTTTTTAGAATGTTTTTTTAAACCTTTTTGTAACATTTGTTTGTATTATACACAAGGTATTACAATTGTATATGATTTTTTTTTGTATTGAACAATGCTAAATTTACATGGAAAAAGGCAGTCTACAAAGAGAGACTGCAAGTAAATAACAATATTACACAGCCCATTAAAAAACAAATAGCAACAGCATTACATAAAGCATAGATGCACTTCTACCTATCAGCAAAAACAATAGAATTCCAGCCAATATACATAGTCAACAACAATTCTAACAACATCTAACAATAAATCTTGCTGAACTATCTGAGCTTTTTAGAAGATGACCTTGTCCATTAACAAACAAAGCTGTTTCGCAGGACAATCCATTATTTTTGCATAAGGAACCAACCATGTAAATATTAGAAAATGACCTAGCAAAGGAAACCAGATGAGAGTGAAAGAACTGTACACTTCTAGCATCCTCAAACCATAGAGATTTCACCTATGGGGTCAGCAATTTGGAAAACTCTATCAGTCTTTTCTTTATCCAATGCCACAATCTTCTTATTCTGAAGCTGATCCAATTGAAGTTTAATACTTTGTAGCTGAACTTGAACCTTTACATTCTTTATCTTCCCCTGAAATTGAGTAACAAAGGATGCAATTCGAAAAAAGACATTAGAGTAAAGCTTTAGGATTGCCATTTCCAGATGAATGTTAGATTTAGCAAAAATTACCAAACATCTGATTTTCCAAATATGTAATAAAATAGCCCGCCTAATAGAATCATCTAAAACATTGTTATGCAACCCCACCCCAAAAGGGCTTCTTTCCAGTTCAGTCAATGACCAAAAATCGTTGGTAAATTCTTGAAAATAACATTCCACTATCTTTGGACAAATGAACAGTCCCAAAAGATATGTCTCAAACTTTCAGTACAATTCCAGAAAGGGTAGTTGAATGGCTAGACCATAATACATTTCAATCTGTCATCAACCGGCAGTTTGCAATGTAATATTTTCCAAGCCATAAACTATGCATCTACTTCCACTTTGGTTTTCCAAATCTGCATGCTAAGTCTACACCAATACTTTTCGCTGAATGTACATTTCCACTTGAGATTTAACCATGGATTTAAAGAAAACTATGGAAGCATCCTGTTATAATTTTTTTTCAAAGGAAAGACTAAAAAATGGTGCGAAGACAGCCACCACCAATCCTTAAAGAAATAGCATGGAACGAGAGTGCACACTTTCATAACAAGCTCCATCAGAACTAAGGACTGAACAAAAATGATAAAGTGCTCATACTTACAATTTAACTTAAACTGATCTTTGACAAAATGCCAAGGGGACCAATTTAAAGTGTGAAAATCACAAATATCACTGAACTGTCTGATACCTTTTTTAAATAAATAGAGAGCTTGTTTCCTGAAACTCATAGCCAGTGGTTGGCCATGATGCTGAATAAGCCTATTCCACCAGATGGATGAGAAAGCAAAACTAAAACCATGTTGAAGAGACGACTCTCTCCATTCTAAGAAAGAACAAACCTACTGCCATGCCTTCCAAACTGACTGCAATGGGGGAGAAGCTTTAATTTTAAAAAATGGAGCAAGAATTATGTTATCCCACCAATTAACAAGATGTCATTTACCCTTAATTGAGACAAGATTAATTCTATGACGAACCAAAATTTTCCAGGGTTCGTCTCCTTGAGAAGCCCAGCTGATCCATTTAGCTGCTAGACAAATTCCTTGAGACCTCAGATCTATCAGATCCAAGCCTCCTTTGCATCTTGGTTGAATACAATGTGTCCAAGATGCGGACTTAAAACCTGCACTACCGTCCCATTTGTTCCAAAGAAACTGACGAATGAGTTTGTTTAAGTCTTCATAACCTTTGTTGGAGGGCATCCAACAAGATGAATAATAAACATGAGTGGCAATAAAGATTATGTTAGAAACTTGAAATTTCCCTACCAAAGATAAAAACTTATACCTCCAATTAAATAGTTTATTTTTTAGTTTATCAATGTACCATCTCCACATGTCAGAAAGAGAGACTCCCAGACCAAAGGGAATTCCAAGATACCTGGTAATCTCCCCATGTTTGACTGGTCTCCAATCTCTAGGAATCCATTGAGGAACTGGACCAGAATGAGTCATAAAAAATTCACTTTTTTTATGAGCAATTTGAGAACCAGAAACAACATAATACAGATTCAAAATATCCATTGTATTATTCAACTCTGTTTCAGAATTTTGTAGGAACAACATACTATCATCAGCGAAGTGAGAGTTGATGACAGACATATTATTGGGAAGTGAGATTCCTAAAATAAACTGCAGCTATTTAGCTTCTTGTAACAAATATCCTAAAGCATCAGCAGTAAGGACAAAAAGGAAAGGGGATAAAGGCCATCCCTATCTAATCAAGCGTTGTAAGGGAAATGGATCAGTTAAGGAATCATTAATGACAATTTGAGCATTGGCCTCTTGAAAAAGCATTTGAATATAAGACCGAAAATCCCAACCACTACAACATCTTAAGTATAAATCTCCATCTAATTCTATCATATGCCTTATCAAAATTGAGTTTAATCAAAAGAGCATTTTGCCCTGACTATTGAGCTCTTTCACCAATTTCCCAGGCCAAAACAAGGTTATCTAAAATATATCTACCACCTAGAAACCCAGTTTGCTCAGCTCTAACAATTCCTTGAACCACAGGTTTGATATGAATAGCCAAGGCCTTGGCTATAATTTTATAAGATGTGTTGAGAAGGGTAATCAGTCGCCAGCCAGAAACTGAATCCCCATTTTTCCCTTTAGGTAAAAGCTTGATAAGGCCTTTATTTATAGTGGGGCCCAATGAACCCTTCTTGAAGGCTTCCAAGTAAAAAAGATAGAAATCATCCTTATGCGGCGACATGACTTTATAAAATTCTGCTGGAAGCCCATCAATACCGGGACTTTTATTAGCCGCCATAGAGAAAAGAGCATGTTCCAGATCTTCTAGTGAAAGAACTCTATCAATGAACTGGCTATAGCCTTGATCAATTTTATTTGGTATACATTTTTGAACTATATCCTCCAAGGCGACTTGGACATCCTACCATTGCTGATCTTCTTTGAACAGCTTCTCATAAAAACTCCTAAAGATCAGATTAATCTCAGAGCTGTCCATATGGAGAACACCCTTATCATCTAAAATCGCATTGATCTTTTCCTTTTTGTGCTTATAGTTTAAAAGACTAAACAAATACTTAGAACCTATATTCCCTTCTTTAATCCAATGTAATCTAGCTTGTATTTTAGCACCTTGTCCTATATAGATATCAAGTTTATGCAGCTGAGTTTCTGTATCAACAATAATAGCTTGCAATCTGGTATTATTTGGATCCACATTAAGTTGTTTTCTAGCTGATTCAAGCTTGCCTTGAAGTGTTTTTTCCCTACGTCTACGTTGCCAAGCCATTCTCTTGCCAAATGAGTGCACAAAATTGATACATTAGGTGATTGCATTACACCACCACTCAACCCATGACTCTCCTTCTTCGGGTTTAGGAATAGAATTCCATATCCCCACAAGAGCTGCTAAACAATCGAGGTTCTTCAAATCAGAAGTATTAATTTTGTAAGGCACAGGATTAGGAAAGCAAGCATTTTGAGAAAGGGAAATTGAGCAACAAATTGGAAAGTGGTCTAATAAAGTAGTGGAATGATCCACATGAATGAGACTTCCTAGAGAATCATGATCCATCTGCAGATTATGAGATGTAAAACCTATCCAATCTACTCAATTTCCTATCATTTCCATGTCTGCACATCGACCATGTAAACCAGTTGCTCGAATGGATGATGAATTTATCATGGATTGGATCAACAATGCCCAATGAATTTCGACAAAATAACCAACTATTGAATTCATCATTACTTAGTTTGTATGGACTAAACCAGCTCCGATCAGTATGATACTCAACCATGTTAAAATCCCCACCAATAATCCAATCAACAATAGGAAGGGATTTAGATATCCACTCCCATAGTTCAATTACAATTGTATATGAATATGACATAAAAACATTAATGTATCTATTATTTTGAAATAACTATAGTGCCACTATAAAGATACATTGTTTAATAGAGAATAATAAAAAAATTAAATGTTGTGATTAAGACTTATTGTATCCATATTGCTAAATTATGATATATTAAATGTCACTTCTTTTTAATATTTTTATCAAAATATTTTACATTATTGCACTCATGAAATTGTTATGAACTAGTAAAAGCACCTAAATATGTTGGATGACTGATAGGTACATATATAAATAGTCGGGTCAACTAGCACTGCATGAAATCTTTGACAAAAAAACATAAATGTGCAATGCTTGGCCAACAAGGCTATTAATATATGTTCCTATTGGCTATCCAGTAACATCTTTAGGTGCTTTTACTAATAGGCCATTATTACATGTGAACTTTCTTTGTAACTCTCATATTTTGGTAGTCCAAAATTTTAGTTGTCAAAAATAATTTTAATCAGCTTTCTTTGTATTTTCACATTAAGAATTAGTATCTATTAGTCCCCCAACTAAAAAATAAAATAACTAATGGATGTGTGATATTCTATTTTAGGATGAATTATTATCCTCCAGTTTATAAATTTACTTGCATGAATAATTTGGCCAATTGGCCATTATTATGTTAATTTTCTGCATAAATTAAACAATTTTTTTATATTTTAAAAAATAAATCTACAATTCCCACCTATTGAAGGGAATGCAGATGGCCACTAAATCATACATTAAATTCTTTGTGCTCACGTTTAGTTTTCCTTTCTTTGCAATTAGTGAATGAAACCCCACTCACATTTTTTTTTGTTTAGTTTTTCATCTTTGTAATTGGTGAATGCATAAAACATTTTACTTAGGCCCAAGCATGATTTCTTTGGATTGCATAGACTAAGGCCTCTATTTGATTCTCAAGCCATGTCAAGGTTGAAAATTGAGGACTTAGAATAATAAAATTGTGTGTGCATGTGTGTTTAGATTTTCCAAAGGATTTATATATGGCATAGGTTCCTCAATATACCAAGTTGTATATCTACCCAAACTCATAGTTTAGCATATGCATAGTTTTGTTCATTTAGGTCATTTAAAAAACGTTTTTAGTGTCTAGGTTGAAGGATTTGTTTCTCAAGGTGGCCCTCCCTCACATTTTAGGTGAAACATAACACTATCCCATCTCATACATAACTACTTAAATTGTTTTGGCAACAACTTAATGATTAATGTTCTATAGTTAGGTAAAATTATGGGTGGAAGCACTGGCAGTATTGATGTGGATGAAATTACTGCCACAAAGTTAGCTTAGCATAGATTCTCCTAACATTCTCTTCCAATGCTTACATTTTTCCTTTTCCTTTTGTTGGGTGCCAATGAAAATTTGTGGTTCCCGTATGTAGGAGAATTTCCAACATCTAAAATACATTACTATTCCAATAAAAAAAGTGAGATATTTTGTGTTGAAAGAATGTTAATGACCCAACAATAGTTGCATAAACATTTGAGATGGTGTATTCATAACAGGCATCTCACAAGGAAAGTGGTTGCTTCAAATGCATTTGGAGAGGTAGGCCCTAGACAAGGCACTCACCTCTCACATTAATGCTTCTTCTAGAAATTTCATCTATGAACATCGTATAAGGTTAACATATTCGAAAGATCTCTACCATAAATCTCTTTGATATGAACTTGTAATTCTTTTAAAGCATCTACCACATTAAAAAAATTAGTTGATTAAATTTTAAAGATAAAACTAGTTTTAGACATCAAACTCTTTTTTTTTTCTTTCTTATAATTAGATTTTAATATCTTCAAAATAATTTTAGATTCTATATGACCTGAAGAAAAGTTGTACCCATGAAGTTTGAAAAGTCTAACGGCAGTGGTGGCACAACATCAATATCAAGAACTAGACTCTCCCTTCTAAACCTAATGCCTCTTTCCTCCCAGTACGTGAGGGGTCGTATTTATTTTTAACAAAACTATCTTGATAAATAAAGTAGTCAAGGTATAATAATGTATCCAAGACACCTAAATAAATAATCCAAAGGCTAGTTTGGTCTCCATTTAGAAATAAAGGTCGATCCCCAAACATTTAACATTATTGACCACCCTTAGACGTTCATAGATGTCCACTAGATACTTGCATGGCACTACAAATTTCAAGTTGAAATTGTAATATGTGTAAATATGAAGGTTTAGCAATTGAGCCGTAGCCATACCTCAAGTGGAGTTAGGAGTCTCTAAAGGTTTTTGTTTGATCTAATTTCTTTACTTGCACCTTTGAAATTCATTTCTTCTCATGGTACTTAATGATGTTTGACAATTGTTTGTCACATGGTAATATAATCGAGGAGCCAAATTATTTGATAGTGCTTCATTGTTGTGTTTTGGTTGACATCATTCCAAAGTAAATTTATTTATCATACATATTTTTTTGATCTTGCAATTGGTTATATGAACAATATTTAGTATGAATGTGGGCATTCAATTTTCTTTATAAATTATCTTTTCTTTATAAATCATTCATAACATTTCAACTTAACTTTTGTGTGATTTTCGTTTAACAATTATAATAAATAAATTCTTGACATTCATGTATAAAGTGAACTCTATATTTAGATTCAATACACAAGATGTATTATGTTATATTAATTGCATTGTAACTTGTTCAAAGTGAGCAAAAAAATTATGGATGGCTTTAAAACATTAAAGATAAATTATTTCATCATGAAGTGGATTTCCTAACCATAAGCTAGGCTTACCATTTAGATTTCCTCTCCAATGATTGAATATATTTAAATAAGAAATATTATGCTTTTATATTTTCTCCACAATGTTTGAATATATAAATAAGAAATATTTTTCTTTTATAGCAATAAATCGTGAGAGAAAATGAGAAAATTTGTTGGTAATGTAAAATAGATAAGTAAATATTAAAGTTGTTTTTAATCAATTAGAAATAAATCATAAGTGATGGTTATTTAATTTATATTTTAATTTAAGTATTTTATATTTTTAGAAGAGTGTAGAATATTTGGTTAGTGACGCGAATAGTGGTTCAGCAACAAAAGAAGCAGACCTTAATGGAAAGGAGATGACGAATGTTTTGGAGTCTTATGTGGAAGGTGCAAAGGAGGCAAAAATCGACAATGCACAGTCTGTAGGAGAGACTACACCAAATGAGGGAACCAAGACAATGAATGCATAAACAACCAACGAACCAAGTAAATCCTTAGAGTTCTTCCTTCCTAATGATGTGATGGAGGTAATATCTGAATGCCAGGCGAGAACTGTTATTCTTTTTTTTTAGAGTAGTTCCTTCTGAAGCTGATTTCTATAAATGGGCTCACCTTAATTGGGAAAACCATGGTTGGGAGATTGAAACCCTCAGAGGTCTTGGGAAGGGTTATGTTTCATGCATGTTTAAAAACACTGACCATGCCCAAGCTATGCTGCAATATGGTACATGGGTAATTTCTGGTCAAATCTATTATCTCCAAGCCTAGAGGTTTGACTTCCATCCTGAAGGCCCCTCTCACTCTCAATATCCAATGCGGATAGAATTGCCCTACTTAAATCTTGCATTTAGGCCCTACTTGAAAGATATTGTAGTACAGCTGGGTAGGGTTATTTGGTGCAAATAGAATACTAACAAATTTACCAGCCTTCGAGTACATCCTAGGGTCTGTGTAGAAATGGACTTAAACAAACCACTACCAGAGAATATCAAATTGATCAGCCCAGGATTTGAAATGGAGCAAAAGTTGGTTTATTTAAACAAACCGAATGCATGTTTTTTGCCGAAAAGAAGGCCATCTGATCTGGGACTATCCTGTAGAAAATCAAGATTCGACTCCATGCCCTCATCTACTATCCCGTCTACCCTAGCTACTCATCCTTCATCGAGCTACGTCCTTCCTCGTATCATTCCCACTTCTCCTACACCATCTCCTACACCACAAATTCACTCTCAACCACCTCTTAACTCTGATAATGATATTGACAGGCCACCTGTATAGTCTCCATCATATAAGGTTGCCATTATGACTGATAGTTGGAGAATGGTCAAGAAGAGGAAGGTACCGTCAGGTTCCTCTTCACATTCATATAATCATCCTCATGGCAGAATACATTCTTCCCCCCTCCTCCTCTTAACACCTATTCTCCGCTTGAATGTGGCTCGACTTCTCCTCCATCCAACTCTTGATAGATTTCTAGATCTCCATCTGACCAGTTGAACAATAATCAGCCAATTAATCTCGTCAATAGTTTCAGAGTGTTGCCACAGGAAGAAGGTTCTGATACCCCTTCTTCATGAATTTTCGTATTCTTTCATGGAATGTGAGGGGGATCACTCTTCCTCACCGCAAATATAAGGTTAAGGAAACAATTGTTAAATGGAAACCTGACATTCTTCTTTTGCAAGAAGTCAAAATTGGCAATGGCAAATTAGAAGCAGCTCTTTTAAATGTATGGAAAGAGGCATTTTTTCTGCATACATCTCATAAAGATGGAAAAGGTGGAGCTATTCTTGGTATTGCTCCTTGGATTGCTAAGTTTGTCGTTAATAAGGGTGAGGACCCTTCACATAATTGTGTCTGGGTCCTATCGGTTATCAATGGACAACCTATAGGCTTTTGCTCTATTTATGCTCCTCACACTACTAAAGAACGTGCTAATCTTTGGGAGTGGATGTCTAAAACTCTCCCCAATACAAATTGGATCATTGGTGGTGATTTCAATATGGTTGAACATAACTTAGATCGGAGTTGGTTTAGTCCCTTTAAACTCAGCAATGAAGAGTTTAGTAATTGGTTTTACTACAGGAACTCCCTTGGGGTGGTTGATCCTATTCATGACCAATTTACTAATCATGCTAATAACTAGTTTACTTGGTTTAATTGTAGATTGGGCAATGATAGAAATCTTAGCAGGCTAGATAGATTCTATTTATCACCTAATCTTCAATTGGTCCACACTACTTCTAGTGATTGTATCCAAGATGATTATTCCACCACTCTTTCAGATCATTTTCCAATTTTTTGCAATGTTTCTACTACTCAACACAATGTTGCTGCCTCTCCACTACCCTATAAACTTAATATTTCCCATCTAAAAAATTAGGTTTGCATGAATGCCCTTGTGGAAATTTGGAATTCTATTCCAAAACCACATGACGATGAGTCTTGGATTGATTGGTGGTGTGTTACAATCTCACAATGCACCACCTTTCTTCGTGATTTTGGGAGAAGAATGGCTTGGCAACGTAGACGAAGGGAAAAAACACTCCAAGGAAAACTTGAGCAGGATAGAAGGAAATTAAATACTGACCTGAATAATGCACAATTATAAGCTTCTATCGCTGCCACTGAGACATAACTGTGTCATCTTGATCATTATAGAGGACAGGGGCTAAGATTCAGGCTAGACTCCACTGGATAAAAGAAGGAAATAGAGGATCGAAATACTTCTTTAATTATTTGAAGTACAAGCATAAAAAGGAACGAATTTGTGCTATAATGGACGAGAATGGTGCTCTTCATATGAATCTGACTGATATTAATATGATTTTTTAGAACTTCTATAAGAACATCTTCAAAGAAAATGAATCCTGGAATGATATTCATTCTATATTGGAGGAGATCATTGTTGATTATATTCCTATTAGAATTGACCCTAGTTATAGCAGGTACCTAGATAGGATCATGTCCATAAAGGAGCTAGAACATGTTATTTTTTCGATGGCCTCTAATAAGAGTTCGGGTATTGATGGGCTTCCAGTGGAATTCTACCAAGCTATGTGACCGCATATCAAAGATGATTTTTATCTTTTATATTTGGAAGCCTTGAAGAGAGGTTTGTTAGGTCCCTTTATAAATAGAGGGATAATTAAATTATTACCTAAGGGGAGAAAAGAGGATACTATCTCTAGCTGGAGACCAATTACTCTTTTAAACACTTCCTACAAAATCATTGCCAAAGCGTTGGCCATCCACATTAAACCCGTGGTACAAAGCATTGTGAGACCTAAACAAACTGGGTTCATCGGCAGCAGATATATTCTTGATAACCTTACCTTGGCTTGGGAAACTGCTAAATGGGCCCAACAAACAGCACAAAATGCTCTTTTAATCAAACTAGATTTCAATAAAGCCTATGATAGAATTCAGTGGAGTTTTATTCTAAAAATGATGCAATGGCTTGGGTTTGGGCCCAAAATTTGAGCCCATGTTCAAATGTTACTCAAGGATGCTAATGATCAGCTGGTGATTAACAATTCTATGACTGAAGTCTTTTCGTTACATCACTCCATCAAGCAGGGATGCCCGTTATCACCATTCTTGTATGTTCTTATTATTGATGTGTTGGGATATTTGCTTCAAAAAGATAATCAACTAAAGTTTATCTCAGGCATTTCCATTCCTCAAGATGGTGTGGTTATTAATTCACATTTTGCTGATGATAGCCTGCTACTTGTGCAGAACTCTGAAGAAGAAATCAATAATACCATGGAAAATTTGAATTTATACTATTTTGTTTTAGGTTCTCAGCTTGCTCATAACAAAACTGAGTTCTGGATGGTTCAGTCCGGGCCCATTCCTTATTGGATTCCCAGGGAATGGCGACAAATTAAACATGGTGAAATTTCTAGGTACCTCAGAATTTCCTTTGGTAGAGGGGTTTCCTGAGCTGATATGTGGAAATGGTTCATTGACAGGCGTAAGAGAAAAATCTTTAATTGGGGAAACAAGTTCTTATCATTGGCTGGTAAAATTCAAGTTGCAAACAAAATTTTTCTTACCACTCATGTTTACTATTCATCCTATTGGATGCCTTCTAACAAAGGCTATGAAGATTTGAATAAAATTATTCACCAATTTTTGTGGTCTAAATGGGATGGTAGTGTTGGGTTTAAAGCTACCTCTTGGATACATTGTATTCAACCCAAGTGTAGAGGAGGTCTTGGTCTCATTGATCCAAAAACACAAGGTATCTGCTTGTCAACTAAGTGGATCATCAGAGCTATCCAAGGAGAGGAACCTTGGAAGATTTTGGTCCAATATAGAATCATTTTTGCTTCTGCTAAAGGTAAATGGCAGTCTACTAATTGGCGGGATAAGATTCTATTGGCACCCTTCTTTCAAATCAGAGCCTCGTCTCCGTTACAAACTCTTTGGAAGGCATGGCAGCGTGTTTGTCATATTCTTGAGTGGAGGGAAGAATCTCTTCAACATGGGTTTAACTTTGCAACATCTACTATTTGGTGGAATAAACTTATTCAATACCATAACCAACCCCTGGTTGTAAGCTTTCTCAGGCATGCATTTTTCTTGTTCAAGAAAGGGATCCATCAATTTAGCAATATTTGGGATTTCAAGGAGTTGGACTGGTTGCCGTGGTCTGATGTTAAATCTCATTTTGGTCTAACTAATAAATATAAACAGTTCCTTATCTTTGTACAATCTTTGGTTCTTGTTGAAATATCCATGAAACTTTGTACTCTTGTTGTTTGTAACTTTTTTAAATACTGGCGATGGTTATCAGCTTATCATTTCAATACGTTTCCCTTGAAGAAAGTTTATAGACAACTTCTTCCTTGTCTGCCCCTTAACCCTCGTCTAAACCTTAAATGGAAATGCAGATTCGGTGAGAAATTTTGGTATATTTTGAGCACTCAAATCTAGAAATATAAGTTGGATGCGTATGTTCAGGTTTTATCTTGGAAAATCTTACATTGTAAATTGCCTATTGATAACAAATTAAAATATTTCAGATTCCATGCACCTAAATGCTCATTTTGTTAGTCTCAGGAAAGTATGAAACATATTTTTTGGGAATGTTCCTTTGCTCAGAATCAATGGAAAGCTATTTTTAATAGTTTACCTACTATTTTTTAACATCATTTAAATTAGAAAGAGGCTATGTTGGGTGTGGGTATTCATAATGTTATTGCTAACTCTATTAGATAGGTTATCCTCATGCATATTTGGAAAAGCAGGGGTAAGGTAATTTTCTCTAACTCCATATTGTTGAATACACAGGACAACTAAGAGGGGGGGTCAATTAGTTGCCACAAAAACTTAACCTCATATAAATATCAAACCATCAATTGCTTAATTACTGATAATTAGATTTAACCAAGAAAGCATGAAACCATAGACTTAATCAAAATCATACATTCAACATAGGAGACACCATATTTTTACGTGGAAAACCCTATAAGGGAAAAACCACGGTGGGTGTTAGCCCGTAGAAATATATGAGTTATAATAATACTGAAAAATAGAGGCTCACTGCCCAAATTGCTTACTGCAAAGAACGACTCACTACCAAAGGGTGGCTCACTGCCAGAAGATGGTGAATTGATTTAGTAGCATCTACTCCATGCCTGGGTTCAGTTCCATTGAAGCACAATATAACTTTTCTGCTATGCTCTTTTACACCTTCGCACTTATCTCTTCATTTTCGCACACTTCACCATTTTTCACAATTACATTACAAGTCTTTATACAAGTCGTCAACCTTAGAATGTACATCAAGTTCGGCAATACATTCATCAACCATTGGAACAATCCCCAAGGTCGACATTACAAAAACATGCATAGAAATAGGTCTGGACCTAATACAAAAATTAGCTAAGGGAAAGATGTAAAGATGTGTGCCGATCACGTCACGCCTTAGCTGGAACCCAAACGCAATCCTTCACGCCACAACATGCTTCTGCAATCTTCAAGGCATCTCTGCAAATAGTGAAATCAACCAAGTCAGCCAAGACTGGTGAGAACACTAGGTCTGCTAAGAGCATTCTTCATCCACGATCCAATTTTCTCTTTGCGGACCAATCCAAGGGTAGGAACACGATCAAGAGACATCTACAAGCACATTGAGATCATCAGGAACAACCTCACAACTTCTAACCAATCTGTCAAGAAGATTCTTCAAACCAGAGCACATAAACAACACATCCAACTATTGTCATAAGGAAAAGATCGCTTACGGACAACCAAATCACGAACCATTGGATTTGAAGGCACATAACATCATCTTAAACTTAACTCTAGAACTGCAGACCAAAATACTACAATACAGAGGAATTCGGAGGAATGTGGAGCATAACACTTTCTCCATGTCACCACCAAACATACAAGAAAATTAGTTTTCTCTCTAGTGAACATATCTCACTCAAATCTTCATACCGGAGGCTCAAACTTGGAACATGGCATCTTCAGACAGGTCTATAAATAACTTCCAATCCGCAGACAAAGATATTCATTTTACAGGAAATGCGGAGCAATCTGTTAAACTGTTCTTCTGTATATAAAGATATTCTGCAACATATTACTTCTACCAGAGGAGCAAATTTTCTCAATATCAGGGTTTCCAACACTTACATAGGCATCTAACTCATTATAGGCAGTCATCAAGACAAGAGCACAGTTGGCACCAATGACAACACTAATATGTTGACATCAATGACAACACCGGTTAGGCACATACTTTCAATAATCTCCCCCTTTGTCATTGATGGCAACATATGTGAAAAACTGAAAAGACCATCAAGACAAGATTCTCCCCTTTTCTCTTTACATAACTACACTCTTTCTTTTCTAAGTTTTTCACATGATTTCTCTCCCCCTTTGACATCAATGGCAAAGGGCACATACTTGCATCCTGCTGCTCTAATCCAACTGAACTTCCTCTGATATCAATACTTTCTTTATCAAGAACTTATACTGGTAACATCTAGCTACTCTCCCTGAGAGGTAGCTCTCAGAACACCAATCCAGATCAAAGAATGAGACTTTGGGCACCATTGGACTGATGCAATTCCATGCATCTTAGTTTAGGGCAGGAGGGGTAATGACCCCTAACTTTTCTCTGAGATACTCAAAAGTATCCTTAGGCAGAGACTTGGTGAAGATATCTACAATCTAATCCTTTATGGACACATATTCTAACTTTACTTCATTCTCTGTCACCTTTTCTCTCAGAAAGTGGTACCTTATAGATATATGCTTTGTTCTTGAGTGCATCACTGGATTCTTTGAAATATTTATAGCACTTGTATTGTCACAGAAGATTGCAATTGGATCTTCATATACAACTCTTATATCCCTCAAAGTCTACTTCATCCATAACACTTGAGTACAACAACATGCTACTGCACTATATTCTGCTTTTGTAGTTGATAAAGAGATTGAGTCTTGTTTCTTGCTCAGCCATGAAACCAATCTGTTACCCAAAAAGAAAGCACCTCCACTTGTACTATTCCTTTCATCAACATCTTTGACCCAATCAGCATCTGTATAAGCACTAAGAGTGAAATCATTATCCTTTGGATACCATAAGCCATGATCTGGTGTGCCTTTTAAATACGTCAAGATTCTCTTTATTGTCATCACATATGAATCTCTTGGATCTACTTGAAATCTTGCAACAAGACAAACTACACGCATAATATCAGGTTTGGTTTGAGTTAGATAAATCAATCCTCCAATCATGGATCTGTACTTTTTCTGATCAGTTTTGGGTGATTCATCAGTTTTGCTCAACTTGTAGCCAGTCACCATGGGAGTACATACCAGTTTAGAGTCTTCCATCCCAACCTTCTTCAACAACTCTTTCACATACTTAGACTGAGATATGAAGATTCCTTTATCTGATTGATTGATTTGCAAACCCAAAAAGAAATTCATCTCACCAAATGTAGACATCTCAAACTCTTTTTGCATTTCACCAGCAAATTTCATACACATACCTTCATTGCCTCCAAAGATGATATCATCAACAAAGACTTCAACAATCAAAATTTGATCACCATTAATCTTGAAATAGAGATTGCTGTCAGCAGTACCTTTATTGAACCCTAACTACAATAAGTACTTATCCAACCTTACATACCATGCTCTAGGAGCTTCCTTAAGTCCATACAATGCTTTCTTCAACCTGCATATCATATCACCTTGATTTGATAGTTGGAATCCTTCCAGTTGCTCAATGTAGACTTCCTCTTCCAATTCACCATTCAGAAATGCAGACTTCACATCCATCTGATACACTTTGAAATCTTTGTGAGCTGCAAATGCCATAAACATTCTGATTGCTTCAATCTAAGCTAGCAAAAGTCTCTTCAAAATATATTCCTTCAATTTGAGAATATCCTTTGCACACAAGCCTTGTTTTATTCCTTACAACTTCTCCATTTTCATTCAGCTTATTCCTAAAAACCCATTTGGTTCCAATAACATTTTTCTCAGCAGGTCTAGGAACTAATTCCCAAGTTTCATTCTTCTCTATCTGCATTAGTTATACCTTCATTGCCTTTACCCAATTTTTATCATTACAGGCTTCATTCACAGTTTTTGGTTCAACTGTAGAGAGCAAAGGGTACTTCACTTGTTCGTATGCGGCTCTTTTCCTTGTCAGTACTCCTTTGTCTCTGTCTCCAATAATTTGATCTTTAGAGTGATTGATTCTTACATACATAGGGGTCTTAGCAGTATTTTCTGGAGCCTTTTCTTCTTCATCTTGACTATCTTCTTGGTCAACTTTTTCTTCATATGTTATAGCAATAGGACAATCTGATTCATAGCCACTCTGATCTAATGTTCTTCCTTTGCCTTCATCCACCTTCACATTTGCACTCTCAACAATCTTTTTTCAGCCTTTTGTTGTAGCACCGGTAGGCCTTACTCTTGGTAGAGTATCCAAGGAAGATTCCTTCATCACATCTTGCATCAAATTTCCCTAGATCTTCATCTCTTCTGATATAGCATTTTCTTCCAAAGACTTTGAAATATTTTACTATAGGAGTTCTTCCATACCACAATTCATAGGGAGTTTTAGTACCATTTCCTTTCACTTGAACTCTATTTTGAATGTAGACAGCAGTATGTATAGCTTCTTTCTAGAAAACTTTCGGTAGACCTCCTTCCTTCATCATTGTTCTAGTAGCCTCTTGAACTGTCATGTTCTTTCTTTCCACAACTCCATTCTGCCAAGGATTCCTAGGTGTAGACAATTGTCTCTTTATTCCTTGCTCTTCACAAAAAATGTTGAATTCATTTGATGTGAACTCACCTCCTCTATCAGACCTCAAGCATTTGATTTTTAGCTCTATTTCATTTTCAGCCATTGCCTTGAAGGATTTAAACTTCTCTAGGGCTTCAGATTTGTCTCTCAGAAAAGTAACCCAAGTCATTCTAGAATAATCATCAATAAGCAACATGAAGTACCTGTCACCTTGTAGACTTCTTATCCTGATAGGACCACATAGATCTGTATGAACTAGATCCAGCAAACTGGTAGAAAATTGCTCTTTGCTCTTGAAACTTGTTCTTGTTTGCTTCCCCAACTAACATTCCTTACAAATGGTATTGGTGGGTTTCACAAGTTTTGGTAAATCTCTCACAGTCTGACCTGAACTTATCTTTACCATATTATCAAAGTTTATATGACACATCCTTCTATGCCACAACCAACTCTCATTTGCTTGGGCTAATAAATAGTAATCATTATTTCCTCTTAATTGATAGATGTCACCTCTGGTCTTCTTACTAGTAGCAATCACAGTTCCGGAGCTTTCCATGATCTTGTACCCATTGTCTTTGAATCTTAGATCATAGCCTTTGTCACACATCTGACCAACACTCAAAAGATTATGCTTCAAACCCTTCACATATAGGACATTATCTGTATTATGCTTTCCGTCAAATGAAATAGATCCCTTTCCACAAATCTTACCAGCTACATTGTCTCCAAACCTAACCAGTCTTCCATCATAATTTTCCAAACTTACAAACTTACTTTTGTCACTGGTCATGCGATGTGAGCATCCACTATCAATAATCCATTCATCCTTATCTTTCTCAACCTAAATAGCCAAAGCACTTTCTTCCACTAGTTTTTCTTCCTTCACATAACTAGCAAGATTAGTAGACACAGGTTCTTCTTTAATAGCAATAAACAAGCATTCATTTTCACTAGTACTAGCATCATCAGATTCATAATCAGTCACACCTTCATCATCAAAATCTCTAACATAGTAGCATTTTTTTGGAGATCTAGGCATGTTCTCAAATCTTTTTCTATTCCTTTCAATTCTTTCAGGACATCTGGAAGCATAATGACCTACTTTACCACATGAAAAACATTTGAAAGGTAGTTTGCCATTGAACTTACCGGAACCTCTTTGCAATTTGTCAACATTTGAAGTTACCTTCAATTTCATCAAAGTCATCATCAGGTTCCACCTTATATTTCTCATCTCTGGAGATCTTTTCTGAAGTACTGGCTTTAAAAGTTATCAAAACTTTCTGTAGAGCATCATCAAATTCTCTCATCTCGAAGGCTATAAGATTTCCAAGCAATTGATCTCTGTCGATAGTTTTTACAGTCATTACTTCTTCAATTGTAGCTACCTTGTGACTGTAGGACTTTGGTAGTGATCTAAGAATTTTCATCACAACTTCCTTATCACCAATAGTTCCAATCGTACCTTTTATTCCATTGACAAGTTCATCAACCCTTTGCATGAAGGCTGTAATGTTTTCATTTTCATTCATCTTTAAACTCTCATATTTTGCTTTCAGACCCTGTAGCTTGGCTTCTTTTATAGAATCATCTCCTTCATACAGTTTCTTTAACTTTTCCCAAACCTCATTTGCAAATTCTAGATCCATGACTTTTATCAACTCAGTGTCAGACAAAGCACTTAACAGGGCATCTCTAGCTTTTATATTCAACTCATATTCTTTGATTTCATCTTCAGTTGACAAACCATTTTAAGGCATGGTATATTTTGATTCTGTAACTTTCCACACTTTATAACCAAGACAAAGGATATGGCTTTTCATCCGTACCTTCCAAAGAGCATAATTTGTCCCATCAAACTATGAAACTTCCTTTTTAAAAGACATCCTGGATCTTCCTCAAGTTGTTAGGCTTTCTTCCAAGGAACTGACTCTAATACCAATTGTTGAAATACACATGACAACTGAGAGGGGGTGGGGGTGAATTAGTTGTCACAAAAACTTAACCTCATATAAATATCAAACCATCAATTGCTTAATTACTGATAATCAGATTTAACCAAGAAAGCATGAAACCATAGACTTAATCACAATCATACATTCAACATGGGAGACACCAGATTTTTACGTGGAAAACCCTATAAGGGAAAAACCACGGTGGGTGTTAGCCCACATAAATATATGAGTTATAACAATACCGAAAAATAGAGGCTCGCTACCTACAGGGCTCACTACCCAAATTGCTCATTGCAAAGAATGACTCACTGCCAAAGGGTGGTTCACTACCAAGGGGAGGCTCACTGCCAGAAGATGGTGAACTAACTTAGTAGCATCTACTCCATGCCTAGGTTCAATTCCATTGAAGCACAATATAACTTCTCTGCTCTACTCTTTTACACCTTAACACTTATCTCTTCATTTTCACACACTTCACCATTTTCTGCAATTACATTACAAGTCTTTATACAAGTCATCAACCTTAGAATGTACGTCAAGGTCGGCAATACATTCATCAACCATTGGAACAATCTCCAAGGTCGGCATTACAAAAACATACATAGAAATAGGGTCTGGACCTAATACAGAAATTAGCTAAGGGAAAGATGTAAAGATGTATGCTGATCATGTCACGCCTTAGCTGGGACCCAAACGTAATCCTTCATGCCACGAGACGCTTCTGCAAACTTTAAGGCATCTCCGCAAAAAGTGAAATCAACCAAGTCAGCCAAGACTAGTGAGAACACTAGGTCTACTAAGAACATTCTTCATCTACGATCCAATTTTCTCTTGGCGGATGAATGCAAGGGTGGAAACACGATCAGGAGACATCCACAAGCACATTGAAATCATCAGAAACAACCGCACAACTTCTAACCAATCTGTTAAGAAGATTCTTCAAACCGGAGCACATAAACAACACAGCCAACTACTGTCATAAGGAAAAGATTGCTTGCGGACCACCAAATCACCACCACCAAACATATAGGAAAAGCGGAGCATAACACTTTCTCCGTGTCACCACCAAACATACAGGAAAAGCAGTTTTCTCTCTGGTGAACATATCTCACTCAAATCTTCATACTGGAGGCTCAAACTTGGGACATGGCATCTTCAGACAGGTCTATAAATAACTTCCAATCCGTAGACAAAGATATTCATTCTATAGGAAATGTAGAGCAATCTGTTGGACTGTTCTTTTGTATATAAAGATACTCTGCAACATATTGTTTCTACAGGAGGAGCAAATTTTCTCAATATCCTCAATATCAGGCTTTCCAACACTTACATAGGCATCTAACTCATTACATGCAATCATCAAGATAAGAGCACAGTTGGTACCAATGACAACACTGATATGTTGACATCAATGACAACACCGATTAGGCACATACTTGCAACACATCTATCCTTAGGAAGGAGGCACTGTAAGGCTTTACTCTGATATCTTTCTGAGAATCGATTATTTGTTTGTGCAGTTATAGAAGGTGGTAAAGAAAGATGCATAAATAGACAGTCAACTTCAGCATATCAATCTTCAAATGTCAAATTTACAAAAAAGGCAAGTCTTAACAGATTGGCTGAGGGCTTCTTCTCTAGGTTCAGTGGGGCATCTCTCTATTTGCTGGGCTTGGATGACTATGACTGTCTCAGGTTATTTGTTGAGTCCATAGCAACTTCATGGATAGTTGGTGTATTAAACATAATTTCTGAGGATGTGTTTTGTCGCTACTCTCTTCAGCCACATAATTTCTAAGGATGTTCTTTGTCACTTCTCTCTTCAGCCACTGGGTTCCTGTCTTGATTTGGGTTTATGGCAGCGGCTTCAAGACAAACATTTCAATGTTGTGTTTATGATGTTGGCTACAACTGTATATATCTGTTGTTTATTACCCTTTCAGTCAGTTGTTTGTTAGCTTGTTTATGTTGTTTTATTGTTTGCAATAGAGTTGTCTATGTTTATAATGATGGCAACACTGTATCTACCGTTTATGTCTCTTTAATGCCTATTGTTCACCTTGTTATTGCTTGTATGCTTGTGGATGGAACAATATTTAACAGTCCCCTATGGACTATATTTTATTGTAAATTGCATTCTTCCAATACAAAAAAAATAATTTAATTTATATATATGTTATTGAAGTAATGTAGTGGTTTTGGTCAGGGTATACTTTAAGAAATGACCTCTTAAAAATTCTATAGAATCCCTAACAAATCCACTACAAAGAAGTATAATATCATGGGGGATTTTGTTTTATATTTGAAATCAAATTTTAGAGTGGATGGGAATTTATTTTCCTCGTACAACTTTATTACAATTCATAGGCTAATTTTTTTTATAAATATATGACTTTTATAGTGATTAAATGTCTAAATTTTCTATCAATATATGAATTTTAAACAAAGATGTTGAAATGGGGTGAGTATAGAAAATAAGAAATAGCCCCTAATAAAATGAGGAGATTATGGTAGCAATTTTTATATATAATAGTGTCATATGTGTCTATCCTACAAAATTAAAGCTTCTAATGTGAGGTAATTTATTTTAGGACCTCTAAGTATGAAAAAAATGCATAGGCCTACATGGCAGTCCAAGGATGAGCTATAGTCCTAATCATGTACTTGTAAGCATGAAATATATACAACCTCTCAGCAACTTCTCTCTTAGTGACATGTTTTCATTGGTTTTTCACTTTATTTGTGCTTCTCCAATCTTCAAACTAACCTTCTAAGGTACTACACGCGATCTTTCTAGTCACCTAACCCATGTTTGACAAATCATTCATGTCGCATTCTAGCCCTAACAACATGACCACTTCACTTCACAAGAGGGGAAATTCACTTTCCCTAGGGGATTTTTCATCATTTCATCCTTCAAGAGCCTTCCAATTGACCTTTCAGATCTTTTTGTACCTTCAATTTTCATGTCCAAGCCTTATTTTCTGGGTCACCCCTTTTGTCTTCATGGCCTCCCCAAGAAACCCTACCACTAAAGTGTGGTCTCCAAGGGTGATCTACCCTGGTAAAAGAAGCGGCCCACTTTGTGGAAGTCCTATGCCTCATTTCAAACTCTGGAAACCATTTTCATCCCTTCTAAACCATTCTCCAGCCCTGAAACCACTTATGCAAACCTCCCTCTGTGGGTCACCCCTTATGTCTTCAAGGTCTCCAGGGGTGACATGCTAGGTAGTAAAAGGTGTGACCCACTTCCCAAAATAGGCAACCTTGTTATCTTTTGTTATGCATGTTTTCTTCTAGTTCTAGCCCAAATTTGCTCCAAATTGAGTCCTGATTATAGGATTCTTCATGTCTAATTGATTGCTAACTCCCCTTGACTGATTCATGACTCTCAATCAATCTAATCTCATCTTCCAATCAATCTTTGTTATCTCCTAATCAATCAAGTGTTATCTCTATTTCTTCTTCTATGAACTACTCTCCAACCACTCTTCACTCTCAATCAGAGTTAGATCACTCCTCAATCAAATATGTTAACTCCCCAATCACCACCACCTTTGGTGTTGATTTCTAACCTATAAATACTCCCTCCTCTATGCATTTGGGGAAGAAAAATTAGAATTGCATCTTTTCTCTTGCTTTGCTTTGCATATAGTTGTCTCCATAGCATTCTCATGCTCATGCAAGACTTCATGTGCCTTTTGCTTTTATTGTTAGCTTAATTTCTCAACCCCATTGCACTTCTTAGCATTCAAATACTTGTATCAATCATTCTCATTTGCCAATTCTTTTAGCTTCAAATATTAATTCAAATCAATTGCTCCCATCTTCATCCCTATTGCCAAGAGGAGGACCCCATTGTTACAAAGGAAGAGAAGCTTTCCACAAAGGACTTATGAGGACTCGCCAAGCACTGACGCCTAATTCATACCAAGTTTCTTTCATGCTTTCAATGGTAATTAGAACAAATCTCTGCTCTTGAGGAAGTAAATAATTTGTTTACTTTTCTCTTGATGGGACTTTCTTTATTGCATTAGATTAAATTTACTTTTAAAATTAATACTTACTTTAAATTTTCTTTGCATTCCTAGATTAAATTTTATTTCCATTGTTCATAAATTAGTTGTTGTTTCCAATTCATTAGATTAGAATAGACTAGATTGCATTTGAAAATTCATTTAGATTGCACCCATTTTCAATTCCTAGATAATTAGATCACATAAAAATTTGGAGAAAAAGAATTAAAAGTTGTATTGCATTTCATATAGCTTGCATTCATCAAAAACCAAAAAAACATTAGGAAAACATCAAAAACAAAAATGTGAACAAACCCTTGATTTCATCACGAGGTCAACGCATTAAACAAGTCAAAACAAAGCATTCAGGAAACCCTCAATACCATCACGAGGTCAATAGTCAATGTTTTCTACATAGTCAACAACATAAACTTTTCCCCCACTTGCCAAGCATTCAATGTGCCCAGGGATTAGGGAAGATTGGATAAAATCCATCCTTGATAAGATTGGGGAGAACTTCTCCCATCCAATTCATAATCAACAAAACATAGAACAAATCATCGAAGAACAAGAACATCACCAACACATCATTGACCAACAAGAACTAAATCCAAAATGAGGAAAGGAGATAAGAACGTCTCCAAATTATAAACGAATAGAACAACCTTCATGCTAATCTCAAGAGACTTAGGACAAATGACCCTTCAGGTCACACTAATTATCACAACAACCACTACAATTGAACACTTCCATAGAAATAGCCATCCACACACACATCAAGCAAACAATCCAACCGCCATCCACAACATTCTACTCCTTCGAGAATAGAACAACCCTCAATCCTACCTCTGCTTGATTGGCTCTTTACATGAGGGTGGGAGTGACTAGGAGGTCACCCTTAGCAAGGAGACAGTTCATGTGTCACGTTGGAGTCTGACTCACTCACAAATTGTCTAAGTCACATTCTAAATAACATAGGACCAAGGGAAAACTATCAAATATGGGGAATTAGACACTTCTAAAGAACCTAAAATAGCCAAATTTGGGGATAGAAATGGAAAAAATAGTCAAATGATGACATATAGCCACTAAAACATTCCTTGGTCTTGGCATTTAAATTAAAATTGCTCTTTTAATTATTTTATTTTTTGAATGTCTTTATCAACCTTCTTGTAAGAGTTGCTTGTATTATACACAAGATATTGCAATTGTATATGAATATCCCATAAAAGTTAATATATTCATTATTTTAAAATAACTATAATGTTACTATAAAGATACAGTGTTTAATAGAAAAAAATTTAAAAAAAATTGTGAGTAAGATTTTGATAAATTATGATATATTAAAAGTTACTTGTTTTTAATATATTTATCAAAATCTTCTAAATTATTACAATCATGAAATTGTTATAAATTTGTAAAAGCACCTAAAGATGTTATTCAATGACCAATAGGTACATATATATAGCTTCGATTGGCCAAATAATGTAGGAAATAACTTTGACAAAAAAATATAAATGTGTATGGTCAACAAGACTATTTATATTATATAAGTGTGCATTACTTGGTCCAACAAGACTATGTTATATTATATGACCAAATAATGTACCAAATGACTTTGACAAAACGTGCAGTACTTGGTCAACAAGACTATTTATATTATGTGCCTATCTTCATCCAATAGCACAATCAACATTAATAAAATTAGAAGAATTTTTTTTTATTAGTTTAAAGTTAAGAATTAAATGAATATTTTTTCATTGTCTTACATGAAGCCCAAAAGAAAATTCAAGCTATTCAACCAATAAAATTGTAAATAATTCCCCTATTTATGGGTTGCCTCGGGTTGATTCCTCTAGCAATCCGAGGAAAGATGTGAAGTGGCAGCTGCCGGACGAAGGTTGGGTTAAAGTGAATTTTGATGGGGCCTCTAGGGGTAACCCAAGTATGCAAGAAACAATATGAATTCCATAAGATCATACAGGGAAGACACTAGTGGAGGAGGTAAGATCACTACCGATCAGAACGAACAATGACACAGAGGTGCAAGCGGCCTGGATGGGGCTTGAACTGGGTAGGAGGATGGGTTTTATAAGGCTGCATTTGGAAGGTGACTCCCTAATAATTATCAATGCTATCCGGAAAAAGATGGCACCAAATTGGAAGATTCAAAGCTTCATAAATCGGATTTGGGATGATATTAATCGTCTAGAGGACTTCAAACTCTCCCATATCTACCAAGAAGGGAATGGGGAGGCTGACAAATTATCTAATCTAGCAATAGATATGATAAGAGGATCTCAAGGACGAGAGTTAAATGGTTGAGGTGGCATCACACAAGCTAAAGACGCCGAAATCAATTCAACAAGTATGAAGGTTAAATGCTTGTCAGTTGGTGAGAACGGCGAGGCGCTTATGCTTTAAGTTGGAGGCTAGGCTACATTCGAGGGTAGAGAAGAATGGAGACCACATTATGTTTAGAGGTGAATGACAAACAGATGGTCTTCAAAGGTAGGGTTTCGAACCAGCACCTCAAGATGGTTTTTAATATCAATGGAGCTGAATCGATGGAGGTGGTGAAAGGGATTCTAGGTGCTTGCTTCCAACTAGTGGAGAACAAATATAGAGTGAATATCGAAGTGGTTGATGTAGAAGGCTATTAAGGCTCAATGGAGAGTTAGGTTGGAGAGGATTTTGGAGTAGACGGTGCCGGGGATTGGTCTTAACCCATAGGGTGGGATTTGGCCAGCACTCACAAAGAGCTACAATGGCCCGTGGATCCCCTTAATAGTTTGGAGCGTAGGGGAGAATGTCGATTCAAGGATGGTGGTGGTAAGGGGAAACATTGCAGAGTTGAAAGAACTGACTGGTTTCTCCCAGATTTGGAGTGTGCCAAGGCTGCTTGCCCACCCTGCTCTGGAGGCCGCCGAGGAGAACGAGGAGGAGGATGGAATGGACGTGAAAGATAGTTGAAGAAGCAATAAAGATGTACCGACTGATAGGATAATGATTTTTTAGTGTGTTTGGCTTTTCTCTAATTTTTCTCAACTGTAGTTGAAACGAGTTTACTCCGTATTTGGGTATGGCCCCCTTAGTACCATTTTGACTAATAAAAAAAATTGTAAATAATTAATTTCTACCATAATTAATTGATTTCTCAAATATTGTAGTCAAAAAAATTTATGTTTAATTAGTTTAAAGAGAAAAGAAAGCTGATGATTACTTTATTTTGCAAAGATTAATCGAAGACCAAAAAATAATAATAATTGAATGCAGTAGTACCCAGGCAGGTACTAATAACAGGAATAACATGTGAATTGCACTGTAGTACATCTCAGTGGTGTCCCCGCCATTACCAACCTCTTCTGCACGGCCTTCCTTCCCTACGTACTGTGTTTGTCCATTCATCAAGCGTAAAAATGGCATGGAAGACAATATGTCCCATACTCTGCTCTGACGTAGAAAGAAAAGACAGCCTGGTTTGGGAATAGTCCCATACTCTGCATAGACATGCCGGGCTTCAAATCAAGCAAATCTCCTTTAAATACCAAGCGCTGACAGAATGAGTTGGACATTCTGCACCTTCTCACCAACCCTGCAACTTACAGCCAACCGAACTGAATATTAAATATTCAGCTTTCATTCAAATTGTGCAGAACCTTCCAAAATGACTTAGGCCAAAGATAGGCTTCAACCATCAAATGCTTTAATTGATAAAAAAATTTGATTATAATATTTTAATTCAGTATTACAGATAAGTATGAATAATTTGATAGGGATTTATCATTACCGGGCTTAGGCTGCAAAGAGGTTGTGATTTATTTATGAAGAAAAACTCATGGATGATATAATAATATTGAGAGAACTCACTTGGTGAAGATGTTTGGCGTAAAGGAGAATGAGTGTTACCTAGGCTAATTCAATAATATGCATACAAGTTAAAAGCATAAATCAGGCTAGGTTAATAAATGAAAATGAGTTGGGTTGTTATTGATATTTTTGGTAATTTGATTAATAATTAATAACTGTAAATAAATAATTGTATTTAGTTTTATGATTAATAAATGTAATAAGTTTGATATAGATCTGAATTTGATGTGTTTTGTGATGTGAAACAATAGATGGTAGATTGATGAATCTCTTAAGAAAATGGAATATTTGGTCATGACTGTGTAGGGATAAAGCAGTGACTATGAACTTGTCATGTATGATCTATTCTTACGTTCTCTAGTTCACGTGATCACTCTTGATTTCTTCTTCATGTTTCCTGAATATTTAGGGACCTAGCAAGATTTTAAAATACCTTATACGATTGTAGTTATATTGTAAGGAGCTTTCACTTATGTCAATCTCTTAAAATTGAACAATGATCGAATTCATCAATCTTCGGTCATGCAAAATATGCTCCTAGAATGCTTAAAACGAGAGCCCTCTAGTATACTAATTGAAGTGTGTAAATGAAATGGTATTTGAATTCTTGATTGATTAGGAGATGATTAGAATGAATGCATTGAATGCCTTTAAATACAAAGACATGGCAACATATCACATAAACATGTGTTTAGATGGCCTTACGTGGGAAGGGTAAAGGTGAACAATTAATCAAAATTTGAGTGGGACAACTTCATGACTATAAACTAGTCCTCGGACAGAAATGGGCTAAATCTCAGTGTGTAGCATGTGTATGGAAATAAGTATAGCATATAAGTGATAAGCAAGTGAATAGAATGAATATATAAGAGTGTTTAAACACGTGAAAGGAGATAAATGGTAGGTATATAGAAAAATGTGTAATGAGATAGATAGATAATATAATGTATATGCATCAAAGAATTCCCCTTAAAATAGGCAATTTCACTAGGGATTGTGAATGTTTAGCATATGTCTCACCAACCACGTATGTAAAACAATAATTTCAATTCTTTGATCTTTAAAGAGGTGTCTCTTGTGATGCATTAGATAAGTCTTGCTCTAAATAATTAGAGGTAGAAAGAAATATATTAATTTGTAAGAGCTAAATGTACATGTGTGAGTTAGTAGTGGACTAATCACTTGTTCAAACTTGATATTTACTTTTGTTCCTTCTAATCTTTCAACAATAATATTAGCATTATAACAAATAATAGAGTGTGTGACCTGCATGTGTGCTCTTTAGATCTTTTTGTATTGACCTTTTATTGTGGGTGTGAGATGTTTATGCTCTTTCGAGTTCCTTGTATTGATTTTTTTTTGTTAAAACAAAAAATTGGGTGTTATGAATTATCATTTCCACTTAATTTTTTCACACAAGAGTTTTCAAACTAAAAATTATGTGTCATGTAGCTTGTTTTAATATTTCTAGTTGTATATATTCCATAAGCTAAATTATTAATTTTAATGCACATACTACTAGTCCAGCACACTCTAAATTTGTTATAGAGTATGAAGGTAATTTAAGTAGTATAAGCAAAGGGAAAATTATTTGACAAAGTGTATTATTGTTGCATAGACTAATCATGAACAAGTCCTTAAGAAGAAGAATTCAGAAGCCCTGATCTTATCATGTTCATATATAAGAGGAGAACAAGAAATCAAGAACAATGGTGTAATACTTGGAAAGGGGAATTAAGAGTTTCCATGTACATGGACCAACCATAGAGAGTTCTCTATTTGTATTATAGAAGAGTTGCAACAAGAGTTATTGTTAAAAATGAAATTGTTAACAAAAATTCTAGATGATGTTTAAGGAGTGAAAATGAATGAAGAGTCTACCATAAAGGAGACCATTCTCAACCAAAGAATGTAAACCATAACATGGGTATGTATAGTAGACCCTCTATTACATGTTTTTTTCTTTTTTATGAAGGATGAAATGATTTTTTTTATAATCTAATAAATATAGTAAAGATATTGCCTCTAAATTATTCCATAATATGTTGATATAATAGAAAGGATCATGGTAAGGAATGACCAAGGAACTTTTAATTCCATTTTGATTGAGAATTAATACCACAGTATACTTGTAGGACTTGGGTATGGTGTAAGTGCAAATTAGAGGTTGAAAATTTCTCTAATGTAACCCAAGCAAGAGTAACATCCATAGGGAAGGATACATCAAGCCACTTCTACATCGAGAAATAACCCAAAGAAGGTAATCAAAGTTCTAATTTAGTTTATTGAAAGCCTCAAGTTTATTGCAAGGATTCAACAATATGTGGAAAGCAAGCAAGATAATAAAATTTAATCAAACTACTACATAAAGAGGCCAAAGAAGTCACTTTTCAAAAAGAAACTAACCTCAAGCCATAAAGGAGGAGAAAGTGCATCATTTTTCTTCTTAGACATGTTGTTATTGCAAAAAGTAAGTGGGGGGATTTTGTACTCAAGACCCAACTTCACACTTGCAAGCACAATAAGGGAAGGGATCAAGTGCTAAAGAATCTTAATTTCTTGTCAGGAAAAAAACACATTTGATATTGGTTGTTATTGAGTTTTCTATCTGAAATGAGTGAAATCATCATGAATAGTTAGATGAAACTATCATGTCATGTGTATAACTCATGTATGACCACTACATGACACATTTGGAACCATTACTATCACTAGTGAAACTACTATTTTGCTAATGTAATTGCCCTACCACTAACATAACTGCTACCTTGATGTATTTTCCATTTTGTCACTATACAAAACTCTTTAGTTTTATGTTGATTCTGACACTTTATAATCTAATAAAAATATTTGTTTTCCCAACATCCTTATCAATCACATCTCCATTCAAATGACATTTGATTCCACAAAAAACTTATCTATATACAGTGTAGAAAGGACTACACTTACCTCTTAAAAACTTTTGCATGGTGGTTTCTTTTTTGAAACTTAGACCCCAAATTTCTAGTTGCTTAAACCTATCATTCAATTTCTCTACACTCTAACAATACCACGTGTTCAAGAATATATATAGCTAGTTGCCTAGACAATTTTTCTTAAAGACATGGAATAGTGTCAAGATTAGAAAAATCATCATAGCCCCATGCTCTCACATTTTCGCTTGGATATATGAATCCATAACTAACTACTACATCAATAAAGGGATCAATCATTTTAGGTTTTGGTCCCATGGAAGTGGGTTGGTTAAAATTCCTAAGTGGATGTTGTTAAGGAAAATTAAGAGTGTTTTTAAAGCAAGGGGTCCCATGGGTTTTTTAATTCTTTTTTGCTAAGAAATTTAAAGTGGGAATGAGGGTTTTTCTTATTAGCATATGATTACTCTCTTTCAAGAATGACATATTATTCCAAACAATAACATAATTACCAAAAACAAATAGAGCTATACACACATAATAGTTTTCTCTTTGCTACAAATAAAGTAGGTGCCAATAATAATTTCATTATACTTAGATAAACTGTAACCAACAACAATTATTTAACAAAGAAAAACCATCTAAAACTGTAAGGAAGTTAAAGTAGTGGAAACAACTTCCTACGCCAATCTTGAGGAGAAACATTATGCAAAAATTTTAAAAATTGATCTAACAATTACAGAAATTCTAGAAGCACATTCAAAGCATGAAATAAACAAAGAGACACAGAACACTAGATATACGTGGGGAAAACCCTTTCGGGTGAAAAAACCCCACACTCCAAAAGCTTGCTCAATGTATTCTAAATCCAACAACAAGATTGCATACACTTGCATAACAAGTTTATTACAGAAGTATCACCAATAATCAACTCTGGAAGAATTATGGCAACATTCCAGTAGCATAACAGTACCTACAAACTCACATACATAAACTACTCCTCAAGCCTCCAATTTATAGACTTCAAGCTATACAAGAAATCATCTGTGGTTTTACAAACCCATGTGCGAAGCTTCTCAGCCAAGATTCCAATCTAAAAATAAGCTCTCACGTCTAAAACGAAATCCCCTACTTTTGACCCTTACAGATGTCATAGAATCTATCATAATATGCCTAAAAATAGGCCTTCCATAATATATCACTATGTGGGCATGTTTTGACACCTAATAAACCAATTTTCAAAGCACCAACAATGTGTAACAGTTGTAGGAAAATATTAAATGAAAATAACTATTATGAGAAATATGCAAGGTTGAGACACCTCATTTCCCAACATTCTCCCACTTGTCGAATACCTTGCAAGAGCCAGGGGAATAACACCATCATGGATCAACTGCTAGGGGCCAAAAGGCCCATAGACTCGAAACACCACCTAAATTTTATTGTGCTCATGGGCTTAGTTAATGCATCTGCAACATTCACCATAGTCTCTACCTTTTCCAGCTTCACCCTGCCATCCTCGACCATATCTCTCACGAAGTGATACTGAATATCAATGTGTTTGGTCCTGGCATGAAAAGTTGGGTTCTTCGCAAGGCAGATTGCACTCTGACTGTCACAATAAACTGTAATTGCACCCTGTTTCAATCCAATATCTGAACACAAATGCTTCAGCCAAATGGCTTCTTTACAGGCATGAGTAGCTGCCATGTACTCTGCCTCAGTAGTTGTCATGTCCCTTTTTTCAAAAATAGAACTTACTAAAAATAGTAAGTCAAGGAGGATCACAAGGGACATTGGGAAAGAATATATACTTAATATTTATATTGTCCTAATAACATTTACATCATTTGGGCAAATAAATATTAAAATTATAAATATTAAAGTTATAATACCAGCACAAGTGGGGCATAGGAAGTTGAGAGCATCTTGGAAGATTGCATGCAATAAATTAAAAGAATCTATGACTGATTTTATGACAAGCCATGACAGATTTTATGATAGCTTGCATGCATGGAGTTGTTATTTATTTTTGGTGGCGAATATTGCAATGATTATTATGGTGGACCTATATTGGAGGGAAATTGATGTAATAGTATTATTTTATTTAATTTTCCAAGAGCGGGACATTTTGGCTTGCTTCTCTATATATTTGCAAGAAGAAACACATTTGAGGCTATTGTGGATTTTACATTTTCTCTTGCAGAGATGATGCTTTGTGATTTCTTTAGTGGACAGGGAAACCATTGGAGATGAAGCTTGTGGCTGGTGGACATGAGTTTCCAACAGTCTGAGGGTGGTGTTCTTGGATTTCAGATAGCAATCTCATCCAGAGGTTGCATCAGTGCTGAAGGGTTTTGGCAGTTTGGTGTGGTTTGTGTGCAGGGATCCCAAATGTAGTTTTCGTGATTCCTAGAGAGATTTTTTGGTGTTGTTAGTTTTTAATATTGTGGATTTTAGGGTTTTCTATGTGTTTATTGTTATTTCATCAGTATTAACACATGTGGTCATTTGGTGCAAGCTCTGGTGTTGTCTCTGTGAGTTTGGAGCAGTTTTAGGTGATTTGGGAGCTAGGGTTTTCGCTAGATTGCATTTTATAGTTGTGGGTTTGTTACAGCAGTTTACTACTATGATTATCAATTGTATCAGACCTATTTGCATGTGGTTTGCATCAGAAAATTCAATAAATTAGTGTTGAAGTGTTCTTATGTGTTTTGGGTTTCACTGGATGTCAGCAGTGCTGTGCAAATTTGCAGTTTCAGTAAGTATTAGTGTAGAGATTCATTCACAATTTGTTGTTGTTGGTGTTGATGTACATTTTGTTGTTGTAGCAGCATATTTCATGTATTTACATAATTATATATCAATAGAAGAAGTCCCGGTAATTGTTGTGCAATTTTGTGTCAATTTGGAAATAATACTATGAAGTAATTGTTGGAATTTTATGTGGGTTTTTCAAGACATGTTTGAAAATAATTCCATGAGGGTTTGAGATGCATGTGATTTATTTTATTTTAATTAATTCGGTAAAATAATCTATTTGGAACATCACAGTAGTGGACAAAGGGACCACAGCCTGTTGCTTACTCATCTAACTGATTGCACCACCATTAAGAGTAAAAACATATGCATTGGGGGACCTTTTGCTATCGACATCACCAGCCCAGTCTGAATCCACAAAACCATGATTACTCAGGGAATGTTGATCTCCTGTACCATGAAAATAAATAGAGTACTTTATTGCACCCCACAAATATCTGAAGGCCCTCTTAACTGCATCCCAATGCACTCTTCTAGGATTAGACATATAACGAGAAAGAATTCCCACTACTTGGGCAATGTCTGGTCTTGTATAGACCATAGCATACATTAAGCTTCCAACAACACTCTGGTAAGGCACTCTGCTCATGTCTTCCATCTCTGATGGGGACATAGGACATTGTGAAATAGAGAGCTTCGTTCCCAATGTAACAGGAACACAAAGTGGTTTACAATCCTGCATGTTAAACCTTTGCACAACTAAACAAACATACTTACTCTAGCCAAGCCATAGCTTCTGTTCTCACGATCTCTTCTGATCTCCATCCCAAGTATGTGTTTTACTGCACCAAGATATTTCATTTCAAATTTCACAGAGAGCTGAGATTTCAATTATGCAATCAAACTTTTGCCTTTCCCAATAAAAAACATGTCATCAACATATAAAGCAATTACCACGAAACAATCACCATCAGATTTAAAATATACACAATGATCAGATTTAGAACACACAAATCTCAAACTCAACACATAAGTATCAAACTTCTGGTACCACATCCTAGGACTTTGTTTAAGGCCATACAGAGATTTCTTTAACTTACAAACCAACTTGCTTTTACCTTTCACCATGTAGTGCTCTGGCTGTGTCATATAAATTTCTTCCTCCAAATCACCATGAAGGAAAGCAGTTTTCATATCCATTTGTTCAACCTCTAGGTCATAAGCTGCTGCAATTGATAATAAAAACTGAATGGATGTCATTTTAGTAACAGGAGAAAAGATCTCACCGTAATCAATACCCTCAACCTGAGAGTATCCCTTTGCAACCAACCGTGCCTTATACTTTTCAACATTTCCATCTGAACCAATCTTTTTCTTAAACACTCATTTACATCCAACAAGTTTCCGTCCTTTAGGTAAAGGTACAAGGTCCCATGTATCATTCCTTTCAAGGGCTACCATCTCTTCATCCATGGCTATTTTCCAGGACTCTGCATCATTCATACCCAAAGCCTCTTGCATAGATCTCGGGGTGCTAACACAATAATGGGTTACACCTTTCTGGGACATCCTAATTTTTGCTGAAATCACATATTTTTAGAAAATATAATGATTTAAGCCTTGAAAGGTTCCATTTAAAAGTTTTTAATTGAAGAGGGTTTGATCAAACCCCCTTGGATAGAACCCCGCTAGTTTTAAACCATACCTATAATGGAGTCTCCTCTACACCTATCAAAATGTTGATAAAAAAACCACTTTTGATTTACCTTTTGTGGGGGTGAAATGAATTCATTTAAAATTTATGTTTTGTAAGTATGTAGTCCTTATTATAAGCTTCCCAAAAGGTATAATTTTAAATATATTTAATTTGATTATTATATTTATTTATTATTTCTTATGAATGTAGGTTTTTCACTGAACATCAAGTTCTCTGTTCTACACACATGGAAAATTAGTAAATTAGTGAAAAAAAATCTAAAAAATATATGTGCCCTAGATATTGATGTCCTTGTTTCAACAAAAAAAGAAAAATTTAATTTCAATACATACAAAAAAAGTTATGTTTTACGGAATATGCCTATGTCTAAATTATAATTGGTTTAACTTCAAAACTTAATTAAAAAAAAATCAACAAAACATTATAAAACCAAATGCATGCCCTATATATCGGTGTTACCAATCTAAATTTAAAAGAATCAGAATTTTATTCTTTGTAAAAAAAAGTTATGTGCTACAGAATACACATCACTTTAAAAAAATGTTGTTTACAATTAAAAACTAGTTATCAAAGGAGATGCAAAAAATTTACAATTTAACTATAATTTTTTAAAAATATATATATTTAGAATCTGCAAACAAAATCTCACAAATCACTAGTTCAGATCATCTTCAAATTCCTAACGGTTTAGCGGCTATAAGTGTCAGAAAGTGAAGATTTTAGTTTAAAATGTTGATTTCAATGTCAAGTTTGGCCAAAATATGTAACCCATTATTGTGGGATGACCTCTCAATTCATCAATGTTAGTACTCAAAGCAAATATACACTTCCAATCATCAGGTGAATACCCATACCTTTCAGGTGGTTGCCTATGCCTTGCAGACCTTCGAACATGCTGGCATGGAGCTTCTTCCACTTCTTCCTCCTCTTCCTCCTCTTCTGAAGATTCAGAGCTTGATGAACTCTCCTCAACTTCTGGTCTATCTTGGGATCTCGATTCAACTTTCTCAGGCGTAGAAGGAAGTTGAATCACATCCTTTTTCTGTTCAATTTCTTTATGTTGTTCTGGCTGAAAAGTAACAAGAGAAGATTTAGTCTCTCTAAAAATAACACTTCTGGAATAAATTACCTTATGTGCAACAGGGTCCTAAAGCTTGTATCCTTTCACACCATAGCTGTAGCTGATGAAGATACATTTGACAGCCTTAGATTCCAACTTTGTTCTCTTCTCCTTAGGCACATGTGCATATGCCTCACAACCAAAAACTCTTAGATGTCTAAGTGAAGGCTTTTTCCCTAACCACGCCTCCATTGACATTTTATCAACAAGTGCTGATGTAGGAGATCTATTGATCAAATAACAAGCAATGGCTACAGCTTCAGCCCAAAACTTTTGTTCTAGACCAGCTCCACTCAACATACTCCTAGCCTTCTCCATCAATGTTCTGTTCATTCTTTCTACAACTCCATTCTGTTGTGGAGAATACGGAGTTGTCTTTTGTCTTTTAATCTCGCAATCTATATAGAATCTGTCAAAATCTACAGAACAGTACTCACCGCCATTGTCAGTAATCAAAAATTTAATTTTCTTTCTAGTCCGAGTTTCTACCATAGCCTTGAACTGCTTAAAACGACTGAAAACTTCATATTTACTCTTTAAAAAATATACCTATGTTCTCCTACTGAAATCATCAATGAAAGTAACATAATAAACTGATTTACCAATAGAAGCAACATCAACAGGACCAAATACATCCGAATGGATTAGATCCAAAATACATGAAGACTTATGAGAAGACGAGCAAAACTGAACGCGGTTCTATTTTTCACAAATACAATGTTCACATAAATCAAACTCTAGATTGCAATCATTCAAACCTTCAACAAGGTTCTTATTTTTCAGGGCTTTCAAACACTTCTCTCCAATGTGGCCAAGTCTCTGGTGCCATAACATGGTCTTCTCTGCAGGAAACTTTGATTTAGTAGATAGAGCACCCTTGGGTACCCAGAAGCCATGACCATCTGCAGAAGAGGAAACCATCTCTTTTTTCAGCAAAGTGGTTTCTAGCTTAATTTTATCATAAGTGCTATTGCACTCAACCGTGCATGCATTGAGCTGGTATAATGTACCCAATCTGCTTCCTCTTGCTATCACCATAGCACCTCTCAACATTTTCACACCTGCTTCTGAAAACTGTACATGCACAACCGCATCTATTAGCTTGCTAATAGATAATAAATCTCTTGCTAGTCTTGGGATATGCAAGACACCATCAAATCCTCTAACTCTACCATCAAAAAATTTCACATGAATACTACCACAGCCAACAATGTCAAAGAAAGAATTATTACCCAAATACACCTTACCACCATCATAGTTTTCATACTTACTAAACTAGTTTCTGTTAGGAGTCATGTGGAAAGATGCACCTGAGTCTATCAACCATGCATTAGCACCTGCATGAGTGGCTAAGGTTGCAATAAAGGCATCTCCATCTTCTTTCTCGGACTCAGAATCAGAATCTTGCTTCTTCTTCTTCTTTTTCTTCTCTTCTTTACATTCCTTTCAAAAGTGTCCGGGTTTTCCACAGTTCCAGCATATTGCCTTGGACTTACTAGGAGATTTTGATCTCCCCTTATTCTTGGACTTGGAACGGCCACGCTGCTTCTCATCTTTGCCTCGTTCTTTTTGTCTTCCTCAAACACTCAAAGCCTCTTTGGATTCAAAGAGACTTTCCTTCTCATCTCTTCGAAGAGTAGAGAACCAACAACATCCTCCATCGTCAAGATGACTGCAGTTCTCCCAATAGCCATGACTAGGCTGTCCCATGAGTCTGGCAACAAACATAGCAAAATTTGGCACCTTTCTTCTTTGTCCATCTTAACCCCAACCGAGGTCAACTGAGTCACCAACATATTGAATTTTTCTAGATGCTTAGAAATCCTTCCACCTTCTTCCATTCTCAAGGAATACAACTTCTTCCTCAAGAAAATCTTATTTACTAGAGATTTAGCTTGATATATCTCACCCAACTTCTTCCAAAGCTTCTTCAAAGTGGGTTCTTCATGGACATTTATCGTAATCGAATCTGTAAGGCACAATCTTATAAGTCCTTTAGCTTTTCTATCCATTACATCATATTTTGTAGCCAAATCTAGAACCACGGGCCTATGAACATTTTCATCCACTGCGTCCCATAGATCCCGATCAATCAACAGATCTCTCATCTTCAGCTTCCACATTTCAAAGTTCATGCCAAAAAACTTCTCTACCTCAATCGTCCCAGATATGCTCGCCATCTAAAAAAATATATCTGCAACAAGATCACAAAGTATCCTCTACACAAGCTCCCACTCAAACCTTGATTAGCACAAAAAACTCAACAACCCACAACTGAAACCAAAAGTGATCATGCTCTGATACCACTTGTAAGGAAGTTAAAGTAGCAGAAACAACTTCTTACGCCAATCTTGAGGAGAAACATTATGCAAAAATTTTAAAAACTGATCTAACAATTACAGAAATTCCAGAAGCACATTCAAAGCATGAAATAAACAAAGAGACACAAAACACCAGATATACGTGGGGAAAACCCTTTCGGGTGAAAAAACTCTTTCGAGTGAAAAAACCCACACTCCAAAAGCCTGCTCAATGTATTCCATATCCAACAACAAGATTACATAAATTGCAGAGCAAGTTTATTACAGAGTATCACTAGTAATCAACTCTGGAAGAATTATGGCAGCATTTCAGTAGCATAACAATACCTGCAAACTCACATACATAAACTACTCCTCAAGCCTCCAATTTATAGACTTCAGGCTATACAAGAAACCATCTGTGGTTTTACAAAACCATGTGCGAAGCTTCTCAACCAAGATTCCAGTCTAAACATAAGCTCTCACGTCCAAAATGAAATCCCCTATTTTTAACCCTTACAGATGTCATAGAATCTGTCATAATATGCCTAAAAATAGGCCTTCCATAATATGCCACTATGTGAGCATCTTTTGACACCTAATAAACCAATTTTCAAAGCACCGACAATGTGTAACAGCTATAGGAAAATATTAAATAAAAATAACTATTACGAGAAATATGCAAGGTTGAGACACCTCATTTCCAAACAAAAACAAGATTTCTTAGTTTGAATACAAGAAGCTCACATAATCGTAAACTTTTCAACCCATTGTATAAGTGTGTTAGGTCGTACTTAGAATTAAACTTTTTTAATAATCTTTATTGAGAAAGAAAAATTCTCATAAATTTGTTTAGACTTGACATTTTCAATAGAAAAGAATCCTTAATCCATTTCACATTATCCCAAATTTAAACATCAAAGTCAACAACAAAACCAAAAACAACATTTTTCAAGTAATAATAAAGAATGGAGTAAGTTTTTATATGGGAGGGAAGAGTATTAGAATGTTTCTACTCAATTGTGAAATATTATTTCCTTTTGTAATGATATCAAAAAGTCTTGATACCCTTATCCAACCAAAACCTTGTTAAGCATCCAAACACACAAGCAAGGGGATTATTTATATTCTTTAACTTCCACCATCTATACATAAAGTCTTGACATATATTGTTGAACCAAGAAAAAAATGTTTAATATAATAAGGTGTTTGATAGACTCTAAATCCTTTTATAAAGACCAAAAGATATTTTACCCAATCGAATGAACACTAAAAGGTGCCAAAAAAAAGTCTATAGGTTTAATCCCTTTCCAATAGGATTTCGCCTTTGGAGAACCTCTTAAAATAATATTCATAACCAGGACTTTCTAAGGTTCATTCCCATGAAATTCCATTAAAATGCACTTAACTACTAAGGAGATGCCCTAGAGTTCGTTCGAAAACATCCAAATTTCTTAAGAAATAAACATTGTTTGAAATAGCATGCCTTTTCTTGCAACTATTAAATTGAAAGAAAATATGAAACCATTCTTAATTAATCTTATGAGGAGAGTATTACAAATGTTTTGATCTATACACATTTCAATTGTATTTTAGCATAGCAGTAACACTAAGAAATGGGTGATATGGGTGATAGCACAATAGTGTGTCTCACTTTTTGGCTTAACTACCTAGGACACTCAAATCCACATTCTTAAAAAAAATTCACTTTCTATCATTTCTAACAAGAAAACCATCAAGAATTTGAAGACGATGTGAACTAATAATTTATGAAATTTCATGTATAGATTCTAAATATATATTTTTCAAAAATTAAAAAAAAATAATGTCTCATTTTTAAAACATTTCTTAATAACTTTCTATATTTTATAGTATTTTTAATAAGTGATATCATGTCATAATGCATCACTTTTTTAGAAAAGATAAATACATAACTTCTTAAAAAAATGTTTCTCATTTTTTTGACATTTTTTATACCTTGTTTTTTTAATACTTAATAGCATTTTTAATGAGTGTATACCATGGCACAACATTTTTTAGAAATAAGATAAATTCATAATTTCTTAAACATAGATCATTAACATTGGTATTTAAGGCATGCATATTTTTTGTGATATTATGCCATAACACGTTACATTTTTAGAAATAAGATAAATTCATAATTTCTTATACATAGATCATTAATAGGATATCTAGGGGATGCAATCATTTCTGTTTTTTGTTGCATATTTTATTTATTATTAATTTTTAATTCAAATGAGTTATAATTTAAAGCAATATAATGTCATAATGCATAATATTTTTGTATATATTCAAATTAATTTTTTTCTTGTTGAAATAAAGACATCAATACAAAGGGTGCATGTATTTTTAGCATTTTTCTACCTTTTTATTTTTCCACATGCATTGAACAAAGACCTTTATGTTTAGCTCCTCTATCAATTGGTCCATTGGATAGAAACTTAGGTGGCCATCGACCATTCTGAGCTTTGTTCCTCTTCTTGTCTCTCTATTGATTCAATGCCCTGAGGTGGGTGGGAGGAGATAGAGGGGCCCAAGTGCAAGCCATGCATTCTACGGTTGGTAATCCAACATAGAGGATAGACTCGATAGAAATAGAAATTAAATATAATAATTGAATAAAATATATGGGTAAGTGCAAGATAATGGGTCTGCCTTTTGGCTAGAAAGTGGCAACTTTTATCCTAAAAATTAGAATTTGTTACACTTGGGGTAAAGATTTGAAGCACTTCTAGATAGAATATCAACATAGTGTAAAAATATTAAATGTAGGATTACGTTTCTAGTTTTCAAATATGCAATTTATTCTAATACCTAGATGATAAAACTTAGTTAAGTGAAGGATGTACAAAAGTGACCTTTTTAAAAGAGTATGTTGGAGGCCAAAACATCCATGTGTACGACCCAAAAAAAGTAGTAAATGAAAGTATTTCCAATATCTTTTTGTGGATAGATGCATATGATGTTAAAGTTTGGTTTGGATTTTTTTTGTAATTTTTTAATAAATATGTATTTTTTTTATTAATTTTTTACTGGGATTAAGTTGTAAATTTGAAAGCTCTCATGTAGGCCAACATAGTTTGATCTAAAATAAATGTAACATCAAATCTTTTGCTAGTGTATAGAGAATGATATCTAGATTGGTCACATATAATTTTTTTTAATAAAAATATTAGAAATTATTAAAAAAGATAATATATGTCCTTTCAAGTTTATGATAATTTATGTTTAAAAACTAATAAATAAATAGAAAATTAGGTTAAACATTAAAAAAAATTACATATTTGAAAATTTGACATTCAGATTTATAATGGGCTTTAATTTCATCAAATAATATTGAAAATAAAGTTGTCAGTCATATTGTTGAAATCAATTTTACTAATAGATGCTGCCATGACATTGTACTTGTAGGTCCAAGGATTAGGGTTAGATTTCCAACCCTAAAACCGAGGAAAAAATGTGGGTGAAGAAGGTTTAAATTTAAAGGTAATGGGTACCCGATATAAACAAATACCACTAAATTTATATCGGGTGTACACATTATGTGAATGGGTGTACCCATTATGAAAGCAATGAAAAATGACCATAGCATGGGAAAAATAAAAAGATATGCTTTTTAGTAATGGATACCCGTTACTAAACAGGTATCCACTTAGTTTTGAGACTCCAAACCATAACAGGTCTCCATTTCTTAATATCAAGTATACATTTTTTTGGAAATGGGTATCTATTCCTTGTGAAATTTTTTGCCCTCACATTTTTACACCTCAAAGTGCACCTGTTATCTTGCACTTACCCATATTACAAATTATGCTTTTCAAAAACTTGCTTTGAGGGCTAAAATATTCCATGATGACTCTATTTGATGGTCTCAACTAGCATTGCTTAACAAGTTTCTGGCTTGATCTAACAATGTTTTGTTCAACCTTTCAACCACTCCATTCTATGGTAGTGTGTAAGGTGTTGTCCTTTGCCTAACAATACCAACACAATTATAAAATTCCTCAAACTTTTTAGAGAAAAACTCCCCACCATTATATGACCTTAACACTAATTTTCTTATCAGTCCAATTCTTTAGAACTTAGAGGTGGTTTAAACTCCTTAAACTTCTGATAACCCTCACTTTTTCCAAAGAAAATATACCCAACCATGTCTAGAATAATCATCAATGAAAGAAAAATAGTATCAAGGCTTACCAATTGAGTGCACATCCATAGGACCAAAGGCATCATTATGAATTACTTCCAAAATCTCCATTGCTCTAGTGCTTCCTAAAGTAAGCCTTACCCTATTATGTTTTCCAAACACACAATGTTGACAAAATTCAAACGCAAGAATATTTTGAAAGACCATGCATATTATTTTTACTCACCAAGGTTTTCAAACTTTTTTCTCCTATGTGACCCAATCAGTGATGTGAAAACAACCTTTATTCAGGTTTATTAACATTGATTGAGCTACACAATGTTGATGCCTCCAACTTAAAGAGTGTTTGATGCCACACACCTTTAGCTAGCACCAAATTTCATCTAGCCAACCTATAACCTTTTTCATCAAAGGTAACATGCATTCCCAAGTTAACATCTTAGAAACAAAAATAAGATTCCTTACAAGACTTGAAATATGTAAAACATCAAAGAGCATTCTCACTTTCCCATCTATGAAATACACTTTCACCTTTCCTTGACCAACTATTTGACGAGAGCTATTATTACCAAGGAAAACTTATACTTCATCACACTCCTTATATTTAGAGTACCATTGTCTATGAGGAGTCATGTGGTATGATGCACCTGAGTCAATTAATAAAGAACCATCACCAATAATGTTAGAAAATACAAAATCACCACTGCTATACTCATCATAATCTGATGACTTATTAGAGGAATCACCTTATGTGACACTCCATTTGAGCTACTAGAAAACAAGCCCATTTTTTGTAACAACTTGATCTCTCTCACTTTATTTGTAATAGGGAAATGCAGTCAATTGACCATAATAATTTCCTTTAGTAAATCAATTTGAACTTCTCATATGCAACATCTAGGCTTCTTAAAGTTAAGATTAGTATCAAGATTAAGAATTTCATCACCAAGTTCCTATTGTTCAAGCGTTCATATCAGAGAATATCAAGCACATTGATCCCTTAGTCTAACATAAATCAAAATGACTCATAGGAGGTGCTAGGGTCATAGGATTATCCAACATGTATTTTGATTGCATAGTTGATGCAATCACAAAACAACTAAGATCTTTGACACCTAAAGAATTTGCACAAGCCACATGATCTTTGAGCATAATCATAGATCAAACAGTTTTTCCATCTACTAACATCATATATATATATATGAAACTCCTAGTACCGTATTGGGTCAAAAAATTGCAGATCCTCTCCTCTAGAAGCATGACCAAGAGTGATATAAACAAACAATGTATCTCAAGCAAGGAAAGTGATGCATCAACAAAGAGAGGGTGATTTTAGACCAACACATAGGATTAGGGAAAATCTTCTTCTTCTTCAGGCTCTACAAAACCTAGGTGGGTATTCCCTAAAGGTATTAATATATAGTAACAAATTTGAACATGGATTTCATTTCCATTCCCTAATGGCAATCAAAAACAAGCCTACTAGACCTCATTAACAGTAGATTACAAAAAAGCATATTAGTGCACCCAAAATATAACTAGTTTACATCACCAAAGATGAATCCCCTTAAGTCACTTACACAATTATATCTTCCATACTCATCATCGCAACCTCTAAATATCTATTTGGCATGAGCTCACTAGAAATATGCACTTTCAAAACAATGAACTGTAATTATTGGTTGATCTCCTACATGCACAAACCTCTAAATATCTATCTGACACAAGATCACTAGAGATATACAAAATTAATAATATTGATTTGTGTATGCAGGTAGAGAAGGAACCTAAACTATAGGTGAAATATGTTTTCATTTTAGGGACATGATTGACCATGAACTTCCAAGACCAATGCCTATCCAATGGGTAATAGAGTCATAGTTTTCCAAGAGGAACAACAAATTGAAAATACAAAGGAATATGAACCATGCATATACATACATCAAAGATATGGTATCAAATAACATAGCATACTTAATAATCCATCCCCATACTATAGAAATCCATATGAAATATAGAAATGACCATTACAAGAGCCTTGCAATGAATTAAAATGTTTTGGAATTTATCAAATATCTATTACAATCATACCAGCAAATGTAGTAAGAGGAAATCCACAGTTGCAATTGAAGGTTTCCCTAAAGATCTACAAATAGTCATGGAGACAATATGCTACAAACACCATTTACAATATTAACCTCCTTATGATTTACAAAATGTTTTGCTCCAAATGGGTTGGAATAGCAAGAGTTAAAACCCTAAATGATTCTCGAATGTTACAGGCATGTGGAAGAGAAGAAATGATCAACCTGTTGAAATAATAACAACCTTGTATTTATAACATTTCAATTTCTAGCTCCTTAGTCGCTTGCGAGAATTTGATGTACTTTGGTAGGTCATGGCAATGAATGCAATTTGCATTTGAAATGTTTCTCGCTCAAAATGATTGTTCTAAAACTTGCATGGAGGAAATTGGTAAGAGAAACTCAACCACCACATTCATGGTGATCATATATTTTTTCATCATCCACCATTGAAAATTGTAATTGGAATTGCACCCTTCAAATGAGCATTGTTGTTTGGGTGGGACAAATACATTTGAGAAGTTGCAGGGGTCAAATTGGGTCATTAATGGTGACCTACGAAGATGTTGGAGTGTTCTAGGGTGTATCATAGGAGTTTAGAGAAATTGTAGAAATTTGATGTGAAATAGGATATGAGAACCAGACATAAGGAGTGGAAGGAATGAAGTCCTAAAGGATGGGAAAGTTCCACAAATGGAAGAAAGTGAAATGATTTGGTCAATAGGAAAAATGTGGGAATTCATTATGGGACCGGAGGAAAGGATGGAAGAGATGCAGGGAAATCTTGTGGAACTAAAGCTAGGAACTAGAGTTTGAAGTGAAGGGAAATGAAGGGGGCCATACTATGAGAGTAGGGGAGAAGAGAACTAGATGTGGGGAGTGGAGGGGTCAATGGATGAGATCTGGAAGTGAGGATACTTCCTGCAAAAGGGTTCAGGAAAATTGTAGAAAAGGGAAGGGGATTCAGAGGTGGAAATGTCTCTGATTCCAAGAGGAGACTCTGCAAACAAGAAGGAAGGCGAAAGGAAGAAATGTAGAGGAAGACTATGAAATAGGATGGGAGAAGTAGATATAGGATAGGAGGTGAACATATCTAGTCTGGAAGGGAAATTCCACAAAGTAGAGGAAAAGGAAGCAGAAGGTAGGAATAGGGATTTGTGGAAAAAGGAAGGGGATGAGAGGATAGGATATGAGAGCATGAAATGTGAAGTCTAGTAGCCAAGAAGGATTCTACAAACTAGACAAAAAAGGTTAAGTGAAAAAGAATAAGGGCTTGATAAAAGCAAGTGGGACTTTTATGTGGAATACGGGGTGGATTCAAGATAATGAATGGCCATAATGCATCTGGTAGTAGGTCAAAAACCCAAAAAATAGAAGAAACAAAGGAAATACATGAAGTGAAGGATCCAATGAAGTTTGGTGTAAATTTGGTGTGGGAAAGGAGGAAGGAATCAAATGGAACATAAAGGGATCATGTTTGGTAGCACCCAGAAAGTCTACAAATTCACATAAACACTAGAAAAAGACTTAGAAATTCCCAGACTTAGAATATTTTTGAATTTTTTGCAAATTCAACATATGAGGGGGACATGGTGATGGAAAAAGGTAATTCCAAGGAAAGATTTGACCAAGTGAGGGGCCATTAGAGGATTTCTTAGATTAGTTATCGATGATGGACAAAATAGGGGAAGTACACAAAATGGGAAAGGACTTAGGATTTTGCAAATTTTAAATTGTGTCCCAACACCACCATGTTGCTCAACATAAATGAGAACATTTTCCAATTCCACTAAGCACCTACAAGCATAAAAGGAAGGGGTCTCACCACAAGATGACATTGTCATGGACCAACCAATGGCACATCACCAAGATCTCAGAAAACCTAACAACCTTTGAGAATTGTGGGAGTTATTTGATTAAGATCTCATTAATGTCTCTCAAGCCTCCTTGTAATACATAAGGACATCACAATGTATAAATAATGAATATCACAATGTATAAATAATGAATGTCACAATGAATCATCAAGCTTTGTTAGTAATAAGCATTAAGTTCTATTGTGTAAATCATTTGGTTTTTCAAATTAAAAACATATCATAGATCATGGGTTTAGCTCTTAGAGCACTTAACATTTTTTTCTCTCAAGTCACTTGAGCTCATACATTTGAAGGTTCATACAACACCCATTATAACTATAGTGCTAGGCTTAATGAAAGCATAGGGCCATAAGCCCACCCCTTAAATTTTTAGTAAATAACATAAATAATCTTAGGTTATGGATTGGTGCTCAACATACAATATTTTCATGAAACAACTATAGATGCTGAAAATGAAAAACTAATGAATCCACAAACATAATCACAATGTTTCCAACATCAATTAATGAAGTTTCTCCTAAATGAACACAAATGCAAAAATGAAATACTAAACTATGAAAAACCAAACATAAGCATTCAAAAAGAACAATAACTCCATTGTTTTCCTATCATCAAGATCTTAGATTTCACATTTGATGCTCTCAGATTTTTATTAGCACAAATGCAACAAGAAGCTATGATGAACGGATGAAAAGTTGTGATCCAAATCCAATCCCCCTTCACGGTTCAAAAAGAGAGGGTTTATATAGATTTTTGGGAGAAGAGAAGTTGGGAAAAGTTTCCATTTGCAACGTAAGATCGTTTGAAGTTAAGTGATGAGGATTAGAGAAAGTTTCCATTATGAAGAGGAGATAGAAAATAGAAATGTCAAGGAGAGAGAGAGAGAGAGAGAGAGAGAGAGAGAGAGAGAGAGAGAGAGAGAGAGAGAGAGAGAGAGAGATGGCAAGTTTATTTAATTAATTAAAATAAGATTTTAATTAATTTGTGGCATATATAAATAATTAAATAAATAATAAATATTTATTTTATTATAGGATGAAAAGTTGGATAAAATTAAATAAATATAAATATTTATTTAATTTGGAGGAAAGATTAGGAGAAGGATAATTAAATAAATTTAATTATCTATTTAATTTAGAAGAAAGAATCTAGGGCAATTTTTAGTGTCTACATTTTGCCCCTCTTTGAGACAATGCATCCTGTCACATTGTTTCAAAGAAAAAGAAGAATTGATTAACTGATACATGCCCCAGGGATATCCTGATAAGGATGATATGCCCCCTCGAGAGATTGATCGGACAAGCTATGATAAGATTAATCTCTCGATAGATCACCAGGAGAGGATTTGATAATTGATATTGCCCGAGTGATTAAACAGAGATGCACATTTGATGAAAATGCACAACTGATAAGCAAAGATGTATTTTTGATGAAAATGCACAAATGATAGGTGTAACTAAACAATTGATGGAAAGGCTCAGCATAGCCAGGTTGATAAGTTGATTAAGGTGGTTGAGATTGATGCTAGCGCAAAACAATGATTGATTAACAGATTGAGTGATCAGGGAGCATTGGAGTCCCATGCTAAAAGCAAGTTGATTGATTTGGTATTTGGATTAGAAGACAAGTATCAGTTGGATAAAGTGATTAATTGTTCCTTGAGATAAGGAGCATGAAGAAAAATGAAATGATGAAGGAAAATGGATGATGGAAGAAATGACGCATGAAAAAGGGATATGAAGGAAATGAAGGTGATGAAAATTCTTGTGCATTACATAGTGCTTTATCATCATAGAGCTTATTATGTCCAAATTAGTATAAGCATCTAGATAACATGAATGTCTAGACGACCTGAATACTGTTTGCATTTTTATTTAGCAATAAAGTATAAGCATCTAGGTATAAGGACCTTAGATGACCTGAATACTTATTGCATGGAAGACACTAACAAACAAGGAATGCTCTCATCCACACTAGACTCATAGGTCCTCGATGATTATAGACAACCATGTCTTAAGACGAGTCATCCTGTGAATAAGGAACAATCTACAGACAACAAACAAGTGAACATGCCCCATCCTCGCCTCTCTAGTCCAAGACATCCTCGAGAAGCTAAAAGATATGCCACCAAAGATAAAATCATAAAACAATCAAAGACCGACAAACAAATAGGCATCATGCTTCAATGTAGAATTGAGTCTTGTCACAGTTTATGCATTTGGTTGGATTTGAAAGATGGATTGATAGGTATTTTGCAATGCCTGCTTAATTGTCAATCTTGGTGTGTTTTGATTTTGTTGAAGTTCAGCGCTGTGTGGCAATTTGAAAGTATCACTGTTTTGGAATTTGTTTTGAATATTTGATTTTTTTTTGGATTTTTTTGGAATATTTGATTTTTTAGGATTTTTAGAATATTTGATTTTTTGGGATTTTTGGAATATTTGATTTTTTTTGTGTTTTTTGGAATTTTTTATTTTTTTGTGTTTTTTAGAATTTTACGAAAGAATGAGATGAATTGTGAATGAGCAGACAGATAGTGAGGATAGTTTTTCTAACTGTGAGATGCTAAGTATTGCAACCCATAGCTAAGGTCGAGGAAATGCCCCAGTGAGAGAAAGGACCAACTTAGTATGCATGGAGAAGCGAGCAGGCGAGGGGAATGCTGAACAATTCACAAGCTATGGTGAGTTTGAAAAGGTTATTATGAAGTGGAGGGTGAATGGGATGGAAAGATCAAGTGGAGCTCTAAAGGAAAGAGGAGCGAAGCCTCTACACATGTCATCAATTTCTTGATTTTCACCATGGCACTTGCTCAAGGCACCACCGAAGTGGTTTTCACCATTGAATGAATTCATTTCTCTTTACTTATTTTTTTTGTATTTTTTCAAGACCTTTTAAAAAGAGTGTACTCTCTAAAGTACTCGGGTATAAAACTTGTGAATATGCATACTATTGATGGGATCACTGAGCACTTCACCTTCTGGAGTAGATAACTGGTATGCCCCTGATCCATACACAATAGTGATAACATATGGGCCCAATCAGTTAGGCTGAAATTTACCCTTCTTTTCTCTGTCTTGTTGATTGCAAGGATTTTCATGAAGGACAAGATCCCTAATCTCAAATGTGTGTGGTTTCACTTTATGGTTATAACTTTAGCACGTCCGCTGCTGGTATCCTCTGAGATGATTGAAAGCAATTTGTCTTCGTTCATCCAACAGTTCCAATTCCTGCAAACGAGAAACTCGGTAGTCTTCATCACTGGTTTGATTGCGCAAGGAGACCTGCAAAGAAGGTAATTCAACCTCGATGGGCAAGATGGCTTCATATCCATAGACAAGGGCATATGGGGTAGCACCTGTGGGAGTGCGGACACTCGTACGATAAGCCCATAAGGTAGGATTCAGTTGAACATGCCAATCTCGACCAACTTCATTGACCGTCTTTTTAAGAATTTTGAGAATGGTCTTGTTAGAGGCCTCAGCCTGGCCATTACCTTGAGGGTAGTAAGGTGTAGAAAAATGATGTTGTCTATGGAATTGCTCACAGAGTTCACGGACATTCTAATTTTTGAACAGACAACCGTTATCTATGATAATGGATGAAGGAACACCATAACAGCAGATGATGTAGTTCAGTATGAAAGTGGCTATTTGTTTTCCAGTGATGTGTGTGAGGGGAACAACTTCAATCCATTTTGTGAAGTAGTTTGTGGCAACGAGAATGAACTTATGACCATTAGATAAAGGTGGATGGATCTTCCCCACAAGATCGAGTCCCCACTGATAAAAGGGCCATGGTGTAGTGAGTGGTTGCAATTTGTGTGCTAGAGCATGTATCAAGTCTGTATGTTTTTGACACGGCTTGCATTTTTTAACAAACTGATGAGCATCCTTTTCCATTGCAGGCTAATAATAACCCATACGCAAGAGTTTATTGGCTAGGGTAGGACCGCTAGAATGTGCCCCACATATACCTTCATGTATTTCTCATAAAGCAGTGTTGACTTCATCATGCTCAAGACATCGAAGTAAAGTACCATCTAGACCTCGGTGGTATAGGGTATCGGCTAAGATTACATAATGGTAGGCTTGACGGATAAAGGTTTTGTGAGATTTATTGGATAGGTCGGATGGCAAGATGTTATCATGAAGATAGGTATAAATATTCCCATACCATTGAGAATTAGGACCAACTATAAGACAACTCATTTCAGATTGAGGTACATTGTAAGCAGGTTGAAAAAGAGGTTCTACCAAGAACTCACAATAGGCAGCATTGCTTGGCATTTCCACAAGTGAACCAATTGTTGCCATTGCATCAATAGCTCTGTTGCTATCTTGAGGAATTTGCTCAAAAGAAATTGATGTGAAATAGGCCTTGAAATTATCCTCCATTCTTTTATAAGGCATCAATTTTTCCTCTTTTGTTTTATAGTCATCATTAACTTGTTTGATCACTAGCTGAGAGTCATCAAGCACACGTAACTCTAGGATTTTCCATTGCACAACCATACGGAGCCCAGAAAGTAATGCCTCATATTCTGCAATATTGTTGGTACATGGAAACTGTATCTTATAAGCTTTAGGTATACAACCTCCTTGCAGTGTAACAAAGAGAATGCTAGCACCAGAACCAATTTGTGTGAAGGAGCCATCAAAATATAAAGTCCAAAGATGTGTAGATTCCATGTTGAAGATTGATTCATCAAGGAACTATGTAATAAGAGGATGGTCATCTGTCATAGGAGCATCGACAAGTTGATCTGCTATAGCTTGTCCTTTGATTGTTTTTCTTTCCACGTACTCAATATCAAACTCACTAAGAATCATAACCCATTTAGCCAATCGTCTTGTGAGTGTTGCTTTGTTCAGGAGGTACTTGAGAGGATCATTTTTTGTGATGAGCTTCGTCTGCTGTGTAAGCAGGTAATGTCATAGCTTTTGTGAGGCAAAAACTACGGCAAGACACGCTCTTTTGATAGAAGTGTAATTGAGCTCATATCCCACTAGAGTACGATTGATGTAATATATTGCACATTCCCTTCCTTCAGAGTCATGTTGTGCCAAAAGTGCCCCCAGTGTTGTGGTAGTTGTGGATATATAAAGGAGTAAAGGCTTGTCATCTGTAGGAGGCACCAGTACTGGTGGTGTTATCAAATATTCTTTGATTTTCTAAAAATCTTGTTCACACTTGTCATCCCATCTAAATGGAACATTCTTGCATAGTAGATGCTAACACTAGTAGAATTTTGGAAAATAAATGACTAGGTGACTAAAACTTTTAGTCACAACAACTAAAAATGACTAAATTCTAATTAGTTTTTAAAACATAGCTATAAATGACTAAATAATTAGTCACAATGCAAAAATAGTAGTTCTTGCTCTCACATAAACTCTCTTTGACCTTGGGACTTCAAAAAGTTATTTATTCTATTAATAAAAGATTGCAAGGCCTGCAGTGTTCCCGCCCATGAGAATGCTTCCCATTTTCCTACGCAGAGTCAAAAGGCATTTCCAGATTTGAAGTCTCTGAAAGTGAAGAGCAGAAATTGTCATGGCATAGAGCCGAGGATATTCTGTTAATCAAAGGTCCTGGCGCAACTGATCATCTGGTGTAGTTCTTGTCTACCGAGTTCACTTACATGTGCTTACATGACAAGAGTGATAATACAAGGGAAAATGAGTTGAGAATATCCTATTGCAATTCAAGCCTTTCAGGATTTTGGATCATCAACAACTACTGTCCAATGTCGTCAATGTCCAAAATGAGCAAGGGATAGATTGTTGATCAAATCACCAGTGATAAGCAACTCTACAATGCCCTGAGTTACCAGTAGCTGCAATGTATACTTCAATTCTGCCATGCAGTTAACGTCTACAGAGACTTTATTGAAGTTAGGCTGGAAATCGATAATGTTGGATGCGATGTGATTCGACTGCATCAGCCACACAAGTCAATTCCAACAAAACTTGAAGATGAGTGGTACTTTCTAGAAAAGATATGTATAAGTATTGGGCCTCATGTTGAATCCCATGTCTACTCTATTTCTATTATATCCAACAATTTACATGAATTATAGAGGGATATACACATTGTGTATCCAAAAACAAGATCATATTTGCAAGATTTATTGAGGGAGATAAGGTGTATATAACAAAATTGAGGTTTATCAATAGACATTTGGGGTGATTTAAGTTTACAGCAATGTATGTCAAGGAGGTCTGTCTGGAGGGTTTCAAGTCCTATGCAACGAGGACAGTCGTTTCTAATTTTGATCCCTTTTTTGATACTAAAACTGGTCTGAATGGATTAGGGAAATGGAATATATTGGACTCAATCTGTTTCATGCTTGGAATTACCAATTTACAGTAGGTCAGGGCTTCAAATTTGCAGGGGCTGGTGTACAAGCAAGTGCAGGCCGGAGTGACAAAGGCCATTGTTTCTATTGTTTTTGATAATTCTGATTGCAGTTGCGGTCCCATTGGATATGAAGAAAACACGGAGATCACTGTAACTCGATAGGTATTTAGCCATTTCATTTTCTTTCAGCTCCTTTAATTTCAAAATAATCCTCAAACAGTTTGTGCTATAATATTCAAGTTTTCTTTCAGTGGGTTTGGTCAAAAAATTTGTTTTCTTAGCTAGGGGTATCTGTTGCCTCAAATTCACCCTAGAATTGTACCCAGACTTGTTTTTTAAATATGTTGCACACATAGTTGGATACTGAATTTAATCCAATTTTGAACACTTAACATATCTTCTTCAGATTTGAGTATTCAACACCCAAAGTTGGATGCAATATTTTGCTCACTATGAACACTTAATATGCCTTTTGTGGGTTTCACTAAGTTATATTCAGACTTGGACGTAGCATTTAACCCAATTTGAATGTTGAACATGCTTACTACAGTTTTAGAAATGTATTACCTTAACGTCAATGTGGTATTATACCCAATTCAATGCTTAAACATGTCTCCTTTAGATCTTAGATTATGTAATTTGGTTTAAAGTAATTGGCTTGTATGTTGTGCTCCATGTTCCTGCTATTTGCATAGGATTCTCTCCTAACATAAATAACCAGGACATTAAGCACAACTTGATTTTACATGTGCAAATGCAACTTGTACAAGACTCATGGGTTGAGTTTGGGTGATTGTGTGTGGTTTTTCAATGAGTTTCTTCTACCAAAACCTGGAAAAACTCAAATTCATACTTAAAAGTCTTGAGCACAGACTTGCCTGAGGCCAGAATATAGAACAGCAGCACCAGATTAGTTATGCCCTTCTTGCTCATTGGAGTAGCAAATGGGTTCCATTAGAAGAGAGATTTCAAGCAAGAAATGTTAAAACTGCAACTCAATTCTCATAGAAAAGAGAAACATTTTTATAGGTGGTATGTGTTGACATCTTCCAAAGATCTATAAACATTGGTAACATTCAATGCATTGACATATTCTTTAAGATCTGCAAATAGTGGTTAGAATCATTATGTTACTATATTCTTGAAATTTTAAGCTTTGTTTCCTTTAAATTTCTGTATATTTGATAATAGTCACCTTTTGCCATGTTTGCTTGAATAATGTGCAATCTTAGTGCAATGGAAAGAATTAAATGTAGGTCACACTTTCACAAATATTCCCACTTGCCATTAGATTGCTACCTCTTGAAATACTAGAAAGTTCTATTCTAACTAGTACAATAAATGCTCTTCGTCTTGTGTTTTGGGTTTCTTTTGGTGGCTTTGATGAATTCCTTAGTTTTTCGTAGTTCATTCATTGAATGAATTGAGCAGAAATAATGGCAGTGTCATATTTTTTTTGGATTTGTGAAGTCTTGGTACTGCAAAGTGCACTGCTGCACCATTTATATTTGCTTTTAGGATGTTAAGCCTATTAAAGGAAGATCCCTCAAAGATCAAATTACACCAAAATCATGTTAAAGTCATTGCCTTCACCATAATAATTAATAATATTAATATTTTGACCTTGGTGTAGTCCAGGAGTAACATTTGAAGGCACATTAAGGAAAACACAATGACAAGGACAATTGTCATATGTTAAACCAAAGGGAAAAGCAAAACAATGAATCGGTCATTAAGAAGATTATGGTAGACCTCTTTACAATGCACAATCAAGTCAAATGATAAAGGGACAAACCTATGGTAATGAAGTTTTTATGTTTATGGATGAGTTTCAAAAGTAAATAACAGTCCACAAAGGAACACATTTCAATATGGACATTTAAAGGTGAAGTACATCAGATATATACAATGCAATATCATAGGTACAATTAACAAGGTATGAATGAGAAAGAAGTTTTCAGTAGATTGTCTCATGAACCTTGAAGCAATAGTAGGGTAGTCACCTCAAGATTTAAGTAAACCTATGGTCAGCACTCTCTTTTCCATTTTGAATTTTATTCCCAATTTCATCCATAAAGAACTTTCTCAGCCCATAAAGAAAGCCTCTCAAGTTTTCTATTTGCATTTTGCTTTGAAGAAACGTGCAATAATCGAGGAACTTCACAAGAAACAAGAGCAGGCAAGTCATGTAGATAGTTTTCTCCTATGTAAGAGGAGAACCATTGATTCCAGAAAAGGCAAATTTTGGAAAAGAACCTGTGTAGTTTTAATTCAGGATTTTGTGAGGTTTAGAATATCTTAGTACAACATAATAGTATTTCCCATTATATGCCCCATAGTTAGCACAACTTGTATGTTTGTGCTATTTTCAATATTCTTGAGATGATTTACTATGTCTGATTTTGGTCTCGATATGGTGCCATCATCCTTACTATTTTTGTCATGTATAATTATTGGATCGAAGCTAGCTCATTTAGATTATAACTGAGTGGCATCAATAAGATTGATTTGCTTATGCATAGAATGCAAGATTTGTACTTGATAGTCTAGCAGTGTTAATTCATTTTGAATTTGTTTCAAAGTATTGAAACTTTTTTATCAATACAGGTGAAGGAATGGCTCCAAAGTATTGGAATTAGGGAGAAGACAAATGAAGTGGTTGAAGGGCATGATGAATATGAGCATGATGATGACCTGGTATACTCACACCAGGAGGAAATTCATACAAGCAAAAGCAGGTGCTTTAGCTTCTATTTTTGCTTAGACATCTTTTAATTTGTTTTATATTTTTTACCATTAAGATGACTTTCCAAGGTTTATGTTTTAGGCATGTTTGCTACAAGACTTGATTAAGTATATGAGTAAGTTGGGAAAAATATAAAAATCAGATGCTTAAATGACTCTTCTAGCCTTGGGGTTATTTTTTGAAAGAATTGGGTAATGTCTGTAGCACGTTAATGTAAAGATAGTCATTTTGTATAAAACATGACAGGAAAATATGAATATTATTTTTACAAGGAGAACTGATATTTGCAAAAGATGTTGACATTGCTAGTTTTAAATTATGATGAATGAGTAAGAATGAATGATTTATATCAACTAACCTCCAATGTAAAGTATTGCCAACATCCTACAAATTTGTTAGCCTAAAATTTAATTGCAAAACCCACATCTTGCTATGTTGTACACTTTTCATTTGGCATTATACCCCCTTTTTTGTGCATTTTTGTTTGGAAAATCATCTGTTACCAAAAATTCACAACATTATGAAGTTGTTACTTGTGAGGCATGCTACTTATTTGTGTCATGGGATAGGAAATTCATTTTGACTTGTTATTGTGTTCTGCATCCTTTATGTTTACTCCATCCTCCTCATATGTGCCTTGTGATAGGGGATTCTTTTGGCCTTTTTATTGTGTTTTACATCCTTAATGTTTTCTCCACCCTCCCCCATACATGTTACATGGGCGTGTTGTGCTTAATTGCCACTCAAGGCGATCGTTTTGTGTTTGAAATATTTTTTCTTTCACAGAATTTCAAGGCTACATGGACATGACAGATTGGCACTTTTTGGCATAGAGGTGTTCCTATGAATGCAACATTGCCAGTCATTTAATCGGCATTGGGACGCTTAGAGTCTATTGTGGATAAAGCTAAGTCTGCAATGCAAGGATACCTCAATCATTTTCTGCACAATCTGGATATTGTGAATTCTAAGGAGATAAATTTAGTCACTTTTCTCCTGTGACACCAAATTTTTATCTGTTCTATTTTATTTCTACTTTTAGAAATGGACATATAATTGGTAAACTTGAAAACTTGGAGCTTTGATATGGTTACATGTTTTCTTTCATTAGCATGCATTACATCAATTTTGGTGCGGTGCTCATAGATGTAACAGTGATTTATCATCTAGGACTTTGATTTAGCTATACATTGATAAGTTTGATCACTGTATGTAGTTGTAAAGTTCATTTGAGCTGAAAAAAATGTGCTTCTGTGTTGTTTGAAATTCTCCCTTGAGTGGGTTACTTGATAAAGAACCTAACAAATTGTATGTGTTGCTCACATGTTAAAAATCTACACATGTATTGACATATGGGTTTTCTAGTGATTGTAGATAGGTCCTTATATCAAAAATCATTTTCATTCGTTTAAGTTGTTGCACAAATTGATGTTGAAAAACGTTTGGGGAAGACAATGCCCATTGTCCTGTGGGATAAGCTTGTTGTTGAGGTTTATTTCTTGTGGCTGAAGCATGACATCCACTAATATCTAGATGATGCTTTTTTTAATATGATTTGCCTTTTTTATTGTGGATCACAGACTTATTTTGCTAGTTCCAACTTTGTTGGCATTTAGTTTATTGTACCAGTGTTTTTAAAGCAATTTCTAGGTCTATGGCAATCTATTTTACTTTTTGCAGACTGCATTGTTAGGTTAGCCAGTATTAGAGCAATCAATCTCCAATCATGTGTTGTTATCATGGTGCTAACCCTATTTTGATTGGTCTTGGGTATCAAATCTCCTCTAAGACTGGTCTATTTTGTTTGTGCAAAAGGTTGGGATAGTGTATTTGCTTGAGGCTTTGAAGTGACCCTTGTTATGCATCAACACGAGTCCCTCCAAGACCTTCACAACATCTTTATAGAAAGCTCTGAGGACCAACATTTCATGCTAGACTAGCTTCATTTCATTGTTCTATACCAACCCCTCATCCAACTCCTTTTTCCCAGATGGGTTATCTTCCTTAGAAGAGGGCCTTGCAACCACCTTGACAACTTTTTTTGTTTCAGTGCTTAAGACCTCCATATCTCCAAATTAAGTATGAAGTAGGAGGCAGAGGAACCAAATTCTATGCTTTGTATTAGGGACTACAACTGCAAGTTACAACTTAGAAAGTCTTCTTGAATAGAAGCCTTCAAATGTGGGTGCCTAGAAACCCCTACACCATTATCATGTAATATTGCCTTGACAACCCTAATGCTGCCATATTAGTGCAAGTAAATATGGAATGCAATTATCTGTTAGACACTTGATCACGCACCTTATAGCCCTACCTTATATGTGTTATGGTGTCAAACAACAGACATACCGCCGACAACAACAACACACATTTTGCAAACAGGAACCACACTTCTACCATATGCCTCACCCTAGATACAATTAAGAAGAGCCACCACATTCGTATCTTAAAACAAGACTCCCATGTGTACTTACGAAATGCTGGCAATATTGCCTAATAACACATGGGTGAGCTATAACTATTTCCTTTGCCATCTTTGATAATAATGCACATCATATTTAAACCATATGGTCCAAGAGGGAAGAATAAGGCTACTAAGGTTTAAAAGTTATTTAGGTTTGTCCATGCAGATGGGAGGCCATTGTATAAGGCTGTAATTGGTTATTGATCTGTACCACAATAGTCAAGTGATTTGCCACCACATCTTTGTGACAATGAGACAACAATACTTCCTTAAACTGTTGAAGAAGAGAAAGGGCCTCCTCCAAGAACCTCTTGAGTTGCCAGTTAGGACAAGTACCCTTTTAAAGTGAATTAATCACAAAGAGAATCACCTTCAACAACAAGTTGTTGCACTCTAATAGAGGATGCTAAAGCCATCAATGCAACCACGCCTGCCCATTCTACATCATTATTATTTTAAATTTTTTGACCTAGAAATAACAAACCACCTAAAACAAAGTTGCCATCTTCCTTGTGGATGACAATCCCCATGCCCGCACTTCTTAGATTACCTTAGGAAGTTCCATTAGAATTCAATTTTATATAACTAGGTGGAGGCGAGACTCCGATCCTTCTTTTTACCAACTTGATCAATCTGTTTGCCTCTTAAAAGGCAAGAAGAAACTTTATAACTATCAAGTTTTGAACCTCTTAACCCTTGAACTGGTGTTGGCATATTAAAAATATTGATAAAATACCTAGAATTCAAATTCATAACATATTTTTGATGAGTAGATCTTATTTAGAAGATTCTTACACTTTCTATTTGTTAAGTTCCAGTGATTTATTTGTATCTTTATCAAAATTGGGCCTCATCCAAGACATGCAGCTATGTTTATCACTATATTAAAATTGTGGATATTGATATTGCTTGGTATTTCTTTGTTGTTGTCACTTACAAATCTAGTTTCTCATTTCATTCAACTGCTTTTTCTCACTTACAAATCTAGTTTTTCATTTCATCCGGCTGCTTTTTCTCATTTAGAGTCTATTTTCTGTATAAGTTAAGATTACTGTAATCTTTATTGTTATTTTAATTTCATCTGAATAGCTTATATAACTATTAACAAAAGACACTAGTCTTAATATGCTTCTAAGTAATATTTATAATAATTTATTGGCAAGTTTGTTTTTAGATTAGAAATAGCTTGTATGTTCCTTTTAGTTGTAGACCTTCAAAATGTTATGCCATTTGGTTTTTGTGTATATTCAGTCCAACAACTTTTTAGGATGATAGTTTCCAGCACAATAAGAGTGTCTGAATTACAGGTGTGCAAGTTCTTAGAAGTTTCCAAACTTTCCTTTCTACTAGAGTATGGGAGAAAATTAGCTTTTCCCCATTGTTTAGTGAGAGTCAACATTTAAGGTGTCATTTGTGATGTGAAGCCAATGAGATACTTTCGTAAGGCCTCGTAGTTTTTCTACTTAAAGTAATCTCTAATGCATGAACAAACACAGATCTTGTTTCAAGGTGTAGCATCTATATGTAGGGAATTGTTGATTCTTTGTTTTACACTATTTGTCTATAAAATTTATGTGACTTATTTGTTCAATTGTTGATGCAGAGTTGTGATTTATTTAAGGAATGATATAATAATCTACCCTGAGAATTATCCATAGTTATTGTTGTTACAGGGGGAACATTGTAAATAATTCAAATTGCCTTGATTTATTTTTCTGTATTTCATGGTCACAATTCACTCAATTATTAAATAATATTTAGTTCTTATTGGCTATAGCTCATTTCATTTTTCATTACTTGATAGATGTCTAGTTGATATTTGTGTTAATTTTAGTTTCCTGTATTTGTTTACAAATTTATAGAGTAATCATTTGGAACTAAATTTTGATGACTCTCCTCATTGGAACGCCTTTCCAATACCTGAAGAAGTTACATTTGAACATGGATGGCATAATTGTAGCTGTCTCCATGCAATTTCTAAAGGTTAGGGTAAACTAACTACATCTCTTAGGTATTATTCTGGGAATGAATACCAGACTTACTTGAAACTGTCCAGAATACCTGAGATGGTAAATGACTCATTGACTTATGTCTTCTTTTCAAAGCTCTTCAATTTTGTACTCTTATCAGTTCAGATTTTATAAAATAAACTAAAAATATCTATGCTTGTTTCATAACCAAGTGAATGTCTTTAAGTATAAGTGCTTGTTTCAGAAAGCCAATGTTAGTGATATTTTATTATTTTCAGGTTCTTTCAATTATACAGGAAGTGAAGGTTTGTGGGCCTGTAGAGATTGAGTTTTCTCAGAGGGATGAGGCCTCAAAAACTTTACTGCTTCCTTGGTTTCCTGAAATATATTAGGAAATTGACTTAGTGGCAAAAGGAGGTTGGCATGTTGATTTTGAAAATTTTGGTTATCTGTTACTGTGATATCATTGAACTTGACACATCTTTTTAGGTGAGGTAGGTTGAAATGGATCAATTTTTAATTTTTGCAGGTTGTGGGGGAACACAAAAAGACTATCTGTTGTATTCATCTGATAGCAATGTTGCACCTGTAAATGTAATGGGTGTGGTGCATTCGGGAAGACCTGGTACAGCAATCATAAAAGTTGTAGCAATCGTTGACTTACTGAATTATGATGAGGTATAGTTTACAAAACGGTTATGCATGTTTAATGCTGGTGAACATGATTGAAATCATACTTATTGTATGGTTCTACTTCTAATTTTGTGGTTCTACAGATAATGAATGAGGTGTAAGGATTTCTCAATTTGGAAACCATGTATGTTGCAGTGTGGAGCTTATTTGTATTCAATATATTTTGGACATAAATGATTCATTTCACATGCACAATGAGAAATTAGTGTTGCAATCCCTCTTTGCAATTTCCTAGTTCTAATGTTCTGATGTATTTGTGCCTTAATATTTGATACAAATATGTATCTTCTCACTGATTCCAAACTTCATTTTCTTTGCCTGATAGCTTCTAAAGTTTATTCTCATTTTGATCTGTGAGATAGGACCGAAATTTTGTGCATTCCATGAGATGAAATCTCTTTGAGGCATTCTGCCAAACAGTTCACATGCCTTGTCAATGCTTCCACATTTTGCATACATGTCTACCAGGGCAGTTGAAACTACAACATTTGACAAAATTCCTCTATTCATTACTTTTTGATGGACATCCATACCTTGTTCCAATGCTCCCATTTTGGCGCAGGCAAGAAGGATGCTGGCAAAGGTTGTGGAATTTGGCTTTACACCAATCAATTACATTTTCTTTAAAATTTCTAAAGCCTTTTCAACAAATCCATTTTGTGCATATCTTGCAATCATTCTATTCCATGAGATGACATTTCTTTGAGGCATTCTATCAAACAGTTTTTGTGCCTTGTCTATGCTTCCACATTTTGCATTCATGTCTACCAGATCATTTCCAACTATAATATCTGAAAAAAAGCTCCCTTCCATTATGTTTTGATGGATGTCCATACCCTATTCCAAAGCTCCCATTTTGACACAGGCAGGGAGGATGCTGGCAAAGGTTGTGGAATTTGGCTTTACACCAGCTAATTGCATTTGCTTTAAAATTTCTAAAGTCTTTTCAACAAATCCATTTTGTGCATATCCTGCAATCATTGCAGTCCATGAGACCACATTTCTTTGAGGCATTCTGTCAAACAATTCACGTGCCTTGTCTAGTATGCTTCCACATTTTGCATACATGTCTAACAAGGCAATTGCAACTACAACATTTGACAAAATTCCTCTATTCTTTATGTCTTGATGGATGTCCATACCCTATTCCAAAGTTCCATTTTGACACAAGTAGGGAGGATGCTAGCAAAGGTTGTGGAATTCGGCTTTACACCTGCTAATTGCATTTGCTTGAAAGTTTGTAAAGCCTTTCCAACAAATCCATTTTGTGCATATCTAGCAATAATTGCAGTCTAAGAGATGACATCTCTTTGAGTCATTCGTCTAATTGTAATATCTGACAAAAATCCCCCTTCCCACTCACCCACACGGTCTTTGGTTGGTCTCTGAGAGAATGCGGGGAGAAAAGTAAGTCCACCGCTCTCCTGCACCACATTCAGGGTTTGCTTGTAGGGATGCGGTGCTCACTTAGACTGCCTCCTGCAAGCCCGCAGATAAACTTGAGAGTCCCTACGGTGATGCGTTGTTTCTTGGGAGTAGAAAAGCATGGAATTGAATTCTGTGAAGGATGCATATTTGTCAAATAAGTTTATATTGAGGTTCTGTGTAAATTAAATTTAGAGCTGAGTAATGAGGCTAATAAAGCTTCCAGAGCCTCCTAGCACTTCAACAGGAATGCCTGAAATTTTTGACAATGACATGTCGAGTGTTGTGAGAAGGGCTATCATTATTGGAAATGGGATTGCTACCTCTGAAAATCAGTGCCCCGGCCTCATTCGAGCCCTTGGACTTTCTTCCAGCCACTCCCTTTAGTTCTAAATGATGATTGTTGAAGCACTCAAGAAAAATTAATCAGGAATATCTAGTTTGTCCTAAATGATGATTGTTGAATCTTTAGTTCTAGACACAACTATGCAATTGTAGTTTTATAATAGTATTACCTCTTCATTGGCCCAAAATAGTTCTATCAAGCTGCTACTTTTGCACTATAGCTCATTTTATGGAATGTGCCACATCATCTTACTCTACATAAACATCTACAGTATGTACATCTATCAAAACTTATCTAGGATATTTGCTTTTCTGATCTGAAGTTGTTTATATGAAAATGCATACATGTCTATCTAACAAAAATCCCCCTTCAATTATGCTATGATGGATGTCCATACCCTATTCCAAAGCCCCCATTTTGGCACAGATAGGGAAGATGCTGGCAAAGGTTGTCGAATTTGGCTTTAGACCTACTAATTGCATTTGCTTGAAAGTTCCTAAAGCCTTTTCAATAAATCTATTTTGTGCATATCCCCCAATCATTGCATTCCATGAGATGACGTCTCTTTGAGGCATTCTGCCAAATAGTTCACATGCCTTGTCAATGCTTCCACATTTTGCATACATGTCTACCAGGGCAGTTGAAACTACAACATCTAACAAAATTCCTCTATCCATTACTTTTTGATGGATGTCCATACCTTGTTCCAATTCTCCCATTTTGGCACAGGCAAGAAGTATGCTGGCAAAGGTTGTGGAATTTGGCTTTACATCTGCCAATTGCATTTGCTTGAAAGTTTGTAAAGCCTTTCCAACAAATCCATTTTGTGCTTTCTCACATTAATCCAAACACACACACACATTCACTTGTTTTCTCACATAAATCAGATTCAGGTGGTATGTTAGCTTTGGTTGTCTACAGGAAGGTTCAAGCCATGACTGTGGAATATATTTTATGGCGTTTGAGGAGCTATATGACTTATCTAATGCTGACACTACATCTTCTTCTAAGTTTTACTTTCATGTCACTGTCTTTGAGTTGCACAATGAGAAGGTTTGTTTGTACATTATCCTTTTTGAGAAAATCTTATGGCTTCTAGTATACTTTACTATGCATGCATTGATGACTTATCTTCTTCTAGTATTCTTTCTATTTGTTACAGTGGATATTTATGCATCTCTCATTTGCTTTTACAACATACTGTACTAGTCTCTTGTTAGCCCATCGGGTGCTGAAGCGGTTGAAGATGGATGATGAATATGTTGGCAATGAGGAGGTGATGCATGAGTTATTTGATGCATTTTCTTGTCTTCTATGGAAGAGTTATCAGTTAGGCAGAGGATTTAAGGAAGTCTTACGACTGTCTTCCTCTTGACAGTAATCACCATGATACAGTCCAGATTTTTGGACTCTTAAGAAGCTTATAACAGATGCATGTCAAACTATTCAGGGGCCTTTTCCACATTGGTAACCACAAGTATATGCATTCACTATCATTGGATCTCTAATGCTGAGAATTAATACAATAGATCTAAACCTATCCCCTGTTTCAGTTTCCAAATTCTAACAATATCCTAATTGCCTTATGGTAACAGTGGCCTAACAAGGCTAAAATAGTAGCTATTAGAGATAAGGATAATTTATTGCTACAAGTAACAATTCACAGTGGCAGCTTATGAACTAGAGTAAGTTGGGTGCATGAGACAGGATCTGTACAGAGATGACAGTGTGATCTTGAACTAGGATAGTGAGCTTCATGGGACAGTCATGGATTTGTGAAGAAGACATCTATGAATGTCTTTGTGCTTCTATGCTCAGTGATACTTAGAAAATCAGTTTCTTGCTCCTTCTTTGAGCTATGTATTGTAACCATGAAGGTTTTTTTAGCAAAGAGAAAGCATTGTAACTTATTTTCAGATCTATATGTTGTTTGTAAGCATTTTTTATCAATAAAACAAGTTTTTTTACCTTCTCAAAGCTGGTTCATTGTGCAAGCTTCAAAATATACTAATGACTAAATGCAAGCTTCAAAATGACTAAATATACTACTAATTGACATCAATTAATAATTAAATTGACTAAATATACTACCAATTGATAGAAATCTATCAGTGAACAGTGAATAAATATGACTAAATATATGACCAATGTTAAATCAGTGAATAAAAATGACTAAATATACTACCAAATTGATCAAAATGATGATTAAAATTAATGACTAAATACACTACCAATGGATAGAAATCGGTGAATAAAAATGACTAAATAAGTTACTAGTTAACAACAATCAATGACTAAATATATCAGTGAAAAATAAATGACTAAATAAGTGACCAGATTACAACAATCAATGACTAAATATACTACCAAATCGATCAATCAAAATAGCCAATAAATGACTAAAAATGGTTTAGTCATCAATTTGGTCATGTTATAAATGACTGGAAATAAACTACTAATGGTCACGTGACCATGTCTGGTCATTTATAAGTAGTTTTTAGTAGTTTTTTTAGTAATATATTGCTCTTTTTGTACTAGTGTGAAATGGTTGACATTTATCTGCAAGTTGTGCTATAAAACAATGGATAGACTAAAGTTTTCCTTACAATAATCACAGATGACTGATATTCTTTGGTGGAGGCATTTCAAGTATAGCTTTTACTTTTGCAGGATCAGCTTCAATTCCTTTAGATGAGACAATGTACCCAAGGAGTTTCCCAGAGGTTACCCCAAAAACACATTTTTTTGGATTCAACCGAACCTTGTATTGTTCTAATCTTGTGAAATTTTTGTCCATGATCTCTAGATGCCTAGCTCTGGTGTAGGATTTTCCCAAAAAATCATCTACATAGTCTTCCAAATATGTATGCATCATGTCATGAAAGATAGTGGTCATTTCATGCTAGTATGTAGCTCCAGCGTTCTTCAACCCGAAGGGCATGACATTCCAACAGAAGGTTCCCCAAGGACAAGTGAATGACATCTTAATTTGATCTTCAAGAGCAATATTAATATGATTGTAGCCTAAGAAACCATCCATGAGGGATAATATTTCGTGCCCTACTTTCAAATCCACTATCATGTCAATGTTTGGAAGTGGGAAGTCATCTTTAGGACAAGCTTTGTTTAAATATTTGAAATATGTGCAAACATGGATACTCCCATCAGGTTTTGAAAATGGTACTAAGTTTGAAATCCACTCAGCATAGTCAACAGGTCTTATGAATCCCATATCTACCAACTTTTGTAATTTAGCTTTTACCAATAGAGCGACATGCGGGTGCATTTTTCTCAACTTTTGCTTAACAGGTTTAGCCCCCGGTGACAAAGACAAGTGATGCATTGCTAAATCTGGATCAAGTCCTAGCATGTCTATATAGGACCACACAAAGTTGACTTGTCTTTCCTTGTAAAATTGTATATGCTCTATTCTCTCTTCAGGTGTTAATGATTCTACGAGATGAATTACCCTTGGTTTTTCTTATGTGCCCAGATTGTTGGTATTGTCTTCTCCACCAACATAGATGATTTTTCATGATATAGTACTAGGGGAAGTGTTTCAATCCTTCCAAACTCATGCACCTCAGAGAGGTTTTCACCCTTGGATATGTCCTTTATTTTTACTTTTTCTGGGTCTAATAGCGTCGTAGAATGATTTTCACTAGAAGACCTATTTACATTTTCAATAATTTGGTGACTGAAAGGCTTGGCACCTTCTCCAAAGTAAGTCACACTGTTGAGTTCTATTATGAAACCTGCTTTATGATCCTCAAGGGGTATGTCTTCTCGTGCTCCCAGAAATTTTATGATTGCCTCATCATTTTGAAACACATCTAGCTGTGGCAAACCCTTTTAATCCCAATCAATGAGTTGGGGGTGAGCCAGGGGTAAAGGGTCATGATTTGAGTCAAGATTTTGAATGGATTCAAGGGTATAAATGTTATGATTGGGTTCAAGGGTAGAGACACTATCATAGTCATAAATGTCAATGAAGTCGTCGATGGCACCTTCCTCATCAGTCTGTATAGCATTAGAGGACTCTTCTACCTTACTTGAATGACACTTAGTACTCAAGGTCTTATCCTTATGCGTATCCTGACCTAAACCAAGCACTTTTCATGCACGAGTAGGTTGTATTTGTTCCAAGATACCTTGTTTTTGTAAACCTAGAGGACTTTTACCATCATATCCCATTCTTTTTATAAGATCCAATCCTTTGTTGTACTATTCAACAGGTATCTTTATCTCTAGTTCTTCAGTTTGTTCTTTTTCTGCATTCTCATCTTTGTACAGCCATCTCAGGAGATCAACTTCTTCCATTTCATCATAAAGGGCTCCCCAATTTTTGAAAGTAGTTGATTTATAACCCAATGTAGTATTGATTTCTGATGTAGTCTTAGTCATCTATGGCTTGCCATAGGTGTGGGGAGATAAAGGTAGCCTTCCAATGTAAAGAGCATGATTCAGGGTATATTCTCCTACTCCTTGTTCTTTCACTTGTATTTTGCTCTCAGCCTCATTGGATTTTGAGGTGGACTCTTTAAGGACTCAAGATCAACATATGCTTGAGAAGGAAGTGCTTCATGATTTCTAGGGATTGTGATTTCAGTTTTAGGGCTTAGATTATTGTAATACATGAAAGGGTTTGGATCTCCTAGTATTGTGATTTTGACACCATTGTGTGGGAATTTAATGCACTGATGGTATGTAGAAGGTACTGCTTGCATTGCATGAATCCAGGGTCTTTACAGGAGGATGTTATAGATTAGAGGGAGATCAAGGACTTGGCAAACCACATCCTTTACCACAGGCCCAACCTTGATTGGTAAAGTAAATGATCCTTTAGATGAGTGTTCCTCTTCATCATATGCCTTTATGGTAATCTTGTTCCTTGGATCAACTACACTTTCAGAGAACCCTAATGTTGTGACCAATTTCTAAGCACAAATATTAAGACCTACTCCTCCATCTATCAGAACTCGCTTGATCTTGACTTTATGGACAAGGACTTCAATGTGTAAAGGTGTGCTATGTGGTTATCGGATGGATGAATCATCGTTCTCAATAAAAGTGAGAGTGTGAGGAGAAGTGATGTGTCCCACCATAGCTTGGAATTGATCTACATGCAAGTCTATAGGCACTGTAGTAGTAGCAAGCGCGCTTTATCTAGGATAGCTTTATCCTCAGGAGATAGGCGTAGCAGCTCAAGTATGGAAATTTGCGCAGGCATTTTACGTAAATGCTCTATGAGGTTGTATCGCGAAGTTGGTGCAGTGGGTTTTGAATTAGGACCTCTAAGGGTAATTGTTCCTCTGCGGGTAGTAACATTGCAATTAGGTTATTTGCCTTTTATAATGAAAGTGTTCACATGATTGTCAACTTCACTGATGTTATTTATGACATAGTCATACTTTGTAGCAGTATAGTTTACACCATCACCAAATTCGAAGGCCTTTCCTTTATTTTGTCATGCTTAGGGAAAGGATTTTTTAACATCTCGCAATCAGAGTTACCAGAAGGCGTGTGTCCGTCAACTACTATCATACCATCATCAATAAGGTCTTGTATCACATGTTGAAGTTTATTGCAACTATTAGTCCTATGTCCTTTGTGTCTATGATAGTTTCAAAAGTGATCACCATTCCACCATGGGGGTTTTATTTGTGGATTATATTCTCTTATCTTAGGTAGCATTATAAGATTATTTTGAAGGAGTTCTTTTAATGCAGATTCAAGCGATTGTCACAATGGTGTAAAATTTCGTTTAGGGAAGCTTCTTTGTTTTTATTTTCCTTTGTCTGAGGATGAACCCTTAAGGTTGTAGATATGTGATGATGTTTTAGTTGTTTTCACAGCAACAACTCCGTCATTGACCACATTCTTGTTCTTAACCCAAAAAAGTGTCTTGTTATCCGAGCCCAATTTTTTATCTTTGTCATTATTAAGTTTAATAGTTCCATCGTCGATGAGAGTTTGTTCGATTCGAAATCCCATTTCTATGACTTCATCAAAGGAATCCAAGCATTTGAGGCAAAGTTCCTTTCCAATTTCCTTGTTCAAATTTTGAGAAAAGAGGTCAACCAATTGGCTATTTGGAATGTTATAAGGTACTCATTTTTTCAAATGTCTCCATCTTTGTAAAAATGACACAAAAGATTCTCCTTATTTTTGCTTGGTCTTAAAAAGGTTTGACATGGTCACATCAAGTTTAAAGTTGTAACTATAATTTGAGACAAATTTATTAGTTAGTTCCTAAAAAGATTTGATAGTCGGGAGTAATCGTGAAAACCATTCCATAGCTTCTCCTCCCAGACTGTGAAGGAATAATCTCATAAGATATGTCTCATCAACTGCGAATTCTAAGGTAGCAAGGCAATATTCTCTTAAGTGATCTTTAGGGTCTCCTTTTCCCCTATATTTATTAAGTCTTGGTATGTCCCAGTGACTGGGAAAAGGTGGTATTGGTATGCTCAGATCAAAAGGATAAGGACATATATCTTCAATGGAAAACTTGTGGAATGATGTTTTACTGTTCTTGAGAGTATCCAATTCTTGTCTCAAAGCTCTAAGTTCATCCAAGATGGGATCATTTTTAGGTTTTGGCTTTGAAATTTTTGAAGAACTTTTATAGCTTGGTTGCAAATAAAAGGGTTTATGATCCTTTACTTTGTCATTATTGTGCATCTTGGTAGTTTTAGATCCAAGAGATCATGCTTTTTCATTTTCTATGAGTAAAGATGCATCAAAATCATCACGTATTTTTATCCCTTCATCAATAATGGCTTTAAAGTAATGTTTTGGATTATGTTTGACCATTGCCTTGAAGACTTTTAGAAACTTTTCATCATTGAGGTCTTCCTTTATATCTTCTAAGGATATCTCTTCTTCACTTGTATTGTTTTGATCTTCCTCATTCGCCACACTAATGTGTTCTTCTTCATCAAGATTCTCATGATATCTTTTTCCTTCTTGTTCCATTTCTTGTTGTATTTTTGATCTTGTCTTAGGGGGCATGTGTGATAATTTTGACCTTTGACCGAAGACTAGACAATGTATGAGACTCAAGATTAGGATGTAATGCAAACTAATATGACTCTAAAATAAGATAATGTGAATGTTGGCAAATGGTCAACACTCCCCGTGGGATTCGTGACATGGACTAACTGCCTCTCATGGATTCATTAACTCTAGCGCTTGTATTGGAAACTGATAGGTCGACCTTTCGGTTTAATGACAATCGTGGGCCAACAATTGGTATTAGAGTGAAAGGTCATGGGTTTGAATCCCCCCGGGTAACACTGGGGGGGAGTTTGTTGGCAAATGGTCAGCGTTGCCCATGGGTTTCGTGATATGGACTAACCGCCTCTCATGGATTCATTAACTCTGGTGATTGTATCAGAAATTGATAGGTCAAACTTTTAGTTTAATGGCAATCATGGGCCAACAGGGAATGGAATGGTACGACTCTATAGATGACAAGCTTGATGCAAGAACTCAAGGTAACTCTAGGTCTGAAGATAATTCTGATGCAAGGCTTTACCTATGCTATGATGGATAGACACAAGGACAAGTGATCAAGAGAGGGTATGCTAAAGTAGGAGATGAACTCCAAGAAGATTTCCCTACTCAAAGATAATGATATATTCCTTAACTCAAGGATGATAAGCCTCAAGTGATACGGGTGATTAATAGCCAATGTTTGATTCAAGACCTAAGGAAAGTATCCTAAGTGCAAGCTAAAAGATTTGTTTAACCAATGATGGATATGCAAGGACTGAGGACATGCAAGGACCAGGTGGAATGATCTAGATATGCAAGGACTGAAGGATCAGAACTGAAAAATGATTCCCCAAAGAGAATTAAATGCTAGATTCAATTTGGACATGTAAGTCTGGTTCGTTCATTAAAGGGCATAGATAGAAATTGCTGAGCAATATGTTTCGATTGCGGTAGTTCTTCAAGATGCATTTTCTGATAGACCTTGAACTATGATGTATATGTTTGAAAAAGTGGAAAGTGGATCTTCACTTAGGGATTTTGGTTTTGCAAGAGATCATGTAGACGTTTGTGTTGTTTTGACCTTTTGAGCAAGTCTTTGATGTTTGTAAGGTTGAAATGTTATAGATTCAAGGTGTGGTGTTTGGTTGAGATTGACAATGTTTGTTTTTGAACACACACGTAAAACATGGCAGACATAATATTTTGGATGACTCTAATATAAAATCAGAGTAGAAGTCTGAATGGGGGCTTAGATTAGCCCCAAATTTTCACTAGTCTCGACAAATTTGAAGACACTCATAAGCATGCACCACTTAGGCTGGAAAGAGGATACCATTTCTTGAGTCCCTACTTGGATTGCTCTATATACTGAGACAAGGCGGACAACTAGAGATATTGGTGACACTGGCTCCCCCACCATGGCACGGGCACACCAAATCTCTTACCCTGAAGATCTGGAGATCTTATGAACCGAGGGATTTTATGTCTCTATCCTGAATAGTATGTATAGGGCAGCTTCAGAGGTTTGACCTCCTGCACCAACAAGCAAAAAAGGTTTTTGGCCTCTACAACAAGTGGTTTCTAGTCAATGTTTCGGGATAACCTGGTGTCTATACATGCAGCGGTTCGCTCATTTTAGAGGTCTCGCAACTCTCAGAAAGGGTTTTTACGCATCTCATGGATACTGAGGGAGACTTCCGTCGATATAGAACAGCAGCACCAGGTGATTGATGACTTTCGTCACAACCACAATTATTTATATAGCGGACTGAAACGAAAGTACCGCTTGGGTCATTCCCTCTCACAAATCGGGAGGCAGGGCCTCTAAGGGATTAAAACATAAAAGAGATGGGTCTAGCTTCTAATCACCGAGTTTGCACAAGGTGAGAGCATACACCTACCATCCTTACAAGCACAACAGATAGTGATTTATCAACCCCCTTAATCTATGTGCAAACAGACATTTGAAAAGATATCTAATCAATGAAAGCTTTGCAAAACCACCGTTAGTAGTTTAAATTTCCAGTCTTCGACAAACAAAAAACAAGTTTCAATTTCAAATCTTTGACATGTGATCCTACACAAAAGCTAAGTCAACATGGATTAACTACAAAATAAAAACTAAACTAGAAGGAAAATAAAATTAATCTAACTAGTAAATTTAACAAACAAAATTTAATCTAAACCTAACTAATCAAATTAAAAAACTAATGATTAATCTAAATTAATTCTAATTTTTAAATTAGAATCTAAAGTAAAACTAAATTAAAATTAGAATTTAGATTAAAACTAAATTAAAATTAGAAACTAAATTACAATTAAGATTAGGATCTAAATTTCATCTAAGATAAAATTAGAATTTAAATTAAAAACTAAATTAAACCTAAATCTAAATAAATATTTAAATATAATACTAAACATAGAGATCTAAGAGCTAATACGAATTAGAAAATGAAAACTAAATTACACTTAAAGTTAAAAAGCTAAAGTGTTAAGATCGAGTTAAAGCTAAATTAAAGCTCATATTAATATTAAAACTATAACCAAAAAATGATTGGGGATTGAAAATTAATGGTCGATGGGAGGGATTTTATGGTAGTCGAGCCATGAGGGGAGGCCGAAGCGTTGGCGGTTGATAGGGATCTGTAGCGGTGGAAGATGTACGATTTTAGGGTTTTGAGTACGGATGCTTAGACAGAGCTCTCGGCATAAGCTCAGACAGAACCTGATGCGAAGGAATTGATTGAAAATGTGGCGGAAATGCCAACGGGAGGTCTGAGGGAGCAGTGACGGTTACCAAACGAGTGTCGATAGCAGTTTTGTGGCCATGGGGAGTGGAGAGATAAGGGTCACGACAGCTAAAAAAAGCTAGGGTTTAGGGTAACACTTGACTGTGTAGGTTTTTTCAACAGATCCCCATAGCAATGAAACCTACCACAGATGATATGTAAAACTTGCAATAAACAAAAACTTTAACCTGCAACCTGACAATATAAAACTTGCGACACAGAAACTGTGACAAACATTGAAAATCTAAAACAAACCCAAAAATTGCAATAAAACATGCAACCTCACAAATGAACAATGTAGAGACTTTCACGTCACGTTCACCATTTTGTAGATGTTGAAAATGAAAAATTAATGAATCCACAAACAGAATCACAATATTTCCAATATCAATCAATGAAATTTCTCCTAAATGAACACAAATGCAAAAATGAAATATTAAACTATGATAAACCAAACATAAGCATTCAAAAAGAATAATAACTCCATTGTTTTCCTATCATCAACATCTTAGATTTCACATTTGATGCTCTCAGATTTTTATTAGCACAAATGCAACAAGAAGCTATGATGAATGGATGAAAAGTTGTGATCCAAATCCCATCCCCCTTCACGATGAAAAGAGAGAGGGTTTATATAGATTTTTGGGAGAAGAGAAGTTGTGAAAAGTTTCCATTTGCAACGGAAGATCTTTTAAAGTTAAGTGATGAGGATTAGAGAAAGTTTCCGTTATGAAGAGGAGATAGAAAATAGAAATGTCAAGGAGAGAGAGAGAGAGAGAGAGAGAGAGAGAGAGATGGATATGGCAAGTTTATTTAATTAATTAAAATAAGATTTTAATTAATTTGTGGAATATATGAATAATTAAACAAATAATAAACATTTATTTAATTATAGAATGAAAAGTTGGATAAAATTAAATAAACATAAATATTTATTTAATTTGGAGGAAAGATTATGAGAAGGATAATTAAATAAATTTAATTATCTATTTAATTTAGAAGAAAGAGTCTAGGGAAATTTTTAGTGTCTACAACAACCAAGCTCTATGCTCAAAATATATTATCATTTTCAATACTCTAGAGCTTAATACCTAATAGAACAAAATGAAAAGGGCCCATCATAGTTGACCTAGACTTTTCATGACCAATAGTGTAATGGTATTCTAACAACATTGAAGGAATTATAAATGATTGTGTATTATTGGATCAAACTCTAATCAAATGGTTGGTGCAAGATGAGAATACAAAAATACTAATAACCCTTGCAAGTTGTGAGGAAATTACATGTAGCATTATTGATGGTACAATGTCATTGTGCATGTGGTGAACAATTAATAAAATGGATTCGTCATAAATCCAAGTTGGAATTTGTAAACCAATAGTAGACAAGAGCTTTGACATATTCCAAGGGGCCACTCAGGACTTGCATGAATCAAAGGATCAAGTGGAGACTAGATGGCTAGCATAATTTGAGAATAATAATATGCACTATCATGGTGGTGATTCTACAAGCCATTGGATCAAATGAAATCAATGTCCATAGCTTTCACTATTGATAGAAAGTCATGGGATCATTAAAAAACCAGAAAACCCAATAAAAAAAAAATCTAGCATGAGTTCATGGAACTTTTCATAAGGTCAAGAACAAGGACACAAAGGTGATAATCAATGTAGAGAAGGATAAGAGGTTTAGAAAAGGCCTATAATAGGCAAGATTATCTGAAGGATTTAATTTTAGGTCATTATGAAGGATAGATCCTTGACTTCATGATTAAATAGAACCAATATCAAGTGCATAGAGGAAAACCAATTCCAAGGCAGAATTAATTGGGTTACTCCCTTATGAAGGGGACATGAGAATTATTTACAAGTAAATTATTTTATTAGTTCCTAAACATGATCACCTAAGAAAAATATTCAATTGTAAACATGGTTTTGAGTCTAGTCCCTAACAATGAGATTACTAATCTCAAGGAGTCACTACAACAGAACAGGCCATTAGCGCCTAAAATAGTGTCAGATTTTAGTGTAATTGAGCTCAGAAATTAGACACTTTTCCCAGCGTAAAACTCGGTGCAACTTTGCATTCTTACTTCGGTGCAGGATTTAGCACCGACTTTAGCGCCGAAAAGTAATAACCAGATTTGGTGCCAGATTTAGCGCCAGATTTGATACCAAATTTGGCTTCTGATTTTTCTTTTGGTTTGGCTTCCAAGTTTGCTTCTTGTTTTGCTTCCGATTTTTCTTCCAGATTTGCTTCCAATTTAGCGCCGGATTTGGCACCCAATTTGGCTTCCAATTTGGCTTCCGATTTTGCTTCTGGTTTCTCTTCTTGTGTTGCTTCCAGGTTTGCTTCTAGTTTTGCTTTGGGTTTTGCTTCCAGGTTTGCTTCTAGTTTTGCTTCCAATTTCGCTTCCCATTTTGCTTCCAAATTTGCTTCCAATTTAGCATCGGATTTGGCACCCAATTTGGCTTCCAGTTTGACTTCTGATTTTGCTTCTTGTGTTGCTTCCAAGTTTGCTTCTAGTTTTGCTTCTGGTTTTGCTTCAATTTTTGCTTCCAATTTTGCTTCCCATTTTCCTTCCAGATTTGCTTCCAATGTTGCTTCTGATTTTGCTTCAGGTTTTGTTTCTAGATTTGCTTCCAATTTAGCACCGGATTTGGCACCCAATTTAGGTTCTAATTTTGCTTCCATGTCTGCTCCCATTTTTTCTTCTAGTTTTGTTCTTAGTCGTGCTTCATATTTTGCTTCTTGTATGGCGTCTAAAATAGCTTCTTTTTTGGCTTCCTAATTGATGCCAAGTTTTGCTTCCATTATGACCCCCTTTGTTGCTTTAGGTTTTGCTTCCAATTTAATAAGATAATTATATAAAAAATAAGATTTATTATAAAATAACAAGATAATTATTATAACATGATCATCATCTATAATTAAAACAAGTGAGTCAAATATCTATAATTTAATTGAATTTTACATCATCCATCCTGCAGTAAATTAAAATCATCATACGTAATAAATATCCATCCAAAAAATCATCGACCACTTTCAATATATATAAATTGACAAGTCAATACTAATAAGATCATCATCATATATAACTAAAACAAGTGAAAGTCAAATATGCCAGTAGATCAATAACATGTCAAAATGATACAAGTCCAACAGTTGACATAAGTCAAAATGATACATGTACAAATGATATAAGTAAAAATGAAAAATTATGTAACTCAAAATGATACAAGTCAATATGATACATGTCGAAATGATATAAGTCAAATTGATACATGTGAAAATGATACAACTCAATAATATGGTACCACAAGCTGTGAAAATGATACATCTGATAGCAACCATGAAAAGAGGCATCATAATGATATATCAGCAATGATCCATGATGTAGTCTATATGATCATGAATGTCACTGGCTACTACCAGCAACTACCTCATCATCATCATCACCATCGTGATCATCATCGTCATGACCATCATCATCGTCATCATCATCGTCATTGGCCTTGTTGTATTCTGTATCTACATCATCATCATCATCCTCTGCCATGTGATCTGTTCTAGAACCAATATAATCTGGATCTATATCATCAGGATCATCTTCATCTTCTGGAAGACCCATGTTCTGCAAAAAAAAATATTTAAAATGAAAAGTTATTATTTATTTCATGTAATAATTTATTTTTCTGTTATATATCTAATATTCGAACATATGAAATGAAACCATAATCATATTGCATCATATCAAAGTGCACATACCATAATAAAATTTCAAAAAAGTTACAGCTAATATATCATTCCAATGATGTAAAACATGTAACAATTCTAATAAACGTTACTAAAGATCATACAAAAATTTGTTATACAATTTAACTATCAACTGTAAATTCTATTACATAACCTTAAGTGCCACAAATTGTGTGGTCAATGTATGTTCTTTTTCACTATTAATCTAATAACCTGCATTATACAGAAACATTAAAGAGTTTTTAAGTAGCAGCTGATTAAATTCTCTTACATGTCATTAATGAATGCACAATTTTTTTTCAATAATTATTTATCTTAAGGTTCATGAGTAACCTTAAGATAAAGGTCTAATAGTTGTTCCATGGGGCATGTTTAACAAACCAAATGCAATTGCCAACTTTTCACCATGGTGGCAAAGAAATAATTCTTTTTCCCATCCTTCCACAACATTAAGTAAATTCTTGAACCTAGAAAATACTTTGCCGCCTTCATCTTCCAAGGCAATTTCTTCAACTTTGCATAGGTCTCCTTTGTCTATGGATGTGATTTGTCTCCTACACAAAAAAACATGTACCATTTTATGCCCTTCAATCCAACTACATTCGGGCATTTTTTTAATTCCTCTATCTTTCATCAATCTCCTTACCTCACCACACCTGCCCACTTGTGGATAGATGTTTGAGAGAAGAACATAAGTTGTTCAATATTTTTAGGATCCAAATCAAAAAGCAGTGTTGTTGTAAATACTCCTAAGCCTATATTCATATGTGATCTATAGGCACCAAGAAAATGTACATGCATACAACCAACACAAATTTAACAGGTATCTCAATGATAAAGTTTAGAGTGTCTTCAAGATAGCCAGCAACGGCAAGGAGGTCAACCATGCACGTAAATACAGAGGCCCTAGTTAGCAGGTTGCATGGGGAGAAGGATGCTTCTCATTTTCAAGAATCCTAAGTCTCATTGCTACATATGTTGCTTAAAGAAGGGCCAATTTTAAACTAGGTAGTTGTTTTGTCACTCACTTTATGCAATGAAATGACGAGAGTTGAGTCTCCTTATATCACTGTAGATTTGCATATAGCAACCTCCAATACAATAACACCATACAATGCACACTTAACTTTATGGTACCTTAGCCCAGACATGATGCTACAGAAATCTGAAGGTACCTCCTACTAAAGATGTCATGCCATAGACCAGATACCACTGTACAATATATATCACATCTACAGTAACAATTTCCTTCCAAATGTGGGGTTACAATCTATGATTAACATGCATAGACCTTTCTAGTGTTTACAAGATAATTCCTTAGTCAACACCATACTAGTGTCCACAAGATGTTTCCATAGTTAAAATAAGAAATTAATGCTACTTTGCAAACAATAAGCAAGCCTTCGGAGAGCTTAAAGTTTCCATTTACATCCATGCACAATAACTTAATCAACCCTTAGGATTTTATGGACAATGAAACAGAAGGTCCTATATTCCATTTATAAGTCCTCTATCCAAATGACGCAGTGATCACAAGTACATAATATCTACTATTCCGTGGGTAGTGCTCAGACATTCAAACACAGTGAAGTCCATACTAAGATAAATTTGTTCACAAATAGTCTCTAATTTAATAAATACTAGTTTGAAATCACATATCTAAGTTAGTGCAAGTCATTACAATTAACTCAAAGGTCATTCTCATCAAACGAATGCCTTCACAATAGACTGTTCTAGTTACAAGTACAATACAACTATTGCAATGTTACACAACTGGTAATCAACTACAATCAATCATGTAGTGTTGTTTCAACATTGTATTTGATTGTGGCTTCAGTAATGTAAACCTCATAACCTTGGAGGGAGTGTTGGGGGGCAAGTTGACCTGAACCAAGGATCCTAAACCATCCCAAAAGCCCACCTAGGAGTGGCATTATTAATCCCAAGAAGACCTCGCATCCACAATTGAGAGAGTGGACATTTATAGGTGAAATACCAACACCATTAGGGTTTCCAACCATGTCAAAAAAGATAACCATGAACTAGGCCAGGTTTCCTCAAGACTCATGGTATGTTGCAATGATAGCATTCTAGCAATTCTAGCCAAGGTTTGAAACTCCACCTCAAACTGTGACCAAATTAATGTAGCTTCCTTCATGATAGAAATCCAAAACACAATAACCAACAGTTTTCCACAGTTCATAAGTCCCATGATCTTAAGTTTGAACTCTCACAGTTAACAATATTTTCCTCATCCAAACCCTTTAGCATAGGCTCTCACAAGACCACATATAGTTACACAAGTTAAAGGAAATGTTTCACCAAAATGGTCAGTGTAATTTTACAAGAATGGATGACAAGGAGCTTTACTTCAAAGAAAGATTAGCTTAGTTGAAGAAGACCAGTTGGCGATTTGAATCTTAGTCTCCAACCCAAACAACAAGACACTCAGCCAACATGATGAGCACACCCAAATTTTCCCTTCCTCTAAATCACTTATAGTCCAACCATCAACCTTCCTTCCTTGACCCCAAGGCAAAAAGAAGAATTTCCCCCAAAATGGTTCCCCACTCCTTCCTTTTCTCCCTCACATACCCCAAAACCAAGCACATTAAAGACTAGTACTTCCCAACGTTGTTATGGCAAAGGAGAGTTATTGCCTACTGCTAATGATGGCTCCTTCTCAACAAAAAAAAATGTGCATATTAAAATTTAAATGTCCACTATTATATTTCAAAGGTTTGAAATATAACCAACAACGTAACTGTAATGCATGCCCCCCTTTAAGTCTTATAATAAAAAGGTTAGGAAACAAAGACTTGAGATAAACCCTTTGGTCTGTTCACTTCGAAGACCACCTGAAAACTCAATGATAACTACATCCACATGATCAACAAGAATGACAAGCGACCTATGAATAACAATCCACTTGAGTCAAAAAGACAAGAAGACCAATAGAAACCAAACACAACAAACAGAGTACAACTGTAATTGTTTGTCTTAAGTATCACTCTATAACGTCTTCAAAGATTATTGAAACTTAATACAAGAAATGCAAATTGACTTATTAACACAACAATATCCAACTAAGTTATTGAAAATCCACTATTGATACCTCGTTCTCCATCCAGATTACAAAATCAATCCACTTTTTGCTTTGTAACATTTCCTTTTCAAATTGTGTTGGTTGCCGGCAATATTTCTCCTCCTGTCAAAACATGGCACATGGACTAGTTAAACTAATTAATATGCAATCATTTACTTTTTCCTAGGAAATAAAAAAAATATCATTTAACATATTAAATATACTTACAAATGTATAGATCAAGGCCTGTAAACCTTTCTGGCCACTGTGATGAGTGGCACGAAGTTTGTCAAGCCTAGCCTTGGAGGCCTTGTCCTGAAACATATACTAATTAAATTTAATTATGCACAAATAAAATTTAAAAATCATTTAATAAATTTGATATAATCTTATGACCAAATTCAAATACCTACGCACTCTCCTCAATGGACTTCCTCCGTGCATCAGACTTCTCATATGCTTTTACAAGCTCTTTCCATACTTTGAGACTTACATCAATTGGCCTTTTTTTGAGCCTTTGCTCAGGAGGGGTTTTTTTATCTTTTTTGTTTGGTTGCACCGAAATCTCTTACAGTTTTGAGACATTCATAGCTTTATTTTCTTTATAGACTAACCTGTGCCAAATTCAGTCTCCATGTCTTGGATACTTGCTTTTTGCAGGTGCATGGGTATCTTTGAGAATGGCAAGTGTAGATGGTCTTTGAACTATTGAAGGCATGATTCCTTCAACCTATTCACAAACATTTTTCCAGCATCTGTCATTTGGACTTCCCCTGAAACCACATCATATTCTATCTTGGTATCGTAGCTACCAATGGAAGATGCAAAACATGGCGTGGTGGTCAAAGAAGTCTGTGTCCCAGGAGTGGCTGGGACATTGGAAGCCTCTACTCCCTGTTCCACATTCTTAGATGTTACTGTTATTGATTTCCTCTTGGATCTTTTGCTCGATCCATGACTGGTTGGGGAATCAATTGATTCCCTTTGACACTGTTGATTTGGTTGAAATGTTTCAGGGGATTTACTAGATTGTTTTTCTATGTATCTGGCAAGCATTGTCAAGTCAACACCATCCAATTTGTTCACTGCCTCTACCCCCAATATGGAAGCCAATGCCTCTTTATCTTTGTCAGTATCATGTCCCTATATATATATATATATAAATAAAAATCTTCTTTTAAATTTAGAAATAGAAAACTAAATACTAAAAATGAAAGAAACAATGGAAACATTTACAAATCTATAAATTGACAGTGAATTATCTGATTGTGGCCAGAGTTTGCTCCCTTCCCTCTATTGCTTGACATTTTGAGGTGACCAAGGGCAAATTATTTTCATCCAGTCTGTGGAGGCAATCATAGCTAGGTATGAATTAACAACATGATCAACCAATCGTAGCCAAAAACAAATCTTAACAGCTTGTATTTTGGGTATGATGTACAAAGAGACCTTATTCGACAGGCCTTCCAAAAATGGTAAATGCAAGTTATATTGCAAGCAAGGATAATTAACAACATTACTACTCAAATTTACCCTAAAGTGTGAGTACAGCATCTTAGAAAAACTTTCTTTGAGCTCAAAATTATATCAAAATCGATAAAAACCTAGGTCAAGAGTTAATTTCTCAGCAATTGGAACTTACTTGCTAAAAGGCAGACGAACAAGCTTGATTGAATGGTTGAGGTAGCTAGAAACCCCAAATTTAGCGGCTAGCTAAAGTAATTTTTTATCCTCTGGATGTCTAGAACCAAAAATGAATAAAATACAAATTCACGGATTTGTTTTACAAACTTTTCAGTAACTTCCATTTTTGACCTAATAAAGTTGTTGCTTCGCAGCCTACAATTCTTAGCAGGAAACCTAAAACAGAGGCAAAGTACACTGTGTTGTGGGCTTAAATGTATTAACTTATTTATGTTTTTTTTGTGTGGTATGTTTTAAAGCTGGCGCGAATTTTAATTTTTTTTTGGATTCATTAGTCGGTGCTAAAGTCAGCGTCTCTAATGTTGACTTTTACACCAACTTTCAGCCCTAAATGTAATCTTTTTGGGAAACCAAAACTAGCATGAAGTGCACCTAATTTAGCGCTATCATTGTCCATCTCCTAAGCAAACATCTCCATTGCACCCTACACCACCTCCACATCACAAGCTTCAACATTTATGGGGATGTGTTCAACCATTGGTTATGGTTCCCTTCCATTCCACAATAAATCTACCATCATTCATCCACTATCCTACATACCATCCACATACCATCCCTATGGTCCATGCTTTGGCATAAGTCCAACATAATCCATATCATAATCCACTATTTTCCCTACATAATCCACTTTTCACCCCTATAGAATCCACGTCATAATCCATTATCTACCTAATCCATTTTCCTTCCATGTATCCCTTACCAACATTGATGAGGGCACTCGACATGGTCCATGCACGAGGACATTGTTCTCTAATGGGACTATAACCTTTCATTGTAGTGTAAGGCAACTTTCAACCTTCAACCCTAAAAACTATACCTTAAACCCTAATCCCTCCACCCTAAACCCTAATCCCTCAACTGTAAATGCTATCCCTAAAGCCTAAAGCCTTAACCCTTAAACCTTAAACCCTAAACCCTATCCCTAAACCCTCAACCCTAAACACTATACCTTAAACTCTAATCCCTCAACACTAAATCCTAATCCCTCAACCCTAAACCCTAATCCCTTATCTCTAAACCTTAAACCCTATCCCTAAAGCCTCAAACCTCAACACTTAAACCTTAAATCCTAAACCCTATCCCTAAACCCTCAACCCTAAACAATACTATGCCTTAAACCCTAATCCCTCAACTCTAAACTATAATCCCTAAACCCTAAACCCTCAACCCTAAATCCTAAACCCTAAACCCTCAACCCTCAACCCTCAACCCTCAACACTATACTTTAAACCCTAATCCCTCAAGCCTCAACCCTAATCTTAAAGCTTACACTCATTCCACCATCCTCAAGGGATCCAAAAATGCAAAATTAGATGCCTCTACTAATAAATCCAAACATCCTAAGGGTCCTCATGCCTCAGAACATAAAAACAAAGAGTCAAAGAAAAATCAATCCAAAAAGTTATCCAAACCCATACCTCCACAAGCAAAGTCCAAAACCAAAATGGTATGGGTACCTAAGCAACAAGAAATCAAGTTAAATGAGGCATCTACCTCTAAAAAATCCCAACCATCTACTCCCATCTCAAATTCTCATTCCGCTCAAAAGTGTCAAAACATTCCATCCCACAAGCAAAACAAAAGTAATAAAATGCCTAAGTCTATGTGGGTTCCTAAATCCCTTCATCATCCATCTCCTAAGCAAACATCTCCATTGCACCCTACACCACCTCCACATCACAAGCTTCAACGTTTATGGGGATGTGTGCAACCATTGGTTATGGTTCCTTCCATTCCGTAATAAATCTACCATCATTCATCCACTATCCTACATACCATCCCTATGGTCCATGATTTGGCATAACTCTGACATAATCCACATCATAATCCACTATTTTTCCTACATAATCCACATCATAATCCACTTTTCGCCCCTCTAGAATCCACATCATAATCCACTTTCTACCTAATCCATTTGCCTTCCATGTATCCCTTACCAACATCGATGAGGGCACTCGACATGGTCCATGCGCGAGGACATCGTTCTCTAATGGGACTATAACCTTTTATTGCAGTGTAACACAACCTTCAACCCTAAAAACTAAACCTTAAACCCTAATCCCTCCACCCTAAACCCTAATCCCTCAACTGTAAATACTATCCCTAAAGCCTAAAGCCTCAACCCTTAAACCTTAAACCCTAAACCCTATCCCTAAACCCTTAACCCTAAACACTATACCTTAAACTCTAATACCTCAACACTAAACCCTCAACCCTAAACACTATACCTTAAACTCTAATCCCTCAACACTAAACCCTAATCCCTCAACCCTAAACCCTAATCCCTTATCGCTAAACCTTAAACCCTATCCCTAAAGCCTCAACCCTCAACACTTGAACCTTAAATCCTAAACCTTATTCCTAAACCCTCAACCCTAAACAATACTATGCCTTAAACCCTAATCCCTCAACTCTAAACCCTAAACCCTCAACCCTTAACACTATACCTTAAACCCTCAACTCTCAACCCTAATCTTAAAGCTAAACTTAAAAATTCCAATCATTCTACCATCCTCAAGGGATCTAGAAATGTAAAATTAGATGCCTCTACTCATAAAGCCAAACATCCTAAGGGTCCTCATGCCTCAGGACATTAAAACAAAGAGTCAAAGAAAAATCAATCCAGAAAGTTATCCAAGCCCATACCTCCACAAGCAAAGTCCAAAACCAATATGGTATGGGTACCTAAGCAACAAGAAATCAAGTTAAATGAGGCATCTACCTCTAAAAAATCCCAACCATCTACTCCCATCTCAAATTCCCATTCTGCTCAAAAGTGTCAAAACATTCCATCCCACAAGCAAAACAAAAGTAATAAAACACCTAAGTCTATGTGGGTTCCTAAAGCCCTTCATCATCCATCTCCTAAGCAAACATCTCCATTGCACCCTACACCACCTCTGCATCAGAAGCTTCAATGTTTATGGGGATGTGTGCAATCATTGGTTATGGTTCCCTTCCATTCCACAATAAATCTACCATCATTCATCCACTATCCTACATACCCTCCACATACCATCCCTACGGTCCATGCTTTGGCATAAGTCTGACATAATCCACTATTTTCCCTACATAATCCACGTCATAATCCACTTTTTCCCCTCTACAATCCATGTCATAATCCACTACCTACCTAATTCATTTGCCTTCCATGTATCCCTTACCAACATCGATGAGGGCACTCGACATGGTCCATGCGCGAGGACATTGTTCTCTAATGGGACTATAACCTTTCATTGCAGCGTAACGCAACCTTCAGCCCTCAACCCTAAAAACTATACCTTAAACCCTAATCCCTCCACCCTAAACCCTAATCCCTCAACCATAAACGCTATCCCTAAAGCCTGAAGCCTCAACCCTTAAACCTTAAACCCTCAACCCTAAACACTATACCTTAAACTCTAATCCCTCAACACTAAACCCTAAACCCTCAACACTAAACACTATACCTTAAACTCTAATCCATCAACACTAAACCCTAATTCCTCAACCCTAAACCCTAATCCCTTATCGCTAAACCTTAAACCCTATCGGAAGGCGAGGTGAAACTTTCACCAACGGCCGGAGTCACAGCGATGGGAAGCATCGGCGGAAGAAGTTTGGAGATCACCGACAGTAGAATGTCTCACCGAAGATAAAGACATCGGTGAGAGATGTCTATCGGCCGAAGGAATTTCCAGTTGGCCGACGGTGGTAGCTCTTGCCGATAGTAGTCTATGGGATACAAGTGTCATCGGTATGAGGCTTGCTATCGGCGATGGCTGTGAAAGTCACTTCGACAGCGATGTGTTACTCCGATGGAGTTGGACGTCGGTGCAAGGACTTCTATCAGCGTAGCTTTAAGGCTTTAGGCCGATGCACAGTGGTCACGCCGACGGAGGGTGAAGACTTGGTATTGGTGAGACAAAGGACTATCGGAGTGCATGGTTGTGGTTGTGCCGACAGTTTGAGTTGTGCCGATGGGGGGTAGACAGGGGTCGTCGACGGCAAAAGTGCCGACAAGAGTTTACTAAGCCGACGGATATATAAACCGCAGTGGCTGATTTGAACGGGTGCATGTGGGACTAAATGTTCTCATGAATGCGAAAGTCAAGATATCTTGCCGTTACCACAGAACTGAACGGGTAGTTAGAATATGAACCATTCTGGTGATCAAACCGTCCTGTAATGGACATGGAATAGATTTAAAAAGCAGCATTCTTTCTGTATGAGGGGTTGAGCAGAAGAAACAAGAAAAAGGTTTTGCTTTAAGAAGCATTCTGATGTAAAGGCAATTTTGAATAAAAATCAAATTCAATAGTTCGATCATTTGTGTATTTCTTTTATGTTTTTAGTTTACCATTCTGTCGTAGGTTAGTCTTTTCTATTTCTGCAAGTTTGCTTTCTTTTGCAAACCATGACTCTGTTTTGATGATTCTTCAAATTCCATTGTACAGTATGGAGGTCATCAAACAGAGCCATGCTCTTTGTTTGTTTTTCTTTTGTGGGGTGGTCGGATTGCCGGCTAGAGGCAATGCATGCTTGTTCTAGGCGAGCTCAGTGAGGAGTCCGGCTAGATAAACAAGTAGGAAAATAGATTTGCAGGGGTGGAAAAGTAGAGAGAAAGAAAGTGAGCACCAAGAAATCCAGACCCTTGAACAGAGTGAGAAGGGTGGGCAACGGGCTCAGAAAGTTATGTGCCATTGAGGCAGTACCTTGGAAGCAGTGAGGACAATGTATGTGTCCCACACCAAGCAGAGAAGTAGAGTTTTCCATCTCTGCAAAGAGTATGTCTTTTAGCACTTTGAATTGGTAGGAAGGCTAGTGTTGTCAAATAGTCTTGTACACCTACAGGATGCAAAGCAGGCAGCCTAGAGTCCTCCCTATCAAATTGGTATCAGAGCAGTAAGATTTGGGTTATTCCTAGATAGGAATAGAAGAGTTGTATGTCATCACCGAGTTCAAGTGAGTCTGTTAGTTCATCCAAGAAAATATTGACTAATGCAGAGTTAGCAAAGAAGGTTGAAGATCAAGAAGAGGAGAATAGACTCCTACAAGAAAGACTAGCAGAAATGGAGAGTAAGCTAGGTTTAATGTTGCAAAAGACTGAAGAAGTCAGCCAGAGAGTTAAATATTCTGAGGATAAGGGAAAAGGTGTATCTGTAGAAGATGAAGAGCCCACACCTGATCCTAAGTTGGAAGAAGAATCATTCTTGAAAGCTTTTTAAGCAATGAGTGGTAAAACATTGGAAGGAGTACCACTTTTCAGTGGGAAAATGGACCCAGATTTGGTCATGGAGTGGATAGAAGGACTTGAAAATCACTTTGAATGTGATGGTGTAAGCGAGGCACAGAAAGTAAAGGTGGCCAAATCTAGACTCAGGGGAGCTGCCTTAACCTAGTGGAAATTTGTGCAGACTGAAAGAGCAAAAGAAGATAAGAAGCCCATAGCTACTTGGAAGGGAATGGTAGCTAAAATTAAAGAAGCATATATGCCAGAAGATTATGAAATACAGCTGCACAGGAAGAGACAAAATCTGAGACAAAAGGAATTAGATGTCAGTGCATACACTGAAGAATTCCAAAAGCTATGCTTAAGGTCCAAAGTAATGGAGGATGAAAGCATAAAGGTAGCAAGGTACCTTAATGGTCTGAAGTGGAATATACAAGAAGAAATCAGTTTGTTGTGTCCTACAACAGTGCAAAAATGCTATCAGCTAGCACTAAAAGTGGAGGAAAAGAATAAGAGGAAACAAGACTCAAATAGCAAAGGAAGAGGAAGAGGCAGAGATAACAGAGGACATAGAGGAGGTTTTGGTGGAAGGAATGCTGACAATAGATCCCAAGTAGAATCCAAACTCACAGAGCAGAGTGGGGAGTCAAGTGGTAGAGGAAACCATAGAGGAAGAGGATCTAACAGAGGAAGGTCAGGAGGGTCAGGCAGAGGATCCTATTTCACCAACATGAAGTGTTACAACTGTGGCAATCTTGGCCATCCAGCATATAGGTGTCCAGAAAAGACCACATCCTCTTCTCAAGGAGGTGATAAGAGGAATCACTATGTCCAAGACAATGCATCCAGCAGCCAGTCACCTGAGGTCAATTTGAACTCAGAAGATGGAGAGAATCTGATGATAAGGAGAACCTTGATGAAGGAACCAGTAAAGTCTGAACCAAGCCAGAGGAGAGCACTATTCAGAATCAAGTGCAAGATTTTGAATAAGGTATGTAAAATTATCATAGACTCAGGATCTACTGATAATATTATTTCTGATGAAGCAGTTAAGAAACTGAATTTGAAAAGAATTACTCATGCAAACCCATATAGAGTCACATGGTTGAATAAGGGTCAACATGTGGTAGTGAATGAACAAAGTTGGGTAGAGTTTAGTATAGGTGGCTATAAGGATAAGGTATTATGTGATATACTACCCATGGATGCATGCCATCTCTTATTGGCCAGACCATGGCAGTATGACCGAAAAGCAGTACATGATGGTGAGAAGAATGTCTATTCTTTTCAGAAGGATGGTGTCACCTATAAAATTCAGTCATTGGAAGATGAAGATGCAGTTCAGACAAAGAATCCTAATATCTTGGTTGTGAGTGGAAAAGAGTTTCTGAATACTCTTAAGGAGGATGGTATTGGTTATGCCATCATAGTAAAACCAAAAGAAGGACAGCAGGATAAGAAGACAGAGATTCCCAAAGAAATGCAGCCTATACTGGAGAAGTATAAAGGCATAACTAGTGATGGTACACCAGCTACATTGCCTCCACAGAGAGCAATAAGCCATCAGATAGACCTGATTCCAGGGGCATCTTTGCCAAAGAAAGCACCTTACAAGATGACTCTAGATCAGCACAAAGAGATTTCCAGGCAAGTGCAGGAGTTGCTAGATCAAGGATTGATCAGGAAGAGTATTAGTCCTTGTGCTGTGCCCACAGTATTGGCACCCAAGAAAGGAGGATCATGGAGATTATGCACAGATGCCAGAGCCATAAACAAGATAACTATAAGGTATAGATTCCCAATTCCCAGAATTGAAGATCTCATGGACTGTATTGGAAAAGCAAAGTATTTCACCAAGATAGACCTGAAGAGTGGTTACCACCAAATAAGAATCAAGGAAGGAGACGAGTGGAAGACAGCCTTGAAGACCACAGAAGGACTGTATGAATGGCTTGTTATGCCATTTGGTCTATCAAATGCACCCAGTACCTTTATGAGACTCATGAATGAAGTCCTAAAGGATTACATTGGTAAATTTGTTGTTGTTTTTCTAGATGATATTCTAATTTTTAGTCAAACCAAGGAAGAACATCTAGAACATGTAAATACTGTTTTGCAAAAATTACATGATGAACAACTAACCATAAATCTGGAGAAGTGTGAATTCATGAAGCAGGAATTGGTATACCTTGGTTTTGTGGTGTCCCAGGGAGAGTTGAAGATGGACAAGTCCAAAGTAGAAGCCATATTGAGCTGGCCTACTCCCAGAGCAGCCACAGAGGTGAGAAGTTTTCATGGCTTAGCCCAGTTTTACAGAAAGTTTATCAGAAATTTCAGTGGAATATGTGCACCCATGTTGGATACAATTAAGGGTGGAATGAAAGCAAAATTCAGGTGGACACCAGCTGCAGATAGAAGTTTTGAAAGGTTAAAGAAAGAGGTAGCAACACAACCTATTTTGTTGTTGCCTAGTTTTGATAAGCTATTTACTATTGAATGTGATGCAAGTAATATAGCTGTAGGAGCAGTGCTAAATCAGGAAAACAGACCTGTAGCCTTTTTCAGTGGGAGGCTGAATGAAGCAAAGAGTAAGTACTCTTCATATGACTTAGAGTTGTATGCTCTAGTCCAAGCATTGAGGAAGTGGAGACATTATCTCCTGCCTAAAGAATTTGTTGTCTACACAGATAACCAAGCTCTGAGTTTTCTAAACTCATAGGATAAGTTAAGCAGCCGGCATATCAAATGGATGGAGTACCTGCAATCTTATACCTTTACAATTAAGCATAAGAAGGGGTAGCTGAACAGAGTTGCAGATGCTTTGAGCAGAAGATTGCTCACAGTACAGGAAGTGTAGTTGAAGAGCATTGGAATTGAAGATTTCAAGAATCTTTACCAAGATGATGAAGATTTTGCGGAGGCATACAAGGTATGTCAAGATTTTGAGAATCACTTTCACAGTGAGTTTGCAGATTTCACCTTACAGCAGGGATTGCTATTCAAAGGTGGACAATTATGTGTGCCAAGAGGATCTATGAGAGAAAATCTCATACAGGAGAAGCACAATGGTAGTCTGAGTGGCCATTTTGGTCTGAATAAGACACTAGAGCTAGTCCAAAGGGTCTATTATTGGCCAAGGATGCACAGAGACATCAAAAGGTATGTAGAGCAGTGTATCATATGTCAGAAGGCCAAGGGAACCACTTTAAATGCAGGACTGTACCAACCCTTACCCATTCCTTCCAGGCCATGGGAATGTGTAAGTATGGATTTTATAGTTGGTTTGCCTAAGACTAAGACTGGTTATGACAGCATATATGTAGTTGTGGACAGGTTTAGCAAGATGAGTCATTTCATTCCCTGCAAAGTGACTCATGATGCCAGTCATATAGCACACTTGTTTTTCAAAGAAGTGATCAGAATTCATGGACTTCCAGCAAGTATTGTGTCTGACAGAGATGCTAAATTCATGGGACATTTCTGGAAAACATTGTGGCAGAGATTGGGGACAAATTTGTCATTCAGTTTAGCATATCACCCACAGACAGATGGTCAGACAGAGGTGGTAAACAGGACATTGGGCAACCTGTTAAGGTGTATAACCAAAGAATATGGACAGAGTTGGGATCTTGTCATTCATCAGGCAGAATTTGCCTATAATGACAGTGTGAATAGGACTACTGGTAAGAGTCCATTCGAAATAGTCTATGGAATGCATCCCAGAGGTATATGTGAGCTCAGAAATATGGGAAACATGGAGAATAGAAGTGGACATGTCGAGGATTTTGCACAATCCATGAAAGAAGTGCATGAGCAGGTGAAGAAAACCTTGACAGAGAACACACAGAAGATCAAGGACAGAGTAGATGCCCACAGAAGGGATATTCAGTTTGAGGTTGGTGATCTGGTTATGGTACACTTGAACAAAGCCAGAATGCAGAAAGGCACGCCAACCAAACTGCAGATGAGGAGAATTGGTCCTTGCAAAATCCTGAACAAGTATGGAAACAATGCCTACAGAATTGAATTGCCAGAAGATTTGGCAATCTCACCAGTGTTTAATATCCAAGACCTGGTGCAATACAGGGGTCCTCAGTCAGCAGTAGATGGATCCATTTCAGAGAAGGAACAGGTAGAAATAGATGTGACTTTGCCATTACAACTGAAACTACAGGCAGAAAGAATACTGGATTCAAGAGTACAGAAGCAAACCAGACATGGGGTCTACATGGAGCATTTGGTAAAATGGAAGCAGTTGCCTGAAGCAGAAGCTACCTGGGTTGCAGAGTTAGAATTCAAAAAGAGGGGCATTGACTTTGCCTCATTGTCACCAGAGGTGACTTAGTTCCTTTCCGCACAGGGGAAGTATGGTGCAGGAGCACCAAGGCTCAATGCAGCCGTACATAGTTTTTGGTTTGTCAATTTTTAGTTTGTAGCTTGTGTTTTTGTTTTTGGAGTTTTTTGAGCATTTTGAAGGTGTTCGGCATTTTGTTCAATAGTTGAACCATTTCGTTGAACCTTGTGATTGAACCTCACTGTTGAAGTTCAATGGTTCAACGGGTTCATTCTTTTTGTGTAGTGGAGTTGAAATCGCCGATCATTTTGTTTGAGGTTGAACCTCATTGTTGAACCTTGCGTTTTGAACCGCTGTTGAGGTTCAATGGTCCAGCAAATGGAGTAGTGGGCTTATCGGCGTGAGATGCATATCGGGAGGAGGTATGAAGCTTAGGCTGAAGGAGAAAGTCTAATTGATGGAGTGTTCATCGGCGTAAAGGGAGTCATCGGCAGAAGAAATGGATGTATAAACGACGATAAGAGGTCTCGCCGATAGCTAGGTAGATATGAGGCTTCGGCGTGACATTCGGTATCGGAACACAAAAAGAAAGTTTGGCCGATAAGTGATGGCCTACCGAAGGTTTAAGTCATTGTTTGACTTATCGGTGTGAGGTTTCATATCGGAAAGCGAGGTGAAACTTTCATCGACGGCCGAAGTCACAGCGATGGGAAGCATCGGTGGAAGAAGTTTGGAGATCACCGACAGTAGAATGTCTCACCGAAGATAAAGACATTGGTGAGAGATGTCTATCGGTCGAAGGAATTTCTAGTTGGCCGACGGTGGTAGCTCTTGCCGATAGTAGTCTACGGGATACAAGTGTCATCGGTATGAGGCTTGCTATCGGCGATGGCTGTGAAAGTCATTCTGACAGCGATGTGTTACTCCGATGGAGTTGGACGTCGGTGCAAGGACTTCTATCGGTGTAGCTTTAAGGCTTTAGGCCGATGCACAGTGGTCATGCCGACGGAGGGTGAAGACTTGGTATCGGTGAGATAAAGGACTATCGGAGTGCATGGTTGTGGTTGTGCCGACAGTTTGAGTTGTGCCGATGGGGGGTAGACAGGGGTCGTCGGCGGCAAAAGTGCCGACAAGAGTTTACTAAGCCGACGGATATATAAACCACAGTGGCCGATTTGAACGGGTGCATGTGGGACTAAATGTTCTCATGAATGCGAAAGTCAAGATATCTTGCCGTTACCACAGAACTGAACGGGCAGTTAGAATATGAACCATTCTGGTGATCGAACCATCCTGTAACGAACATGGAATACATTTAAAAAGCAGCATTCTTTCTGTATGAGGGGTTGAGCAGAAGAAACAAGAAAAAGATTTTGCATTGAGAAGCATTCTGATGTAAAGGCAATTTTGAATAAAAATCAAATTCAATAGTTCTATCATTTGTGTATTTCTTTCCTATTTTTAGTTTACCATTCTGCCGTAGGTTAGTCTTTTCTGTTTTTGCAAGTTTGCTTTCTTTTGCAAACCATGACTCTGTTTTGATGATTCTTCAAATTCCATTGTACAGTATGGAGGTCATCAAACAGAGCCATGCTCTTTGTTTGTTTTTCTTTTGTGGGGTGGTCGGATTGCCAGCTAGAGGCAATGCATGCTTGTTCTAGGTGAGCTCAGTGAGGAGTCCGGCTAGATAAACAAGTAGGAAAATAGATTTGCAGGGGTGGAAAAGTAGAGAGAAAGAAAGTGAGCACCAAGCTGTCCAGACCCTTGAACAGAGTGAGAAGGGTGGGCAACGGGCTCAGAAAGTTATATGCCATTGAGGCAGTACCTTGGAAGCAGTGAGGACAATGTATGTGTCCCACACCAAGCAGAGAAGTAGAGTTTTCCATCTCTGCAAAGAGTATGTCTTTTAGCACTTTGAATTGGTAGGAAGGCTAGTGTTGTCAAACAATCTTGTACACCTACAGGATGCAGAGCAGGCAGCCTAGAGTCCTCCCTATCATATGGGTACCTAAGCAACAAGAAATCAAGTTAAATGAGGCATCTACCTCTAAAAAATCCCAACCATCTACTCCTATCTCAAATTCCCATTCTACTCAAAAGTGTCAAAACATTCCATCCCACAAGCAAAACAAAAGTAATAAAATGCCTAAGTCTATGTGGGTTCCTAAAGCCCTTCATCATCCATCTCCTAAGCAAACATCTCTATTGCACCCTACACCACCTCCGCATCACAAGCTTCAACATTTATGGGGATGTGTGCAACCATTGGTTATGGTTCCCTTCCATTCTGCAATAAATCTACCATCATTCATCCACTATCCTACATACCCTCCACATTCCATCCCTATGGTCCATGCTTTGGCATAAGTCCGACATAATCCACATCATAATCCACCATTTTCCCTACATAATCCACGTCATAATCCACCTTTCTCCCCTCTAGAATCCATGTCATAATCCACTATCTACCTAATCCATTTGCCTTCCATGTATCCCTTACCCACATCGATGAGGGCACTCGACATGGTCCATGCGCAAGGACATCATTCTCTAATGGGACTATAACCCTCAACTCTAAACCCTAATCCCTCAACTCTAAACCGTAATCCCTAAACCCTCAACCCTAAACCCTAAACATTGTTGGGACAGGAAAAATTTGCATTTTTTATGTACTATCCATCCCCTTTTCAACCAAGATCAGAACATTATACCCTTAATCTCATAATAGTAATCAATTGTGTTACAAAATCCATAATTAACCTAAGTCTTGCATATCCATTCCATGAATTGTACCCTTTGTCTTTCCTAAGAACATATTGGCCCAGTGTGACCCCATCGTTGGAACCTTTCACTTTGCTATACCGATGGCCCGATAAAGATATAGTATCACTATATCGGCAAAACAACGATCTATCGAGGTAACCTTTGAGGTCATCCCACCGATAGACCGACAAAATGGAATAAAATGAGCTTATCGGGATAACATGCAGACATCGGTGGAAACCACATAATGGTTCCTTGCTGTAACATGTGGATTTTGGTGGAATACATATCACACCCTCATCGATGAACTGATGAACTCGATAGGAGTTAGCTTATCGCTGGAACATATCAACTTCTGCAGAACTTATATACGAGTTCCCCTAACATGTCGATAAAACCAAGTGGAACTAAGGATGAAGTTCCACCGATAGCTTGAAATAACTATAAAACATTGAGGATATGAAGAAAATCAGCCGGACTAGGGCACATCAGGGTAACCTCATATGGAACCTCGCCGATGGACCAAGAAAGGGAAATTTATCGATGGAAGGGATGGACTTCGGTGGAATATAAAACAAAGCCTCAGTGATACGGTGATGATTGTCAGACAAGATTGATGTGACATTCCAAGATATCGGTCAAATATTTGCAATTAATAAACTGACTCGATGGAAAGATACACATCGATGGTGCATTTATGAGCTAAGATTGAAATAACTTATTCCACCCCTGTAAGATTTGGCTGAAGAAGGTTATATCGCCGGAACATGTCAACTTTAGCAGAACTTATATACAAGTTCCCCTGACATGCCGATAAAACCAACAAAGACAAAAGCATCATTGTAGCATGTAAGGATCGGTGGAACTAAGGATGAATTTCCACCAATAGCCTGAAATAACTATAAAACATTAAGGATATGAAGAACATCGGCCGGACTAGGGCACATCGAGGCAACTTCATATGGAACCTCGTCGATGGACTGAGAAAAGGAAATTTATCGATGGAAGGGATGAACTTCGATGGAATATAAAACAAAGTCTTAGTGATACAATGATGATTGTCAGACAAGATTGATGTGACATTCCAAGACATAGGTTGAATATTTGCAATTAATAAACCGGCTCGATGGCAAGATACACATCGATGGTGCATTTATGAGCTGAGATTGAAATAAGTTATTCCACCCCTATAATATTTGGCTGAAGAAAGAAGGAGAAAGGAATTTTGACCTCTTGCAGAGCAAGTAGTAGAAAAAAGCCAACCAGAAATATATTTCAAGTAAGTATATCGGTCCTGACTATAAATTTATACTATGTAGAAGCTTTGGAGTCTGCATTATGGAAAACAATCTACAAAAACATAAAGCTAAAAAGCAAAAGGTCGAGAAAAGATCACTGAATAAAGATTTAATTGACCAATGCCCAGGGTTTGGGCCGAGACCAAAAAGAAGTGCCCAGACTAATCCCTCCATAGATAAATTGATAGATGACTATAAGGAGTTAGGAGATGTTTGGACCCCTCTTCGAGGGTATCAATTGTTTCTGTATCATTTCAAGAAACAATATAGGTATGATCCTATCTGCAACCCTTGGAGGTTAAATTTAGCAAGGCTAATAGTGTCTAATGTCTTTATCAACGTGGATTTGATTAAAGCCTTAGCTAGCAAATATGACCCGAAAACAAGAACTATTAGATCACACACTGGTGATAATAGACTGGTTCTTTCCAAGGATCTCATTGCAAATGTTTTTCAATTGGATTGTGGCTTTGACACACCCATTACAGTCAGAGACCTATTGTTGGAGTATAGGCATATGGACACCAGTCATAAGAGAGGCAAGTTAGCTTTACACATGCTAAAAGATGACAAGGGTCAGATGAGGAAATTTTCCAATGCTGAGAACCCTCCATTTTCTGAAGAATTATTTGAGGAGTACTTTCGTTACACTTATTATGCTGCTGGTCAAGTCTTAGGTCTCGAGGTTCCCCCACAAATGTCAATTGCACCTATGGTGTTAGTTGCAGATATTCAAACAAAGGGAGCAAGGCCTTTTGATTTTGCAAGTTACATAGCTAATGCTCTGAACCATGGATTGGAGAAAATCAAACATAATAGTGATAAGATTAATTTCAAACACTACTCTTTGTTAATGCATTTGCTTTTGCATGAAGGGCATGGTAGAGGATGGTGGAGTTCAGATATGAAAATTCAGGACTCGTTTGACAATGGGGACCCAAAACCAGTGCAAATATGGACTTCACTGTGGGATTGTCATTTTGACAGATCTCAATATTTTTTCTTTGAAGAATATTTTGTGAAGCCTCTAATGCAACTATTGGGACATTCTCATGACTATAGCCTCTCTCCCAGGATACAAAGGTCTCTTAGGCCAAAGGAAAATGATCCAAAGACTAAGGTGGGTCATAACTGGGGAGATTGGTATGCCTTCTCAAACTGCACCATGATACGAGTCTATGGATTTGAGGGTTCCCCTTATCTATTGCCTAGGGTTGTCCTAGACAGAATTGCATACTTAGAAATTGTGAGACAATTAGCTAAATCTGATGCTATTCATCTAAAGAGGAACAACAAACAATCATTCATGCCCAACACTTTCTTCTTTAGGGAATTCACAATAGTCATGAATGAGGTTTATGAAGAAGTCAATGCCAAACTAGCACAGTATGATCTCCCAATAGGAGATGAAAGAAAAGGTTTTGATACATAGGGTTTTATTCACAAAGCTAGGGTCTCACAGGGTCTGTCTGGTTATGAACATCTTTTTTCAGAAGTACATATAATTAGAAATCGAGACGAAGCCTCTACTGAAGATAGAATGGCTATATTTAATAAAATTCTACTTGCAGAGGATTGGAAATGCAAGAATGTTCCTTCATACTCAAGAGCCTTTTCTAAAATTGAAGACCCACTATCAAGAGTTGAGTAGCTTATTGCTCATACAGATGAGATAATTGAGGGTGTGCCTTTAATTTCTTTTGATACATCTTACATACAATACTCTGGGACACAAGGTCAAGAGGTGCAGCCTCTGACTCACATACCTTCACAGCCAACCCCTGAAGTATCATTTTTTGTAGATACAGATATAGATGAAGAAGTGAGTGATGATGAGATTGAACAAATGCAACCAATAAGTGCTCCTGTTGTTCCACATTATGAGCCTCCTGTAGAATTGAACCATGTAAAATTTGAGACTTTTGAGGATCTGTCTGATGACATCAGAGTTATGGCTGCTCAAAAGTTTATCTCTGATGATGAATTTATTAAGACTCCTAAATTTAAATCTTTTGTATATGAATATCAAGGTAATAAAATAAGGCAAAAAATGAAAGATACTACCCCTGAGCAAGAAACTACCGCCTTGGAGGAATTTAAAAAGAGATTTACAGAGAAATGGAGTCTATTACTCCAAAAAGAGAAAGACAACTACTCCAAGAAACCAAGGTATTGCTTGTGCCAGGTTGGGATATGGACTCTGCCATTGTATTTGACACGTTCAGGAGGAGGGAAGATAAAACACTGAGTTTGACAGAGGAAGCAAGTGACAAAATATACTTAGGGTCGGGGTATAATGCAGATGAAGCCACTTTATTGATTTAGTCTTTTTATCCCCAAGATAAGAGACCAATAATAACCAGTGACCCAAATCAAATCTTTGGTCACCTTTTGGTCAAAAGGATAGGAGACACAAATCCCTTGGAAACTGTTGAACTAAATGTTAAGGTAGCAAAGTTCACTAAGGCCCAGATTGAGAAATTAATCAAGGAAAATGACAAGATGAACAAAGAATCAATATACCACAAGGAAAGAGCTTCTTCTTCTTCTGCATTTGAGGTACATTCCCCATAGATCTAAAAATGCAAAGAAATGATAGAGGCATTAATAGATGTAATCTATTGGAAAGAATGCCATGCTAAATCCCAGAAAAATGTGAGAAGCTTTTTAGGGAAGTAAAGACCCTTAAATACACCATGGCCTCTGAAATAATAAAAGAACGGTTTAAAAAGATGTGGGAATGTGCAAATACCTGTTGGAAATCATTCCAACAAACATATTTAGCCATTATAGAAAACAAAGATTGCAGGAGAGGATGATGGAAAGGAAAGAGGAACTTTCAGACAAAAAACTTTTAACAGAGCAAGGAATGTAGATGTATGATAAGTTGGTCAAGATGCATGAAAAGTATCATAATAAATTAAATAAGGATTTGAATTCTTTTGATAACGCTCCCTCAATTCATGATGATACTGGAGAACCTCGAAAATATGAAGAGTGGAAGGAAGATGTATCCATAGTTCTAAATACTGCTTTACAAGAAATCACTAATGAAGATATGATCATGAAAAATATTCACAAGTATCTTGAGAAAATGATGAACATGGAACACGACATGAAAGGGATAGCCCTTAATGTTGACACATATGCAAAACAGGAGTATATTGAACATTTATTTGAAATTAATCTGTTCCTGTGCAGAGCAATTGATACACCTGACACCGCCATGAAATCTTCAGAGGGAGTAAATTATCTTGTAGACAAATGAAGCACCTTATGGAAAAATAGAAAGCCTTGCTCAGGCCTTGAATGGTCATGGGCTTCTATTCGCAGATTAATAGATTGGTGTTTTCTAATTAAATTTTTTTTGTTAAGTTTAAAAGTATTTTCTTAACAGTTATGAACATATTTAGGTTCTGAAGAGGATTGAATGTGACGAGGATATACCACATCAGAAAATAGAATGCCTTGCTCAAGCCTTGAATGGTCGCGGGTTTCTATTTGATGAATAACTGATTGGTCTTTTGTAATTAAAAACATTTTGTTAAGTTTAAAAGTATTTTGTTAACAGTTATGAATAGTTATGTCTTTTCTATTGTAACAGGTCTGAAGCTTGTTTGCCTCTCCTATAAAAAGAGAGACTGAGACCTGATAAAACGATATAGGGGGAAGAGAGGAGCTAATAGTGGTAGATAGTAGAAAAAGTTACATAATATTTACAAACTCAAAGACCATGTTGCAAACATAATTTTGAAGAAGTCAATGGAAAATCTCTGATTCTATGGTGCCATATTGGTATCAATTGTTTGTTAAAGTTATTCAATTATTTGGTTGTCTCCATTTCAGTGTTTCCTTATTATTTGAATTGATATATCACAGTTGCCTGCCATATAAAAATTTACGATGGTTTCCTCTACTATAGGTTCATTGTGATTTCCTCTACTATAGGTTCTAGTATTGACTCTTGTCATAGCTACCTGCCATATAAAAATTTATGATGGTTTGATCCGACTAGTTTGGACTCTTTTTGACCTCAGATTCTGTGCTCAGATTCGGTCAAAACTTAGTGAAGACTAGGCAATTAAATATAGAGATTTTTAAGGATTTAAAATCGGTTTCATGCATCCTTTATTAAATAAATTTTAAAGACACAATAAACAATCTAATAGAAGCTACTAAGATCAAGTATAAAAGAAACAACATTTTTAGATATATGAATATTGCCAAAGTGTTTTAGGAATATAAAACTTATCAATTATAATATCCATGGCATCAAAAACAAAAATTATAATATGGAATCATGAATTATGGTAGAAAGAAGTTTGTATCAATTTTTAGATATATAAATATTGTCAAAGTGTTTTAGGAATATAAAACTTATCAATTATGATATCCATGGCATCAAAAACAAAAATTATAATATGGAATCATGAATTATGGTAGAAAGAAGTTTGTATCATTTAGTCCAAAATTGCTATCTCTTTGTGGAGCCATGTGTTTGTATCTTTGCTAGGGCCATAGGAGCATTACCTAGGATAAAGATTGACTTAGCAAACTAGAAGAATAAATGTAATTCAAATATTTAGGATTTAATTGGAAAAAAGTCAAAAATTAAAAAAAATGTTGTTTTTCCATCTAGCATGGTTCAAAATGTTTATTATTTTTTTCTTTTTAAAACTAGAGTGAGGTCTAAGGGCAATGCTCTTGACCAAAGGTGGACCAATAGTTGCCCAGCATGCTTTTTGTTAAGGTGTCTAATAGTTCCAAAAACAAAGGTGGACCAATAGTTGTTCATTAAGTCATGTTTTGTTGGTGTGCTGATGTGGCATCACATAATTGGTTGTTTTTAAATCTAAAGGGCACATTTCATTCAATTATAGGTACTTATAGTCAACACTAACAACCTTAAAGTTACAACTACTAGTGCTAAAGTTTTAAAAATATTGAGCCTTAAGCCCACAAACACTATCATAGCTATTAGAACATGCTTAGCAATTGGGTCCTCTCCCCTATGTTATTTTTAGTAATACCGAGAGCCCCATTGAAGATATCCCAAAAATCTTACCAACACTGTTTTCAGATCACAGTAATCTGGGAGTATTAATTGGATCAGTAAGAAGAACCACATAATTAGGGTTGGCATTATGTTTCCAAGTTGATATCATCTACTGTTCTTGTTTGATTTATTCAATTGGTTCCTTCAAGTAGGGATTAAAGATCCTTTTGATAAATTACAAGTAACTTGGTTGTGTCAATTGGATTATTAAGAAGAGTCTGTCAATTATTTCCTTGCACAGTTATACAAGTTATTAACCAATATTAGTGTGCCAAATAGTTAGAATTACTACCAAATATAAGCCACTTATCTCATATTTTCATTTGACTCCATTTACCCAACATTTCATTTTACTTAAAACTCAAGGATTCAAACCATCTCGCTATGATTTTTTAATTGTGAATGCAAAAACTCAAATCAATTCACTGTACCTACAAATTGTTTATACAAGGATTCAAATCAGTTCACTGTATTTGCCAATAGGAATGCAAGGATAAAAATCATTTGCATATAACAACTAGGAGGTCTGCATAATTGAGGGCTGATGTAGAAAGGTTAGAGGATAAATCCAAACATATAGGAAATTTATATAATCTGTCAGGACACATTTGTTGTTCATGTGTGGTTATCTTGATTGGTTCCTTTTAACCTCTTGGTGCACAGTTGTTATGTGACTATTGTCATTGTTGTGTATTATAGGATCCAAAGGAGGCCATGGAGAGAGGACATGGATGGCGTAGGACTACTAAATCGCAGAGAGGAAAGTGGGTGGAAATAGATATGACAATGGAATCTACAGATACAATAGAGGTAAGAAGAGAAAGCAACCTCAACCAAAGGAGGAAGGTGTTTATAAATTCACAAATGCTACAACATAGAGGAGATAAAGTCATTTTTTGTCCATGAGGCCTCTGAGGTCAAACTTATTGGTTGAAAATGCACAGGAATGGTGATTAAATGTGATTCTATGATCAAGGGAAAAGTTTGAAAATTAGGATGGCCAAAACATGATATGAATATGTCACATATATGACTAAAGTGAGGTTTTGTGTTGGATAGCATATTCGTTGAAATGATATAATTGGTGTACTAAACATTATTTACTATGTTGTGTATTATAGGGGCCAGACAAGGCCATGGCAACAGATCGTGTCATATCAAATGAGGATACAACAGATGAAGCGGGACATTAGGTACTCAAATTTTGACTTAACTTAGGAAAAAATGATCTGATGGCATTTTGTGATACGTCCATCTTTTTTCACAGTATTACTGAAATTTATAATGTATTATCCAATCTTGACATAAATTAATGCATGTTGTTAATTATTTTAGATGGAGATTAGAGCAAATGCAGAGCCTGAGTGTTCAACTAGCAAAAGAAAAAGATATGTACATGGATGTGGACCTAAAACTGTTAAATCATGTAGACGACAGTTGGTGGAAGAGGATATGACAATGGATCCTGAATACACAACAAATGATTGCACTAAACAAGAGGTTGGTCAGGACTATAGTACATGGGATGAATACTTTGAGAAAATTGTTGTTTGTGGATGTTATGTATGTCATGGAAAGAAACAATTCAAATGAGTGATTGTACAGAGACATTACATATATGATGAGCTTCTATCCAATAGTATGCCTCCTACAATCGATTCAAATCCAATAGGAATTGTGGTAAGGAATTTTCTAATTTGATATAAATAACATGTATACTTCATTTAAACATTGTTTTATATTATTTAAATAACTAATTTTTTTCTTAATGGATACTTGCAGGATAAAGTTATTGGTTTAAAGTTTCCTGGATCACCAACTTCTAGCCTAGACGGCAATGATCATTCATCAGATGATACATCTAACAAAAATATGTGCCAATTTACTAGCTTCGAAGACGAGGAATTGATGAAAACAAGTAGCAGAACAAGAACTAGTTTAAAGATGCATAATTTGCTTAAAGACAAGGGGAAGGTGGACTACATACCCTATGAGAATGAATGTGATGGAGATGATGAGTTGCCCCTGAGTTTGAGATCAATTTACAAAGAGACATTTGATCGTCGACTATATTGTGTTTGGTAGGTAGTGATCAACAGCTACCTAGAGTGTACGAGGTGTTTCAATTTTGGGGATACAACTACATGATACGACCCTCCAATATTCATGGAGTGAATCTAGGCCTCTTTGTCATCCAAAATGTACATGTGGAATTCAGAACAAACCACTAGGAGATTAATGCCATATTATGGTCCGTCATTTACAATGGTGAATGGAGAAGGCTAGCAAAATATAAGCCTAGCATGTCAGCATATGGTCTAAATTCAAATATGTATACACATCGTCTCCAATTGGAAAGTGGAAAAGAAATGAATAGAGGTCATCTTATGTATATAGATGGATGTGAATACACACACAAAAATATTGCAGGATTTATAAATACTAGTAAGGGAAGGGACCCTAATGTAAGACCGAATTGTCAATTTGTTGAGGTTATAAATGATAAAGATGGAGATATGGAAAGAGAGGTTGATAGATTAATAATGGTTGAGGCTATTATGGACCTTACCATTGGGGATGAGTTATTGATTGATTACCCCTTCTTAAAATGCACTCCTGCAAGAAAAGGGAAGAACAAGGTCTCCCTAAGGATGTTCTTAAGGGCAGAAAACCAAAGAATAATAAATGAGTGTAGACTGATGTTTTATAAACTATGTTGGCAAAATTGTGTTTTCTTTAAATTATTGTATAAAAAAGGTAGTCTATAAAATAATGTTCCATTATTCAATTGATGTATATATGTTCATACAATTTTTATTTTTATTTTTTAAGCCATATTTGATTATATTTCTTTGAAATTGATACATTTTGAATTTAGTGCAATTGTTTCCAAACATTAAATAATGCTTGCATTTGTTGAAAGGTAGAAGATGTTGATGAAACACATACTAATACCCAAGATCCAACTAGGTTATTAAGGTTTGGACGGGATGATCCAAACCATCCTTTAAACCATACCAGGCAGAAAAGAGCAACATTGAAGAGAATACTAGCAGCTGAGAAATTTGAACTGCTGATGAGATCCGCATACACTGATGACATGCCAGCTAGCCTTAATGATGATGATCATGATAGTGAAAATGTAGTGCATGAAGAAGGATTGAATGAAATGCTTACAGGTTTCTTTGGGGATGGAAACAATGATGACAATAATGATCATATGGTTGACAGTAATGATGATAGCAGGGGTAACTACTGCCAACATAATGTTGATGATAACAACCTGAAAGACTCCATCAAGCAAGCAGTGAAGACACCTGTTTTCAAATCAGGTGCAAGTAGAACTTCAAAACTGGCATGCACATTATTATTATTAGAAATCAAGTCACTATTTGGTTGGTCAGACAAAGGATTCACTACCCTACTAAAGTGAGATGAAATCCATTTCTTACTTTGAATTGTCAATTGGTGTACATAATTCGTAAACATTCATCAACTTCATTTTGATTTCTTTAAGGGGAATTTAAAACCATATATTGTATATAAACAGGCCTAGTATAGATTGACATATGAAACATGTTCATCATAAGTCAAACATTCAATTGATTTAATCTCTGGCAATCTTACAGGGCACTAAAAAATAAAATATTCCCTGAAGAGAATGTGTTGCCATCAACTTGCAGAGAGGCGCGTCTATTGTTGGTTGAGTTGGGGATTGAATATAAGCAAATTCATTCATGTAAAAATTATTGCATTTTATATAGAGATGAATATTAAAACAAGGTAGAATGCCCTATATGCAAAGAGAAGAGATATCGTATAGATGTACAAGGTCCTACTATTCCAAAGATGGTTTTACGTCACATGCCAATTATACCTAGACTTCAACGAATGTTTTGTTGAAAGTCAGTTGCACAATTGATGGACTGGCATGCAAAAAATAGGAGTAAAGATGGATTCATGCAAATTCTGGCCGATTCCAAAGCAATGAAACACATAGAGGAAAAATAGCCAAGAAAATTCAAAGATGAACCTCGTAGTATCAGGTTTGGTTTTGCAATTGATGGAGTGTGCCCATTCTCTTTCCTAAGCTCAAATTATAGTGTTTAGCTAGTCGGATTGATAGTATACAGTATTCCCCCATGGATGAGTGTTAGAAAGGAGCACCTTATGCTGACTCTCATTGTTCCAGGAAAACATCAAGTTAAACACATGGATGTTTATCTTGCGCCTTTTATTGATGAGATGCAACTGCTATAGAAAGGCATAAGAATATATGACATATCATGTTCCCCATCAAATAGGTCCTTCATGTTGTATGGTGTGCTATGTTGGACTATTCATGAGTTCCCAGGACTTGGTGTTTATTGTAGTAAGATAAAATATTTACGTATTTAACTCATAATTTATTTCCATCCCAACTTTCATACTTAGTTTTATACTATTTTTTTGATATTATTAACATTACTTATTGAATTGAAGGGCTTCAAACAAAGGGGATATTTGTATGTCCAAGATATGCAAAACAATTTCAAGGGCGATATTTTAAAGATCTACATAAATTTATTTATGCAAACAATAGGGTTTTTCTACCACTAGATCATAAGTTTAGAAATCGCCTGAAGAATCAATTTGATGGAAAATTTGAAAATAGAGGCCCTCCCATGATTATAGGTCCAGGTGATTGGCTTAAGAAGTATGAAGATACTGAATTGAAAGCTTGGGAGGATTTTTTTGATCAGGGTGATTCAATTGAAGAACCAGAACAAGTTGTAGTTAATATGCCACAAGGAATGAAAAGGAAATCCATATTTTATGAGCTCCCTTACTGGAAGGATCTATTAATATCTCACCTATTAGATCCTATGCACATCTTCAAAAATGTCCCAGATTCTATATTTCGACATATATCAGGCAGAGAGAAGGACACCTTGTCTTCGAGGAGAGATATTGCTCTTTTGCGTACCAAAATTGATAGAAAACATTTGTGGCCAAACAGGGAAAATGAAACATATGCAGAAGCTCCATGGATCTTGAAAAAAAAAAGAGCTAGACCAACTAAAAAATGTCATCCATTCAATAAAGACACCTACTGGCTATGCGTTGTCATTACGCCGAGAGGCGTTCTACACTCACAGCAAGGCCTGAAAGATTTAGATTCCTGTAAACAATTAAGATTCAGATTCTCATGTAAACAAAATTCATAAAATGTGTAAATAAATAAATTTATGGAAGCTAAATGGATAGAAAAATAGAAAAACTTGGGCAGTTATGGAGTGAAATCTTTATCACGTTAAAAAAAAAAAAAAAAAAAAATTTGTGGAAGCCAAATGAATAGAAAAATAGAAAAACTTGGGTAGTTATGGAGTGAAATCTTTATTACGTTTGAAGAATATAAAAAGTCTTGTAGCATAGTCTCTTTAAATTAACTTATGTGAGCATATCAAATATTCTAATTGTGAGTAATTTATAAATGCCAACAAATTGGAAGATATATTTTTTAAAATATAAATATACTAGTTGGCTAAAGCTTTTACAGTTGATGGACATATCACAAGATTTAACACACATGATTTTCATAATTTTATGAAGGTATTATATATCATCATTTAACATTTACTACTAACATTGATTAAGTACTAAATATATTTTGATATTTTGTTGTGTGAGGAAAAATTACTAATCACCTTTTCATAAATGTGTTTGATAGCATATCATGCCATTGGCAATTAGTGGGGATTCTTGTCTTACAGTTGACTTAAGGAATGCCATAAATCGATTGTCAGCATTTACAAGGTATGTGGTTACATGAAATGTTCATGTGTGAGAGACATAGAGATATTATATTGCATTTTAATTTTTGACTAAAGGTTCATACTAATTTACTATTCTTATATTAGGTGTGTGACCTCCAAGGAGATCCACGAATCTGAAGTGCCAAAATTGAAGAAGGAAATTGTAGAAATTGTATGTATATTTGAGAAGGATCTACCTACAAGTTTCATGGACCTACAAGTCCATTTACTTATACACCTAGTCGATGACATTGAATTGGCAGGTGTCGTATCAACGAGGTGGATATTTTTCTTTGAGAGGTATATGAAAACTCTAAAAAGATATGTCTGACAAAAGGCACATCCGAAGGGTTGCATGGTTGAAGGGTATGTATTGAATGAAGCATTTTTCTTCCTATGTTAATTCCTTGGTACGGATTTTGAAGATGGGCCACGCTTCTGGGATGAAGAACAAGCATCAGATATTATTGATGGATAAAAACCACAATCTAATGGTGTTAAAGTAGAAATTAGTAAGTAAATTCATGATCAGTGTGGTTGTTTTTCTTGCAATCATTAATTGACTCTGTAATTTATTTGTCAAATTAACAGCATGACATTTGGAGTTTGAAATAAACATGTTGACATGTAATAGGCGTAGACAAAAGTTCTATAGTCGACAAGTTCATTTTGTACCACATGGACTTTATGAACAAATGGATCAATCTGTATGATAAAAAGAGAGAAGTGATAGAAGCAAGGAGACAGTTTAAGAGATCGAACCCAATGAATACTCTACTTCTCACTAATCTGCTTGGGGAATGGGGCAAAGATTGCACACTAGAATGGGTTATTGAACAAATTCAAAATCAAATAGAAGATGCAGGTATAGATTCAAACATAACATAAGACGAAATCAACATGTCTAGAGGATGTGAAAAAAAGGTACAGTTGGAATTTTACAAAATGTTGTTTCCTTACAGTTTTGACACTATTAACTATTTTAATATTCGTCATTATATTTGTTTTCACTGAAATAAATGGTCTTTCACAGGTGAGGAAATATCTAGCAATGTGGTCATATGGTCGACATTATTATGTAGAAAGTGTAGATGTAAAGAGACGATCATTCGATTGTGGCATCATGGTTGACTTCAAGCAATCCTGTCGATCAAGCTCAAAAGATAAGAATATAATTGAAGGGAATTTACAATATGTTGGGAAAATACAAGAAATTATTGAGTTGGATTTTTGCTCTTTTTAATGTTGTGTTTTTAAGTGTAGATGGTATGAAGCATTTGAGATGACACGAAGACATTATACCTATAGATTCCTCATGTTTCCTACCAGAGAATAAGGAGTCTTATGTTCTACCAATTCATTGTGAGCAGGTATTTCTTTAACTCAAACAAGAAGCGGTAGTGATCATTAATCTACTAATTCATAGTTTACTGCGAATATATACATGTGTTTATTAATCAATAAAATTGATATACCATACGTCTAATATATATATGTCGTTCATGTGCAGGTATTTTTCTATGAAGATATTTTGGACCCGAAATGGATATTTGTCATACATTATAATCCAAGATTAAGGCATGTATTTGACGATGCATTAGTGGATACTGAGAAAAACAATGATGGCCAACAAAATGAGAGAGAGGGATTAGAGAACATCAAAGAAATTGACATCCATGATGATGTTGAAGATGGTTATGTTCAGGCACAAGAAGACAACAATCCAGAGTTAGATGATGTTATGGAAGACAACAATATGGATGGTATAGAAAATGATGATCCAAATACATCTTGTAACAATATAGATGGTCTACAGTCAAATTTCAATGATGATGAAGATGATGCATGTCAAGATGAGGATGATGATAATATTAAATACTTGAAAGAACATATGAACATTGACAATGATACACTTGATGACATTGTAGCAGACAATAATGTTAATGACCAAGAGTTCTAAATTTTTAGAATTATTTACAATCCATGTTTAAAAAAGGATGATTCTTATGGCCTAAACTTTGTAATGCTTTAGTAATATTATTTGTGTCGATACAAATTATCTATTGCAATATCCTTAAATTGTTCAATATTTGGTATGAATCGTTGGCAGAAAAAATTAGGATTACTTGGATGCTTCTTCCATTCATTTTGTATCAACATATGATCATGAAGACAAAAAAGTTAATAAAATATTAATGCAAGTAACTCACAATTATTTAAATAAGAACTTTGTTAACTTTATTATTTTTAAATAGTTTCCACTTTTATGTTTAACATAACTTTGAACATGTAACTGAAAACATCCACAGTAAATGCTTAACTGTATCAGCATATTCATTCACATAAGCACAGTATTGAGGCTCAATAACTAATATTCATTCAAATATAAGAAGAAATAAGTACGGCAAACATAAGAAAAATACATAATGATAAGACAGTCATGGAGTTACACCAGTGCTTTGTCATAGGTAGTCTTCTTAATAAATCCATGTTAATGACTCCCATGGTAGTGTCAAAACTAAGAGAGGGATGTAGAGTCCAGGCTTCCTATTTCCAATATTTTGCAATGCTACAAAGAATGAGAGACTTGATGTGGTTCTCAATTTGCACATATGTGAGGCCACTAGAATTGTTGTTCAAGTGTTGTTAGTGTTTTAGTAGTGTTGAAGTGTTGAATTATTTTGGAATAGTATGCTTCCTAGATGAGTCTCTAGTGTGGTGTGGTGTCTAAAACATAGAGATACTTGAGCTTGTAGAGAAGCTTGTTAGACATGTAAAATTCACCAACCTATTTGCCTTGTAAGAGCTTGGTGTAGTTCTATGCAAAGTACAAGTCTGGTGGGTAGAGAGGTTCCCGGTCAAAGAAGTTGTGACCACATGAGTCCAACATTGTGGTGAGTGCATGAACTAGCTATTAGCTTAGGTAGTCAAATACCTTTTTGTCTTTTCCCTTCTCATGATTGCAGATAACTAGATGGAATTGTTGTAGACATGTCATCCATTTCATGTGATGCACATTTTCCAATTTGTTCTGAGTTTGCAAGAATTGGACTGGCTTGTGATCAAAGTGGATGATTGGACCTCCTTTCCCAAGATGTAGTGAGATCATTGCTTGATGGCTTGCATGATGCTATACAACACCTTTACATGGGTGGAATAGCATTGAACTGTGTCATTTAAAAGTCATAGAGTGGTACAAAAACCTCTAACTGCATATTTCCTCTTAGAGGATTCCAAACCTTTGACATTCCAACTGAAACATCTCAAACAATCTGTTAGGTCACAAAAATGCAGGTTGTTAACCCTGAGAGGTTGCTAAGCTCTCTTGACATTTTTGGCTAGTGACACGGGGTAGATATGGCTAAACCCCCTTCACTTTAAGCTCTACTAGACCTAGGTTGATGTACCTTGAAAGATATTATAGATTTTTGTGTAACCTTCACAGTGGCAAACGAGTGTGAAGTAGATGTAAGGGTTGGAATATATTTATAAGGTTAAGGTTTGCAAATATGAATAGGGTATGAAGATTAATAGTAAATTGGACCCATGTTTTATCTATTGGGCAAAGAAATCAGGAGTCAATGGTGTACTGGATCTTTATATTGATTAACTCAAATTGTTAGGCACTTATCTAAATCTGTATCTTGTGTAGATGTGCAAGAATGTTGAGGTACAAGATTCTTCTTATAAATCTCAATGATATTTCCTCAAATTGCTATGACCTAGAAAAAGGATTTTAATTCTAACAGGAAGGAAACCAACTAGAATAGATTGTTCAAAGGATTTTAACCTTGGACAAAGACCAATAAACATTGACTACTCAGCCAAATTTAAATCAATTTCCTCAAAAACCAATCACATAGATCATATAGTAACAGCAAATGTATAATGAAAAATTAATGATATCCTTGATATATTAACTTAAACAACTTGACAAACCACTTTGGAGAAAATCATGCAACTCATATATATTAACATCAACACAACAATTGAATAACAACAAATGTATACTGAAAAATTAATGATATCCTTGATATATTGACTTAAACAACTTGACAAACCACTTTGGAGACAATCATGCAACTCATAAATATTAACATCAACACAACAATTGAATAACAGGAGATGTACACTGAAAAATTAATGATATCCTTGATATATTAACTTAAACAACTTGACAAACCACTTTGGAGAAAATCATGCAACTCATAAGTATTAACATCAACACAATAATTGAACATCAATTTTGGATCCACCAACTAACTCTAATTCTTTTTATTAACTTAGCAATTCATACTGGTTTGAAAACATAGATAGATGGAAATGGATTCTTCTAATAGTGCTTTTATATTAAATATATGTCTCTGAAATAGATTGGATGATCTCCTTCATAGTAGCCTTGGTATCCTATTTTATAGGATGCAAACAAGCTTCAGGTCTAAAACATTGTTCCTTTTCATAATAACATCTTTTGATAACTAATGCATAATTAACAAACATAAATGAAGATAAAAGCATATGCAGCGATCTGATTCTGGCTCCATTAATCTCCATAGAGTGACCCGTGACTCAAAGGCCTGGCAAGGTTGTCCTCATCTCCATAATACAGATTGATACACCTGCATTGCTTGACAAAATTGTACTCCTTTTGCTTCATCACAGTGCTCTGGATACAAATAGATTTATTTGACTGATATGGTCGATGTAGACTTGATCATCACATGGATCAGTCTCAAGTAAACTGCTCATTGTTGATTCCAGAGTAAATATCTTTCCCAGACATGTGTAAGTAGTCTCTATCATACTTTCCTCATTATTTACATTTTCAAGTAGTGGTGGCAGTAACTGACCTAGTTCATTCCTTCAAGTGTCCTTGTCTTTTAGGTTGCCCTCATCATTGAAGCAGTTGGGAAATGCCAAATCAATACGTTGATCAAAATCTTTCAAATCTGCTATCAATATACCATTAAATCTCTCATGTTCTTTCATCAATTCATTATATCGTTTGAGCACTTGTTCCTCAGTGCTAGCTTTAGCATTCAACCCTTCCTTTGTTTCCAACATTCTGAGGTGTAGTCTTTTATGCTCTTGGTATAATTGATGTGTTCTATTGTGCAAATCCCAAACCTTGTCGCTATTTTTCATCATGTGGCCAAACCTTCTTTGAATCAATTCAGAGGCCATACTATATTTGACAGTTTTCAATTCAGTTTCTAGCTGCTCACTTTTCTTTTGATTCTTTTTCTGCCTTATACTTCCAATAATTCACATCTGCCAAGGCCTCTATTACCCTTTGATCACCTTCTAGGTATGGTGAGTAGCTGCTTGATGAAGGCAACTTGTCTCTATGCAAATCAATCTCTTGTCTTAGCATAGCATTTTCTTTCCTATATATATTATTATCTTTCATTAATTTCTCAATTTCTGCTTTAGTAAACCTTACAACATTAACATTTAAATCAGCAGTGTCCATAGGATCTGTATTCTCAATCCTTTGTATCAACAGGCTACTAAAAGCTTTATTAGGATCATCAATGATATGTGGTCTCTTATTTGGAGGATACAACGCCCATATAAGCAATGCTCTTTTATCAGGGTCATACCCTAATCCTCTTCTGATATCATCCATTGCCTCAATGTTGAGTTTCAACTTCTTATCTTGATTTCTATTGAAAGAATCAAATACAATTGCCGAAGCCATGTCCCATCCAGGAATCAAAATCACACCTGCTTCTTGTAACAAGGTCCTTCCCCTTTCTGGAGTCATTATCTCCAATTCATTTTCGATCTCCTTCTGAAGCTTAGACAACACCTCATCCTGTATGTCAGGAGTGATATCTTTCATTCTCTTCCTAGCTTGTTTGCCCTTGTATTCATATAAGAAGGCTTTAAACTCAGATCTTTTGATGAAATCATCATCTAATATGAATTTATTGTTGGCCAGGTGCCTTATGTCTTCTGATAGATCATTTGGTGCTTCCACAATGACAGCTTCTTTGTCTTCAGGCAGTTCATACCCCTCAATGGTTGGGTCATAACTTTGCACCCCTTCTTCAAACTCTCCCTCTCCTTCTGCAATGTTTGTGTCTGCAGAGAAACTTATATCTGGTGTGGGTTGAGGTGACAAGTGACCCAGGGGTACTTCATACTTAGCCTGTGCATTTTTAAGTTGTTTTCCTTTTTTGTTAAATACTTGAAGGGGAACATTCTTGATCAGTTCTAGTGCATGTTTAATCATAGTGTCTAGTCTTTCGATGGGATCATCAATATCCTAGAAAACTTTGGTGTAGGTGGGGTTTTGGACTACTCTCCAAGCCTCTGCTAACATGGTTTTGTGGTACAAACTTCTTCTTTCTGCTGTTGTAGTTTCATCACAATTTTTGATTAAATCTTCATCAACAAATAGGACATAATCATATCCCTTTAACTTCTGCTTTATTTTTACACTATTTATGAAGTGTTCTGGATCAAAATTTCCTCTTGCATTTCCAAAAGGTAATAGGAATTGTTCTAATTTACTATAAATTAATTGATAACCTTTCTTAGAAAATACTATGAAATCTCCAAAGAATAAAGTCCCAGGCATAAATGATTATTTATGCTGATTCTTGAGATGCATGAAGTCTGAGGAAGCCAATTGCCTAACAATTTCTAAGTATGCAACTTGATCTGGGCATGTCTTTGGTAGCAGGAAGGGTGGCCCTTCATATCTGAATACTCTTATCATAGTGCAATCTCTGAAAACATACCAATCGCCCCAATTATGGCTGAACTTTCCCTCTTCATGTCTATCTTTTGGTCTCAAAAACTTCTATATTTCTAATGAAAAATTGTGCTTGCAAGGATGTCCAAACCATTTGAATATTGGTTTCACAAAAAACTCTTCAAAGTATAAATAATAGGATCTGTCACATCTACTATCCCAAATAGAAGTCCACATTTGCACATGTTTTATATCTCCATTGATGTCTAGGTCTCTTACCCTGAGATTTCTATCCCATAAGCCCATACATTGTCCTTCATATAATACCATATGCATAAATAAAGAATAATGTCTGAATTTACTTCCTCCATTCTTAATAGACATTAAATTATTTTTTATATTATATGCCAGGTATTCAGCATAATCAAAATACCATGCATCATGACTCTGTATGTCCGCAGCTAGGACCATGGGCACAATTTCCATGAACATGGAGGCCTCTATTCCCAATATATGGCAGGCAGAGTAATATGTGTTTTTGAAATAATCTTCAAACAATTCAAGTGAGTAGGGTGGATATTCACCCTCTGAAAATACCCTAAGTTGGTTATTGTCACCGCGAGGCCTATGCAAGGGTAACTTCCATCTCTTATAATTGCTATTCATATTGCGGTACTCAACCAACAAATCCTTGATTCTAAATTTCTTGTCTAAACTTGTGTCTAACTGAAACACTGTGGCTATATAGTCTCTGGTAATGGGGAAGAAACCAGTCCCATCGTTGAATTCAATATAACAAGTCTTAGGGTTGAATTTCTCTACAAAAAACTTCAACAACTGGACATTTACAAACACATTCGGGACTACTAATTTACCCAAGTTTAGCCACCATGGGTTTGAAATGGGTTTATGCCTATGCATTTTTTTGTAATGGGAGATAAAGAGATAACACCCTTTGATTGGTGTCCATATATCCCCAATATCCCTGTATAAATCTTCAAATTTCTCAGCATGTGGGTTTAGTTGGGCATTTCTTCTAGATTTCTGTCCTGACCTGGGACATTGGTCTAATAAATCCTAGTTTAGATGCCTATCCTTAGTTTTTTGTCCTTTACTCTTTGGGTTCTGAATTGTTTCTTCCATATTCTATCACTATGTATGGATTTTAACTCTGTGATTTATAAACGCAGACTAATTTATAAAGTGCATTCATGAAGTACAAGAACGGTTCCACCGTGGGAGTCCAATTGCCATCTACAACAATTCAAAAATCAATGAAAAGATGAAAGGCTTAACATTGGGAAGCAGATGATGGTTTTAGTCAAATTCTAAAAGTTCTAACCTCCAATCAACACGATGAAGGCTATTCAATTAAACCAAATGTAAGGATAAATATCAATGCGTAAATTAAACACACACACACACATGTTATCAAAGTAATATGATTTGATTACAAATATCATAACACTGGGGATACAGTAAAATGTACCATTTATAACCACCAACTTTGAACACGTTACTTCGAAGCCATGAAATTACAGGAAAAACTCAATTTCGAGACAACTCATAAAATATTCATCGATAGATTGTCTCTAAATCAAATTAATCATGAGAATAAAAGTGAATGTAAGAACAATTTGTTTATTTCCCTACAAAATCTCTAGAATGAAGAATTGGTAACTAAAGCAAAAGCCAAGGATTAGATTTTAGAAGCCGAGAATGCACAGTTGACAACAACCTTGAGAGCATTGAAGGAATAATTATCTTCCTATAATGTGTTGATCTTAACCAATGGTTTTAAAGGTCAGGGTTAGCTGTAAACACGAGGTTATTTTTCTTTTTTCCTATTTTTGAAAAAGGTTGCTAAATGTTTGAATTATGTCATTCAACACAAAACCCTGAAGGGAGGATTATGGTTATACGCAGGCACAATCTTAACCTTTTGCACTTGCATCTATAGAAGGCTCAAGGACATGACAATAAAAACAACCGATGAGTTTAGAAAATTTATGTCTTTCTAGCTTCAGGTGGTTTTATAGTGGGAAGTATAGCTACTACTGCCACCTGTCCATAGGATGTTGCAAAAAAAAAGCTTGGAAACAAATAGAGAAAGATCCAATGAAAGCAATGAAAACTACTACGAAATAGATTTTGGTGAATGTTTGGAGGCTAGCAATCTCAAGGATTTTGGTGAATGAAAGCTACTTACTTGACAAATCGCTCTGGTCTTGAATTGCTTATTCATCCATGCCTTGCACTTATTCTTTGCAACGCCCTCTGAATTCCCATTCAACAATCTTAACTCTGTGCAATCAATGGCATCTGTGCAATCAATTATCATCGAAGGGAATTTAATTTTTTTTAAAACAAAGCGTCAGATCGCCAACTTTATGTCTTGTCACTTTATTGTTCGGGATTTCGGTATGATCCTAACTGGTGTTACTTCGATAATATGAGTCTCCTTGAACATGAAATAACTCTTTTGATATTTTAATTTCTTTTCATTGCCTTTTTGGAGAGACCCGAAAAACCCTCTCTTCAACACAATAGAGTTTCTTCGAAATACTCTTTACATTATCTTTTCATCGACTAGACCCCTTCTATCAGTGAGACTCTAAACCATATCACTTCGATATCTCGAATCCCTTATCTGTTCGACTTTCGGGGTATCGATGAGACTGATGAACCACTCTTGCCGATATCCCCTGCCTCTTCAATTTGCTCATTACTTCGGGTTTTCGTATAATTTTCCTTTTGTCTGCTTGTACCTTCAGGTCATCGAAGAGACTATATATTGAGTCTCCCTAACGTAGTATCATCTTGCCGATGTTAGCTATAGTGATTTTTTCATCAAATATTTTACGATTGAGGCATACAATTTAGGGCTAATAAGGGAATGGTGATATTTTTTGGGTTCAAGTAGAACATCTTCTTAGGGATTATGGCAGGAATGGCAAAATTTTGAAGTCTAAAATTTTGATCCAACACAATCCATCGAGGCTTAGAGGTACGGTGCTAAAGTTGACGCTCATTTAGATGTTAAAGTCGGCGCTAATGTCAGGATTTCGGTATGACCCTAACTGGCATTACTTCGATAATATGAGTCTCCTTGAACAAGAAATCACCCTTTTGATATTTTATTTTCTTTTTGTCGCCTTTTCAGAGAGACCCCAAAAACCCTATGTTCGACACAGTAGAGTTTCTTCAAAATACCCTTTACATTATCTTTTCATCGGCGAGACCCCTTATATCAGTGAGACTCTAAACCATATCACTTCGATATCCCAAATGCCTTAAAGGTTATCAATATTTTTGTTTGATCGTCGTGACACGTTTTGGTGTCACGCCGAAGTGGCTTATTTGTTTGACTTTCAGGGTATCGATGAGACTGCTAAACTTTTTTGGTGTACAGTGCTAAAGTTAGCGCTAGTTTAGTCATTATAATCAGTGCTACAGGCGGTGCTAAAGTTGGTGCTAAAGTCGGCTCTAATTTAGGCGCAATTTGGTACCTAATTTAGCACCTACTTGTTCTGATTGGTGCAAAAAATGCCAAAAAAATTGCCATCCTAATAAATAGCGCCGACTTTTTCAAAAAATAGGAGAAAAATACATTAAAACAGTGGGTGGAAGCAAAAAACGGAGCAAAAAAAAGAGCTAATCACAAGGATTTGTTGTAGTGAGTTCCCAAATTTACATGGCCTTTGTATTTAAGACCTTAGCTCAGCTTTCCTTTTTTGGACAGAGTTCATATGCCATGCATCAATTTATAACACATAACATTATCCAATTAGCATTCATGAACACTATATTAGGAGTATTAAACATCAATAATAAGGATTGGATCTACCAATAGATCAAAAAATCTTAATATTAGGATATCTCGAATTGGCTACACATATTCGTCAAAATAGTTAGATAATGACACTATTTACACTAGTTAGAAAAAATGATATCTAAACTAGTTAGATAATGACACTATTTACACTAACACCCCCCCTTAAGTGTAACTTAGGGAGAAGACACAGATGGGTCCCAACTACTAGGCCATGTTAGGTACCCGTGTACAAATGAATTTAACATAAAGTGGAGAAAGAAAGAAAACCCTGTGGGAAAAAAACTTTCCTACATGTTATGGAGTAAGAAGTGGACACATGCCTTTTTACCTCCTCGTTTAGCTCCTAGGTCCCCGTGAGTACATTATACATGCAAAATATTCATCCCGATGCAAAATCCCCCAAAACCCATGTAAATTGGGAACTAGGGGCCTATATTATGCCTTGCCTCGACCAAAAAGGTGCCTCGAGACTTGGGCGCCCACGTCTGAGTCCCCCCTCATTGGTCAAGACAAATTTTAATGTATGTCAGCATAGGACCTTTAAAAGGGTTTCTCCTTGTCAGCTCTGCTGACACCCTAAAAATTAGTCCCAACTTGCCCCTTGTTCCTATGAAATTTGTGCCTAGGGTTTTATCCTGACTTGTAAAACCATCAAAAAACCCTAGTCTTTTTGCCATCTTTCCCCTTGTCATCAAAATCATGTTAAAATATTCAACTCATGAAATATTTGTTTTTATCCTAAGTCCAAGTTGAAAATATGGAGTCCCCCTTGCTCATAGTCCCCCTTTTATAACAACCTTTTGAGCACATGCACTAATATTCCACTTACGTCCCCCCATCACGCATCTTCTTTGCATCATGTTTGTATTCTCGATGCTCATATTGGAATCACGATGTGAAGGTTCTGGGATATGTGTCATTTCCTAGTTGCGTTACATGGGGCCTTCGCATTACAGTTTGCTTTTCTAAAGGAGAAGGAAGAACCATGATGTGCAATGGATGTTATAAAGGGTTAGCAACGGAAGCCTCCACGTGGTGCACTGGCTCTCATTTAAGAATAAGAGAAGGAAAAACTCTCCTGGAGTGCACGGAGGTGCCACGTGGTGAAACAACAAAGGGAGTTGATGGAGGGGCTACATGTCAGTCTCTCGGTGCATCATCGGGTCCCTTTACATCGCGTTTAGCGTTAAAGGGCCCCGAAGTAATTGGTGATGTGCATGGCTGCAGGGGCAAGGTCTTAAGCGGAGGCGTCCATGTGGAGGTGTCTTGTTTCATCGCATCTACTATTTGCATCACGTTTTCTCCTCATTGGAAATATGAAGAAAAGTGAAGTGTGATAGCCTTCAAGGACTAAAGTATTAATGTGGAATATCCCTTCTAGGTGTCCATTCCTGATTGCATTGCACATTTTCTTCACATCGTTGTTTGATCTCGCATGAATGAAGGCTAAACCACGATATGCGATGGCCATGGACGGTAAAGAGTTAAAAGAAGTAGGCATCCATGTGGCGGTGTCTAGGCCCGTCGCAAGGCTCCTTCCCATCACAGTTTGTATTTTTGGCACCCAAGGTTAAATTTTTTGAAGACCCCTGTAATAGTCGTTGTTGGGTGCAACCTATTATGTGTAAGTTTAGCATCCCGTCAACTTACACCTACATTTTGGCGTCGTTGCCAAGGAAGATTTGAAAGGTTAAAATTTTTGAAGACCCTTATAATAGTCATTGCCGGGTGTAGTGTGTTGTTGTGTGTAAGTATGGCATCTCGTTAACTTACGCCAACATTTCTGGTGCCATTGCCGAGGAAGGATTTGAAAGGTCAAAGAATTTGAAGACCCCTGTTTGCAGCCATTGCCAGGCGTAATTTGTTGCTGTGTGTAAGTTTGGCATCCCATCAACTTAAGCCAACATTTTCTGGCGCCATTGTCGGGGATGATACTACTAGTTTGAAATCAATTGAAGACTCTACTGGTGAGATGAACCCAGAATCAGTTCGTTGCCTTGAAGATCAATCACACTTCAAGGAATTCCTCTTTGGGAAGAGGTGGCGACTCTACTTTCAGAACATAAATTTGTTGCTACTGCCCCTTGGTTGCTATTGGTGATTTGAATGCTCTATATCAGTATACAACAGCTGGTAAATAAAGGTACATGGTTTTCTTCCTAACCCTTGAAGTTGTTGTTCCTGTCATGTTGAAGGAACAAATTGTTGAACACCTAGAATACTGAGAGGGGGGTGAATCCGTATTCTATTAAACCTTTTACTTGTTAAACCATTAATCCATTTGCCACATTTGAAAATAACAAAGCAAATTAAACACAGAAGAAGCAGCCACAAAGCATCACACATAAACACCGAGATTTTTAAGTGGAAACCCCTAAACATGAAAAAACCACGGTGAGTGTTAGCTCACAATAATTATGTAATAGCAATACTGAATTACAAGAAGGCTCACTACCTTAGGTCTCACTGCCCAAAGAAGTGCTCACTGCAAGAAGGGTCACTGCCTAGAGAAAGAAAGAAAGGAGGTGGCTCACTGCCAACATGAACTGCTCTAGTTGAATCTAAGAATGCATGGTTACAATTCCAATGAAGCTCAGAAACACTATCTCAAAACTCTTCATCTTGACTGCTTTGTTTCACTGCCCTGCTTTTACATTAACCAAGATCTCTCTTCTTCTTCTCTTGTCGTCTGACTGTACTTCACATATCACTCATACATTGAAATTTGCATAACTTCCTTCAAACACCAAATTTGATCCTATATATATATATATATATATATATATATCTGCAACACTTAGATTTTTCATATTAGGTCGGCCTACAAAGATATAGCGTGTAGTCATGCCTTATGTAACTTGTCGACCAAATACATTCACCATGTAGCACAATGGACCCAAACAACACTTGAATCACATTCACATATGTCGGCTCCAGCTATAGAACCACTTAGGATAAGATTCCAAATGATAGAATTACCACACACATATCACACTATCATGTCTGCCTCAAACATGGCCTCAGTTTTTGCCCAAGCATTATAGGATGTTTTAAGTCATGGCCAACTGGTATGAGCACGAATACCCTAGGGATGTTTCTTCATGTGAGTCTTCCTATATATCAGACCCTAGAAATTACATTCGTGTGGATTCACATGACCATCCTAGCAATGCATATTCAGTCATGGCTCTGTATGTTATGCAAACCAAAATCTATATGCACCCATGATTAATCATAATGACTTAGGAGGTCAGCAGTACGAAATAGAAAAAAAAAACAACTGTTGGAGTCATTATTGCAGCAAGAAAAAGAAACAAAATTTCATATTAGGCTACTAGAGTCTAGGATGCAATTTGAAGCTTTCTCTTCTGCCCCAAAAAATTGGTTGGCCCAGTCCCCGGTTCCTCCCTTAGATCCAGTTTATGATTAGTTAGATCTTTCATGGGTTAATTATAAAACAATGAGCATGCCAACCAAGATCTACAAATGGTCTCTGAAGTTTGATGGGTATAATATTTGGGAAGGGGACACACATGTTGATGTATTTTTAGAATTCATGGATGAACATCAGTTTGAGGACGAAGACATGTGGATGAGGTTCTTTGCTAGGTCCCTGCATGAAAAGGCAAGAGAATGGATCCAAAGTTTTCCAAGGCAATCCTTTGCCTCATGGAATGAACTTGTGGAAACATTTGAAAATGAGTTTGCCAAAGGTTTTGACCCTGTTGATCTTGTCATAAATCTAGAAAAAATTAGGAGACAAAAGGGAGAGTCAAGCAAGGATTTTGGTCATAGGTTTGTTGTTGCCCTTTCCAATATTCTAGATGATTTCAAACCTAACACTCCCACTTGCATAGATATATTTTTTGAAGCATATGAAACTGGATTGAGTTATGTGCAGGAAGATTTCAAAATAATGAGTATGCAGCAGGCATATTTGTCCCTAGACTCCATGGAGAAAATAAGAGATGACTACATAAAGGGTTGGTTATCCACAAATGCATGTGTTTATGGTAATCAACATGCTAATATGAACAACAATAGTATGGATATAGACAATCAGATGAATGCAACATCAAACAAGGATGATTGTGTAGTCAGAAGGGTAGAAATGGAAGATGGTGCATCATATGACAGTGAGGCAAATGATGAAAGCAGTATATGCACCTACCTTCAACTGGATAGCTCATCAAGTGAAGATGAGGATGATGAAACCAATGGTGACTTCCAGTCCAATGTGGATGTGTGTGGTTCAGTGAATAATCAGGAGGCTATGTACAATGATGAACAATCAGATGGATAAGCTTTAGTAGCTGAGTATAAAATCTATGCACAGGTAAGTGAAATATGGGATGAACAAGAAACTTGTTTCTTGTTTGATGTATTGCCCTCCTTTGTTCCTGTATGTGATGAAACAAGTAGTGTCTATTTACATGAAGATGATGTAGAGCTAGTTGCAGTTGTTAATACTCGATCAGAGATAGCTATTAGTGCAGCCATGGAGTTTCAGTGTGAAGAGCTTGCCCTAGATTCTGAGGATGGTGATCATGTGGATGCATATGAGAACCTATTTTTTTGGTGCAAGGTATGTTGTCTTCCTCATGCAGAGTGTGATTCATATTAGCCACAAGGATATGGAATAAGAATGAATAAGGAAAATGAAGTATGTCATCAGTCTATTTACAGTAGCATTTATGACACAACAAGTTGCCAAAGTGCATTTGAAACAGAGAGACAATTTGAGGAACTTGGTTCTTCACTTGAGGTGTCTCATGGTGTTGATTTATGTGCTAATGTTTTGAATTGCAACTTGAGTCATGTTTATGATTTGAAAATCAAAATTTACAATAGCACATGTGAAAATTGTGTTCAAGAGCTTGATGGAGCTACAAATGAATATGAATCTTTCCACTTAGATGTAAAATGTTTTTCAGCTCTTGATTGTGTTGGTTTTGCAATAGAGGTTGAGTCCTTTCTATGGGACCTTGATATGAATGACCATCAAGGCACGTTTATGCCCTGGTCACAACTTGTTGCAGCCCAACTAGGTGGTGTACCAGTGATGGATTCTTTCCATTTTGCTCTACAAGATGAAATGTTTTCTCTTGTAAATCAGCAGTGCATTCAGTCACAATTCTCTTTGCCATGTGAATTTGAGGTGTTCTCCTTTTCCCTCAATTTGCATGAAGAGGCCAGCATGTATGATAGCCCGGTACATGATAATGGAGGTCTGCGTTCATTTGCTTCTTTTATTGCTGACCCAAATTTTAGTGGTGCACCCATTGCTGCCCATAACAAACATGATATGGATATGAATAGGTCAAGCACCTATTTCTTATGGTTTCCATGCAACAACAATTCATTGGCAAGGTTGGTCTTGGCTTCATAAGCATATATTGCAGATTGGTGCATACTAAGGGTCATTTTCAGTTGTTGCAGGTGGGTGAGAAGTGCAAAATTTATTTAAGCGAGATCAACTCCTTCATTTAACTTGTCTTTGACAGAGGCAAGTAGGTTCAGTAACTTGGTGCAGGTTTGACCTACAACATTTTAAAAGTTTGAATACAATCATCTTTCCTTCTGCACCTTCATGCCTATGACTGTATGCCTTGTAAATACATTTATGTTGTTTCCCCTCATTCATTTTTTGGCTTTTGGTCTGCCTGAAGATCTGAATTCTCGTTGTGCCACTTCTTGGCACACATCCCCAACTAGAGGCAGTGTTGACACCCTAAAAATTAGTCCCAAATTGCCCCTTATTCCTATAAAATTTGTGCCTAGGGTTTTATCATGACTTGTAAAACCATCAGAAAACTCTAGTCTTTTTTCCATCATTCCCATTGTCGTCAAAATCATGATAAAATATTCAACTCGTGAAATATTTGTTTTTATCCTAAGTCCAAGTTGAAAATATGGAGTCCCCCTTGCTCATATTACCTAGTGACATCCCCCTTTTATAACAACCTTTTGAGCACATGCGCTAATATTCCACTTATGTCCCCCCATCGTGCATCTTCTTTGCATCGCGTTTGTATTCCCGACGCTCATATTGGAATTGTGATGTGTGATGGAAGGTTCTGGGACAGGTGTCATTTCCTAGTTGCATTACGTGGGGCCTTCGCATTACAGTTTGCTTTTGTAAAGGAGAAGGAAGAACCGTGATGTGCGATGAATGTTATAAAGGGTTAGCAACAAAAGCCTCCATGTGGTGCACTGGCGCTCATTTGAGAATAAGAGAAGGAAAAAACTCTCTCGAAGTGTGCGGAGGTGCCTTGTGGTGAAACAACGAAGGGAGTTGATGGAGGGGCTACATGTCAGTCTCTCGGTACATTGTTGGGTCCCTTTACATCGTGTTTAGCATTAAAGGACCCCGAAGTAATTGGTGATGTGCGATGGCTGTAGGGGCAAGGTCTTAAGTAGAGGCATCCATGTGGCAGTGTCATGTTTCATCGCATTTGCTATTCGCATCGCATTTTCTCCTCATTGGAAATATGAATAAAAGCGATGTGTGATAGCCTTCAAGGACTAAAGTATTGATACAAAATATCCCTGTCAGGTGTCTATTCTCGGTTGCATTGCACATCTACTTTGCATCATTGTTTGATCTCACAGGAATGAAGGCCAAACTGTGAAGTGTGATGGCCATAGGTGATAAAGAGTTAAAAGAAGCAGGTGTCCATGTGGCGGTGTCTAGGCCCGTCACAAGGCTCCTTCACATCGCAATTTGTATTTTTGGTGGCTAAGGCCAAGTGTGATGTGCGATGGGGAAAATGAAAGGAATGGTATTAAAATTCAAATGGATGGGGATCTATGTGGCAATGCCTAGGCTCATCGCAAGACCTTTTTGCATCGTGTTTTATGCGATGAAGCTTCAGGGACTATCTACGATATGCAATGAGTAGGGAATGGAGAAAAGAATGATTAGGGGATCAAGATTTTCTTGCAGATGTGCATCATGAGGGCCAAATCAAGGAGAATCATTAGGCAAGGAGGAGGTCAGTTTGTCAGGTCATCATTATGCCGACTTGACACCTACCTTGGAGATATGTAGAAGCACACCATCGACTATCAGGATCGCCATCAATGCAGTGCAAATGGATAGTCATGGTGTCATCAATTCAGTTGGTGAAGTTGGTAGGGGTTTCCTTTGAAATTCAATGATTAGATTAGGGTTGCAGATGGTATAAGAGGAAAAGGGTAGTTCTTTTCAGAGAGGTTGGTCTCTGAGCCAATTGTTTGGTCTACAGTGCCTCAAGAGAATTTAAGGGCTTCAAATCAAGCCAGTCTAGGCAGTGAATGGAGGATTGTGTGTTGATGTAGTGTAGGAATGTATTGTAAAGCATATTTTATGCATTGATATGTCTCCATGAACATTTGTAAAGATTTAAGGGAATGTATAATCGCAGTTGTATGTTTTCTTTCACCACATTTGTTCGTACAATTGTAATAGATATTTGCTAATGTGTGACAATATTTAAATTCAATTCAAACATTGTTTTGAGTCATCTCTTTATTACAAATGGGTCTTTGTAGTTTGGTTCTGGATCATTAAGAATGTACAATATGTGAAATACATGTGAATACATTTTAGTTTTCTGTTGATGTTGGTTCTTCCCTTTCCTCCCTCTTTATTGTTTATGACTTTGTTTCCCAATAGAGTAGGCATCGATCCATATTGGAGAGGGATCAAACACTCTTTTAAATCAAACAAATCTTTCATCTATGGTTCAGGGTAAAAACCATCTTTCCTGTGCAAGTATATGTGCACAGATGAATCAGCTATATAGGGGTTATTAATGACAACCAGTTGTTTTAGGTCTAGTGACAGTATTTGGGCCTAGAAGGCAGTTTGGGTTTGGTTGTCCTGTTATTTTTAGTTGTTCATCTGGTTTGAACCTAATACCTGTTCAGGTATATCCCTTGGAATATCCCTCCTAGATTTAAGCTGAGCCTGAAGTGCAGATGAATTAACGCACTTCTGTAGGTTGCCTCAGAATCACCCTTGACCTGTTGATAAACCTCTTTCCATCACCTTGATGACACCCCTGGCCTTGGTTATTGTGAAATATTTTAGGGTTTTGGGTTGTAGTTATTTTGGGAGTCAACAGGCTCTTTTGATTAAATTCACGAATGTTAGCGGGAAAGCATATATAAGTGTGTTTTTAAATTCATTTGTAACCTAAATGGATATAGAGAACTTATGATCTTGGAGAAAAGAGCATTCAAAGCATTCATTATGTTTCTAGAGCAGATTTGTGTTTATATTACATGTGTTGTTGTAGATTTGGAATCATCATCCATCTCCTTATGAGTTGAAGGATCTTCATTCTCCTAAGGGCTTCACCTCCGAGGTGATATCATTGTTATTTGAATCATTCTATCATTGATTTTGTTTAGCCTCTGCCCTGCTAGGGCACACACTCTCTATCAAACAATGATGTTGGGAAGTCTGAATGCTATCCTGAGATTTGACTAAGGGAAGTTCCTAAACATAATAACCCCCAAACCCCTTTTCTTCTTATGTGCAGGTTATACGTGAGAGATCTGGAAAGGTGAAGGTACAAGAAGACTGAGTGAAAAAAAGGGTTTGGGGATCCGAAAGCATTTACAGAACATTCCTCTACGAAAGAGTTGGGCACCCATGAAATAGTCTTCCTGCCTAAACAAACATCAGAGCTGGCATCAGGACACTCTCTGTTACATTTCTCCAGTTTTTAGTTTCTGAAGATTCTGACTTCCAGGACATTGGTACCCATGAAATAGTCCTCTAACTTTCTAGCTTCTAGGACATAGGTTCTGATATCTCCCTGATCACTCTTGTGAAATTGGTTTATGATTATCTATTGCACATCTTTTGTTGTAATCAGATCATTGCAAACCTAGGGTTTTGTGCATTAGTTGATCTAGGGTTTGATAAAAGGCCTTATTAGATCTAATCTTTTCATAGCACTCTTAAGCACAAGACCTGTAGTTGAGTCCACCTCCATTTGGTAGTGATTTGGCTCAGTCTTGTCCTTGAATGTTATTGTGGAAGAGGGTTTGTATTAGTATGTATGTTAGACTTCATCATTCATCTTTTCCATACATAACACTCCAAGAGAGTAATGATGCATGAATGAATTATACAAGTGAAGAAGAAAAAGATAGAAGGAGGACTATACATGACCCCCCAAGGACTACTTCTAACACTCATATACAATACATGTTCTCCCCATATGAGAGAAAAGACGAGAAGGTCTATGTGACCCCCCAGAAAATGTGAAGTAATGAACTCCATGAGAAGAGATGGATCCTCCCAAAACTAAGATGAGAAGACTAACCATGCAACCTCCCCTCAAAATACCTCATCTAGTTCTAGTAGATGCTGTAGACTTGATGCTGAAGATGATCCACAAACGTTGAACAACATCTCTCCCTTTAGAAAGAAATTGAACCACATAAGTGTGCAAATAATCTTCCCATTCCGGATAGGAACATATAGGAAGCAGTATGAAGGTATCTAAATTATGCACATGATTCAAAGATGTAGATGATTCCCATGATGTCTTCGAAGGATGCTTAGGGATCTCCAAGCCAATGTTGATGTGTGAAAAATGCTAAAAAGATTCAGGAACAGTAACCATGGATGTATGGCGATAACTAGACCCAGAAGAATTTGATACTATCACTATAGAAGAAAATGTAGACAAAGCAAGAGCAATGTCTAAAGACGACAATGGTGATGCAACTTCGTAGAAGATGTCATTGAATAGAAGATGAATGTCCTCAATGGTGTCTCCCAAATTTGCAATGCACGACTCTACGAAAAGACACGAAATGTCAGGTAGATATGCATCCCAATGTGACAAATCTGGAAAGACGATAACTATATCCTGATGCACAGAATCACTGGAAGCAATGGAGATATCAACTCTGGATTCAGATGTAGCAATAGGTGATGATGGTGCAGATGGGATCTCAATGTAAGTCATCTGACTATAATTTACATACCCAACTAATGGTGGTGTCTCACAAGTTGGCTTAGGGAGACAAGATTTTTCTACAAGTGCTTTATAATGATCAATAGAAATATCATAATGATGAATAAGTTGTTCCATTGTGTTGAGTCGATGAGGGATACATTCGTCTATTGTATGTCATTTCATCCCACAATAGCCACATTTGAGTTTCCATTTATTATGAGCTTTATTGACAATACTCAAATGGAAAGGATTATGTGTGAGAGACATGATCAAATTTTAAGCACTATCAAAGCAGAAATGAAATTTTGCCTCTCACAAAATGAGTATGACTAATTTAGAAGCCCCTCAGAAATATATGCAAGAGAAAAATTATAATTTGTGCAAGTTTGGAAGCCAAAGATCATTTGTTTATAACACACGAAATTTTTTAAATTTTTTGAAAAAAGGCTATCCAAGACTAAATTTTACCTGCACTAATGAATTGCTTGCAAAATTCTGAGCAATTTTTAAAAAAATCGCTAATTTTCGATATCGTGGGAAAAAGTTACGCCCTATCAAAAATTGTGATTACAATTTGCTTTGGCGGTTAAACAATTAGTCAAAAAGGCAAAAAAAAAAGTTTGACTTCGCTGAAGTGAAGTACACATAAACACCTTTCTGTTGACTATAATTTTGTGAAAATTCACCTCTGTGGGCAAAAGAGGTGTCACATCTCTAATTTTGACTATGTTTTACTTTTTACTTGTATGTAATTAGTAGATAATTTGAATGATTTAATGATTTGATGTTATGTGAAAATGTCAGGATAAATCAATGATTTTATGGGTTTGAGTTTATATTCATAGAATTTAGACATGTGATTATATGTTATCGTGATTATTTATTCATGATGTATATGGGTTAACTAATGATACACTAATCCCAATTTTGTGATTGCAAGTTGTATTTAGGAAATAGGTTTTCCACCCTCCAAGAAAGAGAGGGAGAGCATCATTGGAGAGAAGTGAATAGACATATGGAAAGAACAAGTTGTTGCCATGTAAGTCTTGTGTTGCATAGTTTAGTGAACACTATTAAGTTTGGTAAGTTGATTTCGACTTTATTGGTCTTAGTTGGTTTTCGATTCAACAATCATCTATTTGACGTCAAAATCCTTTAGCATAGGTTTTGTCAAAAAACCAAGAAGGGTTAGTACGACCATCAACAAGATGTAGTCGATAGTTGACATTTTCCTGATATAATATATATTTAGGAGAGAATATATATGTTAGTGGTTAACTATCTCTTCTTTGGTAATTTCTGATTGAAATTCCTTTATGGTAGGTATCCTATCAGGTTATTTATGTTTGACTATTGTGTTATATATTTGAGACAGAGAGGGGGAGAATACCTCAACCCCATTCTCATATCTCATCAAGCATTTGAAAACAACGTAAGGTATATGTTGTGTATGCTTTCTTTATATATATATATATATATTAAGTTTGATATTTAAATGAGACCTTTTGTGTTAAGGTCGATAACTTCTTATGAAAGAGGTTAAGAGTTATGTTATGCACTTGATGCTTTGTATTATGTGGTTGGCTGACCCTTTTTACTCTCAACTAATTAAAGGTAGTGGAGAAGCCTTTGACTGGGTTTTGAGTGGTCATTAATGACCATCATCTCCATTATTTGCATCATGTCGTAGAGAATTATGACAAGCATTATTATTAGAGTGGTGGAACGTGGTTAGAGAGCAAGGGCTCTATGTATCACCACCAAGTTTTCTTTGTTGAGACACATGGAGACACACATACACCACTGAGAGACGACTTCGTGGAACGTAGACTGAGGAAGAACAATGTTTGAGGAGCCTTGTTTGCACGTGGGACTCACAGGTTCTTCTCTTTTTATGTAAACGCTTTGAGATGAGAATTCTTTTGTTTTTTGTCGGTCAAGTGTAGATATATTTATCTGAGTTTAGAACAATCGATAGTATAACATATCTTTTGAGTTTTGAGCAATCGATAGTATGTAACTATTACTATTATTTGCAAAGCTAGGAGAGGTATACATATATTGTTGTGTTTTGCATAGTCAACAACATTTTATATTTCTGTGTTTGTAGAAATTGAAGAGCTTAGTATAGCTCTGTTATGGAAAATCTGAAAGCATTTTATATTTCTGTGTTTTAGTCGAAGATCTTAGTTACCTCTGTGTTAGGAGAACTGATAGCTTGTTATTTATATTTCCTTGTGAAACAAGAAGCTGATAACTTAGTCTTCACCGTGTTTTTGTGTGATGTCTTTAAATTGCGGAACTCTGTGTAAACCAGATGTTTGGCTTAAACTATTCGATGAGATGTTTGAGGCTAAATGGTTGTTAACTTACATATTTTGGATGGAACTAGTACAATTAAAACTCTATGTTTAGAGAATGAGAACTCTACGTGTTACGTCCTTACCTTATAAATATAGAAAATGTATGCAGGTTGTTAGGATGTCAAAATATTACCTATGTAGGCCAAAAGGCAAAAGATCATAGTAGGTTTTTTCTTGATGCAGTCTGTTAACTTTAATAGTTGAAAAAACAATTTGTATTAAACATAAGTATGTCCTTATGCTAAGGTTGAAGTATCCCTGTCATGTTTAACTTGTAGACAAAGTCTGTGTAGTAACTAAACCATGATAATACTCATAAATACTTGAGTAATATGGTTTTCTTTAGTTATCTTGCACTCATGATAGTGAAGGATACAAATGATCTTTTGTTTCTCCTAAAAACTTAATGGAGTCTATCTTTAGACTTCAAATCGAGCCATTCGAGATCATTGTATTGAGTTTTATAAGTGGAGACTAAGAGTTTGATATAGATGGTCTTTTATCTCTTTAACTCTTTTGAACTTTTCAATCCAAGACTTCAAGGAAAGGTTGTCTCTTATTCTAACAAGTGTATAGAAACAATTTGGAATAACATTAGAAGCACTTGAAGCTATGTTATATATTTATATATTAACATATATGTTTATTCAACTAGATTATGTATTTCCATTATGCAAAGATGATGTTCTATCATTCTTAATCTTTCTATGTTGGTGAACGAAAGGTGACCATTAGGTCAAAGACATCATTACTTTATTATCTATCTAGACTTATATCCTTTATCAGATTAAACGATTCAACTTAGTCAAGAATTCTTATGTTGTTGTTAGTATCTATTAAGACTTGACATAGAGGAAGATAAACCTTGTGTTTTGTGTTTTTCGAGAAAAAGGTGAATTCGATCAATGACCAAGTAGTCAAGATTTGATGAGTGGTTATCTTATTCACGCTATATTATGGATATAATTTTATTATTTTTTAGGGTATTTTGATATTGCAAAGTACTAAAATTGGGAAGTTAAGAACCCTGGATTTTACCTTGAAGAACTTAGAAATCTTTATCTCTCAAGTCAATTATGATATTGATTTAGTCTATTGAATACTTTGGTCGACATACAAAAGGTCGAGAAACTATATATCAAGACATTATTAAGAGACTAAGAAGCACTTGTTGTTAGAAAGTAAATACTTGTTATATAAACCAAGTATGGTTATTATTGAGTAGAGAGTAAAATGACAGGAAGTCATAGACCTTGATTAATTGTGGATATGTAATAAGGGACTCTCGGAAAAGATAAAATATCTAAACTTGCATATATATCCTAGATAAGTAATATTTCTAAGTCAGATGGACTAGGGATTGAGTATAGTTCAGACAATTATGCCTAGAGATACTAGCCAAAACAAGTCAAATTGTAGGATGAGATAGTCTTTAAGTCGAGTTAGAGGTGTGTGAACACATGACTACGTTTATTGCAAACATTTATATATATAGAAACTTTGGCCAAAGTGATACATTTTTCTTTGCATGCATTAGTCAGTTCACAGTGTCTAGATGGCGTAACTGGTCAGTATGATCATACTTAGCTAGAAGATTGTCTAGAGTTGTATGGTCAATTGAGTTACGTAGGACACAACACTAAGATTCAAATGACAACTTGTTAGATCCACATGTCTATACTCTTCATGAAGGGTAGGGCCACTTCCAGGAAGGAAGGTGTGCGGGGGGTCGTCAGTCTGTGGTTGGAGGTAAAGCACTCAGATGACACTCTCCCTCTGTAGAAGAAGACTCGCCAAGATTTGAATGACAAATATCAAGATTTCAGAGACAATACTTTTTATGTAAAATTTCATGTTATGATTTGATGTAAAACTATTCTTTTGCCAAGAGTAATATATTTGTAAATGTAAAGTGAAATGTCATCACTTTAAGTTATCTTTGAATATAATGAATTTCAGGTTGAAAAATATTCATCTAAAAGATATACTTTTATTTCTTCAAGAATTTAGCAAATTATTAAAAAAACATTTCACTCATGTATATCATGTTCATTTACTTTTCCTAGTAAATTGTGTGTATACTTCTAAGTAATATGAGAAGACATGTTACAAGAGGCGAAAGTTGTGACAAAATGAAAAAAAACCCCCAAGTGTAGGACTTTGAAGGGGCCCCGACCGTTTGTTTAGCACAAAAAGTTAAGTTTGTGGCAGTTACAATATTTTGTAGGAGAAAATGTTACAACGAGAACATAAATTTTCTACAAAAATGCTAATCTAACATGAAATGCTAAGCTACCTTGGTAGATTACTAAGCATAATATGTTAATGTTACAAAGAGATGTCACAATTTAAATGTAACATTAAATGTTATAATTGAAACAAAATACTAATAAATCTAATAAGTTAGTTGGTAGTTAAAAAAAATAACATTAAACGGTGAGCTATGAAGAATAAATCGTCTGACTATAGGTCTAAGTAGACCTACGACTTGGGTAAGTGAAGTCGATCTCCACAAAATGTTGCAAATGATGAGCGAGGGGGGTCCAAGATGCCAAAAAATAGGCTGAGAGGAAGGAATTAGGGCGAGTAGGCCTGAAAAATGACTGATTTTGGTGTTGGGAGACTATTGAAGGGACATAAGGAAAAATAGTGAATGTATATGACTAGCGGTTTTGAAGAGATCCTTCAAACACTGTTAACAATGCACAACAAATGTTATCCGTCCATAGAAAAAGAGATTGAAGGGGCTTGAGCGCTGAGTGGGAGCCATGAAGATGACTTGGGAAGTCAAAAATGAGGCCGAGTTGCCAAAGACAGGGGTCATTGGGGCCTGCACCAGGTCGCTCTGGGCGAATGGGAATGCAGGTCGACTGGAGACTGCGACCTACAGTTTAGCAATGACCTTCCAAAGATAATCCTGACCACAAAATGTTGTCATCAGCCTCTGAAAAACATGACCCTTGAAGAAGATCTCAACGACAAATGGCGATCAAAAAATGCTTTGACCTGACAAATGACGTGGAGATGAAGGCCAAGTGCATGGAATAGGAGAGCCTGATCCAAAGTTTAGATCAGGGATGCCCAAAAAAATACTAATAACAATGAACACTTGTAGAGATTTGCAGAGCCTGCAAAGGCCAAAGAGGTCTGAAAGCAGGGTCTATGAGGGCTGAATGCATCCTAGGCACTAAAACTAAACAAGAGCAGACTCTAAAGATTTGTCTGTAGAGGCTGGATTTAGAGGCCAAGCTGGCCGAGTAGGCCCTGAATGAGGGTCGAATAGCACTGGAATCTTGTGAGCACCCTAAATGGGCCACAAAAATAGAGGTGGCATGCCAAATCAAAGGCTGGATAGGGGCGTTGCGAGTAGGAGAACACTGGAACCAAGCCTGATAGGGCTAGTAAAGACTTTATAGGGGTCGAGAGACCACAATCCTACAAAAGAAAACTTGTATACACCAAAAAATCCACAATGGCGACCAAAATCAAAATTTGCAGGGGGCTAAAAAACACCTTCTACAAAACAAAATCATTTTTTACAAAAAACTAGTAAATTGGCCAAAATTAGCAAAGAATTTGCTAAAACATCCGATCAGAACTTGCAAAAGCTAATTTTTGCAAAAAACAATTTGCATTTTTTTATAAAAAATTCACCCAAATTTGCCCAGATCTCTAAGAGCTCCTTCAAAATTTGATTTTTCAAAAAACAAATTGCTTTTCCTGCAAAAATTTGGCTAGAGGCAAAAAAAATTGTAAAAAATTAAAGTTACCAAACATGCCAAATGAAAGGCTATTCTTCATTTCTCGAGCCTTCTGGACTCAATAGTGAGATCTGTATGGATTTATGATGCTCCAATGATAGAGCTAAGTGCTAGAGTCACCGATTCAGGAAGGAATGTGCAAGCATGGGTCTGATACCATGTTGGAGCAGCCAATATTAGCGAGCACAAAGAATATAACCTTCCACAAGTGAAAAATGGAGCATAATAAATATATCTATCATATACAATGAGTGTGAAGATACAAAGAGAAACCTTGCATAAATAGGCAAGGAGGAGGAGGTAGGAAGGTAGGACTAAACTACTGACTACCCCTACAAGCATGCAACACTTGTCTAACTCACATGACATGTGCGAGGGCAAGTGGCAAGACAAAAAGAAAGAGGTGTCTCACATAGCTAATGATACATGTCGAAATGAGACAAACTCCTAAAAGACCTAAGTAAGCTTAAGCTTATGTGTGAATAGGTCAATCTTTCAAAAGGTGATATCTAAACTAGTTAGATAATGACATTTTTTACACTAACACCTCTTTCTTCTTGAATTTCATTGGTTAGTTTGGTGGTTCATTAACTCCTCTAAAATTTGCCTAAGAACTCCATCTAGTCTTATAATCATTTTATTCCTTAGGTTACTCAAGCCATGCAAAAGTTTTCTACATCTAATTGGTCTATCCTTTGGAAGTGCATTTAAGTAGGTCATTTATCTTCTCCCTATATGTAGACATAACATCTTGGAATCTGAGCTTATTTATTTTGGGTACACTATCCTTGGACTCCACTTTAATGTTTACATATTGTAATTAAATTGCTCATGTTGTCCCTAACTCATGACACATGGCCTCTTGGTTGCGACATATATGCTTTGTTTATCCTCTATTGGGTTTCTCATGCACCACACCAATCACCAATCAAAATCCTCATGAATCTAGTTACCCCCCTTCTACTTGGTTGACTTGGTCCATGTCAATATCACCTACACTCTTCAGACAAATTAATCAAGGAAACTCATTTCATGACTAGTCTAAGGTATCATGTTTTATAAATTATATACAATAATCTAAGAGAACTACAGACTAAATAAATACAATGTATTAGTCTTGAATATTAAATATAAAATTTGTAGTTTGGCCTTAGTCTAAGTTGTGGTCTTGATTTATTATGATCTCAAGATTGGTATCATGGATGTAATTTAGTTTATACACGAGTATATTTGAATTTAAAAAATAAACATGTGATCAATTATCAGATTAACTACAATCCATCAATCTTGTAGACCAAACTTAATACAGTCCATGCCATTTAGGCCTATCAGTCACAAGGTCCTCCGGATTTTTATCCCATCACTAGCTTAGGAAAATGTTAAGGAACTTTGGGATGTTACATTTCTTCCTAGACTTGCACTCCTTTATACATGACCTCTCTTGCCATAATTCCAACACTTTACTTTGGGTTTACTAGGAGACTTAGACTTGTCCTTCTTCTTGGACTTCTTATATGCACTCTTATTCTTACTCTCACTATCTTTTGTCCTGCCCCTTACAACTAGGACATCATTCCCAACTTTTATGTTTATCATCATGTGAAGATGTAAAATTAAGGGAACCCTAATCATCCTTAAGGTCAACACAAGGAGTGGATGAAAGAGAATAAGATCCTGATGGTAGTGTAAGCATGATCAATTGATTTGGAGGAACCATGTTATTCTCTTTTTCAACTACTTGACAAAATTGATGGGTTTGTCAACTATGACTATACATCTTCTATTATTATGAATGAATTTTAGAGTCCAATGAAGTGTTAATGATACAACACCCATGGCATGAATCCAAGGATGACCTAAAAGAATGTTACACATTAAAGCACTAAGCATCACATGGGATATATTGTTAATTTTAATAGGTCCTAGATAATATGAATTTAAGTAATAAAACCAAGAGATTTATAGATCATATTGTTACAGTAATAGGTTCTTTACTTAATTAATTTAATAATATTGATTAATTAATTAAGTCACCTTTATTTTATTTCACTTAAGCTAAACTTAAGAATCTCACATTAGGGTTTTCTAACTTGCAAATATAAAAGTAAGTTCTCTCATGTAATTCATTAATCCATTTCGTTAATTGCATCCTTTTTTGTGCAAATTGCTCTCTTTGCCTTTTTCTCTTGTGGAAGGTTAATCTTAGGTTTCACAGGTGTTGTTTGGGTCCTGTGAGGTTGGTTTCACAACTTCTACATGGTATCAGAGCTCTAGATTTTTAAGCCTCTTCTTAGATTTGGAGAAAATTTTAAGCAAGATCCGTTTGTTGGGTGTGTTTTTTTGTGTAAAGCAAAGTATTTCATTGGATTCAGAGTAGTCGAAATAGTTAGATTAGCCTTTTATTTGGCTTGATTTGAGCTTCATAGGTCAGATCTGCAAATGTTTCAGCGGGTGCTTTTTTCAAGATCCGGAGGAAAACTAATTTTTGGGGCATTTTGGGCCAAATCTGACCCTACCATCGCACTTAGAAGGCTCAAAAACCTTAAGATCAACTGTCAAATCATCAAAATTGGCCTCGGGCTCATTTGGGGCAAATTTTTTTTGCCAGGGAAGCCGTACGACCTCCCTAGCGCACATATTGAGATGACTGTGTAAAAAAAAAAATTCCTGCATTGTATTTTTTGCAAAAAAAATGACGTTTAAAAAAAATATATTGCAAGTTTTTTATTTGAAAAAAACTTTTATAAAAAGAAAGGTTGAATTTTTTTTAGCCTAAGGTATAGGGTACTTGCACAGGCCCTTGTACCTGTGGTAGGGTTGACGCAAGCCCTTGGGCCCCGCGCCCCTTTCTTGGGACTGCGGTCCCCTAAGGGGGCCGCGGACCCCTCTTTGGGGCCACGGAACGCCCTTAGTGGGGCCATGTGGAGGGGGGGGCTTTGACCCCTCCACCTCCAATATATATTTTTTAAAATAAAAAACATCAATGTTTTTTTTTTTTAAATAAACATGTAATAATTTTTTTATGTGTTTTTTTTTAAATTAAAAAACACATGCAATAAATTGACCTGCTGTACCTACATGCTCTCTTGGGATCCATGCCAACCATTGGTGGATTTTTTAACAATGACTATATTTGACGGCTCACCACTTTTAGTGGAGGTTTTGGCACTTCGGCAGATTTAGTTATGACTCTAGATTTGGCTAGAGGTCTCTACATTTAGTGTCGACTCTATATTTGGCGTAGGTTTGTTTTTTCCAAATCCACCCCTCTCCATTGATAGTTTCTACTTTGCACTCGATCTTCAAATGACGATATCTTGACCATACAAAGGTCTTTTTCAATGCATGTTTTTTAAAAATTGGGTAGAATTTCCTGATCTTTGTAGTGGTGCAGATGTTTTTCAGTTTTGACTTTTGGTTTATTCTAGATTTCTATTTTCTCAGTGATATTGTGCAGTTCTCGTTTTGGAGACTTTGACAGGCCATATCTTCTGCATCCGGACTCCTTTTTGGGTCTCATTTTTTTTTAAGTACATGTTTTTATGTGTACTTCATCATGGTGCTATCAGTTTCCTCTATTTCTATCAGAGAATCGTATTTTCAGCATGTGGTCTTTTTTTAGACATTGTGAGCTTCCATTGTAAGTACTTCTCATATGTAAACGCATTGAAATAAAATGCCTCAACATTCTAAATGTATTCTTGAGATCTTGCACATCATTTTGTGCCTTATTGTACTTGCACTATGATATAAAGTGCCATGGGGGGTTTATGTTTGCCTTTTGTTTTTCCATCACACCTTTGTCAAGTGAGTGTCCCTTCCACGACAGCAGTGAAACACATTGATTCTTGCTTCATCGTGTGTGCCTTGGTTTGCAAACCCTTTTATTTGTTGGTACTTTCATGTTTGCACATTCAAATGTTCTTGTTTCTTCTACATGCACTTCTTGGTTTCACATAGTTTCAGTGTACCTGTCATGGCTCTCCCTTGTCCACATTATGGGGGGGTTTCTGCTGTTGGTGCTAATGCTTCCTTTGTTTTGCGATGGAGTGAGTTATGTATCTAGTAATTGTTCCTATGTACTAGGTGGATGTAGCGTACATCAATGGCTGGTTACCCATGCATTTTGGTGAGATGGAGCATTTACCATATGGACACTCTTGCATTCCTTTTGTGGAGGTTACCTATTTTCACTTGATCAGTTCTTCAGACTTTTGGTACCTGTGCCATTTGTATCTTCAAGTTCCATATGTTTTGCCTTTGTTTGCCATCTGATTTGAGTAGTGTTGTTGGGGGCACTCATGCAGATTCTTGTCTTCTTGATTCAGATCTTCATCTTGTTTTAGAGGAGGTTCTTCTTTTATCACTATAGCAGTCAGTCTTCGACAATGTTTGCAGCTTCTTCATGCTTCAGTGGAGTTATTCATGTTCATCTTCATGTTCCTATTCTTTTGGGATATCTTTTGTGAAGGCTTCTTAGTCCTTCACTCTTTCTCTCTCTTGTAGGGAGGTTTGTTCTCTTTTTTGGGGAGGAGTTTTTCCCACGTGGTTTTCTCCTTTTCTGTATTTGTGAGAGACTCTTTTGTACATGGGTACCTCATTAGGCCTAGTTGCCGAGATCCATCTTTGCTTTCATGCATTTGTCCTTAGTTTTTTTAGCTTCTCCCTAAGTTCATCTTAAGGGGGGGTGTTAGAGTAATAGGTTCTTTAATTAATTAATTTAATCATATTGATTAATTAATTAAGTCACCTTTACTTTATTTCACTTAAGCTAAACTCAGGAATCTCACATTAGGGTTTTCTAACTTGGAAATATAAAAGCAAGTTCTCTCATGTAATTCATTAATCATTTCATTAATTGCATCCTATTATGTGCAAATTACTCTCTTTGCTTTTTTCTCTTGTGGAAGGTTAATCTTAGGTTTTGCAGGTGTTCTTTGGGTCCTGTGAGGTTGGTTTCACAACTTCTACACATATTATCAATCCTTTGATGGTAACTTTAGACTTCGATAAGTTGGTAGAATTGACTTTGATAACATCTAATTTAGGTGTTTTCTACAGATACTCAAACTAAATCCATTGTTTGCCAAGGCTCGATTAATTGAAAGATCCACATATTTAACCATAATATATGACAACTTATGGTCTTGAGTAATATGTGGAGGGAGTAACTCATGAGGCACAAATGAAACCTTAGATTTGTCTCGATGAATCAATTCTAGAATGGTAACAATCTTAGTGGGAGTAACATTAGATGTAATGATAACTTTAGCTAAAGCTTGCCTTAAAATAATCCTATATGTTTTAGATGAATGCATTAAATCCCAAACAGATATACTGGTAGGAGTATTCTTAAGTTGATCAAAGAAATCATATCTCTTATCCATTTTTGATATGTATGTCCAACCATATGATGACTTGGTGTGGTAGTTAAGTCATGGAAAATAAGTTTATTTGTAGAAAAGGATGGCTTGGTATGAGATGTGAAACATGGAGATGCATTTAATCCATACGGATAAGATCATCATGACATGTAGAAAGCATGGCATCACAAGGCCATTATATCATGTGTGTACTTCATCACATAAGCCATCATATATAATTGTATCATTAGAGTGCACGTGAGTACATAATGAGTATCCATCACAAGAGATGCATCACGAATAAAATCCCATGAAGGAAAAGTGCTTATGCTCAGAAACAACACTAAGACTATCCCTAGAAGGATTATAATCACGATAATTATGGATAATTGAGATGAGGGTATCAAAGAGGGAAGGAAAGGTAATAACTAAGTTAGTGAAGGAGGAAAAGGTACACACATGATCCAGAACAACACCTCCATAGACAATATAACCCCATTCATACAATAAAAGGACATGGGTGAATTAAGGATATTGGGATCAAGTGTCACAAACTGTATGAACATATCAAGATTATAATAGAGACACATGAATAGAGGTGAAAGATAATGGACTATGAGAATCCATGATAAAGGATGTACCAATGAAGCACAAACAAGGATGGGTGGGTAAAAATTAATGAAAGATCATGTAATAGAGTTCCAAACCCTAATAAAGATAAATACATAATGCACAAGGGTGGATCCAAACACTAATTAGATTTGAGAAAAAGATAAATGATTAGAAAAAAATTTAAAACCCTAATGTAGAAGGAATAAACCCTAAGGCCAAACCTTAGGGAGTGTAAGATAACTCAAGTTCACCAAAATGTAAAAAAAAAATGTGTTTTTCATTATTTATCTAGGCTAATTAATAAATGCATTCAATTAAAAACTAATTAACTTAGATAGTTTAGAGTTGAAGTCAATCATGGAAAGTTACATAAAATCAAATGCTTTGAAAATAAATAAATTAAATGAATGTGTACTTTTAGCTCTGATTTTGATGTAGAATCTCTATCTAGAACTCAAGAAGTCATTTGCAAAGGTCCTGACATTTTCCACTTTGTTGTTAATCTATAATTTGATTGTGCAATTTTTAGGTTTAGATTTGTAAGTGTGGAAGTGATCCTTGTGAGTGTATAACTGGTTAGATAATGTGTGAAAGTGATCATGTAGCTTGTGGATTTGATCTCTTTAATTATTGTAGTATGAAACTTGTTCCCCTAAGTTACTTGATATCTCAATGTTGTAAGGATTGGTAGTTTAATTACAAATACCTTTTAGGCAACTTGTTGGATTGCAAGGGTTAAGTTCTCATTAGTCAGACCCTAGTAGACCAACTTTACGGCTTTGAGCAAAAACTTAAAAAACATGAAGAAAACATGTGACAAACCTAGGATGATGTGCGCTAATAAATGTTGCTAGAATGCTCTCACAAATGTTCTATTGATAAAACCCTAGCATACTCCTCGATAAATCCTAGATGATTTCAAAATGAATGAATGGATATCTTTAAATGGAACCAAGCACACAAATCAACACAAATGTGCATTATGTCAGCTCACAATGGCTAGTGAAATGGTTGACAAGGTGGGAAATTTAAAATTTGAAACTTTGGGGATCCGATTTGTGACTACGAAAGACATGGATAAAATCTGCATCATAGATTTAATTTAAGATGGTGAATAATGTGTATAGGGATTAGGGATACAAATTTTTTATTAGTAACAACAAGAATTGGAATATATATAGTCTCAAGTCAAATTTATACATGAATATACCACTTATAAACTAATCATTATATTTAAAACAATCTAATCAAACAAATCCAAAACTTAAGAGAAAATGACACATCTATATAATTTTGACGATTAAAACAATCAATAATGTTGTAATACACCTATATTAGATATTTTTAAAACACACAATTGCCACATACTTCAAAAACATATATAATGACAAATTAAATACGTATCATGAACATAACATTTGCAACTTGGTTGTATATAAAGTTCCGAGTCAAATTTATACATGAATATACCACTTATAAACTAATCATTATATTTAAAACATTCTAATCAAAACAAATCCAAAACTTAAGAGAAAAAGACATAGCTATACAATATTGACCATTAAAACAATTAATAATGTTGTAATACACCTATATTAGATATTTTTAATTTTAATACACACATGCCACATACTTCAAAAACATATATAATATCAAATTAAATATGTATCATGAACACAACATTTGCAACTTTGTTGAATATAGTTCAATAACATCGATTACTCAAACCATGGTCAATAAATGTAGTATAATAAAATGTTTACTCTTTTAACTCTTGCAAGACAAGAAGAACATTAAAAACTCTTAAAATATTAAAAAATTGTCGCTAAGAATAAAGCTTAGAGTAGTTGTATCGAACTACGATCACCGTGACAAAAAAAATATTTTTTATATTGACACGTCTAATTAAAATCACAAATTTCAAATATTGAAGTCTAAGATGGAAAATTGAAAAAGTAAAAGTGAAAAGTTGTAGTTGGATGCCTACGGTTTGAATTATAAGATTCCTAGTTCACGGGCGACAGAAGTTTCTTTTCACTTTAACGTAATATATTATATGCTCTAATTTATCTTTAGGGTATGACACATAATATAAGACAAAGAATATATAAAAATATTAAGTGTCCAAAAATTTCCTGTCATCGGATATTGTTACAATAAACAATATTAAATTCGAATATTTTCGGAGAGGACTTAGAATATCCAGAGATCAGCCAAGGAAGTGTTTAAGAGTTTTCAAAAACAAAAAAAAAAATGGTTGTTGAAAGGAATCATGCCACGTTTGACCCAACTATTTATCGGAAAACGGAAAATGAAATCAAGTGTGAAAGAGACCGTATATAGTCAGGTAAGGAAAACGTGAGTGAGTCGGAGTTGCAAAGAGCCGGCGGTCAGTAGGTGTTCCCGGAAAGTTGTTCGTACCTGCCAGCCTACTTAGACTTTATGAGCATTTGCACTGATTTAATATCAAACAAACGCCAATCTTAAAATTTGTCTGCACCATTGTTCGTAGCGGTGAGCGGTCGGTGCACGTTCTAAAGCAGGTTTCGTGCTTCGCCGGGGTTTCTGGCAGTTGACGCCGATTTAGTCGTTACCGTGATCGTATAAACGAAACGGAGTAATAGGCGACAGTGATTGGGAGAGAGGTATTTACCGGCCGCTGGGATAAAGTCGACGCCGACATGGCATTTGGACGTTCAAGAGGTGGTGTTGAAGGGAAGGGATTTGGGCGGGTAAGCTTTTATGCGCATTCATGGCCGCTGAGTGTGTCATTTGCACAATGCAGTGGTCCAGAAGAAGGGCCGTGGACGCCTTCAAAGGGTTTGCTCATGGCGGATATTTGCAGGCTGGTTAATTCAGAAGCGGATATTTTTTGTTGAAAATAATACTGAGCCTTGGCGGCAGATGGTGTGAGTGATTTATTTTTGGTTTTCAGTATGGTGGAAATGTTTGGCGACAGGGAGCTGGATGTGGATTCCGGGATTAGCGATACCGAGGCGGGTAGAGTTCGTGGGAGTCGACCCTGCAACCAGGTGTGTACCTTCAATCTTTACACTGTAACTACTTTTTTTCTTCATTTTTAGTGACTTCATTGTGCAAATTCAGTAATTTTTGAACTGTGAAAAGAACCCTATGTAAATTTATCTCGGGAAATGTTCTCAGAGAAATGATCGCCCTTCCTTTGTCTTTAATTTACTGAGTATTGCGGACGGATGACCGTCCATTCCTTGAGTCAGATCCAGAATGTCTAGAGATTTTCTATAAAAAATTGAACCAGGGGCCATAACAGGGTAGGTTAAATTTGATGGCCGCTTGGCCGTATTTATTCTTTTTTGCCCTAAAATACAATTTTTTTTTGATTGCTTTCGAAAGATTTTGGGCAGACCGTCAAAATTTTAAATAATTATAGTTGTGTATATATGCTGGATAACCCTGTGAGCTAAGGGAACTTGAATGCCTTGAATGGAGATTGAGTTCGCTATTTAACTGATGCTATACTGCCAGCAAGCACTGACTTGCTTTAAGGGCACCTTTTGAAAGGGTTATTGCAGGAAAGATTTGCTTTACAGGCAAGGTCGACCGTCAAATTTAGGCCTGAGTCCATAGTATGTTCTTCCATCTATGAAAAATGTAGGCCCGGCACGAATGCAAACTAGTGGAATTTTGGTATGCCATAATTTGGCCTACCTTTCTGACATTTGATTTGAGTGAGTGTCCTAAACGAATGAGACTCGGTACCTACTCCCTAGTCAACATAGATAGCCTAAGAATAAAAGATAGAGTGGAAGATTCTGATTTGGATTCGAATATTCACTTCCCCGCCGTTCACAACAATGGTCTACGGTGCCGCGTAAATCACGCAAATTCGGTTCATGAATGTTGACGGGAAGAATTTGACGTTTGGACATTACGAAGTAATAAAAAAAAGGGGCGCAGGGTAGAAGGCACGTGACACCACTTTTAATGACAACTAAGAAGAGTTGAAGGTGAAGACAATTTCAGATGAGTTGAAGGTGAAGACAATTTCAGATGAGGAGCTGACAACTAAGAAGAGTTGAAGGTGAAGACAATTTCAGATGAGGAGGTTACCATAATCATAGCTAGGGGTCCATGTTAATTAATATAGACCTCACATGAATACATGAGAACTTATGAATGTGGTATGAAAAATCATAAATAAGTATATTCATTAGCAAGGGTGATAAATATATATTTTTTGTTTTATATGAAGTATTATAACTATTCATAAGTGTGTCATTTATAAAATAAGGTGCTCATCTAAGTGTTATGTGGAGAAATACTATTTTTATGTGTACAACTATGGGGTGGCAAGGTACATGCATTGGAATACTTCATATTATATGTTTGTCCTATAACAAATGTAAAAGGTGAGTACAATAAATACCTTGTATTTTGTTATGAAATGTAAAAAGTTGTCAAAAAGTTTTTATGATCATTTAAAGTTGAATATAAGTTGTATTTTAAATAGGAATGTGTTGTTTTTATAACAACAAATAGTATTTTGTGTTACACTATTGGGTCATTTGTGTTGGATATAAAAATTAGAGATAACAAGATTCATGGTTACCAAAAGGTATTGAGATCATTAAGGTAGCATATAAGTTATATTTTAAATAAGAATATGATATTTTAACAACAAATGATTTTTTTTTGTTCCACTACTAGGGATTTTATGATAAAGTTTTGGTTGAACCTTTAAAAAATAATTTTAAGGACACTTCTTACTAGACGTGCTGATGTGGCGAGTTGCGTGATGAGTCACACCTCCAAACCTTAGTTGTAGATAGATAAGAGTCCATATCACATTTCTAAAAAAATTGAAGGTCCTCTGATATTCCATGTAACCGCTACATGGTTGCAAATTTAACCCTAACAACTACTAGATACTCTCCCCTAATGACAGTTAGGATTTGCATTTTGTTAGTAGTAGGGCAATACACAACCCAAGAAGTTAATGGCACTGAGTAAGTTTTCAGGCCGATCAAGATACCAATCTATAATGTCAACATTGTGATTAACACAACAATTCTAACAATCATTATCCTAGACAATCTTATTCATCCCATGATAGATGTGCTTAAAAAACATGATTATCGCAAAATTTATTGGTATATCACCCTCGATCAAAAGGATAAAGGCTTGGATGGGATAAGTTAGGTTGGAATGTTTGCACCCTAACATTAGCTTCTTGCCACTAGGGTTTCTTTAGATCACCTTCCAAAAAGAGGAAGATAGGGATAATATCCTGAAAGAAGGCCCATGGTTTATGTGAAACATAGGAATGTACTTACAAGTGTGGTTGCCAAGATTTGATCCTAGTAAAGAACGGGTCAAGGATGTGCCATTATGGATCCAAATGCACAAGCTCCCACTAGAATTATGGTTGGAAGGGATTTTGAAGGTGATAGGGGACACTCTTGGATAGTTCATGTATAGCTCAAGTGCCATCGTATATAAGGAACTAAGAATGTGTGCAAGGATTTGTATTAAGATGGACTTAAGCAGGCCCATTAGAGAAGCTATCACTTTAAACTCCTCCCTTGGCACAAGGGCACACGAATTGGATTATGAATGTTTGTCAATTAGGTGCTTTTCGTGTTGGCCGGTAGGTCACACAATTAATATTGTGAGAAGGGTAGGATGAATTCACCTAAGCCCCCCGTTCACGAGAAGAAGATTTGGAGGGAGATCCTAGGTACATAAATATTCTAATTTTAATCTTGGTGGGAAAACATTTGCAAAAGAAATTGCAAAGGGGGAAGCCCACAAGGTCTTCCTAAAAAGATCAAAAAATAGTAAGCAAGATCCTTTAGAGCCCAAGGAAAGTGTAGACAAAGATGCAAGAGATGATTCCCTCTTGGGATATGAGAAGTGAAAGAATGACAATTTAATAGAGGAATGAGGAAGTAATGTGGAGATTGTCAAAGACATGTATGAAGAGAAGGTGGATGTCAAGGACTAGAGCATCACAATGTAGAAAGGGGAAAAGAAACCATGTCAAGGCATTGTCCTTGAATGCAACATCTTTGACATACATGGGCAGTGAAAGATCATGGGGAAGGAAAATGGATGCTAGTAAGGCTAGGAGACAGATCAATGGTGACATGATGGAGATGTTAAGAAGTATATAGACGAAGAGCGAAGACATCATGGTGAACTCAATAGGCTCGGCAGTAGGTTTGACACTATTATCATGGGATAATCAACACTTCTCTAGAAGGGTTGTTGACCTCTTCCCAAAACATGTTACACACCAATATCTTATGGACGTAGGAAAGTTTCAAAGCAATCATCTCCAATGTTGTGGCCTCAATTTAGAAAGTGATAGGATAAAGGTGTGGGAACAACTTAAGGTTTTTAGAGCTCAAGGCCTAGAAGAAAACTAGTTAATAGGTGGGGATTTCAATTCCATTTTAACCCCAAAAGAAAAGTAGGAGGTAACAACCTAGCGACACCTAGTTTGGGTGCTTTCATAGTGCTTTGTTCTCAGCTATCTTTGATTAACTTGAAGCCCAAACATGGGTGGTTCACTTGGAGCAATAGAAGGGTTGGTGATGCATGCATCTAAAGCAAATTGGACATATTCCTCATGAATTCAAACTCAACATTAGGTCACACCTCTTTCTTTGCCAAGGTTATACACTTCGTATGCTCAAAGCACTAGGCAATCTAGCTAGATATAGGCAGAGAACCTATATCGAGAGGAAATCCCTTCAAAATGGAATTTCTCTAGGTTGAACATCTTGATTTCAAATCTTGTTTGGAAGAATGGTAGAGTACATAGATCAAGGGATATAAGAGGTATGCCTTGCTAAAGGGACTAGGTGTTGTTAAGGAGAAGGCAAGATTGTGGAATAAAGAAGTTCCTAGAGATGTCTTTGAGAGAAAGGGGAAAGTGGGGGAAGAACTCCAGATAGTTGAGATGAAGATACCCAATGATGTAAGTGCATCCATAGGCACCATGACAATCTTGTATCACATCTAGAAAATATAATTTATGGTTTAGTTCAATAGTTTGTGTGTCTGCTAGTTTGTAGTTAACAGTCTGTGGCAAAGAAAGTTAGCACATTGTGGTATTGATAGTAGTTTTTTTCGTAGTTGATTTAATTAGTGTTAAAGTTTGAGGATGATTGGATGAGTAAAAGTTAGTAATTTGGCTTGCGAGTGTATGTGGGTTGATAGTTGTGTTTAGTTGGGACTGTTTTTGTTTGCGGAAGGTTATTTTAAGTTTGTGCCAAAGGATGAATATTTGAGAAGGTTGTACTAACCATTGAGAATGTGTGGTGCACAACGTGGAGATTCTCCATCATTTAACCATTGAATTTTGTAAGTTTGTTATAATAAGTCGACAACACATTTCATGTGGTTTCGGGCTTTGTGCTATCTTGTGGTCGACGAAGATCATTTAGGAAACCTAAGTCTATATATACTTGGTTGAGAATTGTTAGAAGGCAAGCAAAGAAGACATAGTATGGTAGAAGGTTAGAGAGTGAATTTTTTGGTAGTGAGGGGTGAGGTCTAAGAGGTTGAGTAAAGGTACAAGGAGTATGATGTGTAGTACAATCTGAGGAAGCATATAGGAGGTTAAGTTGATGTCATTACGTAGAGTAGTGGTAGAATTATGAAATTATATTATATTTGTTATCATTATGCATCTTATGCGACAAGTTTTGGAAGTGGTGTTTCCATAGTTTGGTAGTGATTGTAGGAGGCCATTGTGGCAACTATCCCTTTTTGAATCTTATTATAATCAAATGGTTGTGGATTGGCATGTAAGAGGGCCCATTACAATAAGCTTTGTGGACATAACATGATGATAATTGTGCAAGCTTATATTATGAGTATATTGTGGTAGTTTATGTGAAATTTTATTGTTTGCGGTTATTTGTATGTGTGTTTTTATTGGCTGCACAACTAGACAGTCCTACATTGGACCCTCCTATCATGACTACACCATTTGGTATCAGAGTGGAGGTTGGATCGTAGGAAGATTGTTGGAGTGTTGCTGTGGGTGTGAGTGCACCCGATCTATGTGGTTTCTTAGGAATGAGATTGATTAAAATCTGAGCTGTGACTGAAGATGTAAGTAGTGAAGGCACATTGCATTTAGTTTTTGTATGTTGCAGGAATTAAATAAAGTTTGAGTTGTAGTCCATGGAGGTTTGTAGACAGAGCACTGATTGTGAGGTGTTTACAAAGGGGTAACTGTGGATAAATCGTCAACCTAGTTTTTCATTAAGTTACCGCCAAAGAGAGGGTGAGGTATGAGATGTTGAATGCTATGCAGAATCAAATGGATGTGTTGGAACAAGAGCATCAAAGGAACCCTAATCCTATGGCCAAGGAGAGTGATGAAGAGCAAGAGGCAAATCTTGTAGGATCAAGTGGAAGCGAAGAGGACAAGGAAGAGAGGATGTTGAAGGCCATTATTGACATTGGCAAGGGGACTAGAGTGGACATTCTGAACTATTTTGGGAATTTGGATCCTAAGGAGTTGATAGACTGGATCATTGATTTAGAGGAACATTTTGAGTATAAGGATATTGCCAACCCAAGTAGGCTAAATTTTGCAAAGACCAAGCTGAAAGGTCATGAGGTGATATGGTGGAAGGAAGTTCAGTTGGAAAGTAATAGAAGAGGCAATCCAAGCATTGCAAAGTGGGACTAGATGGTGGAAAAGCATAACTCCAAGTTCATTCCAACGAATTACCGGTTGGAATTGTTGAAGGAGTTGCATAATTTGTGGTAGAGAAACATGGCTGTGAAGGACTACATGGTGCGGAGGCACCCAATCTACAGGAGCCTTCATGGGGCATTAGCTGTCTTAAAGTTGTTTTATGTTTTCAATGAAGTCCTAGACGGACATTAAATGTAATAAAGTCTGAATTGACCGCGCTTTGCTATTTTTAGGATAGGTTGTTAGACAACTGTTAAGGTGGTGAGGCGGTCACATCTCTCAGTCGCTGGGAGTCATTTTCTGTACTACCCCGTGAGGGGATAAATATGTGAGATCTGATCGATCTCAGGAGAGAGAGGAGAGAACAAGAACAAGAAGAACAGAGTTAGATCAGAGAGATTGTAAATCAATTCTGTGAAGAAATAAAAGAAGTTTGTGTTCTGGTGTAACCACAAGGGATATCGTTTGGGGTCATTCCACTGGTGGATTTCTTTGAAATTAGTGGAATGACCTCCGTGCTATTAGTTTGTTTTCTGTTCTGAAGGTTTTTGCATTTTCCATGTGTTGTTCGGTTAGAATGGTTGCAGGGGAGGAATCGTGCATTTTATGCATATATGCCAAATGTATATGGTGAATATTTTATGTATATCCTGCATTTGTATGTCACAGACATTGTGTGAGTATCCTACAAAGGTGCATCGGCGTAAGGAGGTGTATTGGCAGAGGGAATGAAGTCTTCGCCGATAGTTATATGTCTTGGCGATAAGGAGTTTGGCGTCGGAGATAAGAGAAGTTGTCGGGGGTCAACGGTATCAGCGAGATGACGTGTGTCGGAGGGACAAATCTCTCGAGGGCCAATGGAGTTGAAACGGGGGCTTCTTTTTTTAGTTTGTCCGCTGTGAGAGATTTGGGCATCGATTTCTGGTATCCGCTAGTTGCTCCTCATCATATTGGTATCAGAGCCAGCGAAAGATTTGGGTGTTGTATTTGTTCCTGTCACTGAGAAGGCAGATGAAGAGTTAAAGTTTTGTTGGTGACCAATTTTGGAGACAGAAATTGATGAAGGTATTTTGAAGGCTGATAGAGTGTTAGACTATTGCAGGTGCTTGTTCCATCTAGCTGCAGAAGGATGTTTTCTGAGGTTGTGTGTGTGGGCAGACAAGATGAGGTCTGTCATGACCATTCTCCAATGGAGATTAGGCTGGATAAGGGTGCAGAGAGAAACCACTGAGGAGAGAGTGGTAGGTGCATCACCAGAATCAGCTGTTGGGTGAGATGATTGGTTTGGTGAGTTGGTGTTGTGAAGCAGTGAGAGAGATGGATACCTGACTGAAGAAGCACTTGATGTTGCAGCCTGAAGAGTACTCCACTGATGGGAGTAGGACCCTGAAGAAGCTCTAAAGTTGATAGTTGTTTGATTTTGTTGGTTGGTTGGTCACTAGCTATGGATGTGAAGATTGGAAGCTTGCAGCTGAGAAGGTTGAAGACAAAATGAAGTTGTTTGTAGCAGACCACATAACTCTTGGGACAAGAGTTTTTTCAACTTGGGGAGTATGGTGCGGAGGCACCCAATCTACAGGAGCCTTCATGAGGCATTAGCTGTCTTAAAGTTGTTTTATGTTTTCAATGAAGTCCTAGATGAACATTAAATGTAATAAAGTCTGAATTGACCTTGCTTTGCTATTTTTAGGATAGGTTGTCAGACAGCTGTTAAGTTGGTGAGGCGGTCACATCTCCCAGCCGCTGGGAGTCATTTTCTGTACTACCCCGTGAGGGGATAAATATGTGAGATCTGATCAATCTCAGGAGAGAGAGGAGAGAACAAGAACAAGAAGAACAGAGTTAGATCAGAGAGATTGTAAATCAATTCTGTGAAGAAATAAAAGAAGTTTGTGTTCTGGTGTAACCGCAGGGGATATCGTTTGGGGTCATTCCACTGGTGGATTTCTTTGAAATCAGTGGAATGACCTCCGTGCTATTAGTTTGTTTTCTGTTCTGAAGGTTTTTGCATTTTTCATGTGTTGTTCGGTTAAAATGGTTGCAGGGGAGGAATCGTGCATTTTATACATATATGCCAAATGTATGTGGTGAATATTTTATGTATATCCTGCATTTGTATGTCACAGACATTGTGTGAGTATCCTGCAAAGGTGCATCGGCGTAAGGAGGTGTATCGGTAGAGGGAATGAAGTCTTCGCCGATAGTTATATCTCTTGGCGATAAGGAGTTTGGCGTCAGAGATTAAGAGAAGTCGTCGGGGGTCAACGGTATCGGCGAGACGGCGTGTGTCGGAGGGACAAATCTCTCGAGGGCCGATGGAGTTGAAACGAGGGCTTCTTTTTTTAGTTTGTCTGCTGTGAGAGATTTGGGCATCGATTTCTGGTATCTGTTGGATCTCCTCATCACTACACTAAGGAGTACTACCAGCTGACTATTAGGTCGGGGCACTATGAAGAGGGAGCTAAGAAAGGACAAAGTATGTCAATGGATTGAAGGAATTCGTTCAAGGGGAGTTGGGTATGTGGAATATCCAAACAATAGAGGATGTCTACCAATTGGCACTCATTGTAGGGAAACTGAATTAGAAGTAGGAGGAAAGATATAACTGATAGATAGAGAAAGAAGAGAGGTGCGACGACATGAGAGTGAGATATGGTGACAAAGGAGCAAACTTGATGGGTCATGGAAGAGGTATGTAGTATCACAACAAAGGGGAAGGCCAAAATTCCCACTGCAGAGAGAAAGAAGATGATATTTGCTACCATAGCAACACAGGAGATGACAATAGTGGAGATGACAATAGTGATTGTCATAGAGGCAAAGATGTTGGTAGAGGTTCCTGCAAAGATGAAAGAGTAGAAGATACGTACCACAAAGAGGACCAATAGGAGCATGGAGGATATTCCTAGTAGGGTAGAGGAGGATACGAGAGGAAAATACATAAATTCTTTAGGGGAACTTGTTTTAGGTGTGGAGAAGAGGGACATATGGCATTTGAGTGCCAAGGAAAGAGGACTAGAGGTAGCATGTGATTTGGATTTGGGGATGAGAGGTTACCTACCTTAGAGAGGGACCTGAAATGTGGGGATTCACTTGTTTTGCGAAGAGCTTTGAAGTGCGATAGGTGGGGTGAGTTGTCACAAAGGAAGAGTTTATTTAGGACCAAATGTAAGGTTGGCGGTAAGTGTTGTGATGTGATAGTGGATAGCAACAATACAAATAATTTGGTGTCTATGGAGATGGTGGACAAATTGCATTGAAGATGAAACATTCGCGCCTGTACTGGATTGGTTGGTTGCAACAAGGGGGTAGAATCCTGGTGGAGGAACAATGTTGGGTGAAGTTAAACATTGGAGCATATTATGATGAGGTGTTGTGTGACATTGGCGTTGATGGATGTGTGCCATCTACTATTGGGTCCAGGCCATGGAAATTCAACTAGGAAGCTGTGTATGATGGAAGAGCTAACGCCTATGTGATCCGGAAGGATGGCTAGAAACATAAGTTGATGTCGTTGAGGGCAAGCAATGGACAATTTTATAACAACATTGAAGTATGTGTTTGGGAGGAGCGATATGCATTGATTCTAAAGATGTGTGGCATTGTTGGAATGTTTGGCAACACTGCAAATGCAAAAGTAGTGTAGAGTAAAGAATGTGAGAATGGGTGTCACCAAAAAGAAGCTGGTTCCTCAACACAACTCCTCATCCTCTTGTTAGATGGGTGTCAACTATCTTCTTAGAAGGGAAAATGGTTGTCTTTGGTTGGATGGACCCTTCTTATCAAATCGCGTCTCTCCACTATACCAATATACATCTTGTCCATCTTATAGATCCCGAGGAAGATAGCTAAGGCCATCTCAAACATTCAAAGGACCTTCCTTTGGTGTGGGATTGGCTAATAGAGAAAGTACAACCTAACCAAATGGGACAAAGTATGTAAGGAAAAGGAGGGTAGTTTAAGTTTAAGATACTACAAAGTAATGAACAAGGCCCTAAGGATGAAGCTTCTTTGGCGAATGCATATGGAGAATGTGAGACTTTGGAGCTAACTTTTGCATTCTAAGTACATTGATGGCATAGGCAGAATTTTTACCTCGCCATGCATCCCTAGAGGATCGGGGATGTGAAATTTCCTCCAGTCTTGCAAGTTGCTTTTGATTGAGGATATTAGATGGAGGATCGACAAAGGGGATAGATTGAGGTTTTGGAAGGACCCATGGCTAATGAAAACTACTCTTGAGGATGACACATTTAAACCTTTTGCTTTGCATTTCCAAAGGGTGATCGACTCTTAAGTGCAAGAATATTTGCAAGATAGGGGGACAAAAAAGGATGGATAGATATGCAACCTCGAGGACTAGAATTGGAAGATGCTTGCAACCAACTAATGACTCTCCTCAAGAAATGACCAATTCCAATGGATAACAAAGAGAATAGGATGGTTTGGGACAAAAGTTTGGATGATAATGTTTTAGTTAGGGATGAGTCATTTCTGAGGAACATAATTTGGCATAGTCACGTCTTGCTCAAGGCTAATGTCTTTCTTTGGGTGGAAGATAAAGGAAGGACTCTTATGGGGGATAGATTGGTAAAGTTAGGGATAGAGAGCCCTTCAAGATGCATCATGTGTAAAGAGGAATTAGAATCCAATAATCATTTATTTATTCATTACTCATATGCCGTCCAATTATGGAACTAGTTAGAGGAAATGTGGAAGTTACTCGACCCTCCCAAACAACATGTGATTTGCTCAAGGGATGGACTCTCAACATTAGAAACTCAAGTCTTAAAATGATATGGGAGCTCTCTCCCTCTTTAATTGTTTGGGACTTATGGATGGAGAGGAATAGCACTTTTGAGGAAAGAGAAGCCCCAACAAAATGCATATGGAACAAAGTGGAGTCAACCCTATATGAGCTGGGAGATTACTAGGGAGGAGGAGAGTGGAAAATAGATCAAGATGAGATAAATTGGGTTAGAGCTTGGCCCAAACTTCGTTGGTTGCACAAATCAAAAGTGAGGTCATTGAAGCAAAGCATATTAAATGGTTCCCACTAGACCTTAGATGGGTGAAACTTAACTTCAATGGGGTAGCCATGGGTAACCTTGGTCAAAGGAGGGTGCATGTTTAGGGATGATAAGGGGCAACTACTCGTAATTAACACATTTGATCTCAAAGAGGAATCAAATAACATGGTTGATGTTAGAGCAATTACGGGGCCTCAAGATGGCATTATAACATAATTGGAAGAGGCTCAAAGTTGAAGGAGCCTCGAAGATAGTAATAGATAGCATGAGGAATGATGGTTGCAACATGTGGTTATTAGACACACTCCTCTTGTAAACTAAGCTATTATCAGCAAAATTCGAAGAAAACTCTTTCAATCACATACAAATAAAAGGCAACAAGGTGGCAAATTGGGTTGCCAACTATGGAGTGAAGCTAAACAATGTGGGCAAATCCCATGAGGCATGGATGGACAAGTTTCTAGATGAAGTCCAAGGTTTGATGGTCATAGATCTCTAAGCATAACCACTATTGCCTGATAAGGGGCTTGTACATATATTCATGTTAGTTAAGAGATTAGAGTGGCTGCACATTCTAGCTAGGTGTCTAATTAGAAGGTAGGCTCAAAACGATACTTTGGCATGCAAAAGTTATGAATGCGAAATGAGTATTGGGTACATTGAAGAAGTGTTGGAAGTGAGAAGATAGGTTCATGATGGGAAATACATCATGTACTCGTGCTTGCTTCATTGGTTACTATATTCAAAGGATTGTGAAAGATATAGACATCTCTTGCCCTATCTCTCCCACTCATTCCACTCTGTTTTTTGTGTTTCATCCATTACTTCATCCTTAGACATCGAGAAAGGAAAGACATAATCCCAAGATTGTGGGGCGGTGCCAGGTAAGGAAGGGTGATGGAGGAAGCCAAGGGTGGATGACACCAAAAAGGTGGAGAATTTCATTTCCTATCCAGAGAGAAAAATCTCAAACCCAAACCTTTGCTCTTGGGTGTTGTAGATTTGGAATCTATTTAAGGAGATGGATGAGACACCTTGTGTGGGCATTAGGGACAACATGACTAAGCTTTTAATGGACCCAAAACAATCTCTTGGCAAGAGAAACGTTTTTTATGCTACACAATCTCTTAGCTATGCAACATCCTCTCTTTGGTGGAAGGCACATGTCTTTTGCATGAGGACATTGACAATGTAATTGATCAAGTCAAAACCTTTTTCAATTGTCACCTGGAGCATTTTCACATTCTCAAAGAAAGGTAAACCAACATGCACTATGGGATTGAGGAGATAGCAAAGGTACTTAACATTAAGATTTCTCTCAATGCTAAGGTGGATGACATTGTTTGTTGTAATGAAATTGAGGATGACCTAGTTGAAGAACCTCTCCCCCTTGATAAGCATGATAAATGTAATAAGTGTAAGAATATCGAAGGGTCATCGATGGGGCTTGTGTAATTTTCCCTACCACCCCATGTGTTCCTTTATAATTAAGATTATGGTGGAGGAAGAGTCACCATAATTTGCTCTCCCCTCAAATTTTGGTTGGCTTCTTGAATCTTTTTGATGGGTTAGGGATCGATATTGGTTAGTAAGGCTTTTGTGACAATCCCATGTTTCTATAAATCAATACTTGATATGGTTTGGGTTGAGTTCATATGTCAATATTGCGTGTGAAGATGTAAAGATTGTTTTTGAAGAACTTGAATAATATTGTGTAGTCTTTGGAATTGCCTAAATCCTCCTTGCTTACAAGAATGGTCTTTTTTTCAAGCAAGGCAAGACACTCAGCTCTTAGTAATCCTAGGCGAAGCTACATAATTTGCCCTTGCTCAACCAAGCTCTCTTTTGGTTCCTTTTGCAATTGGTATTCAATTTGAAATGGCCATAATGTGGGATGATAAGATTTGGATTGAAAAATAATCTAATGGATGGATTTGGTGAACACCATGTTACCAAAATTTGAGGTTCAATGGTAAATGTTTTGTAGCTACTAGGTGCCTAACCCAAGTTTAGTAGAAAAAAATATGAATTTATACTTAAATAAGTAATATATTAATATTAATTGTATTATATTGATATTTCTCAACATCTTTTAAATAGATGCATTTAAGACATTTATACTAATTAACTTATATTTTAATGCATTAAATTTTGGCTAATTAATTTTATATTAATTCAACAAAATTTGTATAATCTTATCCTTTTTATTTTCAAATATAACAATCATTATAGAGTATATACATCATCTATTAGGTTAGGTATGTGTTCTACACCTTGCAAGTCTTGTAAACATTGTAACTCACTTAGAACAGTTAAATTTAAACACACTTTCTAGATAATTATTGGAAGCATTGCAAGTTTGATTTAGCTTGCAACTCAAATTCACTTTTAAAGCATGTCATTCCTGGGAGATGGTTGTATCTTTATTTTGCTTTTTTGCATGAACTAGAGCACTCAAGTTGCATGAGTGATTATTGGATTATAGTTATAAAATCCAATGCTAGGTTTAGAGTTAGTATGACATTACATATTTTGGAGTAGGTAATTGTTGCCAATATTGCTTTAAGAAATTGGTGGTTTTGATGCTACCTACAACTTATGCATGTTGAAGAACTTGTCATTACACATACTTGATTCTTATTGTATTGTAATACTTTTATTGTGAATACAATTTGAATAGATTCTTATTGTATTATAATATTTTTAGTGTGAATATAATTTGAATAGTACTATTGTTAGATTTTTTCTATACAAAATTCAAGTTAGTTTTTATGTTATTTGTTATTTCTTCGTTGAATGGTTTTAGATTTTGTAATTTTGTAATAATTCTTCTATAAAAATTAAGTAGAATTATGTTCATCATTCCCTTCCGAATAATTCTTCTGTAAAAATTAAGTAGAATTATGTTCATCATTCCCTTCCCCTTCCCCATCACCATCATACCAACTCACGTTGTACCTTGTCTTAAATGTATACTGTATATTAATGATAATATCTTGTTTAATTTCTTATATACTTAAAAAATATTAGTATGATAGCAAATACAAATAAAACTAAAATTATAATTGTCAAACTAACAAAATAACTTTTATTTTACACAAACTTGTTCAAGCTTATTCGTTCCTCTAATTGTTCGAGGAATGTATATTAGACTGTAATATTCTAACATTAATAAATGCATAATTGAATTTATAGAATTTAAATAAATTAAGTGTGATACTTAGTTTAAGGATGGAGAAATATATCGCTTAAGATGTTAGGAATTGATTCATCAATGTGTAGAAGATAGGGCTTTATTGCCTCATACTATATAAACTAACTGTATCTTGCTTTGGTTTGGATCCACGCCCGTAAAAGTAAGCTTGGTGCGTAGGGATGAACTTGGTTCATAGAAGTGAAATGACAAAAAATGATGTTTGTTCTAGATGTGCCTTGATTTGATGTACCTATGTTTGAAGTGGGGTTGAGTGGGCGGTGTCGAGAGACATTGTTTGGGAACTTGCTAGACAAGAATTTGTTCTCCTTTCGTCAGAACCCTAGGTTGACCAATTCGATCTAGTGATGAACACATATCAAAGATAGAAGCCAAACATGTAATATGCCTAAGATGATGATGCACACTGACAATATAATTAGGATACTCTATGATGATGTGATGATGCTATCATGTGAATTCTACTCTTCTAGGACGTAGATATTGCATGCATACTTTAAATGGATAAGGAATGTCTTTAATTACAACAATATAACACACAAATTGACACAAACATACACTAGATCAACTTACAATGATATTTAAAAGAAAATTATGAAAGACTCAAAGAACTTTAGTTATTGTTTTTAAAATACCAACCATTTATATGACTACATAATGATTTCTATTTTACTTTATTTTAATCTAATTTTTCCTTGTGTCTAGTAGAAGAGTGTTTTTTAAATAATTTATAATGGAACATTTCATTTGGAACTATTGTGATTTTAAAAAATGACATTGTGCTAAGTGTTAGTAAAACAAAAAACACGAATTTAGTTAAGGGCCATCACTTGGTGTGGGCCACCTCTTATTATGGTCTGGACATTTTAAAACACACCGCCTGTCCTGCGAACACAGCCGATGGTGTCCACTGTCAAAGACTTCCTCACAAAAAGCTGATCCATGTCCCTCTCACTTGGGCATAATTGTGACATTGCAACAATCATTTATTATTGACTTTAACTGACTTTTTGCCCCTTCCCCATCACACGTTTATCTGCACAATTCTTTTTACACACGGAAAGCTTTTTATATTGACATTGCTTTGCATTTTACATATTATTAAACTATTTTATATTGACATTGTTTTGCTTTTCACATATTATTAAACTATTTATATGTGAGAAGCACTTAAACGAGAAAATATGTAAAAAAAAGTATATATATAAATTATATATTTAAAAAATATTATGGAAAAGAGGTCATGCTCTATTTTGCTAGGGTTTGTTACTCCTTGTCCGGAGCCACTCTTCTTTCTATAAGTAGACAAATGAAAGATGGTAATCCTTAGTTTAGTCATAAAATAAAATCTAGGTTAAAGAGAGTTTTTGTCATATAGAGGAGATTACTAAGGATGCTTTTGGCCCTGAGATGGATATGAGAAGTTTAAGTGAATTTTGAAATCACTTCTTTAATTTTTTTAAAAATAGGATTGTGGTTCTATAGGTTGCAATTTGTTTTGTTTGAACCAAATATAGATGAGTTTGGATAAAGAGCTTGAGTTAGATTGAGTTTCTCTAAGGTAGTTCTTCTCATCTCTAGAGTAGAATTCAGAGGCTACCTTGTTATGGGAGCTTTCAAAGAGTTCAAGAGCTACTTCATTGTGCTCACCAAACAAATGACTTGTACATAAGACTTTATGGTTTTTGGAGATGCTACTAAGGAGTTCTTGGTTTTTGACAATGATGCTTTGGTTGCTCCATTTTTGTCAGTGCATACATTAGCTACTCAAAATAGTTTCTCCCATTCCTACAAAGCAACTAGAGCTCTTCTATGTCTAGCTAGATCTTCTCTAACTTTTCCTACTTTGTGGGAGGAGGGTCCATGTGGCGATGCTAGAGGCTCTAGTGTGTTGGGTGGCATGGCTTTTGTCAATATTGATGAATATGATCTTGTTTTGTACTATTTCTCTCGTTTTTTATCTATTGTGGGATTGATTAACTCACTTTCCATTGCCTCTTGTATTTTCTTGACAATTAGGGTATTTAATTATCTATTTTGAAAGCCCTACTGAATCTTATTTCAATTTTTTGAATCTAAACAATATGTAACGTATTTTTCTTATTTCAAAGTTTTTGAATCTGAACAATATGACATATTTTTCTCCATTTTTACACACAAACCTTTACATCCCACCCAACCTCAGGGGCCCCGTACCTAATTCGTTGATTGCCAACCCTTTCCACCCACCTACCCTAAGGCTCAGAAAAGAGGGCCACCCAAATTTCAAGTTAACTACTATCACCCTCCCACCCACCCAACAATAGTAGGAAGGGCCCATTGCACTATAGAAGGGGGGGAAAAGGGGGGGGGGGGGGGGCAACCGACTGAGCGCGCACTCTAGCAGACCCACATTCGTAGGGGTCTACTCCCCCAGGTACCGAGCCCCACTATAGAATAAAAGGGCATGATTTGGCCCCACCCTAAGAAAACTGGTGTGGGTGGGAGGAACTTTAGCCCCCCACCCGTGTGTGGGGTTGGTTGCACACTTGTCACAATGACACAATCAATTTGACAGTTAATAGCCCAAGAGACCCACTTCTCTCTTTTATATATATAAAATTAAGACGATTATATAATAATGCCTTATTAATTTCAGTTGATATCTTAATGTATAACATTTTAAAAAGCCAAAGTCATTTACACTTTCTTCTATGCCTAAAATGAAAAATTGTTAAGGGAAACAAGTGGGTTTGTGGTATGGTTACTGCCTTGGAATCAAAACAAACTAGAAATTCTCTATAGTTTAATCTTGAACAACACAAATTTGTCATTTGATGTGCAGATTTGATTTGGTAGACATTAGACTTTTGCAACCTGGGTTGCTATTATTTGTAGTATCTAAAGATGCATATGGATGACATTATTTAAAATATCTTTAGGGGTGATTTTGGATCACTCGGGGCAAGTTCTCCTATGTAAACCCCCTTGTTGGATCGACTTTATGGCATTGGGGGGATGTTGGAAGAGATCATACATAAGCATGCAAATGATGTCTATTTGTAAATTTTGATTCTAATGTGGAAGATATCACACACAAGGATGTAAATGACGTATATGTAGATTCTTATTCTAATGTGGATGTGTTTGTTTTTAGCTCTGGGAATTGAAAGTATTCCTAGAATGATTTCTCCTTCTTCAATCATGTGAATTAATTGCACATTGAATGTCCTTAAATAACAAGACATAACAATAAGTTGCTCAAATGTGTATCAAGTTAGCTCACAACAGTTAGTAGGATAGGGTAGGAGTCGATAATGTGAATTTTAAAATTTGAATTTGGGGTCAATCCCAAGTGGCTCAAGATTGAACCTGAGTGCCATGGGATTGATCCAAGATAGAGAAATGTTGATCTCAGGGTTAGGAATAGATGTATGGAAGTTTGGGTTGATAATGATGTTAATATGTGGGAATAGGTGCAAATAGGGCTACGAAAATGCTAAATGTATAGAAATGTGTGTAAATGGGGACAAATAAAGAATCAGTCCAAATCAGCCAACTTAACACATGAATGCGCCACTTGTCAATATGTAATTGTATTAAGTTGTTCAATTGAAATGAAACCAAAACTATATGGAAATTGAAATGGTATAAAAATTTCACTATTACAAGTATCAAGTTTTTTTTCCTTTAAAATATTGAACAATAATTTTATTGATGAAAAAATAGAAGGATACACATCAACAATAATTACCTCTCAACAACACCAAAATCCAAAATATCAAAAACAAAAATGACACCTTTAACAAATATGTAGCATCAAATTTATTTACCTAAATATTAAGTACAAGATCTCAACAAAGAAACAAAGATAATAATATCAATGTCTAACAAAAACCGAAATTAATCTATGGAACTATAAGAAACAATTAAAAAAGGAATAGAAAATTCAGTACAACTCCAAGGAATCTTTAAAAAGTAAAATAAAAAAGTTCTAAAAATATTATATATTTCTTGATTGACCTTAAGAGCCATTAATAATACTTGTTGGGTTAATTCAAAGAAGTGACATCGTAATTGCAATCTTTTGTCCCATAGGGAAATTCAGTTCACCTTCCATGCCTTCTCTCTTTTTCCGCATATAATAATAATAAAATTATTATATAGAATTTATCGGAAATATGGAGAAAATAGTCAATTGAAGGTTGGTGTGGGGCGGGCCCTGCTCTTTGTACCGCATGTGTTTCGTAATTAAATAAAAAAAAAAGTTGCAAATGATATTCGTTCTCAGAGGGACGTCAGGATCCCATTCCTCAAATAAAAAAAACAAGTTGCAAATGATATTCGTTCTCACAGGGACGTCGGGATCCCATTCCTCACGCTATTAGACGTTCTTACATTAATATGAGGAATGTCCACATGTTAAAGAATAAATAAAAAGATATATTAGGGAAAAATTTAGGAATATTATTTGGTCTAATCAAATGGGATGAAAAAACCTTATTATATCAAAGAATTTAACTATGTGGGACCATGAGGAAAAAGCCTACATAGGAGTAGATATTAAATGGAAAGCCAAAATGTTGGTTGCATAGGTAAGGACTAGCTGGCATCACCTCAGATGTGAAACGTGTAGGTGGATGATTCCCAAAGAGGAGTGGGAAAAGAGATTATGCCTTTTTTGCAACAAAGGTGTGGTGGAGACGGAATGACATTTACGAAGACAATTCGTGGCAGCTACGAAGACACCTTGAACGACAAACTTAAGCACCTTGTTTGAAAAAGCAAGACTCTGCAGGACGGCAAACTTTTTGATCAAAATTCACGGCAGAGCTTGTGAAGGGGCTGCAAACTGTTTAAGGGTTCGCTGCCCTGTTTTTGGTTAGGGTTGTGTGTGATTCTGGGTCCCATAAACTGCTGTGGCCTGTAGACGTTATTAAAATCTTTCTTTCATTCATTCATACATTCATACAGTTAAAAAGCGACAGCATTTGCAATTGGAATTCTCTGAAGTGCCGAAGAGGCTCAATTACCCCTTAAATTTATCCCGACAGAAATTTCACGATTAATATCTCGCCGCGTGTATGGGCAATGAACTTTGAAGCAGATGATTCAATTGCACAACAAGATAGCATCATGAAAATTTTGCTTGGCAGACATGATTGAACCTCAAATTAACCCACGTCGTGTCAGGTTGAGTTGTGAGAGTGTGACGGGACTTCTGTTGTTGACGTTCGCCATTTTCCTTGTCAGCCGTCGTATAAATGAACCGTCTAATTGGCCAGTCAGCTTTTGTTATGGTGGCCACGCGACAAAGATTTCACTGCCGTTGGATGAAGGCTATGGACGATCGAGAGACATCCACGACGACAGAGGTCTTTCCGAGAATGCCCGGGTAAACCATGCTTTCTCTCGTGGGACGATAAAGTGGCGCCACGTTGAAATTTCTATTAATGTGGTGATTTCCACGAGTTGTGGAAAGACGAGTGGCGGAGCAGAGGAAATGAAAAGGTTCAGGGCTTTGTTAATGGTGGTGCACGTCTGCGAGCTCTTGCCTGTTATTGATATCTGATACGTATTTAGGACGCCATCAGTGTGGTACGAGTTCTCTGTTAGGACATGTAAGAAAACAGAACAAGCTAAAATAGTGAAGATATCGGACGGAAGATCAACAATGAGTACCTGAAGAATCGTAGTTATACGCCTTTTCGAAACAACTCGGGGCGCCAGAAAAGTCTGTGGTACGTTTTTGTTTGAAAATTGTAATCGAATTCTCGAGCAGAAACTGCAAAACTTTTTTCCTTGAAAGGGTTTTATTGATTTTCAGTACTAAGGCAGACTTGAATATGTTGTTGGATTCACCGGCAGAAAGCGTACTTGGCTTGTAAGGAGAGGAGGCAGAGCACATGCAGATGTACTTGATTTTTTGAGTTTTTAGCTTAGGATTATTGAAATAAGCGAGGAAATTTCTTGGAGGAAACTGCAAGCAAGGAAATAATTCATATAGCCGACTAAACTGTCAGCAGTGTTGATAATAGGAAGGAATTTGAGGGCGGCGCCGACAGGGAAGAAAGAATTTGCTTGGGCTATGGCGGGCGAGAGGGGGCGCATCTGGGAGGTGGATAACAAACTCGACGACGGTACCGATGCCGAAGCTGGAACAGTCAATGGAATGGGACCTCGCAAGGTTCTTATCGACAACTTTCAAACTCTTTAATTTTTTAGCTCACCGATGAGATTGTAGAATTATTATACCTTTTCTTCTTTGAAAATAGTAGTTTAGAATTTATGTTCTTGTTTCACACTTAAATTACGGGAACCGTTTTCATGCATTGAGTGCTTTGATCTAAATTAGACAGAAGATGCCGTACTTGAAATGTTATAATTTAGTAGTTGAGGCCTGCAATCTCTGTCTGTCAATCACTCAGATCCATGCCTTTTTGAGTTAAAATTGCATTCATTTTTTTCTTTCTGGAGAAATTTTGACAGAGAGGGTGATGGTCACTTGTATTTTCTTTTTCCTGTTAGTAGCGAAATACTAAACCCTCATCCTGCGCCGTTCAATTGGTTTGGGACACGATTCGAAAGGAATTACCAATAGAAGGACCACCAAATGTGATAGACGCCTGCTGATATTTACCCCCTACCGCAGGCTAAAAGTTTTCTGGAAAAAAGTTACTGGGCCTAGAGGTTAAATTTGATGGCCGTATTTAGACATTTTGTCGTAAAATACAATCAAAATTTTAAAAAGATTGTATCACATGGATAGACTGTCAAAATTTATATAGAATTACGATAATATATATATGGTTTATATATAATTTTATTTATACTAAGATCTATCATAGTATTTCATTAAAAAATTGCTTTACAGGCAAGGTCGACCATCAAATTGAAGCCCTAAAATTTACTGTCTGTCCGCACGGGACTATTTTACAGTAATGAAAACGCTTCTCCTTTTCTAGAAGCAACTATACCACTTAAAAAAAAATTCTAAATTACCTAAAGCAGCTGCGGCCTCGGGATTTAAAAGCAATATCCTTATTTATCTACCGTCCCCAATTAGTGCCTAAAGGCAAAGGTGCCACTTCTAAATAGCCAAGATAAGATTCTGTGATTATCTCGCTAGTGCGCCACAATAATCTATTAATTATTTTTATTTTTTATTTAACATTTGGATGATTAACTAAGCTATCAGGTACCACCTCACTCGATTATGCGCTCCCGCAGATAATTGGAAAGTAAATTTTAAATAAGTATTTTTTAATTTAAGTGCGAAAGTAGAACTAAATTATTAGATAGCAACTCCCTTGGCCATCCCCAAAGCACAAATTAAAAATAAAACTTAAAAATCGCAACTAATAGGAAACGAGTTTTAAATAGCGCCAAAAGTTGTCCGTTAATGTCGCGCATGCTGCCACCTACAGTTGTGGTCATTTCAGATACAATGATTTGGAACTCCAATCCAATAAACAATCATATTTGTGGTCTCTCGTGGTCTATTGTAGGTCTCTTATATACAATTCATTAATTGGTAACGGGGATATTTTAATGTGTAACACGTTTCTCGATTATGTTTCGATGTGTTCGAATTCCCACTGGCAGCCTTTTATTCTACAGTATAACTTTTAAGTCTATCTGTGTCGATGAGTTTCAGAGCTGTGTGAGCAATTGGATTAGATAAATGGATGTTTACAGTAAAATAACTAGCAATTGGACCCATAGGTTCAATGGGCACGTTTTGACAATAGAAAATATTTAAATAAAATTAAGTTATAAAAACATTAATATTTATTATAAATTATAAAATACTAAATTCTTAATAATATTATTTACTATAAAATATAAATTTTATTTAATTATTAAAACTAAAATAATTTTTTTTATTTTCATGTATATCACATTAAAAAAATAACATATAAATACAATTTTTATTTTGTTTATGTATGTATTTTGAGCTGAGCAAGGGTGGAACATAGCTCTGTGCCTTTATGATCAACATAAGCTGGTTCTAACAAGGTGGTTACCTTGTCAATGGAATGTGAATAAGATTTTATAAAACATCATAATTAAATATTATGTGTTATTTGTAAATCTAAAATTTAACCAAATTTAACTTATTTTAAAGAATATAATAATATTTCTTAAATTAAGTACATCCATAATAAACAAATAACATATTTTAATTAAAATATCAATATAATTATATGTTGCACTTTGACACATATCAAATTCTTCTTACCTAATCCATTCACAATAATAAAATCCTCCCCAATTGGGTCCTCTCCCTAACACTATTCAAGAAATTGAACATTTTCTTGAACCAAAAGAAAATCAAAATTAAAAGAATGCATAGTCAATCAAGTGGAAACTAAAAATAAATGGCTACAATGCAATTGTCACTTATATGCTCAACCTTTTGGAAGTAAATTCTCTCAAAATAAAAATGATTCGAATAGTTGCAAGGCACTTTGAGGTTAGAAGAGAGGAACTTCATGCCCTGCCCTTCTAATGGTGGTAAATGTTAAGACTCTAGTATACTTTTGTCCACCCTCCAAACTATTGATTCATAGTTCTATTTAAATATCATTTGGTTTAATACAGTCAATAGTAATTTTATACTTCATCCACACCAAAAGGATAAATAATTATCTTATTTTATTAAACCTCTCATATGCTTAACTAATAAAAAATCAAGTGATATGTGACGTCACAGTAACTACTCTAATTAAAATTCAATTAGAGTATTTCTTAATTACCAAATGAAATTACATTTGGTTATTGGAAGAATTGATATATTTGAAATTTGCATCTCATTCTTCGGGTTAAAGAATTCATTAATTAAAGAACTCATTAGGAACAAAAGGCCTTCCAGAAATTTAATAAAAATATAACCAGTAAACCTTTTGGAATAGATTAGTCCGTGAATTTTTTGTTATGTTTTGATGCTGCTGCAGTTTGGTGCAGTTGTTATTGAAAGTGTGGATGAAATGTTTGGAGGGGCTGTTTAAGGTCTGATTGAAGGGAATTTGGTGTTTTTTTGTGGGTTGTGAATATATGATATTGGTTATTGTATGGAAGCCACGGTTGCCATATTTCTTCATAGAGCCTGGAAAAAGCTTTGGAGGATTTGGTCTATGAAGGTTGGTTTCTTCAATATAGTTTTCACTGTTACATGGGTTTTGTTATGGGTTTTAGTTGTACTAAGAAATTGGAGTTGATTTAGGCCTTCAGATTGGAGATTTTTCCATAATGGGTTTTGGTGGTAGAGATTTGAATGGGAGAAGTACTTCGTGCCCAAATTGGTCATGATGAATCAAATTTAGGTTCTCAAGTGTCCATTAAAGAGCAAGCCGATGAGCTCTTAGATGTGGTTTTGTTAGAAACAGTCTGGGTGAACCAGGAAATAATTTTGGGTCCATGAATATGGATGAGTTTCTCAAGAACATATGAACTGCAGAGGAGAGCCAGGCAGTGGCTGCAGCGATGGGTGCAGCAGCAGTAGAGGGAACTGTAGGAGGAAACCTTGGAAGGGAGGCTAGTCTACAAAGGCAGGGTTCGTTGACCCTTCCTGGAACACTAAGTAGGAAAACTGTAGATGAAGTATGGAGGGATATATATATATATATATATATATAGAGAACAGTACTAATGCAGACATTAACGGAAAAGGGTGTGAAACTACAAAGAGACAGGCCACATTTCGCGAAATGACTGGAAGATTTCTTGGTCAAAGGTGGACTTGTAAGAGAGGAGACAAAACCGTATGGAGGAAGGTTTGAGAACGACGAATTTGGTAGTTTTGGTGGACATTCAATACAAAGAAAGAATCAGAACACGTCCCCTTAAATAAACCTCGAATGTTTTACTTTTAAGAATTAGAAGTCCTGAAGCAAATACTTAAAGAAATATTGGAAATTAGCATTCTCCAGAAAGATTCTCCATCACAAATCCGTGAGGAATTTTTTAAAAAATCTGGAATTATGATACGCAGAAGCAAATAACAAGAAAATAACGTTTCCCTGAAAGATTCAGGCATATCCTCAAGAAAACCTAATTGAATTTTCAGAGCTGAAAGGTTTTAAGCGAATCTTTTAAAAAAACACATGGATTTGAGCACATCCTTAGGCAAACCCATCGAAAATTTTAAGAATTAAAAGTTCATGAGCAAATGTTCCAGAAAACACATGGCATATGTCCTTATGCAAACCTATTAACCCTTGAAGGTGACTCATTCTTCGTGTAAAGAGCCAAGCACCCTTTAACCAAGATACCAGAATCAGGGCGTGAGTGATTCTCCTGAATCTGTGTTTCAAGCCATGATATCCTCCTTAGTTCTTTTATGTCTTCTTAACCTGCAGACTCCGTGTTTCTTCCTAAGAATAATTACTGCATTCTAATACTTGTCAGAACTTCAGTTCTTGGTCTTTACTGTCCACCATATACGACTTTTGCATTCTTCGATTCTGAGCTCTCTATACCCTTTTTAATGGCTGAAGACTTTGTATTCTGCATGGGATGCATTTTTTTAATGGTTGTAACTTGTTTTTGTTTATTATATGCGTGTTATCTGGTTATCTGAACTTAATTCCTATTTTAAAATTAAATATGTATATATTTATGATTTTTGTATCTTTTTTATACATCTACCCAAAATATATCCAACCCCAAAAACATTTGCCACATTAAGATTCTTAAATCTCCATACCCAAACGAGTAACTTAACCAAGGACCTTAAGAAAAAAGAAGAAAAAAGATAATTTAGTTAATGTTAAGCTCTGTTACTGGTTTGCTGAGAAAAACCCCTAGATCCAGGTCCGGTTTCGCTCGGGGTATGGGCAGAACCTGTTTTAATTTTTTTCATTTTTTTAATTTTTTCTTGTTTCTGGTCTTCATAGATTGACCAGGCAACCTGAAAACCTAATTCTAAATTTTAAATTGAACCTCAAAACAACCTAAAACATGTATATATGAGATTATTTAAACTTAATTTTTGTTTTTAAGACTAAAAAATAAAATATGTATATATTGATGATTTTTATATGTTTTTTTAAGATTTTGGGACGTAGAGGCATACTTGAACCCAAAGCAATTATCAAAGTTTAGACCCTTGTACTCACAAACAAGTCAAGCATAAGATATTTCAAGTGTTTTGCTTCCTTTTACTTAAAATACATGATGATGTAAATTATAAAATAAAATAAAATTTAAATTATAAAATAAAATAGAATTTAAGGCAAATCAACTTTGGCAAGTAAAAGTATAGATAACATCATTTTAATTCACTTTGCACATCAATAAATAAGATGAAAATCAACTTCAATTAAATTTGAACAATAGCTTGCCAGTTACTCTTCAGATATGTCAATGGCAACTTCAAGATCTCTGCAATTGTTTAACTGATTTAACATTAAAAGGGGGCATATCTCACACAAAGTTAAAGTGAGATTAGAAATAAACGAAGAATGGCTAAATGGTGTTAACAGAGCATTTTGTTTCCAAAAAATATTAATGTTAAGCCAAATTAATTTTGACTATAAAGCAGACCATTTTGGTTCAATCTTTAAATGCTTGGTTATATACTTTAGGATTTCTTCTCTTGTTTCTACTTGAGATATCCTGCAAAAGGGTTTCTGAACCATCCAGTAAGTAGATACTAAAGAGGGAGGAAGCTTCGCCCTACTTATGCATGAATTTCATCCATCACATATATGATTTTATCTAATTTTCATAAGCATATTTTATTATTTTGGTTCTTCAGCTAATGCAGCGAGGAACTATGATGAGGGAGGCAACATGAAGGCAGGCATAGAAGTTTAGGTTAAGATGACGTAACAACAGGCTTCCTTTAGCGAAAGCTTCAGATGACGGCTGCGAGATGAGAACGCTGGAGTTTGAGCAGAGAGATCCAGAGTTTTACAAGCAACAAGCCAAATATGTGTTCATGAAATTGTCGCTAGTCGGAATGTGGTGGTTCATCTTGGTTTGCAAACACCAAGAGCAAAGCCAAGACGTTTAAGGAAACTTTTGTGCCTCCCTTCATGCCGCCGTCCGTGAAGATCAACACACCACATGCTGTCTGAGATGCAAATGGCACCAGAGCAGGTACTGGTCTGTAATTCAATGGAGAACGAAGACTAGAAGATTATTTCTTTAGCTCTGCCCTGCAGTGCCTATAATTTATAGAATGTGATCACAATCTGATTTGCTAAAGATATTTAGCGATGGCACTGGATCTTTTGCAATATTACCACAATTTTATTTGATGCCAGACGTGGAAGTTGTAGATCATTCCAGTAGTGCAGACATACGTGTAAGGTCCAGATTCATTCCATGGAGTTTACGAAATATCAATGAAAGTACCTGCCACCTACGGCCTCTTCCAGAATTTCTACGGGAAAAAACAAAAACAAAGTGAATATACGTGGGTTGTACCCCACAAATGACTTTTTGGCAACCCAATTTGGTGTGGGTAATAAATGTTAGATTTTATGAAGAAATTGATTAAAAAAATGTAAGGTCAAGATCTATTTGATGGTAGCTCTTTTAATCTAGACCATTCATGTATGTATTTGAGGTAGTGCTGCTCACTAAGGAAACGCCTAATGGCGTAATTAAGCAGACCAGTTAAATGAATGGAAAGTTAGCTAAACATATGACTTAGACGATTATAGGTTTCAAGAATTAATAACAAACTAAATTTAAAGTTAGTTAATCAGAGTACTTGAATAACTAGTGCAATCCACTTTATTATTATATTTATACTGTTATTTTTACCTTTTCTTCATAATGGCTTACAAACACTCTTGTTTACTCTCTACACCTATTTTGAGAAGTTTTTTTTTCCTTCTGCATTAATGGATGGATGCTATGAACTCCATTGAATATTGCCCCGTCCATTATATTTGTCAATCTTTCCTCATTTCATTAGGTTGAAGAGTTTTGGCTGAAGGAGATGGATGAAGAAGAAGAGCAAGTTATTTTTTCATTTACGTTATTCTTCCATCTCTCTAAAATCTTGTCTATTATTCGCCATCCTTATTTATTTTTCAGAGCTTAGGCTTTTTTGATTTGTTTTTCATCTGCCATTTTTCCTCTTTGGCTGTAATCTTCATTTCCATCCTCACACAATAGTTCTCAAGCTTCCTCTTTTCATATGTTTTCCATACAAAAATTCAATTAGAGCATCATGCCATAACCTATCAGAGTAGCATGCCCTAACCTACAAAATTCGTGTTCATTTCCATGAAATCATGTCCAAAAGGCAATGTTGAAGACATTTTTATTGCTAGAAGGAACTATCGAAGGCATTTTTGCTATTACAAGGCATCTTTGAAGGCATTTTTGCTATTAAAAGGCATATTTTTGCTGATTTAAGTTGTTTTTACTATTGTTACGACTTGTTACAAACAATAACAGACTACCACAACCTATTGGAAGCAAGAGAGGATTGCAACAACTTGTTGGAAGCAATATTAGTTTGTCAAATACAATTATTTGGAAAATTCTTTGCTTAAATTGTCATTTTTGTGTAGTTTAATTAAATTTTAGGATAATACATCTCATATTAGAGTCATAGGGCAATATGATAGTGTTATTTTGTAATCCCTTTCATTCTTAGAAGGTTTAAAGTTTATAATTTACCCCCTTTCATTTTGTTCAAATATGAAAATTTGAATTAATTATCTAAAAACAGGAAAATCAGTACCTTTGCCTGTGTTTACCATCATATCCAAATCATTAGATCAATTTGTCTTTGAAACTTACCTTTTTGGGAACTAGATTCATCCATGATTCCAATGAGTACAAATGCTTAGGGTTCTAATTTTTTAAACCTAATGAATTTTCATCCCCAAATTTTATGAAAGTTTGTTGAAATTGCATTGGAGAAGGGTCTATCTTGCCTAAAACTAGTTAGAAATTTCAAAACATCGTAAATTTTCCATATGGTGGCCAAAATTGGCTTATGACCACTTTTTTTTATGTAACAAAGCTTCTTAGATCATCTATGCAAATGAATTTTGTTTAAAAATAAAATTTGGAAACCAAAACAATCACAACGTTTGTTATTCAAGATATCTTTGGTTCATATTTACAGGTTAGTCGCTGCGATTGAATTACTATACAACGTATGTGGCTTCATCCATAGAAATTGCCATGGAGAAATATTGACACTTTCATTTTCATTTCCCTCTTTTACCCATTTGTTGATATCGTAAGGCCTAAATCTTGTTTGAAAGAAATTTTGATTTCTTTCTAAGCAGGTGTCATTGATAGGATGAATCCTTTTCACATGCTTCCTATGTGCCACGTACCTCTCTGCTCTCACATGCTTTAATGTTTCTTTCATGTATTGACGAGTATATAGAAAGGACAGTCTTCTTCCACGTATGTGGATGTTGTTGATGATCTAATTGATGATGACCTAAGCATTGCAGATACATACATGTACTATTGAGTGACAACTTCTTACGGAAGTTGTAGAGTTGCACTTAATTCCCACAGAGGATAATTATGCTCTCAATCTCTTTGGTGTTGATAGGAGCAGTGATTTTTTGTACTTGTGATTCCCCATCAGGATTTTGATAATGAGCACATTGAAATTGCCAAATATGTAGCTCAGTACAGATTATTTGAGGCATTGGATAGAACCTATTGTTGATTATACTTTTGCACTTGAGTTGTAAGTTGAAAGCTTGAAAGGGCGGCTTACAAACTCTTCCCATTAAGTTGAAAACCCAAAAGGGTGGCTTAATGGAGACTTGTGATGAAAACCCAAGAGGGCATCATTAAGTTGTGAATTTCTATACATAGGTTCATATATGTGGTTCTCTTTCCTGGGGGCCTTTACAATAACTCTCCACTCTCATCTTACAAGGGGGAACATTAAGATTCATATTTTGAGTTTCTCGAGCATGGTACTTGGAGGAACATTAAGATTCAAATTTTGAGCTCATCAAGCATAGTACTTGAAGATTGCTCACATTGTCCATTGAGGACTTGTCATTACATCATATTGCAAATTGAAGGATATTGTCGCTTATCACTACAACATCTCAACAAGTAATGTTTAACTCGGCACTTGAACCCCTGAGATTGCACACTTCATTGGCTTTTGATGACTATTCCATGGAATGAGATCATCATATGCTTCATTTTTTACGCATTTTTTCATGCCATAAGAACAATTTTTTATGTGTCAACATGTGTCTTCATTTGATAGCATCGTGGACAACAAGTGGTTCACATTTTTCATCTTGACCAAAAAGTGAGGTCATGTAGTGCATGCTTCAACACACTTTGGGTTACTCATGGGCACAATCAGCCCAGGTTATCCATTTTTCAGGTCACATGGTGTTGCTGACACATTTTTGGACTACTCATGGGCATAATCAGCTTGGTTTCTATAGTTTCACTCACAAAAGTGACAAAGATAGAAATTGAACAACCTTCTTTTGTAAATTTCATCACTTAGAACATAAATAGTGCTGAAAATTTCACAACAAATAGGTGCAGTATTCTCTCAAAATGGGATATAGCATTAGAGAAAGTTGACTCGACTTGAGAAAACAAGTTCAAGTCTAAATACCAAGTCCATATCTTGGTTCTTGAAAAACCATAGAAAGGAATCACTTAGGAAAATCTTTCGTAGAACACTGGAGATTTGTATCAAGAAAAAGAGGTACCATAAACAAGTTGCCCAATACATAACACAAATAGTGGTTTTACCACTACCCCTATGGATAGGGGATGTAACAATAATGTACATAATCCTAAGAGCAGTAGGATAATATTTTATATTTCCTAGCTACACTAGAAGCTGAATATTCATCCAAAAGATGAACTGAACAATTATTTTCATATTGTTAAATATGTATGTTGTATCACATTTTTGATAAATGAATGCAATGGATGCATTAATAAATGAATGTTATAATCTTCATTGAAGATTGTCTTGTCCATTATATTTGTCAATCTTTTATGCATTTCATTCTCGGGCTTGACAAAATATTATTGGTGAAAACATGAACTTGAAGAAGATTATCAAAATCATCCCCTGTAAGCACATAAAGAAAGAGTGCAAGAGGACACCCTTGATAAATTGAGTGCTAAAGAAGACATGGAGGGGAAAGAGCACCATTAACCACCACCTTTGTCAATGCATCGACAAAAAGAAGTTACACATCAACAATAAGTCGTTGCCCAAAACCCAGTTGATAGAGCATCTTACACACAAAAGGCCAACAAGTGTGGTCGTAATTCTTATCAAAGTCAAGCTTCACTATTTAAAGCACATCCTAAGTTGTTTGGTGAGCCCATTCTACTAATTCCCATGCAAGCACCAAATTATTAAGAATAAATCGACCACTAAGGAACGCCGTTTACTTGGGACGACCAATCTCATGAGTGATGACAAGTTCATAAAGCAATGGCCTTGGCTATAATTTGACAAGCAATATTAAGAAGAGTAATGGTCTACCAACCCACCACAAAATCCTCATTGTTTGCATTTAGGGATAAGTTTAATCAACCCTTGATTGCAAGACAAGCCAAGAGAATACAACTCTAAAGCCTCAAGCTAGAAGGAAAAAATAACAATGAATATAAGACCAAAGAAAAAATAAAACTTAGTTGAAATATCATCAATACCTTGGCTCTTATCAACAGGTATTTAAAAAATTGCACTATCGAATTCCTCAATGGAAAGGTGATAGTCAAGAAACAAAATAACACCAGGAGCCACTTTTCAAGGCATACACAACCTAACATCTTCAAGTTTAGGCATAGGAGAGTCGGAAGTGGAATCATTAGCAAAAAATTGGCAATAATGAGAGCAGAACACCTCCAAAATTTGATCATGAGAAGACACATCATGAGCTATTGAAAACATCGAAGTGATCTTTTCATGCTTATGCTTATGATGCAAATGCTAAAAGAAAAATTTAGAGCATTGGTCTATATCCTTAATCTAGTGAAGTTGAGCATGAGCCTATGCATCACAACCGTAATAGGCCTCAAACTACTGCAATTGACATTCTATATGTGCCACTTCTTGCTACAATAGAATGTAGTGGATTGAAAGTTGATCTTGAATAGAATGTTGAATACATCATTGTTGATAAGTATATTGATGACCAAGATCTCCCAGAAAGTAAACACAATGGACAAAAGCCTTATTCCACCAAGCAATCCAACCAAGAGTGGTAGGACAAGCCTTCGAATTCCATGTAGTCATTAAAATTTCCACATAGTGAGGATGATAGAAATGGGATACATTTTCCAAGTAAACCAATGAGGAGCTTGAGAGGTAGTCTAACTTTGAATTGGATTAAAAACACTCAAAGAATTACCATTAAGAAGCCAAGAATCAAGTTTAGATTGGGATAAGTGAGAGGAAGAATGCCATCTACAATTAGAGTGCTCAATCATATTAAAATCACCACCAATGACCTAATTAGTTGGAGGAAGAGATTTTCTCATCCAATCCCATAAAATAATTTAATGAACAATAGAGTTGGGTGAATGAACACAATAGAGACCAATTAGATGACCTTGATTTAGAAGAGAAGGTCACACACAACGATAAATAGGATCAAAACTAGATGAAACAACAAACTTAGCCAAATGAGAAATACCTATAACTAGACCAACACTACCCTTCGAGTGTGTAGTATGTACAAATAGCTCACCAAACAAAAGAGATTGCAATGTTGCATCTAGATGAAGACCAAATAGCTTAACTTCTTGAAGGAAAACCACTTCAGCATGATAAGCTAACAAAGTTGTCTTAATTTGAAATCTATGGGTATGGAGGGACATTCCTTGAACATTCCATGACATAATACAACAGTTCATTGAGAATCAAGGAGACAAATATCCTCCACCACTAGAAGCTTAAAAACTTGATTGACAAGAGAAAGGTAGAAAAAAGAGGCCATAGGTGGAGAAGGGGAATGAGAGCAAGAGTATTGAGAAGAGAGAGGAACATGTAACATAAAGGGGGGAATAGGAAAAGAGGATTGAAAAGGTTGCAATAGGTCACAAGGAGATTAGAAAGCAGTCCGACCCTTCTCCACAATTGATTTATAAGAAGGATCAATAGGGAATGAGGAAGGAACAAGGAATCTGAAAAAGGAGATTGAACTAGTGTAGATAAGGGAAGATGCGATCATTTCACAATAGTAAAGGGTTTAGGACCAGTGGTAGTGAGTGCTGAGGAAGTTGAATAAGACTACACTGGGGCTAATAAGATTTCAAAATGGAAGGCATAAACATATTCACTCGAGTTTTGTGAAAAGGGCAATCACAAAGATGACATTCTTGTCAATTATAAAAAACAAGTGTTGGGGGTTTATTAAGATACTTGACCGACAAATAGAGCTCAAACCTAGGCCCTAGAAGGTTAATAGTTGCACGTAAAGGCAAGTGAGATTTGCCTCAACACAATCACATCAATGCACTCAAAGACTTACAAATTTATCAATGTTGGGTTTATAACAAAGCACCTGTCCTAATAGACCAACAATATCATGCAAAAAAGGATTCCAAAATGCTAGATTAAGATACATAAATTCTATGTACATGGGATACTTCAATTTATTAAGGCCTTCAAGATGGAAATTAAGATCCCAAGCTTGAAGATAACATGTCTACCCACAAATATTCCAAGCACCATATTGCAACGTTGCTTGAGCATGATGAGAGGTGAGAAACATACAAGAAACATAATCAATCCCTTGTCCTTGACTCTCCCAATACAATTTAGCCCACTTATAACATTCTTTCTTGGAAGACATTGCATGGAGAAAAAGAATAACACAATGAGATGGGCAATTATAAATGACTTGCACCACATCATTTGAAAGAGTAAAAGAAATGGAAATACCTCTAAATTAGGGTGCCAATGGAAGGGGGAGAAAGCTACTAGATGGGTCCATTTAAAAGTACAGGTGAAGAGATTGTAGAAGCCATCGCTAATGAAACTAGAGAACCTTGAAGGAAATGAGCAACACAAAAAGGAGTAGAGGAAATAAGAGGAGGTTGATGGGAAGCATCAAAGAAATCTAGCTTAGAGTCAAGAATGTCAGCATAACTAGACAAATGAGGTAGGACATAATACTACATTGACATAGGAGAAATTGACACATCATCTTCATACTTGTCGGAAGGAGAGGATGCTCATTCATGAGCCTTTTTGCCATGATTAACGATCACATGTAGGGAAGAAAAGATACATAATAAAATTTATTATATAGAATTACGGGAGATATGAAATATAGTGATTGAAGGTTTTTATGGGGCGAGCCTTGCCCTTTGTATCTCTTGTATCTTATAACTAAAAAATGCAAGTTGAAACAATGAGATAGGGACTCACAAGATTTGATACTTCAACAATATTATATGTTCTTTAAAGTGAACACCAACAAAACCAAGGTCATACTCTTTACCTTGTGACAAAAGAAAATGCAATTGATTTCATATTTGATGAAGTCATTTGCAAGTGGTGGATGAATACAAGTACATTGGTTTAGATTTTAATAATAAACTTGGCTGGGATACTTGTATGACAAAAATAATACAAAGGGGCAGAAACAATCATACTCAGTACAAAATAGATGCAGGAATGCATAATTATGGGATTGGGAAACCAAGAGGACCCTATTTGGATTGTTTGTCGCACTCTTAGGATTAAGGTGCCATCAACCTTGTAAATCCGATGTAATTTATTCCTATTATTGTTTGTAAATCACCCATAAGGGATGAAAGGTTTCACCAGCAGCGATCTTGTTTTAGCCGTATGTTTATATCCGGTCCTCGACGCTAATTCATCCGCGATGGGGGGTCGTAGGGGGGTTTATGTCGGTTCATGTCGGTTTTCGTTGTAAATTTAAACCGTTCGACATTAGGTCACATATCTGACGGTCAATATTATGTCAGTTATCTTGCCCTAGAAGGCAACCCCCTTATAGAAGGATATTTGTACTAAGTTTTTATTAGAGTTGAGAGTAATAGACGGCGCTGGATTGAAGACTGAAGGAGAGGAAGTGCATGTATTGTAATCTCATATTTGAAGATAATACAACTTAGATCCTCTTTTCTTGGTGGAGTTTTTTTATTCGAAAGGGTTTCTCCATGTTACATACTGTGTTATGTGTTTAGTTCTTATGCATGTTATTTATGTGTAGTGGGTTTTATTTCTGTTGCAATCTTCATTGATTCTACATTGTTTAGAGGACATAAATAAGGTTTGAATCAGATTTCCGATGTGTGGTTTGCACCTTTATTTCTAATATTTGGTATCAGAGTCTGACCAATTTTGATTCTTGGGTGGTAGTGTGAAGGTTTTTTAGCTGCAGTGGGAGATTTGGTTGTTGTTTGTTTGCAAATCTTGTGTAGATATTATGGTTTCATCCACTATTGCTTCTACCTCTCAGTTGGACATTGAAAAGTTCAATGGCACGGGGTACAAATTGTGGAAGCTGAAAATGGAGGATTTGCTAGAAGAAAGAAACCAGTGGTTGGTTGTTACGAAAGAGATGAAACCAGATGATGTTGCTCTTGATGAGTGGGAAAGACTGGATATAAGGCATGGGGTACAATACGGCCGTGTTTTGTAGATTTTGTTCTACTGAATGTTCTAAGTGAGAAGTCTGCACATAGCTTGTGGAAGCATCTGGGTGAGATCTACCAAGCCAAGAGTATGGTAAATAAGCTTTATTTGAAGCGTAAGTTATTTTCCATGAAAATGAAAGAGGGTGAATCGGTTGCAGACCATTTGAATTTGTTTAATTTGTTATTGAGTCAACTAGCATCTATAGATGTTGAGGTGAATGAGGAAGATAAATGCGTATTGCTTCTTTGTTCCTTGCCTGAGTCTTGAGAGAATGTTATTTTGGCTATCACTGCTAACTTCACAAATCCAAAGTTGGATGCTCTTGTTTCAGTTCTGTTGTCATATGAATTGAGGAAGAAAAGTTTAGATAGTTCAGGGGATGCTCTCAGTGTCAGGGGATAGTCTATGGAAAGAGGACCAAAAGGAGATTAGAAGGGGTCTAAAGACAAGTCTAAGGGTCGTTCTAAGACTCTTGGAAAGGACAGAGTCAAGTGTTGGAACCGTGGAAAGAGATGACACATGAAAAAGGAATGTAGAAATCCGAAGAAACAATGGGATTCCACAATTGATAAGTCTTCGAATGCATGTGATGAGGTTTTACTTTCTGCATGTAATGTTGTTTCTCATGATCATTAGTTGGTTGACTCAAGATGCTCGTACCACATGACCCCGCATAAAGAATGGTTTTCCACATACGAAGAGTATGATGGAGGAAATGTGTACCTCGGGGACAACTCTACATATCCTATTGTTGGACGAGGGAAGGTAATGTTGTGTTTCAGTGATGGGGGAATTAAAACCCTCCCTGGTGTTTTGCATGTTTCTACATTGGTTAGAAATTTAATTTCTGTTTCAAAGTTGAATGATTTGGGAATGCATGTGACATTTGAGAAGCATGGATGTAGATTGGTGAGAGGAAACTTGGTGGTAGCAAAGGGGAAAAAATAGGAAACTTTGTTTAATCTAGAAGCCACTACTGTTTGTAATGCCTTTTATGCATGAGACTAATACTGAAAATACACGTATGTTGTGGCACCGTAGATTCGGCCACAAGTCAATCTGCTTTAAAGACTATCTTAAATAAAAAATTGTTAGACAGTTTATCCTATTTTGATGAGAGTTTTAAATTTTGTGAGCATTGTGTGTTTGGAAAACATAATAGATCTCTATTTCCTTCAGGCAGTAATAAATCTAATGATAAATTGAAACTTATTCATTCAGATGTTTTTGGTCCCGTGGATGTTGAATCAATTGGAAAATCCATGTATTTTGTTTCCTTCATTGATGATGTCTCAAGGTTTACCTGGATTTATTTTGTGTCACAAATTTGAAGTTTTCACTAAGTTTAAGGAATTCAAAGCCTTAGTTGAAATGCAATCAGATTATAAGATAAAAGTTTTGAGATAGATAATGGAGGGGAATATTGTTCTAAGAAATTTGATCAATTCTATAAGCATGCAGGTATTGTTAGACATAAAACTACTACATATACTCCACAACAGATGAAGTGGCAGAAAGGATGAATCAAACCATAATGGAAAGAGCCATAAGTATGTTGAGTGAATCACAGTTGAAGAAATGCTTTTGGACAGAAGCTGTGTGTACTGCAAACTACTTGATTAACAAATCTTTGTGTAAGGCTCTTGTTTCAACTCCTTATGAAATGTGGACAGATAAGAAAACTTTTGTTTCACATTTAAGAGTATTTGACAGTGACACTTATGTTCATGTGCCTAAAAAAGACGCACTAAGTTGGATTCAAAAGTTGAAAAGTGTACTTTCATTAGATATGGTGATAATGTAAAAGGTTATAAGCTTTGGAATCCACTAACCTGAAAGATTATCTATTCCAGAGGATATTATTTTCAAGGAACATAGTGTTATTTTAGAACTTGAACAACCAAACGAAAAAGAAGAAGAGGTGAAGAGAGTGCTTTTTGAATTAGAGCATGAAGATGCACCTTAAGAAGAACATAATAATGGATTGGGGGGTGAAGAAGCAGAAGAAGACTCGAGTGAAAGTTATGATGAGGAAGAATATGTTGTGACAAAAGAAGTTGGTATAGATGAGCATGCAGAAGAACTTGAAGAGTCTATTACTCCACCTCTGAGAAGATCCACAAGACAACGGACCCCGTTGACAGGTAAAGCCCACCAGATTTTTGTTGTGTATTTGCTTTATTGAGTATTGACAATGAACCTAGATCCTACGGGGAAGCTATTCATGCAGATGATAGTGAGTCTTGACAATTAACTATGCATGGGGAGATGATGGCCTTAAACTCTTGCAACACCTGGGATCTTGTTCATTTTCCCAAAGGAGGAAAGGCCATAGGATGCAAGTGGGTCTTCAAGAAGAAGTTTGGAGCATACGGTTCATTGGAGAAGTACAAAGCTAGATTGGTAGCCAAGGGCTACTCCTAGAGAGAGGGAGTTAATTTCGGTGAAATATTCTCTCGTGTTGCTAAATTAACTTCTATCAGATTTCTCTTATCTGTTGTTGTAGCTTTTGATTGGGAAATAGAGCAAATGGATGTTAAGACTGCATTTTGCATGAAGATCTAGAGGAAAAAATTTACATGCAACAACCTACAGGGTTTGAGGTAAAAGGGAAAGCACATTGGGTTTGCAGATTGAAGAGGTCTCTTTATGGTCTGAAACAGTCCCCCATAATGTGGTACCAGAAATTTGATTCATTTGTGTTGAAATTGGGTTTTGTTAGAAGTGAAGAGGATCAATGTGTGTACATTCATTGTATTCATGATTCTATTCTAATCATTGCATTGTATGTTGATGACATATTTTTTAGCAATACTAAGGGTATGATCAGTGAGTTGAAAGCCCAACTTTCAGGTGCATTCGAAATGAAAGATCTTGGAGTTGTCAAGTATATTTTGGGGATGGAGATCAAAAGGGATAGAGGTAACATAAAGCTTTGGTTATCACAGAGTAAGTATGCGAATACCATTTTGTAGAGATTTAGTATGTAGGATTGTAACCCAGTTAGAGCTCTTTTACCCATTGGTATTAAACTTTCATTAGATATGTGACCGAAGAATGAGGATGATTTAGAGGATATGTCTAATGCGCCATATGCTAGTGTCGTAGGGAGTTTGATATATGCAATGGTTTGCACTAAACCAGATATTGCCCAAGTAGTGGGAGTTTTGAACAGATTTATGTCTAACCCTAGTAGACAACATTGGAATTATGTGAAGAAGGTGTTTAGATATCTAGCAGGCACTCTTGATTATTGTTTGGTTTATTTTGGTACTAACAGTGTTGACAAAACTTTGGACATACAGAGATTTGTTGATACGGATTGGGTAGGTGACTTGGATTGCCGAAGGTCCACCAGTGGCTATGTGTTTACTTTGTTTGGTGGAGCAGTGAGTTGGATGAGCAAAAGGAAGCCCATGGTTGCTTTGTCCACCACTGAAGCAGAGTATATGGCTGCTACCCATGTCTCTAAAGAGGCAGCTTGGTTGAGGAGATTGTGTACAGGTATTGGTTTTGATTGCAAGATCATTCAGATTTGTTGTGATAGCTAGAGTGCTATTTGTTTGGCCAAGAATCCTATGTATTATGTTCGGACTAAGCACGTTGATGTACAATAGCACTTTGTTCGAGAAATGGTTGCAAATTGACAGATTGAGTTGAAGAAGGTAGACACTCATGAGAATGTTGCAGATGCTTTGACCAAACTTGTGAGCACAGAAAAATTTGTTTGGTGCAGAGAGGCCATGGCCATTATTTCTAGTGCCTGATTTTTTCTTTCCTATGGGTATTTACAATGTATGATGTCAAGTAGGAGAATGTTAGGATTAAGGTGTTATCAACCTTGTAAATCCTATGTAATTTATTCTTATTATCAGTTGTTTGTAAATCACCCATAAGAGATGAAAGGTTTCACCAGCAATGATCTTGTTTCATTCGTATGTTTATATCTGACCAGTCCACGACGCTAATTCGTTCGCGACGGGGGGTCACAGAGGGGGTTTATGTCAGTTCATGTTGGTACATGTCGGTTCATGTCAGTTCATGTCGATTTTCGTTGTAAATCTGCATCGTTCGACACTAGATCACAGATCTGACGGTTGATATTATGTTGGTTATCTTGCCCTAGAAGGTAACCCCCTTTTGTACTACATTTTTATTAGAGTTAAGAGTAACTGGCGACACTGGATTGAAGACTGAAGGAGAGGAAGTGCATGTGTTGTAATCTCATAGTTGAAGATAATACACCATGGAGCCTCTTTTCTTGATGGAGTTTTTTACCTGAAAGGGTTTTGTCGACGTTACATACTGTGTTATGTGTTCAATTCTTTATGCATGTTATTTCTGTGTAGTCAGTTTTATTTTTGTTACAATCTCCATTGATTCTACATTGTTTAGGGGACAAAATAAGGTTTGAATCAAATTTCCATTGTGTGGTTTGCACCTTCATTTTAACACACACTAGCAGTGCTTTATGGGTATGAAGTTTGGGTAGCAACATGTCATAAATTAAATGGAGACAAATAGAGAGACTACAAAAGCATTTAATCACAAGCAGTTTCAAACTTTGGTTTCATATGAGATTTTATTAGCTAAGGTAGGTTTTCCCATTTGAGGCATTGACTTTAATCCGGTTGTTGAGTTATCTAAAAAGAATAGAGAGCATGGAGTGACATTGTTGGCCCAAAATAATAATGGAGGAAAGTTAAGTAGAAGAAAGAGCAAGTGGATGGGTAAATGGAACATTACCATGCAAGAGTGTCCAAACATCAATGAGGGAATTGAAATATATGTGAGAAAATATCAATGCAATCATGTAGACAAAGTAGCTTGGGCAAAAGAGAGAACACTATGTTAGAGAATTCAATCCCACATGTGGCCATGAACAAAGAGCATATATTGGAGCAAAAATAAAATGGAAAGTGAAGATGCCGATAGCTCAACAAAGGACTAGCTTTTATTGTCTTAGGTGTGATACTAGAAGGTGGACAATACCGAAAGAAGATTGGACAAATTGTAATGACCCAACCATTACATCAAGACATTAACACACAAAATGTGGACCAACAAATTTTTTGCATTGCAAGTGTGACATTCACATGTCACATTATACACTCATGCACACAAGGAATGTCATGGTAGCCCATGATGACACTAAAGAACACACTGACAAAGCACCAAGCAATGAACACACATGGTCAACGCACACCAATATAGAAAACACAAGTGGAGGAGTTGACAAAACTTATGACCAAGTCACAACGATGACTCTATGAGCTAGGGATCATCCTACTCCAATAACCACCCATGCTCACAAATGGCTAATGGATGACGGAGATGGCATGATGACACATTGTACAACCTCCAACCCTAAGAACATATGCCCATAAGGTCTTAGACACGGCAAGAAGACCTTGGCACACAGACACGTCAAAGTTTGGGTACGAGAAGATCCATATCTCATAAAATACCCAAACGACCACCTGAAGTAAGATGCTAGACACACAAAGTAGATCCCAAGGAACAATTCTTCTTGAGGAAGCTTTTCTGAAAAAAATACGAGAAACACTTGTCTGAAGGGTCCGAACGATAATGCACAATTGAGGACACCAATGTACTTGTGTTGTAGTTCAAATCTATGCTTTTGTGCTAGTCAGAAATTCACCAGAACTAGCTTACCATACCAAACACCCAAACTCTTCTAAGGGTTTCTTTGCTATAGAACTTAGCCCTTTGACAAAATATGAAGACCTTGAAAGGTGAACAAGCCCACCCATCTACTAGGATGTGGGTCAACATGCAGATCCATAAATCGCACACTAAGAGGGCTAGAGAGATAGGGTCTAATAGCACACTGAAACTCACTCTAGGCTAGGTACTAAGACACCAGACATGAGTTCCAACACAAGTATCCTAACTCAAGCATCTCAAGCACCACCCAAAAAGAAGGATATGACAAACCAAGCATTCACAAGACCTCATTAACTCGCTAAAACGACATACAACATTTCAATTACATTAATTACACAAAGCATACATTTCCTCTACATTAGTTTGCATGTTTAATCGACAAGAATATGAAACTAGGTTCTTTAAACATGATTCTATTGCCTGACTAAACATGTGAAAAAAGATACAAAAAACCATGCTTGTTTGACATCAATGTTGAGACGTGCCAAAAGTAAAGATAGAGCTCTCGCCCCTTATGTGGGCAAAATACATTTCAACTTAAATGAGTTCATCATAATAATTGCAATCAATACAAATGAGGACTCCAATGTCCCAAATTATACATTTTCTTCACAAGAGACAATATTGTAGATTTCCATTAAAATGTTAACATGATCACAAGGTAGAGGCTACTTCCCAAAGATGGAAGGAACACACTCTAATACAAAAATGATACAATAAACATAATTACAATATCACTGAGCCACTCTAAAGGTGCTCCAATGGTCATAATTTACATAGTTTAAAACTAAACAAAATACTAAACTAGAAACTCTTCTAGCTCCCATTAGATCTTTAAGAAGGGACAAATTGTGGATGTTACCCACCACCCAACCATATAACCACTGTCGAGCGCAATAAATGCTTACTTCATTCTAGACAACCTCCAAGTTATAGAAAGAGAAGATCATGGACACACCACTATCAAGGCCAAATCTCACACACATTTAATGGGTCTCCAACAAGGCACCACCATTGCTACAAGAGTCGCACACAATTTTCTTAACACATAATTGGATACACCTAACTCAATCAAACAAGGAAGAGTAGGGTAGCAAGTCATGAATCAATTTTTTTTAGAAATGTGCTTCCCAATGCAAACACATTTCATTTCTATGGGAGAAGTCATGATTCCACATCATAATAACATTTCAGAAATTCCAAATTTCAAAAAGAAATAATGTAATAATCTTTAAAAGTATCGAAAAACATAAAAAATTAAAATTTAGAAAATACCTTTATAGTCTAAATCTACCCAACATCACACCTTTCTAATCACATAAAATTTTCAAGAAACTTTGCCAGGGTTTAGAGAGTAATTCCACTATTTTTTACAAAATTGAAAACTCATTAAATTAAAATTCTAAACATACCGTCATAGCATAAATCTACCCAACAACACACTTTCATGGTCACAAACAAATTTTGAGAAATTTTGCCAAGGTTTGGGTAGGAAAATTCATTTTCTCAAAATAATTTTCTACAATAAAAGAAATCTATTTATCAAATAAAAAATTCTACAACAAACAAAAATAAAAGTTACCTCTATGAACTCAATTGCAAAGCCAAGACGATCCTTTTCTCTTTCACAAGCAAACTTCAAGCTTTCAACCTTTTCCAAGTAATAAGTGTTTCAAAAAGGCTTTTCTTTGTCTATTTTTGCTCTCCAATTTCTCCAACATGACATGTATAATGAAATAACATACATTTTTCCATTTAAGCCAAAAACTTTAGGAAATAAATTATCTCAAAGCCTTCCCCATTTTCACATGGCAACCTTTCTCTATGAGCTACTATGCAAAGAAGATATTCTAACTTTGATATGATTCTATTTTCCCCAATTCACTAACAAATGCCAATTGATTGTTTTTCATACAAATGCAATATTTTAAAATTCAATTCTCTTAACTAATCAATTACTTGTCTTTCCAATTATTTTGAAAGTATAATAGCATTTCAACAAGACTATATAATTCCTTTTCCACAGACCAAGCAAATGCATAAATGACGAAAAATATAGTCACCTAAGAAAGATGCATTTACAAGTCTAATCATTTAGGGGAACTAGAATCATGACTGGTTCAAATATTGGTTTCATAGGTTTCAATGTCATATTTCCTATTACTCTATATTGAGTAGGAAGGATTTACAGAATCAAACAAATATACCCACAAAGGTCATGGGGTCACTAACTCAACCTCAGGGATAGGGTAAAGTGACATGGCTAAGTGAAATCCATGTTGTTCTTCTCCACATACTTGTTATTGGTCAAACAACTGTAAATTTTTTCCACATTCAATCAAACACTACGCGTATCTACCCAATATGTAATAATAGCCAAAGCGAATGGTAACATTATCCAATATCATAAGATTTACATTAAATAATTGCATTTCAGTTAAATCATCTATCCAATCAATACGATCAATGTATGATTAATTATTTATTAAACATGATAAGGAAAAAAGTTTAATTTTTTATTAAACATGATGGGAAAAGTTTAACACAAATAAAATATGTGATTAGACATTACACAAATAAAATATGTAATTTTTATGCTTCAAGATTAGTGGAAACTCATACGTAGTGGAGTGTCCAACTTACAAAAAATATAAATCTATTGATAACTTTAAAATTAGCTATTTAAGAGACTTATTTAAGAAGTAAAACTAGTTTAATTAACAAGAGTTCATATTAAAAATATCCAGATTAAGAAAAAGGACAAAGATAAAGACTATCAATCAAACATGGCTGGAAAGGCATCAATCAAAAATATTCCAGCCACCTACCAAAAATATTGATATGCAAAGCAAACTTGTTTCTAAGTCCCATAGATTGCTTGGTGACGTGAACGTATTAAAAGCTTTGTTTTCATTTCACAGTGAACAGCATTTGCAATTGAAATTCCCTAGAGAGGCTCAACTACCCTGAAATTTATCTCGCCAGGAGATTGTCAGTTCCCAGAAATTTCGCGACTAATATCTCGCCGCGTATATCGCAGGCGGGAGTCAGGGACTCACGGGCAACAGACCATTCAATTGCGAAGTTCCCCTTAACTTTTCGAAAGAAGTGTATTTATGCCTTAGCAGTTGGACTTGGCACGATGGATAACTAATTTTGTTTGGCAGACAGGGCCGAACGTGAAATTAAGCCCATGAGTTGTGAGAGTGTAACAGCACTTTTGGCGCCGGTGTTTAACATTTTGCTATGCAGACGTCATATAAGTCAACCAGTCAACTTCTTTAGCCACGTCAAAAGCATACCAGGGTCGCACTCGCGACAAAGATTTCCCTGCCGTTGGATGAAGGCAATCCCCGATTGGATAGCTATTCATACCGACACTGGCTAGGTGAGTTAATGGGACGATAAAGAGATGCCACGTTGGAATTTCTTTAATGGAGACTTTTCCGCTAGTAGACGGAGGAGGGAAATGAAAAGCTTCAGGGGTTTGTTAATGGCGGTGGACATCTGCGGGCCGTTCCCTGTTATTGATATTTGATGCGTATTCATAAGTGAGGACGCCATTGGTGTGGTGTGAGTTCTCTGTTAGCAGATGTAAGAAAAAAGAACGAGCTACAATAGTGAAGTTATCGGGATTCGGGATACAGATCAACAGCGAGAAATGAGTTGTAGCTGTATGTCTTTTCGAGGCAAGTCGAGGCGCTAGATATGTGCGTGATAAGTTTTTGTTTGAAAATAGTAATCGAATTCGCCTGCAGAAACTGCGACATTTTTTTCATGAAAAGGTTTTTGAGGTTTTCAATATAGTCGAAATTTAAGGCAGACTTGAATATGTTCTTGGATTCGTCGGCAGAAAGCGTGGAGACGGAGCAGAAACAAATGTATTTTTTTTAACCTTGGAATTGTTAAAATAAGCGAGGAAATTTTTTGGAGGAAATCGCAAGCAAGGAAAGGATGCATTTTTGGAAGAATAGGGTCGATAACCGTGATGACCTCTGATACATGTTGTCAGCTGCGAGGGAGAAACTGTCAGCAGTGTAGCTAATACGAAGGAAGCTGGAGGCGGCGCCGACAGGGAAGAAAGGATTTGCTTGGGCTATGGCGGGCGAGAAGGGCCAAATATGGGAGATTGATAACAAACTCGATGACGGAATCGATGCCGAAGCTGGAGAAGTCCGTGGCATGGGAGATTGCAAGGTTCTTATCGTCAACTTTCACTCTTAATTTTTTTGCTCAGAGATGAGATCCTGGAATTATTAGAGAAATGATTGCTTCAAGATATTTATTATACCTTTTCTTCTTTGAAACTGCACATTTTACAATCTATATTCTTGTTTCACGTTTAAATCGGGAGAGACAAATTACGGGAACCGTCTCCATGGATTGAGCGCTTTGATTTAGATTGGACAGAAGAAGCCCTAGTTATTAAAGTGTTATAATTTAGTAGTTGAGGCCTGCAATCTCTGTGTATCCATCACTCAGATCCATCTCTTGAGTTTAAATTGCCTTAGTTTTTTATCCCTTGGTGAAAAATTGAAACAGAGTTTGAGAGCCACTAGTATTTTCTTTCTGGAAATAGCGAAATATTATACCCCTCATTCTGTGCTGTCCACTTGGTTTTAGTCACGATTATGTCATCCCACGATTCCAAAGGAATTAATTACCAATGGAGGGCCCCCAAAATGTTGGGCGACAATTGCCCGACGTTTACTAGAAACCGCAGCTTAAAGATTTTCCGGAATTTTATAGAAAAAATTAATGGTCACGTGGGACTTACAGTAAAAATGCCTGTCCTTTTCTAGACAGCAACTATACCTACCACTTTTTTTTTTAAACCTAATGCGTAAAGCAATATCCTTATTAATGAAGCGTCCCCAACTAGTGGGGGCTACAGGCAAAGCTCCTACTTCGAAATAGACATTAATTAAAGAAAAAGACAAGATTCTGTGATTATCTCGTTAGTGCGCCATAATAGGTAATCTATTAATTATTATTTTATTTAGCATTAGATGATCAACTAAGCTATCAGATAGCACCGCACTGGAATATGGGCTCCCGCAGATAATTGAAAATAAAACTTAAATAAGTATTTGTTTATTCATCTAAATTATTAGATAGCACCTCCCTTCACCATTCCTAAAGTCCAAATTAAAAACGGAAGTTAAAAATAATAGTTTAATACTATCTTTAAACTTGTCATAATCTAAATGAAGCCCAATCTTATCCGTCAATGTTGCTCCTGCTGCCACCTTTCCAGAGAGAATGATTTGAAATTCGAAATCCAATAAATTGCCGTAAAACAATCCTAAATTAATTAATTAATTATTTTTAAAAAAATTGGTGGATATGAATTTGGCAGATAATACGAATTACATTAAAGACCTTCTAGGCTAATTATTAATTGTTAATTGTTAATTATCGGGATGTGTTTGTGCAATCTTTTTGTCATATCTATATTTTGTCTTTTTCATTCTTTGGAATTGTTTTTTTATCTGCCATGAAGATTAATATATAAATTAAATTTATTAATAATAAAGATATTTAAGAAGGTCATTCTGGGATGGTAGGGTGTTTTATTTTACATTTTAAAGCAAGCTTAAGAGAATGCTTTGTTAAACATGTTTCGTCTCAAATTTTTTATTTTTAATGGCAATTTTTTATTATTGTTTAATTATTAATTTTATTTGTGTCAATGAGTTTTAAAGTTGGGTGACAATATAATAGTGTCACTTTTTAATTTAAGTAGAGTGAAAATTAATATTTTTTTAAATTTCATTTTTTTAACAAATAAATTCTTAAAAATTTGAATATACTTAAAGATATGTAAACTAATGATTTGTATATTTTTTTATTTAAATTCTATTTTTAATTTAAAAAAAATAGAAAATAAATAAAGTGTTTCTTATAATTTCTACCATTTTTAATGAGTACAGTAATTTCTTGAATATAAATTATTAACATTGATATTTAGGGAAATATTATATGTATATATCATATTTTATTTATTGTTAATTTTTAAATGAGAATAATTATAATTTAAACACATTTTTTGTAATGCATAATTTGTTTCATATATTCTCAACTTATTATTTTTTCACAAAGAAAGACAACAATATGAAGAGTTGTCAATCTTTTTGATTTTTTAAAAATTGTTAGTTTGGGTTCACCATACACCAGATTTTTCCAGTATTTGATACAATTAAGTATAACTATACTATATATAATATAAAAAATCATAATAACTAAATAAATTAAAAATAAATAAATATAATAAATAAATATTAAAAATACATTTTTTAATTTGTAATAAATATATTATAATAAATAAATTATTTATAATTTTAAATAATAAATTATAAAAAATATGTAATAAAGTAATTAATAAATAATAAATATATAATTAAAAACACACACACATATATATTATATATATATATATATATGTTTTTAACTAATAGTCTTTTTTTAAAAAAAAGTTTGCACTTCAATTGTGTTTTAAAAGAATATGAGTAGTAGTGAGTGTTATGATAGAAAAAGGGTTGTGATTGAACAAACAAGCCCAAGAGGTATTGTGGGTTCTTTTGGGTGTGGGAATGTTGTAGGCAAAGTGAGAAATAACTCATTTGAATGCCCTTCCACCCTCCTAAAAACTTATATAAAGGGCTCATTAAACTCTTAAAAACACGTTTTGTAATTTGCAATTCCTATTGACAACTTTAGACAAGAATTTTTTTGATGCGTGATTAGACATTAGTTATGTCATATTTGCAACAAAAAATACAAGGGCAAATACACAAGGGTTTATAGTAATCTTTTTTGCATGGGTGGATGGGGGTAAAAGGTTGTCATAAAATAACCTAGTTGGAAGGTCAAGGTGTCTAGATTGTTCATGGAGGGTGAGGCAAGAAGTAAGGGTGTGCCAATAGAGACTATGCGATCTAGTATGTCTACCCATACTGAGGATGTTGAGACTCAAAGGGGAGAGGGTTCTACTAAAGGAAAGAGAAAGATTACAACTATTGTAGGGATGTTGAATGTGCAATCACATGAATCGACAAATCCTTTAGTTGTCAAATTTTTCTTTTCCCATGCCATCCCATTTCATGTGTCATGTTATTTCTATTTCAAACAAATGTTCAAAGATGCAAATGCTATTAGTCCCTTATATGCCTCTTGGAGAACATAAATAATGCACTGACCTCCTTGATAGAGAGTTTAAGGTGAGTTTGTTGATGGAGGACATGAGACAAATTTTAATAAGGATGGGTTGCTTGATTATCATGGATGGGTGGACCAATATTAAACATGACCACTCATCATATCATAGTTACATCTATGGTTGACTCTAATTTTCTAAAAGTTGTTAATTGTACAAGTGCAAAGGTGCAAACTTCCAATTTCGGATTTTGAAAGAGGATGTAAAGGAGTTTGGGGCTTCAAATGCTAGACAATATATCATTGACTTATCAAGTGTTTGTAGAATAGCTAGCATGGAACACTTTTTGGAGCCCATGTTGTGTTCACGCATTAAGTAATGCATTGAAAGACAATGGGAAGATAGATTGCATGAAGGTAGTGTGATAGAAGCTAGAGACATATAGATGTTCATTTGCAACCATCACACCTCACCAGCTCTTAGGACATTTTTGAAGAACGAATTCCTCAAACCTCTGGAGATTAGATATGCTAGTTACTTCATTTTGTTAGAGAGAATGCTTGAGGTTAAGGAGGCTCTACAATTAATGATGGTTATGCTAAGTAGAATAGGTGGTTAAAATCCAACACAGATGAAGGGAAGATTGTGAAATAGAAGATTTTTAGATGATGATTGGTGGTCCACTTTGAGGTAAATTACTAAATTATTAAATTTGAATTTTTTTTTACCTATATTGTATTTTAAATATTGAAATTTTATGTATTTTAATTTTAAATAAGAGTTGAGTCTTCCTTTTAAATAGATTTTTTGTAGATATTTTTGCTCTTAAATCTCACCATATAGATCCCCTAGCCTTGGGGAAATTTATGAGACATTTGACAACATGCTTAACTAGATGAAACAAGCTATTCATAGTAGGTACCTTGATTTGAGACTATATGAGGAGCATATTAAGCCCATTGTGATGCGACAATAGATCACTATGAACAACCTACTTCATATGATAGCCTATGTTCTAAATAACAAATGGTATGTACCAAAGCTAGATAGAGTGCCTCTTAACGATGAGGATGTGAAAGAAGAGTTCATGGAGGCCCTTCAAAAGATGTATAGTTGTGAGGAGTTAACTTTACTTTGAAAGTAGTGGCTTAGTGTCAAGGGTCCAACATTCAACATACTAGAGGCTAGGACAAATAGGACTACAGTAGTTCAAATTGACCCTATTGGATGGTGGACATGGCATGCCACATATGCCAAAGATTTGAGGATACTTGCCACTCACCTCCTCTCTCAAGTTGTTAGTTCCTTTGCCGTAGAGAGGAATTGATTCACTTACAACTTTGTTCAATCTATCAAGGGGAATAGGCTAACCTCTCGATGATTGGAGAAGTTGGTGGTTGTGCATAGTACCTTGCAACTTAAGGATTGACAAACTTCAACTGCATGTTGGGATGTTGATCCCAAAGATGCCATATAGATTGATGAGGATGAGCCACATGAGTGACTACTTGAGGTACTGTTGGATGAGGAAGTCCCTCATAGTGGAAGTGATTTAGACCCAAATTTTGATGTAGTGTTAGTAGTTGAAGACTAGGGTTAGTAACAAATTTTCTATGTTTTTGTCATTCTATAGTTGAAACTTGTAGCTTTTGGGCATTTTATTGTAATTTTTATATGATATATGCACATTGACAATGAAAGCAATGAAATTTTGTTAATTTGTGTGTCAAGTTGTCAACTCTCATGTGAAATCTCAATTCATCTCTATTGTTATTTAATATAGTTCTATAATGTATATGATGAATGCATTATACATGAATTATTGAAAATTTTCTATATTTTAAAAAAAAAATTCTATTTTTTTGTCATCCCTTGCTGTCCCATAAAAAAGGCCTTCCATATCTCAGAAACTCCGTGGAACATATTCTTAATTCATTTCACCTTTAAGAACAAGCATGAAAAAGATTCTGCTGGTATTCCTTGATCCGGAGATTCTCTGGTCAATTTAGCATATTTTAAATCTTGCTTTTAGGTATGAAGAAAAGTTTTATGTTGTTCCACTACAAGATTCTTGTGATCTCATTTGAGAATCCCCTTGGCTATGGAAGAAGTGTCCTTGAAAACTTTCTGAATCATCTTGACTATGGTTTGAACTTGTGTCCTCAAATTTTCTAAACACCCTATTTTTTTTTCAGTTGTAGCCACTCTTTCAAAACACATGAATATATATTCCTTTTCTTGTTCTATGTGCTCTCATCATCAATCCTAAGCCCCCTCTGATATGGCATTTTACAACACCAATATTCTCTAATGAATGGTGATGTGAAGAAACTTGGAGATAAAGATTGGTACACGTGCTCTTCCTTAATAAGAAATGAATTGAATTGTGCAGGAAAGTCTTGCTCTGGCTAATCCCTGCCTCCAATTCAATATTGGATAAGTTGATTCCGTGCCAAAATTGAATGATGATTTGTTTTACTTTTCAAAAAGTAGTTTGTAAAGGAAATGATGTGTGGGAACACGAGAGGGCTGATTAGTTGATTGATACTTTCTTATAAATGAGAATTAAAATCCTTCTCACGTCAAGTTAAATATCTTTCTTCATGAAGATAAAATTGAAGCAATGGTCTAGACTGTGAACTCGGATGGAGGGATCAATTCTGGCCCAATGATAAAACGTTCCTTTTTTATGACTAAACATTTTAATATAGCTATCCCAAGGCCAAAGACAGTGTAGCTTAGAAACTGAAGCCACATTGGATGCTGATGATCAACACTGTATGGCCCACTTCATGTGATGGTTGGTTTTGGTTAAGGACCTTTATAGAAAACACAGGCTTGCCAAGACAGGTCTCTTAGATTAGGTAGGTATTCAATGTGTCATGCAAGAAGACATTCAGAATATTTTTTTGCAATGGCTAGTTGGGAAAAGAGTTTTGGCTTAGTCTTTAGCCAATTCGGGAGATAGCATCTTTTGAGGACCTTCTAATTGGATAAAAGCTGGGCTTTCTTTGGGAAATTCAGTAGTTGATACAATGAGAAGATCCTGCTCATCTGTTTGGGTGGGAGGTAGGCTGAGAAGGGTTGGTAAAGAGGCACTGGGAGAGGAGAGTTCCAATATCCCAAGGGAGAGGGAAAGTGGTGGTTCAAAAGAGGGGAAAGTGAGAGAAGAGGTGCTGAGTGGGTTAGAGGAAGCAAGGGTGAAGGGAGTAACTGAGTTTCCCGGTGGGGCAGTGGGGTCATGATTCAGTAAGAGAAAGAACTCACTTTGGTTGAGTAGTGGGATGGGGAGGAAGGAGAATAGACCTTGTAATACTGAAAGCAAAGGGTGAAAGGAATTAAGAATATTATCCATTTAGCAAAAGACCTTAGATAGTGAAGTCCCTGGTGTTGTACTGAGGTTTCTTTCAAAAGCGACTGGATGGAGTACCTCCTCATCCTCAACATTGATAGTTGATCCTTGTGGGGGAAGGAGTGGACTGCTGACATGGTTTTCTAAAACAGAAGTTTGAGGCTTTTCTTTTTCTCATTCTGCTTTTGATGTTTTTGTCAGGGCTTATGTGGTATTTGAAGGCACTTGCATTTACAATAAGATAAACCTTATAAAACATTTTCTAAGAGTCTGGAGTTCTGGCATCCGTGCAGCATCATTATTATATTTATTCTTCTACCCAATGTTAACAAATCAGGCTGATATGACCTTTTGAACTGTACACATTCCTTGCAAAGATTTTTCTCAAAATTTCTTCCTAGTAACAGCAGCATGAGGTCATTGAAGTTTTTCTCTTTGTAGCAAAATGATTTCTCCATAGCTGGATTGAAAGATCTGATAGGTCCACATGAATAGGCACACCCTTAGGATGGCTCTATAGCTGAGTACCTTTTGTTCTAAACATTTTATGTACACAGTACCTAATGAGAACTATGGATGCCTTTCTCAGATCTATGTTACCAGAAATGCAACATTTATTCCCTGTTTCCCGTTATAATGGGCGAAATGCCATTTCGTTTTAAATGGCCGTTTCTGAGGCAGCTGTGATGTTATTGCTGTCTGTAATGGAAAAACTGCAGAAAAGACTTTTTCAAAAAAATTGTTCGGTCTTTTTCATGGTTTTTTCCTAAAAACTGAGTGGTCTTTATAAGAAAATCCAATCGGAAAGGAAAGTCAACAGAATAAAAGGAAAGATCGGAGGTTTGTTTTTATTTTTAACTTTTTAGAAGTTAATATATTTATTTTTTAAACTCACTTAAAAGAATTATTTTTCTGTTTTATATTTAAAATTTTTTAGTTATAATATAGTAGAGAATGGATTGGATTGGAACTGTGTGAGGAACCTAGATTCTAGATAATGGTTCACCTTGGAAAACATTAAAATGTCCCACATTCGCAATGTACGAGATGGTATAAATTCATTCAAAACAGTTTGGGATGAATCTACACTGTTCTGTACACCAAGATTTGAACCAATGTAAGGAATTGGATACCTTTTAAGGAGGAAAGTGTACTAGTGGTCAGTCTATTTCATGATGGGCTTTGAAGCCTTGAAAAAGACAATTGAAATACCCACATGATCCTCTGGGGCTTCTGTTCTTTGTGTCCTGCTTGAAAGTCTTGAATTTGCTATGAGACAATAGGCTATGGTTCAAAAGAAAAAACACTCTTTTTTTATTCATTACTATTCTATAATATATCATTTAGAAGTTTGTTTTACTTCAAAGAAAATAGAGGGAGAGAGAGATTTATTATGGTATACTTGCAAGATCAAAATGTTTTGGGAATATATCTAGTGGATGGCATTTATTGCTTAAACACAAAACATTTAATTTTTCATGAAATTATTGTCACATAATAACCGAATGAGAACTGAGATTGTTGAAAAGCTTGGTGCATAACTTTTGGAGGAAACTTGTTTAATTGTCTTCAATTTTCCTTTGTTTATTCTTCAGGAGCTAACAGCCACGACCGTTCTAAGGCTGGCATTTCAGAGCCTTGGAGTTGTATATGGAGATTTGGGGACATCTCCTTTATATGTTTTTCGTAGTACATTTCCACAAGGCATTGATGACATTGAAGATGTGTTAGGCTCCCTGTCACTTATCATATACACATTGACACTGATACCTCTAGTCAAATATGTTTTCTTTGTTATGAGAGCCAATGACAATGGGGAAGGTAAACTTCATGCAACTCTTATAATCTTTATCTAGACTTGGCAAGAATTTATATACATTTACTCTTCATTATGAGTGGATAGATAGTCTATATTTAATTTAAAAATTGTATTATATGATCAAATAACTTAGCACCAACAAGACTGCTTTTCATTCTCTACATCAACATTGTTACATGAAATCTCTACGTGGTTCTGAAATAAGTATGTTTTTTTTTTCTTATACAGTTCATATGATTTTAGTAACCTTTAGCAGATTCCAGAACATATGACAAGAGAATATAATGCGATTCAATTTTTTGGTTTATACTCTTTTGAAGAGCTAACTATGGTTTAATTGATTGTTTGGCTAAAACTCAAAGAATAATAGAGAACATACTGCCCTTGTTTAGCTTCTGTTGAGACTGACTTGTTTCAGTGCATGGTGCTAATGATGGAGCAGGTCATGTGAGCCAATTCTACACTACCAGATTGCAGCAATAAAAATAATATTAAATAACAGTGGTAACAATAAACACAATAAAGACCAGATAAACAGATGTTCTCATATTGGTAGTGTCTTTACAATTGTTTGGTATGGGAGGCCCCAAATCACCATGCCTTCCCTGACATAGACTTGCTTTTTAAAATGACAATACATACGGTAATTGGTTATACAACTGAACATAGGAAGTTACAGCACCACCTAATGTGGACAAAACGTAATGAGTCAGCTCTAACAAAACGTTATTAAATCAATACTGCCCCTTTTAGTCAAGTCAGAGTCCCTTTTGACAACACTAATAACAAGAATTAAATAGGCAAGAAGAAGTTGTAGGTGGGGGAGTAGAACATGTCCCTAGAGCTGCAAGAAGTGATAAAGTGGATGATTTAGCATGGTTAGCCTTTAGTTTATTTAGTTTGGCATGAAGAGCGTACACTTCAATTGTTCGCTCCTATAGGTGCTTGGCTTCTATAAGTTCACATTCCTTGGAACACTTAACCATTTTAGCTGCCTCTTGAATTTTTCCCTTTGCCTGTGCTTGGCTGAGTTGGGTATGTTGGTGCAATTGCTCTTGAAAATGGGCCTGTTGATCCTGGAGCTCATGTTTCAAGGCCTCTAAATCCAAAAGGACATAATCCTTTTCCTCCTCTACCTCATGTTGCTTAGACATAGATGATTGTAGTAGGAGATATTGGTATCTGAAAGTGTGCTCACTAAGTGCTAAGGAATGTAACACCTTCTTAAATGGGGAAGTGATTGGATGAATAGGAGGAAGCCACTGCTCATGCATTTTTGAAAGGTTTTGCCGTAGCCATCCTTCATTATCAAAAGTTCCAGTAAATTCAGCATGGCAGCCATCTTGTACAAAACACTCCAAGGGGAATCCTCATCCATAATTAGGCAGATCTGAAATGGTCCACCCAAAACCTCTAAAGGACTCATGACCTTTGAAATGCATTGTAAAGCTTGGGCCATGGGTCCCATAATGTGCAAAAATTGAGTGAGAGTCCCATATGGATCATCTTGATTTGGATGCGAAAATGTCACAGAGACTCCATCTCAAGTGTGGGAACTCGTAGGGTGTGCAATCTCTAGTTCCACCTTTGTAGCAATCTCTACTAGGTCCAAATGTTCTTTCATTGTTGTAGGTGCTACTGTGCTAGCTCTGGACTAATAGGCACTTCCAACTCTAAATTAATTGGTTCATTGAGTTGGTTCAACCAGCCTTCAATATGTTTCTCATCATCCCCTATAGCCATAGGAGTACCTATAATAGACTAAGCATCAAGTGAAGAAGTATAATCTAGACCTTCATGTGATCTTCTCTATCTTCCTCATCCTCACTATCTTCACCCTCTTCCTTTGATGTTGTTGTTGGCTCAACCACATGCTTCCGCTTTTACTCTACTCCATGATCATCCTTGGTGTCAACCAATGGAATACCAAGATGCCTCCATCTAAACACAGATGACCAATTGGAATCAAAAGTTTCATCTAAACTCAATTCTCCCTTTGTTGACGCCTAAAACTAAATTGCATCCAAGAAGAACCTGGCATCATGTTGTGTCGTAAAATCCTTTATATGACAGTGAAATAAATTCATGGATTCTTGTTGTGATAAGAAAATGTGAACAAAAACAAGATTAAAACAGTAAACTTAAAACCCTATTCAACATCTACCTACACCTTTGATTGAGCAAAAGAAACTTGCAAAACATGAACGAAGAAAACAAAATTTTCTCACCCATACAAGATTTCTGTTGCATGAAAGGTGCTTGTGCTCGAATGGATTGTTGTTTGAAGGATTAAATGTGGTTGCTCACACCAACAACATGACTTTGTGTTCCAGATGTTCCTTGGAAAATGGCTCCTGAAGGGTCTATTTATAGATTTTCAATTGAGAAGATCGACAGTCAGGATTGGTTGAGAGATCAACGGTGAAGATTGAGTTGGTTAGGTAATTGAGAGATGGATGGTGGAGGATTAAGGGTAAATTTCTAATTTCTTTTTGAATTTTGGGAGATAGTTATGAAATGGGAGGTGGAGAATAAAAGGAATTTTCTAATTCTTTTTATTCATTTTAGGTGGTTGAGTGGAAAAAGAAAAGATTTAATAAATTAATATTTATTAAATCATGTGAAGTGGTAAGGGGACTAGGTTATTAGGACTTAGGAAAATGGGACTAGGTTTTAGGACTTAGGGAAATGGGAGTAGGACTTAGAAAACGTGGGCTAATTAATTAAATAAATTGTTTTAATTCATTTAATTAATAAGATAAAAATGCAACATGGTGTGGCTTGGATGGTGGGCGATTTTTAGGTGTCTACATTTTGCCCCCCTTTGAGATGGTGTTTCAACTAAGAGAAGTAACAACATTTCAAAGAAAGATAAAATATAGTGGTTTTTGGAAGAGCTACCCCAGCCACTCGAAGGAGGAGTGCAAGAAGAGAAATAAGGCCAAGATAATTGGATGATGCCCCCATGAGAGGATAGGCGGGTTTGAAGGACACGGGTATGGTCTCGAAATGGATGGAAAGGAAAGATGAGGATAGGGGATTAGATGCTAAGGATAGTCATGCTAGTGGGTGTGCAACCTGATGTTTGATGTAGCACTTGACGTTAGACACCATAATATAAAGACTATGGTGACGACGTGTCTTGTGTAGAAAGGATTGAAGGTCACAAGCAAGCATATGCCTATGGCACTATAATAGGGAAGACCATGATGTCGTGGTGACAGGTATGTTGCCAGGACCAATGCAGATGCAAGACAAAATGATAAAACACACAAGCAAAGAAAGCAAGCATGCACAATGATACAAAGACAAACAAGATGGTGCGCCTGGTCAAGCTGAAAATTGATGATTGATTGATGATGATGATAGCATTGTTGATTTGGGAACGATATATGCCGAGAACAACGCGAGGATAGTGTTGTTGATGTGGGAACAATATATCTCGAGAACAACACAAGGATTGGGAACGATATATCTTGATGATGAGGATTGATTTAAGTTGATTAATATTTGTAGCAAGGCTGGGAACAAAACTGATGAATGCTTTTTGATAATAGGCTAGAATGCTTGGAAATATTTGTGTTGATTGCGATTGCTTGCGATGGATTAAATGCTTTGGGATTGCTTGGGATTACTGCATTAGATTGCTTGGGACGACTACATTGAATTACTTTGGATGACTGCATTGGATTGCTTTTGGATTACATTTTGGATAGTCTTTTTATTTTGACTATTGGATGGGATTGTTGTCTCCATATGATAAATAGTGACAAGGGAACACCAAGTCTAGAAACAAGGATGGGAGATAGATTGATATAGGATGGTGTTGGGCTTGATGGATGAGGGATCTGATGGATGGAGGATCTCCAAAGACTATGTCGCAAAGGAATAACATACCCCACTTTGCAAATGTCATTCATGATGCTGGACTAAAGGGATATAGTTTACTACAGAATCTATAACAAGATGTTGCTAGTTTGATCTTGAATAACTTGGATAATTTGATCTTGAGTAGCTTGGATAATCTGATCTTGATTTGTTTGAGTGCATGTTTGATCTTGGTTTGGATTTGATTCTTGACATAGCTCTTGAGTTTGGATGAATATAGAGGTTTCTTGGATGGGCTTGATAGGCTTTGAATAATTGACAACATGATTGCATGATGGATTTTGACTTGAACTTATGGTAAGAGACTCTTTGATAGGCTTGATAGGCATTGGATTACATGATGGTGTTTGATGGATAAGCATGGTACTAAGAGACTTTTGTTCATGCTTACTAGGCTTGGGATTGATAACATCTTTGCATGATGGCACTTGATCTTGGATGGGCATTTTGTTAGGCTTTTGATTGTATGGTGGTATTTGATGGATAGGCATGGTGCTATGTGACTTTTGGATAGGCTTGGGAGTGATACGCTCATTGGATTTGTGCTTTCTAGTTTGATATTTTTCGTCTGCTAGTAGTCCTTGGAGGAAATCCAAAAAGGATGATTTGGATATGGTGGGTTAGAGGGTTGGATTGATTGATGGTTGGATTGATGGGATAAGTTGGAATGTAAAGGTCTCAAGGATGAAGGGATTGCATAGGATGTGGAGGCTACAAGGTGCTCGCATGAGGTTGGGATTGGAGATATGGATTCACTATGAGGACCTTGATCTAGAGTGGTACTTCCCTTGTTAGAGGTACCATAAGGATGACCGTTATATATGCGTTTAGGATTGGCATGATAGCTAGTGCTAGTCATTTCTTGGTTGAAAGATTCTTGCATGTTCATGAGTGGGGGATGACGATTTATGGCAAGTTTGCATGCAGTAATCTCATCATTAAGGCTATTGTTCTCAAGATATTTGTCTTGATCTACAAGACTATCATCATCATCATTGTCAAAGGGAGATTTGGATTGATTTGGATAAAAGATCTCATCTAATGGATGCATAGTTTGAGGGCTTTCTTTGATTGGGATTTTGGGTTTTGCTTGAGCTTCATGCAAGGTAGTAGGCATAGGGGCTTTAGCTTGCATAATGAAGTTTTCAAACCAGGGGTCCATGATGGAGATGATTAAGGATGATGGGATGCAAATTTGAATTTGGTAAGGATTATGATGTTGAATTGTACACAAGACGGGGGTATGTGATTATTATTTGTGGATGTGGATTTGGAATGCCTTCAAACTGTTTGTAGGGGGACTTGGGTTATGGTTCTTTTTCAAAGTTGGATTTTAGACTTGAGATGTTTAAGGTTGCAAAGGTTTGATGTTTGGACTCAAAGATTGTTCAATGATTGTTTGCAAGAGGACACATCAAACACAACAAGCACATTGGTTTAAGGGTGGATGTAAAGGATGTTTACTGGTTTAGCACATGAAGACACATCAGACACATTAAAAGTCTATTCAATTCAAGTGGTGTATCAATCTTTGTGGGCTCACCAATATACTATCTACCAAGTTGCGGATAGCTACAGAATGCAAGGTCATGTACCACCTAAACATCTCTTACTGTGGAAGCCAAGGCCCTCCCCATAGTGAGCTCTATCTCTAAAAACTCAGAAGTATAGTGTGAGTAACTTCCCTGGGCTAACTGCTTACCGATGCACCATGAAAAAAGATGGCCAACAGGTGTTATCTAGGTTGTACAAGCAACTAGGTGATGTCCTCCTTATATGTTAGGTAAGTGAGGCCCAAGTCTATGAAATGAGGGGTATGTCTAATGGCATGGTTTGAGAGGGTAATCTGCTCTCCTTCACTTTGCAAGGTATAAAGTTCTTGCAAGCTTAGCCAAAAGCGACAAGTGTGCCCCAATGGGAGAGTCTTTCGATTCTCTCCCAAATTTGTATACCGCGCCAAAACACGAGGATTCAGGTTATCCCCCAAGGTCATGAAATCCTTGGCAGGCCCGCTAAAGGGAAAGAAAATCAAGTGATTTTGATTCCTAAGATCCCCTTGCAACATGAAGGAAGAGCATACACAACTTGATTTTTTGGGATTAACATAACAAAGAAAAGAACTAGAAAGTGTTTCTGATTCCTAAGATCACCTTTCAGTGCGAGGGAAAATCATATGCACTTAGAAGTTCTTACAAACATAGCAAATAATGTTCATTCTCGATTAAGAAGATAAAAGGTGCAACTAAATTAGTGATTAAAAGATGGTCTTCAATAAATGTAGCTGCACAAAATGAGTTGGTAGTTCCATAAATGATCTTTGACAAGTGATTTGCTACAAGAAAGATGCGTTAGAAATGATAATCAAACCCTTGCAAAAATCAGCAAATAATGTTATGACATAGCAAAATAGAGGTATGTAAAAGATATGCTCATCACAAGATTAAATAGCCCATTGAAACTACGTTTTCTAGATTTCTACCACATACTCAACTTAGATTTGATTAATTTTTAATGTTTTTGGACTCAAAAATAAAAATACAAAGAATAGACCCATAATAAAATTTAGAGAGCTTTCTAGAAATGTAAAGATATCAAAAAAATTCATTGATTTGTGGCCTAGAAATTTTTTTTATGAAAAATCTTAAAATTGAAATATCTCACTCAATATCGATGATCTAAACTTGATTTTCGGACAATAGTTGTCTTAGATGATCATAAAGCTTCAATAAAAAATTACAGAAAAATTCCTAGCCGTTTGAAAGATATAAGCGAATCTTTAAAAATCATAAAACTGAAATAACATTCAATATCAATGATATAAACCTGATTTTTGGATAGTAACTTCCCTAGATGATCCTCAAACTTCAGTAAAAAAAATTGCAGAAAAAATCACAACCGTTTGAAAGATATAAGTGAATCTTAAAAAAAAAAAAGGGTTTTGTCTTCACCTTTGCCCAAATTGTAGTTCCTTGTAAAAGTTCACCCCCAAATATCTTCACAAAAGAAAGAAAACTTGCAAGATTGGGTTAGAAAACCTGGAAAAATGAAAAATAAAGGTTAAAAGAGGACAGGACCCCACCGAGCGTGCCAAAAATGTGATAAGCAAATGTGAACAAAAATAGGATTAAAACAACAAACTTAAAAACCTATTCAACATCAACCTACACCTCCAATGGAGCGAAAGAAACTTGCAAAACATGAACAAAGAAAACAAAAGTTTCTCACCCCTAGAAGATTCATGTTGCACCAAAGGTGGTTGTGCTTGAATGATTTTCTATTTAATGTGGTTGCTTACACCAGTAGCATGACTTTGCATTCTAGATGTTCCTTGGAAAATGGCTCTTGAAGGGTCCATTTATAGATTTTCCAATGAGAAGATCGATGGTCGGGATTGGTTGAGAGATCAACGGTGGAGATTGAGTTGGTTAGGTAATTGAAAGATGGATGGTTGAGGATTAAAGGTAAATTTCTAATTTTTTTAAATTTTGGGAGATAGTTATGAAATGGGAGGTGGAGAATAAAACGAATTTTCTAATTCTTTTTATTCATTTTAGGTGGTTGAGTAAAGATTTAATAAATTAATATTTATTAAATCATGTGAACTGGGAAGGGGACTAGGTTATTAGGACTTAGGAAAATGGGACTAGGGACTTAAAAAAGTGGGCTAATTAATTAAATAAATTGTTTTAGCTTATTTAATTAATAGGATAAAAATGTGATAGGGCGTGGCTAGGACAATGGGCGATTTTTAGGTGTCTACACTTGCTTAGAGGATTTCACCCAATTATAAATTTTGCTCTTTCATAGTCCTAGCATATAGTCACTCATCCATATAGCAATAACTAAGGCCCTAGTTGTTGCTACCAAATAACATCTAATCACATTGAAGATGCACCTCCACTTGTCAAATGCTAAATATTCCTTCTTGATGTCCGTATGTCCCTTGGCCCACATATATGTCAATTCACCTTGAGTCAAGTCTACTTGACATAGGTGGTTCATTGCATAAAGTTTTTGAGCCTATGAATGATGGGTACTATCAATAGGTTTGCTCACTAGCAATCCATATGAAGGTACACCGAATACTTGTGAAATTCTCAATGTTATAGGTAATTTTTATTTCTTTATCCCTTGTATATAGGAACATCAATGCTTTGGATGGCAGCTAGATATCATTCGCACAAGGTATGATTCAAATTCATGGGCTACAGATTTTGTCCACTACTACACTTTTGAATGACACTTTGAGTTCACGATCATCCAATTTAGTAGCCAACCATGTCCAAGACTCTGGCCGAAAGACTTCCCTAGTTCAAATTTTCTGGGTTAGACAACTCCTTCACTTTCTTGGTTGCATGCTTTGGATTAGTGCATGGCATCAATGATTATACCATCTTAGTTGGAGGAGTAGAATTTTCCTTTGAATTATTTTGCCTTCTTGCCTTCTCATACCTTGCCATATTTTTTAAAAGCTATATCCAAGGCAATTTTGCAAATTGTTGGCTTCCCATTTTTATTCTTCTCTGCCATTACTATTGTTGAAAACCTTGGATCCTCAAAATATAATACCTACTAAACACTCATTGTTTCAAAAGTTTTGACAAGGGTTTGGGTCCCTATATCCGGGAGGTTGTGGTAAAATCCTATAGATATTCCTCCTTAGCTAGCTTTGGAAATAAAAATATGAATTCTTCCACTAGGCTGATCTCTTCTTTTCATGATTCGTCCCGGCCTATCTCTTCAACGTCATTGACTATCATTTTTCGTTTCTGGTGATTGTATGTTGCGAGTGCTAGGATGATCAATAGACAAGTATGGAATTGCATTTGATCTTTCTATAGACTATATGACAAACCCAATAATAACTTTTAATCTTTCTATGGGCTGCACATCAACATAACTACTGCCACTAACTGCAAGCTATATTGCACAAGTCAAAGGATGTACGCTGTGATTATTAGAATTTGTTGTAGCTTGTACATCCACAATATGACTTCCAACTATCATTGTGATAGTGTGCATAGTGGCATTGAGATTAGGCCGTATAACGATTGAATTTACGATCGCAATCCAATCATACGACCCACAAAATTTGTAGACCATACAACATCAATGTTAGGTGTAGAATTTGCAAGTTGTATGCTGTTAGTGTTAGGTACATCAATAGTAAGTGTACAACAATATTCCAACCTCCAGTCTAGTGGTAGTTTATTTAGCATACAACATGAACTTTAGGCCTGACAATAGCAGATGGTATGATGTCCTTTTCTAACCTATACAATTCAATTTATGCATATATAGGGCATACACCCTATATGAGAGAATTCTAACCAAAATTTTGTAGGGTGTATGGATGAAGAGTGAACTTCAATGATAGGATATAGTTATACAATAGTAAAGCATTGGAAAATGTCAGATTGTACAATACAAGTTTGACCGCAATCTCCAAGCCATATGCTAGCTTTGGTTAGAGGTGCCTTGATCGACAATGATAGATAGCTTGGTAGTAGGATGCTTGATAGTAAAGTGCTTGATGGTAGTGTGCTTGATTATAGGTAATGACTTAGGATGAAAATCATCAAGTGGATTTACATAATTATTTCTACTTTCACCCTTTTTATTTTTTTCCTTTATTATTTTTAATTCTTCCTCATAAATAACTATAAGACTTATTTTTCAATTCATCATCACTTTTATTTTAAAATTAGTCATCAAAATTTGACATTACTGTATTATTTATTTTCTTTTTGTTGGCCACTTTTACCTCAATCATATTTATACATTCCGTCCTTAGGGGATAAATTTTTAATTTGGAGCCAATTATCCCATCCTTAAACATCCTATCTAGATTCTCCAATTGAAAGGCTCCATTCTCAAGAATTTTGTAAATTTTAAATGGCACCAACCACATTATCTTAAATTTTGTTGGCTTGATTTTATGCTTCCCATTGTAGTTTAGTACCAATGCTCCAACTTTAAAATTCATTCTTCAAAGGTTGTTGTAGTGCCAATATTTTTGTCTCCTTTGTGCAACCTCCATAGCCCATTGAGTTGTCCATCTTCGCTCATATGATTTTTCAATTGATTGAGTTGCTCACAAGGATCTATTTGTCAACCATTCTATTCTCCATAGCTATCCTTAGACTTGGTATTAAATATGCCATGGGGACAATTGTTTATTTTCTGTACATTAGCTAGAAGGAAGTATGGCCCATGGTTATTGTATAGGTTGTCAGTAAGCCCATAACACCACATGTAGTCGTTCTTCCTAATCTGCTCCCTCTATGCCATGACTTCTAGATAACACCGATTAAAACTTTATTTGTGGCCTTTGCTTGGCCATTAGGCTTGGGGTAATACAAACTCAAAAATAAATGGAAGATATAGATTTCCAAAGTCATTAACCTAATTGCATGGTTGACAAAATGTCCACAATGATCACTTGTAATCTAGATAGGAATCTCAAACCTTCTTACTATTTTCTTGTAGACAAGTCTAGCCATACTTTGGGCATTGTTGTCAGGTAGATTTGGCTTCTACCCACTTGGTTAGGTACTTTGTGGCAACCACTATGTACTTACACCATCGCACCTTGCTTGTTTTTAATGGTTTGGTAAAATCTAAGCCCTAACATTCAAAAAGTTCTTGGGGTTGGAAAGGCTAGATGAGCATAAGTCCCCTTTAGTGGCTTCTCTGTCCATTAACAAGTGTCACAAGATGATACTAACTTCGCATCTTGGGGAAGAGTTGGCCACCAAAAGCCTTCTTGAAACAATTTCCTTATTGTGGCATCAGGACCCATGTGACCCCCCGCTAAACCCTTATGTGCATCTTGGAGTACATCCTGTTAGGAATTGCATGCAGAAGATATCAATTAAATGCAAATAAAGATTAAACAGAGGATTGAAAAATACATAGAAATAATAACAGCGAGAGACAATTTTTAACGTGGTTCACCCAAACTCCGGCTACATCTAGCAATAGAGAGTCCAATATTATTATCCAGCAATCGAATCGATTACAACCAACAATCCTTGCAACTCAATACCGTTGCAAATGCTACAATACAATATCTCAACGAAAACCCTAACCCTTAGTCGCTTTTATCAAGCCTTATGTCGGTTACAAAATAGGGTTTTTTTATGTCGGCCAATAGAAAAAATAACTCTTGACGCTTTTATAAAATAATAAAAATCGTTTGAGGTTTTGGGGGCGCTACCCCTGGACCCCGCAAGGGGCAGCGCCCCTTGACCCCGTCTTGGGGGCGCTGCCCCTAAACCCTCGTTAAATAATTTGGGAGGAAACCGCGCCGATAAAAGTGGGGAAAATTTAACCTCCGAGTCTGATTAGGCTCCATATAACAACACATCCTATATCTCTTCCTTCATAACACTTGATTAGGCCCCATCTTGTACATCAAACCATATATCAATTGAAACGTACGTGCCTTCAATGCTAACTTCCTTTGTTTTGTGGCTTGCATGTCCCTTGGAAAGGGTCCAATAGATAGATATTCACTAATATTTTCATACCAGAAGGGTAAGAAGGGTAAGATAGCTATTTGGAATAAATGAGCATCGAGAAAGTCCTCATTCACACCCTCAGGAGGTTCTCCCAACTTTACTCGAGACAATTGATCAGATATTGCATGAATCTTCTTGGACTTGACAACAATCTTAAAAGTAAACTCTTGTAGAAGCATCAACCACCTACTTATTCAACCTTTAATAATGGGTTTATGTGAGGTACAACAGTGCTTGGTGGTCTACAAAAAATGTGAATGGTGTTGTGAGTAGGTAGTGTTGAAACTTTTGAATGGCAAAAATCATGCCTTGAGCCTCTCGTTCAGTGATGCTATAGTTCTACTTTGACTTGGACAACAATTGGCTTGCAAAACACATAGGATGATCAAGGCCTTAGGCTCCTACTTGAGCTAGGGTAGCTACAATAGCAAAATGAGAAGCATCAACATGTACATGAAACTCTTTATCCCAATCTAGGTATACAAGGATAGATGAACTAATTATTGTACTTTAGTTCCTTGAAGGCTTGCTGTTGTTTGTTGGACCAAACAAATGGGTCCCTTTCCTTATTAGAACATCCAAGGGTAAGATACTTCTACTACAAAATTCTTGATAAATTGCCTGTAGTATTCGACATGGCCTAAAAATTTCCACAATTGCCCTTGTTTTATTAGGGTCCATCTTCAATCTGGCCTTACACACAACATGATTGAGGAGTTTCCCTTGAGGTACCATTAACCTACACTTGTTCAAATTCAAAGCCAACTTTGCTACTCTCCAATGTTATATACACTTTGTTAGAGCTTGTAGATGCATCTCTTGACTACTGTAAATAGACTAGTCACCCAAGAAGGCCTTGAATTTTCCATTGCCATCTTATCAAAGATGTGTAGTATAATCCTTTGAAAAATGGCTGAAGCATTGCATAGTCCAAATGGCATTTGATTATATGCATAGACCCCATCTTTCACCACAAAGGTGGTCTTCATTTTTTCCTCCTTGACTATGCTAATTTGGTTATAACCAGAAAAACCATCCATAAAGGAGTAAATCTCATGTCTCACCACTTCTAATATAGAATTTGTAAATGGGATAGAAAATGGGTCATTCACGGTGATTGCATTTGGACTTTTGAAATCGACACATTGTTATTTGTCTTGATTACTTCTTTAGACTCATTACTATCAAGGATACCCAGTCACTTGTTTGTACCTTAAAAATTATACCTACATCAAGCATTTTATCAATCTCTTCTTAGACTTTTCTAGCATTTTTTCGATTCATTTGATATGCTTTTCGTTGTATTGGTCATGCTGAAGATATTAAAGGGATTCTATGAACACATATCTTTGGTGGTACTCCTTTTAAGTCTTTATATGTCCAAGGAAATACATCCTTGTAGTCCGTAAATTTTTTGAATGCAACTACCTTCAATACTGGATCCTAGCCAATCTCCGACTATAATCATTTTGGCATCTCCTTCTAGTCCCAAATTTATCTTCACCATAGGGGACATTTGTATTTCATGTTCTAGATACTACCAAATTGATGCATAAGTTTTTCATCTAACTCGATTTACCCTCTTTATATTCTATGAATTTTGGATGGTACATCTGATGAGTAGATTCTTTGTAGTCATCTTGTTCTTTTCCTTTACCTTCCTCAATATCCATGATCTCCACAATATCTTCCTTAATATCCATGATCTCCACAAAGTTACAACTAGATTGGAAGACTTCATAATCACCTCTCAGAGAGTTGGTTTTGTTAGCATTTTAATTTGCACCGTTTAGTGTGACACAAACTAGAATAGATGTGTGGTAGAACCACTTTTCAAATTATAAGTGGAAGCTCCTTGTAAAACAAAAACTAACCTTGTAATGTCCCCTTCTCAAGCCTAGACAGTTGTGGGCCTGATAGTCTATTTCCTGGAGTTCCGATAGGCTATGTGGTATGGTAAGGGGCCCCTTGTTTGTGAAGAGCACTAGTTCCGTTGTTTTTTTTGGGTTTTGACGTTGGCATTGAGCTCAATTGTGTTTTAGGATTGCAGTGCAACTTTCAAAAGTTTTTTCGGCTTCCCAGATTGCTCTCCGAACTTCTTGGAGAAGCTGTCTATTTTTAGGTCACACGGATGGCATCATTCCTCTTCCCAGACTTCCTGGAGGGCGATGATATAGTTTATTTTGCGGTTTGACGAAGTTTGGGAATTTTCGTAAAAGTGGGTGATTTAATGAGTTATTTATTAATTGTTACACACTTCTTTCTATAAGGTTGGAAATAATTAATAAGTGCATATGTGTTATAGCTCATTGGAAAAAGGAAAAGATATTCTTTTATTTTAGGCACTTTAAAGTGAGCGCTTAAGTTGGGAAAAGTGAAATATTTTAGTTGGAGTGAAAAAGATTATTTTTCCAAGAAATAATTCTTTTTGTGTGTAACTCCCAACGTGCCTTTATAAAGGAGATGAGAGCTCAATTTGCTTTTTTATGCTTGAGATTATGAACTTGTGAGTTCTTCATACCTTCTTGAGGACGAAAACCCTCTCGAAGAAGTTTAGTTTCAATGGTGAAAGGTCCACCCTAGCTGAAAGGAGTGACTTCATTCAGGAGTTTACATAGAGCTGAAATGGAATATGATGTTTTTTAGAAGTTTTGGTTTGAAGATTGTTGCAATATCATCTTGTGATGGATTTTTGGAGTGGTTTGAGTAGATTTTGGTAGGTTTTTTTGAAGTTTGTGGTTTTTCCTTGTTGGGCCATACACTTTTGGCCGTACTAGTGTTTGGGCGATTCATACTTTGCTTGATCATTGAATGATCTTCTTGCAGATTTGTTGATGGATAATATTCACCATCTGTGGGTGCCCATTTTAGTTCATTATATATTGAGTTTGATGTAGATTTGAAATTGTTATGGCATGCCGTCCCATACAAGCCCAGTCGTACCATGCTAGAAATCTACACTTAACAATTGAAACTATTTTGCAATTTGAGAAAGAAATCCTCTTAATAGAGGTGCACCCTTATAGAGCCATGTGCACCTGTATTCAATTAATTACATTTTTTTGGAATTGCCTTTATGAAGTGTGCACATGGGAAATAGGGACACACTTGTATATGTGGCCTTTACATTTCACATTTGATATTGATCTTTACTTTGCATAAGTGTGCACTTGAGCTCCTCATGCACACTTGTGTATAGCTTTTGCAAATTCTAACTTAAACACTCCCTTTGGTGAGGTGCACATTTGCCTCTATGTGTGCACCTCATAACTAATGCTTTGATTACTTGATGTTCTACCTCTTCCAAGCACGCCCTTCACTATTCCAGATGCACCTATACAAGGACTTCTATTTTGAACTGAAATTGAATCCTTCCTTATTCAAGTGCACCCTTCTACAGTAGATGCAGACTATTGAATGCTATCTCTGATTTTTACTCTCATGTTTTCAGGTCCATTCTTGATCTCAATCTTAACAAATTTCTCTATTAGGAACTTATTTCCTTTGCCGTGATGGATGTCTTCAAGAGCCTTGTTCCATGATCTTGCGAATATTCAGAAAAGAGGCACAAAGACGACAAGACAAAACAAATTGGACAAGGTCTGGTCATGACTTGCAGTTTGATGAAGAAAATAACAAATTTTATGTTGACATAATAAGAAAATTTTTTATAGGTACAATAGGTTTCATCGTTAGAGAAGGATTGTAATTCTAGGACCCCTTCATCATTTGTCTCTATGGTACCTCAATTTCTACCTATTGAGCTTTCTTCATCAAAGTCTATATCTAATGACCCTTTAGATGAGGCTCCCTCTTCCCTCACTACTTGGTGTCCTATAAATCTATCACATACCATTGGCCTCTATTTTCAATGGACAACAAATTCCTTTTCCATTTATGGTCAGCTTTGGTTGCTATTAGCCAACCTTGACCCAATAATGCATCATAGGACTTATTTAGAGAGATGACTGTACAAAATTCAAGATAATTGGTTGGGTACCAATAATTACCTCATTTTTGTGCCATGAGAAATACTAATACCTTTATACCATACTAATCTGCTCCTACCAACTGGAAGGGCGGTGGCTAGATTGTGAGTTTCCCGAGACTCCTCCAAGTCTCCTTTTGAAGGATGTCCACACTAGATCCATTGTCAATAATGTTATTGGTAAATTTACTCCTAGCATCTCCATGTGCACAACTGTAGAACGTGAGGCTAAGTTCATCATCAGAAGCGTAGGGTCAATCACTTGATCACCTGAGAGAAGAGGTTCCACTATCGGTTCATCTTTTGCCTCATGTAATCTGATCACCCTACATTGTGCCATGTGACACTAGGTGTGCGGTGCATGCTCCATATTGTGGCCTCATACATTAGTGGTTATAGCCTCTTTCATTTTCAGAATACTATGCAATAAATCCATCACCTTTATAGGTATTGTGGTTTGCAATACTTGCCTCATAATAGCCTTATTGACTTTGAGTTTGCTTGTTGTTGCATCCCTATGTGATTGCGACCTCTCTTTGAGCATTACTCTCCCAACTTCAGCTCTTGCTTCAACCAACCTTTTCTTCTTTGTGGGTGGGTTTATGTAGTTGGCTCATTTTGTTTGGGATCTAATAATTGTCATTACTTCTCTCACTAGCTACGTCAATCATATTAGTATTGGCTTGTTTTGGACAATTACAATTGCTATGACCCCTAGGTCCACACTATTGGTAGAAAAGTCCAAGAGTACTTTGATTGGTAGGGCAATCTCTTACAAAATGACCCCACTTATTACACTTCCAACATTGTATAAATAGTCAGCCCTAATCATCATACTGCATTCGTCTTTCACTTCCTCCACCCATATGCTAACATCTGTTATGTCTTTGATTTTGGTATCCACTAGGTGATGCACTTGTAGATATGCTAGGAGATGTATCTTCATTCTTTTGCTACTGCATCAAGAAGGTGGGTGGTTTTGATGGCTCTCCTTGAACAAAGAGTAGTTGACCACTCTTATTCTTCAAACTATATGGGCAATCCTTGTTTGTGTGGCCCACAACTTGAAAAATTTAACAAAACAGCCCCTTTGGGCAATTGACTTTAGTGTGACCTTCTGCTTTATAGTCTGTACACCACAAGTCTCTTCCTTCTTCTCTCATGTCCTTATATAGCTCTTCTATCATCTTCATCATGTCCTTGCAAAGAGCTTGAACTGATCCTACTTCATTATCTTTCGAAGAGTCATCATTGCCACTTTTCCTCAAGTGGGAGGATCTCTTGTTTTCACTTTCTATGTCCATTGCACAGTTATATGCATCCTCGTAAGATGAGGGTGGAACTGCCTTCATCTTCATTCGACGAACCACCACTTCTTCAAACCATTGGCTGGTTCCTTCTCAAGTCTACTTAATAATTCATTGAGCCTCCTATTATAGGCTTATACATTCTTGTGTTTACCCTATTAAGTATTATAGATTTCAATGACGATCTCGTTGTTGTCCCTCAGGGGTTTGAATTCTTTCTTGAATACTTTCCTTAATTTGTCCCATGTAACTTTCTCAAGATTTGGAATATTTGTATACCAGTCTGTCGCCACTCCTTAAAGTGTGGCTAGAAAGCATCTCAACCAATGTTGTCGGTCTGTCTACCCATTGACAGTCCATATGGTAATGCACAGCCTACAATGATGAACATGATCTTCAAATTTGTTTCTAGTAAACTTTGGCACTCTTGTTTCTCAAGAGATGGAGTAGATGGAGTACCCATGGAATTTTTTTGAGGTTACCCTCGAAATAAGATCCTCCTACAAAATGTGTTTGCTAAACATTCCTCGCCACTATTGGACACGTCCGTATACTCGACCCTTCCTTTGGTAGTGATATGTACTTGTTTCTGGTCAACTTTAGGTTCCCCTTCAATATTATTCCCTCCTATTGGTTCAGCTTGCCTTGGCATTAATGGTTGTAGAATCTTCAATTAGTAGGTCTTCTGTTCTGTGTATATTTGTTTCATAAGCAGCTTGTTCCTCTTTTGTGAAGAAACCAATGTTCAACTCTTCTTCAAAGTTAGGAATTCCCTCTAAAGGGAAAGGCTCTGTTGGGTCTTCTATGGAGTCTATATACTGATACTTTATTAGGCTTGCCAACTTTACCCAATTTGCAAGATCTACACTTCCTCTGGAAGGGGCAATTGTGGCACAATTTGTACCCACTCTACACTTGTAGGTGGCATACAATGTTTCAGTATTGGCTGAACCCTTCCTTGGTTTTGGCTCCAGCTATGGCTCCTACTCATGCTTCCACTTCAACTTCTGCTAACGTTTTGTACTCGTGGCTTGACTTTCTATAAGAGGAAGCCTCTTGTAGCCCTTGTCTTCTTTCTTTCGATTCCAGTAATTGAATAGACTGTTGGATAGTTTGATCCACTCCCTTACTGCTTTGTCTCTTTTTTGAGCCTTTGCTTGGGATCAATGGAATTTGATTTCTTAGGGTTTGGCATCGATCCTCTGATCTTTCTTCTTCCTCACAACCATCCCCTTCTTTGTACCATTGTGGGATTTGTTGTCTTGCTTCATGGTCTTGTTCGGTCCGAAGATCTTACAATATGATATAATGTCAGTGAAAGGAGTTGGGGTAGGCAATCAAGCAGTGTGTCAACGTCTTTAGATACTACCAAATTATTCCAGATTGTGTCTTGTAGCACTTGATTCCTTTCAGCTTCTTCGTGAATGTGCTCTCATGAAGTGAGGTCCTATAAATATATGAAGTCCCTTGCGAGATCGTTCTCGCATTCCTGGTTTGTATTCACTGCTTTGTCATTTGGCCAACCCATTTATCTTGCCATCCTTTCAATGTCTTCATCAATAAGTATTGATTGATGTTTCCTTTAATGACCCAAGTTTACAAAGGCAACGAAGCCAGAATGTTTGCTACTGATTCTACACTACCCGATTGCAGCAATATATAAATAATAACAGTAATAACAATAAACACAATAAATACCAGATAATCAGATGTTCTCATTTAGGTAGTGCCTTTACAATTGTTCAGTACAGGGAGACCCAAAATCAGCATGCCTTCCCTCATGTAGACTTGCTTTTTAAGAGACGGTACATATGGTTATTAGTTATACAACTGTCAAGTTGTCAACAACCAAACATAAGAAGTTACATCACTACCTCATGCCAACAAAACATTATTAAATCAACGGTCTATGCCATTCTTATAAATCTTTTGCTTTCTATGTTCCATTCTTGCTAAAATGATTTGTTCTTGGTGTGGCTAATGTAATTAGTAGGAATTTACGACATTTGTGCAAAAGTGATTTTTATTTTATTTATAAAGTCGACTTTAATTATGTACATAGATGTTCGAATCAGCACAATTCTGGACTTTTGGGCAAGCGGAGTATAATTCAGTATTGAACTTATGTCTATTTTAGTCCTTGCAAATCATTAATGTGACCTAAAAATGCATGCCTTACAGTGAAGTGTGTAAAGAAACTAGAGACATATTTTTAGGAGGATTTGTATCAATGAATGTGTTGTATACTCTTCTGGCTTATTACAATATTCCACTTGACTATGCTATGGAGGGCGATCTCCATGATGAAAATCTAGTTCCTTAGAATAAACAGTAAACTGAATCATTTTATATGCAGGTGGGACATTTGCTCTTTATTCTCTACTATGCCGACATGCAAAAGTGAACACAATCCCAAATCAGCATCGAAAAGATAAAGAATTGACTACCTATAGCCAATGCGAAATTGAAGGTAAATCAGTAGCTGCAAGAACAAAACAATGGTTGGAGGAAAAAAGCTATCGCCAGAATGCGTTATTGATCTTGGTTGTTTTGGGAACCTGCATGGTAATTGGTGATGGCATCCTAACTCCTGCTATTTCAGGTATGCATACTGGCCAGTGTTCTCTCTGTATGATCAAATATACACCACTCTTTTTTTTTGCTCTGCCCCTGGTTTCCGACTATCTACACTGGGATTGCACATGGTCTTCACATTTCAGAGAGTTTATTTTTTGTTTTGTCAATGATAGTTCTTAAAAAACTGAATCGCTATTATTAACATTCAAGAAATGTAATAGTTTATATTTTATATTGACAATTCTGATAATCCATCAGTCTGATACAGTTTCATAAATATCGAGAGTATTGCAGCCACTTACACATATACAATTTCAAAACTTGGTGTGGTGCAAGAAAGGGTAGAATCCCATGCATCATCTATGGATTGAATTTATTATTTTTTTAATCTGAGAGGCAGATGGTTGCAAGGCTTTTCCTAAAGACATTTAGGACAATAAATTTGCAGAATATGCTTCTAAATACATTTATTAAACGTTTACATTATCAGTGTTTACCTTGAACTCAAATCATGAAGTTCTCAAGTCTCCCAAATCATGGAATTTGAGAAAATAGGGATTATTAAACAGATAACGCTGTTTTAACTTTTAAGCAGCTTAATTGCTTCAAACCGAGATCCTGGTTGTCTTCATTTCTACAACAAATATGTAAATTCATTGTAAAGATAAAATTCTTCTCAAAATGATTATTCAGTCAAACATATAACCAAATTCAGCAACCATAAACATATATGTTCAAGGTCGATGCTCTTTCAGAGTGCTTTTTAAATAAATAATTCCAAGATCATGAAAGAGGATAGGAGAAATGATGGTTTTGTTTTGTATACAAGTTAAAGATGAAAAAAACAGAATAGATGCATAATTTCAAGAATGAATCTTGACTTCTTTCTTAATTGAACGATATAATGTCATATAATTTCTTGACATAAACACTTAGCCGGTCTTTGCCTTTCTTATCATACAGCGTCGAGACCATGGCATAGCTTCATAGATAATTTTAGATTTTCATACAGTTAATGCAAGGAGCAAAAGAAAAGTGAGTCTAACAATAAAACTTTATAGTAAATATGTGAGACCTTTCTAAGATATGTTGGTTGTATCTCCATAAACATGATCATATGTAAACCTAGTATTGATAATCAGTTTTGCTAACTACTGAAACTCTACAATTCCAGTACAAATACTTGGTGTACAAGATAAGAATAACAAATCATACTAGAAAGTTTGCATGAGAATATAACAACTAGTGCTTTATTTGAAATTTCAAAGGCAGTGTCTTGTCTACACCAATAAGCAGTGCATGGATGACATATTAATCAGCATGCTCTCCCTGACTATGCAAGTACTATTTAAAGGACAAATAATTGTCGATTAGGCCACAACCATTGGGTTGATTGCTTATATATCCATTTGGTAGCTTACTACCTTTAGGTGATAATTAAAACCAGTGTTCATGGCGATGCATCCCCCGAAAAAACTAAACATCCTGGGGAATCAGGGATAAGGACAAAACATCCCCTGTCACACTGCCACCACAACCTTCAGGAGGGAATGTCCTCAAGATGTCCCCCCTACAGGGGACAGCCAGGGGACCCCACAATAGACAAAAACAAAATATATTGACTTTTTTTTCATCACAATTAAGCTCTGCAAATTTTCTTTTCATAAATGTTTGTGAGTTTCTGCTGACTGCTGTAAAGAGTTTCTAAAAACAGAGAAGAAAATAAATAAAAAGATTCAAGAATGATGGTATTCTTGTCTTCAACCGCACAGCTTCCATCATTTAGACTGGCCAGACTCCCTAGCTTCACTATTAGTTCTTTGATGAATGAAGATTTGGTCAGAAATAATGAGGATTTGGTGTCAGAGAAGACTAGGAATGATGGGGAAGATTTATATTTATAATAATATAATATATTAATTATTGATTAGTTTAATAATTATAAATATTAATTAGTTTAATAATTATAAATATGTATATTAATAATATTAAAATTACATATATATATACATACATAAGTATAAGTATGTATGTACAACTATATATATTATATTTGTGCTGCTGAATGCCATCCCCAAACTTCGGTTCATAGTCCCCTCGTCCTCGAAATCCATCCCTACATCCCCTCCTCTCCCACTCTGAAAATCCATGGAACGTAGATTAAAACAACAAAATATGTTGATCTCACATGTATTAACTTAAAATAAGATTATACCATCTACATTATCCCCCTCCCCCGCCCAAAGAAAAAGTAAAGTCAGAGACCCATCCAAAAAGCGGACAAACAATTAGAACAATCTCATGGAAGATGTCATGCCCAAATCTTCTCTCAAGCATAACACACACACATTCACTAACAATTGAATAAAAATCTAACCAAATTTATTTTCTTAAAAGTTATAAATGAATGTGCCAACTAATAGAAATAAAGGAAAGTCTTTTTAGAGACAATTCTAAAAATTGTTTAAATCAAATTTAAAAATACTTAAATGGAAAGAACGAAAAATTCTATCAAACATACGAATGAGGAAATTTATTGAACTCAATTTTATTTAAAGAAATTCTTGAAATCTTATTTTATGATCTTGATGACCAGAAAGTGTTTAATTAAAGACATTCTTAAATCTTATTTTATTATATTTTATGGCCTTAACATAAATACTAATTGAGTTCAATAAATTTCCTCATATGTCTGATATAATTTTTTGTTCTTTCCGTTTTAAGTATTTTAAAATTTGATTTAAACAATTTTTAGAATTGTCTCTAAAAAGACTTTCCTTTATTTCTATTAGTTGACAAATTCATTTATAGCCTTTAAGAAAATAAATTTAGTTAGATTTTTTATTGAATTATTAGTGAATATGTGTGTGTTATGCTTGAGAGAAAATTTGGGCATGACAGAAGAGCTGGGGAAGAAGATGCCAATAGAGGTCCATTTGCACCAACTAATGTTGAAAGAAGTTGTCCCAATGGATCTCAACTGTTTGACTGCAACCTGGAGTTTGTAGATCTCTTCTGCATGCTGCTTAAGGTGATATGTTGCCATGACTTATTGTTCTTTGGATCTTTGCCTAAACATGCTCCCTATCTGCTGCAATCTTGGTCACCCTGGTCTTCAACTAAGCCACTTCTCACTTAGATGCAGCAAACTTAGCAGCCTAATCCTTAGTAAATTGAGTTTTCTAAGCCAGTTCTTCTTGAAATCAAATCCTTTGTTGGTCTATCTCCTTCTACGATGCTTCATTAGCAATAACAAATTTGGTTACTCCTTCAAATTCCCATTATTTCTCACACATGGTGGTTTGCAGCATGAGATATTGATACCTAAAATGATGCTTGATGGAGTAGAATGCTTCCATGGTTAAGCCAATTGAACCCAAAACAATAGGATGAATTTTGATTTGTTTTGACATCTCTGGCAGATTCTTCTTTAGTGAACCTTGGTTCATGAAATATCTTACAAAGTCTTAGTGGCATTCTTCTTCTACAAACTTCTAGGATTGTCTCCTCTAAGATTTGTAGAGAGTGCAAAAAATCTACATCAAGCATGGCTTAGGCCATCAACCTCAAACTATGTATAAATTGTTGCAAGTACCTATAGAGTTTGCAAGGTCCTGCCAAGGAAATTGCATCGAAAAAGAATATCTTAGGCGGCAATAAGACCTACTTGGCCCAAAGTGTGTTGGTGTAGTGGAGGAGGTAATAGTTTCTTGGACTGGTTGACACTCCACTTGTTGGAGCAACCTTGGCGAATCTGCAACAACTAGAGTCTAGAAGTATAGGTAAGGAGTGAGTGGGTCTCATAGAAGGAATATCCAATGTGTCTATAGGAGCACCTACCTGATCAAGCCACTCATCTATGTGGTAGGCCCTCCACCTCCTCAAGTTCCTCTTCACACTCACTATCTTCTTCCTAACTAGCTACATCGTCCTCTTTTGATATTGTCCTTTACCACCTGTCCAACTTCCTTTTGGCCTTCACTTTTGTCAATGATGCTTCTAATGATTTCCATTTAAACATAGAGGGCCAAGTCGGGTCATAACAAGTATCTCCTCAGAGGTTACCATCAAGTACTACCTGAGTGCTGACTACGTCTAATAAAGTTCGATCACATTTTGAGTCATATAAAACCCTTGTGTTTTAACTTTTAGGGAAAGAAATTCATGAATTCGAGCAATAGCAACTATCCCTACTTGTAGATTTCTCTCTTGCTTAGCCCAATCATATAATTTATCATCCATACTGCAATGTTAGAGGCCCACATAACAGCAACCAACCTGCTACAGATAATGTCCATTATATAGTGACATTTCTTTTTGGCCATGTATTCTTTTTTCAACCCTCTATTTCCCTTGGTCCACATTTTATCAAAGACCTATACTTATTAAACACCATATTGATAACTATATTGGGGTTCGTGGATACTGGTTTGACTTAAATTGATACAATTACAATATCTAGAAGAGTTTGGTTTAGTTTGCTGATCCATCAAGTGTCAATATCTAAAACAATCCACGGACATTCTTAGTAATGATTATTCTCCAGCTATATCCAGAACTCCAATTTGTTTAATGTATGAGCTACTTAAAATCTGATATTCAGGTGCACTCAGTTGCCTACTTGGTTTCCCTATTTAAGAACCAAATATGTACATCGACACTTACATGTATGAGTATATACTAATTTCCTAGCATTTGGTCCTAGAAACAGGGTCCTTTCACTCATACAAAATCAAGTAGCCTATCTAATTAAATTTCATCACACCCTACTAGCTTAATAACTATCTTAAAATAAAATGGATAACAGCTTCTATTATATTTTCAGGCACACAGGTTTTGTAGATCAAATAGTCTTTCAAACTATATATTCACTGCATTGATATGAAGCATATTGAAAAATATTAAAATATCTTTTTATTTTTTATGTTGAAGCTTCATTTTTGCCTTCCTTTCTCGCAGTTCTGTCATCTGTAGGTGGCATCAAAGTTGACCATCCTAGTGTGAGTAATGGTAAGCTCTCCAACTCTATGCATGCTTCCAGTTGTATTTTTGAACTTCCAATAACAATTGTTTTGGTGATTGAAAATTTGAAACACAGTTGTGGACCTGCTCATTTATACTTCAATTTTGCAATAGCTTCTGTGCAAGTTGATAAAGATTTTAAAATTACAGAACTAATAGCCATAAATGGAGCAAGGTCATGGCATCTCTTATGAATTTGGAACTGTTTACACTGTACAGAAATAGTAGTTGTAGTTGCCCTGGTCATCCTAGTGGGTTTATTCAGCTTGCAGAAGTATGGTATCGACAGAGTTGGATGGCTCTTTGCTCCTGTCGTTTTGATTTGGTTTCTTTCCATCGGTACCATTGGAGTTTACAATATATGCAAACATAATCCAAAAGTTCTTAAGGCCTTTTCCCCTCACTACATTCTGAAGTTTTTCAGGAGGGGGAAGAAACATAAGTGGCTTTCACTTGGAGGCATTATGCTTAGCATAACAGGCGAGTACTTAAATATTGAATTATGTATCCTATTTTTTGGGGTTTGACCTTCCTTTTGGTTTTGATTCTTGAATCTTTATATCGTTGAGTCTTGCTATCAAAATACAGGAACCGAAGCTTTGTTTGCAGACTTGGGTCATTTTTCTACACTGTCTGTGCAGGTACGGAAACAATTTTAGTGTACTGGTTTCTTAACAGCATGTTTTTCCTTCTCTGCAAATAAGTCAAAATTTGTCCTTTTGCTTTGGAGCCTGCAAATTGGTTTCAAATAGCCAAATGCCCTCTGTGTTTGCAACTGAAGAAACAATGTTCTGTCTCTATCGAGATGTGTATTTACACCATATTTTTCTTTTGGTACTCGACTTAGCTCATAATACATATCGAAGTCTATGGGCTTCTGGTTGCATCTTTATGAATAAATATCTCATATAACATCTTGTAATCTCTCTTTATCTGTTTCAGGCTTATGTGGATGTTGTAATCTTTTTCTCTCTTCCCTTAACCCACCTCCTGTGCTCTCTCTTCACTCTTAAGTAAATTTCTTTACTTTTCTCTTCTGATTATTATTCATTGCACAGGCAAGGGATTGCTTGCTATCAAATACTGATTGTTGTCTCTTGAGAAGACGAGACAGTGACCTTGACCACCATTCACCTTTACAAAAATCCCTTTTATTGTAGCATTTTAACCCCTTTCTGGGAAATCTATATTCAACTAGATCTCTTGATGCTCTATTCTGTTTCAGTTTGGAAGAATCACTGGGCATGTTTCCATCTTTAGCTTGTTTTCCTGTGCTCAGAATCATGGACCATTCAAAGATAGGGAATAATTTCAAGATGATTTTTTGTGATTGTACTGGAAGAAACAAATTTAGTCTGATTTGTGCAGTTCACCCAGGTAGGCTTTTACATAAATAGTGATCAGATTCAAAATTATACATACCAATAAATTTTAATCCTATTGATATTGCTTAACCTTGTTTCTTTTCTTAGTTCTCTTTATGCAAGTTATCTTCAAGATCAGCTGTAGAGTCTGGCATACTGTTTATTGCTTCTGGTTTATCTCCATGTGCAGATCGCATTTACTGTGGTTGTCTTTCCTTGCCTGCTGTTGACTTACACTGGGCAAGCAGCATATCTCACAAAACACCCAGATGATGTCTCGGAAGCCTTTTATAGGTCCATTCCAGGCATGCAAATTTGAATACATCTTTTAACACCATATATCCAAAAGAGCAATTAACTTGTCAGAAAACATACATGATTCACTTTTTAATTATTAATTTGAGGACAATTCTCCTGCAGATGCTGTATATTGGCCGATTTTTGCCATTGCAACTGTTGCGGCTATTATTGCAAGTCAGGCAACAATATCTGCAACATTTGCAATTATCAAACAATCAGTGGCTCTTGGCTGTTTCCCTATTGTCAAGGTGGTCCATACATCAAAACAGTTTCCAGGACAAATTTACATTCCTGAAATCAATTGGATCTTGATGATACTTTGTTTGGTGATAACTGCTGGATTCAAGAATACTACTCAAATTGGGCATGCTTATGGTGAGTTTCTAAACCTGGTTGACTGCTTAAAGCTTTTGATTTATAAAATTACACTAATATTTGGGCTCTTAAACAGTTTGATACCTGTTTTAGAAAGCTAGTCTGTATACCAACTCAATAATTTTGTTTTATAAGTGCCTCAAAATTATACATTGCCACTAAAGAATATTCTCAAAGAATTTTTATCTTGTGTTCAAAACAATACTCTTAACTCATCTCCTAGCTAGGTTTAGTTTTATATATATACACTAAGTTGCTGGTCCTAGTACGAAGATGGGTATGGGTAAATACTCATAAATTCATAATTCAGTGAGATTTGTCAAATGTCAAGACAAAATGAAAATTACAATCAATATTCGATATTCTTAATGTTGCTCTTCATCGAGAGCATCAAAGTCAACATTTGGTTCAATTTCATTTGAACCACAATCAGCTACAATGCCACCCCCACTAGCCATGTCATATATAGAAGCTGCCTCATCTATAGAGACTTCGGCAAGCTGTGCAACAGTAGCGTCTAAGTCGGCACACTCAAGAGTTAGATCCCAATTCCTTGGTCCCTCTCATTGTAATTAGGTTTCTTATGTGACGAGACGCAAGTTGGAGTGCACAAAGACCAAATCCTTAGCTTTTTTTGCACCCAATGGGTTGTGCTTATTTGAGTGGATAAAAGACTATGCACTCCAATTCTGCTCAGTTGAATAAGAACTCACAACCTATTGAATTTGCATACAACATTTACAAGAATAAAACATAAATTATAATATATAGTAGTGAAAGAAAAATGAGGAAGTTAACAAATAAAAAGATGCATACTTGAGATAGAATTTTTATTGCAAGAGGCTATAGGTAAATAGAGCCTTGGCCATGTATATACCACCATTCATGAGTGTCTTTCTTGTACTTATATCAAAGAGCACAAACAACATGATTCTTTGAAGATATGAAGTGGCCAAACTCACTCAAGACAACACTCTGTATATCTACTTAGTAGCAACTTCTTTATCTCTATATGGTGTCACCCTCCTTGGTAAGGAAAGTATCCTTGTGCTATAATATTTTGGAGACACAACAAATGCTAGGAGATGCAAGAGCGTGGCCATCTTGTTCCAATAGTGAACAATGATCTTTTGCACTCTTTTGAAAAATGCTTTTGCGTGGTCATGCTCCTTGGCTTTTATTATGGTGGTTATTTTTTCAACCATGGAGTCCATGCCATCATAAATTTCACCCAAGCATGGTCAATCCATATCAACACACCTAATCATACTTATGATGGGCTCAATGAAACTCAAAACATATTCCACATGAGCCCACCACTCATCATCTAGGATCAATGCTTTGACTTTTTGGGTTCTCTTTGTGTTTGATTGTCTCCATACACTCCAAAGAGTGTTGATGACCATGGTGTTCAATGCCTCTCACACCTTCACAAGTCATCTCAAGATGATTGTGTGTGATGGGAATCGAGTCTTGGCAACTTAAAATGGTGTAAAAATAAAACAAATTAGAAAGTAAATGACATCAAAAATTTAAAAATATACTAAAAAATAAAATTACCTTCAACAACTCCAAGTTGGAGAAGGTCTTGAAGATGGCTTGTGACATATGATTTGTCACAAACATTTGAATCACCTTGGCTTCCATGTAGATTTCTTTGACCCACTCAATCTCTATGCCAATATTTTGCAATATCAGGTTGAGAGAGTGGATGATACACGGTGTTCAAAAAATATGCCCATATGTACACTATTCAACTAGTCGCCCTACAATTTTTAGCATTATCCATTATGACTTGGACAATGTTTTCAAGGCCTGGCATCTCGATGGATTGTATGAGGATATTGGCAATGAAGGTTGCATCCTTCACTTGCCTCTCACAATCATCTGCCTTCAAAAATACGACCCTTTGGGGGACACTACAATGGCATTAATTAGTGGTCTATTTTTGCAATCCTTCCATCCATCAGAGATGATGGACACCCCTGTTTCGGGCCATGTATCCTTGATTACTCTCAATGATGCCTCTATGGAAGCTTATTCCTTGGCCAATAAGGTGGTACACACCTTTTCATACCTAGGACTAATGTAATCAGTAGGTGCATTGGCAATTGTTGTCACTATATACCACCAATATGGTGATTTGCCAAGGTTGAAAGGGAGCCCACTACTATAAATGCAATGAGCAACGCTCTCATCTGCAACCTCCCTTGCTTCATCCTTGAAGGCCTTTTCCAATGGGCCTTTTTTGTGAGAAAGAAAGGGGATATTCTCTTCTCAAGAAGACAATCATGGCATGAAAGGATGTGGTCCAGCCGGTCGTGTAAAGCTAGTAGAAGATTTCTGCAATTCTTTCTTGGAAAGAGGATGTACTCTTTGTTTTGATCTGTTACTTACAATGTCGGCATCCTCTTTTTCTTTGATATATCCCATTAATTGTTCCTTTGGTAGCCCTTTTTTATTTAGCCTTAGACAAACTCTTATTCCTAAGCCGGTCATAGCACATAGGTGAGCTTTCACTTAACTATACAAGCTCTTATATTCATTCTCACATTGGCTACAATGCAAACGAAACCCCCCACCTCCAGGAAGTTGCTCAATCATAGTTGTACATCACCAAAGAGGTGACACTACATCAAATTTAAACGAGCTCTCTACATGTGGGGCAACTAAACTAGAACTACTAGCGATTCTGTATGAATAACAAAACAAAAAACAACATTACAAATTTATAACCCTACATTAACTTAAGAAAAACAAAAAATGACATTATAATCCCTATATTACATAAAGAAGGTTAAAAAGACTAAGTTACCGGGTTCTTCACTTTTGGGGGCGGGTACCGGACCGGACGGGAGCGGGAGCGGGAGCGGCGACGGGAGCGGACAGGGAGCGCCTCGCCCGCCCCGGGTTCTCTGTGGGTTCGCGATACCGTGAACCCACAGAGAGCCCGGGGCGGGCGGGGCGCTCCCTGTCTACTCCCGTCCGCTCCCGTCTGCTCCCGCGACCAAAAAACACACTTTTTTAGTGTTAAAAAACAAAAAAAACATTTTTATAACTCATTTAACAATGAAAAAAATCAAAAAACGAAACCCTAAAAGCGTCCATATGACAAAAACGCCCTCATTCACTTCTTATTTTTGCAACAACTCCATTTCACAAGAGTTTTTCATATTTTGTTCATTTTTGCATTGTGAAGGGAATCGATTGCAAAGCACCAAGGAAGGATTGTAGCTTGCACAAAGGTCATCTATTGATCTAAGGTAAGTAGTTTAACCTATTCTTTCTAGTTTTTGTTGAATTTTTTCAAGTTTTTTATGGATTTTTAATTTTTTTCAAAAAATTTCAATCAAGTTCTAACATTTTTTAAACCTATTTTATTGTTTCTCTTGAATGTTTAGGTGTTTTATTAGTGTGTAGGGTTGGAATTTTTTTATTATATTTTAATATTTTATTATTTTAATTTAAATTTTGTAATTTCTTAAGCAGCAATCCATTTGAAAGTGAAATGGCTACGCCTACTAGTTCAAGTTCGGTGGGTCTTGAGAAGAGTAAACAATTTAAATATGATCAAGGATCTCCTCTTTGGAGACATGTCAACATGATTGAACACTAGCAGGAGGTGGGGCTTTTGTTTGGGTTTGTAATGAGTGCAAGGTCACATTTAAGAGCTCATATACTCGATTGAAAGCTCACTTATGTGCCATAAGTGGAAAAGGAATAAAAATATGTGAAGGGCCAAACAAGAAGGGGTTGCCAAAAGCACAAATTATGGCATACATTAAAGAACAAGAAGAAGCTGATGAAAAGAGTGCAAGAGCAAAATCAAGAGCTCATCCTTTAACAAAAAAAACATCAATGAATCCACCTACAGAAGCTCCTTCTTCCAGGGCACAACATCCTTTCTTGGACTTGGAGGCAATCCAAGATGATGAACCCTCTTCTTCTTCCCGCAAAAGAGGTCCATTGGCAAAGGCATTTCAAAATGAAACGAGAGATATTACAAATGAAAAAATTGCACGTTGCATTTATGCCAATGGTCTTCCTTTCAACTTGGTGAGATCACCATATTGGCAGGAAATGGTGGCAGCAATTAGTAATGCACCTTCTGATTACACAGGTCCTGGTTATGAAAAGGTACGAACCACCTTATTGGCAAAAGAAAAAAATTATGTAGAGAAATCACTAAAACCAATTAGAGATTCATGGATTGAAACAGGAGTATCCATTGTTTTTGATGGATGGAAAGATTGCAAAAACCGACCTTTAATAAATGTTATTGTTGTGTCCCCCAAAGGGGCAATGTTTTTGAAGTTGGTTGATTGTGAAGGGGAAATCAAGGATGCACAATTTATTTCCAAAATCCTCATTGAGTCCATAGAGATGGTGGGTGTTGATAATGTTGTCCAAGTCATTACAGACAATGCAAAAAATTGTAGGGCAGCAGGTGCTTTGGTTGAGGAAAGATACTCACATATTTTGGACACCATGTACCGTACACTCCCTTAACTTGGTGATGCAAGCAATTGGCACTCAAGTAGATTGGGTGAAAAATACATACAATGAGGGTGAGGAGATTCAAATGTTTGTGACAAACCATCATATGTCACAAGGCATCTTCAGGGCTTTCTCGCATTTGGAGTTGTTGAAGGTAAATTTAGTTTATTTTAATTTTAATTTATGCCATATTTTTATTTACTTGCATGATTCATTGATTTAGATTTTAATTTTTAATATGTTATTAACTTGTTTTTTTACATAAAATTAGGTTGCTGAGACCCGATTTGCATCACACACAATCGTTTTGAGACAACTTGTGAAGGTGAAAGAGGCATTAGGCTCCATGGTCACTAGCCACCAATGGAGTATATGGAAGACAACTAATTCAGAGAGGGCTCAAAAGGTGAAGTCATTGATCCTAGCTGATGAGTTCTGGGAACGTGTGCAATATGTTTTGAGTTTCACGGAGCCTATCATGAGTATGCTTAGGTTTGCTGATACAGATCAGCCATGTTTGGGGGAAATCTATGATGGCATTAACTCCATGGTAGAAAAAATAAAGAGCATAATAACAGAAAAGGACAATGACCCTAACGAAACATTTTTCCTAAGTGTCAAACAAATCATTGATGACCGTTGGGACAAGATGAACACACCCTTGCACCTCCTTGCATATGCCTTGTCTCCCAAATATTATAGTACTGAGATACTTGCTTTGCCGGGGAGAACCTCACCATATAGAGATAGAGAAGTTGCTTCCAGCTGCATGAAAGCATTTCGAAGAATCTACTCCAATCCAGAAATGGTGAATGGTGTTAGGAAAGAGTTTGGTAGGTTCATACAAGGACGAGAGCATAGTTTGTTTGCTATTGGAGACATGTACAAGGAAGATGCCCATACATGGTGGTACCTCCATGGGCAAGATTATGTTTTGCTTCAGCCTCTTGCAGTCAAAATTCTATCACAAGTAAGCATATTTTATTTTAACATTCTTAGTACTTACCATTTTTTGCATTTTAAAGTTGTATTGACTAGAGCTCTAATTTGGAATTTGAATAGGTTGCAAGTTCTTCAGCTAAACGGAATTGGAGTACATACTCCTATATCCACTCAGTGAAGCGTAATCGATTGGCTGCTAAAAAAACAGAAGACTTGGTCTAGGTCCACTCCAACTTGCGTCTTCTATCACATAAGCAAGTTGAGTACAAGGACGGGGCAGAATTGGGATATAGCCCCTGAGTGTGCCAACTTGGATGCATCTATTACAGAGCTTGCTACAATCACTGTAGATGATGAGGAGAATTTTCTACATGATGTACATAGTGGGAGTGGCACTCCATATGTTTGTGTTTCAAACGATTTGCAACCAACCGATGATGATGACTTAGATCTAGATCCTTTTGATGAAGATTGAAGAGCGAAAGATTGATTTTTGGATCTTGATTATAGACTTATAGTATTTTACTATTTTGAAATTTCAAATTTTGTAATACAGTACTGACTACTGAGTATTTGTAATGATTTTCATTGTTCATTGGTCATCTAAATTATCAATCAAGATTCAAATGTATTATGTATGTTCAATTCTGTATATTTTTTAATTTTTTTGGTATATACAGTTATACTATATAAATATATATATATATAGTACAGCCATACCCACAGAAAAAAAATTTCGCCGTACCGGCATACCAGAACCCTGCTCCCGAACCCATTCCCGTACCAGAACCGGCAACTTAGTAAAAAAAACTATTCAAAACAATTCTAAGAAAACAAAATGAGAAAAAAACTTAAAAATCTTGAAAATATTACAATATTCACTCACCTTTGATAGATAAATCTTCTTCGTGCAACTCTCTCTCTTTTAGGCATAGGTCTTTATCTTCGATAGCTTTCACCTTTGAAGAAAAATGCAGCAACCTTTGAAACCAAAAATGGCAACTTGTAGGCAAAAAACTGTTCTACTCGCTTCTCTTTGTGAAATGAGACAAAAAAAGTGAACAACCCTCATTGTAAGGTGAAATTAGGGTAGCAAGGAACATTTTGTTTTAAAAAATGTGTTATTTTGCTTTTTTAAAGGGGTGGCCTATGGGTTTACCCAAGGTCTGCCTCGAGCACCCTGTGGAGGTCTTTATCTCTTGTAACCTTCACCTTTGAAAATCAATAATGGTAGCTTGGAAGGAAAAAATTGTTTTACTCACTTCTCTTTGTGAAATGAGACAAAAGAAGTGAACAACCCTCATTTTAGGGCGAAATTAGGGTAGCAAGGCACTTTTTATTTATTTATTTATTTTTTCTTTTTTGCTTTTTTTGAAGGGACAGCCTATGGGCCCACCCCTCGAACCCCAGGGCATCCTAGGCTCGAATCGAGACTAGACGAGTGGGGGTTTTTGAAGAACCCAATAACATAGCATATATATATATATGTTGAATGTTTTTATTATATTCCTACATCAAATAAGACTTTCTGTTGGACTTGTTTCAAATATAAGCTATAACAAGTCATCTAGTTGTGCAATTTAAACATGCTTGTAGAACATGGCTCAAATATAATCATGAAATATTAGCTGTAATTTAGAATAAATTTTCACATGCACACATTAAGCCTAGAGAAGAGGCCTATTGTTGGTCTCGGGATATATTCTTTCGTTTTTCTTATGTGAAAGATTGTCAACCTTAGCAGGTTTCACTTCACTTGCTTACATGGTTCAAGAATTATGGTCTAAGGAAGGCGTTGTCAAAGCACCATAAAAGTACACATTATTCAAAAGAAATGCACAAATCGCCTATGTTTGGGTGAAATTTATAATGGCATGGACTCCATGGTTGAAAAAATAATGACCATCATAGAAGCCAAGGAGCATAACCCAATAGAAGCATTTTTCAAAAGAGTGCAAAGGATTATTGTTGACCGTTGGAACAAGATGACCATGCCTTTGCATCTCCTCGCATTTGCTTTGTCCCCAAAGTATTATAGCAAAGAGATATTTTCCTTGCCTAGGAGGGTGGCACCATATAGGGATGAAGAGGTTGTTGCTGGCTACAAGACTGCATTCAGAAGATTTTTTCCAAATGTAGATATACAAAGTGTTGTCTTGAGTGAGTTTGGCCACTTCATATTTTCATAGAATCATGGTGTTTGCACTCTTCGAGACAAGTACAAAAAAGATGCTCATGAATGGTGGTACATACATGGCCAAGGCTCTATTTACTTGCAACCTCTTGCAATAAAAATTCTCTCTCAAGTATGCATCTTTTTATTTTTTAATTTTCTTGTTTTCATTTGTTGCTATTATTCTATATATTATAATTTTATAATTTATAATTTATGTTTTGTAATTGTAAAACTAAATGTTGTATGGAAATTCAATAGGTTGCAAATTCTTCTTCAGCTGAGTGGTTTTGGAGTACATACTCCATCCACTCAGTTAAGTGCAACCGATTGGGTGCATAAAAGCTAAGGATTTGGTCTTTGTGCACTATAACCTTTGTCTCTTGTCACATAAGACACCTGAATACAATGAGGTAATGACAAAGAATTGGGACCAAACTCCTAAGTGTGCCAACTTAAATGCTACAGTTGCACAACTTGCTGAAGTTTCTATAGATTAGACAACTTCTGCACGTGACACGACTAGTGGGAGTGCCATTGCAGCTGGTTGTGGTTCAAACGAAATTGAACCAAATGTTGACATTGATGCTCTAGATGAAGAGCAATATGAAGAATATTGAATATTGATAATGATTGTAATTTTGAATTTTCATTGTGTATTGACATTTGACAAATCACTGAATTATGAATTTATGAGTATTTTCATTTTTGCAAGTTATGAGGTATTTAAATATTTTGTTTATTGGCAATTATGAGTATCAATGTTTTTATATTTTATAATTTTAAATTTTTTAATACATATATATCCGAACCCGTAACCAAGGAATTTTTTTTGATGTACATCTGTACCCGTACCCGTACCCGTACCAGGACCGACAACTTAGGTCAAAGTAAAAAAATTGACACTAATTGTACTCCAATTGAAATCCAGATGAGTGAGAATGGGCCTTTTGAAGTTCGAGTGTCAAATCAAATTGCAAATCCCCATAGACAACAACCCTCGAGCAGATGACTCATCATGATGCCATGTTGTTGTCAATAGGTGACTAAGCAAATATGTTGACTTGGCATAAATGGTTGAATGCCATATCAATGTATGAATGATTAACTAGGTGTTGATGTGGTAGATGATATGGCTCTATTAATGTGTTAGCAATGATGTGTCATTGTTAATGTGGCATCATTTGCATGGCATTGCTGATTTGTAGGTTGTACAAAGGCATGGTAGATTATGTAGGTGGGCAATGTGATAGAAGCTACCAATGGCAGAAGATTCTATCAACAAGATTATTCCGACCAACTGAATATTTAGCTAAATATTCTCTATATGTCTTGCAACCTATAGAAAATTGATCAATTTGCCTATTGTATGGAGTTGGACAATAATATTGCACAATATAGTTATAAAAAAAAGGATGTGTTGTCAAAGTTGTTGGATTTCAATGATTTTATAGGTGTTTTAGAGGTAAATGACCTCTTTAAATACAATGGTGAGCTCAAAATTGCTCCATGGTGCTTTTAGACAAAGTTACTTGCAAAAGTTACAAATCTCAAGCAACTTACAACCCTTGTTAGCTTGGTCGTTTGATGTTCGATTTGGATGAAACAAAAGACAAAATTGAGTTTCTTAGGTATTCTAGATACAATAGTGTAGTTTGTTTCTTGCTTGGAGTCTTCTTGCAAAAGTTGGTTTCGAGAATGCCTAACAACTTGGTTTAAAGAATGTTTAACAACTATTTCACAAACGCCCCCAAAAAATATGTTTTACACATGTGGAAGAGTAAGTCTAATATGACCTCTACTTTGATACCATGTAAGATTTATGGCAAGTGATGAAATAAATCTAAGGAACACAATGGATTCAGAACATAACTATCTAGTTCATAAATAAAGAATTATATCCATGAAAATGAACAAAGTAGAATCCTATTCATCAACAATATACAAACTGAGCATCTTGTGTTTTTGTGTGATCGGTCCTTTCATAAAAAGTAATTATGTTGCATTTTATAGAAAGTACAAGAGGAGATGAGACAATTCAATCTTTGGAAATAACAAGATTATCTCAAAACAATCTTATGAAAATTAAGAAATAAAACAAGATTTTGCCAAAACCTATCTAGGAGAAATAAAAAAAATGAAGCAAACTTTAATCCTCATTATTATGGAAACATATAAATAATAATTATGAAAAATCTTCATACACCACTATGACGAAATTGGTGTTATGATACTTCTTGGAAATAAATGTAAAAATCAGTAAAATAGCAGACCACTTCAAGGGGTTGACCTCCAATAATCAGAAAATAATATGTGAATTCAATATTAGAAGATATGATGGTTTAGGAGAGTCTCTCGTCCTTATTTATATGCATAACTGTGTAGGGACACACCCCTTCATCCTAACTAAGTCATCTTAAGGAATAACTAAGACTAATAAATGAAACTATTAAGGTTAAGCTTGCCACAAGTGCTTCTCCTTATTATAATTAGGAATATAGCATCCTAGGATCATAACATTCCCATCTCCTTCAGAAAAGCATTGCTCTCAATGCTTAGCAACTCTAGAATCTTTTCTATGAATTGTTAATCATTCCATGTTTTACTATAGATGAAAATGTCATCGAATACCAACACCAATTTTCAAAGAAATGGGTGGAACACTGAATTTATGAGGCTTTGAAAAGTTGATTGGTTATTAGTGACACCAAATGACATAAATAATAATTCATAATGACCCTCATGTGTTCTCAATGTAGTCTTATTTATATCCTCTTCCTTTAGTTGAATTTGATGATAATCTAAATGTAAATCTAACTTAGTAAAGAAAACTACATTATTAGATTCATCTACCAATTTATCAATACCAGGAATATGAAACTTATCTTTAAGAGTGAGCTTGTTGAGCTCCCTGTAATGTGGGCACATTCTCCATGACTCATCCTTCTTGTTAACCATAATTATTGAGGATGAATAGGCACTTTTGTTGGGATGAACAATACTTCTTGGTATTAATTCAATGGCATGATTATGGTCTTTGGCTGTGGGTAGACCTTCAGGTTCTTGAAATTCATGTTGATAGTGTTGAATGATCTCATGAATCTTTGGTTGGCCTTGAGTTTTCACATCTTGTGCTTCTACAAAATGTAGTTGTGCCCTTACGCTATAAGAACCTTTCTTAAGTAATTTTCCCATCCTATGGGAGCTAATAATTTGACTTGGCAGTGATTGTATCCCTATAAGTTTATACTTTTTCCCTAAAAGCCATGGATAAGTCTTGAAAATTGAAAGTCACTATTCCTAACTATTTAAGCCATTGTATGCCCAAAACTACATCTGCTCCTCCAATTGGGATAGAGAACATTTTTGAATCTATTTGATAATTTCCCATTAAGAGTTTTATATGATGACATTTACCACCACAAGAGAGTTGTTTTCCATCAACTATCATGACCTAGAAATTAGATATTGGATACACAAAACAATTGAGCTCATTAGCTAATCTTCTATCAATAAAGTTGTGTATATTACCTATATCAACCAACACTGCCACCTTTTGGTTTTTGATATAACCAATTGCTTTGAGTGTTTGTAGTGTACTTGTGCCATTGAATCCATGCAGGGAGATAGTAGTGCTTTCTTCTTCCTTGGAATTCTCATGCTCATGTTTCACATTTGTTTCTTTTGTAGCTATTTCTCCCTCTTTTTCAACCTCATTCTTAATAACCATTAGTATTTTATCACTATTAGCACACTTATGACCTCTAGACCATTTGCTATCACAATTCCAGCATAGGTCTTTTTCTCTTTTATTTTCCTCTTGTTAAATAGAGTGCTCACTAATTTTTCTTAGGTTAAAGAAGTTGTCCTCATTTCTATCAATAGGATTAGTCGCAGTTTTGTCTTTCAATCCTATGGTTTGACCTTGTGTGGAACTTTTGGTGGTGGAGTTGCGTTTCTCAATCTGCAATGTTTGTTCCATAGTTTTCCTAACTATGCAAGATTCCAACAAACAAACTTTATACTTAATTTGGTTATTAAGTCCATTGATGTAGAGTTGTAGTCTTTGATAAGGTGTCACCTCGTGAGATCGAATTGCTAATCTCATATGCTTCACATTATATTCGGCTATAGACCTTAATTGTTTAAAGAATTTTAATTGGGTAATACAATTTCCATTCCATGGTTGTTCATAGAGGGTTGCTAAGTCATTACTAAACTATTTCCAACTAAACATTTGCCCTTGCTTGTCACTCATCCTCCATTGGTACCATCAAGATAAGGTTTTGATTCTAAATGTCGTGAGGCTACGCCAACCATTGCATTGTTTGGTATATTATGAAGCTTGAAGTATTGTTCCATGAGACTTATCCATGAAGTTACATCAGTACCATCAAACTTAGGGACATTTATTTTGGGTAGGTCTAATTTTGAACATTGAAAAGGTTGTTTTATCCATTGATTTTGTCTATTAGGGTTGTACCTGCCTAGGTGGTTTTGACGAGGCTTTAATTCCTATAATAGATCTTGTTTAAATCTATCTAAATCTTTATTTAAAGATGATGCAAATGGGTCAAACAAACTATCCTTAATAATTTGTACCATTGTTTCACATCCCAGAGGAATTTTACTCTCAATTTTAGGTGGTGGAGAATAAAGGTCATTGGATTCAATTTTTGTAGAAAAGTATTTGAATCCAAAATATGACATGGCTTTTGATGTGTGTATTTTAAACTCTAGGTTTTCAATATCTTTCCAAAAGTGTAAAAAAATTAAAAAATTCTCAAAATTGTGGACTGTAGAGTAGAATAATAAAATATTTTGACCTAACTTTGACCACTAAATTATGGAGTGTATTTCATCTCTAATAATAAATTACAAAGAACTGACCCAACCTAATTTTTCATAAGATTTCCAAAAATGTAAACCTATTTGTAAAATTCTGAAATTTGTGGCCTACAGAGCCAATTAATGGAAAAAAATAAAATTAAAATAACTTGTGAAAAATGTATCCCAAAATGCTGAGTTTTTACTTGAACCTTTATTTATTATATATTTCAAAACCTAGAAAAATCAGGTCCATTTTTGCAATGGTTTGAAAGTTATAGCGGAAACAAAAATCTTGGCCCAAATTGTAGCTTTTGATACCACTTGTTATGATATTTCTTGGAAATAAATGTAAAAGTCAGTAAAATAGCAAACGACTTTGAGGGGGTGACCTCCAATAATCAAAAAATAATATGTGAATTCAATATTAGAAGATATGATGGTTTGGGAGAGTCTCTCTTCCTTATTTATATGCATAACTATGTAGGGACACCCGTTCATCCTAACTAAGTCATCTTAAGGAGTAACTAAGACTAATAAATGAAACTATTAAGGTTAAGCATGCCACGAGTGCTTGTCCTTATTATAATTAGGAATATAGCATACTGGGATCATAACAATTGGTCAATAATATTCATCCATACATCAAGTTAAAATAAGAAATAGAAGAACACCAAGTATCAAGGGCTAAAAATGATTGAATTACACTAAATCAATGAAAATGCATAACTAGAGAATGTGAACCCAAAATGAGTAAATCCTAGACAAAGTGGACAAGATAAAACCATATAATCTATGTAAAGATAATCGTGGGAAAAGGAGGTCTCTTAATGAACATGAAAAGGGGAACTTGATTTGTCACCAATTTTAGAGATGAGCCACAATTCTTAACTATGTGCGTATTAAAATGTTCACCATAGCCATTTTGTGAACTCTTGAGGTTATATATTAGACTGGTTGGTATTTTGAGACACAACAAATAATAGTATTTTGCACAATTTTATGAATGTTGTTGGTGGTTCGGATACCCTTTCTTCTTCTATCAATCTGAGTATGGTATCCCATGGGAATGATCATAATTACCACATGCTGAAAATTTCTACAATGGTGGGACTGTAGTGCTAGGAAGTAACCCTTTGATGATTACTATTTGGTCCATGTCTTAGTGGTCCTAAGAGTATATTGTAAAGCTTAACATTGAAAAGTAATATCCTCCCAAAGGTAAGGGGCAACGCACTTCTGAAGGTTAACAAAAGTGGTTAAGGGGCCTTTTGAATCCTTGCACATACCATGACATCTCCTATAGATCTCATGGTGGAAAGTATCTTTGACTCATGTCCTATCTTGATAGATATAATACTATTATTCCTTGGAGGAAGCTGATGAAATTATGTTGTTATAAGTCATGAATTTTATAGACATTGCAATTATGTATCATGTTCATACTACATATTTCTTTATAAGCCATACTATGAAGTTTCCAAGATGATGTATTAGTTTGGTAGTTATTTTGAGACAAAATGGATAATGGTATCCCATGTGATTTTATGAATGTTGTTGGAGGCTTGGATACCCTTGCTCCCTATGACAATTTAGGCAGTAGCCAATAGGAATGATCATAAGCACTCTATGTGCAAATTAGGGGTGAATTTAAAATGATAATGCAATTTTTCAAAAACAACATATGTTGGGTCAAATTTAAAGATGAGATCATTTGCTTCAAGAAACTAAGATTGGATTAGAAGTGTGCAATATCTTAAAACAATAGGGAAACAAGCCTCTTGTAATGATATTTTTCACTTATAAGGACCCTTGATGTTGAAGCATATTCAAATTGATTACACAATTATGTGTTGATTGTCCAACACTCAATAGTAGGAATAAAACAATAGTTGTGTTACCTGTTGTATACACACATGTTGGATACCTTTAAATGTTTCTCAATCTCTATATTGGCAAGATATGGCTTCAGTAATCAATGAAGTTTCTAAAAATGTACAATAGAGGTATCCTTATTTATAGACTGTAGGAATATTACAATCAAGATGCCATAGACAAATTTGATATTGAGAGTTCATTATATAGAAATTGGGAAGTCTCGACTGAATTGAAAAAAATTAGTAGCCTAGAAAATTGGATTCTGATCAGATTTGAATGAAATTTGTTTAGATTTGGTAACTATGGTTTTTGAATAATTAATTCCAAAAGTTTGAAATGCCACTTCCCTTGGTGACCTTTGGTAGAGTTTAAAAAAGAAATATCAAACTTTTGAAAAAGTTAGTCCTATATTTGAAAAGTCTATTGTTTTCCATAAAGTTGGCTGAGGGTAGGTGACTATCAAAGCATCTGCTTATGATGAAAAGACCTAAGAGATAAAAGCTCTTTGTTGTCAACAAGCTAGTAGATGAAGATGATATGGTTGCTTGATTCATCAATAATTTGCCAATATTGTTTTTTTGTTTGGTGGAGTCTTTGCATATGTTGGCAAAGAGTCAGACTCTAACCTTTTAAAAAGTTAGTTCAAATTTGTTGCAGAAAGAATGGAGACAAATGCAAATGGTTGAGTTTTGTTCTAGACAATTTGAGAGTGCACTTGCTGCACAATATAAGGCCAAAGCAAAAAAAACAATTTTTGATTCAGAATCCAAACAGAGTCAACTTTCATTATTATCATAAGTTTGGGCATATCAAGAAAGAGTGTTGGAAATGAGAATATGATCTATCCCATTAGATGTTGAAAGCTTAGGCTTAGGTGGCAGTTGAGGTGGAGCAAGACTTTGGAGAAGAAGATTATGCTTTTGTGGATTCTTTCTGAGATAATTGTGGGGCAACTAGTTGTTGGCTCTTTGGTTTAGGAACATCTCAACAGTTCATTTGTTACAAAGACTAGTATGTCAAGTTTACAATTGATTCTAGTTTTACATTACCATTTTTTTGGGTGATGGTAGAACACTTGCAATAGAAGGGATATGGGTGTTCTGATTTTTCTTAGGGATGCAATAAAATTAAGTGAGGGATGTTAGGTTTGTTCCAAATATGAGTGAAAATCTATTGTCTATTTCTCAGCTAATAGAAAATCCTAACATTGTTGTGAATGTTTGTGAAACAAAGTGTATTGTAACTGACACCAAGAAAGACAAAATGGTTGCCCTAGGCATTGGGGAAAGTAGCTCAAATGCTTGAAAAAACATATTCACAAAATGATGTAAAAAGAGTTGTTTTTTGATGGACAAACTTATTGCAACATGGCCGAGTTTTTCTTTGCATTTTGTGAGTTATACTGTGACTAACTTGCGAGTACTCCTGAGTTTTGTGAGTTTTAGGGGAATTTTTCAACTAGGGTTAATACCTTAGAGTTTTAGGATAGAATTAAACTATTTTAGCTTTTAGGATTGGATTTAGGTAATTTAAGTTCTAGGTTTATACTTAAGAGATATTCAAATCAACAAATCTCCAATTCCTTAACCAATCTAACACAATTTTGCAACTAAAAATGACAATCATGTTCATAGAATCAACATCCAAAATTGATGTTCAGTCATTGTTAATGGTGCCTCTGTTTGGGGTGGCTGTAAATCTCCTACGGCTCAAGCCACTCAAGGTATCTGCTCTTGTTCTATGATAGTGGAAGTGATGGGCAAGAGATGGGTACTTCAAATCCCTAATGCCCCTACGGACAGATCTTTGTCCAAACTGAAACACACTTAAATCGGTAAATTTCCAGGTTCAAGGCCTAATGTTGATAATTTTAGACACTGGGCTAAGAGGAAGTGGTTTTTTCAAGGCATTGTGGCGATCTCGATGCTTTCGATGGGCATCTTTCTAATTGATTTTTCCCTCCACGAAGATTGTGTTCGTACTCTTGAAGAGGGGTCGTGTTTTTTGGGCAATTCTGGCCTATTCCTTAAGAGGTGGAATATGGGTTTCAATCATGAGAAAGAAACCATCAAGACTGTTTAGGTTTGGGTGAGACATCCTAGGCTACTGCTGGAATACTAGGATGAAGAGATTTGGGAAGGCATTGTCAATGCCCTTGGCCAACTCATTGTTGTGGACAATGTGACCAAAAGTAGAAAATGACTTCTATACACGAGGTTCTACGTTAATGTGGAGGTTAATAAGATGCTCCCTTCTTCGATCACCTTATCCTTTAAACTGGGCAACAGGGTGTAGCAAATCAAATATGAGGAGTCCATGGCTTTCTGCAACCATTGCCTCATGCCTAGCCATGCTTCTCATGGGTGTAGGGATGCCAAAGATAAACAACTTCACACAGAGGACTGATTTGTTCCCTCGGCATCAGATTTGGTTCCTATTGGTGGTGAGGTCAATGGATCTCTTGCAAACAAGACTAATGCTGATAATGTTGGCCTTAATCACAATTTCTTTGGGGAAAGAAGCTTGTAGGAGCTTGGAAAGGTGAAGTTGGCTAGTGGGGAAAACATTGTTGGGGCCTCTTCCCCCAACCCATCTAGCAGAAGGCAATGCCCGAAAACTTCCAACAAGGAAAATAGGAGGGAGACTCAGTGTTTGGTGCAGGTCTCTTCTCTCCTCTCAAACTCACATTTGGCTTCTAAATATGGAATTAAAGCTAAGCCCAAAGCTATTGTTCAGTGCTCCTTGATGAAGTTCAGATTCAAGCCGCCTTGAGCGGCAGCCTTGTTTTCTATTTTTGGGCTTTTGCCTAGTTTTGATTTGTTGTCTTGGCTGGTTGGGTGATGCTGGTTTGTGGCTGTTTTGTTAATGCCTTGCTGTTCGCTTCTTCTTGTTTCTCCTAGCCATTTAATTGGCTTGTTTGTTCTGTTGTGGTCTGGCATTGTACAAGGGTGGGGCCCTTGCAAAACCCCTTATTCCGGTTCATAGCTCAGGTTAAAAGTGTTCACTAATATCAAAAACATCCAAAATTGACACTCAAAACTAACACAAAAGTAACACTTAATGATTCAGCAAATAATGACAACATAGTAACCTAACCAAAGATCAAGTCATACTAACTTAATGAACACAAAACTTTTAAAACGACGGCATTGGGTTTATATTCTAGATTTTCTTTTTGTGTTGCAATGAAATGAGACCTCTTTCCTCCATGCTAGCACTTTTTTGGCCATAATATTTAGCATACCTTGCAAAACAAGGTGTTATACCCATACAAAATTTTTTGTCATGTGCCAAACTTCAAACTAAATTTTTGTTTTTCCGTCAAAACTAGAAATTATGTTTCCAACTTTGTCTTGTTCATGTATGTCATTTCTATCATCTTTTGTTCATATCTTTGCAGGATCAAAGCAAAAGCTTTAAAATGTGCCCATCATGGTGAAGAAAGAAGTTTCAAGTGACAAAGGGAAGTGGCTAGAATCACTAAGACATGAAATTTCAAGTTCGAAATCTACCAGCACCATTCAAAGGTGTGTCCTGATGAAGACATATGACATCTTCAAATAAAATGTGTCAACCAATTGTTTAGAGGACCCCATACCAATTATAGGAGTAGACATGTTTTTGGAGTAAAAAATGTGCAAGTCATGAAGAAAGGGTGTACGGACAATAGAAAGTGAACACTTTTTGAAGGTTAAATCATGCAATGCACATGCCATAAGGAAGTGGGACAAATTTTGTTTGTCAAAACTGCAACAGTAGTATTAGGCGCTTACCTAATACAAGGGATACATGATGTCCAAATCAAAATTTGCAAGCTTGTTGTTTGGCATGCACCACACAGGAAATGAAAACTTTTTGAAGTTAAAATCTACAAGCTATTTATCCAGTGCACCCTAGTATAAAGAGAGAATAGAAGCTTAAAGTTGTAAAATTTGTGCCATAGTTCATTGGTGTGCGTAAGGCAATAGAGAAGCAGGCTTTGAATTGAAAAAGTTGCATGGCACTATGAAGGCATGTGCATCAGTATATAGGAACAATTTTTCAAGAACACAAACTACTTGTACAGGTTAAAAAGTGTGTGCCCTATAATGTGTCTGCAAACCTTTCAAAAGTTTTCAAAAAATGTGTAATCCTTTAGCCAGATGCACACCAATATGTGTAGAAACATATTTTTAGAATTAAAGTTTATAGGATGGTGTTTGGGTATGGGACAGTCAATGGTTAATGAAGGTTGTTTCATGAAAATGTTGCATGAGCGTGTGGAGGCACACACACACTGCTAAAGGATAACAGACATGCCAAGTTTTTGAACTAAAATCTGCACTAACAATCGAGTACATGCCTGTTATTAAGTTTTAAAAATAAAGGGGCACCTGTATATAGAGGAACGCTCCATACAAAACAGATTCAAATTTTGATTTCGTAACAAAGTATGATCAGCTATTTGTAGATGGCCGATCAATTTAAAGAGAAGATTAGTTTTAATTAGAAATACAAAGATCAAAAGACATGAAAAAACATTCTAAATATAGGTGATTGAGGTGCTGAAAATAGCAGAGTATTGCAGGATTTTTAGATCAGTTTTCAGTCAATTACAACAGGGTTTTATATCAGTTTTCATCAAGTTTTGATAGGGGAGCCTGATTCCAAAAGGTTTTCGAGTAATTTACATTGATTTTTATTTTTTAGTGATTGTTTGCCATGATCTTCGTCAAAAGTGGTTGACTGCAAACAATTTCCATAATCTGTCTTCACTTTCAAAAAAGGTTTTGTCTTCAGCAGGGTTTCATCTTTTAGAAACTCAGATTTTCAGATTTGCACAAGTAGGATGCCTAAGGTTGAGACAAATGTTTGTTTGTATTTTTCAAAGTTGCTTAGGGTTTGATTATGACGAAATTTGAATCCATCATTCTTGGGATCTTTAGATTTCCTTTAGGGTTTAGTCTTCATTTTGAGCAGTTATTTAGACATATAATGACATGTATTTTTCAAAGTTGCCTAGGGTTTGATTATGACGAATCCATCATTCTTGCGATCTTTAGATATCCTTTAGGGTTTAGTCTTCATTTTGAGCAGTTATTTAGACATATAATGACATATTATCATAGTGATAGTTTTTAGGTCTTGAAGAGTGCCTAGGGTTTGGAGATCTTTGTCATCAAGCATATCACTATTGATATTTTTTCAGGTTACTAGGGGTTTGCTGAAGAATCAACAAAGACGGAAAGATAATCAAATTCGAGTTGCCAAGATTGGTGAAATGTCAGAGTTTTAGAGGGTTTGCGATGGTCATAATAGAAAAACTTCATTAGAGTCATCAACCAGAACCTACTATCAAGATTCGTTGTTTTTAGCCCGAGCTATTTATAGCCTACACTATTTTTAGCTGTCACCAATTTTTAGGAGATGAGTGTATTCTAAGAAGTCTATTTTTAGTGTCTATTAATAGATCAACTATTTTTAGATGATCTTCTAGAATGTCTATTGTTAGATGATAGATGTCCTTATCAGGAATCTATCTGAAGATTGCTTGAGTTAGGATTTAGTATGTGGGAAAATTGTGTAATAAACTTACTTTACATGCAAGCAATTTATTCTTAGCATAGAAGTGTTAGTTTTCAATTTTTTTCATGCAATGTTTTGTAAAAACTTATAAATAAGTGATTTTGGCACTTAGTTTATTTATCTAGTATCATTCAATAGAATTTACTATGCTTATGTTTCTATTTGAATTATTGTTGAAGTGTTTTGTGTCCTTATGTGTTATTGTGCTTTTACGAGTTTAATATTATTTAACAATTATTGGAAGTGTTTCTTGTAGTGTGTCAAATTATGTGATATCTTTATTAGGATTTGACTGTGTAGGACCCACTCGTTGCTTTCACCTCTATGAGCATCACCTAGATGCAATGAGCGCTGATTGGACCATTCATGCTTATGAGAGATGACTTCTTGTGAAGCACTACCTCCGGAGAAGTCTTGATGATTTCACTCTTGTGAGCATCACCTAAATGCAATGAGTGCTAATTGGACCATTCATGCTCATGACAGATGGTTTCTTGTGAACCACTACTCATGAAATATGGGTCAATGAGATTGACTTGAAAACTATATAGTTAAACTTGCTAAAAACATCAAGTCTCAATGATTTCACCCATGTGAGTTTAAGCTTGATGCAATGAGTGTTAAGTGGACCATTCATGCTCATGAGAGATGGTTTCTTATGAACCACTACCTCTTGAGAAGTTTTGATGTTTTCACCCCTGTGAGCATTAGCTAGATGCAATGAGTATTAAGTGGACCATTCATGCTCATGAAAGATGACTTCTTGTGAACCACTACTCGTGAAATATGGGTCAATTAGATTGACTCAAAAACTACATAGTTAAATCTTGATAATAACATCACACAATTATTGGAAGCTTTGTATTGCAATTATTGTATTTTGAATGCAATTATTGTGTTTAGCTTGTAATGTCTAATTTATTTGTAGATGAAGTGAATTGAAATGCTTTGCTTTTTACTATTAATTGTAAGCTTTGTATTGTAGGTTTCAATGAAGTGGGTTTGGTAGCTTTGTATGTCATTCCCCTCTTTTGATTCATTGAGTCTTTTGTGTTGTTTAAATCAATCTTAGTTTTATGTATACTTGTGTCACTCAATCTTTGCCAATAGTTGAATAGCATAAGCATGGTAGCTGATGTAGGGTTTACTTTTAGTCAAAAGCATGAAAACTTTTTGCCTTAAGTAGAGGTGTCGAATTGCCTTATTCCCTAGTCTGAGAACCAAGAAAATAGATTTTAATTTTAAGTTTTTTTGTATTGCATACTTAAAGATGCACCTTTGGTTTTGTTTTCTATGCTTGAACCACCCTAGAAAACATTGTACATATTGCTCAAATTTGGTTAGTTTTTGATATAGGGAGCTTCCCCTTCTAATTTGAACAGTTCTACCATACACGCTAGAAAGGCACGAATAAAAATGCTTAACACAAAGCGAAGACTAAAAGGAAGTACATTATCATAACTAATAATCATAAATATTAATTTATTTGCATAATCAAATTTAATTGTATCATCGATATTTATCATAATCAAGTACACTCAAATCAAATCGAATCGGAATCAATATATCAGCATAATAAAATTGTTAATCGACAGAGGCATTACATGCCGGCCACCCCCTGCTCCCATCACCCCTACCCCCTGTTGCAAAGACGGTTGCCGTTGCACCAAAAGATCAACCTGTTAATGCTTGATACAACCGCCAAAGTTAATGAATCCATGGGAGGCAGTTAAGCCTTGTCACGAACCCAAGCGCTGCGCTGCACAGCACAAGGAGACCAAGGGCGCACACCTTGCAACAATCCCCCCTAGCACAAGTGAGGGGTTCGAACTCGTGACTCAAGCTCTGATACCAATTGTTGCAAAGACGGTTGTCGTTGCACCAAAAGATCGACCTGTTAATGCCCGATACAACCGTCAGAGTTAATGAATCCATGGGAGACAGTTAAGCCTTGTCACGAACCCAAGTGCTGCGTTGCACAACACAAGGATACCAAGGGCGCACACCTTGCAACACCCCCCACATAAAATAACATCATCTCGATGCTTTGCTACATAAGTGTCCTATTTATAAGTTTAAACAACGTTTAGTTTTTAAATTGTCAAGATAATAAAATTTAGTTTAAATTCTAAAATAAATGTGGAAACAGAGTTTTAAATTAAGCCACATATTCCCATGTGGAACTTTTCTCAGAATATTGATCTAGTGGATCTTGCATTGTTTGGCAGAATGACTATGGAGCTGCACTTGGCACAATTCTAGAACGTTCATAGTTTGTAAAGTTATTATTTCGGGATCATGTATCTGTAAAGCGCTCCAATCAAGTATATGAGTAAAATCTACATGATAAGGTTTTAATAAAGAAACATGAAATACATTGTGCAAGTGGCTTGGGAGAGGTGTAAGTGCCAATTTGTAGGTGACTAGATCGATCTACTCCAAAATTTCAAAAGGTCCCACATTTTGTGGAGCCAACTTCGCCGATTTCCCAAATGTTATGGAGTTCTTTTTGGGTTTTACCTTTAGAAAATCTTTTTCACCAATTTTGAATTGCCTAAAGGTCATTTCTCGTTTGCATAGGTCTTTCGTCCATTTGAAGTTTCTTTCAATCTTTGCCTAATAAGTTTCACTTGTTCTTCCATTTCGTGTAGCGTTTTAGGCCCAACTATTACTTTGTTTTCAAATCGATCCCAACTTAATAGTGTTAGGCATTTTTTTTTGTTGTACAAGGCTCAAAATGGAGCCATACACAGATGTGTGATGTGAATTGTTGTATAATCGATCCCAACTTAATAGTGTTAGGCATATTATTGTTCTACAATGCTCAAAATGGAGCCATGCCCAAAGATGTGCGATGTGAATTGTTGTATGTAAACTCCGTGAAGGTAGATATTCTTAGGGTAGCCATTTGTACTGCTGATCCATACAATACATTCTTAAGAGATCTTCAAAAACTTGATTTACGTGTTTTGTCTACCCGTCCATTTTAGGATGGTAAGCTGAATTGAAATTTAGCTTCAATTCAGCTTGCTTCCCAAAGCAAATCGCTAAGTTGTCCAAAAATGAAATGTCAGATATTATCACTTCAGGAACTCTGTGCAATCTGAAAATCTCTTGCATGAATTGTTTTCACAAGGTAAGAGCATTGCCTATGAAGTTTCCTAGTATAAAGTGGGTAACTTTGTTAAGCTTGTCCACTACAACCAAAATTGTATCATTGTGATACTTGGAATTAAGTAAACCTTGCACAAAGTCCATTGAGGATAAAATTTTCCAACGAGGTGCAGGCGTGCTGCCTTTAACCTTTGGCATTCAAGGCATGTAGATACAAATTCTGCTACACTCTAACTCGTTCTAGGCTAGAAATAGATAGTTTTAAGATCAGCCATCATTTTCTTGACTCTCGGATGCCCAATATGAGTATTGTGCCCTTCCTGCAGAACCGTTTCCCGCAGATTTTCTGCATCCGGAACATAAATTATGTTATTATAACATAATGATCCATCTAAATCTGTGTTATATCCTAACCGTTTACGTGAATCTGAACTTGCATTTAATGCTGCTTTCACTTCTTAATACCATAAATATGATTTTTGCGCTTTCAAAACCTGTTATTTAAATGTAATTTGCAAAGTATATATAGCTGCAATATGCCTTCGTCTACTTAGCACATTAGCAACACAGTTTTCTTTCCTCAATGTGCACTATATCCAAGTCATACTCACTTAAAAATTCAAGCCATCTGCATTGTCTTGCATTTAAATTGGACTATGTAAAAATGTACTTCAGCCCTAAATGGTCTGCTTTAAACTCGGTATAAGGCCCTCCTAACAGGAAATGCCTCCACTTTTGTAGTGTTTGCACTATAGTAGCCAACTCTAGATCATGCGGTGCATGGTGTACTTCACGAATCTTCGGTTTTCTACTCTCATGCTACCACATGGCCTTCCTACACAAGTACAAGTCCTAATCATAGTTTCGGGACTCGCCCGGACTCGGCAAGTCTTGGGTCGAGTCACCCTTGTTGAGTCTAGGGGGCAACATTTTAAAGGAGAAAAAAACATAAAATTTAAGTTGAAACTTTTTTTTTTTACTTATATTTCCTCTACATTCCTAAAAGCAACTTTATTTCATTTTGTTGGCAAAATAGGAGAAAAGAGAGTTGTGAGGAAAAATAAGAGTGCATTGTAGGGCAACCAGCAAGGAGGTAGACCCAGAATCTGAGTGGATCACTGAGGCTACGGATTCTGTCTTTAGTGACGAGGACCTTGATTGGGTTAACCAGGCAGATAGAGAGGCTGAGGCTGTAGCCATGGCAGAGGAGGATAGAGCACGAGCAGACACAGGCACAACTGATGTTGGTGAGGGTGGCATGGAGTCACAGGCAGAGATTATGGTTGCTACATCATCCAGGACCTACCATTTACACATTCGTAGGAAGCCGAAGGATGTAGGCTCCTCTGAGCCATAGACTTCTAGTTATTGTTTTGATATTTCATATTTGTTTGGAACATTTGATGTCATGGATTTCATATTCCTTTGAGTTTTGTATACATTTGACTATATTTATAATATCTAAGTGTGCTATTTCCTTCAGCAGCTCAGCGACAATTTGTATACATTTGACTATATTTATAATATCTAAGTGTGCTATTTCCTTCAGCAGCTCAGCTACAATTTATGTGATCGATGTATACTTGTGTACGTGATCAAATTAGCTTCTATTTGATGATGTTATTGTGTCTTTAAGGTTTATTTAATAAAGGGTGCATGAAACAAGTTTGAAATCCTTAAAAATCTCTAAATTTCTTGGGTTTTTCACTTTGCCAAGTTTGGCTGCTGAGTCTCGAGTCCTGAGTCGAGTCACCCTCGCCTAGTCCGCGCCGAGTCCAAGTCTCGGAACTATGCTTCTAATCCATCAATGGAAGCATTCATGACAGCCATAAATTCTTGATTAAGATCCAGAACCTTAAGAATAGGTGTTGTGATCAGTGTTACAAGAATCGGATTCGTCCAAGACTTGGCAAGCTGATTCTTGACCCGGACTCGGACTCACCACCCAGACTTGCCAAAGACTCGGCAAATTGAAAAACCCATGAAATTTAGATATTTTTAAGGATTTAAAACTTGTTTCATGCACCCTTTAATAAATAAACCTTAAAGACACAATAAACTCATCAAATAGAAGCTACTTTGATCACATACACAAGTATACATCAATCACATAAGTATAAAAGCAAATTTTAGCTGAAGGAAATAACACATTTAGATATATAAATATTGTCAAATGTATACAAAACTCATGGAATATGAAATCCATGGCATCAAAAGTTCAAAACAAAAATCAAAACAAAAACTTATCATGATTTATGGCGTCTATTAAGAACATCATGATTTTTTAAACTCAAATAAATCTGATATATCTAGTGGAGGCTAGCAGTGCAAAGAGACCCATCTTTAGACAGTAGATTTGAACAAAAAGATCAGTAGATATATTTAGCAGTAAGGGTGCCTGATTTAGGGTAGGTTTTCGTTTAAATATAGTTTGAATTGCTTCTTTTTTATAACAGAAGAATGTCAAACAGTAGAATTCAAAACAGCAGATCAGGCTTCAGCAGCAGAACATGAGCAGTAGAATATAAATCAACACATTGTTTTTCTGATTCAGCGGAGAAAATTGACTGTTAGGATGCAGATTTGTCCTTTTTCATCAGACAATTCAATCATTTCAAAGCAGAGACTATTATAGCATTCATTCAAGCAGTCATTTTTGCTTATACAACAGTCATAATCCTGTCATTCACCAGAAAATTCAAAGTGAAATCAATTATAGGACAGTTTGAAGAGAGTTTCTTCAGGGTTTTGGCCTCATATAGCAGGGTTTTTAGTAGAGATCTTGTTACAGCAGTATAAAAGTGCATTCAAAATTCATACATCAAATAGAGCAGATCAGCTAACCCTTTTTATGCAAATACTCATCCATGATTTTCCAAAGGTTTGGGAAACTGACCTTATGCCATGTTAGTGCAAAAAGCTTGAATTTAGAGGAGAGGATAAAAAATGGGAATATAAGGTGGCTTAGAGATTAATGGATAGTGGTCTTGTTCAAGGAGGCTTATTCCCCGTTTCTGCACAAAACCTTGAGTTCATTCTAGTATGTGTCAAGCACTATGATCCAAAAAAGAGAGAGGTTAAATCAGTAGATGGACAAGTTCTTTGCAAGCTTGGCTTGGAGGAGATCAAAATGACAATAAAAAATCAGATTGTTCTCCACTAAATATATTAGAGTATTTGAGTTTAAAAAATCATGATGTTCTTAATAGATATATCAGATTTATTTGAGTTTAAAAAATCATGATGTTCTCCTAGACTCGCCTAGTGTCTGTTGGCTCACGACTGGCTGAGTCCGGACGAGTCTTGTAACTTTGGTTGTGATTAACCTTTCTTTTAAGAGTCGAAGGCTTTATCACACTTTTCATCCCAAACGGACTATTTTCCTTTCTTCTGGAAAGAGGTTATTGGACTAGCTATTCTCCAAAACCCTTCAACGTGCAATAATAGCTAGCTAGACCCATAAAACTCCTAACATCAAAAACATTCTTAGGATTAGGGCTCTCCATGATAGTAATGATTTTTTAAGGATCAATTGAAATTCCATTTTCTAATATTATACGCCATAAAGATTGAACTTTCCTTTCAAAGAAGGTGCATTTAGAGAGATTTCCATACAATTTATGCTCCCTTAACCATTGCAATACTATGCACAATTGTTGTTCATGCTCGATTTCGGACTTAGAATAGATGAGTATGTTATCTATAAATACTAACACGAATTGATTTAAGAAGTCATGAGAAACGCTATTCATTAGGTTCATCAGAGTTGCAAGTGCATTCATTAAGCCAAAAAGCATCATAGTAATTTTGTAATGCCCATAGTGAGTTTTAAAAGCTATTTTTGAAGTATCTTACTTTAATTCACAAATGATGGTACCCTAATCATAAATCAATTTTTGAGAAGACCTTACCTCCTTTCATTTGGTCATACGGGTCATCTATATAGTGATCTTATTAAGCATTCGATAATTGATGCATAAACGTATGGTGTCATTCTCCTTGACAAAAATGATGGGTGCACTAGAGATACAATTGGGTGGATTAAAGGATCTTTTGAGATGGGTTCAATTCCAAGAAAAACCTCTATAGAGAAGTCTAACTTTCGCTTGGGAGGGAGTCTTGGTAGCTTCTTTAGAAATGCATCTACAAATTCTTGCAAAAGGGATATTGTTCAAAGCAATGTCACAGACTCACCAAAATCAGCAAGTCCCAAGACAAGGTGCTTGAAACAGGCCCCAAAGACTCGGGACCCAAGAACTCGGCAAGTTTGGTTAGACCCACTGAGTCTCATTTGAAAAACTTGGCCATGACAATCAAGCAGAAAATTAGAAAAAAAAAGCAAAAAGCAAATAAAAAACACTTAAACCTAAAACACTTGAAATGACCTTTAACACTTCAAAATGATATTCATTTCATTTGCAAGCACAAGCGAAGAGAAAAAAGAGCGTTGACGCTAAAAATACAATCCATTGAAGGAAAAAACAACGGGCCTAATTATTGTTCTATGGCTTCGACACTTACATTTTTTAAAGGGTTTGGAGTGTGGAATCTTGGAGCTTGGTTAAAAGCACAGTTGCATGGACACAGATACGCTATCAGATATGGATATGGCTATTTGTCAAGACTCCTAATATGGATATGGCTAGATACGACATATATATACCTATATATATAAGTAGATAGATAGATAGATATATTAGCAATAAATAATATTAAATAATTTAAATTTAATATAAATAATATATATTTAACAAATATATTATATATTAATAAATTAAACTTACATTAAAAGTTAAATGTATTAAACTTAATAAATAAATAAAAGTTTACAATGTAAAGTAAAACAAAAAAGCCAAAAATTAAAAAAAGTATCACCAATTAATAAAATTTGTCTCTTCCTCCATTGCTTGTTGACACTATATCTCCAACTTTAGAATGAATGTGATTATTTGAGTAAATACAATTGCGTAGAAAGATATATTTCCGATCGTGTGCGTGCTAGTCCAGAGTAGTTCCTTGCAACAAGAAATCAGCATGCCAGGTCATGGAACAGTTGCTTGTGGCAATTTTTAACATTCTAGGGTTAATATTTTTGGGATACAGCACAATTAATATTTTTGGGATACGACATAAATATCATGAGAATGCCGCATCTGCGCATATCCGACACAGGGAAAAAATAGGGTTTTTTTGGTACGGCCGGATACAGTATCCAAGACGTATATGAGCCGTATCCTATGAGTATCCGTATCTGATACGGCGATATGCGTACCAAGGGAGAGGGGGTGGAGTATTTGGTAACTGCGGTTAAAAGTGATAAAATTATAAAAAGTGACATGTGTCATGAAGCTTTGTGTGATCTCAAAGGCCTTAATTTAGGCTTAGTGATAGGGGCTCTACCCCTCAACCTTGCTAGGGGTTGCCACCCCTAGAGCTCCTGCTTTAATTTTAAAAAACAAAAAATAAAAATCATTTTGGGCCATGTTGAATGGAAAAAACAACATTTTTTAATTCTCTCAACTTTTTTCTAATTAAATCCCAAGTAAGTGAATTACATTTATACTTTTGGTTTGCTGAGCTAATCCTGATCCTGAGTAAAGCTTCTATGACTGTAGCAGCATTGCAGACTTGCTTGAGATATGAGTGCATGACCGCACATAGAGCTAGTGATGTTGGGCTGAATTATACAATCTCTACTATACTTCATGACTCTGTGTTGTGATTTTTGTTTTTGATGCCAGGGATGTCATAATCCATGAGTTTTGTACACTAAAACACTTGAGAATATCTATATATTTAAAAATGTTGTTTACTTTAGTTCAAATCTGCTTTTGTACTCATTTAATCATGTATACTTGTGTATGTGATCACAATAACTTCTAATTGATAAGTTTATTATGTCGTTAAAGTTGATTTATCGAAGGGTGCATAGTAAAAGCTTTAAAATTTTAAAAAATCTCTATATTTCATGGTTTTTCAAATTGTTGAGTCTTTGCTGAGTCTGAGTGCCAAGTCCAATTCTGAGTCAAAAATTAGCTTGCTGAGTCCGAGCTGATTCTAACTCTTGTAATTATGGTTCGAAGTATGAAACCTCTTTTCGACCCTCTCTCTTCAACAAACATAGTGAACATATATTCACCCTTCTGAATTGATTTTTTAGCTGCTGGTTGATATTTGACTAAGACTGATATCCCTTGGGATTCCTTGCAATTTAGACTATTGGCCATTATCATCAAGACATTCCACTTGTTTGGAAAAACAATCTACAATGACCTAATGATTACTCAGCCAATTCGTTCCTAGAATTAGGTTATAGGAACCTAAAGGAGTTACAATGAGATCAACTATGATAGCAAAAGTTGACAATTTCAGATTAGCTTAAAAAAGACACCTGTCCATTAGCCTTGTGGATTGGTTACCATATTGTACCTTTCATGTATTTCCGATGATCTGGGTTGGTTTAGGTAACTTGCTGGATAATTTGGGCAAGATGAAACATTCAGTCGCCCTTGTGTCAATTAATACTACTTTGATTAAAAGTGTACCTAGAGTTCAACCAGTGCCACCTGATGAGTAGCCTTCTTGCTGTGGACTGCAACATGAATTTGATGATTTAACGCCAACGGTATGTTGTGTTGTGGCTAGAACAGCACTGGAGGAGGCAACTGTTGTATGGGTTTAATGGTATATAGATTTCTCTTCTTTTGAGGACAATCTCTCACATAATGGTTGCCACCACACTCAAAACAACCAACAAATGACCCTTTTTGGTCCGATCTAAGGGTTGATTCCTCTTTTGGAGTAGGGTTATTCAAATTGTACTAAGTCCCTGACTTAATGTGGGTCAGTTATTGTTAACCATTTTCCACATCATTCCATGTCGATGTCCCACTTTTCTGTGCAAAACCTAATGTCCGTTGACCCCTGGTACTGTTATTTTTGTTTGCATTATATCCACTTCTGTTTTTTAACAACCTAAATTTCTTTTAAAATCCACTCGATGAAGCCATAGTTTGCCGAGTTATATTCCTCTCATTGGAATTCTTCTATCAAAGAAGTTGTAGCTTCCTTTCCTACTATAAGGCCTTTCCAGGACCAAGTCCATCCTTTTTGGACGTAACACATCCACTGTAGCTCCAAATTGAAGATTAAGACCTAGGATGAACTTTCTTATTTTGAAATTTTCGTCCATCTGATATAGAGGGACATATTTTAGGAGTTTAGTAAACTCCTAATATTGCATGAATGTAAGGTTCCCTTGTTTCAGTTTGTGAATTTTTGTAACCTTCTTGTCATAGAAAAGCCGAGGTAAGCCACCTCCTTCAAAAAAGGGATGCAAACAATTTCCATGAAGTGTTTTCCTTTGTGAGCTGAAGTTCAACTCACTAAGTTTTCCATCAAGAGGCAACTTCACCAGTGAGCTGGTAAGCACCCCATTTAGCGTTGGCTGTGTGAGAATATTCCGTAAGTTGGAAGTATTTTCTCTCTCAATAAGACAGTTTTAAAACCCATTCTCCAGCTGTGTACAATCGTATTTCGGGGATAAGACTTTCTTCAAGTCTCTGTACAATTCGTCAGTTACCCTGTTTTCCCTATTATTGTTAATTTTCTTGGTTTCCTCACTCTGTTTTCTTCTCCATGTTCCTCTTCCCAATTTTCCAATGTTCATCATTGTTTTCCTCATTATTCCCCCTAAATTCTTCTAATCCCTGTTCTGGAATTGCCAACTTAGCATTCTGTTAATTTAAAAGATGTAGGATGGCTTCAATGTTTGCAGCTGTATGATTCTTGGGAACATCATTATTTCCCCTATTTGTGCTTTCCTAATCGACGATTCCTAGATCTTACCATTGTACCTATAAAATAAATGACATACTTTAGCATAATGAACCCAGATTGTAGTATTTGAAGAACTCTGATATTAAATGTAACACCTTAGGGTGTTTAAACATCAAATTCAACTAAACACATGGGAATATATATTTTTTTAAATATATATGTAATCATATTTCTTAATGTGCTAACATGTATGTCAACTCAACAATTGCATTATCCTAACATCATTTAGAAAGGTCACAAATGACTTGGATAATTTGCTGCTGGTAATATAAGATTTGTTCAAATAGTTCAACTTCTTAAGGGACATGATAAAATTTTCACTCAATTTAATTCAACAACAGCTAAATATCAATCAGATTTCTCATTAACAATGACTAATGATCGATTGTCTTTTTATTTCTCAAGGTGTAAATTAAACATACAGTTTATGCTATGCATAACATAATTATCTTTCAAAATGGTGAATCAAGTAACCCAATGTTCTATCTAATCAAAACTGATTTATTCATTATATTAATTAATTATAATGCTTCATCAAATAATTCTTGACAGTAAAATTTAACAATCAAATAAACATTTCCATTTGAATAAATGCCTTGATCAAAATCTCATAAAGAATATGATACAATATCATTGATATACAAGTACAACAGTGAATCCCCTCACAGATTCTTTTAATAAGTACAATAATATACACTTGATCATAATAAAGTACAATGCTTATTTTTCATAATCAAGTACAATGCTTATTTCTCAAACTGTATAGCAGAGAACATAACCAGTTCTACGCATAATCTAGACCAGCAACATGATTTAGGAAAAAGGGAGTATCATATGTAGAGAAAAAGAAACTCGATAAACCTGTACAATAGAAGTAGTGCATATACGATCTGAAACAATAACAAAATAAATAGAAAGTAAAGACAATACACAATATTTTCACCTGGGAAAAGCCTTTCAGTTAAAAAACCTAGCACAATAACATTTTCTCTATTGCAAAAATTTAACCATTCTGCAATACAATAATGAATCTTTCTTACTTCACGCTTAAGCATGTGTGGACACATTTAAACAGGTTTTACACATAACATGAAATCACGAAAAAAATAAACATGAATGCTTTAAACATAGATGAAAATAGAAAAAGCCCAAAATAACACCCAATTGTTTTTTCCATCTTAATCTTTAAACATGGAATTCATAAAAAATGACCCTTACCTTTGCAAGAAGCATCATAGCAAAGCACTGCAAGAGAGAGCATCAGGAATTATGACCTCATTAACCAACTCAATCTTACATGATACAATACTTGGCATAATACCACTTCACAATACATGTACATGTACTCAAACAATCCTAGTCAATCAAGGTCTAAGCGACCGGCTTTTGACCGTGAAGTACCAAACTCATACGACTGGCATATCTAGAGTTTAGAAAGAGTGATAAACCTTTTTGTGGTTCGAAATTGCAGATTTACTAAATAACGTCCAGCAAATTGGATTGCATAGCGCGCTCTGCCCAGAATCTTAATACATACATCGAGTTAATAACCCTAAAGTGAATCGACACGAGGTATACATCAGTCAAAACAATTGACTTATGTCCAAGTCTCAAGTCGACTACGAGGTCAAACTCTTGAATCAGACAAGACTTGATATAGTCACTTATAAACAAGAAACACAATCATTCAACACACGCCAGATGAGGGATAGAAGGGTTGTCGAACAAGAGAGCTTTCATATACTAATCAACATCCCATACTGCCAATCGATATGAATGAATGAATGAATGATTTTTAATGACGTCCACGAGGCCAAGCAGCCTAAGGGACCAAGAGCCGCATCCCTAAGAAATCTTCAAGATCTTTTCTATGTCGTTTCTCCTACTGTGGATCTTAATTAGGAATCCGGTTGTGATGTGCAGCCTAGCCTCTTCAAATATCTCGATAATGCTGCCCACCTTCAAGTTTTTTTCATATTGGTTCCTAATATCTTCGTAGGCAGCACACTCAAAGATGAAGTGCCATTCAGTTTCAACCACTTTTTTGCTACAGAAGATGCAAATTATGTCTTCCCACGCTTCTTTGGGAACCGTCCATCTACCCGTTTCACACCTCAAATGATGAGAACCGGTCCTTAGTTGAGCCATTAAAATTCTAGCTTTGCCTTTGATAGCGGCATGTAAGTAGGCTTTTTCCCTGTGCTCCGACGTGGGGTTGAACTCTTTGACATAGTACGATTTTTTTCTGCCAATCTGCTTACTCCACATGGCTGTCCTGAATTTCTCCAAAATGAGCTTCTTAATTTCTACTCTGGTTTTAGGACACTCTTGTAACTTAATATCCCACTTGTCCATCCACTTGTTGTTCTGCTTCATCCACGTCCTTCTACGATGTAACTCCTCCCCCACCACCACCTTAGGCCACCACTGGGCCCCTATGTTTTCCACCTTTATTAGGTAACATAACAACCGGATTAAAGCATAAGCCTCCATCAGGAAGGTGCCCGCCTCAGCCAAAAAGAATCTCATAAGGGACCGTAGCTTTGACCTTAAGACTGCTAGTGATAAGGTGCTTTTGAATCCTCTCTAATTGTCTCCATTTGTGATTTGACATGCTACTTCCCCAAACTTCGCAGCCATAGAGGACGACTGGTGTGACTAACAGACCAAAAAGAGTCTTCTTGGTTTTCCAATCCCAAAGCTCTGCTTTCCTACACCTGTTCTGGAGAAGGAAAGAGGCTTTCCAACCCCCTTGAATCCTCTGCGTCCTACACGTATCCCAACTGAGCCTGTTGGGGAAAATAATTCCAAGGTACTTGTATTCTTCAACAATATCCAACGGGCTACCATCAAAAATAAAGTTGACTTGCTGCTGCTTCTTTTTTAAAGAGAAAATCATTATTTTGGTCTTGCTAGTGTTCACTTGCATCCCGACTTCATGGCAAAAGAGCTCTAAAGCCTTCAAGTGTTCTCTCAAACCCTAGGCAATTTTTGCAACCATGATAAGATCATCAGCATACAACAACTTTACCACGAAACCAACCAACTGGATATCCCCACCCGCAGATTTGGTAACCACTCTTCAAGTTTGTCGATGTATAAACCAAACAAAGTGGGGGAGAGGGGGCATCCCTGTTTGACCCCAATGTCACTACCAAAACACTCTGACATACCCTCTCTAGTCCGAATTTTAGCTCTAACTTGCTCATAAAGCCTGTGAACAGCGGCCCTATACTCCTCCGGGACACCAAGATCTTCCATCCTGCTCCAAAGTTTGTCCCTGGGCACTGTATCAAAAGCCTTTTTGAAATCCACAAAGCAACAAAAGGCTTCCTCCCCTTGAGTGTCCCACACTTTTTCAATCAAATGCCTAAGCGAAATGCAGTGGTCTAGGGTAGAATGTTTTGGCCTAAAACCAGCCTGCCCTCTCGCTCTTTTGCCTTCCTTTTCTGCCCAACTGCTGATCCTGCATTCAATCAAGCTCCCGAACAACTTCCCATAAGAGGATTAACCATGATAGTTCGGTAATTAGAGGAATTATTAACATCACCGCTCTTGAAAAGAGGAATAACTACACTGGTAGTCCACTCAGCCGGAAAAGCCTCTTTCGTAATGCCATTAAAGATCCTTTTGATGTGCGGTACTAGGTGCTCAACCCCCCACTTTAAAAACTTAGTTTGCAGCCCGTCAATGTCTTGAGCTTTGCCACAGGCTAAATTCTTAATTCCCAGCGTGATGTCTTCCACCGAGAAGAGCTCAGTTGCCGTGTTGATTACAGGAGGGTGGGCCTTCTTTAATGACCTCTCGTATAGAAGCTTTGCATACTCTAACCACTGAGCTTCTGTGATATTGTTTTCAGTTTGTTTTCTTTCTTGTTGCAACTCCCTCCAAAAGCCTTTGGGGTTATATTTGCTCAAGGATATCAGCTCTTTTCTTCTAGATATAACATAATTTTCTTTTTTGTATTTTATCAAATTTTCGTATTTTAACTTCTTGTCTTTGTTTGCAACAGTGTTTTTGAGGAATCTTTTTGCTGCTTTGCACTCATCATCGAACCCTGGATTGACTGGAAAGGTGTTGGATAGCTTCTTCTTAGGCCGAGACTTCTTGCAAGCTTCTAAAGCCTTGTGATTCAAGGGACCAGCATACTGCTGTCCACAAAGTTCCCCATATTCTTGCTTTTTTCATTGCAGCCTCTGCTGTTTTTTACTGTTTCTAGATGCTGCCCCAGTGCAGCCACGAAGATTTTCTGATTTTCTTTGTTCACCTTGATTTTATGAAGTGAGTGGGATTGCTTTTGCTTGTGCTGGATTGTCCCATCTTTTAGCGTGTTTTTATGAAAGCCAAACTTAATATAGAGAGGCATATGATCAGACCTCAGCTCAATAGGATTTTCCCCTATGTTGAACTCTAACAACCTAGGAGTGCTAGCCTGAGAACAAATGACATAGTCAACAACACTTTGACCGTTGTAGGTCTTACAAGTGATACCTCCAGATCTAGGCCACGTTCTAGGGCCATTACAGATAACCAAGTCATATAGGCTACAAAGCCCCAGTAATTCTGCTCCAAAATGATTCACACACCCCTTACCGACCTGTGAGATTCTTTCCCATATTTGCTGTTCACTTTCCTCATATGAAATAGTTCTTGTATGACAACATTTGATCGCTTGAAGAACGACTGATTAAGTGACATTAATTAAAATGTTCAATCATCGACATGCATAGCCTAAGTCCAAAATACCATATTATATCGAATGCTCGAAAATAATTGATATAATAATAGGTCTATTCAAACTTAGATTAAGCACCTCATGATTTATAATGGATCAATTTATTATTACTCTATTTGTTTTGAATCCTTACTATCAAGAAATACAGCAAACTTAAACCCAATCTTGACTGTTTATTAATATTCTTTATATTTTGCATCAGATAATAATAAGGAAGGTAAAATAATATTTCTGTGAATTCATTAAGTTTTCAGATTTCGTAATTTTCTAGCCAAACACATCCTATAGAATTATAGAATGGCATTATGGATTTCTATTATCAAAAATTGAAAAATATAACCCACATGGGAAGACTCAAGAATAATAACACCTAATCAAATCTAACATTTCACCTTTGTTGATATTGAAAAGGCAACTAAACTCATAACAAGCAACACGGCAACCAATTATAAAATCATAGGTCAAATGTCTTGTTCCACACAATGTAAATTTCATACATGGAAGAAACAATAGTATCTCTATGCACATTAATACACAGAAGACAGACACCTTAAAACCTTAAGGGATAATACAAAATCAACAATCTTTTCACAACTCTTGTCTCCTAATGTACAACTCAAACTAGTTGCAGAGAGATGCCTTTCTTACAGATACACAAACTAATCTACAATTTCCTTTCTGTAGAACATGGCTCCAGTTGGCACAAATAGGTATGACAAAACAAATACTTACAAGATTAACCCAAAACCATACTTCATATACACATTGAGACACGACAGAGTAACAATTGCCATATGCACAGTCAATAAGCCCAATATACCCTGATGACTATGTATTTTATGCGGCCCAAACATGGTTGCTAACACAATAAACATAATGATGTCTTGATATGCAAGCCCGGCCTATACGTGCTAACAATCACTTATGGTTTATTCACAAAATATTTTATGCCTATCCATCTCCTTTTATTTTATAGAACGGAAAGAGAGGAGACTAACAATATTATGGCTGACTATATACAATGGCGTAAGAAATCGATAAGGGAAACCCCATAATGTAATAACGAGGTCAAATGCGTCAAGCTTACGAAGACTTTTTCACAAAACAATCCTTCATAATCATCCTATCTAAATCATAGGTATAAGATTCAGACTCAGCTCAGACTCAACAAGCTGATTTTTTATTTGGACTTGGACTCGTACTGGAAAACTATGAAACACAGATTTTTTAGGATTTAAAATTTTTATTATGGACCTTTAAATCAACTTTAAAGACATAATCCTTCATAATCATCCTACCTAAATCATAGGTATAAGATTCAGACTCAGCTCGGACTCAACACGCTGATTTTTTATTTGGACTTGGACTCGTACTGGAAAACTATGAAACACAGAGTTTTTAGGATTTAAAGCTTTTATTACGGACCTTTAAATCAACTTTAAAGACATAAATAAGTTTATCAATTAGAAGTTACTTTGATCACATACACAAATATATATTAATGAAATGAGTACAAAAGCCGATTTAAGTTGAAGAAAACAATTTTTTTAAATATATAAATAGTCTCAAGTGTTTTAGGTGTACAACACTTATGGATTATGATATCCATGGCATCAAAAACAAAAGTCACAGCATGGAGTCATGAACTATGGTAGAGAGGAGCTTGTATCACTTGACCCATCATCACTAGCTCTATGTGGGGTCCTACGTTTGTATCTTAGACAAGTCTGCAAATGTTGTTACAACCATAGGAGCATTACTTAGGATAGGGATTGACTCAGCAAACCAAAAGTATAAATGTAATTCAATTACTTGGGATTTAATTGGGAAAAAAGTTGAAAGAATTAAAAAATGTTTTCTTTTCCATTCGGCTTGGCCTAAAATGATTTTTATTTTTATTTTTTCAAAACTAAAGCAGGGGTTTGGGGACCATGTAAGAACCCTGCTGGTTCTAACTCTGACTACTGCTGAAATAGGAATTATTTTTGTATTTTTTGTTTGTTTTATGATTTTTTTTTATTATTTTTGTGATCTTTTAGACTAGACAGAAGATGCAGAAGGGGTTTTAGTTTTCTTGAAATGTGTAGTTTGCCAAGGATGGCAAAGATGTACATGCAAATAAGATCCAATACAAAAAGAGGAACTGAAAGCAACTAATAAACAACAAAACACCAACTATGAAATTTAGTCACATACCCATCAGATCTGCACATTATATTCATTGTAGAAACTGGATCTGCAAAGCTAATTGCATACAAATGGTGGTATTGGCCTGGGAGAGGCTCTACATGCAATTGGGTGTGATGGATCTGAAAGATATTGCTGATATAGTACTGCTGCAAGCTCAGATCTGCAATATAGTCACCTAAAACCTGTCCAATAATGCCCAAACGAAGACCTAGAGTAGGTCCTCCACAAAGATGAACTGGGTTGTCGTCCAATCCACCATAATCCTTGAGAGTTTCCGTTCCCAAAGGACTGAATGCTGCTGCAACTCTTTTCAAGAGTTAAAATTTGCCAAAGGTTGAATAATAGAATGCAAAAGATATCCCAAAAAGTGAATCAAAACTCACTTTATGAGCCTCCCCAAGAGTGGCGTCCACTTTAGGGTTACAAGGGCATCAAAAAATGAGAATCTTTGAAAGATTCTTTTATTTCATAAGCCTCCCAAGTTGGGCGCCCAAGTTGAGGGTCCAACTTCATCAATGAAAAGGCCACCTTTTAACACAACATTATGTCATCAAGGTGGGGGTCCCTTTTAATATTTTATTAATATAAAATGACATTGTTAATCACTTTATTTTATTCTTATTAAATATTAAAGTCAACACTTTAATATTTAACCTGTATTCCATTTTCATCACCTGGCCATCTGGAACTGAAAACTGATGATGCACGTGCCATAAAAGTGAAGTTGCCAAGTGGCAGGCTAACTGACAGTCCCCTCTTAAAAAATAGGGATACCTCCTAAAAAATAGGAACTGTGACCAAATCTCCCAAAATGCTCTTGGAGGTCCCCTGATACCTCCTAGTCAACTCCCAGTCAACCCCTAAAAAATAGGGACCCTTCCAAAAAAATAGGAAACTGTCGCAAACTGTCTGGAATGGCCTGTAAAGCTTCCTACCAAGCTCCACTGCCCCTGGATAGGTCCCCTAACCACTCTGCTGACCTACGGGAACCCAAATAATAGGCCAACCACTGCACGTCCATGTTAATGGTTGCTTATGAGGAGTATAGAGCACTTCTAGTTAAGGTCAAAGATTGTCTAGACTTCAAGCAATATATGGAGTATCGGATGGATTGTGGCAAGCAACAAAGAAAATCAAAGAAATGTGAGCAGACAAGTGTTGAGAGCATCCTGAATAATATCCAGCAAAAACTTATGCTTTCACAACAAAGATTAGCTCGTAGCTTGTAGCAGAATGAAGATTGCATGCAAAGGTTAACCCATAACAGTTCTGATCTTTGCAACAACAGTCCTATTTCCTTGTATCGTCATGTGACAGAAGCCATTTCACGCAAGGATGATAGTATTGTGGAGTCTTCTAATGTTGGTACTTCAATTTCGGGTATCAATGATGCATTGGTTGATGAAGATTCATGCCATAATGAGTCTGATTTTTCAGATCAGATCTTAGAAAACAAGTTAGAAGAATCATTTGTTGGCATGGGATCCCAAGATCATGAGTTGGATGGTGATACAATTACATTGGAAGTGGAAGTGTGTGAAGATACTATCATATCGGCAGTTTCTACCTTGCCAGTTAAGCCTTCCGATGAGGTGCTTAGCAGCAGTACCTTGGATGTTGATGTGTGCATTGATGATAGCACATATGTTGCTGTTGATCATGAGGTGAGTGATGTAGATACAGCCTCATATCACAGTGCAGACTTTGATTCCGAGAGCTTGCATGGGAGTCATGAGTTTCAGAGACCTCATCATTTGGTTGCGCAACTTAAGGTCAATGATAGTATGATTGCCACAGCCATAGAGCACTTTGACGTTGCTCATTAGATGTTGGCTACGATTGGTTGGGGTACTCCTATGTCAGATGAGCACGGTGATAGTGGCCTTTCCCTTGTAGAGTTTGATGCATTACGAGAAGCCATTGGAAAGATAAAATAGAATTACTTGAAGTTACTAGCTGACAGAGATTATCTTCTCGAGTGGGATAGCATCTATTACGATGCACTGAAGGGGAAGGAAGAGGAGGTTGACGAGCTCATTCATGAGCTTGAGGTGACTTTGGACTCATTGCAGACCACTCAGTTGGCCCTTCAGGAGTCACAGTCACGGTTGGAGGAGCTTACTGTGGAGTTGAGCCGAGCACAGTCTTCACCACCTGCAGTTATAGTATAGTTTCCTACAGTGCCAGTTGGTGATGATTTGATATCCACGGGTTGTAGTGAGGATATGGTTGCATCCATCTCGGATACAGGGGCAGTTGACTCAGTTGAGACGAGTACTTTGATTGAGAGCAACAGAGAACCACATGTTGCATCAGGTTCTCTTGAGGTTAGTACTATGACAGATGATGTGGGTCAGATTGCTGATAGCTCTTGTGTGGCTGTGGTGGATTCTCTAGAGAGTTGTGTGTTAGCACACGACGCTACTCCATCTTTATAGGGGATTCACAGGGTGTCATCTGGTTGGGAGTATGGCTCTCATGTTGATTTGTTTTCCTCTCCTGGAAGCAAATCTGTTACTTCATCTCATGCAGTTGATGGTGATCGACAGCTTGTGTTGCAGAGTCAAAATGATCAGTTGCAGGTTTCAGAAGATAACGTTGATCTAGCCTTATTTCGTTTTTACTGCGCCGATACATTTGCTGAGTACCTGCTTGAGAATCCGGAGTTTCAGGAGGGTCCGTTTGGGGTCACGAGGGATACTCTCATTCATGGTTCATGCGCTATCAAATGTTTTGTGGGAGTCATTGTAGGTACTCTGACTACAATGTTTCCTCATAGAGATTTTGTGGTTGGGTTTGCAGAGCAGGTTGCCAGAGGCCCTACCCTATTAGTGATTAGTGATTCGGGATTAGAGATTGGAACCGTCTCCTGATTCCAGTGTTGCATGTGATGAGCCATTGACCGAGGTTGGAGCATTTTATCGTAGCTACATAGTGAGGAGTGTTCATCATTTTTCTTTTGATCCACACGTGGAGGGCTTGATGATGCATTGGTGTGGATTGGTTCCCAGATTATACCATCCATTGTGGGATGGAAAGTTACCATCTTCAGTAGATGGAGTTAGTGGTTGCAAGTACCCGAGACCGTCTTTTGAGGGGGATTACTTGCAGAGTCAGCACATCCATGGGAGTTTAGCAGAGGATGGAGGTAGTTGTGTTACAAACACTTTCAAATGTTCATATCTCCACAGGACGGATGGATGTGTATAGATTGCATTGGGATCCAGGGGGTGACAGAGTTAGTGTTGCAGTTTGGATGGGTCCCATGTGTTTGCTTCACTATCTGCAGCATGGTGAAGTTGAGATCAGATTTGAGCAGTGGAAGTCTGAAAGTGCTCTTCTTAGCAGGTTTCTATTCTGGATTTGGGATCCAGGTATTTTTGGTTGGACACTCTTTAGTGTACTGTGGGATCCTTTATGTGCATCGGGGTTCCAGTTTGGGTTCATTGGGGAGTATTGCAGTATGTACATTGTGAGGATTACTTGCAGTTTTACCTTTGGTTCCCATATACATGATTCGTTTGAGATGCACAGTTTTAGGGCACAGGGATTGGATAGTTGGTTTGGTGTTCATCTTTGTGTAGTTGTGGTTATGCTGATGTTGCGGTAGTTGTGCTTCAGTGTGGGACATTTCACAGCCTTCCTTTGGATTTCTAGTGTAGTGGAGTTTCTTTGCAATCATGATTGCTTGTCCATCTCAGGGAGGGCGGACTGTAATGTCCCCATTTTTGCAAGTATCAGTTTTCAGAGGGATTAGCCTATTTCTTGATCCTCGTAGGCTAATAGTTATGGATAGCGGGTCCTCTAAGATAGTTACTTGGTCGATTGGTGACATTACTTTTCTCTAGTGCTTTGCTAGTTTTAGGATTTGGCCTTGACAGGGATTTGTGGACTCAGATTGATGTACTTACTATTTATAGTAAGTCACCTTGGCAGTTGAGCTTGGAGTCACTATATTTAGGAGGGCACCTAGACACGTGGTGATTAGCGGTGTTGACTTCAGTTTCAGATGGCGTGGCGAAATAATGAGTATTTGAGGAGATATTAATGTTTATATGGCTTAAATTATATTAAATGTTATAAAGTGATATTATAAAGTCATAACTTAACTTTATAAAAGTGGGGGCCATTTTAATGTTAATGAGCAATTAATGCCTTCATGAAAAAGTACGCCATATCTTGAGGATATATTATAAAGTCAACAAAAAGCAAATATTTAAATGATCAAAAAACACAATTTGGATGGAATTGTTTGGGAGAAGTATAAATAGAGCATCAAAAGCAAATCAACCTCATTCTTGATGATTACTTGACTTTGTCATTTTGGTGTTCTTGGGATTTGACATAGAGACCAAGGGTTTCAGTCATCTTCAGCCATTGGAGAACGAAAAACTCTTCAATGTATTAGCAATCTTGAAGCTGTGAACGATCAGCTAAATCATTGCTTGTGAGAGCTTCATTCAGGAGTTCTATTTGTGCTTCATCGGATCTACAAAGAGATTCAGGAATAAGGGTTTCGTCAGCTTTTCGAGATCAGAAGATTGTTTCCGGGTATGAATGCTTCAATGTAATTTCATCTCTGACTACTGCTGAAATAGGAATTATTTTTGTATTTTCTGTTTGTTTTATGATTTTTTTTATTATTTTTGTGATCTTATAGACTAGACAGAAGATGCAGAAGGGGTTTTAGTTTTCTTGAAATGTGTAGTTTGCCAAGGATGGCAAAAGATGTATATGCAAATAAGATCCAATACAAAAAGAGGAACTAAAAGCAACTAATAAACAACAAAACACCAACTATGAAATTTAGTCACATACCCATCAAATCTGCACATTATATTCATTGTAGAAACTGGATCTGTAAAGCTAATTGCATACAAATGGTGGTATTGGCTTGGAGAGGCTCTACATGCAACTGGGTGTAGTGGATCTGAAAGATATCGCTGATATAGTACTGCTGCAAGCTCAGATCTGCAATATAGTCACCTAAAACCTGTCCAATAATGCCCAAACGAAGACCCAGAGTAGGTCCTCCACAAAGATGAACTGGGTTCTCATTTTTTGATGCCCATGTAACCCTAAAGTGGACGCCACTCTTGGGGAGGCTCATAAAGTGAGTTTTGATTCACTTTTTGGGATATCTTTTGCATTCTATTATTCAACCTTTGGCAGATTTGAACTCTTGAAAATAGTTGCAGCAGCATTCAGTCCTTTGGGAACGGAAATTCTCAAGGATTATGGTGGATTGGACGACAACCCAGTTCATCTTTGTGGAGGACCTACTCTGGGTCTTCGTTTGGGCATTATTGGACAGGTTTTAGGTGACTATATTGCAGATCTGAGCTTGCAGCAGTACTATATCAGCAATATCTTTCAGATCCATCACACCTAGTTGCATGTAGAGCCTCTCCTAGGCCAATACCACCATTTGTATGCAATTAGCTTTGCAGATTCAGTTTCTACATTGAATATAATGTGCAGATCTGATGGGTATGTGACTAAATTTCATAGTTGGTGTTTTGCTGTTTATTAGTTGCTTTCAGTTCATCTTTGTGGAGAACCTACTCTGGGTCTTCGTTTGGGCATTATTGGACAGGTTTTAGGTGACTATATTGCAGATCTGAGCTTGCAGCAGTACTATATCAGCAATATCTTTCAGATCCATCACACCCAGTTGCATGTAGAGCCTCTCCCAGGGCAATACCACCATTTGTATGCAATTAGCTTTGCAGATCCGGTTTCTACAATGAATATAATGTGCAGATCTGATGGGTATGTGACTAAATTTCATAGTTGGTGTTTTGTTGTTTATTAGTTGCTTTCAGTTCCTCTTTTGTATTGAAAAATGGCATACTAGTACTTGTCCCCATCTCCCATATCAATACCAATAACTATCTCCTAATAACAATGGTTTAAATTTATTTGATTGTATTGGTGAAATTCGACCAAATTGTGGTATTTCTTCATCTATATATGTTCACTTCAGTATGAATTTGACCTAGTAGCTGTGTTTCATTTGATTCCGTTGAGCATCTCCAGCAGCAAATGTCACATAGATCAAGGATTCCTCTTGGTCAGTCATGGGTTTGTTCCCACCAACTATGCATTGAACCAGGCCACCATATTTTGGGGGATAGGATCTGCTGTCCTTGAGATGGATAATAAGGAACATTTTATTTCAGATGCCCTGCCTACTATGAGATCTAGAGGAGGTTCTATTATTTATAGAAATAAGGGAGTTCGTTATCCTGACCATAAATGTTTGGTTCATTTCCTCTAGTAAGTTGCACTCTTAGAATTAGGATATTAAAGGGGACACCCAGGGCTATCGGGCTGATTACCCCTTTATTTCATTGTATCTCGGATGTTGGGGGGCTTAAATGTCTCTTGGATTCATCTAGTCTACACATATATTAGAAAGTAACAAACAAGCGAGACTAGGTCTACATCAACATGCCGTTACTAGGATATCCCAGTCCTCGTATACATATAGCAGACATCACAAAATTCCTGCTTCACAGGATTTCTAATTCTCATTCTCTGCATCCTAGTATATGAAAGCATGCGTCTCAATTTTCTCTCTACCTCCTAAGACTCACTGGCTTTAGATGTTCGTAGAAGCCCAGGGGAAGTGTCTTTCTTCCTCGGATTATCCAAATGGACCTCCTTATCCCTAGACATTTTCCTATGGATATTTTATTATTAGATCTTGCATTGGTCCTGTGGTGGTGGTGGATGATGATGTTTAGTTCATTTTTTCCGAGTATGTGTAGACACATGTACTGTACTAGAATTCCTACTTCGTTCTACATCTTTGGTCTTCATTGGCTTATTTTCCCTCATTTTCCTTATCTATTTTTATTTGTATTTTTATTGAATGGGTAGGATTTGACTTTACCTGCTTTGGCTTCACACACTTTTATTGTTCTTTCTTGTGTGGAAGCGTCTTAGCTTTAGTTTTAATCACTTTTTCAACTTTGACGGTTCTTTTCTACTCTTGTAATCTTCTATTGTATTTGGACATACATTTGAGTCAGATTGGCCTACTTTGGTTACTTGTGGATAATATGTAATTTTAAACAAACGCATTGTGCAGGAAGACATTTGCCAAAGCTCTTCTGGATAACCTGCACATAATGGTTTTGTCCAGAAGAGCTTCGACAGACATTATATAATTTCTTTGGTTTCTTTCTTTCTTTGCTTCTAGTGCCATAAAACAAGGATGACCCGTGGAAATGTTTCCAAACATTTTTAGAATAGGGTTTACAGGTTTAATTATTTTCCATTGGTTGTCTTGTTTCTCCAAGATCATCATATTGTCTAGGATATATTGATGACCTTTGTCATGACTCTAGGAGGCCTCAGTGCTTGTTTTGATTTTGAAATTAGTTGTAGTTGGCTTGAATGGGGCCTTCTCTGTTTTGCAATGTAATGTGACAGCATTGATGTATACTTATTGACATATTTGCTCATACATAGCCCTGGATATTCTTTATGTTTTATCCAACAATACAAAGAAAAATGTGGTGAAATTTCATAATGATTATTCTTGTTTGCATATCAACAATAATTATCCTAGATCACATATTTCAATTTCGTGCCCATTTGTAGGAAGCTGTACGCAGTGCTGGGATCTGGCAGAAAAATAGATTTTCCTAATAATTCATGTCACAGCAATATAACCACTTTAATGATCTCTGTTTATATCACAGCTATATTTCTGTTTTAGATTGGAAGCCTAAAGATGTTATGAAACAATCAACAAAGAACTCATCTGCTGCAATAGTCTTTATGTAAATGTCTCTGATAGAAGGTTTCATATTTCCAAATCTTTATTTCTGCGTGTGCCTGGATCAAATAATGCTTTGCCTCTGGCATTAGTTTCTTACAAGATAAATCTGGTTTGTGCATGCAGGCATTGCTGTTGTTGCTGTGATGCTGGTCACCACGATTTTGATGTCACTTATCATGCTCATTGTTTGGCGAAGTAATTTGCTGCTGGTGATAATCTTTACAGTAACCTTTCTGTCAATAGAGCTTGTTTATTTCATGGCAGTATTGTTCAAAGTAGGTCAGGGTGGTTGGGCTCCTTTGGTTATAGCCGGAATCTTCCTGGTTGTTATGTATGTGTGGCATTATGGGACCGTAAAGAGGTACGAGCATGAGTTGCAAAGCAAGGTGCCAGTGGCATGGATCCTTGGCCTTGGTCCTAGCCTTGGGCTTGTGCGGGTTCCTGGTATTGGTTTGGTTTACACAGACCTTGCCCGGGGAGTTCCACCCATCTTCTCTCATTTTGTCACCCACCTGCCTGCAATTCATTCTATTGTCGTGTTTGTGTGTGTCAAATATCTTCCTGTAACTACAGTTACTCCAGAAGAACGGTTTTATGTGAAACGCATTGGGCCAAAGGAGCTTAACATGTTTCGCTGTGCAGTGAGGTATGGGTACACAGATTTGCATAAGAGGGAAGATGATTTTGAGAACTTACTCATCAAGAGCCTCATCCATTATGTACACCAGGAATCCTTGATGGACAGCTTCTTTGATTCAAGTGATGAAGATGAAGAGACTGAGAAGCCCTTGAAACCAAAATGTTCAAATTTATTACAGAGTAATGCTCGTCCTGACTCTGAGCTTGGTGAGTTATCGAGTGCATCAATAGCTTCTGGTGCATCTTCAGATACAATGTTGGCCAGGAGATCACAGCAACTTCGATGTTCAGTTCCAAGTGAGACTAGCAGCATCAATAGTAATAATTATATCAGTGATTTGGACTACTTGCTTAGCTGCAAAGATGCAGGAATAGTTCACATTTTGGGTAACACAATAGTGAGGGCAAGGAGAGACTCAAACTTTTTTAAAAGAGTTGCTGTAAATCACATCTATGCTTTCCTTCGCAGAATATGCAGAGAGAACAGTGTCATCCTCAATGTTCCGCATGAGAGCCTTTTAAACGTAGGGCAAGTATTTTATGTTTGAAAGAACACTCCTTAAATATTTAACGAAGTTATTGATTTTACAGAAGGCATATGATTTGTGTACATAAGAATTTTTTAACCAAGAGTAATTCAGTTATTATCATGTCCAGAGCCAATTGAAGCATTGTTAATCCTGTTAAAGAAGAGCACAACCTATAGGAAAGTGTTACTAAGGACTACTGGGGCCTTACATTACCTTCAAAAAAGGCTATAAAGTTATAAACCTATATTACAGATCCATTCTTTGCAAGATGCCCAACATGTGCCATGTATAGTTTTTCAGCTTCTCGTACATCAGTGTTATGTGGTACTACACATATTTCTATCACAGCCTATTGGATTGAATATTAAATTAAAGGCAATTAAAAAAAACTTGGAGAATTATTAGTTTCTACAGATCTATTTTGCAGAAAAAATATTAGAAATAATCCATCATGTCATTAAGAGTGAAGGGCATGCAACTGCCTCCAGAAAATAGTGTATATGGTATATTAACTTTAAGATATATGATCTAAAATATACGTGGTCTCTGTAATCATAATGTAAACAAAAATAAAGCTGTACAAAACAAATGGTCTATGGATTCCCAGGAACAACTTCTAAGCTTGTATTGCTCAAGGCTAGAATAGGAAATACTGTGTCATTGAAAGGAGCAACTGCCCGTTCATTTTTGAACCTGAAAAAGAACAATATGCATGCGCACTAGTGGCATAGTGAATACTAATGCAGTTTATTGCCAACAAGAATTGCAAACAAGGCATCGTCATCTAATCCGCACGTCATCATTATAATGATGATGTTATTTGTAGGTAATCATACACCAGTAAGAAATCAATAGTCCTACATCCTCATGACATCAGTAAGAAATCAGTGATAGATTATAGATACAAATAAAAATATATATATATTTAGCCGATAGGCTTTTAGTTGTGAGCATGATAGTGCTCGGAATTGTCTCACGCCGTGCTTTCTTCCCGCCGGTATGGTAATTAACACAGGCAAAGTGATAGCCGTCTACAAAGTCCCCTAAACCTGTTTCACACCGCCAAACATTTTTACGGCAGTCAGAAAATAGTTTTTACCATCGAGAAATAGGAAATCAAAGGAGATTGTTGGGATGAATCTGTGCTTTGATTTGATGTCGACCTCTCTACATAACTATTTGATTTCATCTTTAATGTTTTGATTTGATTCGCTTTGATTTGATGTCGACCTCTCTACATAACTATTTGATTTCATCTTTAATGTTTTGATCTGATTCACTGTTCGCTGGCATATATTGTACGCGTGGTCTAAATGCAGACTTCTTTATGCATGTTCTCTGCCCTTTGTCACTGCCCAGACTCTGTATAAATACAATTCAATCCATTAACTACTGTGCAATAGAAGTTTTAGAGACAAAGGCACTTACAGACTGTGATTCTCCAGAGACAAAGGTACTTACACACTACGATTCTCCAGAATATCAAGAGTAAGTCTACTCTTCCATGTCCAATTGCTTTTTTAGTAAGTGTTTTTACATATTGCAAAATCTAATTTCTTTTTTCCTTCCTGTTATTTCTATCTTCTTCATTCCTATATTTGAAGCAATTGCTGCAAAAACGGTGTTTATTTGGGTTGTATTTCCATTTCAAGTAGGGTTGAATGCGATTTGAGCCCTGACGCATCTGGCATTGCTCATTATTTTCACTGATGCAATGGAGATTCCAGGAATGGGGGCAGTTATGGTGGAGGATCTCTTCACATATTGGAACACAAAAACCCCTAATTTAGAGGCCTCTACTAAGTGTCCTCCGCGGCGTGTGCCCAACCATTGGTGCAAATATAAACTTGGACTCTTTCTATTTGTTCAGCACACACCTTGCGTTAATTTTGAGTTTCTTGTACAAATTTAAATTTGTGGGTCTATGGCTTGACATGCTAGCATAGCAAGGCTCGTGCCTCATCATGATGTTGTTTGTGTTGCTCCCCATGGACTAGACTATGCAGGTAGAGAGAGCGAAGGAGCTCACCACTGGGACCGCTGAAACTTCACTAGAGAAGCCGCAAATTTGTGTGTGATGTCCTGGTATTAAGGCATTGTTTAAATTAAAGATTTAAACATCATGATAAAAAACGGAAGTCGCTTTCGAGAAATATGGATAATTACGTATGTATTAATATTTAATACATATAAATAATATTAAATAATATGATATATATATATATATATATATATATATATTCTAATATTTATAATATATATTATAATAATTATTAATGCTATAAGTATATATATATAACTAACTAAATATATATATTTACATATACTAAATATATTGCATACACTATATAATATAGAAAATGATTCATATGGGGGCTGCGATCAAACTTAAAAGCAGTGACTAAATAAAGGCATGACTAATATGAAGAAACAACCATAATGATTAAAGGAACAATGATTATAATTAAGGCAAACTCATAGCAGAGATCACCTTTAATAAAAAGGTACGTAAGAAGAGTCACAACCAGTTGAACAACGATTCATAGAATATAAGAAACATCCGATAGGGGAAAGGAAGGCAATTTTTGGGGAACATAATCTCAATCAGATCAGAATAGGATATATAGATCTGAATACATACATATAGGAAAAGAGGCAGAAATATGGAATAATACTTGGTGGAGTAAATTATCTATAGAGATAACAGCAAGAAGGAAACACATCATCAATACATGGAGTGGAAGGCAGAATATACCTTATTAACCTACAGATCTGCAGATGAAGATCATTGAAGGAAAGTCTTGCAGCAGATATATGAATAAAAATATATTCAGATCTAGAAGAATATAAGTGAATAATGAAATATTTATTATAAGTGTAACAGCAAAGAAGGGAGTAATAATATATATTCTGATTTAAGAACAAGATAAGAGTAATAAGAAGACACGGGACTGCAGTCAACATTAAAAAGAGGAGTGCAATCTTAGATTTTTGAAGGATACAAAGGCAAGAGTTATCTACCTGGTATGATGTATCTAACCCTATGTCTGGTATATAAATAGCCATGTAATCATGATAATATAGATGCAGTCAAAATTGCATTACTTATGTAGAGTGGACAAATGTGGACAAATAGAATATGAAATGCTAATATAGCATAGATGATAATGTTAGTACTTATTATGTATTAATGAATAATCATCTTTAATAAATATTAAACCTCATCATGGAGGAAAGGAAGGAGACGAAGATAAGAGGGTATAAGGTTTCCATCTAAGTACCCCACCTTGGATGGATGTCAAAGCCCTGCCATCAAGGCCAAGAGGGTCAAAGTCCTGCTCTTGGGCTTAGATTGGATAAACTAAGAACCCCACTATGCTTCCCATACCATTCCTACCATGATAAGTGATTAATTGTAAGGGATAAGGCATGGACAGCGAAGCAAGACAAGCACTCTATTAAGTACCCCACTTTGGTGGATGTCTAAGTCAAGACCACCAAAGCCAGGAGGGCCAAAGTTCCGCTCTTGGGCTTAGTATGGGTCGGCTTGGTCAAACCTATAATATCCCTATTCTTATGCTTTAAATATGTTTAATATTTGAGTTGTATTAGATAACCCTAACAATGGCATTAGTTTATATGTATATATATATATATATATATATATATATATATATATATATATATATATATATATATATATATATATATATATATATGCACTTGTGTTTTCTATGTGATGAGTGCAGGATTTATATTCAAGAGCATAACCAAGACAACTACTTGTAAGTCATCTCCCTAACCCTAGTGTATTGTAATTGTGATTGTAGGGTTTAACCTAGGGTAAATCTAGAAGGGAAGATTTCAAAATTGATAATTTAGGGTAAAATTAGTATTGTTCCTAGAAGGGGACATTACATTGTGTGAATGTTTTTTCTGTTTAGAGTTAAAAAATATGCGTACAATTTTAGGATTAGGGTTTTAGTTTTTTTAAAATTAATTTTATATATAATAAGCTTCCTTGATCAAATTTAGAAACAATTCTTTATCTATACCTAAAATTATAATTCGTCATAATAAAATTTCTGTTCTTTTTTCATCAGTTGCACTTTCTCTTAGGTGAATTTAATTTGAAATGAGATACTTTCTCTTAGGTGAATTTAATCTGAAATGAAATTTTTCTTATTTATCTGAATTTGTACTAGACGTGTAAATGGGGTAGGGCTCTTTAGTAAATGACTCTTTAGTAAATGAAGGAACACTGTGTTTGCAAAAGTATATGCATCCCATTTGAACAAACATAAGCACAACCTCTCCGTTGTTGGGTCATTTGCGTACAATCCTCTTATTGTAAAGAAAGCAATTGCTTCAAGATAGTACATGGCAGGGTAGATTTTTTACCCACCGGTTGAATATTTATTTGTTATTTTTTCGCATGACTATACAATTAACATGCATAATTGTGTATAAATTGTAGATTTGGCTATTAATAATAATCATTATATTGATGGAGAATGTATTTTTTTTTAAAATTGTAAGTGTTTTTTCATCAACATTTTAGATTACTATTGGATATATCATTAAGATGATTAAAAAAAAATATATATCCCACACTTCAAAAGATTTTGTTTGTTTTATATTTAATTAACTAATGTTAAAATTATGTTTTGTTAGATGTTATAAAATGAAGAATTTACTATTAATTTCAATTTGTAATTTTCAAGTATATATATTTATAGCAGATTGCTCTTCATATTTTTTATTTAGAGGTGAAAAGTGCATACTCTTAACATTTTTTCTCTTATTTTATAGTGCTTTAGGCACAAGTTGATGATTTTGAGGGGCTCCTTATATGATTAGTTAATTTGGACACACCACTAGATCCTTATTCTAATCCTTTAATTATCTAAGACCCTACAATATAATATTAAAACCTTAATTCTTAATATTTATAAACTGACTCTTAAAAATAAATTTAAATATTATCTTCGATTACCTATCGGCATATCCCCTGAACCTCTAATAGGTGCAAGTGCTAGTTATATATATTCATACATCCACATGACATCATATGAGATGTAATCATTCATATCTTATCCATATCATATGAGTCTTACATTCATTGTTTCTTCACATCGCAAGTATAGATATACACATCACATATGCGAGGGCATTATACATACAATCTCTTCTCTCTATCATATCATGTTTTATTCTTATCTTATATTTATCTTACATATGTGGTATATGACATTGCTATTATAGCTTCCTAAGATGTAGGGATGTGTCCCTAGGCTTGATCATGTATGACTATGACCATCAAGAGGTACTAAAAGCATTTGATAGTACCGCAATTGTGCTTTTTGGTTCCTACGGTAATCTTTGGTTTATCTTGTCATTGGGAGGAAAAACTCTTAGCCTTTCGTGCCCTTGTAGGTTTCACCATCAACTTCTATTAGACCGTCTTTTTAGGCTTTCAATCTAATAAGGATAGATTTAGCTGACCTTTTGGGTTTTCAACCGAATCTATTGAAAGTCCTAAGTTCATTCTATTTTGCCAACATCATCCCCTTCATAACTTATGCCTTGAACTCAAGATGTGCACACTCTATTTTTACAACTCCTTAACAAAATAAAATTATAGTTGTTTGGAGTTAAATAGATAAAACAATTTAGATGAGCAACTAATTTCTTGTTGATAAAGTTGTGAGTGTTCCTTGAGTATATCTGCATTGTTACTCTCTTTCTTCAAGAAACCCATTACTGTCATGCCCACATTTGCACAGACATAAATATTGACACGACAATTTTTTTTACACAACCATTAATGGCTCCCTGTAGGCTAGATTTACACAACCCATAAAAAAGCAACATGTATTGTATATAAAAAAGGTATGAAGATCAACAAAATATTGAATATTGTTTATATTTATATATATATATGAGAATATATATGTATTTTTTAAGAAGTTGCATTTTTTTTTATATTTAAATATATATATTTTAAATGGTTGTGGTGTTGTGGCCCCATAAGGGCCCCCCTACATGGGGGCAGAGCCCCATGCCGCCCACAGCGCAACATAATTGCGTTATGTGGTGACGTGGGGTTTCCCCACCCAGTCATTGTTGCATAACAACAGCGTAACCACAGGACTTAACTTTTTTTTTTATTATTATTAACACTAACATGTAATATGAACTATGAAGCCGATGAAAGATATTTTGGTTATACATATATATATTCTTTTAGATAATGTATATGTCTCATAACAAAAGGAAATGTATTTCCTTATAACTTATTTTAATATTTATATATATAACACCCATTTCACAACTATATAAATGCAAGTAATAAATGTCAAATGTATTTAATTGTTTATTTTTAACAACCATATAAAGTGCATGTATTTAAAATGACAAATAAATCTAATATTTACATATGCATACATAGATGACAAATATATTTATATTCACACAAAATCAAAGGCAAGGTACTGGCAATGATCATATAAAAGGAGAAGTATATTTGGCGACCAACTTAGGAGGTAGAACAAGCATATATATATATCTGTGTGTGTTTTCTCATAAGCTTATATGCAAGATAAGCATAAACATATTTAAGTGAAAGGATAATGTATTTAAATGTATTTTTTTTGACATGCAACTAAACGTATTTAAATGGTGTAACTAAGTTCTTTGGTTACTAACTAAAAACCATGTCAATCATTTCAAGCACCTATTTCTTTTGCAACATATACACATTTGATTTTACAATATCAACATTTGCAAGCATGAGAATCTATTTCAAAAGTATGTCTGTTTAGCAGCAATGACTCTCTCTCTCTCTCTCTCTCTCTCTCTCTCTCTCTCTCTCTCATACAATATCAATCATAGTTCTTCTCTCTACACTAGAAAATGGACGTAACTAGATGGCTATTTCTATTTTCTCCTTTGCACACAAGAATCCCTTCTAAACACCTTAGAAGTGCAATGCATAGCAATCTTGAACAACCATTCTCCTCATAGAAATGAGGAGTTATTACAATTCAAATAACTCAAAAATAAATAAAAAGGCAAGCCACCCGTTGACAAATAGCACTCTCCTTTTTTCTCTTCATAAAACCTGTAATTTCATTTTCACAAACAAGGCCAATGGAGGCTTGTTCACCTCCAAGCCATAGGGATTGCTCACCAGCGCACCCTTGAGCTAGGAGGCCCTCTAGGAAATATGGATGTCACACAAAAATGAAATTAAAATACCATCTCACACCAAAAAAGGAATAATGAAACAAAACGCAAGCCTACCTAAGGATTTGCACAACACAATGAACCCATGAAAATATTCATAAGATAGGGGGAGAAGAGGGGACTCTTTCCAATGGGGAAATGAATGATAATGAAATATCAACACAATCATATATGCAACATGAAACCATCCTTCAATAATCTTCCAACATCCTTCCATCCAACTACATCACTTCAAAGTTCAACCTCCACATCTTCCACAACTAGTTAGTCACAATGACACTCGTGCCAAATAGCAAATCACAAAGGCACTCATATCATAATTTCATTCTCAAAGGAATACATTTTCCCCAAGGAGGTTCAACACCTCTCTCAACCCCTCACATGGGTTGCTCTCATCTATTAGGGGAGTTTAACCCAATATAACACCATTTCCCAAATAACAAAACACAAACATTACACCAAAAATCCAAACACAATAAACACAAATCAAACACAAAGCTCTATTTAAATACACACATCAACAATGCAAGCATTTTACATACATGTCAAGAGGATTATGAAACCTGTCTCAATAAGTTTCCAAGGATTGGGTGAGATGTTTTTTGTTGAAGCTCCTTCCAAAAACCTCTCTCCAAGCCTTTCTCTTCCAACTCTAATGTTCCAAATTCTCCTCTCTCTTTCCCGACTCAAGAAAACAAAAAAATAAATCCCCAAAAATCCCTTTCTACCCTTACAAGAGAGGTATAAATAATAGATGCCATGTCAATCCCCCTCTTTTAATAAGGAGGTGACACATGGCCTCCAATTCACCCATTTCTTCCCTTCACCTAAATCCCAAGGAGTGATATGACTTTTCAAGTGTTCACACATGTGAGACCTAGGGAAGAGAAGTGTACTTGTACACTCTTCTCCATGAAATATCCTAGGTTATGCTCCCATATGTGTGAGGAATCGAGATGGGGGTGTACTTGACACAACCCCTCTTCTATGAACCTAAGAAGGGGAGATTAGATGGTGACAAGTCAACCATCTTTCTCCCTAAAGTCCATTCACGTCACATCTTTCCAAGGGACTTCGAAATGGCCAATTATTGTCCAAGGACTAAAATTCATATCCCAACAAGTACTTAACCCATAGGTACTTACCTTAGATATCTATTTTCATAAAAAAACTAAAGAAGATGACATTTCATGACCTTTTAAAAAACCCCCTAGAGCAAATCCTCTAGGATGACACTCATCCCATGACTAACTCAAACAACCTTAGAACAAGTTAAAAATTAAAATTAATATTACAAAATTCTCACATTACAACATATTTTTATAAATAAAAGATTTAGTCCCCTCATGGACTAAGGCCAAGGTATGACTAGTATGTACATAATTAGGGTTTTTCTAGAGGACCTTCGATATTTTCTATTGGCCATGGAAATTATCTGCACACTTGACAACAAGCATTAATTCATCCAATGAAATTGCTGAAACAATTATAATCAGAATTGTACAATCATCATATATTATAAGGAATCTAAAATCTATATTATAATTAATTCAATTAATTGCCATAATTACATATCTTAATCAATTCAATTTCACATTCATCTCATAACAACATCTCATATCAATACTCCTAATACAACATGTATATATATATATATACACACACACATTGTCAATTCAAATTGAAACTAGACAAATTTGATAATTACAAAGCATACTTGAACACCATACTCCTAATTAAATCATAACATTAACGAGAATGTGCGATACATATTCATTTCATGGAAATGCAAATATACCATAGCCATCCACAAATAAAACCATCACTATGTGCTCATGAAGAATTATACTATTCTAAGCATAATATCAACATCTATACTGATCCATCATCATGATCATAAGTCCATAATATAAATGTGCAAATCAAAGAGTGTTAATATCAATACTAGGTCCATCAAGTGCAAGTGAGCTCACAAGAGGAAGGGCGGGCCTCACATCCCCCTAAGATTAGAATTCCTCCTAAAATCCTCCAAGAGGCAAGGGTAGGGTATTTCACCATTGTGTCATGCATCAAGGTGAAGAGGCCAAAGAGTATCTTGAACCCAAGTCATAAGGAAGAATAAACAATTAAAACAGTCGTTGATTAACAAGTATCCTAGATAATATTATATTCAATGAAGAGTGCATCATTTATGCTAATGATACTAGTCATACATTATTAGAATACTATATGTATCAGAATTATAAGGTGAAAGGACAAGGTTTCTTAACCAATGTTCATAAATTACCATAAGAGCTATGAAGCATAAAGCCATACAAAGGTATACGGATAGTAGCTAAAGTTTTTAGGCTATTTAGTACCAGACTTGTTATTACATCATCAACAAGGTTTCTAAGCAACATTATTAACCATCATATGATTTATTTCTAAAAATTAGATCTATGCTGTAAGATCCCTATCCTGAATTTTAACTCAAACTCACAAATTTTTTATTTTTAGATTAGTGGCATTTCCTCAAACAGTTTGCAAAATGCTTATTGCACAGAATTTCTGAGTACTATGTTATTGAACAGCTATGACTAAATATTTAGATCATGAACCATTTCAAAACACATCACAATGAACAAGGAAAATAGAGGAACATTTTGTCAAACAGTTTGCTGCTGTTCATTAATACTGGAAACATATATGAAAGCAATACAATATGCTGATATAATTTACAATACAGAAATATTATATGCCCGAGTTTTGACCTTCAATGATATTAATCCTTTGTTTGATCAGCATTGAAGAGATATAGATTTTTGAATTTTAGCAACTTCTGTCAGCAGCAGCAACTCCTTATGACTCCCACACAACAACAACTGATCCTTCAGCGCCAAGATCCCTCTTATATAGGAGCGGCTAGCAATAATATAGTCAAAAAAACCCGAGTTGAGGCAGCACCTCACTTCTTAAATTCCCACGCTTCAAATAAAACCCACATACCTTTTTAGCTAATCAAGAGTCTTCAAAAATAGGCTGCCCTCATCCAAAGGTAGGTTGCGGCAGGTTATTTGAAGGCTTTCCTAGGCTCAAAGATATTATAATCTCCTTTAATGAATCGCTCCTCTTAAAGGATTTTGTACCTCCATTCATCACCTTGTAAAATAAACAGTGAACTTCAAAAAGGTACGGTAGGGTTTAGGCCCATAAAATTAATAAAATCTGATTTATTGTTTATTGATTCATTTCACTGCAATACTTCAGACATTGCATTTAGTAATTTCTGATTTGTATTTCAATTTCATACACAACACTGGTTAAAATCTCTAAAATTGTATTTTCTTGTAAATCTCATAATTTTGGCAACAAATCTTTTTTGGAAGGAAATACTCAAAACTACATAAAATGATATATCCTTTCACACAAATCCTTCAAACCTGTATCAATCTGCACAAACTATGATTATGGATGAACCACACCGTATTGGCTAGGGAGTATTTTTCACCATCAAAACCAATCTTCGCCTTTGGTTTCCGTCCTAGGTTGTTGTTGAACAAACCTGCTCAACCTTCACAACTGAGGTTTCAAAATAATGCAAATACCAAGAATGACCCAAATGTATTCCCAAATCTTTTTTTTATATCTTTTCAAGAGGAATTATTTTTATTTTCTTTTATTTCTCCTCTCAAATTATAAAGTGTCCCCTTTTTAAAATAAATTCTACTTTTGACACTTTTTCAACACAATTATTAATTAAATATAAAGAAATCCTTAGAAATACTTAAGATGACTTATGATTTAATATTCCCTTTATTAAATAATTAAATATTTTCCACACATTTATCTAAGTCCAGGAAAATATTAAATTGGCCAAAAAGGGACATTACATATGCTCCAATAAGAGACTATCTAAACCAACAATGTATTGTGACATCAAACTCAATTACAACTATGAAAGCATTTAATTTATCTTTATTTATTTATTTATTATTTCTTCTACATTTGATTCACAACAATTAATTCACATCATACTCATATGTCTCAAGCTACATGCCTCACAACAAGACAACATATGACTTACATCACAAGGCTTACAAAAGAGTTTTGAAAGGATGACAATCACCCAAGAATAGCTAAGTAACCATAGATCTAGTATCCACTTAACCATGTAAGATCATAGAGCCAACATCCAACTAATCACAACACCATATAATCTTGTATTCAATATTTCTATAGCCATAGAACCATAGAATTAACATCATTGAATTCTTTGAATCATAAAACTGTGAAATTAGCTCAAGTCTCATAGAACCATAGCATCATAGGGAAGGTCTCAAGGCAGTCCTTAGGAACCCCTTTCATACCTTCCCTAAAATATTCTCTTATTGATCAAGGGGTTTTTGTAGCCCCCAACCTCACCATGAGAACTCTTGTCTACTCCTCCATATGACCTACCAGAGACCCCTACTGGATAAGGTAGTTAGACATAAGTCACATCACTCCACACATGTCAGTAGATGCAACACTAAGAAGGCTTCAAAACAAGAAAACTTTTAATAAAGTAAAATCTCAAAATTAAATCTTTCAATAAAATTTATAAAGAAAAATAAAATTCAAAAGTGGCCACTAATGCAACATTCCAAAATTTGAACCAAAGTACAAGTCCTTGAGGCAAGGAGAACCATTTCAAATTTAATTGGCTAAATATCCCAAGTAACTAAAATTCAACATTGTTGGCTTAACAAGGAAAGTCACAAATAAGTGAATAAATAATTCCAATAATCTTAAAAGGGTTTGCACATCACAAACTAATGCAGGAGCACCCGGGGATGTTGGCAATCCTATGTCACCAAAAATATTTTTATTTCTGTTTTGTTTAACTTTTGTTTCGCAGTTCGCCTTGGAACACAATTTGGTCATTTTGATGGAGGAGTTGTTGGATGTGGGGATGGAACAGTTTGCACAGGTATAGCAGTCAATGCTCTCATATATTCATGCAACATGATGGTGCAGTGACTTGCCTATCCATTCTTGATCAGCGGTTCTTCATTTTGAAAGCCTATCTATTTCTGATATGGCCTATAATGCAAGGTGTTGCAATGCTACTTCAAAATAGATACTAGCATTAGTAATTATACACACATATTGCACTGGGAAATGCATGAAGAATAGATGTAGTATGGGGAGAAACTTTAGGGGTGGAAGGTCAACTATGATTGTTGTACCCCATTCTATTCACTTTGCAGGGATTTGAAGGATGCATTGGCGTGCTCTTGCTTCGGACTGTGATTGTTGGTAGTGTTTCTGAGTGGCAGAATTGATAAACGTTGGGACAACAACCAATTGAAAACCAATGTCAATCGTTGCCATGGAACAAACAAAAGGAAGTGCACAATAAAAGAACGCTGCCAGGGATAGAGAAAAAGTTGTACTATCTTTATATGATTCATTTGTAGGAACAAACCACTACGTAGACATTATGTTTTTAAACGCCATGTTGAGGTTTTGGGGAACCACGATAAAGTGGAAGAAGCATATGGAAAAGAGCAGTCTAGGGAGAAGATAGGGCACCGCTCTAGTTGGAATGAAGTATACTTTAAAACTTTTCAATTTGCATTCACCGGAGAGAATCAAACAACATAAAGACAAGGGAGCTTCATCACGCCTCCAATGAGCCTCTATTTTTTGTCTTCATGTGTTTGAAAAGGATGGTACTGCATAGAAGAAGGAACGCCACAAAAGGACCTGTGTGGACATGGAAGCTTGAAGGAGGAAAATAGAAAATCAAAAGGCAGATTTGAAGTAGGGAAAATGAAAAGACATAGTATGTATTTAAAAAGGCATATCTTTGCACCATGAGGGTAGATTTCTCAGGCAGAGTGAGGAGGGATCTCAGCCTGTGTGAGGGGCCTGTGGAGAAGTAGAATTGTGTAGAATTTGAGAGGCCATTGGGAGGCCAAGTTGTAATTGTTTAGTTGCAAATGTGTGCAATTGTTTATTGAATTTGTAAACAAATAAAATTGTGGAAAGTTTTATTGCAATCTGATTTGTGTTAAAAATTTATTGCGATTTTGTTAGTTGCAGCAGGAGGGAGTTCTCTTCTATGTCAATTGGTGTCAGAGCTAGAGGTCTTGAGCATGGAGAGTATCCACTAGGACCTGTGGAGTAGTAGAGAAGGCGGTTGTGAGAACTTGAAAGGATCATTGCAGGTGTGTGAAGTCCTGATTGATTGAGAGTTTGAAGCCGCATGAACAGTTACAGCAATCTGAGAAAAGCTCGAGAGATGGGGTAGGTGTGAAGGAGTCCTACGATGGTGAGAGCAAGAAAGACTTGAAGTTATTGATGGAGAAAATAAGGAAAGGAAGAGAGGGTTTGTGATTGGTTGGGTTTTGACAATCCTAGTGTTGAAGAGATGAGAAGACAAAGATGGAAGGAAGGAGTTGCGAAGATGTGTGAAGAGTTATTGGAAGAAGTGAAGGAAGAGTTATATGAAAACCTAAAGGAGATTTGTGTAGAGAAGAAAGTGGGTAGAGAAGAGTCCCATGTTTCTTCTGATAATTGTTTGTTTGCAGGTGACAACATGTGTACAACAGATCAATTTGCAGTCGTGGAGTGTGTAGAGGTTGCAGCTGTAAAAGAAAAAGAGAGATGAAAAGGTGCAGAAAATAAAATTTCAAAGTCCTATGTTCGATGGAGAAGTTGGTGAGGATGATCTCCTGCTGAAAGAGGAGATGAGAAGAATCGAAAGATTCTTGGAAGGAGAAGTGACTAGTAAAGAAGAAGATTTGATGCTTCATGGTGATCTAGTGTTCGACGAGGAACCTGATGAAGATCAAGGGTTGCTTGGTGAAGAGATACAAAAGATTGAACAATTGTTCAATACAACAGTGAAGAACGTTGCACCCGATGATGTTGGAGTAAAGAAGAACATTACACTCAGTAATGATGGAGCAGTGGAGGAGTATGAGGTAAACTCTGTTGTTTATGAGTTTTGTGATATTGAGTTTGAAGTGCATGTACCTGATGAGATGAGTAGCATGGTAGAGAAAATTGTGGAATGTACAGATGTGGTAGACTGGAGTAGGGATGCCTACCTGCGGGTAGAAGCTGTAGAGGATGTGACAGGAGAGATTTGGTGGAGGTGGACGATTATAGGTGGGTTTGAACCCACAAAGGAGGAGAGGAGTGAGGTCATAATTTGGTGGAGGAGGTCAAACTTCGGTGGACATGAGTCCATGAGGGGAAAGAGGAGGAAGAAACAGTGTTGTTGGAGGAAGGTGGTGCATGTTCTGACACGATGCTGGAAAAGGTGAAAGAAAGATTGATTTTTAGCTCTTGGACAGTGAAGGAGTTCGTTGCAGGTTCATGGCAACCTAGAAGAGTAGTGCAACTACTCAACTCCACCTTTGTGAGCCTATGCTCACAAAATTTCTACCCGGTGTGTCTGATGCAGGAGCACCCAGGGATGTTGGCAATCATGTGTCACCAAAAAGATTTTTATTTATGTTTTGTTTAACTTTTGTTTTGTAGTTTGCCTTGGAACACAATCTGGTCATTTTGATGGAGAAGGAGATGTTGGATGTGGGGATGGAACAGTTTACACTTGTATAGTAGTCAATGCTCTCGTATATTTATGCAGCATGATGGTGCAGTGACTTGCCTATCCATTCTTGATCAGCGGTTCTTCATTTTGGAAGCCTATCTATTTCTGATATGGCCTATAATGCAAGGTGTTGCAATGCTACTTCAAAATATATACTAGCGTCAATAATTGTACACACATATTGCACTGATAAATGCATGAAGAATAGATGTAGTATGGGGAGAAACCTTAGGGGTGGAAGGTCAACTATGGTTGTTGTACCCCATTCTATTCACTTTGCAGGGATTTGAAGGATACATTGGCGTGCTCTTGCTTTAGACTGTGATTGTTGGTAGTGTTTTTGAGTGGCAGAATTGATAAATGTTGGGACAACAACTAATTGAAAACCAATGTCAATCGCTTCCATGGAACAAATGAAATGAAGTGCACAATAAAAGAACACTGCTAGGGATAGAGAAAGAGTTATGGTCTTTATATGATTCATCTACAGGAACAAACCACTACACAGGCATTATGTTTTTAAATGCCATGTTGAGGTTTTGGGGAACCACGATAAAGTGGAAGAAGCATATGGAAAAGAGCAGTCTAGGGATAAGATAGGGTGCCGCTCTAGTTGGAATCAAGTATACTTTAGAACTTTTCAATTTAGATTCACCCAAGAGAATCAAAAATCATAAGACAAGGGAGCTTCATCGCGCCTCCAACGAGCCTCTATTTTTTGTCTTCATATGTTTGAAAAGGATGGTACTGCATAGAAGAAGGAACGCCACAAAGGGACCTATGTGGACATGGAAGCTCGAAGGAGGAAAATAGAAAATCAAAAGGCAGATTTGAAGTAGGGAAAATGAAAAGACATAGCATGTATTTAAAAAGGCATATCTTTGCACCATGAGGGCAGATTTCTCAGTTAGAGTGAGGAGGGATCTCAGCCCATGTGAGGGGCCTATGGAGAAGTAGAATTGTGTAGAATTTGAGAGGCCATTGGGAGGCCAAGTTGTAATTTTTTATTTGCAAATGTGTGTAGTTGTTTATTGAATTTGTAAACAAATAAACTTGTGGAAAGTTTTGTTGCAATCTGATTTGTGTTAAAATTTTGCTATGAATTTGTGAGTTGCAGTAGGAGGGAGTTCCCTTATGCGTCACAAACACCACATGGATTTAACAAAACCACCTAAGGGGAGGAGGGAAATAGAGGTCTCAAATCACACAACAGTCATAGGATGTAATGTTATGCCTTACAACCACATGTTCTACACAACCTAATACATACTCTACAACACATACCAATGTTAAAAATCTGAAGTATCACAATGCAAGAGCATCTAGAGCTCCTCAAATAAGAATGATATAGCCATAACTCCATGTAAAATACCAACCATCATCTCATAATTTCAAGTTACCATTACACCATGATGTCAACAACACATATGTCTCTCTATACACATTGCCATACTATCAATGTTATCTAGTTGATGATGAAATCATTGAAAGGAAGCTAGGTGTGCAGAAATCACTTCCTACACTAATCTAATGAGGAGAGGGCTATGCAAATTGAATTTTATCCTAACTATTACAGCAATGTTAAACCATTAACATGAGATATTGTAGCAAAACACAAGAACCAGAAAGTAGACAGAAGAAGAAAGACAAAGATTTATGGTGGGGAAAGCCCTTATCGGGTGAAAAACCCCACACTCAGAAACCTACACAATGTATTAACAAATCTGAAATATGTTTACAATACACTTGCAATTCAAGCTTCAATGGTCTTCGACACTCATGTCTGGAGTCAAACCAGCAGCATAATAGTACCTATAGAACATGTGATAACACTCCCTCTCCAAGCACTTGTTTATATAGAAAATACAAGGCAATATTGGACCTTTCTTGGAATGGGCGTCCAACTTGGCCTCATGGCCCAAAACCCATGCCTAAGGACACTTGGTCAACATTGTAGAATGTGCATGACACTTGTCCACAGCTCCCATCCCAAAGGGGTCACCTATTTTCAAAATGGGCTATGACAGATGCTCTTACGACACTTACGACCATCATAGAATCTGTCATAGCAGTTACAATACAGCTGTAAGAGAATCTGTCATACATAGGCTATAAATAGCATATTCTCTTACAACATGTCATAGTCCACCTTGGGGCACCCAAATATGCCTTTTTCAAAGATGCTTCATGACACATATCTTCACCTGCCTTACAACCTTCTATTTTTGACTCTTACATGTCATAGATTCGTCATAACCGTTTCGGTCAAACATTCCCTTACACAACATGGAAGATGCCAACAGATGGCAAAATGCTCTTACCACAAAGTGGGACGCCTATCTCCTCATGTGAGGACAAAATTATAAGTTGTCATAATCCATGTAGGATTGACACATCACTGTGCCACATCCCATAATATGACATTTGGAATTTACAAATATTTACAACATAGGCAATTAAATAATAAATACAAACATTAATAATGTAAGGAATTTACAAGGTTGAGACACCTTAATTCCCAACATTCTCCCACTTGTCGAACACCTTGTAAGAGCCAATAGAATAACAGGGTTTAACTTCTATAGGCCGAAAGTCCCATAGACTCCGAACACCATTTGAACTTCTCTGTGCTCATTGGCTTCATCAATGCATCAACAACATTCTTCAAAGTATCCACCTTCTCCAAATTTACCTTTCCATCCTCAACCATGTCTCGCACAAAGTGAAACTGAACATCAATGTGCTTGGTTCTAGCATGGAAAGTTGGATTCTTTGCAAGGCAAATCACACTTTGACTGTCACAACTGATCGTTATCTGTCCTGCATCAACACCAATATCTGAACACAATCTCTTAAGCCACATGGCTTCCTTACAAGCATGAGTTGCTTCCATATACTCAGCTTCTATCGTGGACAAAGCAACAACAGGTTGTCGCTTACTCATCCAACTAATAGCACCACCAAACAGTGTAAACACATAAGCACTGGTGGATCTCATGCTATCAATGTCACTTGCCCAATTTGAATCCACAAATCCACGAATGTCAATGGAATGCGGAGGTACTGTAACATTACCATGATAGAAAATGGAATACTCGGAAGTACCCCTCAAATATCTAAACACTCGCTTAACTACATCCCAATGAACCTGTCTAGGATTAGCCATAAATTAACTAAGGACTCCCACTGCTTGGGCAATGTCTGGTCTTGTGCAGACCATAGCATACATCAAACTGCCAACAACACTAGCATAAGGTACTCTGCTCATGTCCTCCACCTCACTAGGAGATTTTGGACAATCCTCAATAGATAACTTTGTCCCCAAAGAAATAGGAACACACAATGGTCTACAATCTGCCATACTGAACCTATCCAACATTGTCTTCACATACTTGCTCGGGCTTAACCAAATTTTTCTGTTAGCTCTGTCTCTTCTAATTTCCTTTCCTAGAATGTACCTAGCTGTCCCTAAATCTTTCATTTCAAATTGTGCTGACAACTGAGATTTGAAATCAGAAATCATATTCTTACCCTTCCCAATGAGTAACATATCATTAGCATACAATGCAACAATGAGAATACGATCACCATCAAACATAAAGTACACATAGTGATCCGATTTCGATCTCACAAATCTAATTGACAACACAAAGGCATCAAACTTCAAGTACCATCTCCTAGGGGATTGCTTCAAACCATACAAAGACTTCTTAAGTTTGTAAACCAAATTTTCTTTACCTTTCACCATGTAATGCTCTGGCTATGACATGTAGATTTCTTCCTCCAAATCACCATGAAGGAAAGCTGTCTTTACATCCATCTGTTCTACCCCCAAGTCATAAGTTGCTGCGAGACACAACAAGAATTGAATGGATGTCACCTTTGCAACGGGAGAGATCTCACCATAATCTATACCCTCCACTTGTGAATACCCCTTCGCAACCAATCTAGGTTTATACTTCTCAACACTGCCATCTGTACCAATTTTCTTCTTGAACACCCATTTGCATCCAACGGGTTTCCGTCTAGGAGGCAAAGGCACTAGGTCCCAAGTTTGATTCTTTTCCAAAGAAGTCATTTCATCCTCCATGGCCTCCTTCCAGGAACCTGCATCTTTCATATCCAAAGCCCCTGACACAGTTCTAGGTTCATCACTGTTAGTGATTAAAGCATAAGCACAACTAGAATCAAGCAATGTCAAACCAAACCTTTTAGGTTGCTTTCTTATCCATGTAGACCTCCTCAATGGTTGAGGTTGAGGTTCAGCTTCTTCATCTGAGCTTTCAGAGCTGCTAGAGCTCTCCTCATCATCAAGTCCAACATTGTCTTTCTGTTCAGTCTTCTCAGGGGTAGCAGGAAACTGAACAACATCCTCTTTCTTTACTTTTTCTTCTAGTTGTAAAATAGTGGAAGAAGGTGTAAGCTTTCTGAAGACGCCACTTCTGCTATACAACACTTTTTTAGCCACAGGGTCCCAAAACTTGTATCCTTTCACACCGACACTATAGCCAATGAATACACTTAACAACCTTGTTCTCTAACTTTGACTTCTTCTCCTTAGGCACATGTGCATATGCCTCAACCAAAAACACGAAGATGCCTTACTGAAGGCTTTCTACTAGACCACACCTCCATGAGTGTCTTTCCAACAAGAGCTGATGCAGGAGATCTATTTACCAGATAGCAAGCAGTGGCAACAACTTCAGCCCAAAACTTTTGTTCTAGGCCAGCTCCACTAAGCATACTCCTAGCCTTCTCCATCAGTGTCCTGTTCATCCTCTCTGCAACTCCATTTTGCTGCGGGGTGTATGGAGTTGTCTTATGTCTTTCAATCCCAAGTTCCTTGCAATATTTATCGAATTCTATAGAACAGAACTCACCACCGTTGTCAGTTCTCAAACATTTATTTTTTTTACCAGTTTGATTTTCAGCAAAGGCCCTAAACTCCTTAAACTTGCTATAGACTTAAGATTTTCTTCTGAGAAAATAAATCCATGTCCTACTGTAATCATCTATAAAAGATACAAAATATATAGACTTTGATAATGAAGGAACATTAACAGGACCAAACACATCAGAATGAATAAGGTCCAACACACCAAAAGACTTATGAGAACTCGAGTAAAACTGAACACGGTTTTGTTTTCCATAAATGCAATGTTTGCAAAAGTCAAACTCAAGATTACAATCATCTAACCCCTCAATGAGGTTCTTATTTTTCAGGGTACGCAGACCCTTCTCACCAATGTGGCCAAATCTCTTATGCCATAACATTGTCTTTTTAGCAGGGAGTTTAACTTCCAATGCATGATTACAACCATCAAGAATAGAAACAACAGATTTCTTCACTGCTCATTTAAATGGTGGGGATGAAGTGACTGCTGCCCTCTTCCTTGAGTCAGAAGAACTACTACATTGTGAAATGCATGCCTCTAGCTGAAATAGAGTACCTCTCCTAGTACCCTTAGCAAGCACCATAGCTCCTCTAGTCATCTTGCATCCTTCTTTCAAAAAGACAACCTGCACACCTGCATCATTCAAACTACTTACAGAAAGTAGGTTCCGTTCTAAGCCTAGGATGTGCATAACCCCAGAGATACCCTTCACTTGACCATCAGGGAATCAGATAGAGACTCTTCCATGACCAACAATCTTCAGATGAGAGTCGTCACCCAGATACACCTTTGCACCATCGAACTCCTCATACTTAGTGAACCAGTCTCGATACGAGGTCATGTGGACTGATACACTAGAGTCGATTAGCCATACATTGTCAAATGGATGGGTTGCCAGGGCTACAATGAAAGGATCACCTTCATCTTGTGACTTGTTAGAATTTGAATCAAGAGCTTTCTTCTTCTTCTTCTCCTCTTTGCATTCCTTTTGGAAATGCTTGGTTTTGCCACAGTTCCAAGAAAGAGCCTTGGACTTTCCAGGAGATTTGGATCTCCCACGGTATTTGGATCTACCCTTCTTAGCTTTCTTGTCCTTCTTCTTCCCTTTCTCCTTGGGTCTCCCACAAATTGCAAGAGCCTCTTTGGCTGCTTTAGAAGACTTTCTCCGCATCTCTTCAGACAACAACGAAGAAACCACTTCATCCATTTTGAATGTGGATGTGGTGCTTCCAATAGCCATTACAAGATGATCCCATGAGTCTGGCAGAGAACAAAGCAGGTCCATACACTGATCCTCCTCCTCCATCTTCACACCAATAGATGTCAATTGTGCAACCAACATGTTAAAGGTATTCATATGTTTAGTGATAGATCCTCCATCCTCCATTCGAAGAGAATACAACTTCTTTCTCAGGAAAAGTTTATTAACTATGGATTTGGCTTGATACAAATCCCCCAACTTCTTCTAAAGTAGTTTTGCAGTAGTCTCCTCATGGACATTTAACAGAACAGAATCAGCAAGACTAAGTCTGATGAGACCCTTAGCCTTCCAATCCTTGAGATCCCACTCATCTTGTGACATTGCAGCTGGTTTAGTTCCATTAACACTTTCCCAAAGGTCTCAGTCTACAAGTATGTCTTCCATCTTGAGCTTCCACAGCTCGAAATTAGTGCCATTGAATTTATCCACTTCAAATCTTTCGGATGTGCTTGTCATCCCCTTGCTGCAATAAGATACAAAATACTCTGCACAGACTCCCACTCAACTTAAGATCAGCTCAAAAAAACCCTACCCAACAACTAGGACCAAAGGTGATCAAGCTCTGATACCAACTGAAAGGAAGCTAGGTGTGTGGAAATCGCTTCCTACACTAATCTAATGAGAAGAGGGCTATGCAAATTCAATTTTATCCTAACTATTATAGCAATGTTAAACCATTAACATGAGATATTGCAGCAAAACATAAGAACCAGAAAGTAGACAGAAGAAGAGAGACAAAGATTTACGGTGGGGAAAACCCTTATCGGGTGAAAAACCCCACACTCAAAAACTTGCACAATGTATTAACAAATCTGAAATGTGTTTACAATACACTTGCAATGCAAGCTTCAATGGTCTTCGACACTGGTGTCTAGAGTGAAACCGACAGCATAACAGTACCTGTAGAACATGTGATACCACTCCCTCTCCAAGCCCCTGTTTATATAGAAAATACAAGGCAATATTGGACCTTTCTTGGAATGGGCATCCAACTTGGCCTCATGGCCCAAAACCCACACCTAAGGACATTTGGTCAACATTGTAGAATGTGTCTGACACTTGTCCATAGTTCTCATCCCAAAGGGGTCACCTATTTCCAAAATGGGCTATGACAGATGCTCTTACGACACTTACGATTGTCATAGAATCTGTCATAGCGGTTACAACTTAGAGCTGTAAGAGAATCTATCATACACATGCTATAAATAGCATATTCTCTTACAACATGTCATAGTCCACCTTGGGGCGCCCAAATATGCCTTTTTTAAAGATGCTTCATGACACGTCTTCACCTTCCTTACAACCTTCTATTTTTGACTCTTACATGTCATAGATTCATCATAGGAATCCGTCATAACCATTTCGGTCAAACATTCCCTTACACAACATGGAAGATGCTGACACATGGCAAAATGCTTTTACCACAAAGTGGGATGCCTATCTCCTCATGTGAGGACAAAATTACAAGTTGTCATAATCCATGTAGGATTGACACATCACTGTGCCACATCTCGCAATATGACATTTGGAATTTACAAATATTTACAACATAGGCAATTAAATAATAAATACAAACATTAATAATGTAAGGAATTTACAATGTTGAGACACCTTAATTCCCAACAATCACAATGTTGGTATTAATCCCATTGCAATGCTATCATACTACCAATCACCCTACCTCAAACCATAACAAGAGCCTATATCCAAAAGTAGTAATAATGATCCATAACTGGTAGCAATCCCAATGTTGGAACTCGGATGCTGGCATCAAGTGCCAAAAGATAGAAGTTGACCCAAGTGCTCATAACTAAAGGCAATACTAAGTGCTAACAACTAGAAGAGAGAATAGGTTCTAGAATCAAACGCACATCATGGTCCATCCTTGACTATACAACACAAAAAATCTAAAATCCAAATAAATCCAACTATAATTCTTAACCAAACACAACCATCACAAGAGGGTACATACATGACTCATTCACTCCTATCTTCTTCATACTTATATTCTATCATTTTAGAATCTAACTCTTTTCATATTGTTTCCATCTTGCAATTTCTATCTCATTTAATTCATAATCAAAATATAATTTGACCAATCATTTATTTCACATTGCCACAACCATAGTTTAACCCTTCATATTGAGCTACAATTCTACTATCATTAATGCTACTCATAAATTCTTACTTGTTAACACAACATTATTTCTATTCCTTTTGAAAATTATGTGATGAGCAAATTGTCTTGCACATCCTTTAACCTAGATCAATTTCCTTTTCATTTTCTAAGTATTTCCTTTCCAATACTCACTTTTGAAAATAATTAACAAGAAATTCTAACTCTAAAATGCATTGCCAAATATTCATAATGGAACATTAACATAATAAGATTGATAAACAAACTACATATATTGAATGACAATCACACAAAACGTAACATTTAACCCTTTCCTACATATTCTATCATTTCTTATCATATTAAAGTATCAATATTTCATTGCCTACAACAATTTGTCTATAAGTCATTTCCTTATTATTCGTAAAACACACACAAGGAAATAGGTAAAGAACACGATGACATTAGTAAAATTCAGATTTTTATTACACCATGATCATCCACAAGAAACTTCCACACTTAGGTCTTAGTAATTAATGAATCAAAACAAAATTTAATCTAATGTTGAACAAGCATCCTTTCTTTTGTTTCCATCTACATGAATCCTATCCAAGATTATTCTAGAGCTGACATGTTTGGTTTCCACCACAATTCATTATTGAAGGTCCCAAAAGGTTAAAGTTTTGGAGAAATTAAAAAAAAAAACAATCCAACTCACTGTCTAATGAAAATAACTAATTAAACTATATGTTCAAGAGGTCACAAAGAAACCATTTCTAACCACCATTTTAATAATTGATGGTTAATACAAAGCAAGTTTCTTTTGCAATGGGTGATCCCACAATACTATGTCCCACTTTTTGGCTTAAGTGGGACATGTTGAAATTAACATTTTTAAATAAAATTTTACTTTCTGTCACTTATAGCAACTAAACCGTTAAGAATCTGAAGATGATGTGAACTAACTTGATTTTTGAGATTTTGTGTGTAGATTTTAAATATATATTTTTTAAAATTTTAAAAAATAATTTATGAAAATTTTTACGTAAGTTTTAATACCTTGTTTTTATAGTTAGCAATATTATTAAAAAGTGTCATTTATTCCATCACATGATTTTTTTTGCAAAAACAATAAAATTATAAATTCTTAAACATAGATTAGTAACACTAATATCTAGTGTGCACATATTTTTCATAATTTTTTTTGCATATTTTATTTATTATTAATTTTTGATGTGAGGTTTTTTTTTAATCGGCGAGGAGGGATTATTTAGGTTGGCCCCACACCAGTGGAGGTCACAAGGGGGACCTCCTCCCCTTCAACATATTCAACTTAGAAGCCACTTAATCAACTCAAATCAACTTAGGTCCCACAATGGAGGTCCAAGAGCCACCAATTGGAATTCCAACTATAGATGTCACTATGATGATTCAAACATGGATCTCCATCTTGAGAGCCTTATGGCCTTGTCATTTAAGCACAACCCTTTTGACAATGTGAGGTTAATTATAATTTAGACTAAGTTTTATTCTATAATGCATAAATTTTTCTAGATATATTCAAATTAATATTTTTTTTGCTGAAACAAGGACATCAATATGTAGTATGCAGATATTTTTTAGAAATTATTTCTCTATTTTTTTAATTTTTTCACATTTGTGGAATAGAGACTTTAATGTTTAGTGAAAAACCTATGTTCACTAGAAAATACAAATTAAATTTATATAATAATTAAATTAAATATATTCAAAAATATATTTTTTGGAAAGCTTACTCCAAGGATACAATCCTTCAAATTATCCTCTCATGTTGAGTCTATTTTCTAGTCCAACCCAAGGTTTGAAACAAAAAATTCTAAGAAAAACTATTTGAGCTAGGGAGAATGGCCAATGCAAGCACCTTTAGAACAGAGGTACCTTCATTCAAAGATGCCTTCATTTAAAGGTACTTGGTTGACTTTCAAAAATATTAAAATATTCATATCTAGATAGAACATCAAAAAGATTATTTTATGTCCAAAAAGAAAAGAATTATGCTTGCATATTTTACATTTTTGGGATTTTAATATTTTCTAAGAGTATTCTTCTTACATTTTGGGTGTTTTTTGAAGGGAAATTCAAAAGAAAATATTATTGTGATGCATATTTATGGAGGAGGAGATGAGAAATAAGAGAATGAGGAAAAATAAGAGTATGCATTCATATTCAATAAAAAAGGACAAGAAATTAAATGAAGAAAGGATGAAAAAATATTTCAAAGAGAAAGAAGATATTATTGATGTGTGTTTTAGCATGTTACAACTTAGATAAAATACTGAGTACTTTATCTCTCTTGAAAGGAATCAAATCCCAATGAATTAGAAAATGACTACCCCAAGTTCTCTCCCAGCCAACTCTTGGCATTTACAAGTAACTCAATGTTTGATGTTCTTTGTTATTCCAACAAGGGGCCTTACATAAATCTAGACAAACTATCAACACATAATATTAAAATGCACAAAAACCAATCAGTTTTTAGATCTATCAATGCATAAATAAACTGATATAAACATATATTGCCATAAAATATCACTTTTTAGCCTATAAATTTATACTAACTTGCATTCATGAAATATAAACCTTACAACAACAATATGCAAGTTTGAAGGTCCTATTCTAATCCTAAACTAACTAGATTTGATAAAAAGGTGAAAAAGCAAGGGCAAGATAAAGAAAGGTTAGAGAGAAAACTAATTAAAATTCAAGATTTTACAAACATTTCAGCGTTAACAATGGATATACAAGTCTACAAACAAAACCAATCTTTTCTTAACCAAGTAACCCACAATGCCACAAAGATGGTGCAATCTTCAAAGGAAAATAATTTTTAGATCATGAAAGAAATCATGTTAAACAACCAATATTGATGCAATTCAAAAAGGTTCTCCATAATATGAAAGAAAAAGGTGTTCAAGCTAACCACACAAAGCAATTTACAATCAACAAATCACCAAGATATGAACACTTCACAAAATCATCAACTATCCATCAAAATAGTTTCTGAAAATGCAAGAAAAACTCTTCTTGGTGTTTAAGAACCACAAAACAAACTTTATATGATGAAAAGTTCAACAGTTATGATCAACAACTTTTAATCCACAAACTTGACTAGAAACCATGAAGTAAACTTGTATTAAGTCCAAAAGCTTGACAATTATCAATAATTTCCAAACTTGTTGTGGAGAAAATTGAGAATATCATAAAAAATAGAAATACTATGTATTTCCTCTCAAATCCAAACTACAAATGCTTTCAATATGCTTCTTAATGATTTTTCCCAACCCTTATAATGAGTTTCAACTATATACTTATATAAATCAGATTTACAATACTAACTTTTCATTTTTACATCTAGTGGTTATGATCAATTTGATCCAAGGGCTCATATTTGACATTAAAACACAAAGTCAGTATTGGTAGCAAGTACAATCTCTAAGATATTTCTCATCTCCTTTTATCTTCTCCAACAAGCTTCCCTTAGTAGCAAAAAGTAAATTTTTCTTATTTGCACATTTACTTTTGGTAGTGAGTTTTCTATTTTTAGAAAAAAGTAACTTTTACAAGCTCAAAACATTTAATATTTTCCATTACATCTCCAACTCATTAACTTTTTGTAACTACAACTCCAACTCCATCTCCTTGTTATAGTATGACAAATATTTTTAAAAATGACATGTGCAACTACATAAAATCTTTCTCTCCTCTATAGGTAGCTATATCTCTTTATTTTAATGTGCAAACATGATAACGCAACTATAGGTGATTGATTTCTCCATCAAAAGTTTATTTCCCACCCTCTATTCTTCACTTTTTCTTCATTGTCAACCATAATTCTTCATCTTAGATCTAGAATAGTAAGTTAGAACCTCGTAGAAGGCTTCTATAGTCATATATTTGGCTACAAATCATGTATCAAGTCATACATTTCATCTTTACTTAGCTACAAGGCATTGTTTCCTTATTTTTCATCATTTTTGGCTCTAATCTTGCATGTACAACATTAGTATAGGTCTGATTTTGTGTTGTTCCAGCTTTTGGAGTTTGTCTTCATGCTTTTTAAAATCCTTTTGATTCTATTTTACAGGTGTAGCAGTGGAATGGGTCTGAAAACCAAGTTGTTTCATAGCTAGGACAACAATATATCTCCAAATCTTCATGTCTCCATGATGCTTCCAACTTTTCTCCATATGTTTCCAACCTCTTGGACCTACAAACAATAATTGCAAGTATCAAATTCTTCAAAAATATCATTTTTAATCATAAAACATCATAATAGGTCTATTTTTAGTCATAGATCAGTCATAAACAACTAGTTATCAAATTTGTTACCAAAGGCAACTTCACAAAATTGTTGTCATTTTGTCTTCTTTGGTTTTCATCCTTATCATTTCATCATATTCTTCATCTTCTCATCAGCATTCCATCAACCATTGATTTAGGTTTACCATGCCTCATATGGCTATGTGAGTCAAATCAGATTTAGAAATCAAAATCATCATTCCTAGGGCATTTAAGACCATCAAAAGTACAATTTTGGGACTGTTTGGACAAATTTCAAGATAATTTTGAAGGCTACAATAGTCATTTTCTCCATTAATCCCTATCATTCTTTCATCTCCTTTTTACATCTTCTCTCATCATCATCTTCATTAGGTTCATTGTATAAAGCAAGTACAATTAGGAATAAGGACAAGGAGGACTGTCCTAGAGGTGTTCATGACCATCAACTATGGGTAACAGTCCATTTAAGGTGCTTGATAGAACTAATCCTTATTCCTTTGATAGTGTCTAAAAAACTATATGACAACTCTATGAAACAACATAATCATCAAAGATTGAAATGGCTATCTCTTAAGGTCACAAAAGTATGATAGTCTTTGTGTTTTTTTGGGGGTATGACAACATTTCTAGGGATTTGACAACATCTCAACCTTATGATTCCCTTAGGGCCACTTCAACACCAATCTATTCTTTCATGGATCTATACAAATGATTGATGACGACCCTATTGTAAGTGACACAACTTTTAGTAACATCAAGCAACTCTTCTCTGCCTGCCATGGCATGATAGTGTTGGTGGTTAGTGACTTCCCTATGGAAATGATAGTGTTCTTTATTACACAGTATTGTTGATCACCTCATAATGGTTGTGACAGTGTTCTTGGCAACTCTTGTACCATGTTATTCTTGAGGATAGTGGTTCCTATGACAATCATAAGACCTCAATCAAGATTTGAAGGCTCATAAACATGGTAAAGAGGTAGGGACTAGTTTGGTATCATGACAATCTTAGACGATGTGAATACATTTAACCCTTCAAGCTCATGGTCTTACAAATAAACCCTTGATTGTACTTTCTATTGTTGTAATAGCTATAGGCACGAATCTTTTGCCCGCTCATCACTCAAATGAATAAGGGAAACATTTCTAACTACTTGTAATAAGAACCTATTAACATGATTACACTTAACCTATGTGAGGCCCACCCTTGGTTGTCTTCTCATTTAGACTTATTAGTCTGGTTATCTCGAATCTTTATGTCAACACTTGGTTTTGATAAACTAATGATCCTATCCTTTATTGTTATTAGACATCATTCTATGATTGAGTTAATGAACTGCTTCTTTACTATAATAAAAAGGACTAAATATGTTTGGTTAATTTCTGCACTTATCATGTTGATTGAATGTATTCTTGCTGGTTCAATTTTGGTTTAAAGGACTAATTATCTAGTATGAGAGAATTATCCTAATGTTATTCATTGTGGTGTAGTCATGCTTATGAAAATGAATGTTTCTAGAGAGAAAGTTGATGATTGAAAGAAAGATTGCCTTGATTATAGAAGATTAAATTGATTTGAAAATAAAGTGACTAAAATGAGTGTATGATGCGTGTGCTTTCCTATTTCTTGTTGCTTCGGCTATCTTGATATTTATACTACATGTGGGTACTAATGTGCATTGTAGTGTGCAGACTTATTCCATTGCCAATGGAAATCGGAGGTCCATGACTCTATCCATGTTTAAAACCAGTGATGCTCAACCAAGTCCCTCCTAGGAACTATGGTGTTGTTTGATTTTAATTGCATGATTAAATTGATGAAATTTTTGTAAGATTTCACTTTATTGCTTGATCATCTTGAAGGTTTGTAATGTTTTTGATTATGGTAAGCGGCAAAAAAAGGGTGCCGAATACTATTACAAAACAACCCAGAGGAGGAAAGAAAAGAATAAGGCCCCAAGGGCAGACAAACAGCACACAACATAACAACAACAACAAAGCTGTAAAAAAAACTAACAGCCCAAAAGGTTGTTGTTATATGGAGCCTAATCAGACTCGGAGGTTAAATTTACCCCACTTTTATCGGCACGGTTTCCCCCCAAATTATTTAACGAGGGAGTCCTGGGGGGCAGAGCCCCTCCTACGGGGCCCGAGGGCTTATCCCCCAGCAGGGGCTCGGGGGCGGGGGCTCGGGGGCGGAGCCCACGGTGGGGGTCTGGGGGCTACTGGGGGCAGCGCCCCTAAAGCAAAAATTGCCTATTATTTTATTAAGGCGTCGGGAGTTATTTTTCTATTGGCCGACATAAAAAAAACCCTATTATTTGTAACCGACATAAGCTTGATAAAAGCAGCTAAGGGTTAGGGTTTCCATTGAGATTGTATTGTAGCATTTGAAGCAGTATTGAGTTGCAAAGATTGCTGGTTGTAATCGGTTTGATTTACTGGATAATAATATTGGACTCTCTGTTTGGTGGATGTAGCTCGAGTTTGGGTGAACCACGTTAAAACTTGTCTCTCGCTGTTATTATTTTTATGTATTTCCATTCCTCTGTTTAATCTTTATTTGCATTTAATTGATATCTTTTGCCGGCTAACCCTAACAAGTGGTATCAGAGTGAGTTGTGTTCGATTATCATCTGCAGGAAGGTCTCACAGTTGAGTGGGAGTCTCACGGTTGAGTGGGAGCAATGGTGGACGGGGGTAAATTGAAGGTAGACAAATTCAATGGGTAGAACTATCAGTTATGGAGATGCAGATGGAGGATTATTTCTATCAAAAGGATTTATGGAGGCCGTTGGAAGGAGTAGCCAAGAAACCGGCAGCAATGACTGATGAGGATTGGAATCTTCTGGACAGAAAGGCACTGGGAACCATTCGGTTGTGCCTAGAACCATAGGTGGCATTTAATATAACGGAAGCAAAGACAACATATGGTTTGATGAAAGCTTTAGCTAAATTGTATGGAAAACCCTCAACCTTAAATAAGGTATTTCTCATGAAGCGTTTATTTAATCTGAAAATGATTTAAGGTGGATCTGTGACAAATCATTTAAATGAATTTAATACGATTACCAGTCAATTGACTTCTGTAAATGTAAAATTCGATGAAGAAGTTAGAGCTCTCCTAATATTATGTTCTTTGCGTGAAAGCTGGAATAGTTTGGTAATGGTGGTTAGTAACTATGTTTCTGGTTCAAATACCCTAAAATTTGATGATGTTGTTGGTGTTATTCTGAGTGAGGAAATTCATAGGAAAAGCTCAGGTGGATCCACATCAGGTAGTGTTCTGAATGCAGAAAGCAAGGGTAGATCAAAGGAGAGAGGAAAAGGTTTTGGAGGTCATGGGAAGTCACTTAGAAAATCAAAGGACAAGAGATCTCAATCTAGAGGATAGAAGGATTGTTGGTACTGTGGGAAACCAGGTCACCTAAAGAAAGATTGTTGATCTCAGAAGAATAAAGATGGAGACAAACAAGAAGGTAATAAGGAGGCAAATGTGGTAAGTAATAAATCTGAAGATGATGCTTTGATTCTTTCCTTAGATAATACTGATGATTCATGAGTTTTAGATTCAGGGGCCTCATTTCATGCTACACCCCATAGAAGTTATTTTCTTGATTATGTCCAAGGGGATTTTGGGCTAGTTTATTTGGGAGATAACGAACCCTGTCAGATTGTTGGAAAGGGAAGAATTAAAATTAAGTTGCAGAATGAGAATCATTGGCTACTACAAGAGGTAACACATGTTCCAAGGCTCAGTAGGAATTTAATTTCAGCACGGTAGCTAGCTAAAGAAGGTTGCATTGTTACATTTACTGATAAAAATTGGAAGGTTTCAAAAGGTGCCTTAATAGTAGAAAAATGTGTGAAAGTAGGCACCTTATATCTTTGTACAGGTCATAATGTTCCTTCTACTTGAGCTGTTGTAGAGAGAAAACAAACAGGTTCAAGAATAGTTGCTGCAGGTTCACAGGAAGAGACTGAAATAGTTGTTACATGTTCTGAGACAACATTGTGGCATAACAGACTTGGGCATATGAGTGAAAAAGGTATGAAGGTACTTCATTCTAAGAAAGTTTTATCAGGTCTGAAATGTATTAATATAGACTTCTGTGAAAGTTGTGTGTATGAAAAACAAGAGAGAGTCAGTTTTCTCAAGGATGGGAAGCAAAAGAAAGATGACAAGTTGGAGCTTGTGCCTACAGATGTATGGGGACCAGCCCAAGTATCTTCTCTCAGTGGCTTTCGGTATTATATTACATTCATAGATGATGCAACTAGGAAGGTATGGATTTATTTTTTTAGGCAGAAATCTGATGTATTTGAAACATTTAAGAAATGGAGAATCTTGGTTGAGAATGAGATGGGTAAAAGATTAAAATGTCTCAGATTTGATAATGGTGGTGAGTATTGCAGCAAAAAATTTGAGGATTATTGTTCCTTTAATGGAATCCGTAGGCAAAAAAGGTTCCAAGGACTCCACAGGAAAATGGAGTGGCTGAATGCATGAATATGACAATAATGAAGCATGCAAGGACCATGAGATTACATGCTGGGCTGCCTTTAAACATGTGGATAGAGGCTATCAACACTATTGTATATTTAATTAATAGAGGTCCATCAGTTCCTTTGGGCTGTGGTATTCTAGAGGAAGCATGGACAGGTAAGAAGTTGAGTTATTCTTTTCTCAAAACCTTTGGATGTGAAGCATTTGCACATGTAGATTCTGAAAATAGAACCAAGCTACATGCAAAATAAAAAAAAGTACTTTTGTTGGATATGGCATTGATGAATTTGGTTATAGGGTTTGGGATTTTGAAAATTAGAAAATTGTGAGAAGCATGGATGTTATATTCAATGAGAAGGTGTTGTACAAAGATCAGTTGCAGTAGCATGAGAAGAAAGAAAAGGATTATGTGGTGCTGGATGATACTCCAAATAGTGATGTTCTAGTGGTTCCTCATGCTCTGCAACAACAACAAGAAATACCACAAACTCCATTGAATGTTAGACAGTCAACAAGGCTAAGTAGACCTCTTGAAAGGTTTTCTCCCTCTTTGTATTATATTTTGTTAATAGATGCTGGTGAATCGGAAGGGTATGACGAAGTTATGCAGGTGGATACACAGGTTTAGTGGGAGCTTGCAATGAAAGAAGAAATGGACTCCTTGTTGAAAATCAAACTTGGGAATTATGTAAGTTACCTGCAAGTAAAAAGACTTTACCAAACAAATGGGTTTATCGGCTGAAAGAGGAAGATGGAGATGTGAAAACTGCCTTTCTCCATGGTGATTTGGAGGAGGAGATATATATGGAACAGCCCAAAGGATTTGAGGTCAAAGGTAAGGAGAAATTGGTGTGCAGATTGAAGAAGAGTTTGTATGGTCTGAAACAAGTACCTTGGCAATGGTATTTGAAATTTGATAGTTTTATGGTTGAGCAAGGCTATAGCCGATGTAATTCTGACCATTGTGTTTATTTTAAGAGGTTGGATAATGACAACTACATTATTTTATGTTTATATGTTGATGACATGCTTATAGGTGGGTCTAACATGGATCACATAAGAGAGTTAAAATAGCAGTTAGCACAGTCATTTGCTATGAAGGATTTGGGGGCAGCAAAACAAATCCTTGGTATAAAAATTTGCAGAGATAGGAAGAACAAAGAATTGACTCTATCTCAGGCTTATTATGTTGAAAAGGTGTTGCAGAGATTCCGTATGGAGAATGCAAAAGTTGTCAGCACACCTTTGCCTAGTCATTTGAAATTAACTAAGGAGATGTGTCCTAAGACACTAGAGGAGGAAGAAAAAATCTCTAAGGTACCATATGCTTTAGTTGTAGGAAGTTTGATGTACGCCATGGTATACACGAGACTGGATATTGCACATTTTGCAGGGGTCGTAAGCAAGTATATGAGTCATCCTGGATTGGAGCATTGGAATGCAGTAAAATAGATTCTCAGATATTTGAGATGTACATCCAATAAACACTTATATTTTGGGGGCTCTAATACTGATTTAATAGGTTATGTAGACTCAGATTTGGTAGGGGATATTGATACTAGGTGGAGTACTACAGGTTATGTCTTTACTGTAGGTGGGATAGCGGTGAGTTGGATCTCACGGTTGCAAAAGGTGGTTGCTTTATCCACCACAGATGCAAAATATGTAGCTGCAACAGAGGCAAGCAAGGAGATGATATGGCTGCAATCTTTCATGGAAGAATTAGGAAAACAACAGGCTAACATTTATTTGTTTACAGATAGTCAGAGTGCCATACATCTTGCAAAGGATTCTGCCTTGCATTCAAAGACCAAACACATACAGTTGAGGTATAACTTCATTTGGTCAGTGTTGGATGATGGACAGTTAAGGCTGGAAAAGATACATATAGATGAAAATCCAGCAGATATGTTTACAAAGGCAGTGACAAGGGAGAAACTGAGCTCCTCTTCAGCTTCGGTTGGTCTTCTAGACTGAAAACAATAAAAATAGAACAACAGAGTCTAGGGTGCTTATTTTCAGTGGGAGCTATAGGGTCAGTGGTGTTATGATCAGTCTCCAAGTGGGAGATGATATGGTGTGGAGTCTAATCAGTCTCCAAGTGGGAGATTGTTGTTATATGGAGCCTAATCAGACTCAGAGGTTAAATTTACCCTACTTTTATCAGTGTGGTTTCCCCCCAAATTATTTAACGGGGGAGTGCTAGGGGGCAGAGCGCCTCCTGCGGGGCCCGGGGGGCTTATCCCCCCAGCGAGGGCCCGGGGGCGGAGCCCACAGTGGGGGTCTGGGGGCTATTGGGGACATCGCCCTCGAAGCAAAAATTGCCTATTATTTTATTAAGGCATCGGGAGTTATTTTTCTATTGGCCGACATAAAAAAACCCTATTTTTTTTGTAACTGACATAAGCTTGATAAAAGCGGCTAAGAGTTAGGGTTTCCATTGAGATTGTATTGTAACATTTGCAGCGGTATTGAGTTGCAAAGATTATTGGTTGTAATCAGTTTGATTTACTGGATAATAATATTGGACTCTTTGTTTGGTGGATGTAGCCCGAGTTTGCGTGAACCACGTTAAAACTTGTCTCTTGCTGTTATTATTTCTGTGTATTTCCATTCCTCTGTTTAATCTTTATTTCCATTTAATTGATATCTTCTTTTGGCTAACCCTAACAAAGGCAACCCAAATAGTGCACCAGATGCGCACTGACAACATAAAAATTAGATTGGGGATCAAACAATAGCTGAACCCAAACAAACAAACCTAACACCCTTTGCCCTAAGGCGCTTCTCTACAATAGATTTGAGGAGCCCTTTCTTACGTTGTTGAACCACAGTCCAAGAAACCTCAGAGTCAAGGTCCTTAGAGCATGGCGAGAGGGGGGAGCTTCCCTAGCAGCAACAGCCAAGGAAGGAACCAACAAAGAGGCTAAGCTAGAAATAGGCCTAGCCGAAAGAGACCAGACAGTGTTGAGAATTAAGGTGTCTCAACCTTGGTAATTCCTTACATTATTTATGATTGTATTTATTTATTCATTGCCTATGATGTAAATTAATTGTAAATTCCATATTGTCATTTTGTGGGATGTGGCATGGTGATGTGTCATCCTATATGGAAGATGACAAATTGTAATTTTGTCCTCACATGAGGAGATAGGCATCCCACTTTGTGGTAGGAGTATTTTTTCATGTGTCAGCATCTTGGATGTTGTGTAAGGGAATGTTGACCGAAACGGTTATGACAGATTCCTATGACGAAGTTATGACATGTAAGAGTCAGAAATAGAATCTTGTAAGATAGGTGAAGACATGTGTCAAAGAGCATATTTGAAAAAGGCATCTTTGGGTGCCCCAAGGTGGACTATGACATGTTGTAAGAGAATATGCTATTTATAGCCTGTGTATGACATATTCTCTTACAGTTGCAAGTTGTAACTGCTATGACAGATTCTATGATGGTCGTAAGAGTCGTAAGAGCATCTGTCATAGCCCATTTTGGAAATAGGCAACCTCTTTGGGATGGGAGCTATGGACAAGTGTTAGATACATCTTACAATGTTGACCAAGTGTCCATTGGCGTGAGTTTTGGGCCATGAGGCTAAGTTGGTCGCCTATTCCAAGATAGAGCCAATTTTGCCTTGTATATTCTATATAAATAGGTGCTTGGAGGAGGAGATGTAGTATGTGATTGACAGGTACTGTTATGCTGCCGGACTGACTCTAGACACGAGTGTCGAAGACTATTGAAGCTTGCATTACAAGTGTATTGTAAACCATATTCAATTTTGATAATACATTGTGCAAGTTTTTGAGTGTGGGGTTTTTCACCTGATAAGGGTTTTCCCCACATTATATCTTTGTCTCTCTTCTTCTGTCTTCTTTCTAGTTCTATGTGTATTGCTGCAATATCTCTGTTATATGTTTCATGTTGCTATAATTGTAAAGATTAAATTGAATTTGTACAGCTCTCCCCTCATTAGATTAGTGTAGGAAGCAATTTCCGCACACCTAACTTCCTTTCAGTTGGTATCAGAGCTTGATCACCTTTGGTCCTAGTTGTTGGGTAGGGGTTTTTTGAGCTGATCTTAAGTTGAGTAGGAGTCTATGAAAAGTATTCTAAATCTTATTGCAGTAAGGAGATGGCAAGCACATCCAGAAGGATAGAGGTGGAGAAATTCAATGGCACTAATTTCGAGCTGTGGAAGCTCAAGATTGAAGACATGCTTGTTGATTGAGACCTTTGGGAAACTATCAGTGGAACAAAACCAGCTGTAATGTCACAAGCTGATTGGGATCTCAAGGATTAGAAGGCTAAGGGTCTCATAAGACTTAGTCTTGCTATTTCTGTCTTGTTAAATGTCCATGAGGAGGCTACTGTAAACTTGCTTTGGAAGAAGTTGGGAGATGTGTATCAAGCCAAAATCCCTAGTTAACAAACTTTTTCTAAGAAAGAAGTTGTATTCTCTTCAAATGGAGGACAGAGGATCTGTTGCAGAATATATGAATGCTTTCAACATGCTAGTTGCACAATTGACATCTGTTGGTGTGAAGATGGAGGAGGAGGATCGATGTATGACCTTGCTTTGTTCTTTGCTAGACTCATGGGATCATCTTGTCATGGCTATTGGAAGCACCACATCCACATTCAAAATGGATGAAGTGGTTTTTTTGCTGTTGTCTGAAGAGATGCGGAGAAAGTCTTCTGAGGCAGCCAAAGCGGCTCTTGCAGTTCGTGGAAGACCCAAGGAGAAAGGGAAAAAGAAGGACAAGAAAGCTAAGAAGGGTAGATCCAAATCCTATGGGAGAACTAAATCTCCTGGAAAGTCTAAGGCTCTCTGTTGGAACTATGGTGAATTTGGGCATTTCTGAAAGGAATGCAAAGAGGGAAAGAAAAAGAAGAAGAAGAACCTAGATTCAGATTCTGACAAGTCACAAGATGATGGTGATTCTTTCATCGTAGCCCTGGCAGCCCATGCATTTGATGATGTGTGGCTGATTGATTCTGGTGCATCATCCCACATGACCTCGCATCGAGATTGGTTTACTAAGTATGAGGAGTTCGATGGTGGAAAGGTGTACCTGGGTGACGACTCTCATATGAAGATTGTTGGTTGTGGAAGAGTCTTTATCTGATTCCCTGATGGATGAGTGAAGGGGATCTTTGGGGTTATGCACATCCCAGGCTTAGCACAGGACCTACTTTCTATAAGTATGTTGAATGATGCAGGTGTGCAGGTTGTCTTTTCGAAAGAAGGATGCAAGATGACTACACGAGGTATTGTGCTTGCTAAGGGTACTAGGAGAGGTACTCTATTTTAGCTAGAGGCATGCATTTCACAATACAATAGTTCTTCTGACTCAAGAAAGAGGGCAACAGTCACTTCATCCCCACCATTTGAATGAGCAGTGAAGAAATTTGTTGTATCTAGTCCTAATGGTTGTATTCATGCTTTGGAAGTTAAGCTTCCTACTGAAAAGACAATGTTATGGCATAAGAGATTTGGCAACATTGGCAAGAAGGTTCTTAGAACTCTGAAAAATAAAAACCTCGTTGAGGGGTTAGATGATTGTAATCTTAAGTTTAACTTTTGCAAACATTGTATATATGGAAAACAAAATCGTGTTCAATTTTATTTGAGTTCTCATAAGTCTTCTGGTGTGTTGGACCTTGTTCATTCTGATGTATTTGGTCATGTTAATGTTCATTATCAAAATCTATATATTTTGTATCTTTCATAGATGACTACAGTAGAAAGACATGGATTTATTTTCTCAGAAGTAAATCTAAAGTCTATAGTAAGTTTAAGGAGTTTTTAAAGCCTTTGCTGAAAATCAAACTTGTAAAAAGATTAAGTGTTTGAGAACTGACAACGGTGGTGAGTTCTATTCCACAGAATTTGATAAATATTGCAAGGAACTTGGGATTGAAAGACATAAGACAACTCCATACACCCCGTAGTAAAATGGAGTTGTAGAGAGGATGAACAAGACACTGATGGAGAAGGCTAGGAGTATGCTTAGTGTAGCTGGCCTAGAACAAAAGTTTTGGGCTGAAGCTGTTGCCACTGCTTGCTATCTTGTAAATAGATCTCCTACATCAACGCTTGTTGGAAAGACACCCATGGAGGTGTGGTCTGGTAGAAAGCCTTCAATAAGGCATCTTCATGTTTTTGGTTGTGAAGCATATGCACATGTGCCTAGGGAGAAGCGGTCAAAATTAGAGAATAAGGCTGTTAAGTGTATCTTCATTGGCTATGGTGTCGGTGTGAAAGGATACAAGCTTTGGGACCCTATGACTGAAAAAGTGTTGTCTAGCAGAAGTGTCATCTTCAGAGAGCTAACACCTTCTTCCACTATTTTACAACCAGAAGAAAAAGAAAAGAAAGAGGATGTTGTTCAGTTTCCTGCTACCCCTGAGAAGATTGAACAGAAAGACAATGTTGGACCTGATGATGAGGAGAGCTCTTGCAGCTCTAAAAGCTCAGATGAAGAAGCTGAACCTCAACCTTAGCTCTTGAGGAGATCTACATGAATAAGAAAGCAACCTGAGAGGTTTGGTATACATTGCTTGATTCTAGTTGTGTTTTTGCTTTGCTTACTAACAATGATGAACCTAGAACTGTATCAGAGGCTATGGATATGAAAGATGTAGGTTCCTGGAAGGAGGCCATGGAGGATGAGATGGCTTCTTTGGAAAAGAATCAAACTTGGGACTTGGTGCCTTTGCCTCTTGGACAAAAACCCGTTTGATGCAAATTGGTGTTCAAGAAGAAATTTGGTGCAGATGGCAATGTTGAGAAGTACAAGGCCAGATTGGTTGCAAAGGGGTATTCACAAGTGGGGGGTACAGATTATGGTGAGATCTTCTCTCCCGTTGCAAAGCTGACATCCATTCGATTCTTGTTATCTCTTGCAGCAGCTTATGACTTAGAGGTAGAACAGATGGATGTGAAGACAACTTTTCTTCATGGTGATTTGGAGGAAGAAATCTACATGTCACAGCCAGAGCATTACATGGTGAAAGGTAAAGAAAATCTGGTTTGCAAGTTAAAGAAGTCTTTGTATGGTTTGAAGTAGTCTCCTAGGAGGTGTACTTGAAGTTTGATGCCTTTGTGTTGTCAATTGGATTTGTAAGAATGAAATCGGATCACTATGTGTATTATAAGTTTGATGGTGATTGTATTCTCATTGTTGCATTATATGTTGATGATATGTTGCTCATTGGGAAGGGTAAGAATATGATTTCTAATTTTAAATCTCAGTTACCAGCACAGTTTGAAATGAAAGATTTAGGGGTAGCCAGGTACATTCTAGGAATGGAAGTCAGAAGAGATAGAACTAACATAAAACTTTGGTTAAGCCAGAGTAAGTATGTGAAGACCGTGTTGGATAGGTTCAGCATGGCAGATTGTAGACCATTATGTGTTCCTGTTTCTTTGGGGACAAAGTTGTTTGTTAATGATTGTCCAAAATCTCCTAGTGAGGTGGAGGACATGAGCAAAGTACCTTATGCTAGTGTTGTTGGTAGTTTGATGTATGCTATGGTTTGCACAAGACCAGACATTGCCCAAGCAGTGGGAGTCCTTAGTCAATTTATGGCTAATCCTAGACACGTACATTGGGATGTAGTTAAGTGAATGTTCAGATATTTGAGGGGTACTTCTAAGTATTCCATATGTTATCATGGTAATGTTACAGGACCTCTGTATTTTGTTGATATTCGTGGATTTGTGAATTCAAATTGGACAGGTGACATTGATAGCAGGAGATCCACTAGTGCTTATGTGTTTACACTATTTGGTGGTGCTATTAGTTGGATGAGTAAGCGACAACCTGTGGTTGCTTTGTCCATGACAGAAGCTAATTACATGGTAGCAACTCATGCTTGTAAGGAATCCATTTGGCTTAAGAGATTGTGTTCAGATATTGGTGTTAATGCAGGTCAGATTACGATCAGTTGTGACAGTCAGAGTGCGATTTGCCTTGCGAAGAATCCAACTTTCCATGCCAGAACAAACCATATTGATGTTCAGTTTCACTTTGTGCGAGACATGGTAGAGGATGGGAAGGTAAATTTGGAGAAGGTAGATACTTTGAAGAATGTTGCAGATGCATTGACGAAGCCAGTGGGTACATAGAAGTTCAGATGGTGTTCAGAGTCTATAGGCCTCTCAGCCTATAGCAGTTAAATCATGTTATTCTATTGGCTCTTACAAGGTGTTTGACAAGTTGGAGAATGTTGGGAATTAAGGTGTCTCAACCTTGGTAATTCCTTGCATTATTTATGATTGTATTTATTTATTCATTTCTTGTGATGTAAATTAATTGTAAATTCCATATTGTCATTTTGTGGGATGTGGCATGGTGATGTGTCATCGTACATGGAAGATGACAACTTGTAATTTTGTCCTCACATGAGGAGATAGGCGTCCCACTTTGTGGTAGGAGTATTTTGCCATGTGTCGGCATCTTGGATGTTGTGTAAGGGAATGTTGACCAAAACAGTTATGATGGATTCCTATGATGAAGTTATGACCTGTAAGAGTTGGAAATAGAAGCTTGTAAGATAGGTGAAGACATGTGTCGAAGAGCATCTTTGAAAAAGGAATCTTTGGGTGCCCCAAGTTGGACTATGACATGTTGTAAGAGAATATTCTATTTATAGCCTGTGTATGACAGATTCTCTTACAGTTGCAAGTTGTAATTGCTATGACAGATTCTATGACGGTCATAAGAGTCGTAAGAGCATCTGTCATAGCCCATTTTGGAAATAGGTGACCTCTTTGGGATGGAAGTTGTGGACAAGTGTCAGATACATCTTACAATGTTGACCAAGTGTCCATAGGTTTGGGTTTTGGGCCATGAGGCCAAGTTGGATGCCCATTCCAAGATAGAGCCAATTTTGCCTTGTATATTCTATATAAACAAGTGCTTGGAGGAGGAGATGTAGTATGTGATTGACAGGTAATGTTATGCTACTGGATTGACTCTAGACACGAGTGTTGAAGACTATTGAAACTTACATTGCAAGTGTATTGTAAAACATATTCAGTTTTGATAATACATTGTGTAGGTTTCTGAGTGTGGGGTTTTTCACCTGATAAGGGTTTTCCCCACATTATATCTTTGTCTCTCTTCTATCTTCTTTCTGGTTCTATGTGTATTGCTGCAATATCTCTGTTATATATTTCATGTTGCTGTAATTGTAAAGATTAAATTGAATTTGTATAGCTCTCCCCTCATTAGATTAGCATAGGAAGCATTTTTTGCACACCTAGCTTCCTTTCAGAGATGAGGAAGAAGTAGCCAGAACTGAAGCCTCCATGTGCAGAACTACCACACCAATCGAAGAAAGACTAGTAGTAGAAGCAGAAGTGATTTGGCCCAAGGCAGGAGCCGATGTGAGAACCGCAATATGATCAACAGAGTCCAACGAAGTCAAGGGATTAGCAACAGTCTCCACCACCCCCACATGAACAGTCTTAAGACAGACCTCATCCTTTTGAGAGGAATCATCCCCAAGAGACAAACCATCCTCTTGGGAAGCACTGATAGTCAAGTGACCCAGGAGAGCATCCTTCCACCATGTTGTAGCACATTTGTGGCATGAAAGATGATAGTCGGAAGCCACATGACCAATAACGAAGCAATGCCGGCATCTAAAGGGGATACCTTCATAGTTAATCAGTTTTTTCTAGGGTTGGTCCCCAACCATTAACACAACATCTCCAAACAGAGGTTTTGAGATGTCAATGTCAACCAAGATATGGGCAACCATGGAGTGCCCCATGAAGGTGGCGGTAGAGTAAACTTTCAAGAAATGACCGATGGTGTTGCGAATGCTTTCATAGCAGGAGTCCTCCCAAAACTGGAGAGGGAGGTTCAGGAGACAAACCCAAATTGGTCTGGTATTGAGCGGTTCGGTAATGGGATTGAAAGAAAGCATCCACAGTTTAATGAAAAGGGAATGCAACCCCCACACCCATACCCTACCATCAAGTACAAATCTCTCTGCTCAGAAGAAGCAAAAGTCATGATGAAGAAACCACGTGCACTAGGAAAAAGCTCAATCTTACCAGCAACAAATGGCTTCCAAGTCTCTAAGACCCAATTGTGGAGATCTGGTAGGAGGGGCTAGAATCCATTAAACCTGAAAATCATGCTTGTATTATGGTAAAACTCTTCATTTTCAACAACTTCCGGGCCACACACCACAACCGGGGAGGTGCGGGCACAGGGGACTAGTCAGACCCCACCCTAAGGATAGTGAGCACTCAACCCCATCACTACCGCAAATGATCGTCGAAGACCACCAAGAGCCCACTACCCAGGAACGAACGAGCCAAACCTAGCCACACCCCGCACTCCGTCTACATTATCATTTGCATAAATACTACGGGAACCCCTTCTCGTTCTGAAGGTTTGTAATGTTGTATTGCATTGGTTTGCACAAATTTCGTGCTAAATGTTTATGAGCCTTTTTAAAGTGGATTTATGAGCCCCCTTGTGTTAATTATGGTTAATTAATGATCCTAGGTCATACCCTTAGGGTCTAGGGTCATTTCTAGCATGTTAACTCTTGATGTAACCCTTGTATGGTCACCTTAACTTACTCCTAGGGTAAGGTGACGAGTTTGGGAGATGTGTAAGGTGGGTGGCAAGTCACCATCCCACCTTAACTAACCCCACTCACCTAGGGTAAGGTTACCCTTGTCATTGAGTGCTTTGGAAGCTTCCAAAGACTTCACATGTGTGAGACCTCTTCCCTATGCTCTCACATGTGTGAGAGCACAATTGGGGTCTCACATGTGTGATCCCCTCTCCCAATGCTCTAGTGTGTAGCATAGTTGAATGGGAAGGTGACAAGTGTCACCTCCTCATTATTGTGGGGTTGTGAGAGGGTTGTGTGGATGAACAATAAGGTGTCAAGTGTTACCTTTTCATTCATCAAGGCTTGTGGGAAAAGTCTATTTAACTCCCTCTTGTTGAAGGGAGAAGGGTTCTTTGTTTTTGCATTTTCATTTTTTTTTGTTGGGAGAGTTTTTCTTTGGGTTTTGGACTTGGGAGAAAAGTAGAAGCTTGGAGATAGAGGCTATTGTGGAGCTCTTCTTCAAATCTTCTAACCTTGGAAAGCTTGAGAGGTAGGCTCTCAAGCCTATTAGCTTATTAGTTTCATGCTTTCCTTAGTTTTCTTTGTGTTGTTGCATATAGTTGTTGATATGTGTTTGTGAGTGTTATTCATGTTGTTTTCTTGTTTGAGAAATGGGTTGTAGACATCAACTCTCTTAGGAGAGGTATGTCATGTTAGGGGTTTGAGAGTTGGAGCACCTCCATTATGATCTTGTTGCTTATGTTTTTGGAAAGGCTTTGGCCTAGTATGGTTATGGCTACATGTGTTGGCCTTGGAAGGAGTCGTGAAAGTTTTTGGAAGAATTTGTGGAAGTTTTTGGAAGGGTTTTGAGTACTTGGAGTTGTTAGTTTTGTGATATTGAGTTGTGTAAGAATATGCCATGTGTTGGCTTGGTTTTGGTAACTCTATAGTTGGAGGGTAGCCCAATCTCCCCCTTCACTATTTTGGCAACAAAATGGTTGTGAGTGTATATCCCTTGGGTGGGTGTTGGTGTGTTTGTGATGAGTGCTTTTCTTGTTGTGTTTGTATGAAACCTTGGTAGCCTAGTGGGCCTCCTAGCTTGGGGGTGTCTTGCTAGCAAGCCTAGGATGGGAGGTGAGCAATCCCTTGGCATTTGAAACCTTGTTATGTGTATTGCAGGTTTTCAAGTAGGTGGATGAGACGAGGATGGAGAAATCTTCTTTGTGAGCTCCTATGGAGTTGTATGCGTTAGTGGTTTGTTATGGCCATGTGAAAGGCCTTGCTCTTTGTGAGCTTGTAAAAAAAATGTGGTTAGGGTTTAGTTTCTTTTTCAATATTATTGTAAAGTTATTTCAAATATGAATGAAGAAATTTATTTGGAATGCATATCAAGTGCAATGGTTATTTCCTAAGAGATTTCAAATGTTAGTTCCCACATTTGGTATTTGCAAGTATTAATGTTCAAGCATTTGAATAGTTACTTAGTTTTCATTATTTTGTTCCTATGGAAAAATAATAAATGGTGTGAAAAAATATTTTACTCTCTCTCTCTCTCTCTATTGTTAATATTAAATGTATATAAGTTGTTGAAAGGAAAGAACAATACAATGCTTTTATTATTATTGTTTGAAGAAATAAATGGTTTTATACTTTGCAATATAAAGATTTTATCATTTAGATTCAAAATGAAAGACTCTATGGGTGTTATATTGTAGAAAAAAATTTAGAAGATTTACTTATGCCTTTATAGTGTTTGTGGTGATATATATATATATATATATATATATATATATATATATATATATATATATATATATATATATATATATATATATATATATATATATATATATATATATATATATTGTTTGGTAAGTGCCATCATGGGGATGGCTCCCTTTGATCTATAACATAGAATAAAAAGTTGTTTTTATTTATTGGCTAATTCCATCCTGGAATGCCATACAAAACAACTTACAGAACACCAAATTTTACTAATCCAGAACTAAAAACAAGTATGTCTTTAACTTTTAACAGCCCAGTGTGTTACATTATCTCGTGCATTATCATCATCATGCCTTCCGCCGTCTCCAGAAGCCTTCTGATCTGGCCGTCAGTAAACTCCCCTTTATTTTCCTGAAGCATCTTATGAAAGGTTTCCATGTCCCAGTTTTCAATGCCTTCTCTGTAAGCAGCGAGGATATCTCTTGCCTTCTTGGATCCGACTCCCCTTGCATAGGCTGATTTCAACGTCTCCTCTGCCCGGTCACCTCCCACCGAATCAATCTCTCCCATAATTACCGTGTGGTTGGTTGGAGCTACCAACCGCGCTCCCCAACACACCCCATAGAAGGAGCTGCCCATGATCAGTTGTATATTGGCGAAGAAAATCTGATATACGCGACCATCGTGTACATGGCCGCCACTCCACGACCCTCCTCCAATGATTTGTAAGATAGCTGTTCTGGCAGCTTCTTCTTTGAGTTTGAATAGGCACCCCACCTGCTGCTCCTTCCCTTCCTCCAGACATCGGCACTGCACTCCCATTATTCTGGCCATCTCTTCCTCTTTCACCATTCTAATCCCAGGCAACCTTCGGCTGGCTTAAAATAAGCAAGACGCTAGTACCCTTCATCATTGTCTCACTGGAGAAATCTACATCGCGTGAACATCCGAATCGTCCTACCAAATGTATGTATCTTCCTGTCTAAACTCCACCATCGGATGTGTGATTCCTCAGCTCATCCACCTTCTGCGACTGTCCCTTGTCTGAGCCAAGTACCTCAGCAAGCCCATTCCAGCTTGCAATGTTTGAATCGCTGACGTCCTTTCCTCCTCTCGTGATCCCTTGGTTAGCTAGGAAGTCCGCGGCTTTATTTGCTTCTCTATAGATGTGTCTGATGGAATAATTCAAGTTTTGCAGGACGTCCTTGATTCTCTGCACTCCTTTTTTTAAAATCCAATTTGCTGCATTGTTCCTAATGACAACATTGATAACTATTTGAGAGTCCCCTTCTATGTCAATGTTGGTCCAACCTTTCCTAGCGCAGTCCATCACCCCTCTAGCTAGGGCTTCTAATTCTGCCATATTATTTGATGCCACTCCCAAGTCGCCCGAAGCTGCCCAGACAAAATCTCCCCTCTCATCCCTGATAATATAGCCATATCCAGCTTTACCCGGGTTGCCTTTGGAGGCATATATATATATATATATATATATATATATATATATATATATATATATATATATCTTGTTGTTTATATAAATTGGTGTTTTCTATTTTTTATAAAAAAAAATACAGAGAAGATTTTTGACATATATATATATATATATAAGTTTAGTGTTTTGATTTAATAAATAATGTTAAGCATCTTAAAAGGTCAGCCCTCTTGAAATTTTAGTCACCTCTATTTTTTTATACTTCACTTGCGTATTATTTTTGATTTGGCGCCCCTGTTTATATATATGCCTATTCTGATATATGTTTATTTATTAATTTTAATATCTGTGTATATACATATTGTTATGTATATACACAGTAGTATATATCCATTATATAAATTTGGGAAAAGTATTTGTACATATATTTTATACATATATTCATTGCATATACGGTTAAAGTGTATATATATATATATTCAAAGTTTTGTGTTTTTCAAAAAAGGGAAAAGTAATATGAAACCCTATTTGTGTATATACACAGGTCTGTGTATATGCACAACAATGTGTATATACACAGTAGTATAATATGAAACTCTATTTATTTACTTTTGAAAACAAATATTTATTTGCATCTTGCAATATATTTCTTTTTTAAACTATTTGGAAAAATAGAGAACTTGGAAAAAGAAATTTTAGAACTTAGAAAATAAAACTTTTTCAAAACTCGCTCAAAAGAAAATGTTAAAAAATAAAACAAAATGTTAGAAAACAAATATGTCAACCAATAACAAGATGGGAAAAAAAATCTTCCCATTGGGAGAGATTTCCCCACTTGCTTCCCAACCTGCCAATCCAAACAAACAACAACTTGTGAGTCTTTTGGGGCAACCAATGGCTTTATAGCAAGAAACTAGGGTTGATTGGCTGCCCTAATATTAGGCATTTTAATTCTGGACTTAATTTAATTAATCATGTTTAGAGACTGTTTAATATTTACTATAGTCCTATAGTTTGCATTTGATTTAATTTAATGCTTTAGACTATTGACCTAGTGGCCTTAGAGATGCGTTATGCTGTTAAATTTTCTTGAGGAATAGAAGTAAATTGTGATGAAGTGTTCAGTGTGTGTGGGATATAGAATGGTATTTTAATGAATTTATTTATTTAATGATTTATGTTATTTAAATGCATATGTAGATTAGTGCATTTATACCATAGTCTAAATGAAACGTTATGCTACCAGAATTTTACCTAGGGGAAACTATAGTAAATTTGAATGTTTTTAACTAGGAATTTCTCCCTCTTGGTTTGGATGCATTTAATTTATTGATTTAATTAATAATTACATTCTAAGCATTTAAAGTTCCCTTATGCATTCCTTGATTTTTGTATTTATTTGATTAAGTCAGGACTATAGTCGTTGGACATTATTTTTAGAAAACCTATAGTTGAAACGTTGGTTTTAAGCTTTTAGATCTCTTATCGAATTGAAACACATTGGTTAAACTTTAATCTTGGTCTAGGGTTTAAACCTAAATCTGTAGAAAGGCTTGTAAGAGAAAACTAGGGACTACCTCTAGAAGGAGATCTTCCCTTTTGGCGACGCATGATGCGACATCTATCCTATTAGGTTAACCCCTGTTTTGACAGGACACAAAAGGAGTTTCACGTTTCCTTGTCTTCATAGACTTTAACATCATTTTTTTGCGGCATGATTAATGTTGTTTTCACTTGCAACAATGTTAAGTGCGCATAATGCACATGAGGGGGTTCTAGCGTTGGGTTTAGAAAAATTTTGGTATTTCGTGTCATGACCACATGGCAAATGTGGGCATGACATGTGGTTTTCGCGTCATGACCACATGGCAAATGTGGGCATGAAAACCTAATAGGAATATCCCCCTTTCATGATTATGATAGCCATGACAATTTCTTCTTTGTAACCATCTAGAGAAGTTAGACAACCCTTCAAGCCCATGTAGCAAATTTAAAGAATAATAATCCATATAGTGTTGGTAGGGTAGTTCACTACACTCATTGAACACCTTTATATCCATACTAAAACATGACAGTCCCATCATTTGGCATAACACAATCCCTTGAGAAGGTCAAAATGACTATCTCTACAACAAAACAAAAAATGATGTTAAATCCATGAAACACAATCATCAAATGTGACAAATCTTCATTTCCTCTATATGTTGTTATGACAACTTTCTTTTACTGTACAGCTTAAGGACTGATGTATAGTTTCCTACCCTCTTGATATCCATGATATCTCAAAATGTCTAGACAATCTTTTGTAACTTCATAATAGTCCTTAGTTACACTATGATAGTCATCATGGACTAGATAATCCTCTCTTAGTTGCTCAAAAAGAACCATCATTACCTTACATAAGAACTATCCACTATGATTGGTGGCAACCAAGGGTTTAGGAAAAGATAGAAGCTTAAATGATACTTAGAATACCCAAAGTTTTGATGCAATGTCTTTATTACTATAGTGCACTAGCTACTCATAACATTCCCAATTAATCATGATAGTCCTAGAGTGGTTTTGGGAAATAAAATTATTATTATCCTTAAATGTCATGTTTGATAATGTGTCCATAAGGGAAAGAAACCATCTATGACTCAAGATTATCTCCATCACATGAAAATATTCATTCCTCTTGTGGTTGATGATGCCTAACAATTTATTTCAGGTATGAATGTTTTGATAGTCACCTAATGTCATCATGCTTTAATGTCCATAACTCATGATAATTTCCTAAAGATGAATGGCATGATTTCCTCCCTTTGGTTCCTTGTGACCATTCTCTTAAGATATAATGAGAATCCAATAGGATTTTGCAAAAGAATTCCCTAAACCCTTATGGTTGTCTTGACTAGTCATATCATTACCTTCTTATGATCATCTCTAACTGTTGCAAAAATGCCTACAACTGATAGCATACTTCCTTCAACTTCATATTTAAAAGATAGCGGGGTAAAGTTACTTGGAGGTTATCATAGACCATTCCTTGATAGCTTACTTGGCCTTGATGACCAAATGAAGACATGCAATACTCTCCAAGGAAACATAATAGCATGTTATACCAACATTGAGATAACCTCTTGATGTTTCCCTAGGGTTTGAAACTAAGGTGACAATCCTAAACCTATAGAGCATTCTATTGTCAAGGAAAGCTAGTATTATGAGTGCTTCTTGATCTCTTGTCCTTATCTCTGCTCTTAGTGTAACCATTATGATGGTTTCCATCATGCATCATGGGCTTAATTTCTTGATCTCAAAGGATTTTAATAGTTGTCATAATAGTAGGTCAAATGATGTGAGATTTGTTGCCTTCTCTTCATGATTGTCCTCAAGGTTTGGGGATGCTACCTTAATCTTATAGTTGTCTATAATCTCATGACTATGCTTTGACTTTAAATCCTAATGGCCCCAAAATATCATGGCTCTAATAAATGGTAAATAGCCTTAGATAGGGGACTAGTTTTGACAACACTTATCCACAAATACAACAATCGACATGATGACAGTTAGCTAGATCTTTCATGAGATCACTATTTATGTTCTAATAATACTTCACAAGGCTAATAGGATAGTACTTGAAGAGTTGTGACCATCCTTCATGCAATGAGACCTTACGTATATTTGATGAGTGGCCATAGGCCATAAAATCTCTGAAACCCTCATGAAACCTCTATAACTCGTTCATGGAAATCTCAAGAGTTTAGTAATAATGGTATATATATATATATTAATAATTACATTCAACACCTCCATATATCCTATGAATATCATTCATGATTAAGGATTGGAGAAGGATACTCTAGGTTAGTAGGGGAATATGTAATCCACTAAAGGCATGACTTCCTTCTTCATCTATAAAACTCCTTCACCCTTGACAACTTCCTATCACCCCCATGTGGTGATCTTCATACTTTGTGACCCTCATATCAAATGACAACAATTTATATATGACTGTCATAATAGTATTTTTTAAGAAACCCTCATTCTTACACCTTGAAATCTTGAAACCCCTACTAGATCTATCCTACAAACATAAGGAAGAAAGAAATATATCAGATCTTAGGAGTATATTCACTAAAAATGCAAACAAAAAGGAGTATTATGTCAAGAGGCTATAAATGAACCATCAAAACAAACCCTTATTTTTGAAGAAATATTTTAAAGAAAACTAATGCTAAATTTGAAACATGATAAAAAAAAATGAAAATATGGCATTATTGTGCATGCTGGGTGATGGGAAGTCAATAAAATCCTTTCCAGAGATTAAAAAACCCCAAAAATAATGAATTCGTTATCCTTTGATAGTAAAATGAATAAAAACAAATCTCTAAATATATAAAATATGCCTTAGACTTCTTGTCCATACACTCCCATGTATTAGGTCCTTGTATGGAGAAATAAACATTGAAAATAAGCAAGGACAATTGTATTTAAAATCTGAGTTCAAGGTAATAGCTGGAAAAAGGGTCAAAACAACTAAACACGGGTTTAGCATCAAGAGGAACCTATCAAATTTAACATTAAAAGTAATGCAAAAATATAATTAAATCATTTCCCCCTCTAGAATGCTTTCAAACTTTGTTGCCAAAGACTATTAAAGACTGCTTTGAAGGGACTACAATAGTTTCAAGAGTTTTATGACTATTTTGAGTGGTATAAATTACCTCAAAGGGGTTATGGAGCATTGAGAGGTTCCATGATGAAGACAAATACCATGGACAACGTTCCATGTTGGGTTTTACCTTCCAATAATCTCAATTAATCCTCATATAACTATAATGTCATAATATTTAATTGTTCCATGACAAATGCAAAGTTTTAAAAAATTTACCAAGACTATACCAAAGGGAGTCTTAAGGATTTCACATATGACTTGCCACTCCTCAACGAAGACCTCAAGACTAGGTCCAAAATAACATATTCATAGGATTCAAAGTGTTGGATCTTCAATCAAGGACAAGCAACCTCAAAGAAAACACTTATACTCCCTTCATCAAAACATGAGACACCAAAGTCAAAAGTTACAAACCAAGTAGGATGCTAATATTCTAGAAGCCAAGACTAAATGAGCAAATCATGCAAGTGATTTTAAATGGTTAGCTTGCCTAAAAGGTAAATGCCATCATTCCTACACAACCAAAAGGGTGAAATGCACCTAAGGCATATGAACCAACTAGAGCTTAGGAAGACCAAATCAAGATGACCAACTAGGACCCATGCTATCTAGGTTAGCTGAAAAACGAAAAGGGAAAGGAAACATACTCAAAAGCTCACGTCAAAAGAGGGGGTCCCCATTTGGCTCGTGTAAAGGATGGGGTGTGTGTAAGGAACAACATGTATGCATTTTTAAATGTTTAATTTAATTTAAATATCAAATAGTTTAATTAGGATATAAATGTCAAGTGTTTATTACATGAAGATCATTCTATATAGTTAGATTAGTTAAAATCAGGTTATAAGTTAGTGCCAACATACATCTAGATTATCTCTATTCTTATGTGCACAACCTAAAATTATCTAAGTAGTTTTACACTAGGTCGTGAGTATAAATTGAACACAACACTAGGTCTTAATTTTGTTTCCTAGTTTATTGTCTTTGAACTTCAAACTTAAAACCCTAGTTAGAATCTTTAAATTGTTTTATGTGACATTACTATCACTTGAAAGTTATTTAAATATATGTCATTATATATATCCCTTATATATTCAAACTTGTCTATTTTATATGATATGTGTAGGGTCTCAACATACATAAATTGGTGGAAGTCCAACCTAATTTAGATACTAGAGCAGAGGAGGCCCAACCACACACAATTGTTGTCAAGGAGGAGGCCCAACCACATATTCTTGATAATGTCGTAGCTCACAGATCATTCAATATTGGAGAGGGGTAGGAATAAATTCCCTCTACAAATACATATATGAATCTAATTAAAGAGGTTAAGGGAAACATTTCTAAGAGAAATATAGATGATTTAGTTAGAATTGATATAGAGAAATTAAAATTTTATGTTGAACAACCTAGTCAAGTTACTAAGAGGTCATTAAATAGAACTTCAAAGGAAATATTTGACACACATTTTAAACATAATGATACAATTGGTAAAGACCAACTATTATCAAGTATATTTAATCATAATGAGATGAAATAGCCATTACAATTGTTGGATGTAGATTTCATAGACAAGAGGAAAACACACCTAGAAAAAGATGTTCAAAATGTCACAAAAGGTTTGAGTTCCATTGGCAAAAAATCTTAATTTGTTAATAAGAGCATTTCAAGAAGAGTAATGTTGACTTCTATTTTAAGTCTAGAAATGTTAAGAAAGCATCAAATTTCTTCACTTTCAACTGAAATTGGCTTAAGTAGAAAGAAAACATCAAGATATGTAAAAAGGAGAAAGGTTTTGGATGAAAATACTATAAAAGGCAATTGGGCATTGATGTGTTGTTAAAGAGTGAGATGGCCCAATCGATGTCGTATGAAAATTGTGGACAAGAACTTTCATTTAATTCCCTATGATCTCTAGACTAGATATATATGCACTTGTTTAAATTGAACTCAAACATAAACTAACTTCCCTATGATCTCTAGACTACATATATATGTACTTGTTTTAAGGGAACTTATTTACATTTATTGCATATTGAAGTTCCTATAATAAATGTAAACAACTTCCTTAAAAAATATTTCCCAATGGACATAATCATTAACTCAAACATAACACCATCCAAAGACATAATATAATATTTCCTTAGCTATACTAGGTGTCTTAGTTCTACTAGAAGAAGGTATAGAATAGGCATCTTAGGTCTACTAGAGGAAGGTATAGAATAGGTAGGTGTCTTAGGTATACTAGAAGAAGGTATAAAATAAGTGTCTTAGGTCTACTAGAAGAAGGTATAGAATAGGTAGGCGTCTTAGGTGTCCTAGGTCTACTAGAAGAAGGTATAGATTATGTCTTAGGTCTACTAGAAGAAGGTATATAATAGGTGTCTTAGGTCTACTAGAAGAAGGTATAGAATAGGTTGTTGTGGATCTAGGTTAGGGGAAGCCACATGAGAGCTTCCACCTTCACATGGTTGGCCTTGTTAGTAGAGAATAAATATTCTCGAAGCTAAGGGAAAATCCTTTTTATTAGTCTAGTTTAATTGTAACATTTAAAATAAGATATTGCCATTTCCACCTTAATTATTTTGTATTAATTATATAGTGGATTATTAGAAAATAAATAAAATCATGATTTCAAATCCTATTTGTTAACAACTAATTTTGATAACTATAATAATCACAATGTAGGAATCATAAATTATTCTCATAAATAATTACAATCTTGAACTAATATTTAAAAAAGAAAGAAAGTGAAAATCAAGCGTTTTATAGTTGACTATAGATTTATAAGTTGTATTATTATTGTAGAGATTAAAATGATATCCTAAATATCCATATATATTTAGTTGAGAATATATAAGTCAACATAAAATTTGTGTGTGTAAGTGTGTAATGGTAAAATTTGCACATCCATTTCATTTTATATTTAGTTTTTTGTCCATTTTGAGAGAATGTATTAATACATGTACACATTGACAAATGACAAAATCTTGTATGAAGTTGGGCTTATTCTCTATTTTTCCTCTAGACAAGATTCTTGCAAGTTACAATTTTTTCTCTCATTATTAAATATCAAAACTTATCCATTAACAATCAAATATCAACTATTAAATATCTAATATCCATTGTAAATATCAACAATCAAATATGAGTTCTATTAACTGATTAAGTCATATATCAACATAAAATAAACACATGTCGAATTAGATAACATTTATCCATGTCAAAAATAAACATCCATGTCAAATATAATGTCCATGTCAAGTATATAAAACATAATCATGCATTCAAATGTCAAATATAAATATCCATGTCAAATATCAAACATATATGTCCATGTCAAATGTCAAATATAAATGTCCATGTCAAATATACACATAAAATAAACACATGTCATGTAATATAAATTAGCTCATTTGATGATCAACTCGACTCCTAGTTGAGTGACCCTCAGAGTGAGAATCATGCTTTGATAGATTAATAGAGCCTTACAAAAATGTACATAGACAATTAAATTATGATAGATTAATAGAGCCTTAAAAAATGTACATAGACAATTAAATTAGAACATATACGTTTCATACATATATTCATGTACATGATATTTATATGTTCCAATTTGATTGTAAAGTTAGAACATATACATAAATTATCTCACTTTACCATTGTTGTCCAGTGAAGCACACATGCGTACACGTCCTATGATTGAACTAGGAATATCAACTACTGCCCTGAGCTACATGCATGTAAAAAAGAAAAATTAATTTCAAATAATAATTGTGTAGGACTTCATGCATATGATTTAAATTTTACAATATAAATTTTAACTTAAAAACATAAAATTATACTTGTGTCATTGTACCAGGAAAAACTCCATCTCCAACCAAATCTACATATGTCGATACATATGTACATGTAGTCTTCACAATAGCCTCTACCTCTATCAAAGATCTCTCATCCAATAACTATAACAATGATGTGTGCAAAGGACTATGAATGTGAGATGGCATCAAACCTAATGAAATCAACTCTATGAAACCCATGCCTCCTACAAGTTGCTCCAATGCATCAGGTGCCATAAACTATTGAGGAGTGATAAAATGATTTATAGATGACAGTGTTGAGGTATGCAACTCTTGCCCACTAGAGGATCTAACTCGATCTGCATCACAAGGTTGGGAGTCAAGTGCTAGGCTCTTTGAATCCATAAGGACATGATCCACATATGCACCAACACTTGACAAAGGGATGCTTAGTTGTGATGATATCAATTGATATGCCCTCATCAGGTCCCCAAACAAAAACTGTATTGACCTATGAATCTGACCATCATCTGTAATACAGTCAAGATCATCTAGAGATGGGATGGAAGCAAAATCATAGGGATTTGACTGTGATGATGATGGTCCACATGATGTAAATGACTTGTGTGGATTCCTCATCAAGTACTATCCCACTTGATCTAAAGATATTGTTTGTGTTTGCACAGTAATCTTAGCAATACCACCAATTACTTCCCTTTGGGAAGCAATAACCATGTGATCACCAATAATGTTAAGGGATGGAGAGATCCAAAGAATCCTCTCACCATCCAATCTCCTATACTTAGAAGGTTGTCAATTTACATAGAAGTAGGCTTCTCTATTGCATACCTTGCCACACCTCTATCCCAAAATGTGGAGGTGAATCTAAATAGTTGACGTGGAGGTCTAAGTAAACCTCAGAGTACAACTATTGTGCAAAATATAATAGAATTTAGTTGTTATTAGGATAATGACCATGGGTAGCAATAAATCTAGGGTATATTAATGGTTCCAAATTAGGGCACATGCACCTAGTCACCTGATATCCCCTAACAGTAGATTTGGGGGAATCTTGAGGAAAACAATATGTTTTAATAATTTATTTAGGCACAATTAGTTGGACAGTACTCAAAAACATCACTAGACACATTTTGCCACATTTGGGTAAGAATCATTGCTAAAGTGTCACCAAAGTAAGTACTAACACCTCTAAAGAATTTCTAATAAGAATCAAAATTTACATAATTTCTAATATGAATCAAACTTTGCAATATAAAATTGTAGTTTGACACTAGTACAAAAAGAGCAATATATTACTAAAAAAACTACTAAAAACTGCTTATAAATGACTAAACATGGTCACGTGACCATTAATAGTTTATTGCTAGTCATTTGTAACATGACCAAATTGATGACTAAACCATTTTTAGTCATTTATTGGTTGTTTTGATTGATCGATTTGGTAATATATTTAATCATTAATTTAGTCATTGATTTAGTCATATATTTAATCATATTTATTCACTAAGCTTGGTCATGTGACCATTAGTAGTTTATTGTCGGTCATTTATAACACGACCAAATTTATGACCACGAATTTTAGTCATTTATTCACCAGTTTTTAGTCATTTATTCATTTTGTTCACTAATTTCTGCCTAAAAGTGTTGGAAATGAGACAATGCTTTTGAGGTTTAAACATAAAACATCAAAAAACATAATCAATCATTCATTTGCACATAATGAAATAGTTATTAAGAAGGAAAAATATTAAAATTTTATTGAGAAAAAGATGTTCTTACATCAGAAACAAGACAAAAATATGTGTCTTTGCTTTGAAAAAATGAGTTACAAAGTGTGTTTCTAAGTGCTGTGACTGAGAAAACTGAGTTACAATGCTCTATTTTTTGCTTATATAGCTCCAAAACATGAAAGAACTACTTGAAAAATGAAGCCCCAGGGTCCTATGAAAGACTCCTCTACAGACTTCACACCATGAATACTTAGTATGGACTGAGAACTATGTTCTGCATATACATTGACTGATAAACTTTACTGAACATGACAGTGGACAAATCCAAACTGATCACAAACATTTATCAGTGGACGAGCAACTGGAAGTCTTGTTTCCATAAGAAAGTTCTTTGTCTTTTCTGCATCATAGAAGTTTGACTCTCTGTAGGTTACACGTTCCACCTCCTTGATTTGTCCACTTTTGGCTGCTGCTTCAATGTATTTGAAGTGAATGTCAGGATCCTCACTACCAATGACAATGAAAATACAGTTTGCCATATAAGTACAAGGCTCCCAAGCTACTACAAAATTACCTCCTCAAATAGATCAATGAATATCAGTGGCAAAATAATACAAGTGACAATCCAAAGTCAAATCACTTGGAGCTCAAATATGCTTACAACATACATGTAATCAGTACTTACTATTCCAAGATTACAAGAATATAACAAAAAAATAAATTACCCTTAGAAAAAAAAACTTAAAACTTTTAATATTAAAAAATAATAATTTACAACCAAATAGAAATTTACACTCTATATTAATTATAAAACTACAATAGAAATGACTTTTTTATAGATTTTACAACCCCATACTAAACACAAAGTCTTGAAATTTCGCTCAAAATTTCCTAAATAAAGAACGCACCTATTAATGATAACATAAAACAATAAAAATGGTCTGCTAGAAACTGTGCTCCAAGTCTCTCAAATAAAGAGTGCATGGAAGGTGCCACGGTCACCGCAACACTGCAAGGTGGTTGCTAGGCCTTCGCGGTAATGTGAGCAACCACCTTACGATGTTGCGATGGTCTTCTAACTGCCTTGGTAGACATGTATGCCAAATGTGGAAGCATTGACAAGGCATGTGAAATGTTTGGCAGAATGCCTCAAAGAGATGCATCTCATGGAATGCAATGGTTGCAAGATATGTACAAAATGAATTTCTTGAAAAGGCTTTAGAAAATTTCAAGCAAATGTAATTAGCAGGTGTAAAGTGAAATTCGACAACCTTTGCCAGCATACTCCTTGCCTGTGCCAAAATGGGTGTAATTTCCCCAAATTCCTAGTATATTAAATGTTGTTCAAATTCTCACTTTCCACTCTAAAAATGATACCACTTGTAATGTCCCCAAATTCCTAGTATATTAAATGCTATTCAAATTCTCACTTTCCACTCTAAAGATTAAGATATCCTGCAAAACTTGTTAGAGCAAATTTACAATAATGTCTTCTTATTTCAGTTAACATATCTAAATAAATAAAATCTAGTTATTCAAGAAACTCAACCATAAGAGAATTGAGGAGGATAGCTTTGATAGGGTGTCCCAGATCCTCTACCCAAGGCCCAAGAGCAGATATACCATCCCTCTTGGCCTCATGTGGCGCATGCCATCCATATGAGGTGGTGTACCTAATGAGGCATCCGTTGTTCCGTTCCCCTTTCTTCTAACCATCCCCTTTCCTTTCTCTATAATTAGGTCCTTGAAATTGAGTGTTTATGATAAGAGATGAAATCATAAAGGGTGCCCCAAAAGCTATATCTTCTAAGCCCAAGAGTGGTATCTTTTATACCCCCTTGGCCCCAATGGGATTTATTAATCCCCCCTCAAGGGGTGGTGTACTTAGAAGGATGCCCCATCACTGTTCCCCTCTTGTACCACATTCCTCCATCATATAACACTCATACAATTATTCATATAACATACTGATTCAATATATCTAATCATATATTAGTTCAGCATATAAAATTATGCACAACATTCACATTTATTTAGGAACTTATTTAATGATAAACAACAATAATACCTAAATTAGATTATTAATATAGAAAATTGCTAAAGGAAATAATCATTAGTAAATAATTCATTAATCCATTGGATTCTACTTGCATAGTAAACTAACACTGTTTTACCTGATATTCCTTTGTTGCTGCGGATTTAGTATTTCCTATGGAGTGTCTTCTTCTTTCAATGATGTTTTCCTTCTATCTCACAACCTTTATTTATTTCTCTTTCAAGGGATATGTTCGAAGATGCACGTCTCTTATTATACTTGGTGGTAAAAGACATACTTACCCTCTTATAATTTTTATTACTTTATATTAATTCCCTTTTGTGGTAAAACTAGTTCTAACCATACGTAACTCCCTTATCATAAGATGTTTATTTATATTTTATATTATTTATATTATATCATTTCTATCATAATAAATGATATACGATTTATATTATATTATTTATATTTATATTACAATATAAGATAATAATAATAATATTTGAATTTATATTATTAGATATATTTATAATATATTATTTATTAATGTGATCGCTAGTGTCAACCAACTTAATCGTTGCACTTATAAACATCCTCCTTCGGCCTCCCCTTAATCTTTTTAAAATACATTATTTATATAATATATATAGTATAAATAAATACATTTGTTATTAAGTATGAGAGCTCTTTTATCTTATTTTATTCACAAGCATCTTATTAGACTTTTATTTTTATATGATTTTATTTTGAATTTGACTTTTTGTTTAACTGTATTACTTTGCCTTATTCCAAATTACTTTACTTTCTAACTTTAATGGGTAAGACTCTTCAAAATATTTATTTTTATAGATAATAATATATCTTATTAATTATTCACATAAATATTATATTAAAATATTTATATTTATAATATATCTAGTTAATTAAATATATATATTTTATAATATTTAAATTATATTAAATTAATAATATTATTTATTAACTAATACATATTAATAATATTTTTTAAATAAATATATTATATATTTAGTTTATATAAGGCTAACTTATTATTAAATAAATGATTCAATTATAAATCATTATAGGGACATGACAACCCTCTCCACTCAAAATTGCTTGTCCTCAAGCAATTATAATTAGGTATCCTAAAGTAATATTTAATAACATTATAATTTTTTAGGTTTCCCTTATGTAAAATAACATTACACTCACCAATAATATAAAAAATGACCGCTATAAAATGTAACAAATTAATATAGCTAATAAAGTATAGTGCCATAAAATAATAATTTATAAATTTGGGTTTACCCTTTTTTAAATAAATATTTTATTTTATAACTATATTTTATTAAGGTTTATGTACATCATAAATACTTTGGGTTAATATATATGTTATTTTATAACTATATTTTATTAAGGTTTATGTACACCATTTGGGTTAATTGTTGACGTTATTTTAATTACTCATTCACCCAGCCTAGGTTACCCATAGATGAAAAGAACTTTGTGAAATATATTACTTATAAGAACTAAATAGAGATGTTTAATATATATTTATTTATAAATTATATTTTAATTATTTTATTTTACTATAATTTTATTGTTATTAAGAGTTGTTTTATTTTTATTTATTTTTTACCTCATTTATTCATTTTGTAACTAAATTTTAATTTTTTAATGTTGCTATCATTAAATATTTAGTAAATTTTAATTTTTTAATATTGCATCATAAATATATATATTTTTAAAATATTTTAGCAATGTATTAAATACCATTATTCTAGCAATTCATAAAATTCATACCTATGATTTTTATTGATTCTTGTTTTTTTATTTTTTTATTATTTTTTTATGTTTTATTTAACTATTATTCACAGGATGGTAGGATCACTGCTTTGATACCACTTGTAACGTCCCCAAATTCTTAGTATATTAAATGCTATTCAAATTCTCACTTTCCACTCTAAAAATGATACCACTTGTAATGTCCCCAAATTCCTAGTATATTAAATGCTGTTCAAATTCTCACTTTCCACTCTAAAGATTAAGATATCCTGTAAAACTTGTTAGAGCAAATTTACAATAATGTCTTCTTATTTCAATTAACATATCTAAATAAATAAAATCTAGTTATTCAAGAAACTCAACCATAAGAGAATTGGGGAGGATAGCTTTGATAGGGTGTCCCGGATCCTCTACCCAAGGTCCAAGAGCAGATATACCATCCCTCTTGGCCTCATGTGGTGCATGCCATCCATATGAGGTGGTGTACCTAATGAGGCATCCGTTGTTCTGTTCCCCTTTCTTCTAACGATCCCCTTTCCTTTCTCTATAATTAGGTCCTTGAAATTGAGTGTTTATGATAAGAGATGAAATCACAAAGGGTGCCCCGAAAGCTATATCTTCTAAGCCCAAGAGCGGTATCTTTTATGCCCCCTTGGCCCCAATGGGATTTATTAATCCTCCCTCAAGGGGTGGTGTACTTAGAAGGATGCCCCATCACCGTTCCCCTCTTGTACCACATTCCTCCTTCATATAACACTCATACAATTATTCATATAACATACTGATTCAATATATCTAATCATATATTAATTCAGCATATAAAATTATGCACAACATTCACATTTATTTAGCAACTTATTTAATGATAAACAACAATAATACCTAAATTAGATTTTTAATATAGAAAATTGCTAAAGGAAATAATCATTAGTAAATAATTCATTAATCCATTGGATTCTACTTACATAGTAAACTAACATTGTTTTACCTGATATTCCTTTGTTGTTGCGGATTTAGTATTTCCTATGGAATGTCTTCTTCTTTCAATAATGTTTTCCTTCAATCTCACAACCTTTATTTATTTCTCTTTCAAGGGATATGTTCGAAGATGCACGTCTCTTATTATGCTTGGTGGTAAAAGACATACTTACCTCTTATAATTTTTATTACTTTATATTAATTTCCTCTTGTGGTAAAACTAGTTCTAACCATACATAACTCCCTTAAGATGTTTATTTATATTTTATATTATATCATTTATATCATAATAAATGATTATGATTTATATTATATTATTTATATTTATATTACAATATAAGATAATAATAATAATATTTGAATTTATATTATTATATATATTTATAATATATTATTTATTAATGTGATCGCTAGTGTCAACCAACTTAATTGTTGCACTTATAAATATCAATTCACAAGCATATAATACAGTCTTATTAGACTTTTATCTTTATATGATTTTATTAGACTTTTTGTTTAACTGTATTACTTTGCCTTATTCCAAATTACTTTACTTTCTAAATTACTTTACTTTCTAACTTTAATGGGTAAGACTCTTCATAATATTTATTTTTATATATAATAATATATCTTATTAATTATTCACATAAATATTATATTAAAATATTTATATTTATAATATATCTAGTTAATTAAATATATATATTTTATAATATTTAAATTATATTAAATTAATAATATTATTTATTAACTAATACATATTAATAATATATTTTAAATAAATGTATTATATATTTAGTTTATATAAGGCTAACTTATTATTAAATAAATGATTCAATTATAAATCATTATAGGGACATGACAATGGGAGCTTTGGAACAGGGTATGGACATCCACCAAAGCATGAAGGATAGAGGAATTTTGTCATTTGTTGTAGTTGCAACTGCCCTGTTAGACATGTATGCAAAATGTGGAAGCATAGACAAGGCACGTGAACTGTTTGACAGAATGCCTCAAAGAATCTAACATAAGTTGATCTATTTTGGGGGGTATTGGGTCACTCATCACTTGTACAAGGAAGCTTGATGACTGTCTCAGAGAGTACTATTTCAAGAGGTTCTTGATGGTTGTCTCCATGGTGAGAGGTTGCTCTTGTCACAATTCTTTTCCTTGACTAGTCAATCATGCATAAGTATGTTTGGTTGCATCTGTTGAGATTGCAGGAACTTTTGTAGGTGAGATAAATGTTGTGGCACAACATTGACATCTATGGAGGTTTAGGTTAATCAGATTCTGAAGCCAAAATATAGAAACTGACCATAATGCTTTTTATAGCTGCATGTTAAATCTAAAAATTCTTAGTAGAACTCACCTTTCACAAACCCAGGCAGGGGGTTGCCATTTTTGCTAATGTTGTCCAAAGCTGTGAGATCAGGTTCACTGTTAAACATATGGTACTTGAAGTACAATCAACTGGATGTAGGAGTTGATCACTGTATTTCTATTAGTCAAAACCTTTTATTGTCACTTATATACTATTGAATTCCATTTTGTTTCTAACAAATAAAGGGTATGTGATATATATAAAGTGGCTCAAGATCTATAGCTGCTACATTTGAAATAGCTAAAAGAGCTGGTCTTACTAATTGGACTAGCCACGAGAATTGTCTTTTGAAATAATTTTATCTGAACTTCATGCCAGGATGAAATATGATTAGCTTGTAAAATGATACTGTTAATCATACTATTCACCTTTCAATTGAGTACATAATACAATTGCAGCATATTGATTCAACAGTTGGTTTTGCTTGTTTCTTTCATTTTTTTTCTTATTATTTATTTTGTCAAATGGTAAATCAATCATTCTCAAATAAGATTATGGACCTATTGCAGGAGTATCTTCCTGAAACTTCGAGCTCATTCTTTAGTTAAGACTGTTTAGAGAAGAGTGCATATGGTGTTGACAGAATCCCAACACCTGTTAAAGCAAGAAAATTATTACAATCAGTTCAAAGGATAAAACTAGGAAATGGTGGAAAAGAATAACTCAAAAACTCCTAATTGAAGACCAAAAGACTAAAATCATCTTTTCTTCCTCATGGTTGAGAGACAGGGAAGTTAAGCCCCATGTTCATTCACAATAGACTTGACATTGAGAAATCAATTTGACAGTTCGCATGGGCTTTACTTGGTGGTACCATGTTTTCAAGTGTGAATAGCATCCCATAAAATGAAGGTCAATAAAAGAATTAGGAGTCTTACCATTTCATTATCAGCATCAGATTCCAAAGCCAACAATGTCAAATCACAAAATGAAATTGCTATTAGAACATTGCAATAATTTTAGTGATATGAATAATTTGGCTGTTGTACAACAGTTTTATTCGGTGTAGCCTATTTTCAACACCAAGTACAATGTGCAAATCGTGTGAGAACTAATAAAATTAAGATAAATATTGAAATAGTTTGAGGGCAATGATCAAATAAGCAATCATTCAAGTTTTTCCTATTGGCTGTAGATTCTTTGAAATGCTAAACATAAGTGTGAATGGAATGCCTTAAATAAAGGTCAGTATAAGGATTGAGAGGTATAATATTCCCAAAGCTAGCAGTGTTGAAACAGAAACCCGAAACAAGATTGCTAGTTTATCTATGTGTAGACTGTTTTAAATGCCACACAAAGTGTTAATGTCACACCGCAGAATTAAGGTCAATACAAGGTGTTGGACACCAAAGATAACAATGTGAGATGACTTTTTCCATCCTTAGGGCAAGTTGGTCTATAGGAACTATCAAAAACTATTTATTTGTCCAGAAGATAATTTCTGTTGTTGTCCAGTTTTTAAATAGATTTTCCTAGCCGTGATTCATTGTCTTGATCTAAATCTCATGTACTAGACTATAACTGGTAATATCTGTGTAATTGTTCATAATATCATATATTGTAGGTAGTTTAAAAGGAAACATGTTTCATTCTCTACTTAATGCTATCAATAAATTGCTATTACAAAATTGAAAATTTTTATGGGGAATGATCAATTTAGTAGCGCTACAAAGGTCTTTTTTGTTTGTATCCAGTTATGAGTTGTAATACAAGTGTGAATGGCATGCTTTCAATTAAGGTCAGTATAAGAGTTGGGAGGTTTTCCTATTTTGATTCTATTAGTATAGGATTCCAAAGCTAAAATATATAAGAGGTGGGAGGTTTACTATTTAAATTCTAGTCCAAAGCAAAAATGCTGAAACACAAATCCTCAACAAAATTACTGCAACAAAACTGAGAGTCCAAAGCAGTAATGGTAAAACCCAAACCCTCAAAAAAATTCCTACAAGTTAACTGTTATTGGCTGTAGTCTGTATTGAACTGTAACACTAGCGTCAATTACTCACCTTAAGTCAAGGTCACTATAAGAGGTGGGAGGTTTTCTATTTTAATTCTTTAAGAGTCTGAAGCTAAAATGTACATGAGTTGAGAGGTCTACCATTTCAATTCTATTCTAAAGGTAAAATGTTAAAACACTAACCCTAAATATAATTGCTGCAACAAAACCGAAAGAGTACAGAAATCCAAAATTAACAATGCTAAAACCCAAACCCTCAACAAAATTGATACCAGTTACTTTTTCTATTATAATATTCCAAAGCAAATGCAATTAGCAGGTGTAAAGCCAAATTCAACAACCTTTGCCAGCATACTCCGTGCCTGTGCCAAAATGGGATCTTTGGAATAGGGTATGGACATCCATCATAACATAATTGAAGAGGGATTTTTGTTATATAGACATGTATGCAAAATGTGGAAGTATAGATATTGGCACATGAACTGTTTGATGGAATGGCTCAAAGAGATGTCATCTCTTGGAATGCAATTATTTCAAGATATGCACAAAATGGATTTGTTGAAAAGGCTTTAGAAATTTTAAAGCAAATGCAATTCGCTGGTGTAAAGCCAAATTCCACAACCTTTGCCAGCATCGTCCCTGCCTGTGTCAAAATGGGAGCTTTGGAATAGGGTATGGACATCCATCAAAACATAAAGGATAGAGGAATTTTTTCAGATGTTGTAGTTGCAACTGCCCTGTTAGACATGTATGCAAAATGTGGAAGCATAGACAAGGCACGTGAATGTTTGACATAATGCCTCAAAGAAATGTGGTCTCACGGACTACAATGATTGTAGGATATGACAAAATGGATTTGTTGAAAAGGCTTTAGAAATTTTAAAGCAAATGCAATTGGCTGGTGTAAAGCCAAATTCCACAACCTTTACCAGCATCCTCCCTACCTGTGTCAAAATGGGAGCTTTGGAATGTCAATGCTTCCACATTTTGCATCACTCGCTCTCCTGCAGGCACTTCAAGTCATGCCTGCGGGAGAGTGAGTGATGCAAAATGTGGAAGCATTGACAAGGCATGTGAACTGTTTTGCAGAATGCCTCAAAGAGATGTCATCTCATGGAATGCAATGATTGCAAGATATACACAAAATGGATTTTTTGAAAAGGCTTAGAAGCTTTCAAGCAAATGCAATTAGTAGGTGTAAATCCAAATTTGACAACCTTTGCTGGAGCATCCTCCCTGCCTATGTCAAAATGGGAGCTTTGGAACAGGGTATGGACATCCATCATAACATAATGGAAGGGGGATTTTTGTCAGCTATTATAGTTGGAAATGCTCTGGTAGATATGTATGCAAAATGTGGAAGTATGGATAAGGCATGTGAACTGTTTGATGGAATGGCTCAAAGAGATGTCATCTCTTGGAATGCAATGATTGCAGGACATGCACAAAATGGATTTGTTGAAAAGGCTTTAGAAATTTTAAAGAAAATGCAATTGGCTGGTGTAAAGCCAAATTCCACAACCTTTGCCAGCATCCTCCCTTCCTATGTCAAAATGGGAGCTTTGGAATGTCAATGCTTCCACATTTTGCATCACCCGCTCTCCCACAGGCACTTCAAGTCATGCCCATCTCCATTTTGACACAGGTAGGGAGGATGCTGGCAAAGGTTGTCGAATTTGGATTTACACTTGCTAATTGCATTTGCTAAAAGTTTCTAAAGCCTTTTCAAAAAATCCATTTTGTGCATATCTCACAATCATTGCATTCCATGAGATGACATCTATTTGAGGCATTTTGCCAAAATGTTCACATGCCTTGCCAATGCTTCCACATTTTGCATTATCCCCTCTCCCACAAGCATTTCCTCGCATCACCGCATGCATGACTTGAAGTGCCTGTGGGAGAGGGGGTAATGCAAAATGTGGAAGCATTGGCAAGGCATGTGAACATTTTGGCATAATGCCTCAAAGAGATGTCATCTCATGGAATGTAATGATTGTGAGATATGCACAAAATGGATTTTTTGAAAAGGCTTTAGAAACTTTCAAACAAATGTAATTAGCAAGTGTAAATCCAAATTCGACAACCTTTGCCAGCATCCTCCCTGCCTGTGCCAAAATGGGAGCTTTGGAATAGGGTATGGACATCCATCATAACATAATGGAAGGGGGATTTTGGTCAGATATTATAGTTGGAAATGCTCTAGTAGACATGTATGCAAAATGTGGAAGTATAGATAAGGCACATGAACTGTTTGATGGAATGGCTCAAAGAGATGTCATCTCTTGGAATGCAATGATTGCAGGCTATGCACAAAATGGATTTGTTGAAAAGGTTTTAGAAATTTTAAAGAAAATGCAATTGGCTGGTGTAAAGCCAAATTCCACAACCTTTGCCAGCATCCTCCCTGCCTGTGTCAAAATGGGAGCTTTGGAATAGGGTATGGACATCCATCAAAACATAAAGGATAGAGGAATTTTGTTAGATGTTGTAGTTGCAACTGCCTTGTTAGACATGTATGCAAAATGTGGAAGCATAGACAAGGCACGTGAACTGTTTAATAGAATGCCTCAAAGAAATGTGGTCTCATGGATTGGAATGATTGCAGGAAATGCACAATATGGATTTGTTGAAAAGGTTTAGAAATTTTAAAGCAAATGTAATTGGCTAGTGTAAAGCCAAATTCCACAACCTTTTCCAGCATCCTCCCTGCCTGTGTCAAAATGGGAGCTTTGGAATAGTTGAATTTAAGCAAGAAATAATAGTTGAATTCGGCTATTATTTTAAACAGTCATCAAACACATTCCATAGCATGAATTTTCTCAGAAAATACTGTGCATTAAACATTTCACATTCCTGACAGAACATGGCTATATGGCTGTAGTAATTATTCAGAATTCTATCAAAATGCATACACATTTCCAACAATAAGTTGACATGGGTAAAAGCAATTAGAAATTTCTGAAGCACACACTGCTCCTCTTCACTAAAAGTGAGCAGTTATCACTTACAAAAAACATAAAAGATTGCTCATTCACAAGACATGCCTAAGTTATGACCAGTTCCACAAAAAAGTTTGATTTCGGTAAGTCTTTAATGCTCAAAACTTGAAATTATATGTGATTTTAAAGGGAAACATGATTAGTTGTGACATTATAGGCATGTACATACTCGTCTAAAATAGAGTCAAATGGAAATTAATTTTTCTCCACATATGTTGTCAAATAAACCTACAAGACAAGAATAGTCGGTAAGCCCTATAAGTCAAAATTTAAAGCATTTAAAAACTCATTGTTGAACATGTCAATTTAAAAACTCTTTATTTTTCTTCCTAACAAGAGTCATATCCTAAAATTTGCTTATTGACTTAACACCTAATTAACCATAGAGTAAAACTAAAGTCTAATATGGTGAATGCCAGGTAATCTTGCTAGCAACTTCTTAGAAATAAGAAAACCCTTACTTACAATACTTCTAAATACATCTAATTTATAATGAACCAAGTGTCTTATGCACAAAACACGTAGAAGTCCCAATCATAAGCTATACCTTATTAATAATGAACCAAGTGTCTTACAACAATCCTTTTTGAGTAAGAAAATGGTACCTTTAACTTAGTCTCATAAACAGTTAATGAGCATGCCTTTGAATCAATTGTAACTATGTTGTCTTCCTTTCAAGCCAATTCCTTTTTGTTTAAAGGCCTTTTTTGTACCTAAAAACATGTAAAAAAATTCAGTCATGATCCCAATACATCAAAGATTCAAAAGCATAAAAAGTTACCTCACATAGAGTAAACCACCTTAACTTGTGACTCAACAATGTTTACTATCAAACTTATGTGTGGTAGAACAATGCAACAAAGAAAACACCAGATGAGCAAACCTTGAAACAAAACCCACTTTAGATTTGATCTTTCAACATATTCACCAAATTACCTCTCCCATTTTACATGCAATGGTACAGCTTGGCAATAGAAAGCCAAATGCATAAGATCATATTCCCTCAATCAAATTATGTTTCTTCAAATTCCATGGTTCTCTTGCTTTACAAGAACAAAATCACATCTTTAGTTCATAACACTCTCACTTGGGAATCTACAGATTTAATTTTTTGCATGGATGCCTTTGTCCCTATTTTATCAATTTGTGCCAGTAATATAACCCCCTCATATGTAGACAACATTATAGGACACTCTCTTTGTCAAAATGGAATATGATCTAGATACTATGCAATTTTATTCTTAGAACTCTTGTCCTGATAAAATTAAAACAATATGCAATACCTTCCCTCATTAACCTCAATTCTATTTAGAAACACAAGAAATGAATGGCTTCACATTAACATTGTCTACACATCAAAGTGAATCATATTTTTCCACACATTTATATATGGGAATGCTACAGAAAATCTAAGAATGTGATTTAACCTTTAAGTTTCTGAGTATGATTTTATCCAAATATGAACAATATTCTTGACATGATGTTGAAAGTTCACCTCACTAATTTCTTGACACAAAATACTTGGTTGGTTTAACTCCATATAAAAGAGATGACACCTTATGCTTAATAATAAAATGAGAGTTCAAAAATTGATAAGGTAATTTATTCAAGTTCCCAATATGATAATATGAGATAATTTGTTCAAGTGCAGAGTTTGGCATAACATCTCAATAAAGGCATTAAACACATCCAACTGCAATAGAATTAACAAGAAGTTGAAATAATAAAATACAAGAAAATGGCATCATTCATCTAAAACTTAAATATAAGCAAAATATTAATACTTTAACATTTTCCTATCGCTCTTTGAACCTTTCTATCAGCCTTGGACAATCCTGCAAATCAGATTCCATGCAAACTTAGAGCTCAAATGACAAGAATAAATTGTGATTCCAATGAAATATTTCACTTATCAAATAAGAATATTAATCTCTAGGAGTAACTAATGAATGAAAAAGATACTATCTTAAAACTATGATCATACTCACCAAGGTATTTACACAATTGTTGTGTCTAGTAATTAAATAATGATAAATTTTTTTTGCTGATCTAAAGATTATTGTCTTAATTGCACAAAGAAAGATGTGAAAATTCAAAAGCTCCAAGCACCGTGTAGGTTATACTTGACAGTTGCATAAGTGAATCAATCTTTTCTTCGTAGGATATGTTGCAGAAAATATAATCTTATTATTTTTACAAAAATCAATACACAAATGAAGCTCATGACCTCAACTTGCATATGTCAATACGTGGACTTTCTATAGGGAATATATTATTGTCTTGAGAACTATTGTCATGCGTTGCCAAACCCTCTTCCATTCTACTAACTGCCCAACTATTATGTTGTGCTCTTACCCTTCCACTTATTGTTATCTGATCTTTCATTTCTTTGAAGGACTATCATTCTTTTGACAGTCATAACATGGCTGCCTTTGCATGTGGATTGTCCCTTTATTCCATGAGCACTCTATACTTTTATGAACTATCATACTTCATGGCACCAAATGATAACAAAGACTCTTGAAAATGGTTTAAAAGACTCAGTTAGGACTGTTATATGACTATCCCTGGCTCAATATAATTGAAAATACTCATAATGTCATTTGATGTGGCTTGTGAAATGACTTAGTATAACCTTGGTACCCTCCTTAAGGACTGTGAAATGGTGTGATGAGCCACAAATGGGATACCTAAAACAACTTCATGCTCTGGGTAACAGGGGTCTAGGAGTGTGATGATGTTTATCTACTTAAACAACCATTATAAAATTTTTGAGTTAAAATCTTATAAACTAACATTCTATAATTATAAAAGATTTTAACTTAGTAATTTTGTAATTTTAAGAGATTTTAAAGTTATGGAATAAAATATTAAGAACATACAGAGAAGATCCACACCCAGCAGGTGTAAAAAGATTATGGTATAATACCATTGACATGCAGAGGAATTAAAAGTAAGGATTTGAAGTCATTGTCATGCATAGGCAAATTAATGAGTGGATGTAGAGAGATTTGATTCTATGCAATAGCTCCCAAAATAATACCATAAATAAATTCTTAACCATATCCAAAGAACCATTTGAAAATTATACAATACCAAGAAATTTAGATTAAATTCACTTACCTGAGTCTCTAGTCATTCCTTATGATTCCTTCAACCTAGATACCCCACTACCTACCCCTGTTATCACCATCTAATCCTCCCATGAAAGTATTCATATTCACAAGAAGAAGAGAGAAAAATAGAGCAAATCAAATGAATGGAATCAAAACCCCTTCCTTCTCAAATCTTTTAGGCATTTCCATTTATGAAAAGCGATCCCCCAATAGAGAAAAAAGAAAAGTTCAAACAACTTCATGCTCTGGGTAACATGGGTCCAGGAGTGTGTGAACATAACTTTTCTCTGTGAATTGATAAGCAAATTATTGGAGAAATCATTGTCATAATGGTTGTGAATCGACAAGCCGCATAGGAACCTATCAACGCAAACCATGTTTAGTTCTTTGCATGCATTGGAAGTGCCCCAACAAAGAATAGAACATGCAAAATGTAGAATGTACAATGAAAAATATAGTGACGAATAAAGGGCACATGCACTGACGAAACAATATTTTAGACCATTACCTGTTCAAATCTGTGACAGGGTAAAAGCAAGAAGTTGGGTCCACATATAGGGGAAGTGTCGTGCAAAAAAAAAATCCCGACAGGAACGGGCACCCGAGCCTAGAACGGGTACCCGTTATAAAATGGGTACCCGTTTTAAAACGGGTATAACGGGTACCCGTTTCCAAAAATAGTAAAAAATAAAAACGGGTACCCGTTTTTTTTACTATTTTAGGAACGGGTACCCATTTTAAAACGGGTACCCGTTTTGTTTTCTATTGTTTTCTAGAACGGGTACCCATTTTAAAACGGGTACCCGTTTCTAAAATTTTGAATTTCGTACCCACGCTTTTGGTTTCGTTTTAGGCTCGGGAAAGGCATGGGTAGCCGACCTTGAGCCTTGGACCTGCAAGTATTTCTCTAAGTATAGAACCAGAGGAAAGACTGACTTCACCTATATGGCTGATGACATTTTTTTTTGAATTTTTTTACAAAATTAAAACCCATTACAGATCATAGTGTCTAGTTTTCAAATATGTAATTTTTTTTGGATTGGACTTATTTTTCTATTTATTATTTAATTTATGAGCAAACTGGTCCAAAAACTTGAAATGACAGGTGTTTGTATTTTTTTAATAACTTTTAATTTTTAAATTTTTTTTTTTAAAAATTATATGTCATCAATCTACACATCATTCTTTACACAATGAAAAAAAAAATTTAAAATTTATGATTTTTTTTGCTCAAATTATGTTGGCCGTACACGAGGGGTTTTCAAAAGTATCAATTGGGCCTAATAAAAAATTAATAAAAAAACAATTATTCAGAAAAAAAATATAAAAAAATATCCTCATCAAACTTCACTATACTACACATCTTTTTCCAAAAGGATTTTGAAAAATAATTTTATTTAGGTCAAATTATGTTGGCCGTACACGTGCATGGTATGGTTAAAAAAAAGTGACTTTTAAATAGTGGTTTTTAGAAATGCCTATTGAAAATCAATTTGTATCATCTGGGTATTGAAAAAAATTACATATTTGAAAACTAGACTCCGAGTACTACATTTTATATTTAGTGACTTTTTTAAATATTCCATCTCTAAGTGCTTCAAATTTTAAGGTCAAATATGACAAATTTTGAAAATAAGGGAAAACACTTCCACTTTTTGGCCAAAAAGTGGACCCAACTTCTTGCACTTACCCGACATGATGCTTGGATAGACTGGGATCTGTAGGAAAGAATGTCAATGCCATTTGAAAATAAGTTATTTAAATCCTCTTCTTTGTCCTAGTAGCCGTTTCACCCTGTTCTGATGCCTACATGAAGAGAAATGTTCGCCACATGTATCCCAACTTGCAAAACACACATTCCTATCTGCAAAAAACAACATAATAGGAATTTAGGTTTTGGCCATTTTCCCTCCATGAAAAACGTTTCCCTCCACGAAAAATGCCTAAAAAATCAAAGCTTTAAAATCTTATTGTATAAGTGATTTTTTCTATGTGGATAGGAGGGAAAAATTACATCATATTGTGACTAATTATTTAGTCATTTTTATTTGTGTGACTAAATAATTTATTTAATCATTTATTTGTGTGACTAAATTTATTTGTGTGATGATCAAATTAGTCATTTATAGTTGTGTTGCAAAAATTAGTAGAATTTAGTCATTTTAGTTATCGTGACTAAAAGTTTTAGTCACGTAGTCATTTATTTGCCAAAATTCTACTAGTGTGATCTATACACCCCTATGGTCTATGGGTCTATTAGTGATCAAAGTTGAGACTCCTCAAATCCCTAAAGCTAGGAAATTCTTGAGTGCCAATCATGTCAAACTTGAGACAAAGACCTCAAATCATGTTTAGGATGAGGCAACTAAGGATAATGTTAATAAGGTGGGTAAGACCTTCTTCTCTAGTTATAATAGACCAAGGGGGATTCCCTAAGGTATATAAGAATGGGACATACAACAACATGAAATTATACTGAACACAAGCCCTACCCAATGCACAGTTAATTCCAATTTTTTGTCACTAAATTATTGTATAATGGTTTGAAGAACTCAAGGGGACTACACCTTCATATAGCAGAGACACAACCATACAAAGCTTCTAGAATCATGCATAGATAGCCCCTAATGCTGAAGCATGCATCTAGAGATGATTATGGGTGAAACATACAACACAAATAAGATATAAATTCATGTTTTGCTTTGTTTTAGGTGTGTTAGAGGGGAAATAAGTTGAACAGAATGCATATTGGTGCATGTATCTAGTGGGGGCAATAGAGTCTAGTTTCTTAGTTGAAGGGGACACCATGTAATGAGAATATGATATCTTGAGCAAGATATCAACAAAGACTACACTTGAGTTCCTCACACACAAGCTAGTATCTATGTGTAACAGTAAACAAATACAATGGATTGTAAAAATATTTTACTAAGCATACCATAATAATCCATGTTAGGAAAGGTGTCTCAACCTTACAATTACAAAAGGTTTCTATTTATAGTATGTTTGTATTTAAGCACGTATGGGCCTAAAATTTCCCCAAAGCTATGTAATTGCCAAATAAACATTCTGGGTGAGTTTTGACCCAAGGTCATATTTGGATGTCAAGATATTAAAGTTTCCAATTTTTGAAACTCTTGAAAAAGTTTTGAAATCAATTTTGAAGCACTTAGAGGCTATTTTTGGTCTTGAAAGTTGTCATAACTAGAAAATATGATCATATCTTGAGAGATCTATTCACAAGATTTCCAATGCATCAAATGGTTCGTCAATCAGCCTCTCAGATCAAAAGTTATGGCCTCCAGAAGTTGGGTCTCTCGTATTGGAAAATATGAAAACGTGTTGGACACAAAAAAGAGTTGTAAGGGGGAGTTACATGTGTTGGTGTGTGGTTTGACACATCATAGGGCATCTTTGATTGGAGATAATTTGGGCTCTACTTTTTTGGGTGGTTTTAGCTCATGGTTTTGTAGTTACCATTTGAGATGGAGGTTGAGTGTGAGAATCTTTTAGATATTGAGTTTCCTTCGAATCTCTGGTTGGTGATACTCTTGCGAAAGCTTTCTCTGCAAGTATATTGTAATCTTGTTGATTTCTGAATAATATATTGGGCGGCTTTTGGAGTGTGGGGTTTTCCTCTTGAAAGGGTTTTCCCCACGTACATCACTATGTTGTGGTATGATTTCTATTTATGTTTATTTCTATATAATTTATGTAACCATTGTAAAGATCTAATTTTTTTTGCATAACCCTCATCTCAAGATTAGTGTAGGAAGTTGTTCCGCTACCTAAGCTTCCTTACAATCTAGAAATAAATCTACGAGTTTCATGCACTATCTTGAAAAGATACCTTGCAAAGTCTTTGCAAAGGGTTTAGTAGCCTTCTAATTGACTAACTAATCAAAGCAATGCTCAAATAAGCAAATGTGATTAGGGAAATTTAACAAATGACCAAAAAATCACATAATACTCACAGAGACACTCAATAAGATAATAAATATACAATTTTAATTCATTCTTTGAAGATTACTATGTCCTCTCATATCCTTTGAGAGAGAAACTGAGAGAAATAACAAAATATTCTCTTTACAAATCATTGGGATAAGCACTAGATACTCAAACTTGTGTTTTTTGTTGTTCTATTTTGTAATCAATCCTTTTCATCCTCCTATTTTGCAAATGAATGCCTAAAACATTATATAATCAGTTCAATCAACAAGAGGTTGTGAAGGAGGGTACTAGAGGTCAACTACAAATGAAAATGGTAGTGCATGCCTTCATCATCATTCACACATGGCTCCTAGCTACAAAATGTGTACATATTTGACCCTTAGCCCATGCCATGACGTTCTTGAGAAAGTCTTTTTGTACTTGGAGAAGTGTAAGAGACAACACCTACCCAACCATGCCCATACAAGGCCATTAATCGAGTCCTCAACCACAAAAGAGATGGGTAAAACACTTAGTAGAGTGAAGCCCATGAAAATACTAACTGAAACTCATTTATTTTATCCTTATATAAACACTACTTTATTCACTTTTGGTGACAACACTATTTAGGTCATTTTAGGTTCTAATTACTTTACTTTTCCCTTCACTTTTAATTTTGAGCATTTTTGGCTCTTATTGGACTATGTTGGTGCTTATAGACCAATCAGGAACTAAGTTAGAGGTTCTGGGGGTTCTCAAAACCATTAGAGGCTCCAATAATCCATCAGCATCTTCATTTCCCCTTCATTTAGCTTTTTCAATGATTTGAGTTTCATTGGGAACTTGTTGAAGGTTTCAAGAACCTCTAAAACCATGACATCTTTGTTAGCATTCTCCATCCCTCTATTCCCACCTGTAGGTGGTTCTCTTCTCAATAGGAACAAAGGAATAGTTCCTCTTATTTCTTCATTCTTTCTTTCTCTCATGCTCTACTTTCCCTTCTCTTTATCATCTTTTTCTTTGTTCCATTCTCTTTGATACGTTAGAGGTTCCAGGTCAATCAGGAACCACTGACTACTTCATCATCCTTGAGATTGATGTTAGAGCTTCAAGGAAAAATGGGAACCAGGAACCATGTTAGAGGTTTTGAGAACCTCTGGAACCTCTAACCTCCTTTATCTTCTTTACTCTTTTTTTTTTGACATTCATCTTTCTTCCTTTTTTCGTATTGTTCCATGTTGGCGAACTACTGACCACTGGAAACTCATGAGTTTTGTTAGGACTTAAGGGGCCACTTGGAACTGGAACCATGTCGGGGGTTTTGGTGGTTTCAGTAACTGTTGGAACCTCCAACCTCTTTTATCTTCAAGTTCACAAGCCTTGCCATCAAGGGTTAGGGGCCGAATGCGAACCAAGTGTAACATCCCTCATTTCTGGTTTCTTTGTGAGTCTATGATGTTTCAATTCTATGATAAATTAGATAAGCTCTATTGATTTATCTTGAGTGTAAAATGTTAATTTAATGCATTGTGTGCATAATGTGTGATTTCATTACGATAATTAATTCTATAAAGGTGATTATATGATTATATTATTTTCTAACAATGCTACTAAGGTGTGTGTGGCAAGATTATGTTGTGTGACAGGTACAAGTATTGGGGAAGGTGAACCTAGGTCATAGTGCTGAAGTGTCCTGAAATGATCCAATGGTGTGGGCAATTAAATAATAAATTAAATTAAAATAATTAATTAATTGGAAGTAAATTAATTAGTGGCTTAATTAATTTATTTGAGTACACAGAAGTAATTCTATTTATTTATTTGATAATTAATTCTTAAGGTTAATTAAAAAATAAAATAAATAGATAAAGCTAATTATTTATTTGATGCTTAGATTTTGTTTTAAATTAACTAGTTAGATAATTATAGTTTCTAGTATTTTTTAGAAATAAAAATTAATGTAATTTGTATTTCGATTATTTGATTATTATAATTGAAATAGATTTTTATGTGCATGTTTTTATTTTAGAATTTAGAAATAAACAAGAGACACATTGCGTCAGGTTCCTGCCATTGCAATGTTGAATAAAATGAATGACATTGTAATTGATAAGACGTTTATGAATTTAGTAGCAAAAGCATTTAGATTAACCAATTTGTAATTTTGACAATCAATTTTGTTAAAATAGATAACATGTTTGTTTATATATTTAGTTTATACAATTTAAATGGTTTATGAATTAAAAGATTTAGTATATGAGTAGTTATATACCATATATCCTAAACATTAGTCATAATAATATGATGATAGTAGAGGCCATTGTGGTATCCCTTAAAATGAATAAAATCTAAAGGACTATATAGAAGATTTCCTATATGCAACATATATGATTTTGGAGAAAGTTGGGTTTCTAGGAATCATACGCATCAACCAAACAACAAATAAGCAGAAGTACATAATATAGCGGGAAAAGATAACAAAAAGGCCAAAATGTGACATCTGCAGAAAACCCTTGGAGAAAACTCCATCAACAAATATCATCTACTTTTTTAAAATGAAAATTAAATATAGAAGTGCAAGCCCTAGTAGATTTAAATTGCACTCATAACTTTATATTAATTGATTTTGGTCAAAAACAAAATTGGATCTCACAATAGAGGCAGGGCATTGTGTAAAGTTGGTGGCAATGTCCAATTACATAAAAAAGCTTTGCAATGATGGCTAAGATCCACTGAAAAAACTAGTGGTTGTAGCAAGGATGTGGTGGCAGGAACATGGTGGAACCATGCCTCAAGCAGCACAATAATCAAACAAAAACAACAAAATTGTAAGGGTCAATTGATATGTGAGATGATTGGTCTTCCAATAATTCTTCTCACTAATTATTGAAAGTAGAAATATATTCTACCATAATTCATAGAAGGATTGAAAATGGGATACTATTCTTCCTAGTTAAAGACAGGCCTAAATTTAAAGCTAAATAGTCATGTCTCCTGCATGACAGGTGAATGGGTCCTATAAGAAAGAAGCTACACCTTTGTATCTGTGAATCTACACATGATTCACAAAGTAAAAAGGATTCCTCTGATTCATGTTAAAAAAAAACAAATCAATTACTACTCTTCTTCCTCACTGCAATTCTGTGTATTTTGCAGTTTCATTGCATTCAATTATCTAGGAAACATTGTGTTTCTGATTAAGCTTGATTTTGTATTGCATTATTTCTAATTGCATAAGCATGATGTTCTATTACTACACTCAATTATACACTAGGTGCAAATTGGTATTAAAGCCAAAGTTTGCTAAAGCACGCATCATTTTTGAAAGCACAAATATTTATTTACTCTCTGTGTCTTGAACTTTGCATATTTACTTTTTGGGGGGTTGTCTTGCTTTCACTTCTCGATAGTTTGCTAAAGCACACATTATATTTGGAAGCACAAGTATTTAGTTATACTATATGTGTGTCTTGAACTTCACATATTTGGTTTTTTTTGGGTCATTTTGCTTGCAAATCTCGATAGTTGCAATAGACAAGAAGAATATTATAGACTCAAATCCTTTTTGGTTATTGTTTTATCCCCCAAACTTGCCAATATCATCTTCCCATCAACTTCACTACATTGTTACCCCTAAAGCAGATGTCAATCCCATAGTATGCTCCACAAGTTTCAATATTTGATCTTGCAAAGAATACAATAGTACACCAAAAACAATTAAATTTACAACATTGTTTTCCCTAAAGCAAATGACAATCCCTTAACATGCTCCACAGGTTTCAATACTTGATGTTAATGTGAGACAAGCCCTTGCAAAGAGGATAACAAATTTCACAATAATATAACAACCAGATTTAAACTTGCTATTGTGTAAAGACACTTAGAATTGCTCAAAATGGAATTCATAACTTTGTACTTTATGGATATGGCCAAGATACCAGATCATGGTATTGAGCAAGGTTTCAATTTTCCTAGTAAAGGTATTTTGCATGCATAAAAGAATGTTAAACATCATAGGTTTAAAAGTCCTGAAAGATGGAAATCATATGACTCACCTGAAGAATTTTAGCTGTAGGAATATTTGTTGCACTTTCCTCCATAATATCCCTTCCAAGTGGTGCAGCTCCACTGATGACTTCCTTGAGAGAAGACAGATCATATTGTGCAAGAATCTCTTTACTCTTTGCAAGTGCAATCATAATGGGTGGCACTATAGGCAAGTGTGTTACCTTGTACTCTTGAATAACATTCAACATCCACACAAAATCAAATTTACCCAAGGAAACCACAACATTCCTCTTTGAAGCTGACCAAGTGTGACAATTGACAGGCCATGTACATGAAACATCAGAAGAAGACATAACCAAATCAAATGTCTTTCACCTCTGGCCTCTTGGTTGCTGGTCACCATCAAGGTAGATGCTATAAAATTCCTATGAGTCAAAACCACCCCTTTATTGATCCTAGTAGTACCAGAGGAATACAACAGTGCAGCTGTGTCTCTTTGCCTGATTCTAACCACAGGTGGACTCTTGTGGGCTCCCATGTTTAAGACTTCAAAAAATAGAGTGATGGGTATACTTGACATAGACCCACTGAGATCACCATCCTTACGAGATCCTATTATTATGACAGGTAAGCCCAAATTTTGAACTTTAGACCAGAGCTCTGAGATTGTAATGATGAGCTTGGTCTTGGAATCCTGCACTTGTTTGGTGACTTCCATGGTGGTATACAGAGGATTCACAGTGGTTACCACTACCCCAATTGAAACAATTCCCAGAAAACACAAAGTAAAATTAATGGAATTTCGGGCAAATATGAGAACCACATCTCCCTTCCTGATACCAAGTTGGTATAATCCACTGCCCACCCAGTTTACCTTGTCTTGGAAATCTTTAAAAGAGAGTTCCTCCCCAGAATCATCATTAATCAATGCTAATTTGTGAGCATAAGCTTCCAAATTTCTAAACATGAAAGGAACTATGCTTGCATGCTCGTCCATTGGAAGTACCAATGGAGGGTGAAGGGATTTGAATATTCCATCCTTCCCATAACCACTTTTTTCCATCATCATTTATTGTTAGTAGTACCAGTCCCTGCGTGGATGAACATTCTAAAGGTTTTACGATTGATTGTTTGAAGATGTAGTGACTGTGTCAGCTATGAGGGCTACCAAATCACAAGAATCGCATGAGAGGTGCATTATTGGGTTTTCAAAAGTAACTGCAACATAATGAATCTGTTAAGGATTAACCATTAACAGGTTTAAAAATTACACATCTTAATGCTCTAAAAAGATTATTTAAAATGCTTAGCTGCTATATAGACCTTTATTAAAGTTTCAAAATAAAGCAAGAACTATGGATTTAAAGTGGACAACATGTCACCTGGCTTTGCAAATGCAAGAGGTTCCTTGAAAGTACATCAAAATTAACACTTAGCGTCAAACAAAAACCACTGGTTGTGTGTTCAACAGTGCCAACTTGCCAATGTCAAGTTGGTACTTGGCATGTCAAGTTGGCATTGAATGTTTTAATATAATTAAAAATTTCATTTTTCACCTTTACTATTCACCAAATTGACTAATAGCATAATAGATAAATTGTATTTATTAAATCATTAAATAAAAAATTAACGTTCAACTTTAGAGATTTTGACAAATAAATTTAATATTCAATGTTGATTGGTCCACTAAAATGAATTAATACATCAGATGATTGTATTAGTATTCCTGCCAAAGACAGGGACTAATAATAATATTTATTTCAATTTGGAAAAAGATTAATTAGTATAAGAAGAATTAATTTAATTTAACTAAATAAATGATTAGTGTAGGTTAATTATGTGAGCATTGTATTATTTCTTTTATTTATTTATTTTGGTAATTAATTTCTTTTGAAAAAAGAAATAAGTTTAATTATTTTAATTTGTTAATTTATTTAATTATTGAATGTGTATGTCTATTTTAAGGATTTAGAAAATAAATTATTATATTTATCATATTTGTGAATTAGAAAATTATATTTTCTAATATTAGTCTTTAAGTCAATTGTTTGATTTGGATAAAATTAGAAAGGATAATATTTTTAATATTATTTTTTATAGAGAATAAAATATTATAATTTACTTTTTAGGTTTTGGGAAGGAAAGAGAAGAGTTATTAAAAGAAGAAAATTAATTTTATTTTTATTATTTTTGGCTATCAAGTTTAATATGCAATTTAGAAGAAAAGGAAAAGAGATTATGGAAGTTGAAGGGCTTAAAGTGCTTTTTTTTAAGAATTGAAGGATTGTTGTGGTTTCTAAATTGATTAGTTCATCTCCATTGTTTTTACCAAATTGCTACAAGGATTGAGGTAGGATTCTTGTCATGAAAGACTTTAATCAAAATTTACTTTGGTTAATAATTGAATATAAGATTTTTGTGAAGAAATTGTGATTGTATGTTTCTTATCCAAAAAGAAATATTTAAACAAATTGTAGATTCATTGATTTAAAAGATTTAGAAAGAAATTTTGTTGAATTAGACTTGTTGGGAATTCTTAAAATTAGTAGGAAGATTTGATAGGCTATTTGATCTTAATATGGTCTTTAGAATATTGAAAATATTAATTTCTTGTATAGGAAGAAAACATAATAGAAAACTTGGAAAGAGGCTGAAAAGAAAATAGAAACCTATTTTAATTTAGACATATCTCTTAAACAATGATCTGGGTTTTTTTGATTTCTTGATATATGGTTTTAAGTTAGGAGATAAAACTTTATTGTAGACATGGTTTTAATTTAGATAAAATTTTACCTTAAATTTTTGTTATTTTATCTTTTATATTTTATTTTCTATTATTAAAACAAGTTGACTATTTTTTTAAAAACCAGTAAAACTGTCATGGGAAAAACAATATGTTGCGACATCAATAACTTTTATTTTATGATATGGGTTTCTCTAATATTTTTAGGGAATGTGCATAATTTATTTTTTGAAATCCTTAGAAAACATAGCCATACCTAGATTGTAAATCTTGAGATATGTATTAATTAGTGATTGTCTATCTCTGCTGCTATTCTTTGAATGATGTTTTACTTGTAATTATATTTTCATACTAAAAATATGAAAATATTTTCTAGGTTTTTTATATCTCTGTATTATTTTTCCAATGAATTTTAAAAATTAGGAAAAAGGTTATGTTTTGAGAAAGTTGTGATTTTTTTAATGAAAAGTATTTTTCTATAATATAAATCCAAGTTGCTTGCATGAAAGTCATATTTGGTATATGTGTGATCTCCCAACATGGTTTGATGACTTTGTATTTCTTATTAAACATGTTGAAATTGCTATGTGGATACTATTTATGAGGGTGTGAGAATGAGTTGGAACTTATTCCCTATGTTGTCCATACACCTAAGTATAGTGGTCTTACATTTTAGAGTCCTTGCTGGATTTGTGTATGATAGTGTTATTATGTGTGCATTATTTCCTTGATTATATGTGTGAGATGAGATTATCCTCTTTATGCACATGTAAATCTAACTTGGGTTGGTAATGTATTATCTCCATAGAGAGATGTTTCTATTTATTTGTGACATCATTTGTGTCATGGTTGATTATGTTTATGTGACATTCTTTGTGTCATGATTCTACTCGTGAGAGTAGGGAGGTGGTCATATGAGTAAGCAGTTTATGGGAGTGATCCCAAAACTTCTCAACACCTGATTATCCTAAGGGATAGGATGGTTGATATCTTGACTTCTGTTAGAAGTGACAAGATTAAAGGAGTAGGAGAGGTTGGATGTACTAGTCATGGGTGGATACCTCTTGGCATCATCTTCTCTACTTCGGTCCCAACACATTGAGACATCATCTCCTCAATAAAGTTGGCTAAGGAATTGAGCTTGCTCTTTCTCACTATAGGCACCACATCACATGAATCTCTAGTGCTCTCGATGGTAGAAGGTCCATAGGCTATTTATGCATTATTTTTGCCATCCATCACTAGTAGCTAAGAGATCTTTGAGGATAATACCTGTGGCCTATTTTAGCATGCATGTTGTTCTACCCTGAGTGGTTTGGGATAAGGTGCTCTATAGTGGGATAGTTAACCTTATTTTCTTATGTGAGGTAGTGGTACTTGGTTACACTACACCGTTGAGAGAAGCCCTCTTGATGGGTTGTGGGGACCAAGTGTGTGTCATGGTTGTAGATTCTTTATGTGATTTTATTATATATGAGTGTATTTATTGTTGTGATCTTGTAATGTATTATGTGAAATTGTATCCTATGCTTGTCTTATGTACTTTCTTTTTATGTGTTTGTTTTATGTGTATGACTTGTATATTTGAGTTATGGATGTTTTGATTGTATGTTCTTGTATGCTATTGCTTTATGTGTGTTTGTGTATTTGAATTGTTGTTTAATGTATGTTTGGATACTTGTGTTGTGTTGATGTTAGAACTCATGTAGTATGGGATGCATGTAGTTCTACCTTAGGCATGCGTTCTAGTAAGACATATAGCATCACGTGAAGAGAGCTTTTGTAGTATGAGATGCGAGTATCAATTCATGTGGATGTTGGATATGGTCTTAGATGTATAGTTTTAAGTCAAATCTTGTAGGTTTGAAGGAACTTGTGGTTACTATTGATGGTCATTTGTCTTGATTATATATTTACATTCATATGTGTATTAAATAATGGAAAGGATGTGTTGATAGGAGTTGTGTAATCTATTTATTGTTTTTAATATGTTTTAGATATATGGTTTCATGCATATTCTTACATGCTAATAAAGGAATGAACTAAATAAGATAATAACTAGTATTGTATTGTACCACACCTTTGGATTATGGATTGTTGGTAAACAATTTTGTCATTGCAGATTTCAAAGTGACTCACCTAAAGGGCAGTGACAAATATCCCAATAGTTGGATAAGTTGTTATTGGACTAACAACTTTCCTCTTTGTTTGAGAGGGGTAGTTCCCTCATATGATGGGGGTTTTTAAGGTTTTTGTGTACTTTTAACCTAAAAGTGTTAGAGTAATAGGTACTTTACTTAATAAATTTAATTATATTGATTAATTAATTAAGTCACCTTTATTTTATTTCACTTAAGCTAAACTTAGGAATCTCTCATTAGGGTTTTCTAACTTGCTAATATAAAATCAAGTTCTCTCATGTAATTCATTAATCAATTTTCATTAATTGCATCTTTTTTTGTGCAAATTGTTCTCTTTGTTGTTTTCTCTTGTGGAAGGTTTATCAAGTTTTGCAGGTGTTCACTAGGTCCTGTGAGGTTGGTTTCACAACTTCTACATGGTATCAGAGCTCTAGATCTGCAAGCCCATTCTCAGATTTGGAAAAAATTTTGAGCAAGAGCTTTTTTCTTGGTGTATTTTTGTGTAAAATGGAGTGTTCCATTAGATTCAGAGCAGTCGAAATAGTTAGATTAGCCTTTTATTTGGCTTGATTTGAGCTTCGTAGGCCAGATCTACAAGGGTTTCAGCAGGGTGTTTTTTTTTGGATTCGGAGGAAAGCTATTTTTTGGAGCGTTTTGGACCCAAACAGACCTTACCATCACACTCAGAAGGCCCAAAAATTGTAAGATCAACTGTCAAATTGTTGAAATCGACCTTAGGTTCATCTGGGGCAAAAATTTTTTGCCACGCAAGCCATACGACTTGCCCAACACGCAAATAGAGGTGAAAATTTTAAAAAATATATTAGTTTTTTTTTCTTGCATTAAATTTTTTTCAAAAAAATTGCAGGTTTTTTAAATTGTAATACAAAGTTTTTTTAGTTTGTAAAAAAAAATAGCAAAAAAAAATTGTCATGGGGAGTACGGGTGCCATGAGGAGGGCGGGGTCCCTTTTTTAAAGGGAGGTGGGGGGGGGGGGGAGGGTTTAAACCCCTCCCCACACATATATTTTTTTTAATTTTTTCTTTTAAATAAAAAAAATTCATTATTTTTTTTATCAAAAAAAAAAAAACATGCATTTTTTAATGGGTTTTTTAAATTTAAAAAAATACATGCAATCTTTTACCTATTTTTTATTAATAAAAAACATGTGCTATACCTGCATTGGGATCCATTCCCCACCATTGGATTTTTTTTAGCAGAGGCTCTATATTTGGCGGCTCACCATTTTTAGTGGTGGTTTTTGGCACTTCGCCAGAATTAATTATGACTCCAGATTTGGCTGGAGGTCTCTACATTTAGCGGTGTCTCTGAATTTGGTGGAGATGTTTTTCTTGCCCTCACAGCCCCTCTCCGTTGGATTTTTCACTTTTGCACTTCATCTTCCAGAGGCCATATCTCAGTCATACGATGGTATTTTTTAGTGTAATTTTTTTTGAAACAGGGTAGAATTTCGTGCTTGGTGTAGGAGCACTAAGAAGACCATTCATCTTGCTTTGATGTTCATCTTGTTTTGTTCAATAAGGTCCTAGAAGACCATTCATGATTGTAATAAGAGATAGGACTATGTCCAAATATCTATCCTCATCTTGTTAACACAGTCACATGTGTAAAGCCTTCTTAAGGAATATATAGACAATCCTCATGTTTGTAAGCCTTGTCAAGGCATGGCAAGAAGTTTAAAATGATGTCAAGAAGTCTAGAATGATGTCAAGGGGTCTAATGCCTTGTTCAAGGCCTAATTGATTTGTAAATCTGTTTTGAAGGCATTGTTATGCCTAAACAATTCACTGCAGTCCAAAATGAGATAGTTGCAGAGACAGTTTGGTGGTTTCCAACCTTCCATCGACCTTAATTGTCTTGACAACCAAATCAAACTATGTGGCAGGCTTCTTAAAAGCACTACCCTATTCATTGTAAGAGGAGGAGGCGTGGAGAAGCATTTTGGAGAAGAAATCAATAAAGAATAACGAGTTCTACCTATGTTTGACTATTTTTCTGTTGTTGCTGCTTGTACTCTGCCTGTGTACGGATGAGTGGTGGCTATTGGTTGTATTGGAAAGGAAGCTTGGTGAGTCACCTTCCTAATGCATATGTTTTGAATCCTTGAGATTTCTCTAGAACAACTTAATCCTCTGTTTTCTGTAAGTGGCCTGAGAAACCCTTAACTAGGGTTTTGACAGCAATTTAGGATGTTTCCTCCATTCCACTAACTCATCAAACTCTGTGATTAGTGGAATGAGTCCTTGGATATCTGTTTTAATGTGTTGTAGTAGTTTGGGCAAAGGACTGTTATTTCCAAGATTTCACTGATTAGACTTAGCAAAACCATGTGCTAAGTGATTGACAGAAGCAACAGTAGTATGGATTTTGGGGATAGTCGATCATGGAAGAAAAGGAAGACTAAATTCTATGGTTTTGGGATGTCGTTGACATGTTCAAAGAGTCTTGGAAGTTTCAAGCCTCCATTTAAAGGCACTTGCTTCACAAACAAGGCCTAATTAGGGCTTAAAAACACTAGGAGGGCTATTGGTTAGGGGATACCACCGAAAACAAGCCAAACCCATTCTTGAATATGTTGTGGGGAATCATAAAGGGTATCTTCCAATTGTCTGAGATTTGTATTTGGAGGTCAGTGCTAGAAGTTATTAGGATTGTTCTCTGTTTTTAGGGCTACAAGCCATTTTGGGGGGTTTATGAAGGAAGTGCTGGTCCTGAGTGTGATCTGCCTTAACCAATGGATGGAATGAGTCCTCTAGCATCCCAAATCAACCTTTCCATGATGAACCATGAGTTTCCTTCTGTTGTTCCCACTTTTGTATAAAGATATTTGTTTTTGGGCTTGTAAGGGGTGGTACAACCGTATCTTGTTTGTCCATATTCTTGTATCCAATTTGCCTCTACATCAGTTGTAGTGCCCTGCAATGGAAACCTTAGAAAACAACACATCTAGGCTATGCAAAGTAGAATTTTTTTTTTTTTGTATAAGATAACAAGGTATTGTTAAGCCAAACAACACACATCATTAACTACAACTTGTCTTCTAAGGTCCCATGGTTGCATTACTTGAAGAATTAATCAACATAATTTATCATACATGGTTAACTGACCCACAACAGTTCATTCCACATCTATTGTACTAGTGAATATACATATACATCTCCATTCGTGCCACATAGATAAACAACTTGCTCAAGATTACATGCACATGATCAATAGTCTATGCATATGGGTACATCAACATGTAGTTTTGATTACGTTTGGAACACATACATTATGATTCAACTGATACATAGGCAAGTACACAAGCATAAAAGCTATCTCCAAGTACAAGGTCTAAAGTTAGATGCATAAGGCATATCCTCCACGCTCACGAACAGTGGCAAGGAAAAAACCAATGGATAAAGCTCTTCCACCCGACCATGTGGAACCCTGAGGTCCACCCCCCGAGCTAGGAGTTAACATAAGGCCCCCACTACAACATACGGTCAGGTAGACAGTAGGCTATGAGATAACACATGACTCCAACATCATAAGTCACCATCACAAACAACACAACAGTACTTCCAGAGGCAACACTTAACAAAGGAGAGAGTACAATTAGGGAGTGCTAGGCTGTGTAAGGAAAGTGTCATCGCATGGTCCTAACATGGGTTACCCAGGCAGTCTCTCTCTAGACACCGGCCCCATAGGATGACACATGCAGAACCAACCTTCCTTTCATGATGACAAGGAAGTAAATCTGCCAATCCCGGCCTTCTCCCCTCATCCTTAGTCTGAACTAGCACTATAAGCATGAGTGAGGAAAAATCTTATTATCTTGTTAGTGTGAAAACTACCCAACCCCTAGATTTTTTAATTATGTTATCACTGAATTACCAACTTCCAGTGGGTTACCCTGGCTAGCCACTTGGCACCGGCCCCCACAGTGGAAGCCACTCCCTTACCTACAACTAGAAAACCCTACTCAACAAGCATAGCAAGACATCACAACAACGAGGGTACAGGAACCATGTAAGGCATTAATCATCTTGCATAACATCATTTCTTATATCAACAGGTATATAACAATGCAAGGCATTAACTCTCCATAACAAAAACATAAGGGCAGAACTCCTAGACCATTGCCCATAATAACACATATTCATTACAACTCTATGATCTCCATGTCACCCTGTTTCATAACTCACCACAAAACTAGATACCAGACTAATACAATTAGTTGGATAACAATACATCCACAAGGAAGTGCATTTATCTTTCCCCTTGTCTTTTAGTCCTTACATAACTAGGGTCGACATACTTAATAGACCAACGGGATCTCAAGACATCTATCAACACAACATATGAACTCAAGACATCCCAAGATAAGCCTCTGGAACTCTAGCCACATGGGTAGATATGGAATTGAAGACCATATGAACGGGGTTATGCCCCACAGATAGAATCAACACATTACAAGAAGTCAATTATACTTATGATTTAAGTCTTACTAACTAATCCACTAAAGCATATTGCAATTGACTAAGATTATTACAATAGTATTTAGTCATTAAAATTAGCTTGGCATTGATTGTATTCGTATTAAGAATAACTCTATATTCACAATAAAGCAAATATTTATTAAATAATAATTTAATTAAATTTACAAGATGCAAATATCGTTAACAACTATTGTCAGTGTTAGAAATCAAAATGGATTAAATGATTATAATATAATTTAAATTTAATTCATACAGATAAGTTTGAGAGTTTTGATCTAATTCATAACCATATATAAAAATAAAGGAAACAATTTTAATCTCATCTACTTAACAATAGTTGCAATTACATAGAGATCGAATAACCTTGTCTAATTGTCATAATGTTTATGAGGAATTAACACACAAACGGGTTCTAGTTCCATAAGTCATTATTATTATATTTTATCTTTTCTAGAGAAAGTGATAAAGTTTAATACTACACTAAATTCTTTAACCAAACTATTATTCCACACATCTAGTTCCCATTTATTACAATCTAATATGCCATCTCCCTTAACATGATTCAATCACAACTGAGTTTAATAAACCTAATAATTTGATCACAATAATTTCCATTAACTCATTTAAACGAGTCACGTGACCAACATATAATAATAATAATAATAATAATAATAATAATAATATCCCACAAAACTCTTGGTAACAACTATTTTTCATCCGATAGCTTTATTTATTTAACGTTACCCTTTTAAACACATCTACTAAATTTGAATAATCAAATTAATAAAACTATAAAATTGTGTCAACACAACATAGATAATATCACCACATTTCATGACTGAACAATAACCTAATATATTTAGTCCCGTAATATTTCAAAACTTGACCTAATTTCAAACAAGTAATTAGTTATAATATTCAACTTATTATTGAATTGAACTAAATTTCAATACAATTAAATCAAACAAAACTCAAAACCTAACATATTCTCAACTTGAACCTCTGTTAAACCTATTAAGTTTATGCATATGGAGCAATATATTTAACATCATACATGGAAAATAATTACAAAGCCTACCAAAATACATAAATTTCATATCTTCTAATGTTACTCTTCATCCCCAAAACCCTAACTACCAATTAATAAGGAACCTTAATTAAAATTTATTATGGGAACCCTATTTACTTAGGCCACAATTGGCTGCTGACCCTCTGGTAGAATCCCTAACATGTCATTGACATTGTTTACTCCTCTCAATCACAGAGTAAGATGTAGAGAGGCAATGGAGAAATGAGACCAGGCCGATCTCTTCATGGTGTAATCTCCTGGAAAGCAACGAGTGTAGGATATATGTGCAAGATGGATTTGGTGGGTCGACATACTGCAAAAAAGGGACAGTGCCCAGCATTACCACAGTTGCTGTTTGGAATTGCTCAGAACATAATGTAGAGGTATTGGCAGAGCGCACAAACATTGGATGGCCATAGCAAATACTGATAACATTGTTAAATGGTAAAATGCGAAGCACGATGGCATTGGTTGTTAGAGACAATACTTGCATGATGGTGTGATCAGCTCATGGAGAAGACCCCAAAGAACTTGTGCAATGCAAGGCGTTCTCTGACGGATGAAACTAGCTCTATCATGAGGACCTGTGACAGCATGCTAGAGGATAGTGGCGCTACGTTGCTGTGGGTTGATAGGTAGTCACCAACTAATGGCGAAGATAGTAGAAAGCACATCATGGGTGCTAAGGCAGGCATTAGGCTTACAATGAGCCTTCACATTTTATTTGTCAAAGCGAATGGAAGGTTCCATGACTGAGTTCGCAAGAAGGAAAATCTAGAAACTTCTAAGCAGCTTCGACAGTTAAAAACACACGGCATCGAATGAGATTCTGCCTAAAACATCAAGGTGATAGACATGCCAAAATGAGGACTGCCTATGTGGATAGCTGACGGCCAGTGAGTAAGGCAATACACCTATGGTTTCGTAGTGTCTGACAGCCGACCATCCTAAAGTTGCCTCCCCATTATTTCTAATTTGTAGACTTAACAAGGACATTACGTTGTGCCAAGGTTAGAATGTCCACAAGTATATATCAACAGAATAGGAGGTAAATCACATCCATTAGCCAGAAGCCATACTGGAAACTTAAAATGGCATGATCGTTCAGCAAGGTGTATAGCAAATACCAACTGGGAAGAATCGATAGGTTGCAACTGGCACGACGCTTCACCAAGGTGGTAGAAGGCCCTCTAATGTGGTTAGCTATAGGTTTCTATGAGGCAGGAGGTTCTTCCTCCATTACCTCGCTTCCACAGGTTCACAGAGTGGGTTTATGGCTAGGTTCGAGGACATTACAACAATTTCATTGATAGTAGTATAAGCATGTATATCTCTACATACCTCTTAACATATATAAAATTAGATAGGGCCGACATGAGAAATACTCCAGGGTTCAGCGACAGCTATCAACAAGAAGAAACAGAGTTCTGTTTACACACTAGTCTATGTGCCTTATCAGATGCACAGGACCAATCTAAAGGGCAAAATTTTGTTTGTTCGACAGAGTGTTAGGTAAGGAATTACAAACATAGCAAAAAACAAAGGTTTTCCCACAGAGGGATTTAATCTCAGCACTCTAGAATGCAAACAGGGGAAAGTGAATAGACAGATTCGAAACATTCAATTGTATCTAAAGCACATAGAGGATTGTGACAGGTCTCAAACTAGAGATAGAAGGAATTTAAATACCAATCACTGAATAACTCTCATCCATGAAGGAAAACATAGTAATTCTAGTTCTATTACAATTTCACAAGAATTAAGCATATTTGCAGTGCATACCTGAAATTTTTTAAGCTTTTGCAAGAGTCTTATTTTCCCTCTGCATCCAATCCCTTCTCTTCTCTTCCCAAATTCTTTTCCCTCTCTCCCAACCAAGACTCTAACTCCTTGGATAAATGCAGAAGGCCTGCCTCTCCTTTCGACAACCCATTGTCTCAAAGCATGGGTCCATTCCTCGGGTGATTGCAAGAGACATGCCTCTCTTCTTCCAACATCCCACATTCTCGTGAGATTCTTCAATTTCACTTACCAAGGGATTCCACACCTCAAACTTGCAGATGAAGGCCAAGAGACATTAATTTTTTTACTCATCTCCAAATATTGAATTCATAAAACCAGACGACAACCCTAATATTTAATCTTTTAGAATATTATCCTTATTACTGTCAATTCATTTAATCAAGATAGTAATTATTTAATCATCTTACTAATGAAACTTACTTTCTTTTAATTTAATTCACTTACAACTTAGGACTATTTATTTCATTTACTCATTTATTTATTTATCTAATTACCATTTTCATATTAGTTTTACCAATTATCAATAATTAAATTATTTATAATTATTAAACCACACATATAACCCCAAGCAATGTTTATTTAATTTAAGCTTTAATTTAACCTTATTTAAATGAAATATTACTCATGCATAATTTGACACTTAAATTGGATATACCCCAACTTACAAGGTGATACCTGACCCAAGTGAAGCTACAGGACATAATGACAAATGACGACAACAGTCCCACTGACGGTGACGACAGGGTACAACACTGAAACTCATCCTCCTTGAGGATGTTGACTAAATAGGGAACCTCATGTTAACTTGAAACCACAATTCCATTGGCTAGGGTATGCTCAAACTTGGTAATTCAGGTGGAGTCGATGCCCGGTACCTGCATCCTGCAACAAACAACAAGGTTGTGCATATATCCATATATAATCATGTAATCACAAACACGATGAACGGAAATCACAGTGTGGTAGGGTACTCAAACATGAGTAATGCGACACTATTCCGTTCACGTAAACACATCATCAATTAGCTACTTCCATTACCAGTTATACATCATAATCATGATTGAATAACATATTAAACTTAAAATAACATTAATCCATAATCATGTCCATCAACTGTGAAAGCACAAAGTACAAGTAATCAAGCATCATCCTAACATAGATCCATAATCAGCTAACATAATATCAAAGAGTCCATCAAGATCAAGGAGAACATAAACCATAACATAGAAGTCCAACCATCTCGAAACTATAAACATGCACTATAAGACTATCATCTAAACCAGCACTGTCATATGAAATAACATCTATCACAAGAAAAAAGCGAGGGGCATTACATCAGTGCTCTTCATAGTGGTGCAGGTGGTTTTTTGTTTTGACTTCTAGTTTTTTTCTAGAAATCAGTTTTCTCAGTGTTGTTGTTGTGCAGTTCTCGTTTTGGAGACTTTGATGGGCCATATCTTCTGTATTTGGACTCCTTTTTGGGCCCCATTTTTTTTAAAGTGCATGTTTTTCTATGTACTTCATCATGGTGTTATCAGTTTCCTCTCTTTCTGTTAGAAAATTATATTTTTAGCACGTGGTCCTTTTTAGACATTGTGAGCTTTCATTGTAAGCACTTTTCATATGTAAACACACTGAAATAAAGTGCCACTTCTTGGTTTCACACAATTTCAGTGTACCTATCATGCCTCTCCCTTGTCCGTATTATGGGGAGGTTTCTACTTTTGGTGCTAATGCTTCCTTGGTTTCGCGTTGGAGTGAGTTATGTATCTAGTATTTGTTCCTATGTACTAGGTGGATGCAGCAGTACATCAATGGCTGGTTACCCATGCATTTCGATGAGATGGAGCATTTACCATATGGACACTCTTGCATTCCTTTTGTGGAGGTGACCTTCTATTTTCACTTGATCAGTTCTTCAAACTTTTGGTACATGTGCCATTTGTATCTTTGAGTTTCAGATGTTTTGCCTTTGTTTGCCATCTGATTCGAGTAGTGTCATTGGGGGTACGCATGCAAATTCTTATCTTTTTGATCCTAATCTTCATCTTGTTTTAGAGGAGGTTCTTCTTTCAGCACTATAGTAGTCAGTCTTCGACAATGTTTGCAGCTTCTTCATGCTTCGGTGGAGTTCTTCATGTTCCTATTCTTTTGGGATATCCTTTGTGGAGGCTTCTTAGTCCTTCACTCTTTCTCTCTCTTGTAGGGAGGTTTGTTCTCTCTTTTGGGGAGGAGTTTTTCTCATGTGTTTTTCTCCTTTTCTCTATTTGTGAGGGACACTTTTGTACATGGGTACCTCATTCGACCTAGTTGCCGGGACCCATCTTTGCTTTCATGCATTTGTCCTTAGTTTTTAGCTTCTCCCTAAGTTCATCTTAAGGGGGGTGTTAGAGTAATAGGTTCTTTACTAAATTAATTTAATCATATTGATTAATTAATTAAGTCACCTTTATTGTATTTCACTTAAGCTAAACTTAGGAATCTCTCATTAGGGTTTTCTAACTTGCTAATATAAAAGCAAGTTCTCTCATGTAATTCATTAATCCATTTTCATTAATTGCATCCTTTTTTGTACAAATTGCTCTCTTTTCTTTTCTCTCTCATGGAAGGTTTCTTAGGTTTTGTAGGTGTTCACTAGGTCCTGTGAGGTTGGTTTCACAACTTCTACAAAAAGTACAAAAGGAAGGAAAATGAAAACTAAAGGAAAAATGGGTATGCAGAAACCCTAAAAACTAACATACAAATACTGATTTAGATTTCCCAACTTTGTTAATAGGGGGGTTCACCACACAAGAATAATATATGTTTTTTATATGCAACATTGATGAAATAAGAATGATAAATCTCAACCTACGAAAAGATAGGGTGTATCAACACATTCAAATAAAGGTACTAATAAATGATTGTGTTTCTTTACATCAATCACACAATTTGTATTACCACTTCCATATGTGACCAATGTTTTCCACGAACACAAAAGGGATTACCAATTTGGCATATGAAAAATTAGTAACAATAACTCAAAAGTACATTCAGACCATATGATCTAAATGCTCTCTTTATTATCCTTATGAAATTATACAACTTCAAAGTTCCCTCTGTACAAAGTGTGAGCCCAAAAGTCTTTAAAACGTTCCCAAGGAAAGTCTCTCTGTAAGAGTCCCCTTTACATTTGAAATAGCCTTGTATTCATAGGCTTTTTCCTCGTAACTACCTTGTAAGAACTTCATAACTACCTTTTTCAAAAACAATAATTAAATATAACGAACCTTATTTGGTTATCTTTTTCATAACTTTTCCAGAAATAAGGTTCATTTTCTAACTTTTAATTACAATAAGTGACATAAGTCAATTTTACAAAAAGGCAACTAGAAACTTGCAACTTTTGAGTTATGGATTTCGCTAAGTTAAGTTTTCCATCTCCATTTGCTCCATTTTGGTGGTCAAACTTCACCAGATCTTGACAACTCCTTTGACTACCTGAATCTTAGACTCTTGTGTCTACGCATACAAAATATGGACTGTGGAAATAGTATGTCTTTTATTGGCAATGCTAGCATGATAAACATAGATTGAATAATGCTACTCTTTTTCCCATTCTGATTACAATCATAAAATGCCATTGCCATCTTCTACTCATCTCGTGCCTTGTCTATACTCCCACATTTTGCATACATGTCTATCAAGGTATCAACAACATTTGATAAAAGTCCGCTTTCCATTATTTTATTTTATTTTGATGAATCTCCATACCCTATTCCAAAGAACCCATTTTAGTAAACATTGGGAGGACACTAGAAAATGCTGTTGAGTTTGGTTTTATTCCTTCTAATTGCATTTGTCTAAAAATTTCCATAGCTTCTTGAATAAGTTCATTTCGTGCATGTCCAACATGTCTTGCAGAGCAGGAGATCACATCTCGTTGTGCCATCTTGTCAAACAATTTACTTGCCTCGGTTAACATCATATTTTAAATATGCCTCATTGGCACATACGAGGAGAATATTGGAGAAAGTAAAGTGACTTAGCTGGATATCTGTTCGTTGCATTTGGTAAATAGTGTGAATTCCTCTCGAAGAAGTCCATGGCTTGTAAGCAAAAATCTCTTGAACCCTTGGCATGCAGGTCATACCCCAAGAAAGCAGTACTTCATTCACCTCGTATGCCAAAATCCATGCATCTTTTAGGAATTTTTCGTAGGGACTTCTAGTTCACTCAATCAAGTTATACTAATGTTTCAAATTTTTCTTGAGTTATCATGATGTTCAAATGCTTAGCACTATTTGCATATGTTGCGATAAAAGGTAGATTAATCTCTGTCTGAGAAGATGGTGATAGCTCTAATTTAGCTTTCTTTGTAGCTTCACATAGCCTTTGTAATGCTAGCTCATACCATTTGTGACCTTGACCTCAAACACACCACTAGAGATTTCTAGGATAGAAACATCAAAGGTACCTCCACCGAGATCAAAAATAGGAACCAAACCCTCCTTCTCATTCATGCCATATGAAAGGACGGTTGTAACTACAACAGCTAACAAAAAAATTCTTTCAATCATGCATTAATGGATGCCCAAACCCTTGTTGCAGCACTCACATTTTGGTGTAGATCGGGAGGATGTTTGCAAAGGTTGTGGAATTTTGCGTTACACCTTCCAAATGCAACTTGTTCATATCATGTACTCGTAGCCCGTGAAATCACATTTATTAGCCGATAGGCTTCTTAGTGGGAGCTTTTGCTCCCAGAAAATCGTCATCCTGTCTGTGTGCCTGCTATCACCAAAAAATTTCTGCCATTTTTTTTTTCTGATCTGCTATTTTTCTGTTGTTTTTTCATTTTTCGGTTCCTTCGTCGTGTGTCAGGTCTTTTCCTCAAAATGCCTCAAGCTGAACATTGATAATGTTGTTGCCAGATAAAAGCCACCGGAATTTCTTTTTCCAAGTTGTTCCGGTGTTAGAAAAACAAAAACGTCTTTCCTGTTGTTCCGTGCGTTTGGGCAGTGAATCTTCTGTAACGGTACGACACAACGCATCTCTAAGACTGTCAACCTCGCCTATATGTCATGCATCTCATCATTATAAATTAGAGTTCTCTAGGTTAAAGGTTCGGATCTCCCAAAGCCAAGGAGAGTAAAAAGAAGAAAAATATGTCTTCGTACAACCAGTCACATGTTCTTGCAATTTAGTTTTATATTTCTGGTTTGAAAACTAGCCATTAAATGAGTCAAAATTGCCCTATTTAGCTTTGAAATATAGAGCATGGAAACAGATAGATGGTTCCCAGCATAGTTACCAAATCCAGATTTCTGATTTTTTTTTTAATTTCAAATCACCAATTTTTTTGACCTCCTGAACAAATTGATTTATTTGAACTTGGTAAAAGTGCTTACCAGTTTAAAATGCTTTTAAGTCTGAGTGTGATTTAGTATGCTTATGGTATAATTACTTGTGAAAAGAACATGAGTGTTCTCGAATATGAAATCAAACCTTGTGACATAGGTAAAAACAATGCAGATTTTTCACCATACCCTTTTCAAGAGCATATTTAAAATGTAGAAGACTTCATCCATTTGTTCATGTATCCTCAAAATTCAATTTTTAGATACACCAAAATCTTCAATGAGAATAATTCCTGCTGCTTGACCTTCATTTGTCTTAAAAACAATGCAAATTTTTTTTAAAGAGCAATGTCAGCTGGGAACCAACTGCTGCTGCTTACCACCTATAATTTCATTTGCTTTTTTTTAAAACTGGTAATCCATCTTAATGCAATAGACACATTAAAAAGGGCACTGGAATTGATGCCAACAATTTCTTGGTCGATTTGTTTCTCAATATTTCTACAAGTTATTTTCCAATGTGTTTCATGCAAGGCTGCATTTCAGATTTATGATTACAAATTGATACACCCTAATTATATACAATTACAAATATCTTATTTCTAAATATTCGTGCGGTTACAGATGATATATTGGTACGGTTGTTCTTAAATATCATCCACTTCAATGGTCAAAGATCAATTTTGGCCAATAAAAATAGGGCAAATATTTACCACTTTTTATTGTGAATGAGGTGTAAAATTTCTATTGGTTGTTTGACCATTGAAGTGGATGATATTTAAGTAGAATATATTGATGGACCCTATCGGCTACTCCGTTGCACATAAATTTCGTGCAATTGCTAGTTTAAGGCATTCTATCAAACAATTTGTGTGCTACACCTATGCATCCATCTTTTGTAAATATGTCTTTTGGAGCAGTTGTAACTATAACCTCTAAGATAAATCTACTTTCAACTATGCTTTGGTGGACGTTCAAACCCTATTCTAAAACTCCCACTTGGGTGCACGCCAGAAGGATTTTCATGAAATTTATGATGTTTGGCATCACACCTCCCAATTGCATTTGCTTAAAAGTTTTTGCGGTCTTTTTCAACAAGCCCATTTTATACATATCCTGCATTCACAATAGTTTACATGCTTTGAAAACACATTACTAAAAATGCAAGTCTACAATAATGGAAGATGTAATGTCTTTTTCAACTTTCCCTGTTTATAATGTTGAGAGATTGAGATGAGTAGCAAATGGACATCAAACTATTCACATGCCTTGTATTATGCTTCCATAGTTTGCACATATGCATTGAAAGAATGATAGCAAAGGATATGGAGAGGCTCTGCACCAGCTTATTGCATCTATTTTGAAATTTTTAAAACCCTTCAAGACAAATCTATTCAATGCTACCCATCTTCTATTCATTACATTCCATTTGACCACCTTTCTTTGAGGCATTTTTCCAAAACTCTTATGCGTCCTGTCTAAGTTTCTATTTTAGGCCAAGAGAATGTTGGAAATGGTCATGGTATTTGGCTTAGCACTTGCAAATTGGATTTTCTCAGAATTTTTGAAATCCTTTTCAACAAAACCATTTTGTGCAAGCATTTATCTCTTGGGGTAGTTAGTCCATAACTACGTTTTCTTTTGCAATGTTGCATTCATTGGTATTTGAGATGTTGTTCATAACTTCACAAGTAGTTAAACAAAATCACAACTATCATTTTCTTTTCCTTTATCGATATTTTGATTGCAATGGATAACATTTAAACTTAAAACTTGTGCTTCCAACAATTCCCTTATCAACATTTTGAAGGATCTTCACAACTTGTTAAAAATAATAACTTGTTGAAAATCATAACTACCAATTCACCTTGAGTTATAATTTTTCACCACCCCAATTCATAAGTTATAACTTTTCACAAGCCCAATTCACAAGTTATAAATTTTCACAACTTCAAATTACAACTTCCAAGTTGTGACTTATGAGTTATGACTTTTTAATTTCTCCTTGTTATCATCACTTTGGCATCTTTTCATAACTCATGAAAACTTTATAACACTTGACAAACTACAAAGGCAATGAAGGAGAATAATGCCATAACTTTTAATTGGCTCAATATTTTCTCTCAAAAAATTTCCACATTATTCATAATAATGTCATAAAACTCCATGTCAAACCATTTTCTCTAGCTCTAATAAAGCTCCCAATTTAATCATTTCTGCAAACCGTTGACAAAAAAATAAAAATTTAATTTCTTCCAAATGAAGAGGAATCTTTCTCTACGTGTTTGCCACATTGTACACAATGGAGACAAGAATATCCTTGTAATAAGATTTTTCACCATCTTATATAAAACTCTTGATTTAATCGTTTCCACAAATTGCCTAATGAAAACTTGAACTTTTAATATCTCCAAAACTAGAAGGCATTTTGATTTGAAAACTTGCCACATTAGGTGAAATAGCCTTAGGATTGTCCTTGTAAAAGTATTTATTTTCAAACCTTATAGATTTTTAAATTTAATTATTTTTGTAAATTGCTACACTACACAACTGCTCTAGGGACTTTGAATGAAACATATAAACAATTCCTCCTTTGAAGTGGAAAGAGAATTGACACTTTAGGATAATTAGAGTGTTTATGACTTGGGAGTGATTCAAGATAGGGATTTTGACACAAAAAATTTAAAAACTAGCAAGTTAGAAATGAGACCAACAACTGGCTCTGATTGGGGACAAGGACCTTGTGGATGTAGTAGGAACCTAGAATCTTTGGAAAGGATTAATGCCTTAAATCCATTGGGCTAAAGAGTTAGGATATAACAACATAGCATGATAGGGGAAAGAGATCTGAGCAAAATGGATACATGATAAATGACAAAAACAAACAGAAATGAAAACAAAATAGACACAACAAAACACCTAGTTAACTTATGTACATGGTGGGTGACTCCTACCTCAAACTGGTCCAGGATGACTACGTGAATCCATTAATGGGTTGAGTAAAATAGGCATCTATATGGAAAAGAGATTTGTATAGATGAGGTGACTGTGAACTTAGTAGCTATTTTGAAATGATGAGAAAAATAAAATATATGAAATGTGAGGACTCCTTGAATAATACTCCAAACAACCATTTCTCATCATACGTTTCTGAGTCCTTTTGAATCACATTGGTATTACCCTATGTAGTGTTGGTCATTTCTTCTGGCATCATGTCAAGCATACCAATATTCTCTATCTAAAGATTCTTTTGATTGCTTGAATTAGAGGAAATAAAACCACGAACGGGACATCCTTTATGTGAACCAAGAAGTAAGGAAGCCTCTATATTCTATGACTGGTCTTTCTTATCAACAACATTCTTCTTTATCATTAAATCATCTTCTGCAAAACAAAATTCCTCCTTATTTACCATTACTAACTGAGGATGCACTTTATCGAATGATGGTACATGAGGAAGAGAAAGTAATGGATTTGTGTCATGCATTTTATCATCCTAAAAAGACTCTTCTATAGTTGATGAAGAAGAAATAATATATTCATCCCTTGGACGCAATGAAGGAGAAGAAGGTGAAACATGTAGTTCCTCACCAATACTTTGAATATGTGTGATTTCATGCATACTCTCACAAACATTTGAACTTTGACCTCCTTTATCAAGTTTCTATTATAAACATTACTTGCACTACCTCTGTGGACATCATTATCAATATTTAAAGAACTAGAGCATTGTGAATAGGATATAATAGAATCATTCAAACAAGGAGATTCAAGAACAAGTTCATTTCTAGCCTCTTCTTGTGCAAATTTACATCCAATACCCTTGTGATTTAGTTGTATATTTGGAGTGGAAGTACTCAACGTTTCATCTAGAGTAGTACCTTTAGCTTCAATAGTTGATTATTCTTCTTCAACAAATGATAAAGAGGAAAGGACAACATCTTCTCCAGAAAGAAAATTAGCATCAGACGCATTGAGACACCAATCTTCGATGAAAACCTCATGAGAGAGCTCTTGTGACACTTTTTCTTCATCATTCTCCTCATTCAGGTTGCATGCATGTCAAAGCAACATTTTGTGACTCATATTCATGCTCTTTGTTTTCTGTTTGGTCTAGGATTTCTTCTACAATCCTATCACTAAATAAATATGTTTCGATGATATTATTTGGAAATATTTCTTCTTTATCATCATGATCTTTATAGTGATGATGACATGCATCAATGAAATATTCTATTTCTATCTCCACCACTTCTTGTTTTTGATCTTCCTTAAGTTCATATTCCTATCACAAGCATGTGTAATAATTTCTTCTTCTTTGGTACATGCATGTTCCAATGAATCTATTTCGGCCATTTGATTAGAAGATGTTTCAACAAATACTGGTTCATCTAGAGGAAAAATTTCTACCTCCTTATTATTGTCCTCATCTTGCAAATGATATATCTCACCATAATATCCTTTATCTTTTTATGTATGAATTTCCTCTCATAGGGACTCATGATCACATGCAATAAAATGAGTCTCCTTCCCATCTTTTTATTCAATCTTTTGCAATGTTTGAAGCAAAGAAGGGTGAATCTTGTTAGAAGAAAGTTGCATGCCACTGTATAAACTTTTTAAAAAATCTACTTGCTTAGGTTTATCAAGAACTTGATTTCCTTGAGTAGAGGAAGTAGAAAAAAATAATCTTCATTATATTCATCACTATCACTATCAATTGTTGAGTTAGTCAACTATAAATTACGTCTTTGGATTTCTTGATACCAATCCATTATTCTAGGTTCAAATTTTAGATAGAGTCCCCAACCTCCATTCCAAGGGAGGTACCTTTAGATTTATGAGAAACAAAACACACCAGCACTTCATTTCCTCAATAGAGTCACCAAAAATAATTTGTTGGTAAACAAATTTGTCATTGCAAATTTCAAAGTGACTCACCCAACAGGAAGTGACAAATATCCCAACAATTGGGTAAGTTGTTATTGGACTAACAACTTTCCTCTACATTTGAGAGGGGTAGCTCCCTCATATGATGGGTTTTTTAAGGTTTTTGTGTACTTTTAACCTAAAAGTACAAAAAGGGAGGAAAAGGAAAACTAAAGGAAAAATGGGTATGCAGAAACCCTAACAACAAACATACAAATACTGATTTAGATTTCCCAACTTTATTAATAGGGGGTTCAGCACACAACAAAAATGTATGTTTTTATATGCAACATTGATGAAAGAAGAATGATAAATCTCAACCTACGAAGAGATAGGGTGTATCAACACATTCAAATCAAGGTACCAAGAAATGATTGTGTTTCTTTACATTAATCACACAATTTGTATTAGCACTTCCACAGTGACCAATGGTTTCCATGAAGATAAAAGGGATTAGCAATTTGACATACAAGAAATCAATAAAAATAACTTAGAAGTACATTCAAAACATATGATCTAAATACTCTCTTTATTATCTTTATGAAATTATACAGCTTCAAAATTCCCTTTGTACAAAGTGTGAGCCCAAAAGTCTCTAAAAAATTCCATTGAAAAGTCTCTCTGTAAGAGTCCCCTTTACATTTGAAATAGCCTTGTATTTATAGGCATTTTCCCCATAACTACCACTAGTAGAAAAATAGGAAAAAATGACTAAAAAAGCTCCCAAAAATTGGTCATGTGATCAGTAGTTTGGTCACGTGACCATTGGTAGTTGATTGCCGGTCATTTATCTCGCGACCAAATTTATGACCAAAAAAATTTTAGTCATTAATTTGGTAGTATATTTAGTCATAAATTTGGTAGTATATTTAGTCATTAATTTGGTAGTATATTTAGTCATCAATTTGGTAGTATATTTAGTTATGTGACCATTGGTAGTTTATTGCCGGTCATTTATCTCATGACCAAAGTTATGACTAAACAGATTTTAGTCATTAATTTGGTAGTATATTTTGTCAACAATTTGGTAGTATATTTGGTAATTTGGTAATTTGGTAGTATATTTAGTCATGAATTTGGTAGTACGTATATTTAGTCATTGATTGTTGTTAACTGGTCATTTATTTAGTCATGGTAGTCATTTTTATTTACTGGTTTCCATTAATTGGTAGTAAATTTAGTCATGATATGAATAATTTATTAAATACCATAAATTTTATAATGCAGAAAAAAATATTATTAAATTTGAATTTAAAACATTAAGGAAATAAATTTGGAAAACTATATATTTTATGATGCTGCCAAGTAAAGATTGATAAATTTGAGCCAACACTTTCTATTTAAGAATTGACCAATAAGAAAATGAAACAAGACAAAGCAAAGTGGCAATAAATATATTTTTTTATTGGAGCAATGCAGGAAAAGAATTACAAATAATAAAAAAGCAGCACAAGGCTGCCATAAGTACTAAAAAAACCAGTTCATGAGCTCTATCATGTACAACAAACTATAAGGACTAGCTGAAGAAAAAACCAGTTTAGTAGCCACATTAGATACAATAGCAAAATAGTGGAAAGGCGGGTCAGACAGATGAAGCCCTTCACACCTTTTGACACTTAGAAAAGAGATGTTGCAACTGAGCGTTCCATGAGACATCATTTCTTTTGGCATTCTGTTAACCAGTTCAGGTGCTTTGATTGTAGCTTTGGTGCATTCCATATTCTCCTTCACACAAGCCATTGAGTTGTTACTTGTGTATTCAAACATCCCTGAACCACTGTGAACAATATCTAAATAACAACCTGAGAATGCTACTTAGAGGCCCCTGTAGCAATGACCCTGCAGCAACAAGAAAACACACCATTCCTTGTAACCTTCCATAACATGGTCCTAGACAGTTGAAGCAAAAGCGACACTTGAAATAGTGAAATCTAGCCAATCAACAACATACTGAAGATGACAACATGGAAATGTTTTTGGTTTCATACAATTGTAGTAAAATATGAATTTATTTAAAACAACATTTTCATGATATTTTCTTCATTACCTCAAGAAATCATAAAATAGATCATTACACAAAATCTCTACTCTTGGAATCAATCTCTTCCCTTTCTCACATGGAAATACTGCACTTGCTCGTTCAGACTATTAAATTTTAGAAAACAAGTTAAATAGCAGATATTCAAATGACCTCTTGCATAGATAGGATCTAAAGTTCACTGCTATCTTATTGTAGCCAGAGGTGTAGCACGTACACCACATAGAAAAACATATAGAAGAAGCTTATGATGCAGAAGCTACTGTTCTAGTATCAACAAAGTTCACCATTTGTTATCCTGATTGTGTTGTTTGTAATGTTGCAGGATGCATTTTCCCATTTTCATCAAAAGGTTTTGCTCCAATCCAAAGTTCGATTGCAGAATGCATCATTAGTAGTAGCTCAAGGAATTTTTAACAAATTTTTCAATTTCACCACAAGTTTCCAATCATCATTGGACAAATCATCCTAAAAACTAATAAGAATATTCCATTTTGGACATTAAAAAGTTGTTTTATTAGCCAAAAATGAAAAGCACAAATGTTCAATTAGTATAAAATGCATAGTAATAAATACACTATAAAATTACATAATGTGGATATCAAATAGCCTTACCCTGTAGTTTTCTTTCAATATATCTATGGATCTTCTGGTGAGATGACTCACAAATTCATCCTCCATTTCAAAATGCCTACCAAACATTTTCTATGCTTCATCAGCGTTGCTCCCAACAATTTGTAAAGTTTGTATGATAATTCATTAACAAAAACATTTCAAAAAATAGCATCCAAAATCATATAAAACTATTAACAACAAAGACAACATCTTAAAATACCTTCATGGCCACTTTTTCACCCTTCCTAGCCATTTCAACATATTTATGATTGATCTCAATTGAGGCTATTTTCCCAATATCTATGAAATCTTTTGTGGGAACACATAATGGCGTGCCAATCTGTAGATGCAATCACCACATATGGCTTTATACAAACCAAAAATGATACAACAATCTTTTACATGCATAAGTCATAATACCAAAAAGACTAGGTTTAGATACTGACCCTTGCAATGCCTTCAAGAATATCAACACCAACAATTATAGGATCCTTGTTAAAAATACAATTTGGCAAAATGCTTAGTACATAGGGGAAAATAGAATCTTCTGCAGTCTCCTTTTTCCTTTCTTCCTTAAGATTGTCCATATATGCTTTAAATTGGTCAAATAGATGATAAATAATGTCCGCTGCAAATATCTTGACACCAACTTCATCTACAAGCTCCCGAGCTTCAAGAGTAATTTTGACATCAAATGCCAAAATTGCAGCATACGTTTTCTTCTTTTTCTCAAGCATTACACTCACACACATGACATCTTTTTTATGTACAGGCCCTGTTGGTGCCTAAATCTGCAGGCACCTTCCTAAAAGTCAAAAATTCTAACACTTTCAGCCTCTACAGTTGTAAAAATGCAAAAAATCAGTTAAGGTGCAGGTGTCTTTGTAAATACAAGGGTGTTTGTATATACATGTAGCTAAAATGTGCATTGGCGGGTCAGAAAACTCTATCGCCCTTTGAAAAAATTAGTTAGATGCATTTTTGAATGCATATCGGGCTTAGAATGTGCATATACAAAGGGGGAATCTTTCATAGATTCCTAGGAATATTCCCACTTTGTATATCGGGTTGCATATAGATATGCATTGAAAAATATACAAGGGCACAGATGCATTTGCTACAGTGGCGAGGGGGAGATACATGTGGTGGGGCCCGTGGATATACAAAGTAGAATGTATATGTGATATGCATTCAAAATATACAAAGAAAACATGCAAGCTAGTCAACTGCAGTCTACGTTAGTTATGGGGGCCCATCGGTTGTCTGTTTGGGATTGTATATTCCAAATATACAATCAAATGTGCAAGCAAATATACAAAGGAAAATTGTACATGGCTCGGACGCCAAGGAACAATATGTTGTTGTTGATGGATTTTAAAGTCCGCGGGTTGTATATTGCGTTTGTATATGCGATATACAAAGGAAATATGCATTGGATAAAATGCAAGCCGAATCCGATGCGAAGATCAAATTCAGCAAATTCAGGGTTGGCATCCGCGGCTTGTATGTTTGAATGTTTGTATATATGCGGATATACAAGAGGAGCTAGATGCAAGCCGGATTTCAAAGCAACTTTAGCATGCCTCATTAAAATTTGAAATCCGCACCTTATATGTATGAGTTGTATGTATATGCAGATATACATTGAGATATGCAAGGAATGAAGATACAGGGTGGACCCGATTGAAAATTCAAATTTGCTCTATAATAGTTTGGGGTCCGCCTTGTATGTTGAACTGTTGTATGTATATGCATCTTGTATATACAAAGATTTAAAAAGTGAATTTGTATATGCATATGTACATGCATATACAAGGGACGAAAAGGAAAAATACAAGGGGGAAAGTCAGCGATAGAAGTATGGAGTGCCTACGTGGCACGTTATCATTGGCTATTGACTCTTCTATAGGATTTTGAGCAGTGGATCTCAGCGACGGGAAGGAGATCGACGGCCTTGTTTTGAATGCTTAACGAAGGAAGGATTTTCTATGTGTCTGCTGCCGCATTTGGGCAGGAAAAACTCCAAAGGCATGCCGCTGCTGCATCCCGCGAGTAGCTGAGGCATTAATGGCAAATTTGCAGGGGCACGATGGATGGAATGACAGGCCAGCTACCTGATTGAAGAAAGTCCTTGGGCGGCGGTGCAGATCCTGATTCCCACCTACTCCTTCCTCTTTGTCCCTCTGTCGCATTCAATTTTGAGCACCGTTTCTCCTGCGTTGTATCTGGCATTTTTTGAGTTGACCGTTGTAATTTTGGCTGAGTACACAGTTTTGCTATAAAATGCAAACTGTGTCACTCATAGTGTGGTGGAAGACTTGGGTAATTTTGGGGGAAAATAACGAAATACAAAGAATTTCCTGTCTATTTTATCTCTATGGAGTTTATGTGTTGCATCTGAGTTGTATCTTGCACACATGTTTAGTTTCAGTGTTAATGTTAAATGAAAAATGCTTCTTGCATGTGTTTTGTTGTCTGTCTCCACTTGTTGTATGCATTTCTTCTTCTGAATTTGGTTGCTGCGGGTTTCTCAAATTCTAGAATACAGATTTATGTATTGCATGCTTAATCTCTAACTTCCATTCAAGGAGTGGATTAAATCGTTTTAGGTTGAGTGTGGAGGAGATTGGATGTCAGCTAGGATATCCATAAGCAGAGACAGTTAAATACCCATTCTTGGGAGATGTTTGTAAGGCAAGCATCAATCTAACCCCTTGAAACTTGAATGCCAATTGCAAGCCACTCTCATGTATATGTCTATGTGACTCCTTGCCTTGAGATAGGCACCAGTCTATTCTTGTGAATTAGTTATGATCTAAAACCCCTGTCTTACATCCAAACCATAATTTCAAACCATTCCATAATTTCAACCTGTTAGTTGTAGGAGTAGGATTAGGAACCCCCTACATACTCTCATCCATAACCAGACACACATGTCCAAGAGTGTTGCTAAAATTGTGATTTGTCATTCAAATCTTGGTCCATACATGAGAGTATTCTGCCTATTATCACAAAGCTAAATCTTCATGTCATTGGGTGAGTCAAAGTGTTAAATCTTTAGCTATAGGGATACCCCCTTGGTGTGGCAGAACCAGAAGTGAAGGGGAGGCAGCTCACGCAACCTCCTATATTCGTTGGCCAAATCTGCCTGTGCATTGGAACTGGCAAAACCTCTGTTGATTCAGAAATAAATAACCAACAGGACCAATACCAATTGCACTAACTAGGATGCTTACAGCTGGGGTCTTCAAGAACTCAAGTAAAGCCTCCAAAGATCCAAGAGTTGAAGCTTGAACATAAACTCTTTCCCCACTCTTGTCATTCCGAGACATTACATTATTGATATCTTGCATTGCTTCTTCCTTAATATCCTCTAAATCATCATCAGGTCCAACAACATATAACTGAGTTCCTGCTATGGCATGCTCAAGACCCTGAAATCAAGAAATTGTAGCTAAATTTCATTGTCCACATATATTTGATAAATTTATGCTCATATATATAAAATTATTAGCCTAAAATTTGATACCTGAGTAGTTATCTTGATTCTCTATGTAGCCTTCAACTCCTTATGATGTTGATAAGATCCCTGAAACCAAAAAAACATCTCAAGCTATGGAATATATTATATTATTTTAACAATATGATCAATGTGACATGGTTTGAGTAATCTAAATTTGAGGTGTAGATTATTGTATTATAGCATAGTAGATCACAAATACCACCCATTCTCCTTTACTATAAAAAGAGCATTTCAATTAAATTTTTAACACCACATAAACTCCATTAAATAATATGGCACCATAAGGCTTCCAAGAATACATACCACTATGTAGGTTACCACAATGGACCACTCGTAAGGAACATTTTAAATTAGGATCAAAGTCACCTGGATCTTGAAACCAAAAGGCAATCCCTTGGCTTTTACACCATATATATCAATTTTATCTGCCCTCTATCCTAATGTTTCAAAAGGTAACTCCTGGTGCTTGTAATTTCTCATACTGTCTAACCATTCAACATTTACAAACTATTTTCTATTTTGAACAATTTCCATATCCAAGGTTGACTTGATGATGCTATATTATGGTAAGCTTTTACCAGAGTTCCAGTGCAAGTTTTGGGATATAACATGTATTATTTGTTAAGTTACCTAATTGGCAGAAAAATAGGGCATTTCCAAGTACTATTCATCATAGAATCAGATTTAGAATCGAATCGCCTATGGAATTGTTGGATCTAGGGCATACAACTGAGAGGGGGGGGTGAATCAGTTGTATAGAAACTTCCTTTCTACCTCAAACACTTGATTCTTCTTTGTTAGTTAACAGCATATCAATTAATCATCCATGAAAGCATAATGCACAAATACAAGAGCAGATAAACATCAACACATTGAACACCAAGATTTTGACGTGGAAAACCCGGTTAAGGGAAAAACCATGGGGTGATTAACCCAAGATTTATTCTCTGTTAGAAGAATAAGAAAAAGAATGGCACTTGCCAATTAGGGCTCACTGCCCGAGCACACTACTCACAAAGAGGCCCACTGTCTACAAGGAGACACACTGTCTACAAAGTGATAAGAATCATAGTCTTGAATTGGAGAATGACATCTCTACCATGTCCGGATCAGTTCCATTTAAGCCCAAAATCCCTGCTCTGTCTTTCGCACTTATCCTTGCTACACCGCTCTCATCTCCACAAATCACCCTTTGAAATGAGCTCACAAACCTTTATTTATACGAGACATCGACTTAGAAACAATCATCTAAGTCAGCAATCAACCATAAGAATTTTCGCAAGATGAATAACACATCCGGTCGGCCACCACAAGAACATTTGCAAGATGAACAACTTATCTGGTCGGCTAGTCGGAACAAGAACTTCATCCGGAAGAATATCTTCAATTCTGGGCTCTACCATCAATGCGGACCAATAACACAACCTCAACATGATCCAAGAACCTTCACAAGCCTGCCTGAATGACCAGGTACATCCGCACTTCCTCTACTTACTGGAATCTCTTTTCTTCCTTATCCGGAACTTCAAGAACACAGTCTGTTGCCACTGTCATAAAGCAAAAGGTACTTTCGGACCTCCAAATCATACACAACTCGAGATTACACATCACAAGGACATCCCAAACACTCCTTCCAATCCGCAGATTAAGATTATGCAATTCCAGACCTCACCGGACCTTTCTGTGATCCTCTGTCACCTCTGAACACTTGTCAGAACCGATTCCACACCGACAACCATAACTTCTACAGATCTTCATGTGGACCTCTGAAATCTTAACTGAACCATCTCAAGACTCATATATACAAAACCTTTAATCCGTATCCTCCGGTTCGCAACCTATACAATACATTTTCCTTCTTCTCATCACTGTTCTTCACTGTTCTTGACTGAGGCCAATTTTCTCAATATCCTCAGCACATAGCTCATCCAATCCTTCTTGTCAATGCAATATGAGTATGTTGACATCAATGACAACACTGGTTCACCTCATACTTGCAACAATCTCCCCCTTTGTCATTGATGGCAACATGTGATGTGAAAAACCATCAAGACAAGAACTTCTCCTTTCTGCCACAGCTCCCCCTATCAGCAACATGTCTTCTCCTCATTTACTGCTCCCCCTTTGATCATCAGCCACTTGTTTTTCACATGTCTTCTCTCCCCCTTTGACATCAATGGCAAAGGGGCTCATACTTGCAATTCTAACACATCAGAATCATACCAGCTGCTCCCCCTTTAGTAGCAGCTCCCCATCATCAATCCGGATCACAAGAAATGACTGTGATATCCACTGGACTGATGCACATCAGTGCATCCTAGTTCATCACCAGAGGGGCCATGACCCCTAACTTCTCGCGGAGGTATTCAAAAGAGTCCTTGGGAAGAGGTTTAGTAAAGATATCTACAATCTGATCCTTGGAAGGAACATACTCCAATCTGACTTCTTACTTGTTCACTTGTTCTCTCAAAAAGTGAAACTTGATAGATATGTGCTTAGTCTTAGAATGCAATACCAGATTCTTAGAAATATTAATTGCACTTGAATTATCACAGAAAATTGTGATAGGCTCCTCATATTCAACTTTAATGTCTCTTAGCATCTGCTTCATCCATAAGATTTGAGTGCAACTACCTGTTGCTGCAATGTATTCTGCTTCAGTTGTAGACAGAGATATTGCATCTTGTTTCTTGCTTAGCCAAGAAACCAATCTCTTCCCCAAAAAGAATGCTCCACCACTGGTTGTCTTCTGGTCATCCACATCTCCTACCCAATCTGCGTCTGTGTAAGCATGAAGAGAGAAATTTGGATCTCTAGGGTACCATAGACCATACTCAGCTGTTCCTTTTAAGTACCTGAAAATTCTTTTGATTGCCATAACATGAGATTCTTTAGGATCAGCCTGGAATCTTGCTACAAGACCAACAACCTGCATTATATCTGGTCTAGTCTGAGTGAGATACAGCAATCCACCAATCATTGATCTATACTTTGTCTGGTCTATCTTTGGGGAGTCATCATCTTTGCTCAACTTGCATTCGGTTGCCATGGGAGTGTTCATTGGCTTTGAATCTTCCATACCAAATTTCCTCAACAATTCTTTCACGTATTTGGTCTGAGAAATGAAAATCCCTTTCTTTGTTTGAGTAATTTGCAGACCCAAGAAGAAATTCATTTCACCAAGCATAGACATTTCAAACTCACTTTTCATCTGATTTGCAAAAGTTTTGCACATATTATCTCTTCCTCCAAAAATGATATCATCCATAAACACTTCAACAATCAAAATATTTTCATGATCAATTTTGAAATATAAGTTGTTGTCAGCAGTACCTTTGTTGAATCCAATCTACACAAGATGCTTATCTAACCTTTCATACCATGCTCTTGGGGCTTGCTTTAATCCATACAATGCTTTCTTCAACTTGCAGACCATATCATCATTATCAGACAATTGAAATCCATCCGGTTGTTCAATGTAAACTTCTTCTTCCAGATCACCATTTAGGAAGGCAGACTTGACATCCATCTGATATACCTTGAAGTCTTTAAAGGCAGCAAATGCAAGGAATAATCTGACTGCTTCAATTCTTGCCACCGGAGCAAAGGTCTTTTCAAAATCAATTCCTTCTATTTGAGAGTAACCTTTGCAGACCAATCTAGCTTTGTTTCTGATTACTTCACTAGCTTCATTCAGTTTGTTCGGGAAGACCCATTTGGTTCCAATTACATTCATGTCTCTAGGTCTGGGAACAAGATCCCAAGTATGATTTTTCTCAATTTGCATCAATTCATCTTCCATTGCTTTGATCCAGTTTTCATCATTGTAGGCTTCATTTATTGTTTTAGGTTCAATCTTTGAAATCAGACAACATTCATCCTGATTTTGAGCAACATTCCTTCTAGTTTGTACACCTTTGCTTTTGTCACCTATGATCTGATCTTCAGAGTGGTTCAGTCTTACATACCTTGGAATTTTGGGAGTATCCTGCACAGCTGCTTCTTGATCAGGTTCATTCACACCTATCTCTTCTTCCTGATTTACCGGATCAGGCTAACTTTGACTTACCAAAGAGGATTGAGTTCCTTGAACTTGAACACCATCTTGGTCATCTTCATCAAACTCATAAAATCTTGAGGGCTTCTCAATTCCTTCATCAACTTTCACATTAGTGCTTTCTATCATCTTCCTTAATCTCTTATTGTAACACCGGTATGCTTTGCTTTGAGTGGAGTAACCCAAGAAAATTCCTTCATCACTTCTAGCATCAAACTTTCCTAGATCTTCATCTCTTTTAATATAACACTTGCTACCAAATACTCTGAAATACTTCACAGTAGGAGTGATGCCAAACCAGAGTTCATAAGGGGTCTTACCGATGTTGTTTCTGATTTGAACTCGATTGAGAGTGTAGACTGCAGTGCTGATAGCTTCGTTCCAAAACATTTGAGGAACATTTGCTTCCAACATCATTGTCCTGGCAGCTTCCTGGATGGTCCAGTTCTTTCTCTCAACTACTCCATTCCGCTGTGGAGTCCTAGGAGCAGACAACTGTCTTCTTATACCCTGCTTCTCACAAAAGTCAATGAACTCACCAGATGTAAATTCACCACCTCTATCAGACCTTAGACACTTCAGTTTCAATCCGGTTTGATTCTCTACCATAGCTTTAAAGATTTTGAACTTCTCAAGGGCTTTTGATTTCTCTTTTAGGAAGGTAACCCACATCATCCCGGAATGGTCATCAATTAGCAACATAAAATATCTATCACCTTGTAGACTCTTAATTCTTGTCGGACCACAGAGATCAGTATGTACTAATTCCAACAATCCGGTAGAGGACTGATCTTTGCTTTTGATAGAGACTCTACTCTGTTTACCTAGCTAACATTCTTTGCACAAACTATTTGTAGGTTTCATCAATTTTGGAAGATCTCTTACAGCCTGAGTATTGCTTATTTTGATGATGTTATCAAAATTCACATGCCACATTCTTCTATGCCATAACCAACTCTGATCAACTTGAACAAACAGACAACTTTTATTTAAACCAACCAGATGAAAGATATTACCTTTTGTCTGAGTACCGGATGCAATTTCAATTCCGGAGCTTGTAAAGATTCTGCATTTTCCATTCTTGAACCGGAGATCATATCCTTTGTCCACTAACTGACCAACACTGAGAAGATTGTGCTTCAATCCTTCAACATATAGTACATTACCTATTTTGCTCTTCCCATCAAAGGAAATAGTTCCCCTACCCCTGATTCTGCTAGCAGAATTGTCACCAAACTTTACCATTCCTCCTTCATACCTTTCCAAATCCAAGAACTTATTCCTTCTCACCAGTCATATGGTGAGAACATCCACTGTCAATAACCCAATCATCCTTTTCTTCCACTTGAGCAGCCAAAGCTCTTTCCACAACCTTGTGATTGACAGATTCAGAGGATATAGAATCTTCTTCCTTGATGGCAATAAACACCCATTCATTTTCGGATTTGCTTCCTAGTTCTGATTCATCATCTGTTACTCCTTCATTGTCATCTTCTTCATGAACATAATAGCAGTTCTTTTGAAACCTTTGTCTATTAGTATTAGACCTTGCAGATCTATCCGGACATCTTGAGGCAAAATGACCAATCTTATTGCAGTTGAAGCACTTAAAGGGTAGTTTTCCTTCATACTTACCGGATCCTCTTGACAGTCTCTTTGCAATGAGGGCTTCAAGTTGGGTTGTTTCTGCTTCTTCTTCTTCCATGTCTCTTCTTGCTTGATCATACCATGACATCTTTCTTGAAGAGTTTTCACCCGGATCAAATCTTTGTTTGCCTTTCACATAGGCACTAGCTTTGAAAGCAGATTCAGTCTTGGGAGGATCATCTCCAAACTCGGTCATTTCAAATGCAGCTAGTTTGCCAGCCAATTGTTCTCTTGTGATAGTTGTGTGAGGTCTGAATTCATCAATGGCAGCAACCTTGATTTTGTAGGCAGCAGGAAGGGATCTGAGGATTTTGCAAACAATCTCATTCTCATCCAGAGTTCCACCAGCATTTCTAATTCCACACACCAGCTCATTCACTCATGGCATAAAAGTAGTGATGTTCTCATCATCTCTCATCTTCAATCTTTCAAATTTCCCTTTCAGACTTTGCAACCTTGCACTCTTGACAAACTCATCTCCTTCATACAGAAGTTCCAGTTTAGTTAGGATCTCATATGCAGTTGGTAGGTCAATAACATTTGAGAGATCTGAGTCATTCAATGTGCTTAGAAGAGCTTCCTTGGTCTGTAGATTATTTTCAGCATCTGTGATTTCATTCAGAGTTGTCGGACCACCTTGTGGAGGTACATATGGTTTTGAGACCATGGCCAAGTATGCTTTTCCCATACACTCCAAGTGACATTTCATGCGACCTTTCCAGAGAGTGAAGTTGGTTCCAGCGAACTTTGGACTATCCTTCTTGTATGACGACATCCTGGATCTCCTCAAGCGGTTAAGCTCCTTTCAGAGGAACTTGGCTCTGATACCAATTGTTGGATCTAGGGCATACAACTGAGAGGGGGGGGGGTGAATCAGTTGTATAGAAACTTCCTTTCTACCTCAAACACTTGATTCTTCTTTGTTAGTTAACAGCATATCAATTAATCATCCATGAAAGCATAATGCACAAATACAAGAGCAGATAAACATCAACACATTGAACACCAAGATTTTGACGTGGAAAACCCGGTTAAGGGAAAAACCACGGGGTGATTAACCCAAGAATTATTCTCTGTTAGAAGAATAAGAAAAAGAATGGCACTTGCCAATTAGGGCTCACTGCCTGAGCACACTACTCACAAAGAGGCCCACTACCTACAAGGAGACACACTGTCTACAAAGTGATAAGAATCACAGTCTTGAACTGGAGAATGACATCTCTACCATGTTTGGATCAGTTCCATTTAAGCCCAAAATCCCTGCTCTGTCTTTCGCACTTATCCTTGCTACACCGCTCTCATCTCCACAAATCACCCTTTGAAATGAACTCACAAACCTTTATTTATACAAGACATCGACTTAGAAACAATCATCTAAGTCAGCAATCAACCATAAGAATATCCGCAAGATGAATAACACATCCGGTCAGCCACCACAAGAACATTCCCAGGATGAACAACTTATCCGGTCAGCTAGTCAGAACAAGAACTTCATCCGGAAGAATATCTTCAATTCCGGGCTCTACCATCAATGCAGACCAATAACACAACCTCAACATGATCCAAGAACCTTCACAAGCCTACCTGAATGACCAGGTACATCCGCACTTCCTCTACTTACTGGAATCTCTTTTCTTCCTTATCTGAAACTTCAAGAACACAGTCTGTCCCCACTGTCATAAAGCAGAAGGTACTTCCGGACCTCCAAATCATACACAACTTGAGATGATACATCACAAGGACATCCCAAACACTCCTTCCAATCAGCAGATTAAGATTATGCAATTTCAGACCTCACCGGACCTTTCTGTGATCCTCTGTCACCTCTGAACACTTGCCAGAACCAGTTCCACACTGACAGCCATAAGTTCTACAAATCTTCATGTGGACCTCTGAAATCTTAACTGAACCATCTCAAGACTCATATATACAAACCCTTTAATCCGCATCCTCCGGTTCGCAACCTATACAATACATTTGCCTTCTTCTCATCACTATTCTTGACTGAGGCTAATTTTCTCAATATCCTCAGCACACAGCTCATCCAATCCTTCTTGTCAATGCAATATGAGTATGTTGACATTAATGACAACACTGGTTCACCTTATACTTGCAACAGGAATTAGGTTCAATTGGGATTTTTTGGTCCTAAAACAGTGTGGAATCATTGAGGTACGAACCACGGTGACTCCAGGATAGACATGGCATTTTGAAGAAGTTTCTATGATGATTCTAGAGGCAGGTAATGTTTTCAATGCACTTTTTAAAAAAAATTACATATATGAACAAGCTACAACATGCTAGAATTAAAAGATTGATTCAACATCATGATAAAGAAAGGTAATCTGCAATAAAAAATATAATGCAAATATATATATATATATATATATATATATATATATCAAGTTATAAGATATGAAAACTATCTAAGAGTATATATATAAATATAATAAAAAATGTCATAGTTGTCTAAGAGTTTCCAACTCTTTCAAATACACCATGAAAATGAAGGTCCCTAAACAACACATTCAAAATATTGTATAAAGTAGTGGGCCAAGATGTCTAATAACAAGTACATGATAAACATCAACTATGCCATTTTTTGCAAATATTTTAGTGGCCACCATGTGAAGGTTCCTTCTTTCTCTTTCAGACGAACAACTCCATCTATTTCATCTTCATAAGCAAGTTGTATGTTACTTGTGACCTTTAAAATATTTACATTTGCATCTCCTATTCCTTTCAAGTTGACTCCATGTACAATAGATAGTGAGTGAATCCACCCAATGCCCACAGCAACACCATCAGACGGATCCAACACCCTAACTTTATCCCCTTCTTGGAGTTTATCAATACATATTTGCAAAAACAAAAAAAAAATACACATTATATTGAAATACATAATAATTATTATATAGGTAAGGATTACCTTATTTATATAATAAAACAACCATTACTTATGATGGAACAAAATTTTAAAACCCTAAAATTTTGTTAATTCCTGTCATTATTCCAAATAAACTATTCTAATGTCTCACCTGTTAGGACCTCTCAAAAATTTTGCACATTTCCATCCTACTTGATCTTTTCACTTGTATATGACTATTTCTTAATAGACATTCATGCCAAAATTTTATGCCATTTATTTCCTAGGGTCACATAACATGGTCATTTTGAGGATTATGCAGTTATTCTTAATCATTTCTGTGTTTTTGCATTTTACTGCAATCTTGCAAATCATCCTCATTGTCTTGGCAGTAGTGCGGGAACTAGAGCAACAAGAATCATGTATATCACACTCCCATTGGAAACATACAAGTTGTTCACGGCATGGCGGTAGGAAGGGCTTGGTCAACCATGTTACCGCAATCTCACAGGTCATCCTCATTATCTTGGTGGTAGTGCAGGAACTAGAGCAACAAGAATCATGTATACTGCACTCTCGTTGGAAACATACAAGTTGTTTGCGGCATGGCGGTAGGAAGGGCTCGATCAACCATGTATACCGTGGTCCCTCAGAGGTCTCACCACTTGGTTGTGGCTTGGAGGTAGTAAGTGTCCAAGTTACTGGGCTCCTGGGATGGCTTTCAAAGAATGTTTACGGCAAGGCGGTAAGCAATAAAAGTTAGCAACATAATCTCACCGCGGTAATGACAACAGGCACTTGCAGGTTGACGATAATGGAAGAAAATGGAATAAAGGGGGCTCTAAGCCCTGTGATCCCGCTTTGTTTGAGCATAAGGGCTGAGGGTTTGCGGTAATCAAGAAAAGTGAACAAAAGGCATTGAATCTTATCGCCATCTCATGGACGGTTTAAACAAGCTCTGCAGTAGTGAGGTAATGATAATAAATGAAGGCATTGAAGCTTATCACCATCCCGTGACCAGTTTAAAAAAGCTCCGCAGTAGTGCGGTAGTGATAGTAAATGAAGGCATTGAAGCTTATCGCCATCCCGTGACCAGTTTAAACAAGCTCCGCGGTGGTGCGGTAATGATAATAAATGAAGGCATTGAAGCTTATTGCCATCCCATGACTAGTTTAAACAAGCTCCATGGTAGTGCGGTAATGATAATAAATGAAGGCATTGAAGCTTATCATCATCTTGTGATCGGTTTAAACAAGCTCTGCAGTAGTGCGGTAATGATAATAAATGAGTAAACATACTCAGTGCGGGTGTGTGATTACCGAGAAATTTGAAAGATCTTGTCATTTCATCTGATCGTTGGATCAAATTTGATCAAGGGCTTATATTTGAAATGAATTTAATGTGGAGATTTTATAATTTCATGGCACGAACCAAAAATAATGGTTGAATGATGAACATTGTGGCTCAATAAATCTGGAAATCTCTCAGCATTTGCTCAGTTCAGAGATTGTAGATTGGCTCAGAGAAGGTGCCCAGTTTGATTTGTTCTTAGCAAGCTTCAAATTGTTCAAGTAAGTCCATCTCTACATTCTCTACAAGAATGTTTGAAGAATCTTTGCTCTGTTTCAATTCTCCATGCATTTGCTTGAATTTTGAAACCCTAGTTTGTATAATGGCACCCAAGAAGTCTGAATCCACAAGTAAGACCTGTAAGCCTGATCCTGCCCCTAAGAAAAGATCACTGCAACAATCTTTGTTAGATGTTTTACTCAATTCAATTGACAAAGGTCGAAAGAAAGTATTTAGGGATGTTGCTGAGAGTTGTAGGGATGCCTTAATTCCCATTTCTAGCTAGAAATTATTTTGGTACTTTTGTCAAAAGAAGGATGGTCAGGGTCAGTGGGCAATCCATGGAAGCTGGATTTGGCCAAGCTAATTATTTCAAATGTATTCATGGATGTGGAACTGATTTGTACTCTGGTACTGCACTATCACCCAGCTACTAAAATAGTAAGGTTGCCAAATGGATTTTCTCTATTGAGAATTGACAGAAGTACTATAATTGACTATTTTATGTTGAGCAAACAAGCTCTCACCAAAATTGACCTACAAAACATTGAACAAGTATACAAAAGTTTGAGAAAAACACTCAGAAGTGATGAGCTACCGATATTTATGAGAAGAGGTGCAAACAATAGGATGGTTGATATTCCTTCCAATGCAGTTGAACCATTCCCTGTGGAAGATTTTGTAGTCTATTTCAAATAGACCTATTATGTATTGTGCCAAGTACTGGGAATTGATGCTGATTAGAGGATGCCAATTAGTTTGATGATGATGGCTATGAAGATATAAAATTCAGAGGTGAACATTGAGTATGATTTTGCCTCATATCTTGAAAAGAAAATACATGATGGATTCATTAGTGTGAAGGAAGATAAGAAACCCATAAACTTCAAGTTTTATTCTTTGGTTTGCCATCTGATCCTATATCAAAATAGGAGTAAATGGTCAAGTAAAATGTACATCAGCATGATTGACAGGACAAGGCAAAGAATTCCTACTCAATGTTGGTGTTACATTTGGGATTCTCATTGCCAGACTGGTAGCTATAATGTATTTCATAATGAATTTTTTGTGAGAATAATGAATTCTTTTGGTATTGGGATCCCTAGATTGTCACCAGAAATGAGGGTAATTCTAAGACCTCTTGCACATAAACCAGAGCAAGGTCATACTTTCAATTATACTGATTGGTTCTTCCTAGCAGAGCACACAATAATCAGGGTATATGATTGCCCCCAACCACCTCACAAATTGCCAAAGTTTGTTTCTGACAGAATTGCATTCTTGGAATTCATGTGGCAAATGATGTGGAGGGAAAAGGAAGTGATGAAAAAGGCAAAGGAAGGCACCTTTTTGCCTAATATCACTGTCTTTGGAGATTGGTCAATTGGTTCAAACACTCTTGAGGAGCTACATGCCTATTTGAAGGCCAAGTACTCTTTGGAATCTGGTGTTGAAAGAGTTTGTGACCCTGAAGGTCATATGAACTTGGTGAGACAAGTGATCTTGACTAAGATGGGAATCTCCCATAAAATTTGTTATGATGAGGATGTGATAAGGAACCTGGCTACTTTTAATGAAGTGTATGATAGGAAGAGGAAATGGGAGATCCTCAAGAAAATTGAAGATGACAAAAAGTAAAAGAGTCCAATTTTTGAAGGATTTTTCGCTGTAGAGAAAGATCCTCTAAGGAGGATTAATACAATGATTGAAAATTTTGAAAGTATTTATGCTAAATATGAAGTACAGCCTACCAAGGCTACCAAACTTCTAGTGAAGAGGACTGCATGAATTGATATTCATGAGCCTGCCCCTGATGTCATATCAGTTCAAGATCCATAGATCCCTGAATCACCACCACATAAAAGGAAGAGAATTGAAGGCATGTCTCCTCTGGTCCCATATGAGATGTTTGAGGGTGTGGGGGATAGTGATGAAGTTGCCAATATTTTAACACATTTGTATGATGGAGAGGAAGTTGATCAACCATTGGTTGGTCAAGAAACTGATGCACACAAGCCTGAGGCTAGGATGGAAGAACAAGCCTAAATTGATCTAGAGCTACAGGAAGATGAAAGGGTGGTGGCATCATTGAGATTTATTCAAGATGATGATTTCATCAAGACTCCAGAATTTTGAGATTTCTAGTTAAAAATGAAGATGAAGGAATTTGATGAAAAGATAGAAATCAATAAGATGGGTCCTGATGAGTCTCAGTATGATCAAATAACCACCTAAACAATCCAAGAACTAAAAGTTGATGAAATCAATGTGACTCCTGAGGAAGCAAGACAAATGGTCTTTAAGAGTAACATGTTGATCATCCCAGGTCTTGAATTGAAAAAGGTATTCTTGCTTGATCGAGTTAGGAGTCAAGATGACCCTAATCTTGTGTCTAAATTTGATTATGAGGAGGGAATGAGTGGATGTGGTTTCAACCCAAAGATAGAGAATCTTGCCATATGGACAAAACAAAAGAACACTGTTAGATTTAGAGCAGACAACTAAGAGGGGGGGTGAATCAGTTGTCTAAAATTTACTTTCAACACTTATATTCACTTGGTAGTAATAATAAATCAAAACATGAAACTTAATGAAATTAATCAAGAGTAGAAACACATCAACACAAGAGACACCAAGATTTTGACGTGGAAAACCTGGTTAAGGGAAAAAACATGGGGTGATTAACCCAAGAATGTATTCTCTGTTAGAAGAATAGAAAGAACAAAATGGCACATGCCAATTAAGGCTCACTGCCCGAGCACACTGCTCACAAGAGGCGCACTACCTACAAGAGACACACTGTCTATAAAAGAATAAGTATCACATACTTGAACTAGAAAATAGCATCTTCACCATGCTTGAGTCAGTTCCATTTAAGCCCAAACCTTCTGCTCTGCCTTTCGCTCTTCTCCTTGCTACCACACACTCATCTCCACATCTCATTCTTTGAAATGACTTCGCAATCCCTTATTTATACATGACATCAACATAGGAACAAACATCTAAGTCGGCACACATCCACAAGAACATCTGCAAGATGTATAATTCATCCGGTCAGCCAGTCACATAAAGAACATCATCATTTGGAAGTTATTCTTCATTTCTGGGACTCCAATTCTAATGTGGACCATAAATATGAACTGAGCATGATCCAAAGACCTTCACAAGCATGCCTGAAATGCCAAGAACATCCGCACTACCTCTACTTACTGAAACTCTTCTCTCCTTCATCCAGAACATCAAGAACACAGTCTGCCATTACTGTCACAAAGGAATAGATACTTCCGGACCTTCAGACCATGAACCAATTGATTTGCCACACCACACAAACTTCCCAAACACTTCCTCAAATCCATAGAACCGGAGAATGCATTGTCGGATCTCACCAGACCTATCTGTATCACTCTGTCATCACTGAACATTTGCCAGAACCGGTTCCACTTGAACTGCCATAACTTCTTCAAATATTCATGCAGACCTCTGAAATCTCTACTAGAACAACTTAAGACACATATCTACAAACCCTTTAATCCACATCCTCTGATCCTCATCCTGTCTTGGACTTTTACCTTATGCCATCATTGTTCTTCACTATTCCTGATTGAGACTGATTTTCTCAATATCCTCAGCACACAACTCATCCAACCTTATTATTAAAGTAATAGGAGTATGTTGGCATCAATGACAACACTGGTTAGGCCCATACTTGTAACAATCTCCCCCTTTGTCATTGATGGCAACATATGATGTGAAAAACTATTTTAACCATCATGACAAGAAAATTTCTTTATTGTCACAACTCCCCTTAACAGAAACAACCATTCACATGTCTTCTCTTCCTTTATTGCTCCCTCTTTGATCAGCAACCACTTGTTTTTCACATGTCTTCTCTCCCCCTTTGACATCAATGGCAAAGGGCACATACTTGCAATTAAAAACCATGCTTGCTGCTCCCCTGAGTAGCAGCTCCCCATCATTAGTTCGGACCACAAGATGTGACTTGAAATCCACCAGACTAATGCACACCAGTGCACCTTAGTTCACCACCAGAGGGGCAATAACCCCTAACTTCTCCCTGAGATACTCGAAAGAGTCCTTAGGTAGAGGTTTAGTAAAGATGTCTGCAATCTGATCCTTTGAAGGCACAAACTCCAATCTAACTTCATTCTTATTTACTTGCTCTCTCAAAAAGTGAAACTTGATGGATATATGTTTGGGCTTTGAATGTAGCACCAAATTCTTAGATATGTTTATTGCACTTGAATTATCACAGAAAATTATGATGGGCTCCTCATACTCTACTCTGATGTCTCTTAACATCTGTTTCATCCACAAGACTTGTGTACAACTTTCTACTATAGCAATATATTTTGCTTCTGCAGTGGACATAGATATTGCTTCTTATTTCTTTCTTAACCAAGAAACCAATCTCTTCCCTAAAAAGAATGCTCCACCACTGGTACTCTTCTAGTCATCCACATCTTCTGCCCAATCAACATCTGTATATGCATGAAGAGAGAAATTATGATCTCTAGGATACCACAACCCATACTCAACTGTCCCCTTTAGATATCTAAAAATCCTCTTGATTGCCATAACATGAGATTCTCTAGGATCAGCTTGGAATCTAGCAACAAGACCAACAACCTGCATAATGTCTGGTCTAGTTTGAGTGAGATACAACAATCCTCCAATCATTGACCTATATTTTGTTTGATCAACCTTGGGAGAGTCATCATCTTTGCTCAATTTGCATCCGGTTGCCATTGGAGTGTTCATTGGCTTTGTGTCTTCCATCCCAAATTTCCTCAACAATTCTTTCACATATTTTGATTGAGAAATGAAGATTCCTTGCTTTGTTTGAGTAATTTGTAGGCCCAAAAAGAAATTCATTTCTTTAAGCATGGAGATCTCAAACTCACTTTTCATTTGATTTGCAAAAGTTTTGTACAAACTATCTCTTCCTCCAAAAATGATATCATCAACAAATACTTCAACAATAGGATACTTTCATGATCAATTTTGAAATACAAATTACTGTTAGCAGTACCTTTGTTGAAACCAACTTTCAAGAGATGTTTATCCAATCTTTCATATCAGGTTCTTGGGGCTTGCTTCAATCCATACAATGCCTTTTTCAATTTGCAGACCATGTCACCATGATTAGACAATTGAAATCCATCCGGTTGCTCAATGTACACCTCTTCTTCCAAGTTTCCATTTAGGAAGGCAGATTTGACATCCATTTGATACACCTTAAAATCCTTGAAGGCAGCAAATGCAAGAAATAATCTGACTGCTTCAATTCTTGCCACTGGAGCAAAAGTCTCTTCAAAATCAACTCCTTCAATCTGAGAGTAACCCTTGCAGACCAATCTAGCTTTATTTCTGATTACTTCACCAACTTCATTCAGTTTGTTCCGGAAGACCCATTTGGTACCAATCACATTCTTGCTTCTAGGTTTGAGAACAAGATCCCAAGTATGATTTTTCTCAATTTGCATTAGTTCTTCCTCCATTTCTTTTGACCAATTTTCATCATTGCAAGCTTCATTCACTGTCTTAGGTTCAATCTTTGAAATCAGACAATATTCATCTAAATTTTGAGTAATTCTCCTCCTTGTTTGTACTTCTTTGCTTTTGTCACCTATGATCTGATCTTCAAAGTGGTTTAGAGTAACATACCTTGGAACTTTGGGAGTTTCTTGCATCTCTAATTCTTGATCAGTCTCATTGAGACATAACTCTTCTTCCTGACTTACTGGATCAACTTGACTTGGTTTCTCAGAAGAGGCTTGGACACTTTGAATCTGAACACCATTATGATCATCTTCATCATACTCATGAATTCTTGAGGGTCTTTCAATTTCTTCATCAAAATTCACATTTACATTCTCTACTTTCTTAGTCTCTTGTTGTAACACCGGTATGCTTTTCTTTGAGAAGAGTAACCCAAGAATATTCCTTCATCACTTATAGCATCAAACTTTCCTAGATCTTCATCCCTTTTAATGTAACATCTGTTACCAAAAACTTTGAAATATCTCACAGTGGGAGTAATGCCAAACCAAAGTTCATAAAGAGTCTTACGGGTATTATTTCTAATTTGAACTTGATTGAGAGTGTAGATTGTAGTGCTGACAACTTCTCTCCAATAGATCTGAGGAACATTTGCTTCCATCATCATGGTCCTGGATGCTTCCTAGATGGTCTGATTCTTTCTCTCAACTACTCCATTTTGCTGTGGAGTTCTAGGGGCAGATAATTGTCTCTTTATTCCATGTTTCTCACAGAAATCTATGAACTCGTTGGATGTGAATTCTCCACCTCTATCAGACCTCAGACATTTCAATTTTAATCCGGTTTCATTCTCAACCATGGCCTTGAATATTTTGAATTTCTCAAGTGCTTCTGATTTTTCTTTTAGAAAGGTTACCCACATCATCTGGGAGTAGTCATCAATTAGCAACATGAAGTATCTATCACCTTGGACACTCTTAACTCTTGCCAGACCACAAAGATTAGTATGAACTAAGTCCAACAGTCCGGTAGAAGACAATTCCTTACTTTTGAAAGCAACTCTGCTCAATTTGCCCAATTGACATTCTTTGCACAAGCTATTAGTAGGTTTTACTAATTTTGGAAGATCTCTTATAGCCCGAGTATTTCTTATCTTGATGATATTATCAAAATTCACATGACACATCCTCCTATGCCATAACCAACTTTGATCAATTTGAGCAAATGAGCAACTTTTACCAGTACCAACCAAGTGGAAGATATTACCTTTAGTTTGAGTACCGGATGCAATCTCTATTCCAGAGCTCTCAAAGATCTTGCATTTTCTATTTCTGAATCTGAGATCATAGCCTTTGTCCACCAGTTGTCCAACACTGAGAAGATTGTGCTTTAATCCTTCAACATACAGTACATTACCGGTTTTGTTCTTTCCATCAAGAGAAATAGTTCCTCTACCTTTGATCTTGCCAGCAGAATTATCTCCAAACTTTACAATTCCTCCTTCATATTTTTCCAAACTTAAGAACTTATTCTTGTCACTAGTCATATGGTGAGAGCATCCACTGTCAATGACCCAATCATCTTTTGTTTCAACTTGGGCAGCCAGAGCTCTTTCTTCAACTTTAAGATTGACAGATACAGAGGGTATTGGTTCCTCTTCTTTGATGGCAATAAACACCCATTCATTACCGGATTTGTTTCCTATCTCTGATTCATCATCTGTTACTCCTTCATTATCATCTTCTTCATGAACATAGTAACAATTCTTTTGAAACCTTGATCTGTTAGGATTTGGTCTTGAAAATCTTTCCAGACATCTTGAGGCAAAATGACCAATTTTATTGCAGTTAAAACACTTGAAAGGTAATTTTCTTTCATACTTACCAGATCCTCTTGGCAGTCTCTTTGTAATAAGGGCTTCAAGATGAGCAGTTTCAACTTCTTCTTCATCCAAGTCTTTTCTTGCTTTTTCATACCATGATGGGTTCCTTGAAGAATTTTCCCTTGGATCAAACCTTTGTTTCCCCTTTACAGAGGCACTGGCTTTGAATGCAGATTTAGTCTTTGGAGGATCATCTCCAAATTCAACCATTTCAAAAGTAGCTAAGTTACCAACCAATTGATCTCTTGTGACTGTTGTGTGAGCTCTGAATTCTTCAATTACAAAAGCCTTGATTTTATAAGACTCAGGAAGGGATCTGAGAACTTTGCCAACAATCTCATCTTCACTCAGGGTTCCACCTGCATTTCTAATTCCATAAACCAGCTTATTCACTCTTGGCATAAAAGAAGTAATATTTTCATCATTTCTCATCTTCAATTTTTCAAACTTCCCTTTTAGACTCTGTAACCTTGCACATTTAACAAACTGGTCTCCTTCATGCAAAAGTTCCAATTTTTTCCAAATCTCAAAGGCAGTTGGTAGATCAATAACATTTGAGAGTTCTGAGTCAGATAACACGCTTAAAAGAGCCTCTTTGGTTTGCAGATTATTTTCAGCATCTATGATTTCATTTAGGGTTGTCAGACCACCCTGTGGAGGTACATAAGCTTTTGTAACCATGGACCAGTATGCAAATCCCATGCACTGCAAGTGACATTCCATGTGACCTTTCCAAAGAGCAAACTTAGTTCCATCAAACTTCAGACTATCCTTCTTGTAGGACGACATCCTGGATCTCCTCAAGTGGTTAAGCTCCTTTCAGAGGAACTTGGCTTTGATACTAATTGTTAGATTTAGAGTAGACAACTGAGAGGGGGGGTGAATCAATTGTCTAAAATTTACTTTCAACACTTATATTCACTTGGCAGTAAGAATAAATCAAAAAATGAAACTTAATGAAATTAATCAAGAGCAGAAACACATCAACACAAGAGACACCAAGATTTTGACGTGGAAAACCCGGTTAAGGGAAAAACCATGGGGTGATTAACCCAAGAATGTATTCTCTGTTAGAAGAATAGAAAGAACAAAATGGCACATGCCAATTAGGGCTCACTGCCTGAGCACACTGCTCACAAGAGGCTCACTACCTACAAGAGACACATTGTCTACAAAAGAATAAGTATCGCATACTTGAACTAGAAAATAGCATCTTCACCATGCTTGAGTCAGTTCCATTTAAGCCCAAATCTTCTGCTCTGCCTTTTGCTCTTCTCCTTGCTACCACACACTCATCTCCACATCTCAATCTTTGAAATGACTTCGCAATCCCTTATTTATACATGACATCAACATAGGAACAAACATCTAAGTCAGCACACATCCACAAGAACATCCGCAAGATGTATAATTCATCCGGTCAGCCAGTCACAGAAAGAACATCATCATCTAGAAGTTATTCTTCATTTTTGGGACTCCAATTCTAATGTAGACCATAAACATGAACTGAGCACGATCCAAAGACCTTCACAAGCTTGCCTGAAATGCCAAGAACATCTACACTACCTCTACTTACTGAAACTCTTCTCTCCTTCATTCGAAACCTCAAGAACATAGTCTGCCATTACTGTCACAAAGGAATAGATACTTCTGGACCTTCAGACCACAAACCAATAATTTTCCACACCACACAGACTTCCCAAACACTTCCTCAAATTCACAGAATTGGAGAATGCATTGTCGGATCTCACCGGACCTATCTGTATCACTCTGTCATCATTGAACATTTGCCAGAACCGGTTCCACTTGAACTGCCATAACTTCTTCAAATATTCATGCAGACCTCTAAAATATCTACTGGAACAACTTAAGACACATATCTACAAACCCTTTAATCTGCATCCTCTAATCCTCATCCTGTCTTGGAATTTTACCTTATGCCATCACTATTCTTCACCAGTCCTGATTGAGACTGATTTTCTCAATATCCTCATCACACAACTCATCCAGCCTTATCATTAATGTAATAGGAGTATGTTGGCATCAATGACAACACTGGTTAGGCCCATACTTGCAACAAAGAATAGTAAACCAAGGTTGCTAGATGTTGTTCAGGAAATGAGGGGATCTGCTATGGTGAAAACCTTACAAGATACTTCAGGAATTGAGGCCTCTTCTCTTACAGTCCATTCTACCATGGTCACCCATGCAGTTGTAAAAAAGTTGGAAAAAAAATTACAGGATTATGAGAAAACACAACAAGACATGAATGATGAAGTGAATAGGTTGTTAATTGAAAATAGGCAATTGAAAAAGCAACTGCAAGATGTGGGTTTTTCCCAGAGTCTATCAATAGTTCCATATCAACCTTCTGTGCCACCAACAACTGGTGATGTCATAGTGACAATGCAAGAGTTTAATGCTTTGAGAACAAAATTTGAAAAAGAAGTTGAGGACCTCGAGAAGCAAAATGAGGAAACAAAAAATGAGACAAGGATCAAGGCCCTTGAAGTCTTTGAGAAAATTATGGAATATAGGATAAAGTTGGTTGTGGATAAACTTGGGGATGTGTATGATTGCTACTCCATGTTATCTTAGGCCATTAAACAATTGCAAGCAAACTTTTCTATTTTGGAGCCACTGTACAAGAAATGGCAGCCTTGTACAATTTAGGCCTGCTTTGTAGGATACTTCAAAGAAATCTTAATGCTCCTGCTGAATTGAAGCCCACAGAGTAGATGATGACTATGATCATTGAAGAGCATCAATATGCCAGTAGTGAAGACAAAAGGATGCATGCCATACTTGAATCTTTTTCTACTTTCAAGCATCAATTTATCCCCCCTATTCTGATAGAGGAAAACAAACAAGTTAAAGGCCTTGATACTTAGAAGGTAGAATTCAGAACAACAGTGTCTGTGGTTATGGAATTCTTGAAAAAGGAGCAAGATATAAATACTTTGAGATTTAATGTGATTTTGGATAGGGTCATAGCCCTAGATGCAGGATATGGAAAATTTGTAATTGATGTTAAGGCTATGTTGGATAAAATATGGAAGGACCATCAGACCAATCTGCTCTAAATTCAGGAATTCAAATGGCCTAGTGACCTTACATTCTATATGTGGGAGCAGACATACTTGAAAGGTTGATGTGCAACTACAGGTTTAGGTGCAGAAGGAGCAATGAGCAGTTTTTGTTGGTGTCAACATGGAGAACAAGGACAAAATTTTGACACATTTTTGTGATAATAGACAGTGGCACATCACAGTTAACAGATACTGCAACATGGAGATGAGTACCTTGCCAGGCCTGAGGTCATGGGTGCTCTATGATGAATAACAGATTCATATCTTGGTTAACTTGCTTATGCCATTAATTTCTCTTTATTAAACACGTTTCATGACAAGAGGCCTAAAGCTTGTTACTTCCCATATTTATAAGGGAAACCAAGGCCTAGACAATCATCATCTTTATGCAAGACAATTTATATATTCCAATATTATCTATCCAATCATATTTCAGAGTCAAGACATTACACTTCTATGATAATTTAATATTATAATGGGCAAGGATGGTTAACTTTGTGGATATGTATGGTGTTCTGATTTTCTTTTAATATTCAAGTTCATAAGTTGTTTGATTGTCTCCATATTGGCTATCTCGAATTATTCAAATCAATAGATTTATCAAGGCACATTTGTTGTCATTGTGTGGATGCTTTTAATTGGTTTCTATTAGAAGTTGATGTAATTCCCTTTAAGTGACTTACATTTATTGGTCTCTCTCTAGAGTTAAATCCTTTAAAGTAAATCATACCGGTGGGTTTTCCTTCAAATAGAAATAAAACAACTTACTTGAATAGTACTTACTTGCATGTGTGTGTTAAAACAACAATGACTACCATGAAAGACATAAAAACAATAAATAACACTCACCTCAATTCTAGCACCACTACTACTACTCTGAATATCATGTAGATTCTCATCAAGATGTTTAACATAATCACTATCATCATTGTCCTCAAGTTGTGCAGCTTTGTAGAGAGCTCTATTGACAGGGCCTTTTTCTTTTCATTCTGCTCTCATATAATTTCTCTGCATGTGGTTTAATCATCATGCAAAAATTAATATAAGTCAAGTAAAGAATGCAAAAACTATAATTTTTTGTTCAAAATAACATTTTTCTTCCACTCTTAAAAGACTAGGTCAAGGTATGTTGTGAGATTCTTCCTTTATTGTAAGCAATAGATTCTAGTTTATAGGAGGATTCTTATAGTCATGAGCATAAGATTTTCAACAAGAAGGTACAATCTAAGTCCTTCATATGATAAGGAAGATAATAAAAGTTGTAAGATGGTAGTCCATATCTCTGTCTTAGGACAGTCCATAGCATGGAAGGTATAGGAGAAGATAAAGAGATACAATAGCTAGTAGGGTTTCACCAAACAAAGAGAAGAGATAAAGGCACTATCAAAACCATTAGAAAGTGGCCAAGAACCCTTGGAATGACAGCAACAAAGCATATTTGACCGCCTTGACTTTAGGATCAGTGATTAAGAGCTTTACTAAGACATACTCAAAGTGACTATCTAGAATGATAGAGTTAAATGTCATAATGCAGCATAGGAGCATGTCATAAACATGACAAGGACAACAATAATGAAGTGAATACTCAAGAAAAATGGTTTGAAGTAGAACCTGGTAAATTGCAGTATTGCATGTTTCTTTTGGTTCTGTAAGTAGAACAGTGAGACAATTCATGATAATGCATTTATGTAAACCATCAATGCTAAGGTTGTAATGGCTAGAATTGTAGTATTACACGTTGAGGGTAGGTTCATTCTTTGTTTACAGTATCCAAAAGCTATGATAACTATTGAAGTATCCAAAAAATGCAATCACAAGGAAGTATAAAAAAAACATGGTACAAGTTTACCCAATAAAAAGCACACAAAATGAAAGGATAATGTAATAGAGCCTCTTACCTCATCTGTATCCATAATATTATGCTCATTCCATGCAAAAACTATATGCTTAACAGAGGAAGCTAACTGCGACAATTTCTTAGTGAGACTGTGTAAGCAACTCATTATATGTTGGTACCCTTCATTTGAGTTGACATGATCTGCAGAGGCTCTTACTTAGCGTCTAACAGATGGCTCTAAAATCTTTGTTGATGAACTAGATTTCCACTTCATACTACCATTAGATTTACTAAGATCTAGTGCTGCCATATAATCGAGCATATCTTCCACACTTTCTTCTCTATTACTGTTTTCCACCTAAAATACAATGTCAATATCAATATATAGTCAGTTCAATAAAAAATTGAAATAAATAACCAACATAAATTGAACCAAAAAGCCATACCCTTACTCCAAGTTTGTCCACTTTGGCCTACAACCCGCGTCGGCCAAATGTATATCCAGCTGCCACATTATCTCTTGCCCTCTTTCCTTTATAACTCTTTGTCAAATATTCTTCAGAACACATGTTTTCTTTCAATGCCTCCCACTGTTTGGGAGATAGAGGGGATTCTAACCTCTCTTTTCGCTCCAAGATTATTTTTCTACAATTGTATCTATAATTGTTCATTAAAAGTATCATCTTTTGCTTGTAATTTCTTCTAGAGATTTGTCCACCAGTAGTCTCAAAAGTATTTTCCATTTTTTGTATAACATTTTCCACACTTCGTGGATCTTGCTCTACAAAATTTGATTTGCAAATATCCAAATGGGCCCTACATCTCACACCCAACTTAGAGGCCCAACTTGTAGCATTTTTCCCAATGGGCTCACCATCTCTTGATACCTTAACCAAGAATGGCTTCTTGCCTTCTAATCTTCTTTGTTTTGCATTCCTCTCTGTAGATCTATATAAATCTTGACTCAATCTTTTTCTTTTGAAAAAAGTAGGCATATCTTCTATTAAACCACTAGCAATATTTTTGCCTGATCCACTAGTTCCATCAAAAGTTGTAGCAGGCACATCTGATGCAAGTGATCTCTCTTCATGACTTTCATTAACCAAAACTTCAACCTCCTTGGTCACATCAACTGTGTCATGAGTAGGTAGATCAGTACCAGTCTCTGTAGATTTCACTTCAAACACATCCTTTAATCTTGAATAAATCATCTGCAACTCACTTACTATTCCTTTCCTCTCATTGTTTTCAATAATCTCTCTTAGACTCTATGCTAAGAGATCATCAAAATGTTGTATGTCACCATGTGCTATATCAGGTTGCACATCACCATGTGCTATATCAAGCTGCACATCACTATGTGTTATATCGAGTTGCACATCATCACAACTATTCTTTTCACCAACTGCATTTGTACTTGAATCCCAAATGTGTTGGCTTCTATGAGTTGACATCACTGTATCTTTACTTTCCTTTTGTTTTCTCTCTACATTTTCTTTGCACTCTTTTTCTTTCCTATAAAACAAAAAAATATTATATTATGTCTTATATACATAAACCTCTTGCCTATAAAATTTAATAAACACAATTAAACAAATAATATACTACTTAGTGGATTTACAACTTGCCTATTTGTCAAACCAAGATGTGATAAATATTCACTATTCTTTTCCACACGTTCTTTATGAAAGCACTCATAATCTGTCAGTGGAACTTTAGCAACATGATCACTATCATCTAAATTGTGCCTCATATTCTTTTTCCTCATTTCCTGAAGTCCAAATAAATAATAATATATAAATTAGCAACTTGAATCAGTAGAACAAGAGTGGAATGTAAACAAAGCCATTATTTTTAGTCAACTAGAGCATATAAACAAACGCAGTCATAGTATATAAGGATTTCATTTCCATTTGAATGATACAATATATAAGGATAGTCCCCATATGAAATACATTCATAGAGCATATAAGATGCATTCTTAGAAATTAGAGGAGATAATCTATGACAAGTGACATGACATAGGATGATAGCATATAAGATGCATTACATGGAGGAGCAAAAATTTAGTAAGTAAATGTGGCACACAGGTTGAAACCCAAAGGAAACTCTATTTGTTTATCCTTCTATTTAAGAAGAAACTAATTGCCTTTCTGATAGTGTGAATCATCATTATTTCTACTTATATAATTCTACAAAAATTCTAAAGACACAAATGTAAGTAAACAAAAACAGTCAATATGTGCTTTAAAAATGAGTAATTTATTTTTGGAACAAATATAGCTAGTTATATGCATGACCTGTAACAAGACAAGAACTAGAAAAACAACAAAATGTAGAGCTCAACACAAGAGATTACCCTGAAAAACCCAAAGTGGAAGAAATTCCTATACACTAATGTCCTTTCTTATCTTGTTTCTTTTCTACTACATTTTACAAGCTCACTATTTTCTTGATGCCTTCACTAATCATTTGCATTGCCAGCAAGATCAGAATCCTGATCGTCCATGTTTGCATCTGCTTGATTTTCATCCTCATCCTCATCTATGTCATGCAATACATTCTCTCTCCCAATCTCTTCATTGGTAATCAAAATATCTTCTCCAAACACTCCATCATCATCTTCATCCACTACTTCAAATGTTTCTTGTAAATTAACATATTGCCCATCATGCATTATATCAACAGCTTCCGTGAATTTTTTTTTGAACGAGACTCTGTTTGAATGACATATGACCATCTTGGGCTTCTTACATCATCAATTAGAAATGATTGATTAATTTGAAAAGGGAAAACATAGGGCTCATCCCTCTCTGATAAAAATTGTCTTGTATTTGCACGTACAAATCCATACTCATCAACATGTACTGCGGATGGTCGGATCCACTTACATTTTAATAATATAGGACTGTTTTCACCAAAATCCACTTGAATAATTTCTTGGATGAATCCAGCATAGAATTTCAAGATAACATTTTCTTTTGAGTTTTCAAGTTTCAATCATGAAAATATCTCCTGGGGGGTGCCCACAAGTAGCTTCCCCAAATATCATGAAAATATCAGTTCACTTTTGGCAATGAGGGTTTTGAATTACCTTTGAATTTGTTGCAGAGTGAGTCCCCAAATTTGACTTTACTACAGAGGGCCTCGCCGACTTCAAATTCATGATAGCAAACTCTGAATTCCTTGCCCACCTTTTCAAAAGTCTCCAAGTCCTCTCCAAACAAGCTTTATCACCCATGCAAGTAGCTGCTACACTTATATGCACCTAAAACATTTTTTCAGGTACATGCATCAGATAGAGTAAGTGCTTCAATACGTGTCCATGAGAATAACAAACATCAACAGCAATTCAATTTCATTCCCATGCTGACAATTATACATTTTACAAGTTGTCTAACTTAGAAATATAGACAAGCTATGTAAACCAATAGATAAATAACATTTAGAAGAAATACTAAACAATTTATCAAGGTTACACTTTAAAACCCCAATTAAATAACTATTGTGATGAAGTATTCATAGAAGCAAATCACTTTCCAAAATCATATGTAAAGTCACCAAATAAAGGACTCAAGATGTCAACCATTTCAAATGACAATCATGACAATAGGAAAAATAGCATAGAGAATATAGTCATGCCTTTGATTGCAAAGGAGGGGGCAAATATTACAATCTATAGCAGCATTGAAAAGATGAAAATACAAAATCCATGAAGCCAAACACTTTTGTCCAAATACAAACCCTTACCTAATTAGTTAACTGATCCTTGAAGATTTTATTAGGCAAAGATAGTCATTATATAGATGCTAAAATAGTGACACAAGTGCCTTTGAAAGTGATGACAATCATGTCATCAAACTGACAGTCATGTCATCAAACTGATAGTGAAATCAGTCATCAAAAAGAGTAATGCACAACACCACAGAAGAAAAGAGGAGATCACTATCCATTCAAAGAGATTCCCTACTCACAGTCACCAAATTGGGCTATAACAACAGAGAAAAGACCACTGGAATATTGACAGTCTTTTTGCATCCAAATGTGAATTATGTGAAAACTGTCATATATCAATAACAAAAGTAACAAAGAGGATTTTTTACAGCCAAAAGTCTATGAATAGAATCTTCAAGTTTATCAAAATCAAGCTAATAAGCTATATGATAGTCATAGCAGCATATGGACAAAGGAAATGTGATTGTGATAGATTTTTGCATACAAAGGACAGTCATCATTAATGATATCTTTGTATTAAGGAATTTGTAGGCAAGTTCATGATAGGACAACAAAGATCAGTTCATGTATGAAGAAATGAACAAGGTTTTCATGACAAAGGTTATTGTCAAGATAGCAGTAAGAGACAGTAAATATAGTGAAGAGCATATTTAAGGAATGAAACAAATCATGGAATAGTCTTGCATTATCAACAACAAGCTTTCATTCTCTATTTTGTGATAGTCATTTTGAAAATACAATCATCTTTCAAAGGTTGAATCACACACACAGGGGCAGTGTCTAAGTCACAAGTTGAAGACCATCAAATTCCTTCATGCCAAGGTATTCTAAGTATAAATCATGAATGGAAAAAGTAGAACTTTGTCAATAAAGAACCATGAGACCTCTTCATGCAGTCATTGAAAGAGAGAACAATCACTATTGATAGAGCACCAAGCTTTCAAAGATACAAAACTTTAGAGCAGGCTAAGAGAAGAATAGAGGTATGTGGAAAACCCTACCTCTGCTTCATAAAACCATTTGTTATCTATCATCTATCTGCCATCTATCTGTCGTCTATCTACTCCTTTGATATCTTCTGTCTATAGCTAGAAATCCCAAAATTCCCTCCTTTCTTCATTCACACGATGATCTCAAAACTATTTCCAAACTCAAAGAACTATGGCCATGAACAATCTTCTCCTGTTCGACTACTCATACCCTATTCTTGGCGGCCATGAACAATCTTCTCTTGTTCTACTACTCATACCCTATTCTTAGCGGCCATGAATAATCTTCTTCTGTTTGACTACTCTGCATACCCTATTCTCGGTGGCCATGAACAATCTTCTCATGCTAAACACACAATCTTTGCTTCTTCACAGGTTTCACTTTTGTTCAAAATTCATAAACACACAATCCCTCTATTAATTCCCTCCAAAACTAAAGAGAAAGACAAAAAATTAGAGGAATTTATTTAGTCCTTTATTTAGTCAATTTTATTTGTAGTTGTTTTTTTTGCCCCATGACTAAATTAGTCATTTATTTAGTCATTTATTTGGTGATTTATTTAGTCATTTCAACCGATGACCAAATTAGTCATTTATTTAGTCATTTATAACTGTGTTGCAAAAACTTTTAGTCACATGATTAAAAGTTTGGTCACGTGACTAAAAGTTTTAGTCACCTAGTCATTTATTTGCCATATTTCTACTAGTGTATCTCATAACCACTTCATAGCTACCATTTTGAAATATAATGAACCTTATTTGGTTATGTTTTTCATAACTTTTCCATAAATAAGGTTCATTTTCTAACTTTTAATTACAATAAGTGACATAAGTCACTTTTACAAAAAGGCAACTAGAAACTTGCAACTTTCTAGTTATGGATTTCGCTAAGTTAGTTTCCATCTCTATCTACTCCATTTTGGTGGTAAAACCTCATCGGATTGTGACAACTCCTCTAAATACCTGAATCTTAGACTCCTGTGTCTACGCATACAAAATATGGACTGTGGAAATAGTATGTCTTTTACTGGCAATGCTAGCATGATAGACATAGATTAAATAATGCTACACATTTTCTCACTCTGATTACAATCATAAAATGCCATTTCCTTCGGCTACTCATCTCGTGCTTTGTCTATACTCCCACAATTTTCACACATGTCTATCAAGGTATCAACAACATTTGATAAAAGTTTGCTTTCCATTATTTTATTTTATTTTGATGAATCCCCATACCCTATTCCAAAGCACCCATTTTAGTAAACATTGGGAGGACACTAGCAAACATCACTAAGTTTGGTTTTATGCCTTCTAATTGCATTTGTCTAAAAATTTCCATCGCTTCTTTAATAAGTCCATTTTGTGTATGTCCAACAAGTCTTGCAGAGTAGGAGATCACATCTTGTTGTGCCATCTTGTCAAACAATTTGCTTGCCTTGGTTAACATCATCTTTTAAAGATGTCTCATTGGAACATATGAGGAGAATAGTGGAGAAAGTAAAGTGACTTAGTTGGACATCTATTCATTGCATTTAGTAAAATAGTGTGAATGTCTCATGAAGAAGTCCATGGCTTGTAAGAAAAAATATCAACAACAATCTCTTGAACCCTTGGCATGCAAGTCATACCCCAAGCAAGAAGCACTTCATTCACCTCGGATGTCAAAATATCTACATCTTTTAGGCATTTTTTGTAATGACTTCTAGTTCTCTCATTCAAGTTGTACTAATGTTTCAATTTTTTCTTGAGTTATTGTGATGTTCAAATGCTTAGCACCAAATGCATCTGTTGTGATTGTTATCATTGGGAATTGCACCCGTATGCACGGCTGGTGAAGCACTACAATTCCATGTAACATTGGAGTAACTTCAGGTTGTGGGTGCCCTATGACGAAATTTAACCTCCAGATTGTGGGCTGGTTCCCTTCAAATGTTCTATTAAGATGTATGTTTTTACTATTTGGGAAAAGGGGAGAAAGAAACTAATTGAATACAAAAGGATAAAATTGGTGATGCACCTAATTTGGATAAAAATATGCAGTTTGATCCACAATGTTTGCTCAGAAAATTAACTTTTACACAATCCAGACTTGGCATAAATATCACAAAAATGTTTCGAAGGGAGGTTTGAAAACAAATTTTTATGAAGGAAATATTTTTTCACAACACAAAGAGACTATTTCTGGTTAACACAACCTAAGACATGTGATGAATATATGCTTAATGTTGCAAGCAAGGAAGTGAGACAATAATTTTAAAGGTTTAATAATAAAACATAGCAAAATTTCATCAAATCACTTCAATAATCAATACTAAAAGGAAAGGTAATTCAACTGATCTGAAATAAACAAAGGAAAGTTTTGCAAAGAAGACAAAAGTATAACTTGTAACTTGTCGATCTCTTAATAAAACTGTAAAAGTGAGCTACAAGAATTCTCCAATCTGTCTGAATCAGAATGAGAATCAAGAACTAGCAAATACAAACTTTTTCTTTACAATATATAGGTTTGGTCTCTCTAAGAGGCATGCAAAAATATGGACTTGCAGATAATTACCTCTAAAAATAATCATTCCCGAGCAACCTCCAAAATCCTCAAAATTAGGGCATAAAATTGCCACAAATTGAGCAAAAATAGCTCCAATTTGGGCCCCTCCATATGCTTGACCAAAAAGTTGACCAAGGACCCTAAAAATGCTCCTAAAAATCATGCAAAACCTCTTAAGTGGCCTAGTTAACTCAACTAATCGATTTGCATGATTTTGCATAAGTAAAATTGATTGTGAATAAATAATAAAGTAATAGAATAATTACTTTATTATTGGTTACAATTTGTTCTATTTCTGATTTTACAACTTGTGGAAAATAATAAAGTAATTTGGAAAATATTACTTTATTATTTATTTACAATTAATGACTTTGTAAAATCATGCATGATTAGAAGAAAATATCACTCCAATTACACTTGACTATTTTGCATGATATGAGCACAAATAGGACTTAGAAGAAAAAAGAAAACTCCTTATATCTCCATGTGATAAAATATCCCTATTTTGCATGATTCAACTACATATTAAGGCAAAAATCTATACCCTTATCACTCCAAGATCAATGAAAAAAATATTATCTCTCTCTGCAAGATAAAACTCTTAATTCACTCCATGCATCATGACATCTCCATGCACAAAAAATAGTATGCATAATCATCCTTATGACTCCCTTTGATGCCTTAGTGCATATATATACCATTACATTTTTTAAGCCACCTTATATCTCCATATGCAACTCTAAAATCAAGAAAGAAAAAACAATAACTCCATGACTCCATTATGCATAAAAACTCCATGCATCAAAATACTCCATCATATTTGCACCATTATACTGTCACCATGCATAATTGCTTACCTTGGAAAAATCTATGCATAGCCTCATACATGTCATTCCTAAAATCACACCTTCTTGACTTTATTAGCCACCATGCATAGTCAGGAAGTATCCTTACCTTTTGATGTTTTGAGTAAAGACAAGGAACTTTAGCATGTGTATCTTTGTTCTTGCATTACCCAACCACCAAGGAATCTTTAAAAATTTTATAAGGCATGAAGCCTTTCCTTCCCATCATACGACCTTCTTGACTTAATAAGAATTAAGTCCTAAGCACTGTTGTCGACCACTCCATGCTATGATGGCTAGGATCTTTCAAGATCAAGGTCTTGACCACGGAACTTCTTGGATAAGTTAATTATTTGTTTTGTGTAAGTCAAAAATATACTTGGGAGAAAAGAACCTTCGAACAAAAAGAAGGAAACAACCCTAAAATTGCTCATTCATCATTTGGTCTTCCTTCTTACTTGCTCTGCAACCTTACTCCACCGGCCTTAGGGTTTGAAGCATACATCTAGTTTTTTTACTCCTCTCAACGACATCCTTGGTTGCATCTTGGAACTCTGCATCACTAATAAAGAAGGTAACATTTGCTTGAGTTTCATATGAAGCATTTATTTGATCTGTAGCTTTATTCTTTCATAGCTACGGCCTCCTTCTTTTGTATAGCTCTCTCCATCGTTGAGCATTCATTAACCTTCCTTCCTGTTTCTACATCTTTCCTCTTTCATGCTCTTCATTTGTTCTTGAAAGCTTAAGGCCATTGTGAGGCCGTGGAAAGATCTCTCTTCCTGTCAACAAAAGAGGTAAGCATTTGTCATTTTTCATCCTCTGTAGCTTCATTTGTCTCATTTTATAGTTTGAAAAATGGGAAAGACTATATGTGGTCATGGGTATTGCATTTTTTGGCAAAAAATGGCTTATCACTATCGGCCATGACTGTATATATCTCTTTTTAGCTTTGACTTGTCTATGAATATGTAGAAAACCTGAGGGTTTGAGGCTTTGAGATGAGGGTTTGTTGTTTTCTTCTATTTTCAAGGCCTCCACCTTGTCATGGCCATGCTCCATCTGTATACATTTATCAAAATGTGTAGACTGTTGAGGGTTTGTTCAATTTTGAAACTAGGGTTTCGACCCTCCTTGCACAAAAATTCCTTCACACTGCCATGGCCATGCTCTTCACTATTATCTCTTTCTCTTTTGACTGTCTATGAAGAAAAGAACAAGGGATTGAACTTTCTGTCAAGAGTTGTTCATTTTGCACTTTCATGGCTTCAAACTGATATGGCCAGTCTCCTTTATTTGAATCTTCTTGACTGTGGGTGCAAAATGAGCACTAGGGTTTGATATCTTGATATGGGTATACATTTTTGATGAGCAATCTTTCCTTCTATATAGCACCTTCTTGATTGTGGCTTTCCTGTAGGCAAAATAATTAAGAGTTGAAGTATTAATAAATGGAGTTCTTATTTGCTTCACACAACACCTTGTGACTATCATGGCTAATGATACACCTTGTCTTTATTTACGCTCCACTGTAGCTATGGGGTATGATAACAAGTCTTTTTTTGATATTCTATATGAATTACTGTTACGATTTATTTCCATCTATATCTTATAGCTGTACTTTGATATTTCTAGAAAATGAAGGCTCTCCTGTAGCATAAATGGCTTCTTTAACTTATTTGCATATGATAAACTTGTACTCTTCAGCTTGCAAACTGTAATATGATGGACTGTTGTCATGTGGCATCATCTTTTGACTGTGTAACTATCTTTGTTGTATCTAAATTTATACTTTATCATAGATGTCATGTTCTTATCTCTCCTTACACCTGTATCTATCCTTGCGCATTTTCAAGGTATACCTGTAGCTTAGATTGCATGCTCTTATCTCTCCTTAGTTGTTTATTGTATATCTCATCATTTGGATGTCTATTGCATTCTTTAAATATACTTGTATCTGCCTTTGTGCATAATGATTGCTTATCTTATCATTTGGGTCTCACATTAACACATATATCAAGCATTTTTCTTCATCTTTGACCATGGTAACTAATTACTATGACTGTATCATGATAGAATAAATGGCATAGAAGAAAGAGGACTGTTTACCTTGTGAATTTCATGTTCTTTGTCAATCATCACTATAGCACTTGATATAAGTCTTGTTATTCTTCTGATGTTCCTCTTTCATTATTGATGCACTTCTGTAGATGGATATGGCAACTAAAATATACTCTATCTATCTCTTGTTTGTATAAGCCACTTTATTGATCCTGTCTTGACTGTTCTTGGTGAAAGTGACTATACTCATCCTTGTTCTTGCAATGTATCTTCCTTTATGACATTACACTTTCTTGACTGCACCATGGCATCACTATAGCTTAGGCATGTGAGATAAAGCTTGTTTGGTCAAACAATGATGAAATGCATGGAATCCACCTTATGTGGCATTCTTAATACTCCATTGTGCTCAATGTATTTGAATCCTTCTTTTCTAGATATGACTATCTCTTGCTTTTGGATTTGTACTTGACTGTCATGTCAATGATGATATATGTAGCTGCTCCATAGCTTGTTCTTCTTATAAGATCTTTGTTGCTAGGTGATAGTCTTTATTATTTGATAATGCCCTTCAGTGAGCATGTTGTATGCATCTATCATTTGTATCTTTGGCCTCTAGCATGTGACTGCTACACCTATCTCATATATCCTGTGAGGTTTTCCGTTATGACAATCAATTTGGTATAGTGTTTATATGATTGTCTTACCATGTAAGTTGTTTTATCTGCTATTCCATGTGGCATTTTGCTTGACTGTACCTATGACATATTTGCAACTTGAATGTGATGTCACTGTTAAACTTTGATCATCTTTATCAATATGAGAACAATATGAGAAATACTTGGTATAGAGTGCTGATATGTTACTCCTTTGTCATAATGAGATGACCCTTCACATGATTTATTCTGCACTTGTTCAAATCATACATAAGTTCTTGTATCCTTCTTTACTCTGTCTCTCTTCTCTTTATCATGCACAATAATATGAAAACTTGTATCACCTCCTTAGATGGCTCCTGAAACCTGGATGACTGTAATCTAATTTCTGCATTTTGTTTTTTGTCAATCTTGACTCAGTCATGTTACTCTGATTTACTCCAATCACCTGTAATAATGTCATGATGACATAACCTTTCTGTAAGTTGATTAGATGATGCATGATATAGCTTAGAATGATGCATCCTATCTTTTCTGATACTCTTTTCAAAAAATGAAAAGAAACATGCTGGGCTCAAACCCTTGTGAGAGTCACATTTAATCCACATGTTTATTTATCTTCAAATCAGCAATAAAACTTGTCCTATACCTGCATAGTGAACAAACAAGTTAGCATAAAAAAGTACCTAATAGCATTGATTGATCTTCTTCATGATTTCTTCTTGATTTGTGTCATATATCTGATATGATTTCTCATCTGAATACATGATGTGATCAGTAGATGTCTCTATTTGATAAAAGCATGTGATAATTTTAAACATCCGAAGCACTAACAGGGTTGTCCCCAAAATTTTGTAGATTCAACTGATGATGGTTTGGAGTGAAGACTGAAGACTAAAGATTTGAAGGCCAGCTTCAACAACAACCTCCATCATTAGGCAATGATGGATGTTTAACCTTATCATGTGTTTATTTCTTTTTTTTTTATCAAACATATGCATAACTTGCATGTCTGCAATTGCTTAGTCTAGTTACTCCCATGACTTGTGTGGGACATATTGGAACACTTCTATTAAACATGATCAGTTAATTTCTCTTATGCATATGATGTATATGTATTTCCTTTTCAATCAATGCATGAGATAAAGTAATAGATTCTTGAATATATGTTCAAAACATGACATGAAATAATAGTGCAATACAAAATATTTTTCTTTCTTTTATTCAAAACTGATTAACTGAATAATCAATTTAACTTATAACTCCTGAAAGATCAAACTGTGTAGAACAACTGTATCTCCTTGAATGTTTGATTTCTTGACAATCAATTCTCTTGTCATGATAACTTATCAGTCTTGATTGGACTGATGGGTTATCTTGATAACTAGATATTCTCTTCTACTCTGTCAAGGCATCAACCATTCAATGAATGCATAACCTTGAAGTTTTCTTTTATTCCTTCTGAACAACTACACTTAGGTCCAACTAATTTTAAGTGTGAACAAAAAATTAGTAACAGTGATAAAAGGTAGATTAATCTCTATCTGAGAAGAGGGTGATAGCTCCACTTTAGCTTTCTCAGTAGCTTCAAGTAGCCTTTGCAATGCTAGCTTATCCCATTTGTGATCTTGACCTCAAACACACTACTGGAGATTTATATAATAGAAACATCAAAGGTACATCCATCAAGATCAAAAATAGGAACCAAACCCTCCTCATTCATGCCATATGAAAGGGTAGTTGCAACTACAACTAAGAAAAATCCACAATCAATCATGCATTAATGGATGTCCAAACCCTTGTTTCAGCACACACATTTTAGCACAGGTGAGGAGATGTTTGCAAAGGTTGAGGAATCTAGGATTACACCTTCCAAATGCAACAAAATCCATTTTGTTTATATCATGCACTCGTTGTAGCCCATGAAATCACATTTCTTTAAGGCATTCTATCAAATAGTTCGCTTGCTTCACTTATGCGTTCATCTGTTATATATGTCTTCCAAAGCAGTTGTAACTATAATCTCTAAGATAAATCTACTTTTAACTATGCTTTGGTGGACATTTAGACCCTATTCTAAAACTCCCAGGGTCATCCCACAATAACGGGTTGCAGTTTTTGGCCAAACTTGACATTGAAATCAACATTTTGAACTAAACCTTCACTTTTTGACACCTATAGCCGCTAAACCGTTCAGAATTTGAAGATGATGTGAATTAGTGATTTGTGAGATTTTGTTTGTAGATTATAAATATATATTAAAAAAAAAATTGGACTTAAATTGTAAAAAAAAATTTGCCTCCTTTGATAACTAGTTTTTATAGTAAACAACATTTTCTTAAAGTGATGTGTATTCTGTAGCACATGACTTTTTTCGACAAAGGATAAAATTATGATTCTTTTGAATTTAGATTGGTAACACTAATATATAGGGCATGCGTTTGGTTTCATAATGTTTTGTTGAATATTGTTTTTAATTAAGTTTTGAAGTCAAACTAATTATAATTTAGACATAGGCGTATTCCGTAAAACATAACTTTTTCTGTATGTATCAAAATTTAATTTTTTTGTTGAAACAAGGACATCAATACCTAGGGAATAGATATTTTTTAGAATTTTTTTCACTAATTTACTAATTTTCCATGTGTGTAGAACAGAGAACTTGATGTTCGGTGAAAAACCTACATTCACAAGAAATAAAAAATAAATATAATAATCAAATTAAATATATTTAAAATTATACTTTTTGGGAAGCTTATAATAAGGACTACATACTTACAAAACATAAATTTTAAATGAATTCATTTGATCCCCCAAAAGGTAAATCAAAAGTAGTTTTTATCATCATTTGATAGGTGTAGAGGAGACTCCATTATAGGTATGTTTTAAAACTAAAGGGTTCTATCCAAAGGGGTTTGAATCTAAGGGAGTTTGATCAAACCCTCTTCAATTAAAATTCTTTAAATGGAACCTTTCAAGGCTTAAACCATTATATTTTCTAAAAATATGTGATTTCAACAAAAATCAGGATGTCCTAGAAAGTGTAACCCATTATTGTGGCAGCACCTCCCATTTGGGCGTAGGTCAAAAGGATGTTCATGAAAGTTTATGATGTTTGGCATTGTACCTACCAATTGCATTTTCTTAAAAGTTTTCATGATCTTTTTCAACAAACCCATTTTGTACATATACTGCATCCGAAACAATTTACAAGCTTTGAAAACACATTACTAATAATGTAGATCTGTAATAATGGAAGTTGCAATGACTTTTTCAACTTTCCTTGTTCATAATGCTGAGAGATCGAGATGAGCAACGGATGGACACCAAACTATTCGCATGCCTTGTCTTATGCTTCCATAGTTTGCACATATGCATTGAGAGAATGATAGCAAAGGCTATGGAGAGGCTCTGCACCAACTTATTACATCTATTTTGAAAGTTTCTAAAACCTTCTCAACAAATCTATTCAATGTTGCTCATCTTGTATTCATTACATTCCATTCGACCATCTTTCTTTTAGGCCTTTTTCCAAAAATCTTATGTGCCCTGTCTAGGTTTCCATTTCAGGCCAAGAGAATGCTAGAAATGGTCATGGAATTTGGATTAACACTTATGAATTGGATTTTCTCAGAAGTTTTGAAAGCCTTTTCAAAAAAACATTTTGTGCAAGCATTTATTTTTTGGGGTAGTTAAGATAACTACCTTTTCTTTCACAATGTTGCATTCATCGGTATTTGAGATGTCGTTCATAACTTCACAAGTAGTTAAAAAAATCACAAATTATATTTTCTTTCCCTTTATCAGCATTTTGATTGCAATGCATAACTTATTAAAATTTAAAACTTGTGCTTCCAACAACTTGCTTATCGGTATTTTCAAGGCTTTTTACAACTTGTTAAAAATAATGACTTGTTGAAGTCATAATATCAATTCACAAGTTAAAAATTTTCACAACCCCAATTCACAAGTTATAACTTTTCACAACCCCAATTCACAAGTTATAACTTTTCAAAACTTCAAATTACAACTTCCAAGTTGTGACTTGTGAGTTATGACTTTTTAATTTCTCCTTGTTATCAACACTTTGGCATCTTTTCATAACTCATGAAAACTTTATAACAGTTGACAAACTGCAAAGGTGATGAAGGAGAATAATGTTGTAACTTTAATTGGTTCAATATTTTCTCTCAAAAACTTGCCACATTATCCATAATAATGTCATAAAAAACTCCTCGTCAAACCATTTTTCTCCAGCTCTTATAAAGCTCCCAATTTAATCGTTTCCACAAACTGTTGATGAAAAATTAAAAGTTTAATTTCTTCCAAACAATGAGGGATCTTTCCCTAAGAGTTTGCCACATCATGCACAATGGATACAAGAATATCCTTATAAAAGGATTTATTTCCAAACCTTATAGATTTTCAAATTTAATTATTTTCATAAATTTTTGCACTGTGTAACTGCTCCCGAGACTTCAACTGAAACATATGAACAATTCCTGCTTCGAACTGAAAAGAAAATTGACACTTTCAAATAATTAGAGCATTTATGACTTGGGAGTGATTCAAGATAGGGATTTTGACACAAAAATTTAAAAATTGGTAAGTTATAAATGAGGCCAACATGGTGGGTTCAAACCCTTCCCTGATCAACAATAAGAGCATGGGAGATTGGAGGATTAGCTTGCAGCATTGAGTGGAGTTATCCAGACATTGTTCATGGTGCATATTGTATATGTCCACTTATATTTATGGTGCTTTGTTCATAGCTTATTGTATTCATTTTCATTGATGAGGGTTGCAGTATTTGACCTCTTGTATATCTTGGTTATGAAAAATGTTATCTTCATTGATAAGTATTAGATATGTACTTGGGAGAGTTTCATATTACATTAGATGTACTTATTGTTGTAATTCATTATTATATTTAATGAAATGGAGTTATATATTGTGTGGATCTTATTTGGATATCTCTTGCATGTTTTATACATTTTTACATATTAATATATCATGGGAGTTAATGGAAGTTGTTGGAAGTTTATCTTGTACTCTTTTGTTAGTATTGGGTTGTTTGTATTGGTTAATACTTAAGAATTTTGAGGTTGCATTTTGGAGGTTGATACACCAAGGAACTTGTCGGGGGTTTCAAGTACTGTCAAAATTGTCGACAAGGTTCCTCATAGGCCCAAAAGTGCCGACAAAGACCAAGAAAGAGGTTTTTCATAGTTTTTTAATAATTTTGAAGGGCACTACAATGAGGATGGAAACAAGAAGTAAAGAAGGGAAAAATTTTGAACATAAAGGGACACTAATTAAGGATTTTTTGCAAGACTTTTAGGAGTTTAGTGGCTGGTGGATCTGAGCACAAATAATGGCTTTAGTTGGGGACATGTGCTTCTTATGTACAGGCACAATGAAAATCTAGCATACCTTCAGGTTGTAGACCAAGAACGAAAGGGGGAAGGACCTAGCCAAATCAAAAGAAGGGACAGTGATGATGAAAGATGCCCCAATAGGAAACACACAAAATAGATGAATAGAAATATATATACATATGTACAAATGAACCACGTACCATCAAGAGAAATAGTGCTTGAGGTGCTAGCCATGGACTATCAAATCCATAAAGTCTCCATCTAAACTCTTGAGATAATAAGTTCCTTGATTGCACTTGTTTGCAATCTGATAAGGGTGTTACTCGAGTTTTGAACCTGTAAAATTTCAAAACTTTTAGAGCATCCCGAACCCCTTAACCTGCCAAATCACAAAAACAATTAAATTTGAAAATCTATGAAAGCTAGTACAAAATCCTTTTATGGGCCTAATCCTAACTGCATTTACCCAATGTGCCCAGTTTTCATGACCGAACACCTTACCATTTGAAAGATTTTAAATTTCACATTTTCTCATCGGTGATTTGCAAATACAGCTAAATTTTGACTTCCTGGTTGCTAGAGTGAAAACTATTTATGGGTTTTTCTCTGGGGTCTTCACACATTTTGTTTTCCAAATTTTACAAAAAATAGAGCTGTTGTTCCAAAGTTATGAGGTTTTTCATCTTTATGACCGAAACATGTTTTCAGGGAAAATAGATAAAAACATTGTTGATGGAGAATTATTTCACATCCTCTAATCAATTTCAAGCGACATTCATATATTGTGACAAACAAATTGTTTCCTTTGGTATTTCTCCTCAGGATCAAAAACTTATTTAGAAGTCAGAGGAAATTCATACAGGTCACCCTCTTTATTTTTATTATTAAAGCATTCGATATTTTATATATATAAAGTTTTGGTGATTTTATTAAAGGCATTCTCCTAATCGGAGACTTTATAAGAATGGGACTTTATATGTTCGCATACTAAGTTTTTAATATAGCAAATCTCTAAAGCTTTCTTGTCAGGAGTTTTAGTAGTTCGGGAACCTGACATATCCCTGACTCTTTGTTGTCGGAGGATTTATAAGTTACATAACTCCAAAAATGCCCAACTTAGGTTCTAAAGTTAGGAAAATCCCTGACTTCCTGACATCCATGTATTTGACTGTTCTGGGTTCAAATGAAACTTTCAAGTTAAAAATATAGATGGGTCGATGGATGCATGCACATAATGGCTCAAAACTACTCTTGTACTGTTAAGAAAGACTCCCAAAGCAGTTTAGGAAATCAAGGATGGATGTAGGCTCAATATTACTAAGTGCAATTTGGATATTCTATTGTCATTTGCAATCAAAGTTGCCGTTGTATTAGTTAGTGGAGAGACCAGTAACAGTACACGGGGTGATCGGTTGAAGATAAAGAAAATTGTAGTAGTCTTGATCTAAATCATATGTCTTTCTTGCTAAAACATGTTCTTGGGGCCTGGAGTTTGACTTTATCATTGTTAATATGTGTTCAGTTGAAGGGAGCATAGAGAATACGTGTTATATTTTGACAGAACACCCATCAAGGCATAATGCCATGGCAATTTCTATCAGGTATAATGATTTGAAATGCTCTAGTAGACACGTATGCAAATGTGGAAGCTTAGACAAGGTGTATAGATCATTTTATATAATACCTCACAGAAGTATGGTTTCCTAGAATGTATCATTTGCAGGCTATATACAAAATCAGTTTATTAAAAGGGTTTTATGAGCTATCAAGCAAATGTGTATGACAGGTGTAGACCCACGTTCTATGCCCAAATGGGATCTTTGAATAGATTTTGTTATAGACTTGAAGTATAGACAAAGCGCGTGGACTGTTTAACAAAATGCCTTAGAGAAATGCAATCTCATGGAATGAAATGATCGCAGGATATGCACAAAATGGTTATGTTAATAAGGCTTTAGAAATTTTTAAAGCAAAATGTAATTAGCAGGTGTAAACCAAATCCCACGACCTGTGCTATCCATGGAGCCTTCAAAATTTTAGTCCTCACTCATCCCTAAAGATAAGTAGCACAAATATGAGGGTCACGGTGATGGTTTACGTTATCAAGATTGCACTAAAATTCTTGACAAATTCAAAGTTGATGAGGCTGATAAAGAGTTCACAGCTTGTGAATTAAGCTCTACCCAAGAGGATTATGATGGGTGCCATGTTGTGGTCGATTTGTAGAGAAATGCTAGCAGTATTGGGGATCTATGGCAGTTAGGGAATCCTCTTCTGAACATTGAAGATCAGTATTAACAATGGAGAGTATTTATGGTCACATAATCTAATTTCAAACAACACATATAAAATTGTTCTGAAGAAGGTCGATATGGCTTTACCAGCTAAGTAATGATGTTAATATGCTCAATTCTCCACATGTGAATTATTTTCTATCACCTTATTTGAAGGCAAGGAGGACCTGAAGATGTTTTAGGATTGTCTCAGATCGATCTCTCAGAAGGATAAATGCTTCAAGTTTGGTCAGACAACATAAAAAATCACCAGCATTGGATCATTTATCTCCAGGATAGCAATGATTTGAGGTTGAGGGTGTTTATAATTTCTTATTTACACATAGACTATCCAAAAAACATGGCTTGGATAGAAAGACTTTCAACCACTACATACAGAAAGGATGTTCTTATATTTGCAGGAGATGTGGTTGAAAAGTTTGACAATTTTGTTTTAACGATGATAGCTTCGAAGGAAAGGTTTATGTATGTTTTATTTGTACCAGGAAACCATGATATATGGCACGTCGCAGGAACCATGAGGCATATGATGACTCAGTGCAGAAGATTAGTGCATTATCAGAAATAAGTAATGCCCTTGGTGTGGATATTGAACCAAAAATGATAAATGGAGTAGCGATTATTCCTCTTGGTATCACGAGAATTTTGACAAAGACATTGACATAATTGGTTTCAAAATTCCATCCTTGAAGATGGCTCGTAAGGACTTTCATGCATGCAAGCATTTATAATATTATAATTGTGTATCAAACAGTCAAATGCAGACAAGGTCATTACTTGAGACAAATTGGTTAGGCCCACGACTCATTCTGTAAGGCCAAAGTCATAAGACAAGAGTCATATTGCAAGCTGTATTCATGAAGGTAGTGTTACTATCTGGGATGCAAATACATGCCAAGCCACTTGAGGAGAAGAGAGTATTCAATGGGAAATCCAGATCTTTACAAAATATGCATATAGAACATGGATGGTGGGACCACAGTGACCTTGACACATAAGAAGTGTTTGACAAAGTGGCATGTCTTTCACTCATCAATAATTTTTAATCAAGACTTCATGTTTCCAGGAAGATGGGGAGACTTTACTTTGCCTTCATAATTGTATTTCAAGAAATGGTTATAGAAAAGGAAGATCTCTTACGGTAGCTCATTTTCAAGAAGCAGTTGATCTCAAAGGGGAGAATATATTTCGTTTGTAACTAATTTTAAAGAAACAGTTACGGGAAATAAAGGGAGAGCCTTTAAAAGCTCATCAAAAGCTATTGTAAAAGGATCTTTTTCTCTTGCTATTCAGGAATAGGGGAAGCAAGGAGTAGCTTTATTTTCTTTTCAACACAATTTTATTGTACAAGAATGTTGAGGCTTTGAACTCATGTTTTGCATTGGAGAAATAAAGAAGATATTTCTAAGTTTGTGTGCATATTGATCTTTTCTTTTGACTGCAAATGAAATGTACTTCTTTGTGATTACTCTTCATTGTATGTGGTTATTTCTAAGGCTTTGAATTTAGATTAACTCATCTATTGAAAGGAGGTTTGATGTCCATTCTTTTCTTGGTTCTCAATCATGGGTGTGGGATAAGTGGACTTTGCATCATTTGTTTGCATTCATTTCATTCAAAAATTAATCTTTCACATCTACTTTCATAGTTATGGGTAGATGTTAGTTTGCCTTTTCTACTTTCTAGTGAAAAGCATACCCTGTGTTTTCATTAATTGTACATTATTTGAAGGTAGTTGCACCTTGTAAAATAAGCAGAGAGCACTTGCAAATACCATTGCAAGTGACTCAACTGTTGGTCGGATTGTCATTTGTGTGGGCACAGGAGTATAAAATTGAAGTGACAAATATGTTAACTAACAGATTTTTGGTGACTTTGCTGGGGATTCAAAATTGAAGAATGATGCTCTTGTTTTCCCCAAAAATTTAAAGGTGCCTCCCTGAGGACGGAGGTTGGCAGCTCTATGAAGTGGAAATTACTTAGAAGCAATTTATTCCAGCAAAGACCCCTGCTAATTTATTTTTTAGATTTGCATTATGGCATTGATTTCTTCTCAGCCATGGGGAAATCACTTTGGACCTCTTTTCTTGACACAATATTCACCATTGCTTGAAGGATCAAGAAAGCACTTTCCGAAGTTCAGTGGAGAAAACTCCCAAGATGCTAAAGATCATATTCTGGCATTCACAGTGGCATGTGGCATTTTGGGGGTAAGTGAAGAGAATACTTTTGTACGATTATTTATTGAGTCTCTTATTAGGCCTGCAGTAGACTGGTTTCATTATTTAGAAGATAAGTGTATTACTGATTGGGCTCATGGAAGAATAAATTCTTAGGAAGAAATAAAGGACCTATTGGTGAAGCTACTCTGTTATGTCAATTCTTCAATATACGAAAGCAAGAAGGTGAATCCATCAGGGATTTTGTGGATAGATTTAATAGGTTGCTTGAAAAAATTCCCGCCTCTATACAACCAAGTAAAAAACTCCAGCTCTGTACTTTTATTTTTGCATTGCATCCAGATGTTCAATTTGATTTGAAACAGTGTAAAGTAAATACTAAAATTTCTCAGCAAGAGGCCACAAAAATTGAGGATGATTTGATTATAAGTGGTTTATGGAAAGCGAATCAGATTATAAATAATCCTAGTAATGAACTTATGAATAAGTCTATCATGCACAAATCAAGTTTTCAGCCTATAGGATTCCAAAATGCACAACCTCCTTCTATCGAATGCCTCAATCTCACCGTTTTTTACCCAAAACACTTTTGTAGAGATGAAGTAAACAATGCAGAAATTAAACCTCATGTGGATAGAAGATTTGAAGCTTATTATCTACACTATGAAGAAGATAACAATGAACTCAAAAATCCCTCAAGTGACAAAGAAAATGAACAATCTTTCCATGATGCAAGTTATAATGAGGGTAATGCAAATGGTGTTGTTTTATCATCCTTATCTACTATAGAAATGGAAACATTCACCTTTGCAGGTGATGGAGATCAATTTGAGGCTACACAACATCAAGATGAGGTATTGCATATCTTTTCTCTAGAGTGCATGCAAGCTGAATATGAAGCCTTCACGTTTCCTGAGCAAGATAATACAGAGGTATGGCTGCAAGAAGAGGTCAGAAATAATTTTATCCTTGAATCCTTTCATTTTTAAAATTTGGATTGCAAAATTTTTAAACAAAAATTGGAAGATGGTGTTATAAGTAGTCATGATAGCTTTGTTGATATGCGCCAGACAACTGAGAGGGGGGGCGTGAATCAATTGTCACAAAAACTTAAACACTTTCTGTAATTAAACATTCATGATTTATCCACAATTATTATGATTTAACAATGAGTGCATGAAATTAGAAACTTAACCACAGATACAACATCAAACACAAGAGACACCATATTTACATGGGAAACCCCAAGGTGGGGAAAAACCACAGAGAGGATAAACTCTCAATATATATTGCAATCTTGAAATAATGATGTTTAGGCTTGGTCACTCAATGGGCCTAAACATACTAACTTACTGCCATGAAGAACAACTAGGTCTAGCAGGCTCACTGCCTTAACCCTAAACCTAGCAAGATTACAATAAGGGTTGTTAAACCCTGAGGGCTGTTAAACCCTACTAATGGCTTACTGCTAGATTCACTACCATGATCAACACTTTTTTGAAGTACAATAAATCTTTTGCTTTTCTCTTCCTCTGTTCTGCTCTTCCTCTTCTCCTCTCTACCTCTTCTCTGCTTTACCTTTTGGACCTTTCTTATTATCTTTCCATTTTTTCTCAAGGATACTTTTTCCATGACTCAACTACAAGTATTTATACACTACATCAACCTTGGAATGATCATCAAGGTTGGCATCACAATCATCAACCATTGGAACAATCTCTAAGGTTGGTATTACAAACATTTACAAGATAGGTCCTGACCTATTACAAATTATGCAAAGGTAATGAAATGCATATCATGCCATGCCTTAGCTGGGACTCAACCATGATCTTCCATGACACAACATGCTTCCACAATCTTCCAGAGATCTCCGCAATCACTGGGATTAACCAGGTCGACCACGACTGTTTACACGCTACATTATCTAGGAACAATCTTCAAACACAATCTCAATTTCTTAATGCAGACCAAAGTCCAAATAGGAACATGATTAGGATACATCCACAAGAATGTTATAATCATCAAGAGTAACCGCACGAACCTTAACCACTTTATCCATAGGAATCTTCTCACCGGAACACATGAACTTCACTATCTTCAACTAACATAAAAGAAAGATAGCTTGCAAACCACCAAACTATGAACCATTGCAACTGTAGGCACTTATCATCATCCTAGACTTCCCTCTAGAACCGTAGGGAAAAATACTTTATTATGGAGGAATGCAGAGCAGAATACTTTTTTCCTATCACAACTAAACTTATAGAAAACCCAGGTTTTACTCTGGTGAACATAACTCACTTAGATCTTCATGTAGAGGTCTCAAACCTAGAATGTAGCATCCTTAGTCATACCTCTAACTTTCTTCCAATTCACAGACTACAATCTTTAAGAAGAAGTAAATGCAAAGCAGTTTACCAGACTGTTCTTCAACATACAACTCACTATCTATACTGCACTTCTCTATAGCTCACTAGTTTTTTTCAGAGAGGCTAATTTTCTCAATATCCTCAACATACAAGCCTTCTAAACAAGTAATAGAATAAGATACAATTGACACAAATGACAATAAGAATATGTTTACATCAATGATGACACTGATTAGGCACATACTTGCAACAATCTCCCCCTTTGTCATTGATGGCAACATATGATGTGAAAAATTGCAACAACCATCAAGACAAGATTCTCCCCCTTTCTCTTTACACACCTACACTCTTTTTTTCTCCAAAATTCTCCCCCTTTCTCTTACACATCTGTACTCTAAGTTTTTCACATGACTTCTCTCCCCCTTTGACATCAATGGCAAAGGGCACATACTTGCACTCATCTGCTTTGATCTAATATCTCTTTTGAACTCTTTGACTACTCCCCTTGAGAAGTAGCCCTAAAAAGCATCAATCCAGACCTTTGAGCACCTCCAGACTGATGCACTACTGTGCATCTTATTTTAGAGTAGAAGGGGTGATAACCCCTAACTTTTCTCTGAGATACTCAAAAGTATCCTTAGGCAGAGGCTTGGTAAAAATGTCTGCAATCTGATCCTGTGTAGAATCATACTCCAACTTGACTTCATTCTCTATCACCTTTTCTCTTAGAAAATGATACCTGATGGATATGTGCTTTTTCCTTGAATGCATCACTAGATTCTTTGATATGTTAATGGAACTTGTGTTATCACAAAAATTGCAATGGGATCTTCATACACAATTTTGATGTCCTTCAATGTCTTCTTCATCCATAACATTTGAGTGCAACTACATGTTACTATAATGTATTCTACTTCTATAGTACATAGGGATATTGAATTTTGTTTCTTGCTCAACCAAGATACTAATCTTTTTCCCAAGAAGAATGCACCTCCACTTGTACTTTTTTTGTTATCCACATCTCCGGCCCAATCTGCATCAGTATATGCATTGAGAATAAAGTCACAGTCCTTAGGGTACCACAAACCATAATCTATTGTGCCTTTTAAGTATCTTAGAATTCTCTTGAGTGCCATCACATGTGATTCCTTGGGTTCTGCCTGAAATCTTGCCACAAGACACACTGCATGCATTATGTCGGGTCTAGTTTGAGTCAGATAAAGTAATCCTCCAATCATAGATCTATACTTTTTCTAGTTTTTCATGGGTGAGTTATCATCTTTGCTCAACTTACAACTAGTTATCATAGGTGTGCATACTAGTTTAGAGTCTTCCATCCCAAATTTCTTTAACAACTCTTTCACATACTTAGACTGAGAAATGAAGATACCTTTATCTGATTGACTTATTTGAAGACCTAAAAAGAAGTTCATCTCTCCAAACATAGACATTTCATATTCACTTTGCATTTCTCCAAAAAAAACTAAGCACATACATTTATTCCCTCCAAAAATAATATCATCAACAAAAACTGCAACAATCAGGGTTTGTTCATCATTGATCTTGAAGTAGAGATTTATATCTATAGTACCTTTACTAAACCCTATCTATATCAGGTGCATGTCCAACCGTGCATACCATGCTCTGGGAGCTTGTTTTAATCCATATAGGGCTTTCTTTAATCTGCATACTATGTCACCCTAATCTGATGACTGAAATCCTTCCAGCTGTTCTATATAGACTTTCTCTTCCAACTTTCTATTTAGGAAGGCAAACTTCACATCCATTTGATAAACCTTGAAGTCTTTGTATGCTGTAAAAGCCAGAAACATCCTTATTGCTTCAATCCTTGCCACTAGAGCAAAAGTTTCTTCAAAGTCTATTCCTTCAACTTGAGCATATCCTTTGCATACCAACCTTGCTTTGTTTCTTACCACTTCACCATTCTCATTCATCTTGTTTTTGAAGACCCACTTTGTATCAATTAAATTCTTGTCTCCTGGTCTAGGAGCAAGATCCCAAGTCTGATTCTTCTCTATCTGCATCAATTCCTCTTCCATAGCCTTTATCCAATTCTAATCTTTGCAAGCCTCATCAACAATTTTAGGTTCAATCTTAGCATTCAGACAGAAATTTACTTGTTCCTCTACAACCTTTCTTCTACTTAGGATCCCTTTGCTCTTATCTCCTATGATTTGATTTTTAGAATGACTAATTATTACATATCTTGGAGTTTTGGTAGCACTTATTGGAGCTTGTTCTTCTTCATCCATGTTGTCTTCATGCTGCACCACTTCTGAAACATCTCGATCATCTGACTCATATCCACTTGATTCTGAAGACCTTTCCTTACGTTCATCAACTTTAACATTTGCAATTTCAATGATCTTATTCAACCTCTTATTATAGCACCGGTAGGCCTTACTCTTGGTGGAGTAACCAAGGAAGATTCCTTCATCACATCTAGCATCAAACTTGCCTAAATTTGCTTCTCTCTTGATGTAACATTTTCTACCAAAAACTTTGAAATATTTCACAGTAGGAACCCTACCATGCCACAATTCATAAGGAATCTTTGAATTGTTACCTTTTACTTGAACTCTATTTAAGATATATATTGCGGTGTGAATTGCCTCTCTCCAATATGCTTCCGAAAGATGAGCTTCCTTCATCATGGTTCTAGCAGCTTCTTGAACTGTTCTATTTTTCCTTTCAATAACTCCATTTTGTTGTGGAGTTCTGGGTGCAGATAACTGTCTCTTTATTCCATGTTCTTCATAAAAGAAATTGAACTCATTTGATGTGAACTCTCCTCCTCTATCGGACCTCAAGCATTTGATTTTTAAATCCATCTCATTTTCAACCATTGCCTTAAATGTCTTGAATTTATCTAGAGCTTCAGCTTTCTCTTTCAAAAAGGTGACCCAAGTCATTCTAAAATAATCATCAATGAGCAACATGAAATACATGTCTCCTTGCAAACTTCTTACTCTGATAGGTCCACACAAATATGTATGCACTAGCTCAAGTAGTCCTCCAACCGATAGTCCTCCAACCAATTGGTCCTTGCTTTTGAAACTTGTTCTTGTTTATTTCCCAAATTGACAATCCTTGCAAATAGGATTAGTAGGCTTCACAAGATTAGGCAAATCTCTAACAATTTGCATAGTACTTATCTTCATAATATTATCAAAATTTATGTGACACAACCTTCTATGCCATAACCAACTCTCATTAGTCTGAGTCAACAAGCAATTAGTTCTCGATTCCTTTCAAGTGATAGATATTACCTCTGGTCTTCTTACCAGTTGCAATGACTGTTCCAGAGCTTTCCTTGATCTTGCATCCATTGTCCTTGAAGCTTAAATCATATCCCTTGTCACACATCTAACCCACACTCAAAAGATTGTGCTTTAATCCTTTCACATACAAGACATCTTTAGTATTATGCTTGCCATCAAAAGAAATAGATCCTTTCCCACAAATCCTACCAGTTGTATCATCTCCGAACCTAACCAGTCCACCATCATATCTTTCCAAACTCACAAACCTACTTTTGTCACTAGTCATGTGGTGAGAGTAGCCACTATCAATAACCCATTCATCCTTATCTTTAATGACCTAAGAAGACAAAGCACTTTCCACTAGTTTTTCTTTCGGATCCTCTTTGCACTCTATCCACAAAGTTGGCTTCAACTTCATCTAACTCATCATCAGATTCTACCTTGTATTTTTCTGATCTGGAAGTACTTCCAGGAGTACTGGCTTTGAATGTCGTCTCAACTTTCGGCATAGAATCATCTAACTCCCTCATTTCAAAAGTAGTAAGATTACCAAGCAGCTGATCCATGTTAACCATTTTTACATGCATGAATTCTTCAATCACGGCTACCTTATGATAGTAGGACTTGGACAGAGATCTAAGAATTTTCATAACAACTTCCTTTTCTTTGAGAGTTCTGCCTATGACTTTTATCCCTGCAACAAGTTCATCAACTCTTTGCATAAAGGCTAATATGTTTTCATCACCATTCATATTTCACTTTCAGACTTTGTAACTTGGCTTCCTTGATAGAATCATCTCCATACAGATTTTTCAACTTTTCCCATACCTTATTTGCAGTTTCAAGATCCACAAATTTCATCAATATTGAGTCAGTTAATGAGCTTAGTAGAGCATCCTTTGCCTTGATATCTATCTCATATTCTTTGATTTCATCTTCAGTCATCGGACCATTTGGAGGTATGGTGTATTCTATTTCTGCAGCTTTCCAAACTTTGTAACCAAGAGAAAGAAGATGGCTTTTCATTCGAGCCTTCCAGAGAACATAATTCGTTCCATCAAAATACAGCGCTTCCTTGTAAGACATTTTGGATCTTCCTCAAGATGTTAAACTTTCTTTAGAGGAACTTGACTTTGATACCAATTGTTGATATGCGCTAGACAACTGAGAGGGGGGGTGAATCAGTTGTCACAAAAACTTAAACAATTTCTGTAATTAAACATTCATGACTTGTCCACAATTATTATGATTTAATAATGAGCACATGAAATCAGAAACTTAACCATAGATACAACATCAAACACAAGAGACACCAGATTTACGTGGAAAACCCCAAGGTGGGGAAAAACCACAAAGAGGATTAACTCTTAATATTTATTGCAATCTTGAAATAATGATGTTTAGGATTGGTCACTCCATGGGCCTAAACATACTGGCTTACTACCATGAAGAACAACTAGGTCTAGCAGGCTCACTGCCTCAACCCTAAACCTAGAAAGATTACAATAAGGGTTGTTAAACCTTACTGATGGCTTACTGCCAGATTCACTACCATGATCAACACTTTTCTGAAGTACAATAATTCCTCTACTTTGCTCTTCCTTTGCTTTGCTCTTCCTCTTTTCCTTGCTGCCTCTTCTTTGCTCTACCTTTTGGACCTTTTTTATTATCTTTCCATTTTTTCTCAAGGACACTTTTTCCATGACTCAACTACATGTATTTATACACTACATTAACCTTGGAATGATCATCAAGGTTGGCATCACAATCATCAACCATTGGAACAATCTCTAAGGTCGGTATTACAAACATTTACAAGATAGGTCCTGACCTATTACAAATTATGCAAAGGAAATGAAATGTAGATCACACCATTCCTTAGCTGGGACTCAACCATGATCTTCCATGCCACAACACGCTTCCACAATCTTCCAGAGATCTCCGTAATCACTAGGATTAACCAGGTTAGCCAAGACTGGTTACATGCTACATTATCTAGGAACAATCTTCAAACACAATCTTAATTTCTTAACGCAGACCAAAGTTTAGATAGGAACATGATTATGAGACATCCACAAGCACGTTATAATCATCAGGAGCAACCACATGAACCTTAACCACTTTATCCATAGGAATCTTCTCACTGGAACACATGAACTTCACTGTCTTCAACTGACATAACAGAAAGATAGCTTGTGGACCACCAAACTACAAACCATTGCAACTGTAGGCACTTATCATCATCCCAGACTTCCCTCTAGAATTGCAGAGCAAAATACTTTATTGCAGAGGAATGCGGAGCAGAATACTTTTTTCCTGTCACAACTAAACTTACAGAAAAAGCAGGTTTTACTTTGGTGAACATAACTACTCAGATCTTCATGCAAAGGTCTAAAACCCAGAATGTAGCATCCTTAGTCATACCTCTAACTTTCTTCCAATCCACAGACCACAATCTTTAAGCAAAAGTAAATGCAGAGCAGTTTACCAGACTGTTCTTCAGCATACAACTCACTGTCTGTACTGCACTTCTCTGTAGCTCACTAGTTTCTTTTGGAGAGGCTAATTTTCTCAATATCCACAACATACAAGTCTTCTAAACAAGTAATAGAATAAGATACAGTTGACACCAATGACAACAAGAATATGTTGACATCAATGACAACACCGATTAGGAACATACTTGCAACAAGCTTCAATGAAAGTGATCAAATAGATGAATGTGTTGAGTGTCATATTGTTTATATTCTGAATTGGTGTCTTAATGCATCCGAGGATGAATTTCTATGTGCAGAAGAGGTTGCCATGTTTAATCTGCGGGATATGGATAGAGACGATGAAGTGTATCATGAAATTGTTGAGCCAAATCTCATAGAGAAAGAGGAGATTGTTCTAGTTGGGGGTGATTTTTAGTCACATGAACATATTGTTTACAATGTAGATATTCAGATTAATCCACCTCCAATTTTACATGAGGCTCATTTAGCTGATGATTGGTTTTTCAATGATTCAATTGGTTGTTTTTAAGCATGGGATATCAATCCGTATATCACCATGCATGAGGTAACAACTGATTATGTGCAGGAATATGTTGAGGAAATTCCAGAGGTTTATGATGCAAAGTGGTTGTTCGGTTTTGTCAATTCATTCAGGGAGTCTTTTTGCTTCATAAATTCTAGATTCTTGTCTCAAATCAGGGGATGGCTTCTAAGTTTACAGGTGCTTCATGGGTACATTTTCCTTTTTCACACAGGCATTTATTTTTCCCAACCTGTTAATGGATTTGCATGATTATTTTGGAGTCATTGGAGGTAGGGTCTTCCTACCATGTACATATTAGGAGTTGTTGTTTAGCTGGTAGTTAGTTTCCTTTCCTGTCTTGTCCTATTTTTGGCTTACTCTGCTCCCTTTGTCCTTCGTGCTCTCTGACTCTATTGCCCAATGGATTTAAGCACTGGTCCATGCTTGAGATTCTAGATTCCTTGCTTCATCCTTTACTGTCCTCGTCCACAATTTAAGCCTGTTGTTACCCGAGTTTTGAACTTGTAAAATTTCAAAACTTTCAAAGCATCCCGAACCCCTTAACTTGCCAAATCACAGAAACAATTAAATTTGAAAATTTATGCAAGCTTGTACAAAATACTTTTATGGGCCTAATCCTAACTGCATTTACCCAATGTGCCCAATTTTCATGACTGAACACCTTACCATTTGAAAGATTTTAAACTTCACATTTTCCCATTGGTGATTCGTAAATACAGCTAAATTTTGATCTCCTGTTTGCTGGAGCGAAAAATATTTATGGGTTTTGCTCTGGAGTCTTCACAAATTTTGTTGTCTGAATTTCATGAAAAACAGAGTTGTTGTTCCAAAGTTATGAGGTTGTTCATCTTTATGACCGAAACATGTTTTCAGGGAAAATAGATAAAAACGTTGTTGATGGAGAATTATTTCACATCTTCTAATCAATTTCAAGAGACATTCATATATTGTGAGAAACAAATTGATTCCTTTGGTATTTCTCCTGAGGATTAGAAAGTTATTTAGAAGTCAGAGGAAATTCATACAAGTCACCCTCTTTATTTTATTATTGAAGCATTCAATATTTTGTATATATAAAGTTTGGGTGATTTGATTAAAGTCATTCTCCCCATCGGAGACTTTATAAGAATGGGACTTTATACGTTGGCATCCTAAGTTTTGAATAAAGCAAATCTCTATGGCTTTATTGTCAGGAGTTTTAGTAGTTCAGGAACCTAACATATCCTTGACTCTTTGTTATCGAAGGATTTATAAGTTACATAACTCCAAAAATGCCCAACTTAGGGTCTGAAGTTACAAAAATCCCTGTCTTCCCGACATTCATGTATTTGACCTTCTGGGTTTAAATGAAACTCTCAAGTTAAAAATACGGATGGATCAATGGATGCATGCACATAATGGCTCGTAACTGCTCTTGTACTATCAATAATACTCCTAGAGTAGTTTAGGAAATCAAGGATGGATGTAGGCTCAATATTACTGAGTGTAGTTTGGATATTCTGTTGTCATTTGTAATCAAAGTTGTTGTTGTATCAGTTAGTGGAGATACCCGTAATAGCACATGGGGTGATCAGTTGAAGATAAAGAAAACTATAGTAGTCTTGATCTAAACCATGTGTCTTTCTTGCTAAAACATGTTCTTTGGGCCTGCAGTTTGACTTTATCCTTGTTGATATGTGCTCAGTTGAAGGGAGCATAGAGAATATGCGTTATATTTTGATAGAACGCCCATTAAAGCATAATGCCATGGTAGTTTCTATCAGGTATAATGATTTGAAATGCTCTAGTAGACACGTATACAAATGTGGAAGCTCAGACAAGGCATATAGATCATTTTACATAATACCTCACAGAAGTATGGTTTCCTAGAATGTATCAATCGCAGGCTATATACAAAACAGTTTATTAAAAGGGTTTTATGAGCTATCACACAAATGTGTATGATAGGTGTAGACCCACATTCTATGCCCAAATGGGAGATTTGAACATATTTTGTTATAGACTTAAAGTATAGACAAAGCGCGTGAACTGTTTAACAAAATGGCTCAGAGAAATGCAACCTCATGGAATGAAATGATCGCAGGATATGCACAAAATGGTTATGTTGATAAGGCTTTAGAAATTTATAAATCAAAATGCAACTAGCAGGTGCAAAACCAAATCCCACGACTTGTGTTATCCATGGAGCCTTCAAATTTTCAGTCCTCATTCATCCTTGAAGATACGTATGTTGAGACATGGACCAGCTAGGACTCGAACCTAGGACCTTCCATACGCTGCTGGAGTGCTCTACCACTGAGCTACTGGCCCCTCTTGGGCCAGTCCATCGTCGGTCCGGGTGTGGCTTACACCAACACCCCCCCTTAAGCCACACCTCTCGTGTGCTTGGGGCTCCTAGCCTGGCTCTGATACCATGTTAGTTTTAGGATCAGAAATGAAATAAGCAGAAATACAACAACACATAGAGCAATGAACACAGCAGGTACCCTGGGAAAACCCTCCAACTTGAGGGAGAAAAACCCAGCAAATATATCTCTTATATTGAAGGAATAGCAGCAGAAATCTGCTTACAACTCAGGCCCAACACAAGGGCAAATTTGATACAATGAATAATAGCACCTCTCCTAGATACAAAGATACAAATGAATATGTTTCTCCTTGAAATCTGCTCTGCTGCTAAAGAATGACCGAACTTCTGCTGGAGGTGTTAATGAAGTGATTGAATCGATGTATATATACAAATCAAGGTGACTCTTCATATGCCTTGGCGACTCTTTATATGCGTCGGTGACTCTTCATATGCTTAGGTGTCTCTTCATATATTTTGATGTCTCTTCATATATGACTTTTCATTGAGTTGATCTGAGTAAATCTCCTGACGCTACAATAACATCAACACTCCCTCTTAGCTAAGGAGATATCTTTCCAGTTATGTCATGGAGTCTCTCAACATGACACCCACAATGGCTACACCTATTAGTGAGAAGAATTTATCACGGAGTCTCTCAATGTGATATCATCATGGAGTCACTCAACATGATGTCCACCATGGCTACTCCCATGAGTGGAAGAAAACTAGTGCACAAGTGCCCATCACGGAGTCACTCAACGTGATGTCGTCATGGAGTCTCTCAACATGACGTCCACCATGGCTACTCCCAGAGGGTGGAAAGAAACATGTGTACAAATGCCCATCACGGAGTCACTCAACGTGATGTCGTCATGGAGTCTCTCAACATGACGTCCACCATGGCTACTCCCAGAGGGTGGAAAGAAACATGTGTACAAATGCCCATCACGGAGTCACTCAACGTGATGTCGTCATGGAGTCTCTCAACATGACGTCCACCATGGCTACTCCCAGAGGGTGGATAAACATAAGTACAAGAGAATCATCACGGAGTCTCTCAACGTGATGTCCACAATGGCTACTCCCATTAGTGGAAAAATACATTGTCATGGAGTCACTCAACATGACGTCCACCATGGCTACTCCCAAAGGGTGGAAAGAATCACATCTCCATCTTAGAGATGGACAAGGGCTCGTATCTCATATTTCTCCATCACAGAGAAATATACACTACAAGGGCTTTCACCTCATACTTCTCTGTCACAGAGAAATATACATTACAACAGATCTTCATGATGATGTGACTCCCTCTGAAGCTTCAAGTACTTGCATCAACCTTCTGACCTTCTAATCCAAGATTGCCTGCAATGCTTGCCTTAGAGAAACGGTTTTCAATGCACGCCTCTGGCACTACTGACTTGCGAAAGTTCAGGACTATCCTCCTTGATCTCATCCCAGATCACTTTATTTTGAATAGGTTTGTGGAGCTACCAAAATCAAATTCAGATTGATAGTCTTGTTCAATTCTGTTCTCAACAGCTGAAGAGGTCTTCCAAGTACTGCAACCCACTTAGCTGACACCTTCACTTCTTCTCAGTGAGTCACAGAACTCCCTCTTGATCCCTACCTCAGAGATTGCAAGGAAGTGAACTCCCCTCCATTGATTTATCTCAGAACCTTAGTCCTTTTCCCAGACATGCTCTCAACTCGTGCCTTGAATTCTTGGAATTTAACTCCCTCTGAATGTCATTTCCTCCTCTTCGAAGTGGCTGATCACCATGACAATCTATAAGGGTTCTCCGTGGTTTAGTGTCTTCATCTTTCTCAATCTTCTTTGCTGATGCAAATTCCTCATCCAAGGCTAACCCAACCTTGTGCCCTCGAGAGATGTCTCCAGTGAAGTTATGTGCCACCAACTCAGTTCCATGGCTGCAAGCTATGACTCCATGATTGTTCATTTATCTAGCAGGCATGCCTTCCTCACAGGATGTCTCAAGCTCTTTCTCCCTTTGAATTACTTATGCAGTCTCTCATCATCCTTTTGCTCCTCGATCCATCCTGGAAGCATTTTTAGAGAGATTACTAATAGTTCATAGAATCAAATTACCCCAAAAAGAAATATTCAGACCAATGCTAGAAGCATACATGATTTACTATTCCCAATGTTAGTGTATGAATTAGCTACATCATTATTCAAAGGCACACACATAAAATACTTATCTCTTTATTTTGATGCTCTTTTCACTTCATCTTCATCCGCTGTAGAAACAAAACTTAATAGCCTAGGCCTTCATTTGCCCCTTTATGCATCCCGTGAGTTCTCGTATCAACCGTGCAGCCCGCTACATGTTCATTATCAGCGACTAGATCAAACACTTCGCCCATCTGCTCATGGAAGTGGTGCAGACGCAACCTGCTATGGGCATCCCACGCATGCACCATGCCATCAATAGACAGAAATGCTTGCCACATGTTCAAGGTCCTGAGAACTTTTCTGATATGATATAATTACTATTGCTGCTGCCGGTGCTTGTCGAGTTACTATCTACCACTTCGTCAAAGGAGAAGCCGCAAACATCTTCGAAGTCTATAATTAGACATATTCTAGCAGCGCCATTATCTGACGCCGTCAAGAATCGGTCTTTGTTTATCTCCACACTTTCTACTATAAGATCTTGTTCATCAAGAGCAATTTCCTTTCTGCTGAAAGGCAACCCATAGTTTTCGAGTCTGAATGCCACAAGCTTCGATCGTGTCGCCGTTAGAAGAATCCCATCACTATTCACCCTCACACGACCAATGTGCTCTACCTGCTTTGTCAACAAATGCCATCCTCTGGAGTCAACAACCATTTCCACACTTTGCCATCATCAGAAACAGAGATAAAACCTGTCTCCAGGACAAGAGTAGAATGCCCCAATAACATGGAAGAAGTGGCTTGTTCTGCATAAGCAGGCAGCTCAAAGGGCTTGAAACCAGATACTTCTTCTAAATTTATTCTGTGAGCTTTCTCTATCTCAAGTTCTGAAGAGTAATAAGAAACAACAATTATTGTTGGTGATGGCACTGATGTGCCCATCAAGGGCATTAATGTTTCCAGCATACATAATATATAAGTTTGCTTCCCTTCCTTTCTCTTCCACTCCATTGTCGCCTCGCAGTTTGGGATCGGCGGCATCCATCAGGTTCTCTCTGGTATATAATTCCCACACCCCTTCCAAAGGATACACCACTTTCCTTACCTGTATCGGACCTGGTACCTCGTCGGCCATATGAAATGAGCACTAACACTCTTAATAATCCTGACACATACACATGCTTTGAACATATGCAAAGAGTACAGAACACATATAAAACTTGTACCATGTGCACAGGATACCATTGAAAGCATTGGACCTTAGAGATACTTGGGCCATCAAAGGATGCCCAACCGTCACGCTGCATCCTGATAGGAATACCATTTTGTCAGGCCCGGATGAATCGAGCCTCCACCTGATCACCATCCTTGAGCGGGGAAAGAGAAACCAAATGGATATACAGGAATCAGTGACCCTCAGCACATGAGTTGTCTGCGGGGTTTCTCGCTGTGGTCGTACAATCTTGCCAACCTAAAATCCCCAAATCTTCTATTGAGCTCCGAGTTCAACAACACATTGCTCGATTTAATGTCTTTGAGGACAAACCTCTTCTCCCACTGCTCGTGCAAATACAACAACCCCGCAGCGACTCCATTGAGAATATTATATCTCTCAGACTATCATAGCACCGCTGTGGGTCATCCAAAGATCAATTTATCGAGGCTGACATTGGGCATATAGATGTAGACAATAAAGAGTTACTTATGTCTCCTGCACCAGCCCCACAGTTGCACCAAATTCCCAGCCCCACAGTTGCACCAAATTCCTGTGCTGCAGCCGCCCCATGCTTGTGATCTTGCTTAAACAAATCTGATCAGATCTTTTCTTAGACCCGCTCTGATACCATGTTGAGACATGGACCAGCTAGGACTCGAACCTAGGACCTTCCATACGCTGCTGGAGTGCTCTACCACTGAGCTACTGGCCCCTCTTGGGCCAGTCCATCGTCGGTCCGGGTGTGGCTTACACCAACACCCCCCCTTAAGCCACACCTCTCGTGTGCTTGGGGCTCCTAGCCTGGCTCTGATACCATGTTAGTTTTAGGATCAGAAATGAAATAAGCAGAAATACAACAACACATAGAGCAATGAACACAGCAGGTACCCTGGGAAAACCCTCCAACTTGAGGGAGAAAAACCCAGCAAATATATCTCTTATATTGAAGGAATAGCAGCAGAAATCTGCTTACAACTCAGGCCCAACACAAGGGCAAATTTGATACAATGAATAATAGCACCTCTCCTAGATACAAAGATACAAATGAATATGTTTCTCCTTGAAATCTGCTCTGCTGCTAAAGAATGACCGAACTTCTGCTGGAGGTGTTAATGAAGTGATTGAATCGATGTATATATACAAATCAAGGTGACTCTTCATATGCCTTGGCGACTCTTTATATGCGTCGGTGACTCTTCATATGCTTAGGTGTCTCTTCATATATTTTGATGTCTCTTCATATATGACTTTTCATTGAGTTGATCTGAGTAAATCTCCTGACGCTACAATAACATCAACACGTAGCACAACTATGAGGGTCTCGGTGATGGTTTAAGTTATCAAGATTACACTAAAATTCCTGACAAATTCAAAGTTGACAAGGTTACTAAAGAGTTCACAGCTTGTGAATTAAGCTTTGCCCAAGAGGATTATGATGGGTGCCATGTCGTGGTTGATTTGTATATAAATGTTGGCAGTATTAGGGATCTCTGGCAGTTAGGGAATCCTCTTCTGAACATTGAAGATCAATATAAACAATGGAGAGTATTTATGGTCACACAGTCTAATTCAGACAGCACATATAAATTTTTTCAGAAGGTCGATATGGCTTTACCAGTTAAGTAATGCTATTAATATGCTCAATTCTCCACATGTGAATTATTTTCTATCACCTTATTTCAAGGCAAGGAGGACTTGAAGATGCTTTAGGATTGTCTCAAATTAATCTCTTAGAAGGATAAATGCTTCAAGTTTGGTCAGACAACGTCACATATCACCAGTGTTGGATCATTTATCTCTAGGACAAAGCAATGATTTGAGTTTGAGGGTGTTTATAATTTCTGATTTGCACTCGGACTATCCAGAAAACATGGCTTGGATAGAAAGACTTTCAACCACTGCATACAAAAGAGATGTTCTTATAGTTGCAGGAGATGTGGCTGAAAAGTTTGACAATTTTGTTTTAACAATGACAGCTCTAAAGGAAAGGTTTATGTATGTTTTCTTTGTACCAGGAAACCGTGATAGCTGGCGTCGCAGGAACCATGAGGCATATGATGACTCGGTGTAGAAGATGAGTGCATTATCATAAATATACAATGCCCTTGGTGTGGATACTGAACCAAAAATGATAAATGGAGTAGGGATTATTGCTCTTTTCTCTTGGTATCACGAGAATTTTGACAAAGAGATCGACATAACTGGTTTCAAAATTCAATCCTTGAAGATGGCTCATAAGGACTTTCACGCATTCAAGCATTTATAATATTATAATTGTGTATCAAACAGTCAAACGCAGACAAGGGCATTACTTGAGACAAATTGGTTAGGCCCACGACTCATTCTGTAAGGCCAAAGTCATAAGACAGGAGTCATATTGCAAGATGTATTTATGAAGGTAGTGTTATTGTCTAGGATACAAATAAATGCCAAGCCACTTGATGAGAAGCTCGAGTATTTGATGGGGAAGCCAGGTCTTTACAAAATATGCATATAGAACATGGATGGTGGGACCACAATGACCTTGACACATAAGAAGTGTTTGACAAAGTGGCATGTCTTTCACTCATCAATAATTTTTAATCAAGACTTCATGTTTTTGGGAAGATGGAGAGACTTTATTTTGCCTTCATAATTGTATTTCAAGAAATGGTTACAGAAAAAGAATCTCTCTTATGGTAAGTTATTTTCAAGAAGTAGTTGATCTCATAGGGGAGAATATATTTCGTTTGTAATTGAATTTAAAGAAACAATTACGGGAAAGAAAGGGAGAGCCTTTAAAATCTCATCGAAAGCTATTGTAAAAGGATCTTTTTCTCTTGTTGTTCAGGAATAGGGGAAGTAGGGAGCAACTTTATTTTCTTTTCAACATAGTTTTATTGTACAGGAATGTTGAGGCTTTGAACTCATGTTTTTCATTGGAGAAATAAAGAAGATATGTTTGAGTTCGTGTGCTTATTGATGTTTTCTTTTGATTGCAAATGAACTGTGCTTCTTTGTGATTACTCTTCAATGTTTTATCTGTTATATCAGACTGTGTATGTGGTTATTTCTGAGGCTTTGAATTCAGATTAACTCATATATTGAAAGGAGGTTTGATGTCCATTCTTTTCTTGGCTCTCAATCATGGGTGTGGGATAAGTGGACTTTGCATCATTTGTTCGCATTCACTTCATTCAAAAATTAATCTTTCACATATACTTTCATAGTTATGGGTAGATGTTAGTTTGCCTTTTTTACTTTCTGGTGAAAAGCATACCTTGTGTTTTCATTCATTGCACATTATTTGAAGGTAGTTGCACCTTGTAAAATAAGCAGAGAGCACTTGCAATTACCATTGCAAGTGACTCAACTATTGGTTAGATTGTCATTTGTGTGGGCACAGGAGTATAAAACTAAAATGACAAATCTATTAAACAACAAAGGGCCAACTCACAAGGCTTCAAATTTTCCATGTTTTCTCTTATCTTCTGACTTAGAGTTCCACATGAGAACTAAATCACCAATTTGGAAGCCTTTTTGGACTTCTATCTTATCAAACAAGTGCTTGAACTTTTGTTGTTGCAATAAGTTTCTTTTGTGTGCAACCCTCCTAGCCTTATCTAGCTTAGCCAACTCATGCATCCTTAAGGAAACGACATCATCCTCATTGCATTCAACCTATTGCAGTAGTTTATATATAGGTAATTCAAGGCTAATTGGCATATTTTCCTCTATTCCATAAACTAACTCAAATGGGTTCCTACTAATGGTTATTTCACAAGTTCTATTTACCAAAACAACAATTTTAAGCTTATCATCCAACCTCCTTTTGTTTGAGTCTAATGTATTTTTGATGATGTTCATAATGCTTTTGTTACTAGACTCATCCTGGTCATTTCCTTGTGGATGATATGGGAAAGAATGTGTCATAGTTATCTCATACTTACAACATGTGTCAAGGAAATCATGGGATCTGAAACACATTACATTATCATAAATGATCCTCATAGGCACACAAAACCTTGTTATGATATTGTTGATTAATAATTTAAAAACTATCTTGGGCATTGCATTCCTTGTGGGTATTGCGTCCACCCATTTGGTGAAATAGTTGGTGGTTACAAGAATCCACTTGTATCCATTGTTGGATTTTTCTACATTTTTTTTAATAAAATTAAGATCCCATCATTGGAATGGAGCCTCAATTGATATAGATGTGAGGGGTACTGCACTTGCAAACTTTATCTTGCCTGCAAATCTTTGGCAAGGATCACACCTCCTGACAAAATTGGCCACATCTTTACACATTGTGGGCCACCAGTATCCTACCCCAATGATTTTGTGTGTAGTGGTCTTTGAAATGAAATACCCTCCACAAGATCCTTGATGACATTCATTCATGACTTTGATGGATTTCTCATGATCTAAATATTTTAGAAGCAATACATTGAGATTTCTTCACCTAAGATGGCCCTCAAACAACACATATTTCTAGGTTGCTAGTTTCAAAGTTCTTCTTTGATGATCATTTATCCCTGGAGGGAAAGTTAGGTTTTCCAAATAAAAGACAATATCCTTATAACAAGGATTATCCTTCAAAGAACAAGAAAGATGTACCAGATCAGGATTTACCCAACGCACTTATGTTGCATCCAAGTTTACACATGCCATTAATTTAGCAAGTCCTTATCCTCTAACCAGTTTTGTGGTCCACACTTCCATGTCATAATCCTAGATTTTGTTAATCCATTTGCACCTCTTCCCAAAGTCTTCTTGTTAGGAAAACATGTCTCTTACAGTAGTATGAGGCACATAGGCTATGATTTTGGCTCCGAAAAGGTAATGCCTCAAAAAATTGACAACTTTGACCAAAGCATATGCATGCTTTTCCATGATAGAATAACTCAACTCAACATTTTGTAATGATTTGCTGAAAAAGAAATGGGTTTCTCATATCCATCAACATTCTTTTGGAGCAACACTATAGCAATAGTGTAGAAAGAGGCAAAATAAAATAATTGAAAAGGCTTAGAGTAGTTATGACTAGCCTAAACTAGGGCTTTCTTAAGTGCATCCTTGATAGCCATGAAAGAATTAGTTGATTCCTTATCCCAACTAGTTGATTGTCCCTTTTTGAGTACCTTAGAAATAGCCTTGGTCTTCTCAAAAAAGTTAGGAACAAACCTCCTAACCAAATTGATTATTCCAAAAAAGGACTACATTGCTTTGATTATTTTGGGTTGAGGGATGAGGTTAATTGCTTTGAACCTTTCCAGATCAATTCTCACATCCTCTTTGGACACTATATGAACAAGAATCTTACTTCTTCAACACCAAAATGTGCATTTCTTAGGATTTAAGGAAATCTCATACTCTAAACATCATCGAAAAATTAGCTCCAAGTGTTTGTAGTGATCATTTCTATCCTTGGAAAAGGTAGTCAAGTCATCCTAATAAACAACCAAGATTTCATTTATCAGACCAACAAAGGCAATGTTCCATTTCCCTTTGAAAAGTAGCTCCAACATTCTTGAGTCCAAAGGGCATCCTCACATAGATGAAAGTTCTCCAAGGAGTGGTGAATATTGTTTTGTGCTTATCAGACTCTTTAAGATCACTGTCAATGCTCCCACTGCACATTTGCATAATAAAGGAACCCATCATGACATCATGATCTAACATCTCCTCCAAAGAGATCACATGTACTAATGCACACATCCTAGTTTAAAGAGAACATGTATCATGCCAACACTCTAATCTAGAATCAATAGTCCATCAAGACACAATACCAATGCCTCTAAACAAGGGATCAACATGTCAAACTGACAAGTCATAAAATGACACCTCAACCAAAGACTCTAAGAGGCCCCCATGGTAAACCATAATGTCAAAATCTCCAATCACATGAAGATAACCATATCCCCACAATAGAAATAAGGATGTCAAAGAACTCTCACTGAAACAAGAATCATAAACCAGGAGCCTCTCCATGACACCCACAATCACTGCAAAAGATCATTCATCACCAAATGATGAATCCACATCATTGCTAAAACTCCCACTGAATCATGACACTGGGCTATCCATGGCATCGTGACAAACATCTCTTACATTAAGATTTTCCATGGCCCCAACACAATCAGGGAATCCCACTGTAACATCAACATCTCCCAAAAGTTAGAGTAAACCATGATCTCCAAACCAAGAAGATAAAACCATCGCTGTCAAAAGCTTACATAAAACCATGTATCCAAGCTATCCATGATATCATGATAAACATGCTATAGGTCCCAATAATCAACTATCCATGCACTCTAATCATCCACCCTCTCATCACAATGCAACATACCAATGTATAAATGACCACAAACAAGGCCAACAAACAAAGTTTGCATAAACAGTGAATCAATCTCATGGATAAAGATAGTCCACATCCAAGTCATCTCACTGTAGCAAAGGGGTAGCTAATCTACAAAACTACATAACTCAAATATCTAAAACAAATGTAACATGCAATCTCATCATCACAATAGTAACATGCAAGCTAAGATATCAAAGAAGACAACCTGTAGACTCCAAGACTCAAACACCAAATTAATGCTAGGTTTGATTTACCAAACAAGTCCACAACACAAGTAACCATAGTCAAGGAACCAATCAAGCATCCAGGAGATAAGAATGTAACCTTCTAAAACTACACCACACCACCACCTATAATCATGAATCAAACAACATAGCCCATACCTGTCAGCTGCATACATGATCATGTCGTTCCAATGCAAAAGTGTATCTGCACACCCATGACACCATAATCATCATTATCGTTGCACTTGTACTCAATTCCCATTGAAAGGATACTCCTAATCTCACACATGTATTAACCATTACCTCAAACAAGAAGAGAACCTATGTATTTGTCTCTATCAAAGTCTAAACTCTGAAAACACCTGTAAACATGTAACTAGAAGTGTCAAATATGAAAACTTGCTCTACCATGTTGATGGTATCATAGTAACATGCACTCCCACAAGTTTTTGCTCAAAAATCCATCTGAATGCTCTCATAATCGCACCCTGAATCTCAGGCTCCAACAAGTGAAAAAACAAGTACCAATCTTTCTTTGCACACCAAAGTAAAAATCTACACAATTGAATCTATAGTACACAACAATAGCTCTCCAACGCCTATCCGAAACTAAAAATTTTATTCCGTATGCAAAAGTTATGAGCATAAAATTATCTCAGAGCAATGCCTCGATTTAGGTACTAAATTCTAACACAAATAGTAAAATATGATAACCAAACCTATACCACTACATAGTGCTTGAAGAGACCTTTTTGATGCCTATAAGAAGTCAAAAAGTTGACATCGTGGGTGAAAGTTATGCCCCCTGGAAGAAAAACACCATCTGAGAGCTAAAAGAGGCCCCTTGGGACCCTGTCCATACTGCTGACGTGGTGTTGATGTCATCACTACATTAGCAGATGACATGACACTGATGCAAATGATGACTGAGCATGAGGTGGTGCTAACATGGTTTACTGTTGGTCTGGCGTCACAAGGTGACGTGGCAGACTCCAAGGAATATTAAATTTGTTTAAATGTTTTCCAAATTTCCAACCACCTCCACACATACCCGACTGACATTTTAAAAAGGGTTTAATTGTTTTTAAAGTCCCATGTTGAATTTTTTTTGAAAAGCCCTCTTAGGGGCTACTAGTAGTCTGCCGGACCCTGCTGGACCGGTGACCAAGACTAGGGCCCTAAGGTCCTGCCAGTCCGGTCTCATCGGTCGAAGGGCCAATAGGGTGCCACCAGGTGTACCTTGTTGGTAGCCTACCAACTGTAGGCGCATGGTACAGGGTCTGCGGACCCCGCCCCTCAAAAAAAAGTTATATATATATATATATTTGTTTGTTTGTTTAAAATCTTTTTAATTTTTCATTCTATAGTTTTATTATTATATTTGTTTCAAAGAATAATTTCCAAACTATAGAAAACCATCACACAGGTAAAATATATTTTTAATCACTGGGCATACCTGCAGATCTATACGGCCATATGACTAAACTAGGCAAGGTGAACAAAAAAATTTCTCCAGGTCACAATGGCCAAAATAGGCCAAATGATATGTTTTTCTTCACCTCTTAGGCCTCCTGAATCCAACGGTGAGGTTCATTTTTGCACAAGAGGTCATATGTGAAAAATCCCTCCTCAAAACCCTCATTGAAGTCATCCAAGAAACCCTTTTCTACAACTAATTTTTAACACACAAATCTGCAATATTCACTACAAATCTGCAACACCCAAAACCCCAAATCTGCAAACAAAACTTGCACAAAACCCTCTTGTAATGTCCCAAACATTTCATGCATTTCCACGACATCCACTTTGCATCAGATCTACACACACAAGGGTTATACTCACATCTCCCACAACCATGAACATGGCTCTGATACCAAATGTTAGGAATTTTTAGGTTGATCAAACCAATTCTACATAACCCAAAAGGAGAATATGATGCATACAAGTAACCATAATGACATAATGCAAAAATAAATAGATAATCAACAAGATAACACAAGATATGCCTTGGAAAAACCCTCAAGGGGGAAAAACCCATCCTCTAAAGCATCTATATTTCATGTATTATTCAGTAATAAATATTACAATACATATGCAGAGTCTCCATGAACACCTTTGAAACGTCAATCTCCTCTAATGCATCCTCCATGTGCCCAAGCATGAATCCACACATCTCATGCCATATTTCAGAAAATGCACTCACAAGAGAAAACTCAATACAACAACAACCTCTCACACAACCTCTTGTACAACCACAATAATCAACCAACCAACCCCAAACTAATAACCATGTGCTATCTGTTATAAATCAAGCTCACACAAATACAAGATGTAGTATTGGGTAAAACCATGTGTTCCAAAACCATGGAAACACAAAACCAGTGACCCCAAAATTAAATATTTGCCACAAATATTAAATATTTGTCTTATGTCTCTCACACAAAATATCTAACCCAATGTTACATACAACGTTTACAAGTGACACCCAAATAAATATCTAATGTGGCTAAACACATCAATTAAGATGCACCACAAATAAATATTTATTTTACATAATTAAATTAATCCAATGTTATGCAAGGTGTACAACACACCTATTCCAACAATACACTATTTTGAAAATAAATGTTGAGGCATGTAATAGACTTGATCCTTAAAGATTGGAGTAAACCATCCATAAATGTCTTAAAGTTCATCATCTAAGGTATAACTCGTGTTAATAGTTAATGCTTGAAATCATGATATGTAATCTCTAAACAGATTGTGTTTTATTACTTGCATTTCATGACATCAAGAGGATATGTCTTAGGCTCAATATTGTAATGAAAATATTTTGTAAAAGCACTAGTTGAATCATTAAAGACAATGATAGAAGCAATTCGTAATGAATAGAACCATGTCAGTGCATGAGCACTCATACTTGATGGGAACACCTTAGCAAGCAATTGATCCTCGTGAAACTAAGGGAGACACATAACTTGGAATTATTACAAATGTCACAATGGATCACCTTTACCATCATAGTTTGTGAAACAAGCTGCCACAAATCTAGTTGGTGTAGGAGTCAAAATGTCATGTACCAAAGGAACATGTAATATTAGTTTGATAGGATCTTCTCTTTAGATATCTGCTCTTAATCCTCAATGCACTTGTAAATAGTGAATTTCACTTATAAGGTTAGTTCAAACAAGGGGAACTCAACATGTCCCATATCCATATGTGTATGCTTGTATGTGCACTAGTGAGAGAGAACGGGGAATTTGTATTGTCATATAAGAGCACACTATCCTCATGTTATTCTTCTATAGATAAACCATGCACAAGATGAGATGTGGGAGGAGATACTCCAAAAGTACTCAAAGACCTGTCACGCGAAAGCATAAATGGATCCAAAGGAAGGTCTTCATTAAAAAGTTGCATATCATAATGATACATAGAAAAATCAATAGAGCACTATTGAAGGGCCACCAGGAGAAAAATGAAAATTATGAATAAAGCATGGTCTAGAGCTAATAGTAATCTATGAAAGAACATGACTATCATGGAAGGATGTATAATAATCATGATATGAATCAAACCATTGTTTAGCTTGATCAATCAAAGTATCACCAAGGGCTTGCATCAAAGTACCATCATAATGTATAGAAACATAATATGAAGATAAGAATGATCTAACACGTACCTTTGCATCTTCACTATCACTAAATAACTCTATCAGAAGTGTAAAATAATGCTAATCATAAATGACATCATCATGAAACAAATTCATCGACAACATTTGAATGAGATAAATAATTACCACTATGCACATCACTAAACATATCATCAATAGACTATGAGTCACAAGATAGTGAAGAGGGATCATCATGAACTACCTAGGGGGTAATGACCTCATGTGAAGGTGAACAAGGCATATCAAGTTAGTGATATTAGAAGTGCAATCATCATAAAACTCATCACTAAGATAATAATTATAGATAGGTAATCCCAAACTAACAAGCATATAATGAGGCATGGGAGAAGGTGTATCATGCATCACATCATCATATAAAGAGGGAATATGTCCCCCAAAATGCACGACTCTATGGATGTAAGACCATCATGACATGTGAAAGAAAGATCATCATGAAATGCACAATGTCATGAGAAGGTGGAGGTAAACCTATATCATCCATGTCCATCCTACAAGGTGTATCACATGGTAAAACCTTACCATGAACTCACCACAATCCACAAGATCATCATTAACCTCGTAGATAAATAACATAAGTGTGTCTAACAAGCGTGGATGAGTGTCAATAAACTCTACGAGGGAAGGAAAAAATAAGACACATAAGAACAAAACCTCCATAGGAGATGTGTATCCTTAATATAACATGTCATGAGAATATAAAGGATACATGGATGGTGTGTAATGAAAGATAAGAACCTATCAAAATCTAAAATGTATATGCATGAATATCAACCAATGAACAAGACCTAAAAGGAGCCATAAGGTATAATATCCTAGGGTGGAAGGGTTGGATAAATGATGCATATTACTATGTAAATTCAAACGCTAATTAAGGTACATAATAAGTTTAAATGAATTCAAGCCCTACGACATTGAAAAATGACTGACAAAATCAAAATAAAATTAGATTTGGAAAAATAAAAAACAAGGAAGTTATAAATCCTAAAGAAAAACCCTAAGGTGGTGTACAATTATAGGGGTTCACCAAAATGTAAAGGAAAATAAACTTTCTGTAAGCTTAATCTAGGCTAATCAAATGAGATGCATACAACTCATCACAAAATAACCTAGATTAATTGTAGTGCCCCCTCATTGTTGGCCTGTGATAGTGGTAGTTCTGCATTGCTCTTTGTTAGTCGGAGACAGTCGTTAGTCTTTCATTGCATTAATACAGCTCTGAGACATTTGATTAGTAGGTTATGATTTATGTTTATTTTGATTTTGATGGACTATGTTCGATTGATATAATTAGGCATGTGTTATGAGTTTATGATGGCATTACTATTACTCCAGTTATGATGTGAATTAATATTATCATGTGTCATTTGATTTGTTGGTATTTAAACTCAAATAAAAGTTTTTATGATACTGTTTCAAGAGCAGAGACGGTGTAGTACTACTCGCTTCGAGCACCCTACTACGTCGTGATTCTCTGACTCTTTGTGTGTGCTGACATATATGTATTTGATCGTATACAACCAATTGCTCAGATGCACGCTGTAGGTACCGGGCCTTGACTCCACTTGACTTAGTAGGTCTGAGCGGGCCCTTACACTAATGGATAATGTTGATGGGAGATAACATGAGGGTTGCCCTAAGTCAGTTTCGTTTTTAGTCAACGGTCGTGAGTTTTGTTGTTACTTTATGGTCTTTGCCTCGATTATGGTTGGCATTGGTATGCTTTGGTTTCAGTCTGTGTGTTTTGGTCAGAAATGAATTTATTATTATAATGATATTAATAGCGTTTTATAGTCAATATTTATTAATGTGAAGCTAGGAGTATGCTTAAGTGATTAAATTATTGATTTTTATGGATTCTAATTGATTTTGTTGTAAGTCATTAATAATATTCTCTTACTAACATTGCATGATAGTTTGAAACTATTACTAGTTAATAATTTATTGATTGTGAGCTGTCATATAAGAATTTTGTTTTGGAGAATCTCTCAGTGAAAGAAAATTAATTGTTTTCTGTTTTAAAGAGAAGTGGGGATTCTCTGTAATGGATTCTGGGAGTGGAAAATTAATGGAGTTTGCCTATTTTTATTTCTGGGGGGGAATTCGGAGAGAAATTGGGGGAGTTCTTGGAGGAAGAATGCAACAAAAACCTGGGGAGGAGAAACAATATAGAGGAGGAAGTGATCCAATTGTGACAAGAAACAATAGACCAATCTTCGGAGGGCAATGACAATACTCGGGTACCACACTTGTTAGATTAAAACTTTTATTGCATGCATGTTGATTTGAGTGTATGGTCTTGAAGTTGTCTTTTATGATAATTCTGTGATTATCCTCCTGTAACTTTCATGCAGACACTGAATGTCATGCCAATAAACTCAATCTATTAACTCTGTCCCTGCACTCTTGGACTCGTATTTTCCCTTTCCTATCAAGTGCATCGAACCCACCATCTGTCGCCTATATCGGTGCCTAAAAATTATTAATATCTTTATCAATCCCATTAAGTTTTTCATTCAGATCTTTTAGAGCAATCTCTACATTTTATATTCTGATAATCACTTGACGTGTATGGTAGATTTCATGGATGTTCGAGAATTATTGAGAAAACTGAGGTCTTAATCTGTGAGATATTGTTTAATTTGGTCTATGCATCAACCGCCAATCTAATAAGATGTATGGCATTGATGGGCCATTTTTCACCATTTCAACAAATCCCACTCAGCATCATGAAACTAATATCTTAGAGAAGCTATGTATTCACCTCAACCTGAATTCAGTCGTATGCCTATGCTACTAAAGTATTTGTGAAAGATGTTACCTTATCATGTTCTTTGGCTATCAGAGGTCATCCTTGTGGTATCTGATTGATTCAACTTCTGAGTAGGCTCAATTGATATCTTTTTTGAATTGTGATACCTATTAATTCATGCGAATCAGCCCTAGTATTGACAGGAAATCTGCTTCCTTACACTGGCAGCCTTGTTAGAAGTATTTCATCATGCAGCCACACCAAAATCAATGCATAGTCTCCTCAGCAATTACTTTATGTGATCTATTCTTCTGTGTAAGGTGAATCCAATTATATATTAGACAATCCTTGTTTCCTTAAGCTGATGTTCTTAAAGGTAGTCTGTTGGTAGTTCACATCATAGTTTCCTAAGAATTCCTTACCCTTCCGTGTGCTTTTGCTTGGAAAGTTTTAAAGTTTTCTTTCATGCAAATTCTTAAGCTGATAGACTTTTCTTTTAAGTGAGCACTATAGTGTTGGAAAATTGCCTCACGCCATATTTTTTTTATTGCAAGGTTTTCTAACTTTATAGTCATTCCTATTAGCGTATTCCATGAATCTTCTAAGGGTGCAGGTGCCGGTATAATCTCTCTGCAGCCTTGAACCTCTTCCCTTTGAGGCAATTTGTAAAGTAGTCCACGTGCCTTATGTTGTAACAGCCTCACCTAAAGAGAATTTTCATTCCTTATGCATAACTTTAGAGCATCTTCTAGTATACCAGCGTGGGCAGTTTGGTCAGCCATGCATACATAATCACTACTGTAGAATCCGGTTCATTTGTTTAGGCCGCACGTTCTTTAGTGAGTCAATTTGTTTTAAGTACACTTTCTGTGACTTTGCCCTTTGAGTTATGGTAATCTGAAAGTCTTGTTCATACTTGCACGCACCTCTTTTGAAGCCGTTTCAATTTTAAAATTCAGACAAAATCACTATTATGGCGTCGACCCAGCTCCCACACCATTCACCGACTAGACCTCACCCTCTGCCTTTACCTAAAATTTATTGCCTGATGAAAATTGCTTAAGGCCGAGATGGTTGAATGCTTAGCTGATGCAATTTCTGTATATTATTTTGTCCTCCTCCCATTCGTAGCCATTCATCAGACCGCACATCATTGTCTGGTGATAGATTTGTGCATTGTTTTCACTTTGATCTTTGCTGCTAGATGTCTTGGGCCATCCCTCTGACTCAGCTCATCATCCTCTCTGGACTCTTTCTATAAATTCTTTTGCAGTTCCTCTAAAAATTTCGTCTTGTGAGCATTCATTGTCAACATATCTAATTCCTCTTTGTGTTTTTTTTAGCAAAAGCATAATAGAATTGGTATCATTTTTGAAAATAGGCATATGTAAGCCAAGACTTAGAAAGATCCCATTTGCAAACCGAGTAGAACTGTTAGTAGAGTTAAATACGATTTGTGTATTGTTTTCAGATGTAAATAAAATTAGTGAAGTAAATATTTTCCTTATTTTGAGAAATGTCTGATAAGTGTTATGATTAATGTTGTGGTATTTAAAACTTCTAATTCGAGCAACTGACCATAGATTTTGTCTTGAAGTGGGGCACTGTCAAGGGTTCTATTATTGTTATTTTTTTGCGCTGAGAAATTTAGTGGATTTGTTTCCTTCTACCCAAAGAATATTTTTTTTTGAACCCTATGTGTTAGTTTGTTTTGTTGATAGTTTTCAGTCTTAGTATCTCTTGTGCATTTGAAATAATGTGTATCTTCTATAACCTTCACATACTAGAAAGCCACGTGCCCTATGCATATTTTCCCATTTTGCACTCAGGTCTAATAGGATGGGTATAACTGCAGTGTCTGTCAATCTTCTTAATTAAAAAGGTTTCTTTATTGGAATTTCATTATTAGAAAGATTCCTTACTAATCCTTTTGGTTCAATAATCTATAGAAATCTACTTTATTTGGAAAGAATATTTTCTCTATGACAAATGATGGTTTTGATAATTTGATCAACTAGTAAGGCTTGTTTCGAGTTGATCTTTTGCTTTAGTTAAATTGTTGCAATGATTTTAGGGACAAAGTTAATAATTGTTTAGTTAGGAAAGGTTTGTAATAAACTTTCTATAGGGAATTATTTATATTAGAAATAGAATTGAATTAGTTTCTGTAAGAATGTTATTTGAGTAACTTTGAGTTATTTAAGAAATGGACATTAGTGTTATAATTAAGTATTAGTTATACTCTTTTCACCCAGTTCAGTAAATTTGTTAGTTACGATTTTGTAGGAAGTAAATAATAAGTGAGAATTTTAGAATGTAGTTTTATTTAAACAATAATATTCTTCTTGATAGATGAACATTTTGTGATAACTTTACCTATTAATACTTCCTGTTGAGCTTTGAAAATTCAGTTAAATAAATGGATCCACCTTGTGATAGATTATACTAGGTAGTGGATTAAATAGTTATATTATTCTATGTTGATTATCACTTTTGGAAATGTAGTAGTTAGGTATGATTTTATATCACTAGGTAGAAGATGTATTTCACTTACCTTGTGCCTTGTTCGGAAATATAAACATATGATTAATTTTATAGCTTGTTTTAACGGTAGTCATTAAAATGTTAGCTAGAAAATAGAATGAATATACTAAATTCACATGGTTATTAATAATTGGTATATTCTTATCTCCTTGTTAAAATTAAAATGGTTAGTGTATGTTGGAATCTCTGTGCCACGTAAATGTAAGAAATTATATTCATTATGTTATAGTTATCTTCTTTATTAGAAATGGTAGGTAGTAAAAATGTTGTTGGGAAGTTATGTTATTATAATTGTTGGTTAAAAATTAATGGAAGATGTTGCTCTTGGTAAACATAGGTATACATTTATGGTTTGTTTTAGTAGTAAATCTCAACTGGAAAATTCATGCTTGCAAATATTTTAATGGCGAAGAACATGGTAGTTGTTAGGAAATTTTAGTCAGTGAATTTATTTTAGAAATTTAGAGAGAATTGTTAATGTTGTGAGCTTGAATGTTCTTATAAATTGTTGTTAACTCACATAAGTTGTTTTCATGATTGAATCCAGGAGTACATTGTATATCTTCTGTTTGTTATCCTTCTGGTCATAGTTTATGCTTGCAATGGATCTTGTGTTCACCTTGAGTGGAGTATATGTCTATGTTTCGGTTGTTGTGAAGTAGGAATCTTGTGTGATGTCATGACCACTTGATTTCAAATGCAGAAGCGTTGTTCTTGATAGATAATGGTTACTTTATCATTGGTTGTACCTAACTCCAGAGGTGTGGTGTCTTGAGTTTTAGTCCAGATAGTGGCATGTCAATGTAATGGGATATGTATTGTTGAGGGCAAGTGAATGGCATAAGTTTTGGTTAGAAGTTGTTTTGTACCTTATCTTTGCTTGTGGTGGTTTGGTTGTTTGATTAGAGATTGCTAAGGGAGTGGCTTCTATGGTGGGGCCGGTGCCTAGTGAGAGGCCGCCTGGATAACCCCATGGAAGTTGTAAGCAAGTGGAAACTCAATAACATTATTAGAAGGGTTGGGGTAGTAAAACACATAACAAGATAAGTAAGATACCTCACCCATGCCTTGAGTGCTCTCGCAGGCTAAGGATGGGATGAGAAGGCCTGGTTGGCAAGGTCGACCTCCTTGTCTCCATGAGAGGACCTGTCAGCTCCACATGTGTCACCCTATGGGTTCGATGCCTAGAGAGAGGTTGCCAGGGTAACCATAGATGGGGGCCAACTTTTGGTGATAGATAGCCTAGGTAACCCATGCTAGGACCATGCGATGACACTCTCCTTATGCAACTCAGTTACTTTCTCTTAATTTTGTTGTTACCTGTAGAGTATAATCTTGGATTCTCATTTGATCTTGGTTGGATATTGGTTTTGTCTGGTGGGTTACTGTCATTTCTATGCAGTCTTGTTATCCTGGTTGTCTGCAAGGAGTTTGGTTTTAGTTTTGTGTTCTTGGTTGTAACCTGACCTGGTGGTAAACCTCTTCGTTATCTCCTAGCTCGGTGGGGTGGACCTCAGGGTTCCACATGGTTGGGAGGCAGAGCTATCCATTGATCTTATTGGAGATGCGGTTCGAGTTCTATGCAGAGGTGTTCTAGTTTCAGATTGTTATCCACATTCAGTGATGTTGTATACTTTCTTATGTATTCAGTTGTAAACTGACATGATCGGTCTTGTAATCTTGTACTGTAATCTTGTAAATCATCTATCTTGCAATGTAAAAGTTGTTCTTATCTATTGTAGCAGTATGATGTATATTATTTGTGTGGTATAAACTTTATTTGCACTGATGCAGTTATGTTTCCCTAGAGGAGTTAGAAGTGCACTTTCCTTTATGTCGTGTATTTTGATATCTCGTGTTAATAATGATGCAATCTCTTGCTTTAAAAAAAATTATTTCTGTAATTTTGTACTTTTAGTCTTGCACTCTAGGGTTGCATGATGGGGCATTACATTAATAATGACAATTGTGGGCATAAGTAATTTAAAATTAAATGATATGCTAGGAAAATTAATGTAATGGATGATGCATACTTAGTTCTATGAACAAAGAATGAATGAAATTTGGTATGGCACAAAAATCTAGATGCCTTAGGAGTAGAGGATTTTGTCTACATTGTGGAGGGTCTAAATTGCAAATTAGGGTTGTCCACACTAATGAAACTGTCTTGTGCATATGGATGATTTAGTAATCTACATAGTCCTACTTTTTGCATCACTCAATTTACCTCCACTCCTACTTTTTTGGATATCTAAAGTGACAATATTTAAGGATATGTTTGGAGGGTTTCCATTAGTGTCACAAGGGGACATGTTCTCTTAGGTCAAACTTTAAAAAACTTGAGTAAATAATTAAAAACAACACTCTTTAGTCATGCATATGCTCCTAAGATAATCATGTACATCTAGATTCCTTTTATTGCACCAAATCCAAATCTTTGGCTCCTTTAGATGAGGGAGAATGAGAAGATACTTGAGGATTATAATAAATCATTGAATGCCATTAAATACTAGAACTTTACATTAAATTATACCAAATATGTATTTACTCAAATCAAGGAAAGAAAATTAAAGGGGTTAGTTAGCTAAATTTGAAATTTGAATTCTAGAAATGAAAGGGTTGAGTTTGTGACCACAAGGTCAACACCACAACCATGAAAATGATCCTAGATGGGTAAATGGTCAAATTTGGGTGAATATCACTTAAATGGAGGTAGGTGTATGGATAAATGTGGTAAGTGTAGGTATAAGACATATGTATTAGCAAATATGCACATAAGGATAAGGTGGGGGCTAAATGCATAATAATAAGTGTGCATAGGCATAAGCAAAGGCTAGAGAATGAGTCCAACTTTACACAAGATTGCACAATTTATCATTATATACATGCATCAAGACATTTCCTCAAACCAAACACAAAACTAAATAAAAATAACATAAATATACAAATTTCACCATTACAAAAATAACACCTCAAAAAATAAAAATAAAAATAATTTAATTTCTTTATATGAATAACGCCTTTGTATCTCATGGCGAAGGAAGTCTTTGGGTGGCCGATAGTGTAAGTTTTTTTGTGTTATGGTTTTTTTGCAAAACTTTGATATGGTAAGAAATTTGATTCTTATGGTTTGATCAAAATGCTCTTTTATCTGTAGATGCTTTTATTATTGTTTTAGAGGATTTTGTTTTGTATTCGAGTACTGCTCTTGTGGGAGGTTGTTTGAGTGCAGGGATCTTTCTAGTTTTCAGGCGATAGTTGGGGAGGCATTTGGCAGAAGAAGAGGCACTTGATCTGCAGGGTCTTGAGGATGAAATTTGCAGGAGGGCAATTAAAACCTTTGTGTTTTGTAGACAGTTTTGTTATCTATTGACTTTATCAGTTGGCTAGCTTGTAAGAGTGCTGATTGTACAAAGTTTTATTCTTGTAAGGTTACAAACCATAGACTTATTTTGGGTTGACTCATCCTTTTGAGTCAATTTTGTATTGTATCTGTTTTAAAGGGCTACAACCAGAGGTTTTCTTTGCCGATTCTTTCCTGCCGGTATGCCTTATTGAATCTGGCATTTTGTAAATTTTATTTTATAATTAATATAATTTTAGTGGCTCTGCCACTTTTTCTCAAAAAAAAAAAAAATCTTTAAATTAAAAAATAATATTTATTATCCCCATTAAAAACAATCCAAATTAATAGACAATTAACAAAATGTGATGGCTTTAACATCTAAATGAACAAATAGACAATAATTCATAATAGATATTAATGATTGCATTTATAAATAATACACTTGTTAATATGGGACCATGCCTATAAAGAAATAATCTATTTTAGAATTGTGACAGATTATGTAATAGAATTGAAATTTAGAAATAAATAAAAATAAAAATATTTAATTAATTTTGACAGCTAATAGAAAGTAGTCTACTATTTCAATAATGATTTTTAAACTATAATTTAAAATCACAACTTCTTATATGCATTAAAAGTAGAATGGTGAAATCTAATCTAGATTGTTCTTAGAATTTGGCAAATTGATCTCACATGTTGCAAGTTTGATCTGGATTGTTGTAGATTTAACCTTCTATGTAGATTTGCTCTATAACTCATGGTTTTGAATTGGGTAACTGTGGATTGCTACAACCTACTTCGCCCATGTCTCTATTATTTGTTGATGCCTAAGGACTGATAATATTGACAAATACTTTGGGGAGATTGCTAGATTGCACAGGTCATGTTCTCCTAGGTCAACCTCCTTGATTAGACCTACTTTATTGTCGTGAATGAATATCAAAGACAATACACTATTACACACATGCAGGTGTCCTAGATGATTTCGATGCAGATTAATGTTGCTTTTAGTACTCCAAGTCAAAATATTTCTAGAATGATTTTCCTTGTAATGCTTAGGAATATTGGATATTCCTTCGTGTTCTTTGATACGTTTAAATGCACAAATGAATGTCTATAAATACCAAGACATAACAAATAGTTGCATAAACATATATTTAGTCTACTCCCAATACTTAGTGAAAAAAGTTAAGGGCTAGTAATTTGAGTTCGAAGCTAATTCTACACAACATGGGACCAAACACATATATTGTGGTATTAACCTAAAATAAGGAATACTGGATGTATAGATTAAAAATAAATATATAAAATGTTAGTTAATAATGAAACTAATATATGAAAATAAATAAAAATAAAAAATATGAAAAAATAAATATATAGAAATATGTATAAATAAGATAAATCAAAGAGAAAGATAAAACCAAACTTAACACAAAAATACATTATTTATCAGTATATTTATATAAACATTCTTTCAAGATAATACCAAATCTTTAAAAAAAATTAACATAACTGAAATTTCAACATTACAAAATTAACTATATAACAACAATAATCCTTCAAATTTTTTGAAGGTCCTTTCAAGATAATAGCAAATCTTTAAAAAAAATTAACATAATTGAAATTTGAACATTACAAAAATAACCATATAACAACAATAATCCTTCAAAAGTTTTGAAGATCTACTGAAAATCTCCCCTTTCCAGTGATAGGGGAAAGGGGCCAGTTGCCACCCACACCCCAATAACTGTTATGTTTTTGTGCACTTGACCCCCAAATAATTTTTTTAAAATGAACCAATACATGTATGTTTATTGACCTAGTAAATTTACACAAATGGACCAATACATGTTCACAACTCCATGTGTAGTTCACCATTTGAAAAAACCAATACACATACTCTTCCACTTGCATTTACAAGGCAACATGATGCAAATTGGAGAAGTTCCAATTTAAATATACACTTTATTGATTACTGCACAATGTGTAATGTTTAAAAAATTACCCACTTGGACATTAAATAAAGTCAAACTGGTTACATTGACATACTTTTGTGCATAGCTATTGGTACCTAAGCTACTATAAACACACAACACTCCAATCCCAAATGGCTATCGAGCACACATTCTCCCATACTTGCTATCACATCCACTTGCACCAACTCCATTTAGAATAAGTACCTATCCATTTACATTAAGCACTTGCACAAATACAAAATGGTGTCAGGATCCCCAACCAGACATAAATTAAATTAAAAAACAAAATTAAACCTATTTAATTACAAAATCATACGAAAAACTGTGAGATCTATAAATCACATCATCGAATACAATAGCTTCTATGCATTTAATCAAATTCAAACTCAACAACCAAATTCAATTCTGCGTATCATATCATCGAATACAATAGCTTCTATGCATTAATTCAAATACAAACTCAACAACCAAATTCAATGCACTCCTTTTTCAAATTTGAATTCATTATAAGAAAAACATTATGCAGCGTAGAACATAAATTTCTTGAAGGAGTGCTGCAAACCTTGTCTGCTGCCAAGAGGAATTTTGCAGACTTCTACAATTAGGTTCAGGTTGGTACATCGCCTTCTTATATTCCTTCCTCTTTATGTTATGTTTCCTTTATTTTTTGTGTCTTTTACTTCCTCTTTATGCATATGTTTTTGTTCATGTTAAATCTATATTAATGTTCATGCATATATTTGTGTTATGTTTATTTTCTTTGTCTTTTACTCCCTCTACACACATGTGTCATCTATATTAATGTTAAATTTGTTCATATGAAGCAAATGTAATATTTGTTAATATGCCATCATTAAATATGTTAATATGAAGTAAATGTATCTGTTAATATTAATGTTAAATCTATAACTTGTAACTGTCAATATGAAATAAATGTATCTGTTAATATTAATGTTAAATCTTTTCAAATGAGATTTATCTATATCTGTTAAATATATATATAAACTAAGGGTTTCTAGATATATATTTATATTTTATGATCCTTCAGTATATACTCACTGCACTATACACATCTACGGTAAAATTAAACCTATATATTAGAATTGTCAACATTCTAATCAAGAGTAATATTAATGTAGAGTTTACATTTCTCTATGTGTTTAAAAATATATTAAGGGTTTGAGTATATATATATAGCTTCAACCCCTCTATATATTTTTAACCCCATTTAGAAATATATTAATATTACTGTTGGTTAATTTAGTGAAACCAAAAATATATAGGTTTATTTTTTAGTGTAGGTGTATATAGATACTGCATTAAATATATGGAGATTCATTTTTAGCAGCATTAGAAATAGTTTCAGTAGCATTAGGAAACAGTTTGATTATATATTCATAAACAGTTTGAGTATATATTTTGAAATAGTTTGAGTATAGGTTTATTTTTTAGTGAATCCAAAAATGTATATATGTTGGTTAATTTTGTGAATCCAAAAATATATATTATGAAAACTGCAATATATATACTATTATATAATGAGGGTTTAAACTGCAATATATGTATTGAAAACTGCAATAGATGTCTACATAGGTTTAAACTTTAGTGTAGATGTCTACCTAATTAGGTTCAATGTACTAAGATTCTCAAAGACCACATTGTCCAATATAAAGATTTGATTTCCATAATATACATTCTCACACCCTCCAAAATATGGACTTGACATTTCACTATCTTCTTTGATATTAGTTTCTTGAAAAATTGGCAGTCCTTCCTTACTAAGTCTGTTTGCATTAGAAAATGTGTCTTAAGAAATTCTAGATATTCAGACATTCTAAGTACACAAAATCTAATTACACCAAATTTTTTAGATATTCTCACCCAAGAAGATCGTCCTATAAACATTGTCCTCACAGATTTTCTAATAGTCTCATGCCAATTGAATTGGAGCCCATGAACCAACTGCCTATCCCTCCTATAAAATCCCTTGGACAAGATGAACTCTCTAAACACACAAGGCAATGGAGGTGGCTAGTGGATGTGGTTGCCTGCAAGAAGATCACAAGACCCAAATCAAGCGGTTGTTCAATGCTGGTTCAGACCAATTGGTCACTACAATCCAGCAAGTTGTAGGAATGCAACACTTTTAGGGAGGTCATATATGTGACTACGTGATCTATGAAAAATTCTTCTCCACAATGGTTCAAATCCTAGGCAACAAAAGTCACGGAAATAACTTGGCCAACAAGTTCTTGGAGGAACACAAAGACACCGTGACCAATGCAATCTTCTATTTCGATGAGTTTCCAGAAGAAGGTATGGTTGGAGGTGTGTTTAAGTTCAGGCTGTCAAAAAAAATAATGTGACAATAATAGCTCTGCAACTATTCCAGGAAGGAATACTCAAAAACAATCTGGAAACATTTCAATTTTATTTGAGTAATTATGGTGACTTGCTCTCTCCTGCACACATTGAGAGAGCAAGTGAAGTGGCTCAAGGCCTTCGGGTATTGATCCATTGGAATCCATAGTGAAAGTCTAGGGTGGTCAATCTTCAGCATTGCATTTTTTGTATTATTTGACAAGCAGTGCTTTAATATGACAAAAAACTATATATAAAGGTTTAGGGTAGTCAATCTTCAGCATTGCATTTTTGTATTATTTGACAAGCAGTGTTGTAATATGTTAATATATATATATATATATATATATATATATATATATATATATATATATATATATAAAGGCTTTGATTTTGTGTAAATGTTGCTACATACAAACATATATCTTTTTGCAGTATCTCCTACATTAACAGACATGATTTACAAAATTTCTATTAGAAACAAATATAATTTCTCTTTGTGATTTCAGCACTGCTTTCATTCCATTCTATTGGTTTCATACGGTGTTGTTTATACAATCATTATATAGTCGTTTACCTTCGTGTCTGTCTCATACAACTCATGAGTTGAGTACTGGTATGTAATTTTGTTATTCACATCCGAATACATATTCAACTACACACTGAATATATATATTCAAACTATTTTAGAATATATTCAACTACACACCAAAAACCTAATCATTTTACAAAATGTTTTCGACAGTGCGATCATCTCTACACCATAATAAGCTGACTGTTTTGTCTGAGACAACCCTTGTGCTGTGATTATTTTGCTGTACAGAATAACATATTGTTATATAATGAGGGATTTATTTTATACATACAGATGGGTTCGTATATTTTTAAGGGTATATATTTTGCAGTGGCATTCTTACCTATTCTATCTAAGACAACCATTTGAGGTTGGCACTTAACATTTCAACATCTATTAATGTCTATATAACATTTCAGGTTGACACTTAACATATAATGGCCAGCTTCATTCAATAGATTTTAAGGGTATATATTTTCGAAAGTTCATTGTCAACGGTTAAGGGTTTCATTATATCAGGGTTTCGAATGTTTTGAATCCTATGGCTTTGTCTTCATAATAATTTTAGTCAGATTCTTCCCAGTTCTGACCGAATACTATTTTTTAATTATTGTTACATTAAATATTTACAATTGTTTTCCTATATTTTAATTTCATATATTGAGGGTTTCATTTTCTATAAAAAGCTTCTACATACAAATAGGTTAGACTGTAAATGTACTGTATATATATATACATGTCTATCTATATACATTTGTATATCTATCTACATACGTATATCTATCTACATATGTTATGATATATCATATACATATGTATATCTGTATACATATATGTATATCTGTTTACATATATGTATATCTATAGACATATGCAGCGTAGACAATGGAACATTGCAAATATACATATTGAGTGAAGCTGCAAAGTTTAGTTCAAACAAATTGGACTAAAATTGAATATAGATGTATGTAATTGTAAAATTCTGAAATGTTAAGTACTAGCCTGAAATGTTAACATTGTATACGCTGCATAATGTTCCTCTTATAATGAATCCAAATTTGAAAAAGGAATGCATTGAATTTGGTTGTTGAGGTCGAATTTGAACAAATGCGTAGAAGCTATTGTATTCGATGATATGATATGCAGACTTGAATTTGGTTGTTGAGTTTGAATGCTGAAATGTTAAGTAACAACATGAAATGTTAACACTGTCCAGGCTGCATATGCCTATAGATATACATATGTATATAGATATACATGTATATAGGCACACACACACACACATATATACACACACAGTACATTAACAGAGATGATTTAATCCGTTGAATGAAGCTGCCTATTATATGTTAAGTGGCAACCTAAAATGTTAATAGATATGCAATTGTTATATAGACATTAATAGATGTTGAAATGTTAAGTGCCAACCCGAAATGGTTGTCTTAGACAGAATAGGTAGGAATACCACTGTAAAATATATACCCTTAAAAATATACAAAACCATTCGTATTTATAAGTTTTTTATATAAACCTGGAATAGATTACATAAAATGAAACCCTCAATATATTATATATAAACCTAGAATAGATATGTAAACAAATATACATATATGTATATAGATATACATATATGTATACAGATATATGCATATGTATGTGATATACATATGTAGATAGATATACATATGTAGATAGACATGCATGCATATATATATATATTTACAGTCTAACCCATTTGTATGTAGAAACTTTTTATATAAAATGAAACCCTCAATATATGAAATTAAAATATAGAAAAACAATTGTAAATATTTAATGTAACAATAATTTAAAAATAATATTCGGTCAAAACTGGGAAGAATCCGATTGCAAAATCATTACGAAGACAAAGCCGTAGGATTCAAAACATTTGAAGCCGTGATACAATGAAACCCTTAACCGTTGACAATGATATGATGAATCCCTGCAATGATGAAACCCTTAACCATTAACAATGATATGATTAAACCATGCTTTGATGAAACCCTTAACTGTTGACAATGAACCCTCGAAAATATATACCCTAAAAATATAAGAACCCATTTGAATTTATATAAACCCGAAATAGATTATATAAAATGAAATTCTCAATATATTATATTAAAACATAGGAAAACAATTGTAAATATTTAATGTAACAAGAAATAAAAAATAGGTTCGGTCAAAATTAGGAAGAATCTGATTGTAAAATTATTACGGAGACAAAGCCGTAGGATTCAAAACATTCGAAACCCTGATATAATGAAACCCTTAACCGTTGACAATGAACCCTCGAAAATATATACCTTTAAAAATATATGAACCCATTTGTATGTATAAAAAAAACCCTCATTATATAACAATATATTCTTCTGTACATCGAAATAATCACAACACAATGGTTGTCTAAGAGAAAATAGGCAAAAATCCGAAAGCATATTACATACCAGTACTCAAATCACGGGTTGTTTGAGACAAAAACGAAGGTAAACGATTGTATGATGATTAGAAGCTTCTCTAAAATGATTGAACATTCAGTGTGTAGTTGAATATGTATTTGGACATGAATAACAAAATTACATACCAGTACTGAAATCACAGGTTGCATGAGACAAACACGAAGGTAAATGATTGTATTAACAACACCATATGAAACCAAAAAAATGGAAGAAAGTAGTGCTAAAATCACATGGATAAATGATATCTGTCGTTACCTGCATGGAGAGCGACCTGCATGGAGGGCAACAACCGACGGACACGAAGAATCCCTATAGCAACCATCGCGGCATCCTGAACATTTGGTAAAATGATTAGGTTTTCGGTGTGTAGTTGAATATGTATTCAGACCCGAGAGAAATTAAATTGAAACACGTAGTGTTTCCCGACCGTACCACTGCATTCACCTTAGCATGGATTAGTGAAATAAAAAGGTGTTGGTTTAATTTGCAAAGATGTTATTAATCGCATCAACGGGGTGTCACTAGGTTTAGGAAAGGGGCGGGTAAGTTTCAAGGCCCCACCTAGTTGATTTATTGTGGGGTGTTAATAAACATATTTTAAACCTACCCTAACTACAAAAGGGATCAAGTGTGTTATTTTTTTAGTGAAGGGGTGTATTTTGTTTGGGGGGGATGGCAAGCGGTTACCAACACATTGGTGCGTATGTATGGGGCAACATATTGAAATGACCATTTTTCGACCCATGTGCACATAACGAGTCCTACAGGGAAATATATAAGTGCCCAGAAGCTGAAAGAATAGCTTTAAGCTCTTCGATCACATATGGAGAAACCCAAAAAAAACTGTCGAAATTCGATATGTCTAGCTATTTGTTTGACATGCGCAAAATTAGGGTGGGCAGCTACTAGCCCCTCTCCCCTACAACCTCATAATTTTTTTGAATGAATACTTCCTATTTAACCTTAACCGCTACAACATCATTACCAAGAAAGATAAGACTAACTCATAGGCATCATCAAACCAAATGGAATCCAGTCCTCGACTTGCAATACCTAGTAACATAGCTTGCTTATACTCAAAAGTCTGGGTTGCTATAGCTGACGTGTATCCATCGTCTTTAGCAAAGTAGAACGTAATGCAAAACTTCCCCCCGTCCTTGCATATAATTTCCACATAAAAAGACTCACAGAAAATTTCAACCATGGCGACATACACAAGGGTTTTACTGTTAACGATGGTAACGTTGATATTAGTCGGGGAGATCCACTACAGCTTAGCACAGAATTGTGGATGTTCCAAAGGGCTGTGCTGCAGCAGTTTGGGGTTCTGTGGAATTACTCAACTTCATTGCGGAGATGGTTGTCAAGAGGGCCCATGTACCCTTAATACTACGCCCTCGCCTTCTCTCCCTGCCCCCTTTGGATCCATTCACTCTGTAATCACTCAGACCCTTTTTAATCGTATTAACTCGGGGATTTCGGCTGGGTCCATTGAATCTATAATCACCCAAATCTTCTTTGACAATATTATCTCAGGGATTTCGGCTGGATCCATTGAATCTATCATCACCCAGACCTTCTTTAATGGTATTAAATCAGGGATTTCTGCTTCTTGTGAAGGAAATAACTTCTACACTTACAATGGCTTTATCGACGCTGCGAAAGCCAAAAATTTCGCCGGTTTTGGCAACACCGGAAATCTTACGATTCGCAAGAGAGAGCTCGCTGCTTTCTTTGCCAACGTCGCCCATGAGACCGGGAGTATGAAAAATCCTATCCCTTCACCTGTATAGTAATGGACTACATCTTAAAGATATGATTGCTTGCTAATAATGAGACCCTTATATGGTTTGTGTTCAGGTCTGTGCTATGTGGAAGAAATTGCAAAAGACACCTACTGCCAACCTTCCACACAATGGCCCTGCGCCACCGGAAAGCAATACTACGGACGGGGGCCTCTTCAGCTGACCTGGTAACTTCAATTCTAAGCAATTCTTAAAATGATTTTTTTTTCATAAAATAGAAGCCTAGACTTTAAGCTAATGTGGGAGAGGGGTTGAAGGTTTCCCTAGCAGTTCAGAGACTCTATACTTATGTGGCAGGCTGACAGCTTCCATAGCGCTTTTTTAATATGGAGATCATCCATAAGATCGTTTTTGCTTCTCCTGAGAGCCAGGGATTGAGGGTATCCATTCAGCCAAATTTGCCCAGGGTAAGGTGTCTCGAGGGGTATCCATTCTGCCAAATTCAGGGATCGGTGTCGGGGCCTTGCACTCTGCAAGCCTTGATCCCTGGTGGGCGCATTCAGAACCTTCCAGCAGCCGAAAGACCCTTGACAATAATTAATATTTAAAAAACCATTCCATAACATTTTTAAAAATAAATAATATTTAAAAAACCATTTATCTGTGTATGATTTTTATAATTTCTTATATATAAATTCTTTATTTTCACTAAAATTTTCTTTATAAAAATAAATTAAAAACTCCAGGGGCCAATTTCTTGGGAAGAAAGCTTATTCTTTTTTTTTAATTAAGCCTCCTCATGGAACCATAGCCTAATAATCTATTTGCCAGGAACTACAACTATGGAGCAGCTGGAAAATATGTAGGACTTCCGCTACTGAATAACCCAGATTTAGTGGCGCAAAAGCCAGACATTGCCTTCAGAACATCACTGTGGTTTTGGATGATAGACAGCAACTGTCACAAGGCCATGACTTCCCCCGATGGAAAAGGATTTGCAGGAACAATCAGAGCCATCAACGGTGGAGAATGTGGGGGAGGAAGTCCATGGGCAGTGCAAAATAGGGTGAATCTGTATAAGAAATTCTGCGGATGGCTAGATGTCACAACTGGTCCCAACCTTTCCTGTTAATTTTCTTTTCATCTCATGAATAAAGCAAGCTTGTGTAGTCAAGTGGCCGTTGGTCCACTGATAAGAATGCTTGGCCAACAAAAAAGATAAAGCTTGTATAATTACAAACACCAATACACTCCTCCAATGTAACCTCTGTAACTAGAAACATAAGGCAATCAAAACATAATAAATTGTCTCATAATGTTTTGAAATACATTGAAAAGGTGCAGCAATTGCAATCTGAATGTCTACATACTTCTTAAATACCTGCAAAAGAAATTTGTATACTATATCGTGCATAACCTGTTGTACAAAGTCTTTTCACAATACAACTGGGAAGAGCAGTGTTCTAAATTGCTCTAAGCATACCTGAAAAGAAAACAACAAATCACATACACATTCTCCTTACATCACTGTAGAAAGACACAAAGCATTTTACAAGAAGACCTCCTATTGAATGGCTAATAAAAATCACTTTCTTTTCTCTAATAGCTTTATGTATGCATTTCATCTTTGATTGTAAATGATTCATGATTTCTTGAAGCCTAAAAAATAGGCAAAAATTCACCATTCACAATAATCTATCTTAAATCTTAATCTTGATATCAAAAGAAATGTGCAGAAATTTATACAGAAAGTATATTGAGGACATGCATCGTTCAGTAAAAAACAACAAAGTAGAATCAAAATCTGTATGTCTGTTCAGCTGCATCCAACATCAATCTTCATGATACAAATCTACACAATGCCCTCCACCAGAAATGCTGTTCTAAACTTATCAGCTCCTAACAATGATTAAATTTGATGGCCATATAGCTGTATTTGCACTTTTTCAACTGTAATATACAACAAAACAATTCAAAAACTGTATGGGATAAAATGTGAAATTTTGGGCAGACAATCAAGAAACCTGAACGATTATAATAAACATAAAATGAATGTTCAATTTCCCCTCTTTACCATGAACCATTTGAAGAACAATGTTAAAAAGATAAACCGCCGACAGGTAGGGAGAGCTATCAAAGCTACTTCTGATGGATTGTATCGTACACCGGAAATCAAGACCTCACCAAACTCGAATGATCCAAATCTCAAGAGATGCTTCAGAGATTTGTCAAGATAATAAGATTCGTTCCCAGCATTTACACTTTGACAAAAAGAAAATTATTTTTAACATAATCATTAAAAGCCAAAATGGTAGAAGATTTGAAAGAGCAGCTAAAAAGCTTTACTGGATTCTATCGGAATCCCTGATTCTGGAAACCCCAGCTTTTCTCTTCTCTGCATGATGGATGGTATTCTTAAAATATAGAGGAATGAAAAAATGCATCATAAAATAGGGGAGAGAACCCAATTGCTGAGCATGTTCCAATAGGTGTGATAGTATTTGTGTATTTAAGGCCCAATTTTTTAAAAGTTTAGCACTAGTAGTTGTGACTTCAAAGGTTGTTAGTGTTACTAGAAGTGAACGAAATGTGCTCGTTAGATTTAAAAAGCAAGTAATCATGTGATGCCACATCAGCACACCAACAAAACATGACTTAATGCACACCTATTGGTCCACCCTTTTTTTGGGAGAACTATTTGACACCTCAACAAAAAGCGTGCTGATGTGGCATCATATTTGATGCTGTGGCCTTGAAACCTTAGTTATAGGCAGGGGCCTTGCCAAATAAGCTGCTGTAAATTTTTGGAGTGATTTGAAATTGCCATGTATGATTTTGAGAGGCATGAAGTTAGGGTGCTCAACTACTGAATCCTCTCCCCGAGAGCATATGAAAAATTGGAAAAAAGAAATAATGTAAACTTACATCTATGAAATTTAAAACTCAAACAACCACATAAAACTCCACACCAGGTCATGCTCTTGCTTGAAAGAAACCCTTGCCACGGTTCTGTCTCTTGTCCACAAGAGACATAATTACGAATCCAAGCTCGCACATACAGCTATCTATACATACCAATTTTTACTGAAGGATATCAAAACTTACAACCATTCAACAAAAACAAATTCAGTTAACAAAGCACAAAAAATACTCAATTTTTAGTATGGATGGTCAACAAGGGTTTGGAAACAATTTGAAACCCTAGAGCAAAAAATGGCACAACTATGCAGGCCGATCAGAATAAAGCTTAAATTGTAAGTTATACCTGGGCCATTGGTTTTTGAATTCTCAGAAGCAATGAAATTGAGAGAAATTTAGGAATAAAAAGTTCAGGAAATAATAATTCAAGATTTGCAGACAAAGGATTTTCTCTAAATCCATACTCAGGGCAAAACAAAATTATACGCTCTCAGGCTACATAGGCATACCCTAAAAATATTCCCCCAGGATTTCTAAGATTCTCTTAATTCGGACTTATACGATTTGCGAGAAGCAAAACAACAAAAATGAAAGGGTAAAGTACAGAGCCTAGCGGCAAAATCTACAGTATACATGGAGAACAAGTTGTAGGGTTTGAATAAACCGAAGAAAATACAAAGGAAAGATTGCAGGCCTCGAAATATACCATTTCTGCGTGACATCAAACCGAATCTTTAAAATGACAGAAAAATGGAAAAACTTTAGGATTTTATCTCCCTCGAAATGCTCACCAAAGAGTTTTGTCTGACATTGTTGAAAGCGATCCGACATATATGTATGCAAAATACGGTAGCAGGGGGCTGAATTGTTTGACAAAATGTTTCAACAAAACTAACTTAACTGAAATGGCCTTCATAACTAACTGATAATGGTAAAAATTTTAGTTATTCTTCTGACATATGTTCGTTAAATGGACCTAACAGATCAAAGACGCCACAAAATCCAAAGAAACAATTTTTTTTCGGTAGTAGTTGTAGGCGACTGTTCACCTGGTAGAAGCAGGTTTGAAGTAAGACGAAGTTATTGGATTGCATTCAGCGATTATCTCTCCCTGCGGTTCGAAATGTTTCATAATTGTGGGGTATCTGCGTATAGCTTCATACCTTACTTGTTGATAGGTTCTCGTAATGCATCAATACAGTTCGAATTAACAGGAGCTATCCTGTATGAAGGCATTTGATTTAAGAATCGAGTACCTTGCTTCTATATGTATATCAAGGATAGGGGACCCAATAAAAAGGTAGCCTTACAATACACTCCCATAACTAAAATAAAATTCAATTCAAATTTTATTAAAAACATTTAGAAAAATTTTAGAATGAATTTCAATATATATTTTTTAATATAAAGGTAAAAATATATATTAAAATAACAATTGATTACAAAGTATTTAGTCTTAAAAAGACTCATGATGCATCAATTCTAGAGATTCAAGAAAATTCAGATGGACTAGAAATACACAGTCAGTAAGAGAGGAGGAACCCAACAAACCCCATAGACAAGGCATAAACACTTATTCACCTGAAATTGTACATGCTCTGAGTATCTGTAAGCACTAAACACTCACATGAGCTTGCACGGGGACCCTATGATGATGTATAATCCTAATCACATACATGGAAGCACAAATATAATGCCCTCTCAATAGTTCTCTTGGTGACACGTGGAGATCAATTCCTTGCTTCATCATTTCTTCTTATTTCTGACTTTTCTTCACTTTCCCCTTTGTCGACATTTCTTCTTGTGCATGTTCGACCTTGCCTACATAGCTAATTTTAATCATAATGAGCTAATTTCACCTTTCCCATACTCATTTCATGTTACTCCACCCTTTAGAGGCCTCTAAATAACCTCTCAGACAAAACCCATCTTTCAAAATTGACTTAATGTTTGTCCTTTTCAGATCCCCCATGGATCCCCTCGGGTGATTTACCTTGGTGAAAGGGGAGATTCTCTTTAATTTGTCTGTTTGGCTTAGCTCTAGTGATAGATTGCATCCTTATCCCTCCAAGACCACTCTCCAACCTGTAGTTTTCACCCAGACTCCTTCCTCTGTGGGTCGCCCATGGATCCCTCAGGGCGGATCTTGTTTAAATCATATGTTTGACTTAGCCCTAGTGACAAATGGCTTCTTTGACCCTCCAAAATCATTCTCCAACTGTCAGTTTTCACCCAGACCCCTTCCTTTCCGGATCCCCCCAGGTGATCCAAGATCCCCCTAGGGGGATTTGACCTGGTGAAAGTGGTGACCCATAGGTGACCCTATTGTGTTTTTGAGTGTGATTTCTTCTTCAGTTTGGGCCCAAATTTTCTCCAAATTGAGCCCTGATTGCATGAGTCACTTTCCCTAACCGATCATCAACTTTTTTGACTGATTCAAGAGTCCCAATCACTCCATTCGAACTCACAAATCAATTCTTCTTATCTCCCTATCAATCTCATGCTAACTCCATTTCTTCTCTTGTGAAAGGCTATCAAGGCATGTTCACTCCCTAATCAATCCAATTCACTCCTCAATCAAGCATGTTAACTCTTTAATCAATTGAGTTAACTTCTCAATCAATTTCCCCCTCTTATGTGCCCTTCCAAGCTATAAATACCCCTCACCTCTTCATTTTTTCTCAGGTTGGAGAATGCTCTTCCCATCTTCACAAACTTTTCAAGTTTCTTCATAGGCCTTTGAGCCTCCTAGTTTCTTTCTTTAGTTTTTCAAATCTTTAAAGCTTTCATTTCATTAGTTTTCATTGTTGCAAAGCTTCAAAGCTTTCCTATAGGAGGCAAATCCATTGTTGCAATCATTCTTCAAGCTTTGCTTTTGCTCTCTAATTGGCATTCTCATACTCTTTGTAGGATGTAGGTTCCTTTTGCTTTAGTATTTGTTGCCCAATCCTTCAAAAGCTTATTACAACGTTGTTATGCTAGCGAATTTCCCAAGCCCAAGTGCTTCAAAGCTCTCAAAAGCTCTCCCAATTTATAGCTTTCTCAAGCTCATTCATTTTCTCTCTTCCCAATTGCCACCAAAAGGACCCCACTGTTGCAAGAGGATGAAGAGGTTGTCGAAACAAGGATTCCTGAGGGTAGTGCGAAGGCTCATGCGTTGACCACAATCCAAGTTTTTCATGCTTTATTAGTTAATTAAATCACATTTTGCTCTTTGGAATAGTAATCTTGTGTTGCAACTTCCTTGATAGATTTATTTTAAAGTTGCTTAGATTAGCTTGCTTAAAGTAGTTTAAATTGCAATTCTAGATTAAGTTTCATGTTTTGCATTTTCAATTCTTATATTAGCACAAAAATCTCTTCGAAAACACAAAAAACATAGTATAATTTACATTAGGTAATATCATATTAATTTGCATACATCTTTCAAATTCCTAGTTAATTAGTTCATTTTTTTTATATTAAATTCCAGAAAAGAACAAAAAAATTGTTTTGCATACATATTAGTTGCATATATACTGAAAAACCCTAAAAATACAAAAACATTAGAAATTTAGAAAAGTCAAACCCTTGATTCGATCATGAGGTAGGATTTAACTACACAAGGTCAAACCCTCAATTTCATCACGAGGTCAAAAGGTTAAGAGAACTCACACAAAACCTTAGATAACATCACTAAGTTGAAAACCAACTATTGGTCAACTCAAATGAACTCTCTATCCAAGCATACGAATGTGCCTTGGAATTAGAGGTGAGTGGGTTAGGGCTATCCTCGAGGAGATTGAAGAAATACATCCTAGGCCACAACTAGCACAACAAACACAAGAAGAACAAGAACACACACTTAGGTTAATTCAATACAGAGATCAAATACAACAATATGTTCAAGCCATCGAAGAAAGGTTATAATACATTAGGCTCATCAACGAATACAACCAACTTCCATCTAGACGTTGGAACACAAGAAACCCAAACAAGAGATTGATAACTAGTGACCCTTCAGGTCATATTATTATCTCCATGACAATGGTCATAGAACAACACATAGCAAACCACAACATGCACCAGGACCAACTGACCGCTCTTTGCAATGTTTTGCTCCCAAGAGAACAAAACCATGCCCGGGTCTCACCTCCATTCGACTGGCTTCTGCCACGAGAGTGGGAGTGACTTGGAGGTCGCCCAAGGCAATGAGAGGGTCCATGTGCTAAGTCGAAGCTAACTCATTTGCACTTGTGTTTGAGTCGCATTTTGAGGAGTACATATTTTGGTAAACCCAACATGAAGAACAAAAACCTCTTGATTGAAGCTTTTTGCATTTTCATTGCTTTGATCCCATTTCATCATCACTTTCGCATCCGGTGTCAGATTCACCAACGCATATTTTGGTAAACCTGATGTGAAGAGAAAATCCTTTTGGATGGGTTCTATCACATTTTTGCACATTTCTTCCATTCCACTTTCATCTTTCATTTCCATCTTTATTTCATTTATTTCATGGTGTTTCCTACACTCCAAAGCTAGGACAAAATCACACAAAGTTCTGGGGAATTTCCCATCTAATGAAACTAGCACACATTCATATCCAATAACTTCAATCTCAAATTAATCAAACTCGAAAAATTCAAAGGGGATCCAACAAGATCCCCACAACTTGGACCAAAACAAAACACAAAAAGTGAGTGTTCAATCTGAAATCTACCTGTTGGATCTAGGGCATACAACTAAGAGGGGGGGGGGGGGGTGAATCAGTTGTATGAAAACTTGCTTTACTTCAAACACTTGATTCTTCTTAGCTAGTTAACAGCATATCAATTAACCATCCATGAAAGCAAAATGCATAAACACAAGAGCAGATAAACATCAACACATTAAACACCAAGATTTTGATGTGGAAAACCCAGTTAAGGGAAAAACCATGGGGTGATTAACCCAAGGATTATTCTTTGTTAGAAGAATAAGAAAAATGAATGGCACATGCCAATTAGGGCTCACTGCCCGAGCACATTGCTCACAAAGAGGCACACTGCCTACAAGGAGACACACTGTCTACAAAGTGATAAGAATCACAATCTTGAACTGGAGAATGACATCTCTACCATGTTCGGATCAGTTCCATTTAAGCCCAAAACCCTTGCTCTGCCTTTTACACTTCTCTTCGCTATGCCACGCTCATCCACACAATCCACACATCAAAATAAATTCTCAAACACTTATTTATACAAGACATCGACTTAGGAACAATCATCTAAGTTGGCAAACATCACAATAACATTCACAAGGCGTGTAGAACATCCGGTCGGCCTGTTACAGGAAGAACACCAACAACTGGTAGCCATAACATCAAATCCAACTCTAACTTCAATGCGGACCACCAACACGAACTAGATATGATCCAATGATCATCATAACCTTCCCTGAATCATCAAAAACATCCGCACTTCATCAGCTTATCGGAATTCTTCTCTTCATCATCTGGTACTTCAAGAACACAGTTTGTCGCCACTGTCACAATGCAAAAGGTACTTCCAGACCTCAAAATCATACATAACTCGAGATGACACATCACAAGGACATCCCAAACACTCCTTTCAATCCGCAGATTAGGATAATACAATTCCGGACCTCACCGGACCTTTCTGTGATCCTCTGTCACCTCTGAACACTTGCCGGAACCGGTTCCACACAGACAGCCACAACTTCTTCAAATCTTCATGCGGACCTCTGAAATCTTAGCTAAAGCATCTCAAGACTCATATCTACAAACCCTTTAATCTGCACCCTCTGGTTCTTAACCTATACAGTACATTTGCCTTCTTCTCATCACTGTTCTTCACTGTTCCGGATGAAGACTGATTTCCTCAATAACAACAGCACACAACTCATCTTGTTTTTCTTACCAATGCAATATGAGTAAGTTGACATCAATGACAACACTAGTTCACCTCATACTTGCAACACTCCCCCTTTGTCATTGATGGCAACATATGATGTGAAAAATCATCAAGACAAGAACTTCTCCTTTCTGTCACAGCTCCCCCTATCAACAACAACTTTTCACACGTCTTCTCTTCCTTTACTGCTCCCCCTTTGATCATTAACCACTTGTTTTTCACATGTCTTCTCTCCCCCTTTGACATCAATGGCAAAGGGCTCATACTTGCAATTCTAATACATCAGAATCATACCAGCTGCTCCCCCTTAGTAGCAGCTCCCCATCATCAATCCGGATCACAAGATATGACTGTGATATCCATGGGACTGATGCACATCAATGCATCCTAGTTCATCACCAGAGGGGCCATGACCCCTAACTTCTTCCGGAGATATTCAAAAGAGTCCTTGGGAAGAGGTTTAGTAAAGATATCTACAATCTGATCCTTGGAGGGTACATACTCCAATCTGACTTCTTTCTTGTTCATTTGTTCTCTCAAAAAGTGAAACTTGATAGATATGTGCTTAGTCTTAGAATGCAATACCAGATTCTTAGAAATATTAATTGCACTTGAATTATCACAGAAAATTGTGATAGGCTCCTCATATTCAATTTTAATGTCTCTTAGCATCTGCTTCATCCATAAGATTTGAGTGCAACTACCTGCTGTTGCAATGTATTCTGCTTCAGTTGTAGACAGAGATATTGCATCTTGTTTCTTGCTTAGCCAAGAAACCAATCTCTTCCCCAAAAAGAATGCTCCACCACTGGTGCTCTTCCAGTCATCCACATCTCCTGCCCAATCTGCATCTGTGTAAGCATGAAGAGGGAAATCCGGATCTCTAGGGTACCATAGACCATACTCAACTGTTCCTTTCAAGTACCTAAAAATTCTTTTGATTGCCATAACATGAGATTCTCTAGGATCAGCCTGGAATCTTGCCACAAGACCAACAGCCTGCATTATATCTGGTCTAGTCTGAGTGAGATACAACAATCCACCAATCATTGATCTATACTTTGTCTGATCTGCCTTTGGAGAGTCATCATCTTTGCTCAACTTACATCCGGTTGCCATAAGAGTGTTCATTGGCTTTGAATCTTCCATACCGAATTTCCTCAACAATTCTTTCACATATTTGGTCTGAGAAATGAAGATCCCTTTCTTTGTTTGAGTAATTTGCAGACCCAAGAAGAAATTCATTTCACCAAGCATAGACATTTCAAACTCACTTTTCATCTGATTTGCAAAAGTTTTGCACATACTATCTCTTCCTCCAAAAATGATATCATCCACAAACACTTTAACAATCAAAATGTTTTCATGATCAATTTTGAAATATAAGTTACTGTCAGCAGTACCTTTGTTGAATCCAATCTGCACAAGATGCTTATCCAACCTTTCATACCATGCTCTTGGGGCTTGCTTCAATCCATACAATGCTTTCTTCAACCTGCAGACCATATCATCATTATCAGACAATTGAAATCCATCCGGTTGTTCAATGTAAACTTCTTCTTCCAGATCACCATTTAGGAAGGCAGACTTGACATCCATCTGATATATCTTGAAGTCTTTGAAGGTAGCAAATGCAAGAAATAATCTGACTGCTTCAATTCTTGCCACAGGAGCAAAGGTCTCTTCAAAATCAATTCCTTCTATTTGAGAGTAGCCTTTGCAGACCAATCTAGCTTTGTTTCTGATTACTTCATCAGCTTCATTCAGTTTGTTCCAGAAGACCCATTTGGTTCCAATCACATTCCTGTCTCTAGGTCTGGGAACAAGATCCCAAGTACGATTTTTCTCAATTTGCATCAATTCTTCCTCCATTGCTTTGGTCCAGTTTTCATCATTGCAAGCTTCATTTACTGTCTTAGGTTCAATCTTTGAAATCATACAGTATTCATTTGAATCTTGAGCAATTCTTCTTCTTGTTTGTACCCCTTTACTTTTGTCACCTATGATCTGATCTTCAGAGTGATTTAGAGTTACATACCTTGGAACTTTGGGAGTTTCTTGCACTACTAATTCTTGATCAGGCTCATTCAGACAAACTTCTTTTTCCTGATTTACCGGATCAGTCTGGATCTGAATTTCCGAGGAGGAAGGAGCTCCTTGCACCAGAGGATCATTCTGATCATCTTCATCACATTCATAGAACCTTGAGGGCTTCTCAATTCCTTCATCAACTTTTACATTAGTATTTTCTATCATCTTCCTCAGTCTTTTATTGTAACACCGGTATGCTTTGCTTTGAGTGGAGTAACCCAAGAAAATTCCTTCATCACTTCTAGCATCAAACTTTCCTAGATCTTCATCTCTTTTAATATAACACTTGCTGCCAAATACTCTAAAATATCTCACAGTAGGAGTGATGCCAAACCACAGTTCATAGGGGGTCTTACCGCTATTGTTTCTAATTTGAACTCGATTGAGAGTGTAGACTGCAGTGCTGATAGTTTCTTTTCAAAACATCTGAGGAACATTTGCTTCCAACATCATTGTCCTGGCAGCTTCCTGGATGGTCCGGTTCTTTCTCTCGACTACTCCATTCTGCTGTAGAGTCCTAGGAGCAGACAACTGTCTCCTTATACCTTGTTTCTCACAAAAGTCAATGAACTCACCAGATGTAAATTCACCACCTCTATCAGACCTTAGACACTTCAGTTTTAATCCGGTTTGATTCTCTACCATAGCTTTGAAGATTTTGAACTTCATAAGGGCTTCTGACTTCTCTTTTAAGAAGGTAACCCACATCATCCGAGAATGGTTATCAATTAGCAACATGAAATATCTATCACCTTGCAGACTCTTGATTCTTGTCGGACCACAGAGATCAGTATGTACTAATTCCAACAATCTGGTAGAGGACTGATCTTTGCTTTTGAAAGAGACTCTGCTCTGTTTACCTAGCTGACATTCTTTGCACAAACTATTTGTAGGTTTCACCAATTTTGGAAGATCTCTTACAACCTGAATATTGCTTATCTTGATGATGTTATCAAAATTTACATGACACATTCTTCTATGCCATAACCAACTATGATCAACTTGAACAAACAGACAACTTTTATTTGAACCAACCAGATGAAAGATATTACCTTTTGTTTGAGTACCAGATGCAATTTCAGTTCTGGAGCTTGTAAAGATTCTGCATTTTCCATTCTTGAACCGAAGATCATAGCCTTTATCCACTAACTGGCCAACACTGAGAAGATTGTGCTTCAATTCTTCAACATATAGTACATTACCTATTTTGCTCTTTCCATCAAAGGAAATAGTTCCCCTACCTCTGATTCTGCCAGCAGAATTGTCACCAAACTTAACCATTCCTCCTTCATACCTTTCCAAATCTAAGAACTTATTCTTGTCACCAGTCATATGGTGAGAGCATCCACTGTCAATAACCCAATCATCCTTTTTTTCCACTTGAGCAACCAAAGTTTTTTCCACAACCTTGTGATTGATAGATTCAGAGGATATTGAATCTTCTTCCTTGATGGCAATAAACACCCATTCATTTCCGGATTTGCTTCCTAGTTCTGATTCATCATCTGTTACTCCTTCATTGTCATCTTCTTCATGAACATAATAGCAGTTCTTTTTAAATCTTTGTCTGTCAGTATTAGACCTTGCAGATCTTTCCGGACATCTTGAAGCAAAATGACCAATCTTATTGCAGTTGAAACACTTAAAGGGTAGTTTTCCTTCATACTTACTGGATCCTCTTGGCAATCTCTTTGCAATGAGGGCTTCAAGTTGAGCTGATTCTGCTTCCTCTTCTTCCATGTCTCTTCTTGCTTGATCATACCATGACATCTTCCTTGAAGAGTTTTCTCCCGGATCAAATCTTTGTTTTCCTTTCACATAGGCACTGGCTTTGAAAGCAGATTCAGTCTTGGGTGGATCATCTCCAAACTCAGTCATTTCAAATGCAGCTAGTTTGCCAGCCAATTGTTCTCTTGTGACAGTTGTGTGAGCTCTGAATTCATCAATGGCAGCAACCTTGATTTTGTAGGCAGCAGGAAGGGATTTGAGAATTTTGCAAACAATCTCATTTTCATCCAGAGTTCCACCAGCATTTCTAATTCCACATACCAACTCATTCACTCTTGGCATAAAGGTAGTGATGTTTTCATCTTCTCTCATCTTCAATCTTTCAAATTTCCATTTCAGACTTTGCAGCCTTGCACTTTTGACAAACTCATCTCCTTCATATAGAAGTTCCAGTTTAGTCAAGATCTCATATGCAGTTGGTAGGTCGATAACATTTGAGAGATTTGAGTCATTCAATGCGCTTAGAAGAGCTTCCTTGGTCCGCAGATTGTTTTTAGCATCTGTGATTTCATTCAGAGTTGTCGGACCACCCTGTGGAGGTACATATGGTTTTGAGACCATGGCCAAGTATGCTTTTCCCATACACTCCAAGTGACATTTCATGCGACCTTTCCAGAGAGTGAAGTTGGTTCAATCGAACTTCGGACTATCCTTCTTGTATGATGACATCCTGGATCTCCTCAAGCGGTTAAGCTCCTTTCAGAGGAACCTAGCTCTGATACCAATTGTTGGATCTAGGGCATACAACTGAGAGGGGGGGGTGAATCAGTTGTATGAAAACTTGCTTTACTTCAAACACTTGATTCTTCTTAGCTAGTTAACAACATATCAATTAACCATCCATGAAAGCAAAATGCATAAACACAAGAGAAGATAAACATCAACACATTGAACACCAAGATTTTGACGCGGAAAACCCGGTTAAGGGGAAAACCACGGGGTGATTAACCCAAGGATTATTCTTTGTTAGAAGAATAAGAAAAATGAATGGCACATGCCAATTAGGGCTCACTGCCCGAGCACACTGCTCACAAAGAGGCACACTGCCTACAAGGAGACACACTGTCTACAAAGTGATAAGAATCACAATCTTGAACTAGAGAATGACATCTCTACCATGTCCGGATCAGTTCCATTTAAGCCCAAAACCCTTGCTCTACCTTTTGCACTTCTCTTCTCTATGCCACGCTCATCCACACAATCCACATATCAAAATGAATTCTCAAACACTTATTTATACAAGACATCGACTTAGGAACAATCATCTAAGTCGGCAAACATCACAATAACATTCACAAGACGTGTAGAACATCCGGTCGGCCTGTTACAGGAAGAACACCAACAACTGGTAGCCATAACATCAAATCCAACTTTAACTTCAATGCGGACTGCCAACACGAACTAGATATGATCCAATGATCATCATAACCTTCCCTGAATCATCAAAAACATCCGCACTTCATCAGCTTACCAGAATTCTTCTCTTCATCATCCGGTACTTCGAGAACACAGTCTGTCGCCATTGTCACAATGCAAAAGGTACTTCCGGACCTCAAAATCATACACAACTCGAGATGACACATCACAAGGACATCCCAAACACTCCTTCCAATCCGCAGATTAGGATAATACAATTCCAGACCTCATCGGACCTTTCTGTGATCCTCTGTCACCTCTGAACACTTGCCAGAACCGGTTCCACACAGACAGCCACAACTTCTTCAGATCTTCATGCAGACCTCTGAAATCTTAGCTGAAGCATCTCAAGACTCATATCTACAAACCCTTTGATCCGCATCCTCTAGTTCTTAACCTATACAGTACATTTGCCTTCTTCTCATCACTGTTCTTCACTGTTCCGGATGGAGACTGATTTCCTCAATAACAATAGCACATAACTCATCTTGTTTTTTTTTACCATTGCAATATGAGTAAGTTGACATCAATGACAACATTGGTTCACCTCATACTTGCAACACTACCAACATGATCAACCCATAACAAGCCATATGGAAATGGCCACCCAACTGGACAATGAGGTGAGCGATCAAAAGAAAAGCTTACAAGGGGCTTGAGAGGCACAAAAATCCCTCCATGTAGCACATCAAGATAGAAGGTCCATGACATATCAAGTATCATCAAAAGGAACAAGTGGGGTCACTCAAACCCCAATGCAAAGCAATCCATCTCAAGGTGGAAAAATGTAAAGAATAGAGGAAGCCTCACTCCCTGACCTTATAGAAACCTTGGCACAATGAATCAAGACTCTTAAGGATAGAAATGTTGAACAATATCACCAAAACAAATTTAAAGAAAAACCTAGGGCATAGGGAAATCATTTCACTGACAAGATCAAATCAAACCAGAGGGCAACACAAGATCCCCCTTATCTAAACTGTTCTCACGACACACATAATGAAGCATTCATGCCTCCATCATCCAACATGACAAGTCTCAATCTAATAGGTGGGATTCCTATAATGCAAAACCAACCACAAATGATCCCACCCAATCTTCAAGACATAAAGATGACACCATCTAGTTATCCAAGTTTTTTAGGATATCAACAATCTAGCATACCCCTTCAACAAGCGCAACAAGATCCATCTAAAGGGATAATGTTTGGAGGAATACAACCCTCTATGCATAACCTCCTCCTAGGAACATACCTTGAGTATTTAAAGGAGCCTCTTGACTACAACATTCGTCAAGCCATACTACCACAGCCTCTCCTTGTGCTTCCAAAATTTAAAGGAGAGGGTGATCCCAACTCGCACATCAAGGCCTACAACAGAGTAGTGTAGGGACCCCTTCCTTGGGATGGGGTGGTAGAAAAATCACTCTAGATTAGTACTATCGACTTCCAGAAGCATCGATCCACTCTTTTAGGAAAATCATCGATCAATTTGTGGTTGCCTTTGACATAAACAAAATGGTCAAGACAAGAATACAAGAATTTATAATACTCAAACAAGAAGCCAACAAGTCGGTTGCACACTTTGTCACATGATGGAGGAATGTTCTCTATTCTTCAACAATTACACCAAACATGGATCGTAAGGAATTTTGTGATCTTTTCTTACATGCTCTCAACAATGACATACAAGAACAAGTTCAAAAAATCCCTTATAAATCATATGAAGAAGCACTCGAAAGTGTCCTTAGAATTGATCAAGCTGTTATTGATAGCGGAAGAAGGGAAAATGATGTCAATGGAAGGTTGGTAAACCATGATAGCAATAGCAAATCTTCAACAAACAATCAAGACATAGATGGGTCAACAAACACTTCACCATCTAGAAACAACAATAATTGTGACTATGACAATCATACAAATCTGGGGAACCAAAATGTCAACAACTATCCCCTGAGAATCAACAAGCAGTTGTACAACAATCATCATGATCCTGAAGATCACAATCATGATAAATATTGCTCATTTCACAAGATAAGGGGGCATGATATCAAGTCATGCTGAGGGTACCATTGCTTCATATCAAACCTCCCAAAACGTCAGCAAAAAGCATTCATGGACACATTCTCACAAGATGAATAACTTAGTCCCCAAAACCATCAAAATGCCTTTGATGAAAAATCCTTAGGCCTTGTAGAATTAGATAAAGAAATTTGTGTCACCCAAGGACCAGAATGACCAGATGACACCTCCAAAAATTCAAAATTTTCTCACATGTTAGAACTTCTCAAGAGTTCTACACACAAGAATGCTCTCCTCAATGCCTTAGATCTAGGCCATCTAGTTCAAAACACTCCAAATGAAAAGTGTTCTTCTTCGAGACATTTGAATTTGCAAAGTTACCATCAGATGATGAAATAGCTAAATAGGGTGATCTCCCTCTCTACTTAATAGTCCAAGTTCATGACTATTCCATTAAATGTGTGATGATAGATGATGGGTATGCAATCAACATGGTCTCCTTTTCTCTTCTTCAAAGAACGGGTTTTGATGAAACTCAAATCACAAAAGAAACTTCCATCCTTAGAATTCATGATAACCCAAACATTCAAACCATGGGTATGGTCAATCTTCAAATCACATTGGGTCCCAAAACTATTCCAACTAAATCTCATGTCATCAATGAAGAAGCCATGCACAACATGATCCTAGGAAGGCCTTGGATCCATAGGATGAGGGTTGTTCACTCCACATTATTTCAAGAAATCCACTTCTCGCACATGGGACAAACCTATGCCATCAAAGGAGATCTTGATCCTTTCAACCTTTATAGAGTTGAACAAGTCAAAAAGAAGGGAAAGACCATGGAAACCACCAGTGACCCAAAAATCAACACTTTTGAAAAAAGAGAGACATTGAAACAAAATGCAAATGTAGCCAAGACCTAAAAATGTATAGGAAAGGGGTCAACAAGGGAATTCCCCTTCGATCCCCACTCAACAAAGTCCAATGTTCCATTCAACTCAGCATCTATTCTGATCGAGCTAGACATGAGAATCCATATAGTCGAGATTACCACTAAGAAAAAAGGAGAACCAAAACCCACAAAAACTAGGAGTCAATGCCAACATCATTTGCCCTTCAAAAGTTCAAAACAAGCATTGAAACTCGACAAGAATAAAAAACGATAAAGCTAGGGGGCAAATCATCAAACAATGAAACATTTAAGTACACAGAACTCCTCAATGAATACAATTTTTTTTTACACCAAGTCTTCAAGTGTCCTTGCAAAGACATTCAAACGAAGTTCATACCAAATTGGATAGGTCCATATGTAGTTGAGGAAGATGTCAGAAACGACGCTACCTCTTGTGCATTATGGAAGGAGAAGAGTTCAGTATCTCAAAACATTGTAAAAGCCTATAAAATAAAAAATTCAAATAATTCAAAAAAACATAAAAAGCATAAAATCATGGAAAATCAAAATTCAACATTCTTCATTATGTTCCATCATGCATTTTGTGAGTTTCATACTCTTGTTTGATTTTTATCCTAGTAGGGAGTCTAAGGTTGCCTAAGTATAGGTTGATCTTTTGAGCCTTTGAGATCCCATAATAAATCATGTTTACCACTTATCACTATTCCCCTATTCACATTCCCTAATGATTCTAATCAAAACCTAGATCTTAGCTCTACACTGATCCCAATCTTAATGATCCATGCTATTAAGTCTAAGCAAAGTTAGTCTTCAAACCTATAGTACTCAATAGAAGCTTGCAAGTAGACCTTCCCCATTCATCCTTTGTAGAAAGGAAGTCTGACTAGACGGTGAAAGATCTTGGTGGCACTCAATCCCTTATCTTTCATGGCCAAAAATACCAGGGGGATCATAACTCTATAGGAAGCAATCTAAAATATGAGTGAATAAAAAAATGAGTGATCAAAAAAATAAGAGTGAGAAAAGAGAAAACACCAAAGCATTCGAATATCCAAAGCATCCAAAAAATTCCAAAGCATAGTCTAGTAGCTATTACATTATCAATGCTTTAGTTGTCCTCATCCGAGCTCTCAATAAACAAAGATATCATCCACTCAATGCTAGTTTCCTCACTTAATCCCATAGCCTGCTTTAAGAATTCTATAGATTTGCACCTCTGCCTAGCCTCTATTGCAGGATTACAAGTAGTGATGCATGGCTTCCATGACATAGTAGTGGAGCCATTGGTCAATGGATAGCCATTACCAATAGGCAAACCCAAGCCTAGAGCTTCCATATGAAAGATATCATTAAAACCTCCATGAACATGTTTCTTAACCATCACATTGGCCATTAAATGCACCATCTCCTTCCCCTAACCCAAGTCTAGCAACATGGCCACAAACATGGATGAGATATTTGAATTCACCCTATACCTATGGTTTGTGATTAGGAACTCCTTACCTAATAGCCATTTAATGACATATAACAACAATCCAAAGCAAGTTTTAAACACCTTTTTAAGTCACAGTTATGAGATGATGCATAAAAGGCCATCTAGCTTGAATCACTAGTAAGTCTAACACATGCATCCTTTTTGTTCTAGCATTAGATAACGGGTGGTTATGTGTTTTATAACCACATTGCTTTGAGATTGTTCCTCACATATCATTGTTACAAGTATGGGCCTAACCGGTGTTGTCATTGATGTCAACATACTCCTGTTGCATTAATGATAAGGATTGGATCCGCTGTGTACTGAGGATATTGAGAAAATTAGCCCTATCAGGAATAGAGAAGAATAGTGAAGACAGTGAGGTAAAGATCCTAGCTAAGATAAAGATCAGAGGATGCGCATAAAAGGGTTTGTAGATGTGTCTTAAGATGATCCAGTAAAGATTTCAGAGGTCTGCATGAAGATTTGAAAACGTTATGGCCACTTAAGCAAAAACGGTTATGGCAGATGCTTAGAGGTAACAGAGTGACACAGATAGGTCTGGTAAGATCCGGAAATCCAATATCTTGTTCTGCAGATTTGGTGGAGTGTTTAAGAAGTCAATATGAATTGACAACTCAATTGGTTCATGGTCTTGAGGTCCGCAAGCATCTATTTGAATATGACAGTAATGTCAGACTGTGTTCTTGAGGTTCCGGATGAAGGAGAGAATGATTTCAGTAATCAGAAGTAGTGTGGATGTTTCTGGTGATTCAGGAAAGCTTGTGGAGGTCTTTGGATTGTGTCTAGTTCGTGTTGATGGTCTGCATTGAAGATTGAGCTCATAATTGAAGAATTACTTCCAGATGATGATGTTCTTCCTAAGTCTAGCCGACCGGATGAGTTACACATCCCGTGGATGATCTTGGAGATGTTTTGTGGAGAATGGCGTGTTCCTAAAGGTAGATTGAAGTCTCAGATCTTTGTGGGCGACAGTGTGTTGATCCGCGTGAAGACTTTTTGTAATTAGTTATGTTGTATTTATGTATTTGCTCTGTAATGTATGCCGACTTGGATGATTATCCCTAAGTTGATGTCTTGTATAAATAAGGAGTTGTAAAGTCATTTCAAAAGGATCTCATAAAGATGAGTGTGTGGTAGAGAGGAGTAGAGCGAAAGGCAGAGCATAAGTATTGAGCTTAAATGGAACTGACTCAAGCATGGTGAAGATGCTATTCTTCAGTTCAAGTATGTAATACTTATCATTCTGTAGACAGTGTCTTCTATAGGCAGTGGGCCTCTTGTGAGCAGTGTGCTCGGGTAGTGAGCCCTAATTGACATGTACCATTTTGTTCTTTCTATTCTTCTAACAGAGAATACAATCTTGGGTTAGTCACCCCATGGTTTTTCCCTTAATCAAGTTTTCCACATCAAAAATCTTGGTGTCTTATGTGTTAATGTGTTTCTGCTCTTGATTTGTTGCATTATGTTTCCATGATTGATTTATTATTATGCTGCTGAATTAAGAAAAGGATTTAAGTAATTAATTGGAAGAAAGTTTCGGACAACTGATTCACCCACCCCCTCTTAGTTGTCTGTCATAAATCTAACAATTGGTATCAGAGCCACGTTCCTCTAAAAGGAGCTTAACCGCTTGAGGAGATCCAGGATGTCGTCCTACAAGAAGGATAGTCTGAGGTTTGATGGAACCAATTTCACTCTTTGGAAAAGTCACATGGAATGCCACTTATAATGTATGGGAATGCAGTATTGGATCATGGCTTCAAAGAAATATGACCCTCCACAGAATGGTTCGCGTACCGTAGATGAAATCAGAGATGCTGAAAATAATTTGCGGGCTAAAGAAGCTCTTCTAAGTGCCTTATCTAATTCAGAGCTGACAAATGTTGTTGATCTAAAAAATGCATATGAGATCTGGCAAAAACTGGAACTTCTGCATGGAGACAAGTATGTTAAATGTGCCAAGCTACAAAGTCTGAAAAGAAAATTCAAAAACCTAAAGATGAGAGAAGATGAAAATATCACTACATTTATGCCTAGAGTAAATGAGCTTGTTTGTGGCATTAGATGTGCTGGTGGAATCTTGGATGAAGATGAGATTGTTGGCAAAGTTCTCAGATCCCTTCCTGATTCTTACAAATACAAGGTTGCTACCATTGAAGAATTCAAATCCTATTTAGGTATCACAAGAGATCAATTGGTTCGTAAATTGGTTGCATTTGAATTGATCGAGTTTGGAGATGGCCCCCCAAGACTGAATCTGCATTCAAAGCTAGTACCTCTGTAAAAGGAAAACAAAGGTTTGATCCGGGAGAGAACTCTTCAAGGAAACTATCATGGTATGAAAAAGCAAGAAAAGAGCTGGAAGAAGATGAAGCAAAAACTGCTCAACTTGAAGCCCATATTGCAAAAAGACTGCCAAGAGGATCCGGTAAGTATGAGAGGAAATTGCCTTTTAAATGTTTTAACTGCAATAAGATTGGTCATTTTGCCTCAAAGTGTCCAAAAATATTTTCAAGGCCAAATCCTAATAGATCAAGGTTTCAAAAGAAATGTCACTATGTCCATGAAGATGATGATGAAAGAATAATAGATTATGAATCAGAAACAGGTAACAAATCTGGAAGTGACTGGCTGTTTATTGCCATCAAGGAAGAAGATCCAATGCCCTCTAAATCTGTTGATCACAAAATTAAAGAAAGAGCTCTGGCTGCCCAAGTTGAAGAAAAGGATGATTGGGTCATTGACAGTGGATGCTCTCACCATATGACAGGTGACAAAAATAAATTCATAGATTTGGAAAGGTATGAAGGAGTGGTAAAATTTGGTGATAATTCTGCTGGCAGAATCAAGGGTAGAGGAACCATTTCTTTTGATGGAAAGAACAAAACCAGTAATGTACTATATGTTGAAGGTCTGAAGCACAATCTTCTCAGTGTTGGACAGTTGGTGGACAAAGGTTATGATCTCCAATTCAAGAATAGAAAATGCAAGACCTTTGAAAGTTCTGGAACAAAGATTGCATCTGGTACTCAAACAAAAGGTAATATCTTCCACTTGGTTGGTACTGGTAAAAATTGCCTATTTGTTCAAATTGATCAGAGTTGGTTATGGCATAGGAGAATGTGTCATGTGAATTGTGATAATATCATCAAGATAAGAAACACTTAGGCTGTAAGAGATCTTCCAAGATTGGTGAAACCTACAAATAGTTTGTGCAAAGAATGTCAGTTGGGTAAACAAAGTAGAATCTCATTCAAAAACAAGGAACAATCTACCGAATTATTGGACTTAGTTCACACTGACCTATGTGGTCCGACAAGAATCAGGAGTGTGCAAGGTGATAGATACTTCATGTTATTAATTGATGACCATTTCCGGATGATGTGTGTGACTTTTCTGAAAGAGGAATCATAAGCTCTTGAGAAATTCAAAATATTCAAGGCTATGGTAGAGAATGAAACCAGATTAAAATTAAAATGTCTGAGGTCTGATAGAGGTAGAGAATTCACATCCGGTGAGTTCATAGAATTCTGTGAGAAACATGGAATAAAAAGACAGTTGTCTGCTCCTAGGACTCCACAACAGAATGGAGTAGTGGAGAGAAAGAACCAGACCATCTAGGAAGCATCTAGAACCATGATGATGGAAGAAAATATTCCTCATATCTATTGGAGAGAAGCTGTAAGCACTGCAGCCTATACCCTCAATCGAGTACAAGTCAGAAGAAATACCGGTAAGACTCCTTATGAACTTTGGTTTGGCATCACTCCCACTGTGAGGTATTTCAGAGTCTTTGGTAGAAAATGTTACATTAAAAGAGATGAAGATCTAGGAAAATTTGATGCTAGAAGTGATGAAGGAATATTCTTGGGTTATTCTACTCAAAGCAAAGCATACTGGTGTTATAACAAAAGATTAAGGAAGATTGTAGAAAGTACAAATGTGAAGGTTGATGAAGGTATTGAAAAACCCTCAAGGTTTTATGAATATGATGAAGATGATCAAAATGATGTTTTTGTTCAAGAAGTCCAAGATCCCTCTGAAATTTAGATTCAGACTGATTTGGTAAATCAGGAAGAAGAGATAAGTTTGAATGAACTTGTACAAGAATCAGAAGTGCAAGAAACTCCCAAAGTTCCCAGGTATGTTAGATTAAATCACTCTGAAGCTCAAATCATAGGTGATAAAAACAAAGGTGTACAAAAAGAAGGATTGCTCAAGATTCATAAGAGTATTGTCTGATTTCAAAGATTGAACCTAAGACAGTGAATAAAGCATGCAATGATGAAAACTGGACTAAAGCAATGGAGGAAGAGCTGATGCAAATTGAGAAAAATCACACTTGGGATCTTGTTCCCAAACCTAAAAACAAGAATGCAATTGGAACCAAATGGGTCTTCTAGAATAAACTGAATGAAGATTGTGAAGTAGTCAGAAACAAAGCCAGATTGGTCTGCAAGGGTTACTCCAAAGTAGAAGGAGTTGATTTTGATGAAACTTTTGCTCCAGTGGCAAGAATTGAAGCATTCGGATTATTTCTTGCTTTTGCTGCCTTCAAGGATTTCAAAGTATATCAGATGGATGTCAAGTTTGCCTTCCTGAATGGTGACTTGGAAGAAGAAGTTTACATTGAGCAACCAGATGGATTTCAATTGTCTGATCATGGTGATATGGTCTGCAAGTTGAAGAAAGCATTGTATGGACTCAAGCAAGCCACAAGAGCCTCGTATGAAAGATTGGATAAGCATCTTTTGAAGATTGGTTTCAATAAAGGTACTGTTGACAGTAATTTGTATTTCAAAATTGACCATGAAAATATCTTAATTGTCGAAGTGTTTGTTGATGATATCATTTTTGGAGGAAGAGATAGTATGTGCAAAACCGTTGCAAATCAAATGAAAAGTGAATTTGAGATTCCATGTTTGGGGAAATGAATTTCTTCTTGGGTCTGCAAATCACTCAAACAAAGAAAAGAATCTTTATTTCTCAGACCAAATATGTGAAAGAATTGTTGAAGAAATTTGGGATGGAAGACTCAAAACCAATGAGTACTCCCATGGCAACCGGATGTAAATTAAGCAAAGATGATGACTCTCCTAAAGCTGATCAGAAAAAGTATAGGTCAATGATTGGAGGATTACTGTATCTCACTCAAACTAGACCTGACATTATGAATTTTGTTGGTCTTGTTGCTAGATTCCAAGACGATCCCATAGAATCTCATATCATGGAAATCAAGAGGATTTTTAGATATCTAAAAGGGACAGTTGAGTACGGTTTGTGGTATCCTAGAGATCATGATTTCTCTCTTCATGCATAGACAAATGCGGATTGGGCAGGAGATGTGGATGACCGGAAGAGTACAGGGGTGGAGCATTTTTTAGGGAAGAGATTGGTTTCTTGGCTGAGCAAGAAATAAGAGGCAATATCTCTGTTCACTGTAGAAGTAGAATATATTGCAGTAGTAGGTAGTTGCACTCAAGTATTGTGGATGAAGCAAATGCTAAGAGATATCAGAGTGGAGTATGAAGAACCTATCACAATCTTCTGTGATAATTCAAGTACAATTAACATATCAAAAAATCTGGTGTTGCACTCAAAGACCAAACATATATCCATCAAGTTTTACTTTTTGAGAGAGTAAGTGAACAAGAATGAAGTCAGATTGGAGTTTGTGCCTTCCAAGGATCAGATTGCAGATATTTTTACTAAACCTCTACCTAAGGACTCTTTTGATTATCTCAGGGAGAAGCTAGGAGTTATTACCCCTCTGGTTCTGAATTAAGGTGCACTGATGTGCATCAGTCTGGTGGATCTCACAGTCATATCTTGTGGTCTGGATTGATGTTTGGGAAGCTGTTACTCAGGGGGAGCAGTTGGTATGATTTTGAATTGATGCAAGTATGTGCCCTTTTCCATTGATGTCAAAGGGGGAGAGAAGACATTGAAAAACAAGTAATTTTTGATCAAAGGGGGAGCAGGAAAGGAAGAGAAGACATGTGAATGGTTGTTGTTGATAGGGGGAGTTTTGACAGTAAGGAGAAATTCTTTTCTTGATGGTTAAAATAATTTTTCACATCATATGTTGCTATCAATGACAAAGGGGGAGATTGTTGCAATTATGAGCCTAACCGGTGTTGTCATTGATGTCAACATACCCCTGGTGCATTAATGATAATGATTGGATGAGCTATGTGCTGAAGATATTGAGAAAATTAGCCCTATCAGGAATAGAGAAGAACAGTGAAGACAGTGAGGTAAAGATCCCATCTAAGATAAAGATCAGAGGATACATATCAAAGGGTTTGTACATATGTGTCTTAAGATGATCCAGTAAAGATTTCAGAGGTCCGCATGAAGATCTGAAGAAGTTATGATCAATTAAGTAAAATTGGTTCTGGCAGATGTTCATAGGTGACAGAGTGACACAGATAGGTCTGGTGAGTTCTGGAAATGCAATAACTTGTTTTGTGGATTTGGTGGAGTGTTTAAGAAGTCAATGTGAATTGACAACTCAATTGGTTCATGGTTTGGAGGTCCGCAAGCATCTATTCCAATATAACAGTGATGACAGACTGTGTTCTTGAGGTTCTAGATGCAGGAGAGATTGATTTTAGTAAGCAGAAGTAGTGAGGATGTTTTTGATGATTCAAGAAATCTTGTGGAGGTCTTTGGATTGTGTCCAGTTCGTGTTGGTGGTCCGCATTGAAGATTGAGCTCGTAATTGAAGAATTACTTCCGGATGATGATGTTCTTCCTAAGTCTGGCCGACCAGATGAGTTATACATCCTGAGGATGATCTTGGAGATGTTATGTGGAGAATGGCATGTTCCTAAAGGTAGATTGAAGTCTCAGATCTTTTTGGCCAACAGTGTGTTGATCCGCATGAAGACTTTTTGTAATTAGTTATGTTGTATTTATGTATTTGCTCTCTAATGTATGCCGACTTGGATGATTATCCCTAAGTCGATGTCTTGTATAAAGAAAGAGTTGTAAAGTCATTTCAAAAGGATCTCATGAAGATGAGTGTGTGGTAGAGAGGAGTAGAGCGAAAGGCAGAGCAAAAGTATTGAGCTTAAATGGAACTGACTCAAGCATGGTGAAGATGCTATTCTTTAGTTCAAGTATACAATATTATCATTCTGTAGACAATGTGTCTCCTGTAGGCAGTGGGCCTCTTGTGAGTAGTGTGCTCGGGCAGTGAGCCCTAATTGGCATGTACCATTTTGTTCTTTCTATTCTTCTAATAGAGTATACAATCTTGGGTTAGTCACCCCGTGGTTTTTCCCTTAACTGGGTTTCCACGTCAAAAATCTTGGTGTCTTATGTGTTAATGTGTTTCTGCTCTTGAATTGTTGCATTATGTTTCCATGATTGATTTATTATTATGTTGCTGAATTAAGAAAAGTATTTAAGTAATTAATTGGAAATTTTTTTTGGACAATTGATTCACCCCCCCCTCAGTTGTCTATCCTAAATCTAACAATCATTCCCTCTCATAATGACAAGGGTTATTGCATTTAACTTTGACAAATGATATGCGTGTGCATAAATCTTTCGTCATCTTGGTCATGGACAAATCTACTAAGGAATTATTACCTTGTACTCCATATTCTTTAATGGGCATTCCTTATGATGGGTGGCATCAATTCTATAGTTTAGGCTTAGAGTGGGAAGATAATTCTTCCCATCATTAACAAAGGTGCTAATTTTCTTGTTCTGGGCCATATATATGGCATAGTTTGCAAAATAATCCATAGTAGTATTGGATTCTATGTAAGCATGTTGAGCCATGAAAGAGTTTGAGAGAGTTGATATATGGACAGGCCTACAATAAAATGTTATTGATTTTCTAATTTTTAGATTTCCTTTTATGAATTGAATTTATTATGATCATCAGATCACCTTTGATTTCAACATTCATTAACCTAAGTTGGTGGCATATTTGAAGGCCCAACACCAACACCTAACTCAGCTTCATTATTTATTCCTTCTTTAATTTTCATATAAGCAATGGTGATTAAATTCCCTTCTAAATCTCTGATGATACCACCAACCCCAAATAGGCTCAGGTTACCTTTAGAGGCTCCATGAAAGTTTAGTTTGGCCCAACCATATGGAGGAGATTGCCATTTTGTTTATTTTCTTAACTTGTTTGTGAAATTCACTCCACCATCCCCATGAATAGGGGGTCTCTTAACCCAAGCCATTTCTAGGCTACCTCACAATCCCATGACGAGAAAACTTTATTTTTGGTTGATTGCATTTCCACTCTATTGCTTGCTACTTTGACAATGGAAAATTCTAGTTTGTTGAGGAAAGATTCCAATGACAATGCCAAGGATTGGAAGATCCAATGGTTTCTTCCCTCTAGATCTCCCATATCATTAAAGATGGACATAAAATCTAAAGGCTTGCAAATGTAGACTATTTCTATATGGTTGGCCATGATAAGAAAAGTTCCTTAGTATTATTTGGTAGTGCCAAGCACCAACCAATCCCAACATATAACCATTGCCAACATTTATTTGTAAAGGGGCATTCAAGTAATAAATGATTTAAACTTTCTTCCTGTTCACACATAACATATCTAGATGGACCTAGATATCCCATTTTCTTGAATCTATCCACCATTAATATCTTTTTCTATATAGAATCCCAAGAAAAGGTGTCAGCATTTGGAAGACAATATTTGTTCCAAAATAAGTGACTTGGATATTCTTCATTTTCTATGTGTTTGTCCACCAAGTAACCTAGTTTGATAGTTATTCCCTATCTTTGGAATATTTCCATTCTATTATGTCTTCCCCATCTAAAATGAATATCTTTTGTTGCTGCATTATTTCTAGTAGAAGTTGTTGTAGTCTTTTAGAGATCCCAAGGGTCAAGTGGGATCCTTCCAACACCATCCTTGAATTCCACCATTTATTTTTGGGGAAGGAAATCAATAAACATGGATCCCCAAGTGTCATTTGTTCATTGCCGTAACTCTAGCATCTCCAAGTTAGTTCCCAAAAATAGGAAACCATTCCATGAATCTTCCCCAAAATTGGTAGATTTCCCATTTCGTATCTCCCATGTTTTATGTGTTTAGTTATGATTTATCTACTAATCAAAATGAAGTTCCACATATTTGAGCCACACAGTGGGTTGTAATTGTTAATATCCTTGTTGGATTAGTCGAATCAAAGTATTTATTTTGAATAATTTTGGCCCATTTGAGATGCAACTTTTTGTAAAGGTTTTATAATATCTTAGCACCCGAAGCCCTATATTAGATGGTGAGATGCCTAATCCCAATCCCACCAACATGCTTAGCCCTATAGACCTTATCATAGGAAACAAATGAAATTTTCTTTTCTTTTGAAGATCCCTACCATAAGAAAGTTTTTATTCATTGCTCCAATCTGCCAATGGTCTTTGAAGGAATTTTCAAACAAGATAAATAAATTGGGATAGAAAATATGATAGCTTTCAACATTAACATTCTTCCAGCCAATGACAATCATCTTCCTTTTGCAGATGCCATCTTGCTCACAAATGATAAAAGAAATGGGTCTTAAATTTTAGATCTTCCATAGCCTTTCAAAATTAGGATACCCAAATATCTTTTTGGAAATGTTCCAACTCTGAAACCCAACTTTTTTTTATACTTCTACCTATTTTTGTGGGCCAATGTGAAAGAAGAATATTTCTAATTTAGTGGTGTTAACATCCTAACTTGAGGTAGTGGTGTAATTGTTTAATATTTTCTTTATAATACTTTCCTCATTGACAAGGGCTTTTCTAAACAACATTGTATCGTCTACAAATAGGAGATGAGTTATGCAATCAACATTGTTAGTCACCTTAATTCCTTTCCATAAACCAAAGTCTCCCACATACTAGATTATTCTTCCAAGTGCCTCAGCCATTATTAATAAAAGAAAAGGGGAGATCAAGTCTCCTTGTCTTAGCCCACAAGAGATGGTGAAGAAACCATGTTGATTCCCATTAACCAAGATAGAAAATGAGGGCTAGAAATGCAACTAAATACCCAATTCAACCAATCCTTTCAAAAGCCAAATCTTCCCATAATTTTGAGCAAAAATCTCTAATCAACCATGTTGTAATCCTTCTTGATGTCCAATTTGATCAGCATACTACTTGCTTTGGTTTTAGTAATTATATGAATTGCCTCATGCGCCACAATTATTCCATCCATGATAGATCTACCAGGCACAAATCCACTCCGCTCTTCTAAAATAATCTCTAGTAAGATTGGTTTAAGTCAATTTGTGATAGCTTTGGAGATGTTCTTTTATAAGGTATTGCATAATGATAGTGGTCTGAAATCCTCAAATGATTCTATATTACTCTTCTTAGGAATGAGAGCAATGAATGTGTTGTTGATATCTTTCAACATGGTATATTTCCTTCTAGATGCTTTAGCCACCTCCCAAACATCCTTCCCAACAATATACCATCTTTTGTGAAAGAAGCTTGTGGAATACCCATCCGGGCCAAGAGCTTTCTTGGGCTACATTTGCCAAACAACCATTTTAATTCCATCTTGTGTAAATGGAGCCATTAGCATGCAATTCTTCTAATCCATTATAAATCTAGGTATTCTACTCAATATATGTTTCTGGATCAACCCACAATACTGTGTCCCACTTTTTGGCCAAAGTGGAACATTGAAATCAACATTTTAAACCAAATTTTCACTTTTTGACACCTATAACAACTAATCTGTTAAAAATTTGAACATGACGTGAACTAGTGATTTTTAAAACTATGTGTTTAGATTCTAAATGTATATATATATATATTTTAAATTAAGAAATAATTTGTGAATTTTTTATGTAACCTTTAATAGCTTTTTTTTATAGTTAACAATATTTTTAAAAAGTGATGTTTATACCATACAACATAACTTTTTTTTATAGAAATGACAAAATTATAAATTTTTAAACATAGATTTGCAACACCAATATCTAGTGCATATATATTTTTTCATAATTTTTTTGGTTTCATATTTATTTAATTAATTTTTGAAGTGAGATTAATTACAATTTAGACATAGGTTTATACCATACAACATAACTTTTTTTGTATGTATCCAAATTAACTTCCTTTTTGGTTGAAACAAGGAGATATTTTTTAGAATTTTTTTCTCTATTTTTTATTTTTCCACGTGTGTGGAATAAATACCTTGATATTCAGTGAAAAACTTATGTTCACTAGAAAATAGAAAATAAATATAATAATTAAATGAAATATATTCAATATCATACTTTTGGAAAGCTTATACTAAGCGCTGCATACTTACAAAATAGAATTTCTAAATGACTTCATTTGATCCCCCAAAAGGTGAAGCAAAATTGATTTTTTTGTTAGCATTTTGATAGGTGTGGAGGAGACTCCATCGAGTGTTTGATTTAAGACTAGGGGGTTATTTCCAAGAGGGCTTGATCTAAGGGGGTTTTATCTAACCCCCTTCAATTAAACCCCTTTAGATGGAACCCCTTAATGCTTAAATCATTAATTTTTTAAAAAATATGTGATTCAAACAAAAATCGGGATGTCCCATAAGTGGGACACACTATTGTGGCAACACCCTTCTTGATGCAGAGGCATCCACACTATAACATTCGCATACAGCATGGATGTCTGCAGCCCATCCTCATCATCATCATCTTCGCCATCATCATCATATTCTGCTTTACTCTGTCAGCATCATCATCATATTTCGGACGGTCGCAATTATCCTCCTGCCGACTACTATTCACTTCCTCCGCCTTCCTCCTAACATCATCATCATGATGTTCAACTAACGCAAACATCCTCCTGTTGCACTGTTCATCGGGCTCCAAACACTAGCGGCATCGTCATGATACCCAACACTCTCTTCGTCAGCAGGATAACCAATATCCGGTTGCTCCAAATATCCTGATGACGACCACTTCAGCACCTTTCCTTCGATGCTCCGCTAGCCGACGACACAAACAACAGCATCATGATATGGTTTATCCGGTTCTCTCGAAACCTCCTGATGATGTTAATACAACCTTCTGCCGATACCCAAGCACTTAACAACGGCAGGATGAACTCGCGTAGGGGGGATATCTCAATATCCTGATGACGATGACGTCATATACTGATGACGATGACGTCACCCAACATCCTGATGACCTCTTCAACACTTAGTCAAAAAACACGAACTTTCTCTCCCGCATCTACTCGCGATACGCGGATGATGGGCACTCCCGATAGATGATCCTGATGCCGATGCACTCCTCCTCGGCTCCTCCTGATGATGATCACCCCGACGCACTTGCACTTCATGCACTCGAAAGCATCATGCTCTCCTCCACTTATCCGGATGACGATGTCCGAACTGACTGCAGGATATTCACCAAGATATCCTGATGATGCCGTTTTGACGAACTTCTTCACTTAGCGAAATTTCACTTCGCCGATCCTCCAGGGATGACCCGATCCACTCTCAGGGTGATCTTCCACACTCTATCTTATCAGCTTGACCTAGCACATACCCATGCTAGGGTCTTCAACATCTCTTGACGGCGAAACTGCACACCTGCATGTGAACAGAAAACAAACTACAACCTATCCTACTGTACATCGCCATTCCACCGATCAGACGGATCAACCGGTGGAACGGATCAGTAAATCCATGAAAACCTCTCAAACCAGCAAATCGATTTAACAATGGAATGCAACAGAGGATGAACACAAACAGGAATACTTTATTTGATTTCAAAAGATGCAAATACAATGCTCAGTTTCTCTCGCTCTGCCTCACTCTCGCAAAGTCTGATCGATGATATGCAATACCATCCGATCCCCATGCTTATAAAGATTTTCCTACGAGTACTACTGACCTGACTCCAAGTGGCTGGGAACTCTCCAGGCGGCTGGGAGATCCAACCGATCAAACATCATGACAGCTGTTATAACCAACTAACTAAAAATAGCAAAAGCCTGGTCAGCATGATCTTATCATGATCAGCGTGACCTTATTACATGCATTTGGTCTAACAGACCTTCTTGGAAACACAAACAAGACCTAAACTACTAACTGCCTCATGAAGGCCAGCTGTCAGGTAGGTGCCTCTGCACCATACTCCCCAAAAGAAAATAACTCATGTCCCATGAGTTAGGATATGGAAGTCCTCCACCTTTACACTTTGCCTTGTCAATAGTCTGACTTGCTCCAGCTTTGTCTGCTGTTGTCTCTTGGCTGCTCCAAGACTTCTAAACTGTAACTTGCTTTCTGGCAAGTAAATCCTCATGCCCGTTGATGTAGGCCTTTTTCTCACATACCCTGTGTTTGTCAGGTTGTCTGATCAGAACCTCTGTCTGAACTGCATCTTGAACTTCTGAAATGTTCAACTGTATCTTCCTGTCAACCTTTATAGGACAAGCAATAGTCCCAACTATGACAACATCCTTGTCATTCCTCTCAACTGATTGCTGTTTACAATCCTGTGTCTGAACCTGCTGCTGACCTCTGTTAGTCACAACTGAAACTTTCTTCAGCTTGTTGTCTGTAACAACTCCTTTCCCTGCAGTGTCCTGAACTGCCTTTATGCCTGCTCCTCTAGGCATCTGCACAAATTCCTTCTTTCCCATTAAAATGATTTGGGCTGCCTTCTGTACTGCAGCTTTTGCCTGCAATGGCATCAACTTAATAATCTTCCCATCCTTCTTGATGGTGTAGGTATTAGCATACCCATCATACAGTACTCTTCTGTCAAATTGCCATGGTCTACCCAATAGTAGGTGACAACATTCCATAGGCAAAATATCACACAAAATTCTATCATGATATGCTCCAATCTGGAAATCCACATATGCCTGTTCAGAGACAAAAAGTGATTGACTATCACTCACCCAAGATGCCTTGTAAGGGTGTGGGTGTGGAATCCTTTCCAGCTTCAGTTTATCCACCATCTCCTGAGATACCATGTTGTCTGTTGAACCAGTGTCAATGACAACCTTACATACCTTACCTTTGCTCTTGCATGTGGTCTTGAAAAGGGCTCTTCTTTGCATCATATCCTTTGATGCCTGCAAACTAATTCTCCTTAACATCAATGATTCTCCACTCTCTGGATATCCATAATTATCAGGATCTCTGTTTGAACTCTGTGCACTTTCTTCTACTTTCTCTTCTTGCACAAGTTGTACTCTCTTGTCACTAGTTCTATCATTTCTGGATGATGAACCTTTGTTTTCTGGACATTTGAAAGATGGATGACCAAACTCTCCACAGGTGTAACACTTTCCTGAAAATGTAGTAGAACCTCTACCACCTCCAAATCTTCCTCTATTACCTTTCCATCCACCTCTGAAATCAGACTGTCCCTGTCCTTTACCAGTGTCTTCTTGACCCTCATTGGTTTGCTTTTGTGCAGGGGCTGCTCCTCTTCCCCTATGGTTTCCTCTTCCTCTCATGGACTTATCATGTCCTCTATTCATCTTTTCTTCAATCCTGATTGCCATTTGATAACAATCCTCCACATTCTTAGGGTTAGCTAACACTAACTCATCCTGTATGTTAAACCTCAAACCAGCCAAGTACCTAGCCACCTTTTCTACCTCATTCTCATGATGACCAGATCTCATACTCAACAGATAAAATTCCTCAGTATATGCTTTCACATCCCTGTCTTTCTGCTTTAAAAATTGCAGCTTCTTAAACATCTGGATTTCATAATCCCTTGGCAAGAATTTACCCTTGATCCTTGCTACCATCTTATCCCATGAAGTGATCTTTGACTTCCCTTGTTTCCTTCTCTCGGATTGTACATAATCCCACCATACCAAAGCATGACCTCCTAACTTGGTCTTTGCAATCTTTACCTTCTGATCCTCAGCAACATCTTCACATTCAAAGTGATTATCCAGTGCAGCAATCCAATCTAACAACTCATCTTCATTCAAGCTTCCAGTATACTTGGTAACATCAACCTTTACCTTAGGTTTTTCACTCTGTACTGCCTTTAACAGTTTTGCCAATCTCTGGTCTTCAGCATCCAGATCTTCAGCTACCTCTTCATACTCTTCAACAGTATCTTCATCTTCTTCAGACTCACTGTCTTCCACTTCCCTCTTTTTGTTCTTTTCCAGGGCTGTCAGCCTGGCTTGAAGTGCTTCAGCAAGCTCCTTCATCTTCCTCATCTCTCTAGCATGTTTCTCCTTCATTTCCTGCAGTTCCCTTGCAGTACCACTACCTTTAGGAGGCATTTTGTCAACCTCTCAATCAACACACAACACACAATTCAACTCTACCTCTGCCCTTTCGGTGACAGAATCAACACACAACAGCCCAGACCTTTTGCTGGTTTGAGAGGTTTTCATGGATTTACTGATCCGTTCCACCGGTTGATCCGTCTGATCGGTGGAATGGCGATGTACAGTAGGATAGGTTGTAGTTTGTTTTCTGTTCGCATGCAGGTGTGCAGTTTCGCCGTCAAGAGATGTTGAAGACCCTAGCATGGGTATGTGCTAGGTCAAGCTGATAAGATAGAGTGTGGAAGATCACCCTGAGAGTGGATCGGGTCATCCCTGGAGGATCGGCGAAGTGAAATTTCGCTAAGTGAAGAAGTTCGTCAAAACGACATCATCAGGATATCTTGGTGAATATCCTGCAGTCAGTTCGGACATCGTCATCCGGATAAGTGGAGGAGAGCATGATGCTTTCGAGTGCATGAAGTGCAAGTGCGTCGGGGTGATCATCATCAGGAGGAGCCGAGGAGGAGTGCATCGGCATCAGGATCATCTATCGGGAGTGCCCATCATCCGCGTATCGCGAGTAGATGCGGGAGAGAAAGTTCGTGTTTTTTGACTAAGTGTTGAAGAGGTCATTAGGATGTTGGGTGACGTCATCGTCATCAGTATATGACGTCATCGTCATCAGGATATTGAGATATCCCCCCTACGCGAGTTCATCCTGCCGTTGTTAAGTGCTTGGGTATCGGCAGAAGGTTGTATTAACATCATCAGGAGGTTTCGAGAGAACCGGATAAACCATATCATGATGCTGTTGTTTGTGTCGTCGGCTAGCGGAGCATCGAAGGAAAGGTGCTGAAGTGGTCGTCATCAGGATATTTGGAGCAACCGGATATTGGTTATCCTGCTGACGAAGAGAGTGTTGGGTATCATGACGATGCCGCTAGTGTTTGGAGCCCGATGAACAGTGCAACAGGAGGATGTTTGCGTTAGTTGAACATCATGATGATGATGTTAGGAGGAAGGCGGAGGAAGTGAATAGTAGTCGGCAGGAGGATAATTGCGACCGTCCGAAATATGATGATGATGCTGACAGAGTAAAGCGGAATATGATGATGATGGTGAAGATGATGATGATGAGGATGGGCTGCAGACATCCATGCTGTATGCGAATGTTATAGTGTGGATGCCTCTGCATCACTTCTACATGTGAAGATCAAACCCTTCCCAATTATTCAATAGATTTTGGAAATAATTCACTACTTAATTCTCTATCTCTATGTTATTGTTAACATAGGTGCCATCCATCTTCATATTTATAATTCTATTAAGTGATCTTCCAGTCTTAGTGGAACTATGGAAAAATTAAGTATTTTTATCTCCCTCTTGAATCCATGTTTCTTCAGTCTTCTACTACCAAAAAAATTCTTCTTTTTCCAGAAGCTTTGCATGCTCGTTCATTATCCTTTCTTCTTCATGATATGCTTCTTGGTCCATTCCATTTCTTAAGATCTTTTCATGCATTTGTGCCATTTCCATTTCTACCTTTTCTTTCTCTTGAAAGATATCTTTAAAGTGCTCCCTATTCTATTGTTTTAGATAGTTCTTGATGTAAACAAGATTTGTAAAGATATTGAACATCTTAATTCCATTTTGTGCAGATGCTTCTTTCCACCAAACTTCAATAGAGGAAACAAATTCTAGGTCTAAGAGCCACATGTTTTTAAATTTGAACAGGCACCATGGAGAAGGATTGTCACCAAAAAGTGAAAGATGGAGGGGATAATGGTCTGATCCATAAATTGGTAGAATTTAGCACTCATATTCTAAAGGGAGTTGAGACTAGTCTCTTGTGCAAAGAAATTTGTCCAACCTATTTTCAATTTAAGAGAACCTTGGTCTTCTATTTGTCCAAGTGTATGAGCCTTTTTTGGGTTTTATATCTTGAAGATTGTTTTTATCTACAAATTGACAGAAGTTTGATTATGACTTATTAACTGAGAAATTCCCCCCAACTTTGAACTGGAGAGAATTGCATTAAAATCCCCTAATGATTACAACATTTGGATTTAAAGATTAAGAGTTGAGGATATTTTTTCCTAGATAGCTTGTTTTTGAATGCATCCCACATGACCATAATTATTTATGAGAAAGAAATTTTGATTTAAAGAATAGCTCAAGATCTTACATACCTGCTAGTGTGTGCTGGTAGCAATAACCTCAGCCTGAGTTGTTTCCAAATTCCAAAGAATTCCAAGTCCACCTGAAGTGTCAACATCATCAACAAATTCACCATGCCAATATTCTCATTTTTTAATGATTTTTCTAGCCTCAACTTTATCTAGTTTTGTTTCTTGGAAAAGGAATACATCAAATTTTGATATATCCATTTGATGCTTAGTCAAGTGCCATTTGTTAAGATAATTTAAGTCCCTAACATTCCATGTTATGATCTTAATTAATCACTAGGAAGGAACATTCCCTTGCCAAATCTCAGCATTATTTTATTTATCTTCATCTGACTATCTATAAACCCATATTTCTCTCTCAGTTCCTTGTTTGTATTTCTTCCCTTTGAATTTTGACATCTAAAATTAGGCTTTCCTTTTTTTGATATTGTTTGACTTATCAATCGCTCTTCCAGGGAGTTAATCTCCATATCATTTTCTAAAATTTCCTCCTCCAAATCAAGGTCTGGTATCTCTATGAGATTTGTGCCAATTCCTTGGAAAATAGATGTCTCTATCATTATTTGTGACTCTGAATATCTTTAGGGATTCTTCAAAGGTTGTCATCTTTTCTTTCTCCTTTGGTGTCATAGCCCAAATTTTCTATCTATCACAGTGTTACATACTTTATAAATATTACATGTATATGTATGATGTTATGATGATGATATGTGTTACCATTATGAACTATATTTGGTCAACTGATTTCATTACACAGTTAGAAATGTGCAGTTGGTATATTTGATTAATGTTATATTAGCATGACATGATTAATGTGTTATCATATGTTATATATTGATATTTTATGAAAATGTCTAACTACGACTTGGTTGTCTGAGTACACCGACAGGATCTACGACAACGTCTCACCAAAAAGGGAGGGTATCATAGGGGAGAAGAGTCTAGTAGTTCAGACGTTAACATGCATGATACCGCACACACACATATAGTTTGCATATAGCATAGTTGCATATTGAAATTGCGTACATGGTAAAATAATTTAGTCATTTTGAGTGTACGAAATTATCTCTCTATGCTTCTATTCTTGTGAAGTAATTAAATTTATTTTAGTTGCGGAAGGAAAAATATAAATATATATACATATTATATAATATATAATATATATAGATATAAATATAGATACATTTTTAAACTTTTATATATATATATATATATATATATAATTTATGAAATAAATTATAAGCCAATGATCATTGGTAGAAGTGAACATTAATAAAATGGTCTTTGTTGATATAAATTTGGAAAAACTATTATAATAGTAACTCCCGCTGCCATAAGAAAATAGAGGCAGTTGTAGCTTTTCAACACGGATGCTTCTCTGGCAATGAAACAAAGTTCAATGATTTAAATCAATTATAATTTTGGTGTCTTATGGGCCCAGAGCCACCTGGTGATATTATGTGCTTTCACTTGCAGGAAAGAGAACAAGGAAAATTGACATTTGTTTTATTTTGAGGGACACAGGTATGTAGGAAATAAGGGAAGGAATTTGGGCTAAGAGACGGGAATGCTATTGAGAATAAAAAATAAGAAATAGGAATTACAGGGGAGAAGGAAGGAAGGAAGGAGTGCAGTAGGAAAAGGAGAAGATTTCTGGTAAGCCTCAAACATGTACGAGCAATTTGAAATTCATTACTACAAAAATCTAGGAAAATGCTTCTATTTTTCAATTCCCCCTCAAGAATAATATGAAATACAATAGTAATTCTTTGTATGGAATCCATGTTTAATGCTGAATATTGCATTGAAGCCAAACAAAGCAAATTGAATCCTTCGTACTTGTAGAAAAGGAACTTGCATAGGAAATAATTGATATCAAAATCTATGTAATTTGATCGTGAAAGAAATACATTTTAACGGGTTTATTCATAGCAATGAATGCAAAAATTCTAGAAATTGATATGGCCTCATAGAGGTGCCTAAAAATTGTAGAAACCAAGAAAATAGAGGAAACATCAATTAAAATTTTAATATTGATAGTATTGACATCAATCCCAATATAAATGATGTCAATCTTAAAGATTCCTAAAGTGATTCAGTCTGATGTAAAAAAAACTCCTCAGGTGGCTTCTTTGGCAAGGAAGTACAGAAAATAAGAAAATACCACTCATTGCACGGGAAAGAGTTTGCAAACCCAAGTCCAAAGGGGGAGCAGGTATTATGAATATAAAATATCAAAATCAGGATCTTGGAGCCAAACTAGCTTGGAGTATGTACAATAAACCACAGGCAAAATGGATGAAACTCTTACAATCCAAGTATCTAGATAGCTGGGATAGAGAAAGGATCTTTACAGTTGAGAACCCTCCAAAAGGTTCAGACGTGGAATTTCCTCACAAATAACAAGAAGGTTATCTTTTACCATCTCACTTGGATCATTCATGATGGTACCAAGGCTAAATTTTGGGAAGATTCTTGGAGTGGCTGGCTGAGATTAGTAGCAAGACAAGACCTCAAGGAGGCCCAGGAATGTCTCAAACAAATATGGGGTGACAACGTCCAAAACTATTGGGAACGAATTTAGGGTGGAACTTCTATGAAGGTGACTTGGAAAAACTTCAATAGTTGTGGCTTCCCTTCTGATCAAAAGAGGCTACTCTGGGAAATCCTAGACAAGAGAGTTGTTTTCTACTCAAACAAGGAAGATGAAATAAAGTGGATTGTGGGCAACTCAGGCTGTTATATAGTGAAACAAGGTTATACTTCTCTCTCCACCTCCCCAAAGGAGGACCCACCATATAGATTGTGCTAGAATGACGCCATACTACCAAAGGCAGGAGCCTTCACATGGCTAGCTCTTCACAATAGGATTCTTACTGAGGATAGGTTACATAAATTAAAAATTGAAGCTATTTTCAAATGCGTTCTCTATGGAGAACAAGAAGAGACACTGAATCATCTTATCCTACACTGCCCATTCAACCTTGGATGTTGGCATTGGATGTTCAACCATTTAAGTTGGATCTCTCCCATGCCCAACTCTCTTCTCGACCTTTTCAAAAGTTGGCCCATCCTCTATACAAACTCTACATTTGCTTGCTTGTGGGAAGTCTACCCGGGTCCATGGTCATATGGCAGATTTGGAAGGAAAGAAACTTTTAGATTTTCAGAAAGATCATTACCCCCCTCGATAAGGTGATAGAAAAACTGGATTTGGCAATATTAGAAGTGATAATCTCAAAAGTTAGGAAGGACTCAACTCCGGATAAACCCTTCTCAAAGTGGGATAACACAGTTTCAAACCCATGGAAGCTCTTGCAACGGCCTTATTGTAATAGCCAATCACAAGAGTATCATCCCAAGATAGACAGAAGCCTAATGAAACGGACAACCCCACTTCCACCTCTCGCCAAATTGATTTTTGGCAGTGCGTGTAGGGGTAATCTAGGCATCTTAGGTTTAGGATGCATCATCAAGGATACAGATGGTCGTGTGTTGTTGGTTAGGTCAGCCAAAATTTTTGAAGGTTCAAACAACGTAGCAGAGGCACTGGACTTCTTCAACGTCTGCATTTTGCAATTGAAAACAATTATAATCATTTTTGGCTTGAAGGCAACTCACTCATAGTCATCAATGCAGTCAAAGCCAAACAATCTTGCAATTTTAAGCTCAATTACATAATCAAATATTGGGTCTTCTTGATCAACTCACCTCCTTTCAAATCTCACACTGGTTTAGAGAAGCCAACATGGTAGTAGACTGGTTGGTAAATAATGCCATAGATCAAGCAATAGATGTGGCAATTTTCAATCCACGTCAGGAGACCATTCCAGCGGCCCTGCGAAGACTAACAAAAATGGAAGCTCCTTCCGCCACCCCAACCCTCATTAATCATACGTGGAAAACTTTAGGCCACAATAAGAGCCCATCCTAGTGGTCTTGTGAAGGTTGGTAGAAATAGAAGCAATCTTCACCACCTCACAACTCCCTAAAACATCTGATCAAACAGGATCTCTTCTTGGTTTCAACATCATGGAATTTGATTACTGTTCTTAATTTCTAAATACTCTCCTATAGATCAGATCTTCAAATGGCGACATATTATAATTCCTCAATGATAATTGTATTAATTTGTCTCCTTCTCTTGTTGACTTAAGAAATGATGTCATTACACGGTTCTTCAAAGGCTTTAGCTTCCAATTCAGCTACCTCTTTTTGTCACGTTACTCACAGGGTACATTCTTATGTCTAGAGTACACTTCAGCGTCCTGTCTTCATTTATGTTCACCTCTTCTAGATCTGGTCCATTCTTCTAGCTCATCACTTCCAATCACCTTTCATAGTTCTTTTGATTCCAGAGGATCGTTTTGATATCTTGGAGGACTGGCATCATTGTTCCCATTTATGGTGCAAGTTGGACAGAAGTGTGGCGTCATAATTCCTATATTAATGGCATTCAGTAAATTGAGCTTGTGATTGTGATATTCAACACCCATCATACGCAACTCCAAGATCCTCTTTCCTCACCGTTTTTTGCAGTTTGTTGGAAACCATCTGAAGCGCTCTCCTGCTGTCAGCATCATGGAAAATGACAAGATAAATAGATGCCTGTTATTCCCAGTCATGGAATGGGAACTAGAAATTAGAGGTATGGTCAATGTCCTTCAGCTCCGATAGATCTTCAATATAGACTGCACTCTAGTTCATTTTTCTATTAGGAACATTTGTGGTTAGAGAATGCTCCTTGGCTCCCAGGATAGAATAATTCATTGGTCAATCGTAGTCTCCATCCTCTTGTCCAACATCATGGACATAATACAGGATGGCCATTTCATGCATGCAATCACATCTGTTTTAGTATTTGACTACCTATACGACCTGAAGAGATGGAATGTGGCCTTAGGAGGTTATGATTTGTAGAAAGGGGACATGATGGTTGGGGGCCTTTTCCTTATGGACTGGTTGAGAACCTCATTAGCTGCAGAGTGCGTCTACCGAGCAATACAGAAAGGGTTGAAGTGCGGTTGCATGGGTGGTCTAGATAGAGCTCTATAGGGTCACCGTTTTCACTTCTCGCAAGACATGTTGCACAATTGTTGGGAGGTCTTCAAGGTGATTCGCTTCCTACATATACATGCCTTGAATTGGGCTCTGCATCCTCCCAAAGTTCTCAACACAGGAGAAGATACATCTACATCAGCGGAGGTGGAAGACCCAACAACCTCGATGGTCCCCCTATCCATTGAATCTAGGAGGGTGAATGGGCAGATCCGCAACAAAGGGCATGAATTCTTCTTCCTCCATGTGACATTCGATGTTGTAGGGGTGATGAATGTTGGTTTTTTTCATATGTTTCCTTTGTTTTGTTTCTGTTTTTCTCAGATGGTGGCCATATGAATTTTTGGTCTTCGTTGTTTACTCAACTCTGGCAGTATAGAGCCTTCCGTATATATTTTTATAAATCTTTTTATTATCAATATATGTCTGGGTGGTTCTCCACCTTTCTTTAAAAAAAATTAAAATTTTAATAGGGGGCACAGATAATAAGCGTCGCCTACCAGGGGGATGAGCCTCTTGCTTGGCTGCACATCTTCCTTCACATTCTGCAAATGGTAGAAGTAAAACAAATGAAATCCTTGAAATACAAGGCGCTTGCAATGAGTAATCAAGTTTCAGTATATGTGAAAAATTGTTGATATCAAAACATAAAAAGTTGGGGAATCTGGTTGGGAGCAACCCTAAAATAATAATTTCCTTGGATTCAAATGAAATATATAGAAATATCACAGCAAACATATGCTACTCAACGCCACATATGTGCTTGAAACCTGCAATGAAAACTCAAAAAATTCTCACACCTAGGCAAAGAGAATATTTATTCTTGTTGCACCTCTTGAAAGAAAAAAAATGGTGCCTATAGAATGTTGGCACAACCTCTTATAGGCACTATAAAAACCCTAAATGAAAGTATTCATTTCATTGATGTTAATCCTTTCATTTTATCAAAATGAACTATTTTTTTCTTTTTCACAGGAAAAGGAATAAACTTGGGTTAAAATTGGGAAATCTTTTGTCTAAAGTAGACATAAATTTAATTAGAAAGTATTACAATTTTCATTTAGTTATAACTCAATGATAAAATAGCCAAATTATTTTAAGTTATCAGTGATTTATTTTTATTATAAGCTTGTATGGTTGAAATATCTAAGTTATAAATTGACTAGTGCTTGTAATTAAAATCATTGAAATCAAATAAATTATTTTAATGCCAAAAATGCATGCATGGAATGGTGTTGATGGTGTATTATTCCAAGCAGAATATGTTCCGAAGGATTGGAATTTGCTTATAATTAATCATGAAACTCATTGGTTGAGAAAATGTTCTAATGAGTTTGCCATCTCATGAGTTTATAGACTTGCATATCTATATGTTTGCATCTTAGCAATGGTTAGAATGCATTTAGTCAAATTCATAAACACAGTTCATGCATGTCAGCCTCGAAGAGCTAGTCTCTTCGTGATGTGTCAGGTTACTCGTGTGGGTAGCACAAGGAAGTCTTCGACTTCATGGTAGGGTGAAATTTGCCCTTATGATGCTCTCTTCTTCGGGGTACGAAGAAGGAGCATATGGCAAGAGATTGCATCGAGATGCCATGGATAACAAAGTAATTCAATGAAAATTCTTGAAAGAATTTATGTATGTAAAATTGTTATTGACATTGCATTGATTTCAATATATGTACAAAAGTTGAGTATTTTATCAACTTGTGGAATTATGAAATGATTTGATTTCATATATAATGTTTCATAAGTATGAAAGAAACCATTTGATGTATGTGACCTATTAGATTGATTAGTGATATATAACACTAAATGATCAGAAGGGTAATCTTTATGTAAGATTAATTGCAAAGTATAAATTTGTGAATTGACTATGATATATTGTTATATGTATCATGTACACCATTGATTTTGAAAGATCTTTGTTTATCTATTATCTTGTAAGGATTGAAATTGATGGAATGATGTTAAGGCTATGATGATGACCATGTTGAGTATTATATTATCTTGTTCCTTGACACACTATCAATGAGGAAAAGTTCAGATTCATTATTGCATGATGTAGTATTATGTCATAATGTTATTATTTTATATGGTGAAATTGTGGTGTTGTTACATGTGGTATCAGAGATATGGGTTAAACACTAGGGCCTTATATCTACCTTGCTTCTAATGCAAATCTATGATCTTTTAGGATTATTGTTAACTAAAAGAATTCAAATGGAACATTCTTATAGTGTGGACCATTGTGAGTCTCAGGATGAGAATGCACAACATGATAAGTTGGATCAAATTTTGGCAATGTTGACAGACACTAGAGAAAGAATTAATGCTCTAGAACATGAGTTTAGGGCCACATGATCCATGCCTAATCAGGATGAGCAACAAGAAATCTTTGTGAATAGTACTGTGAGTGTAGGTTTTTATTTTCCTAGTTGGGTTATTTATTTTCCTATATTCCTAGTTTTCTCCTACACATGTTATTAAGCTTGCTTAGGGTTAATTAAATGAGCATTAGTGTGAGTGGGTGCAAGGTCTCAGCATCTTCTATGGGAGTTACACTTTCCTATCTTAGGCTATTGTGTTGGACTCTTCCCATTGGTCATATTTGCCACCTCTCCCCCCACTTCTAGTCTATTTATACTCACCTCCTAGCTTGTATTTTGAATCTTTTGCTTTTGCATCCTCTTAATGCTACTTTGCTTTTGGAGAATTTGCATTACTTTCATGGAGACTAACTCTGTGTTGTTATTTTAATCTTGTATCATTTGGTTCATAGTTTATTAATCTATTCGTTGCACTAGTTTTCTAGGTTATTCATCTTTTCAGATTCTAACATGGTATCAGAGCTATTCTAGTCCATAATATATTTTAGTTTCCTTTTTGAGAGATTCCAAGGGGGCTAATAAGCTTTGTGTACAGGTTTTTTAAAAACCTAGTATGCTCTTCTCTTGCATCTTTGGATGATCTAGAGAATCAGAGAAGTTTGACAAAAATATTTTAACCTCTAAGATTTTATACTTGTATTTTTTGAAACTTGGATATTTGCAACATTTTGGTAATCCTAGGGTCTTTTTCAGCATTTCCATAGTGTCCAGAAGGCACAAGAGAGTCAGATCTGACTTTCATTTCACGAAAAATCAGAGATCACAAACTTAAGTTGCAAACAAGGGTTTTAAAGAATGGTTCTAGCATATTGCTCAAAATTTAGGCATTTTGAGGCTAAACAAACCTTTCCATTGTGTCCAGAAGGCCCAAAAAACCTCATTTTCATATAAAGTTTATCTAGATTAGACATTGGGAGCTTCAAAGGATTTTTTTCCTTTTATGATAGTCATACGACCATGAAGAGTGCTATGAATAGTGTTTCAGGCCGTGAATAGTGTTTTAAAGCCGTGAATAGTGTTTTAGGCTATGAATAGTGTTTTCAAGCCATGAATAATATTTCCAGGCCATGAAATAATGTAGGTTGTGAACAATATTTTTAGCCTTTACCCCTCACCATTGGAGTTTTCATTTGTGCACCCAAACTCTAGAAAGCTCATTCTAAGCCATATGAAGGCCTTTTTTGGCATAATTCTTTTTGTTTTGGGGTAGAATTTCATGTTCTACATTGTGGTAAAGTTGGTTTTCTAATTTAACACTCTAGTGGTTCATAAATTGTTGATTCTTACAGATTTTGATGCGTAGTCCTTGTTTTGAGACATTCCATGAGCCATAACTTGTGCAAACATAATCCTTTTTAAGTGCCATTTTTTTAGAGTTTATATTTTTGTATGGATTCTACATTGGTACTCTCAAACTGATCTCATATTGTACTTGAGCTGTAGTTTCAGTGTTTTGGCCATTTTTGGCCTTGTAAAAGTCTAAAAATATGAGATTTGCATTGTAAATCACATTAATTATATAGTGCCAACATTGTAATTTCTAGGGGGGTCATTTCAAAAACTATTGAAAAGGGGGGTTGTATTTGAGTTCTTTTCTTTTCAACACTTCATTTTTTCATTCTCTAGATCATGGATCAAACAACATTACCCATCTTAACTCCTTACAACAACTTTGAGTGGAAATCACACATGCCAATCTACTTAAGGAAAGATGGTTTGCATATGATAACAATGGGACTAGTAATTGTACCTGCTAAAGATGAAGATAAGCCTAAGTGGTTTAACAAATATGATGAGGCCTATGGAACATTGTGTTTGTCTGTTTCTCTTGATTTTCTTTTTCATATTGAGTCTTTGAATTCTCCAAATGAAATCTAGACAAAGCTTGAAACACTATTTGGGACACAAGTTTCAATGAGGGGTCATATATTAGAAAATGAACTAATTAGTTTAAGTGCAGGCAACTTCAACACAATTCAAGATTTTTTTCACAAAATTGAAATCACCAAGGCTGTAGCTAAAACAACGTGGAATTGAAAAGAAAGGTGAACAACTAATTCTTAGTATTCTCTGCAAGATAAGTTTAGAATATTCTGTACTTGTTTCTACCTTCTATGCTACTAAGGGTGCACTTGGTACTCAATTCACCATGCCATCTTTGGATGACTTTGCTATCTCTCTCACACGGGACTAGGGTAAGCTAATCTAGATGGACACTCTAAAATCCTCTAAGTCACATGCCTTGGCTACCAACCAAGGCACAAAAGAACATAAAGGACAAAGTAGTAATAGTAAGGATACAAAACAAAAGAATAACAAGGAGAAGAAGGATCAGAAACAAGCTGCCCCAAAAGCAACTAATGAGACCCAATCTTCTAATGGCAACGAGCCTAAGAAAGAGAAGATCATATGTACCTATTGTAAAGGACCCAGTCATGATGAACATAAATGTTTGAAGAAACAAATTGATCAGTTGACTCACATTCTTGAGGAGAATAATATTAGTGTTCTTGAATCAATAAAATGGAGTTCTAATGCGGGGTCTAACAAGGCAAATGATAACAACAAGGGGAAAGGAAAGGGTAAATCCCTTGTAGCAATTGCTTCACAACAATCCACCTGGGTTCTTGATTCGAGTGCTTTGCACCACATGGCTTCATATAAGGAAGAACTTCTATCTTTGGAGTTGTATACTATGCCTTCTATTTTGATGCGTGATGACACTCCTTTTGAGGTGTGTGGGAGAGGGTTTGTTAATGTGGGTGATGGCACATTCCATGATGTTCTTTGTGTGCCCTCATTATCAACTAATCTCCTGTCAGTATATCAAATCACTCACACAGATTCAAGCAAGCAGGTTGAGTTCACTCCTAATTCAGTGGAGATTCATGAGTTGCATAGTGGTTCTACATTTGTAGTTGGGAGAGTAGATCATCAGTCACGACTATATTTGTTTTCTCACTTTGTTCTTGATCCTCCTTCATTTGTTTCTCTCACTTATTCAGATGATGTGAGTAAATTATGACATGAGCGGTTTGGCCATCTTAACTTCTGCTACTTGCAACATCTCAACCAATAGAGCATGGTCACAGGGTTGGCTTCAGTTTAGTTTTCAGGTGGTGTTTTCCAAGGTTGCATTCTTGGTAAGCATCCTAAGGAAATATTTGACAAAGGTAAGGCATGGAGAGCTTCATAGATACTAGAGTTAGTTCATAGTGATTTGGCTGGTCCATTTCCTCGTCCATCCTTCAACAAGGCTAGATTTGTTCTAACTTTCATTGATGACATTTCTCAATACACTTCGGTGTACTTTCTCAAATAGAAGTTTGAGGTATTTGATCACTTTTAGGACTTCAAAATTTTTGTAGAGAAGCAATCTGGGAAAGCCATCAAAGTTTTGGCACTGACAATGGTGGTGAATATGTCAACCATCATTTTGAATGGTTTTGCACTTCAGAAGGGATTGATTTTTAGGATTATATTCCATACACTACCTAGCAGAACAATGTTGCAGAATAGAAGAATAGGTCCTTGAAGGAAATGGTGAACTACATGATACACTCCAGATCTCTTGCACCAGAGTATTGGGTAGAGGCCATTAATTGTGCTTGTTATATTCAGAACCGTGTTCCTCTTTGAATCATGGCCATTAAGGGAAGAAAACTTGTTCGATGTAAGTGGATCTATCAAACAAAATTTTGAGTTTTTGGTTCTCTTGCATGGGCCCACATTCCTATAGAGAAATGTAAGGCCTTGGATCCATAGAGAATGCATTGCATATTTATAGGCTATCTTGATGGTGTGAAGAGTTATCGGTTGCTCCACCCTACTACACATGAGTTGTTCATTGAGAGGAGTGTTCAGTTTGAGGACGGCTCTTTGAGCTCAACTCCTATCTACCTCCTACTTTGAAATTGGAGTCACTTGGGCTATATGACAGATCTTCTGATGAGTCAGATTCACCTGAGAAGATTCTTGATGATGAGGAGTCTTCTACTTCCACTTCTGATACTATGAGTGATTCAAAGGAATTATCTCCTTCCTCTCCTAGTCATCATTCAGAGGGTGATGATTCTCCTCCAGATTCTCCAACTTTTGGTCCACTTTGGGCTAGACAGACTTTGCAACCTACAAGCGATTAGGTTGGGATCCATCAAACACAAGGTAGACTCATTCATAATTCTAGGATGCTCCACATGTCTTAATTTCTACTGCCTCTGATCCATAGTCCTTTCAAGAGGATTCTAGTATTTGTGAGTGGGATACAACTGTGTAGGAGGAGTATAGTTCCTTGATGAGAAACCACACTTGGGATCTTGTCCCTCTTCCTAAGGGAAGAAAACTTGTTCGATGTAAGTGGATCTATCAAACAAAATTTTCTACAGATGGGTCAATTGATAAGCATAAGGCTTGCTTGGTTGCCAAAAGATTCTCCCAGGTTCTTGGGATTAACTACTTTGAGACTTTTGCACCAGTTGCCACAATGAACTCCGTCTGACTTGTTCTTTCTATTACTACAACCAATCGTTGGGAAGTACACCAGATGGATGTGAAGAGTGCTTTTCTTCATAGTGACCTTCAGGAGGAGATCTACATGGAGAAGCCATAGGGATTCGTTCAATATTCTTCACTCGTGTGCCTCCTTTAGAAGTCTCTCTATGGCCTCAAATAGGTTCCTTAGGCTTGGTATGACAAGATGGACTCCTTCCTTCTGACAGTTGGGTTCACTCGGTGCCATTTTGATCCCAATGTCTATATTTTGCAGCAGGATGATTCACTCCTATTTCTGGTTCTGTATGTTGATGACTTGCTAATCACAGGGAGTTCTTCATCCGCCATTGGGGTAGTCAAAACTACCCTTCATGACAGGTTTTTGATGACTAGCTTGGGCTTGTTGCATTACTTTCTCGGGATTGAGATCTACCAGTCTACTTCCAGAATCACTATCACACAGTCCAAGTATTCTCTAGATTCGCTCTCACAGTTTCATATGGCTGACTGTAAGCTTGTTCCAACTCCCTTTCTTTCCAGAGTGAAACTTGAGGCTTAGTGTTCTTCACCATTTTTTGATGACACTTTGTACCGATAATTTGTTGGGAGTCTCATTTATCTGATTCATACAAGACCTGGCATTTCATATGCTGTAGGCATGGTTTCTCAATTATGTAGGAGCCCCATGAGCTTCAATGGAAAGCAACCAAGCATATACTTCACTACATTTAGGGTACTCACAGTTTTGGGATTTACTACGCAGCATGCATTGATCTTGACTTGGTGGGCTACACAGATTCAGATTGGGCAGGCAATTCTCAGGACCGCAAGTCTACTTCAGGTTATAGCTTCTCACTTGGTTTAGGTCATGTTTGTTGGTTGAGCAAGAAGTAGTTTGCTATTGGTCTATCTTCTACTAATGTCAAGGATCGAGGGGCTATGAATGCCGCCACTGAGGCCATCTGGCTTCAAAATCTTTTCACTGAGTTCGAGATTCAGATTAGACAACCATCAGTCATATTTTGTGACAACCAGAGTGCCATTTAGATCTCACAGAATCTGGTCCATCATCAGTGGACCAAACACATTGAGGTCCACATGCACTACATCTGGGAGCTCATTCATGGACACATCATCGACCTTTTCTACTGTCTGACTTTTGAGCAGGTTGTCGATATCTTCACCAAACCCTTCACAGAAAGCAAGTATCTTTATCTATGAGATTTGCTAGGGGTGCGGCAGACTTCATCTTATGGGGGCTTCTTAGTCCTCTCACTCAGAATCCTGACTCTCTCTACTTTGGGTAGTTCTCTCTCTCTCTCTCTAATTAGGGGGGGGCTTTTCCTCTCTTTTTATTGGGGGGAGGGGGCTTACATGAGAAGACATAGGGAGAAAATGAAACAAGGCCTAAAAATAAAAGGGCCAAAATTGAAACAGTACTAGAAAAAGATTTGAAAAAGATTGCCCCACCTAAATTTGATGGGAAAGCCTTAGGGGATGGTGTAGAGGCTTGGATAGTTGAGATGGAGAAGTATTATGAAATTCAAAATCTCTCCAATGAGACTAAGGTAGTATGGGCAACTTTCCAGTTAAGGGGGGATGCAACCACTTGGTGAGAATGTAAAGATTGAAAAACATCTTTTTGCAGAAAACCTTACATGGGACCTTTTTTTGTCCTTGTTTAGGAAGTGTTGGCTTCCACAACATTATTTTGATAAGAAAATGATAGAGTTCCAAAGTTTGAAATAGGGAGAACTTTCAGTTACATAGTATTGGGAGAAGTTCATTCAACTTCTCAAATATGTTCCCCTCTATTAGAAAAATGAGTGCTTCCATGTAAGGAAGTTTATTTTGGGGTTAAAACTTAGATTGGTTTAGAATTGGTTCTTCATGGTCCATGACCTATGGATGATGCATTTGAAAAGGCCATCAAATAAGAACAAAAGCTCCTTAGCATTGTAAAATTCAGGAGGGAAAACAAGGATAAGGGAAATGGCTATTAGAACTAGCCTTCCAAAAATCCTTCTAAACAAAAATTTCAAAAGAGAAATTAGTTTGGAGAATACAAGAACAACAATAAATTTGCTAAAGGAGGTGAATAGGGCAAACAATTTTCTAAACTCAAAGCCTATAGTGAAGCGGCAAACGATAACGGTGATAGAGGAAAGACATCAAAACCCAAGGGATTGAAGGGCATCTATTTTGTATGTGGGGGTGAGCATTATGCAAACAAGTGCCCTGAAAAGCTACCTGGGAGAGCTGAAGGAAATGGTAGCAAACCTTTCAACATCACATTCATGTTGCGATACAAAATAGATAGGACGACTACTAAGCCACTCCTATACAAGTAATAGGTACACTCTGTGGATTTTTAGCTAATGTTCTTATAGATACTGGTGCTACAAAATGCTTCATAGATCCTAAAGTAGTAGAAAGGTTGCTTAGGAAAGCTAGTTACTGGATTCTCAAAATTGTGACGTTAGTGGCCTGGGGCTGCCGAGCTAGATTTTGGTGCGCACATGGACCCTTCCCTCCTTGCCATGGGGCAAACCGCCATGTCACTCTCACTCTCATAGAAGTAGCTAGTCAAGAGGAGGTGAGACACGGGGGTGGTCTAGGTCATTGGAGAGATGGACTTCACAGAGAGGGTTTAGCACGTCCTGAGGCCTATGTTGTTGTGCGCTTGTGTAGATGTGTTGTTCAATGATTGTGGTTGTAAAGATAACTGTATGACCCGAAGGGTCACTAGTCACTATTCTCCTGTTGGGGTTTATGATATTCCACCTTTGTGTGGGTAAGCTATTATTCTCATTGATTATCTGTTGTCTTTCAAACTGTCTGATGAATGCTTGTTATACTAAGAATTGCCTATGTTCCTCTTGTTGTTGGATGACTAGTGAGTCTTGTTGCGGTCTTGGGTGGATTTCCTCTATCTCATCAAGGATTGCCCTCACCCACTCACCTCTTAATCCTGGCCACATTCATGAGCCAAGACAAGAGATAGGTGATTGTGAGCTAACCTTGAATTGACCTAAGGTTTGATTATGTGTTGATTATGGTTGACCTTGTGATGGAATCAAGGGTTTGAAAATTTTCTATAATGTTTTTGTTCTTTTTTGGGTTTTTATGAATGTAAGCCTAAATGAAATGCAAAACTTCTTTTTGTAATTTTCTTAATGTTTTTGGAATTGAAGATGCTTTTTTCTAATCTAAGGATTGCAAGATGTATGCAAGCTATAATGAATTTACCTAATGCAATGTAAACTATGTTTTTGGGGTTTTCTAAATATTTGGAATGGATTAATCTAAGAAAAGGGGAATTGCTTTTAAATGAATTAATCTATGAACTTTGAAAGCAAATTACTCTAAGAATGCAAGATCTATCTATCCTATCAAGGAAAAAGTAACAAGATTACTAATCCCAAGAGCAATTTTAGTTATCTATTTACTATGAATTCAAATAAAGCTTAAAGGAACCTAGAGATGCATGAGCCTCCACTACCCTCATAAATCCTTGTGATGACAACCTCATATCCTCTTGTAGTAGTAGGGAACCTCTTGGTGATAAGATGAGAATGGAAGCAAAAGAAGCTTTTGAATCTTTGCAAAAAGAGCTCAATGAGAGCTTTGTTGAGCACTATTGTTACATCCCATGTGTTTCTACCATTTACTATTTACCTAGATTGGTTAATTTGTTTGATTAATGAATGTGAAATCTTTGCATTTATGTGTATTATGAATATTGATTTGAAATATGTCAAAAAATGGAATAATGCAATGTCTTGTATTATATTTGATTATTGATAGAAAATGTATGAAGCAAATGGTTCTATTTTGATTAGCTAACTATTGTGATGGTGATCTAAGTGGATGCAAGAATAGATTTGCTCCTCCGGAAGGGAGGGGAAGTATCACTCAGGAGAAGGAATGTTGCACGTATGGTCCTAACCGGTGTTGTCATTGATGTCAACATACTCTTGTTGCATTGATGATAAGGATTGGATGAGCTGTATGCTGAGGATATTGAGAAAATTAGTCCTATCAGGAACAAAGAAGAACAGTGAAGACAGTGAGGTAAAGATCCCAGCTAAGATGAAGATCAGAGGATCCACATCAAAGGGTTTGTAGATATGTGTCTTAAGATGATCCAGTAAAGATTTCAGAGGTCCGCATAAAGATCTTAAGAAGTTATGATCAATTAAGTAAAACTAGTTCTTGCAGATGTTCAGAGGTGACAGAGTGACACAGATAGGCCCGGTGAGTTTCGAAAATGCAATATCTTGTTCTACGGATTCAATGGAGTGTTTAGGAAGTCAATGTGGATTAAAAACTCAATTGGTTCAAGGTCTGGAGGTCTGCAAGCATCTATTCCAATATAACAGTGATGACAGACTGTGTTCTTGAGGTTCTAGATGAAGGAGAGATTAATTTCAGTAAGCAGAAGTAGTGATGATGTTCTTGATGATTCAGGCAAGCTTGTGGAGGTCCTTGGATTGTGTCCAGCTTGTGTTGGTGGTCCGCATTGAAGATTGAGCTTGTAATTGAAGAATTACTTCCGGATGATGATGTTCTTCCCAAGTCAGGCTGACTGGATGAGTTACACATCTTGCAGATGATCTTGAAAATGTTCTGTGAAGAATGGTGTGTTCCTAAATGAATACTGAAGTCTCAGATCTGTGTGGCCAGTAGTGTGTTGATCCACGTGAAGTCTTTTTGTAATTAGTCATGTTGTATTTATGTATTTGCTCTGTAATGTATGCTGACTTGGATGTTTATCCCTAAGTCGATGTCTTGTATAAATAAGGAGTTGTAAAGTCATTTCAAAAGTATCTTGTGGAGATGAGAGTGTGGTAGAGAGGAGGAGAGCAAAAGGCAAAGTAGAAGTATTGAGCTTAAATGGAATTGACTTAAGCATGGTGAAGATGCTATTCTTCAGTTCAAGCATGTAATACTTATTTTTCTCGCAGATGTTCAGAGGTGACAGAGTGACAGATAGGCCCGGTGAGTTTAAAAAATGCAATATCTTGTTCTATGGATTCGGTGGAGTGTTTAGGAAGTCAATGTGAATTAAAAACTCAATTGGTTCAAGGTCTGGAGGTCCGCAAGCATCTATTCCAATATAACAGTGATGATAGACTGTGTTCTTGAGGTTCTAGATGAAGGAGAGATTAATTTCAGTAAGCAGAAGTAGTGATGATGTTCTTGATGATTTAGGCAAGCTTGTGGAGGTCTTTGGATTGTGTCCAGCTTGTGTTGGTGGTCCGCATTGAAGATTGATCTCGTAATTGAAGAATTACTTCCAGATGATGATGTTCTTCCCAAGTCAAGCTGACTGGATGAGTTACACATCTTGCGGATGATCTTGAAAATGTTCTGTGAAGAATGGTGTGTTCCTAAATGAATATTGAAGTCTCAGATCTGTGTGGCCAGTAGTGTGTTGATCCACGTGAAGTCTTTTTGTAATTAGTCATGTTGTATTTATGTATTTGCTCTGTAATGTATGCTGACTTGGATGATTATCCCTAAGTCAATGTCTTGTATAAATAAGGAGTTGTAAAGTCATTTCAAAAGTATCTTGTGGAGATGAGAGTGTGGTAGAGAGGAGGAGAGCAAAAGGCAAACCAGAAGTATTGAGCTTAAATAGAATTGACTTAAGCATGGTGAAGATGCTATTCTTCAGTTCAAGCATGTAATACTTATTATTCTATAGACAATGTGTCTCCTATAGGCAATGGGCCTCTTGTAAGCAGTGTGCTCAGGCAGTGAGCCCTAATTGGCATGTGCCATTCTGTTCTTTCTATTCTTTTAACAGAGAATACAATCTTGGGTTAGTCACCCCATAGTTTTTCCCTAAACCGGGTTTTCCACGTTAAAAATCTTGGTGTCTTATGTGTTAATGTGTTTCTTCTCTTAAATTATTGTGTTATGTTTCTATGATTGATTTATTATTATGCTGCTAAATTTAGAAAAGGATTTAAGTGATTAATTGCAAGAAAGTTTTGAACAACTGATTCACCCCCCCTCTCAATTGTCTATCCTAAATCTAACAATTGTTATTAGAGCCAAGTTCCTCTAAAAGGGCTTAACCGCTTGAGGAGATCCAAGATGTCGTCCTACAAGAAGGATAGTTCGAGGTTTGATGGAACAAATTTTACTCTTTGAAAAAGTCGCATGGAATGCCACTTGCAATGTATGGGAATGCAGTATTGGATCATGGCTTTAAAGAAGTATGTTCCTCCATAGAATGGTCCAAGAACTACAGATGAAATCAGAGATGCTAAAAACAATCTTCAGACTAAAGAAGCTCTTCTAAGTGCCCTATCTGACTCAGAGCTAACAAATGTTATTGACCTAAAAACTACTCATGAGATTTGGAAAAAATTGGAACTTCTACATGAAGGAGATAAGTATGTTAAATATGCCAAGCTACAGAGTCTGAAAGGAAAATTTGAAAACCTAAAGATGAGAGAAGATGAAAATATCACTACATTTATGCCAAGAGTAAATGAGCTTGTTTGCGGCATTAGATGTGCTGGTGGAATCTTGGATGAAGATGAAATTGTTGGCAAAGTTCTCAGATCCCTTCCCGATTCTTACAAATATAAGGTTGCTGCTATTGAAGAATTCAAATCCTTTTCAGGTATCACAAGAGATCAATTGGTTGGTAAACTGACTGCATTTGAATTGACCGAGTTTGGAGATGCCCCCCCCAAAATTGAATCTACATTCAAAGCCAGTGCCTCTATAAAAGGAAAACAAAAGTTTGATCCAGGAGAGAACTCTTCAAAGAAACTATCTTGGTATGAAAAAGCAAGAAAAGACCTGGAAGAAGATGAAGCAGAAGTTGCTCAACTTGAAGCCCTTATTGCAAAAAGACTGCTAAGAGGATCTGGTAAGTATGAGGGGAAATTGCCTTTTAAATGTTTTAACTGCAATAAGATTGGTCATTTTGCCTCAAGGTGTCTGGAAAGATTTTCAAGGCCAAATCCTAACAAATCAAGGTTCTAAAAGAAATGTTACTATGTTCATGAAGATGATGATGATGAAAGAGTAACAGATGATGAATCAGAGATAGGAAACAAATCCTGAAGTGACTGGGTGTTTATTGCCATCAAGGAAGAAAATCCAATGCCCTCTAATCTGTCAATCATAAAATTGTAGAAAGAGCTCTGGTTGCCCAAGTTGAAGAAAAGGATGATTGGGTCATTGATAGTGGATGCTCCCACCATATGACATGTGACAAAAATAAGTTTATAGATTTGGAAAGGTATGAAGGAGGAGTTGTAAAATTTGGTGATAATTCTACTGGCAGAATTAGAGGTAGAGGAACTATTTCTTTTGATGGAAAGAACAAAACCAGTAATGTACTATATGTTGAAGGCCTGAAGCACAATCTTCTCAGTGTTGGACAGTTGGTGGACAAAGGCTATGATCTCCGATTCAAAAATGGAAAATGCAAGATCTTTGAAAGTTCCAGAACAGAGATTGCATCTGGTACTCAAACTAAAGGTAATATCTTTCACTTGATTGATACTGGTAAAAGTTGCTTATTTGTTCAAATTGATCAGAGTTGTTTGTGGCATAGGAGAATGTGTCATGTGAATTTTGATAATATCATCAAAATAAGAAACACTCAAGTTGTAAGAGATCTTCCAAGACTAGTGAAACCTACTAATAGTTTGTTTAAAGAATGTCAGTTGGGTAAGCAGAGCAAAGTCACATTCAAAAGTAAAGAACAATCTTCTACTAGATTATTGGACTTAGTTCATACTGATCTATGTGCTCCGGCAAGAATCAAGAGCGTGCAAGGTGATAGATACTTCATGTTATTAATTGATGATCACTCCTGGATGATGTGGGTAACTTTTCTGAAAGAGAAATCTGAGGCCCTTGATAAATTCAAAATATTCAAGGCTATGGTAGAAAATGAAACCGGATTGAACATAAAATGTCTAAGGTCTGACAGAGGTGGAGAATTCACATTCGATGAGTTCATAGAATTCTGTGAGAAACATGGGATAAAAAGACAGTTGTCTGCTCCAAGGACACCACAGTAGAATGGAGTAGTGGAGAGAAAGAACCAGACCATCCAGGAGGCATCTAGAACCATGATGATGGAAGCAAATATTCCTCAGATCTATTGGAGAGAAGCTGTAAGAACTGCAGTCTACACTCTTAATCGAGTTCAATCAGAAGCAATATTGGTAAGACTCCTTATGAACTCTGGTTTGGCACCACTCCCACTGTGAAGTATTTCAGAGTCTTTGGTAGAAAATCTTACATTAAAAGAGATGAAGATCTAGGCAAATTTGATGCTAGAAGTGATGAAGGAATATTCTTGGGTTATTCTACTCAAAGCAAAGCATACCAGTGTTATAACAAGAGATTGAGAAAGATTATAGAAAGTACAAATGTGAAGGTTGATGAAGGGATTGAAAAACCCTCAAGGTTTTATGAATATGATGAAGATGATCAGAATGATGTTTTGATCCAAGGAGCCCAAGCCCCTTCTGAGATTTAGATTTAGACTTATCCAGTGAACCAGGAAGAAGAGATGAGTTTGAATGAACCTGTTCAAGAGATAGAAGTGCAAGAAAGTCCCAAAATTCCTAGGTATGTAAAACTGAATCACTCTGAAGACTAGATCATAGGTGATAAAAGCAAAGGTGTTCAAACAAGAAGAAGGATTGCTCAAGATTTAGAAGAGTATTGTCTGATTTCAAAGATTGAACCCAAAATAGTGAATGAAGCATGCAATGATGAAAACTGGACTAAAGTAATGGAGGAAGCACTGATACAAACTGAGAAAAATCACACTTGGGATCTTGTTCCCAGATCTAAAAACAAGAATGTGATTGGAACCAAATGGGTCTTCCAGAATAAACTGAATGAAGATGGTGAAGTAGTCAGAAACAAAGCCAGATTGGTCTGCAAGGGTTACTCCCAAGTAGAAGGAGTTGATTTTGAAGAAACTTTTGCTCTAGTGACAAGAATTGAAGTAGTCAGACTATTTCTTTCCTTTGCTGCTTTCAAGGACTTCAAAATATATCAGATGGATGTCAAGTTTGCCTTCCTGAATGGTGACTTGGAAGAAGTATACATTGAGCAACCAGATGGATTTCAATTATCTGATCATGGTGATATGGTCTGCAAGTTGAAGAAAGCTCTATATGGACTCAAGCAAGCCCCAAGGGCCTGCTATGAAAGACTATATAAGCATCTTTTGAAGATTGGTTTCAACAAAGGTACTACTGACAGTAACTTGTACTTCAAATTTGATCATGAAAATATCTTGATTGTTGAAGTGTTTTTTGATGATATCATTTTTGGAGGAAGAGATAGTATGTGAAAAACTTTTGCAAATCAAAAGAAAAGTGAATTTGAGATGTCCATGTTTGGGAAAATGAATTTCTTCTTGGGTCTGCAAATCACTCAAACAAAGAAAGGAATCTTCATTTCTCAGACCAAATACGTGAAATAATTGTTGAAGAAATTTGGGATGGAAGACTCAAAACCAATGAGTACTCCCATGGCAACCAGATGTAAATTGAGCAAAGATGATGACTCTCCTAAGGCTGATCAGAAAAAGTACAGGTCAATGATTGGAGGAATTTTGTATCTCACTCAAACTAGACCTAACATTATGAATGTTATTGGTCTTGTTTCTAGATTCCAAGCTGATCTGAGAAAATCTCATGTCATGGCAATCAAGAGGATTTTTAGATATCTAAAAGGGACAGTTGAGAATGGTTTATGGTATCCTAGAGATTATGATATCTCTCTTCATGCATATATAGATGCGGATTGGGTAGGAGATGTGGATGACTAGAAGAGTACCAGTGGTGGATCATTCTTTTTGGGGAAGAGATTGGTTTCTTGGCTGAGTAAGAAACAAGAGGCAATATCTCTGTTCACTACAGAAGCAGAATATATTGCAGCAGTAGGTAGTTGCACTCAAGTATTATGGATGAAGCAAATGCTAAGAGATATCAGAGTGGAGTATGAAGAACCTATCACAATCTTCTGTGATAATTCAAGTGCAATTAACATATCAAAAAATTTGGTGTTGCATTCAAAGACTAAACATATATCCATCAAGTTTCACTTTTTGAGAGACCAAGTGAACAAGAATGAAGTTAGATTGGAGTTTGTGCCTTCCAAGGATTAGATTGTAGATATTTTTACTAAACCTCTACCTAAGGACTCTTTTGAGTATCTCAGGGAGAAGTTAGGGGTTATTACCCCTTTGGTTCTGAATTAAGATGCACTGATGTGCATCAGTCCGGTGGATCTCACAGTCATATCTTGTGGTCCGCATTGATGATGGGAAGCTACTACTTAGGAGGAGCAGCTGGTATGATTCTGAAGTGATACCAGTATGTGCCCTTTGCCATTGATGTCAAAGGGGGAGAGAAGACATGTGAAAAATAAGTGGTTGCTGATCAAAGGGGGAGTAGTAAAGGAAGAGAAGACATGTGAATGGTTGTTGTTGATAGGGGGAGTTGTGTTAGTGAGGAGAAGTTCTTGTCTTGATGGTTAAACTAATTTTTCACATCATATGTTGCCATCAATGACAAAGGGGGAGATTGTTGCAAGTATGGGCCTAACCGGTGTTGTCATTGATGTCAACATACTCCTGTTGCATTGATGATAAAGATTGGATGAGCTGTATGCTGAGGATATTGAGAAAATTAGTCCTATCAGGAACATAGAAGAATAGTGAAAACAGTGAGGTAAAGATCCCAGCTAAGATGAAGATCAGAGGATCCACATCAAAGGGTTTGTAGATATGTGTCTTAAGATGATCCAGTAAAGATTTTAGAGGTCTGCACGAAGATCCAAAGAAGTTATGATCAATTAAGTAAAACTGGTTCTGATAGATGTTTAGAGGCGACAGAGTGACATAGATAGGTCCGGTGAGTTCCAGAAATGCAATAACTTGTTTTGCGAATTTGGTGGAGTGTTTAGGAAGTCAATGTGAATTGAAAACTCAATTGGTTTGAGGTCTGGAGGTTCGCAAGCATCTATTCGAATATAAAAGTGATGACAGACTGTGTTGTTGAGGTTCTAGATGAAGGAGAGATTGATTTCAGTAAGCAGAAGTAGTGAGGATATTCTTGATGATTTAGGCAAGCTTGTGGAGGTCTTTGGATTGTGTCCAGTTCATGTTGGTGGTCCGCATTGAAGATTGAGCTCGTAATTGAAGAATTACTTTCAGATGATGATGTTCTTCCCAAGTCAGCCCAACCAGATGAGTTACACATCCTGCGGATGATCTTGAAGACGTTCTGTGAAGAATGACGTGTTCCTAAATGAATATTGAAGGCTCAGATCTGCATGGCCGACAGTTTGTTGATCTGTGTGAAGTCGTTTTGTAATTAGTCATGTTGTATTTATGTATTTGCTTTGTAATGTATGCCGACTTGGATGATTATCCCTAAGTCGATGTCTTGTATAAATAAGGAGTTGTAAAGTCATTTCAAAAGTATCTTATGGAGATGAGAGTGTGGTAGAGAGGAGGAGAGAGAAAGGCAGAGCAGAAGTATTGAGCTTAAATGGACCTGACTCAAGCATGGTGAAGATGCTATTCTTTAGTTCAAGTATGTAATACTTATTATTCTGTAGACAGTGTGTCTCCTATAGATAGTGGGCCTCTTGTGAGCAGTATGCTCAGGCAGTGAGCCCTAATTGGCATGTGCCATTCTGTTCTTTCTATTCTTTTAACAGAGAATACAATCTTGGGTTAGTCAGCCCATGGTTTTTCCCTTAACCAGGTTTTCCACGTTAAAAATCTTATTGTCTTATATGTTAATGTGTTTATGCTCTTGAATTGTTGCATTATGTTTCCATGATTGATTTATTATTATGCTGCTGAATTTAGAAAATGATTTAAGTGATTAATTGCAAGAAAGTTTTGGACAACTGATTCACCCCGCTCTCAATTGTATGTCCTAAATCTAACAAGGACTTGGTCTGGTAACCCTAAGAGAAACCTAAATTGAGCAAGCACACACACAACCCTATCTTGACCTAGGTTATGTCAAGTCAGTATGGGTAGTGGTAAGTGATCTATATTGTGAATCTTGATTGCATGTTTGGATGATCGTGTGAGAACTATGATTTAATCTACTTGTTGATAAGTTTATGGTTATATAGGTAAGGTTTGTTGTGGTTTAGATATAACTCGTGCAAGTCCATGATATGTTCATACATATGAGTCGATGCAAGCATGAGTATATGTAGGTAGACATACCTACATACACTCATGAGCGTATTGCTCATAGGAATGATGATATCAATTAGGACCATGCAAGAGTTATCGTCTTTATTGTGAATATGAATTTTATGACATTATGTCTATGTAGATTTCATGACGGAATTTATGAATATTAAGTTGTATGTAATTTTTATGTTTATGATATATACATACATACATATATATATATATAGTATTTAAATATTTATATATATAAATATATATGTATATATATAAATATATATGTATATATATAGATATATGTATATAGTAAATTAATTATTATTATATTTATTAAGTAAATTTAAATGTTTCTAATGAAATCAAATTATGTGTATTATGTTATTAATTTGATATGTTTGTGATATATATATATATATATATAATAAGGGTTATATGGCATAAAAGGCACGTAGCCCATAAACAAGGAGAAATAGTTTATTAAAGCGCTTGAATAAGGGGCATATGTTAATATGTGTTGGGAGGTAATTTACTGATAACGTAAGCCTATATTTTAGGCTATGTGAAAGCCTATCCTAATGTGTATGAAGCACTCAACGTTATGGCCCATGTGTATGGCCGTTGGAGGCTATGGAGGTAATAAAACATAGCCTATGTTTTAGGCTATTCTAATGCATGAGGAGCACATAGACATGGAGTCTATGAGAAACACTTAGTGGGTGTTAAAACAAACTTTTAAGATAATAGTTGACTTTGTCTTGAGCACTCATGTGGAGTGGTAAGTTAGTTTCTTTGATTTAAATAAGTTTTTCATTATTTTTCAAACATGAATTTGAATATTTCTAAGAAAACCATTTTTACTATATATTTGGGAATGTGGCTTTTAGGTGGCAATTTTATGGAGAGGGTTGTATGTTTTATAAGTCTAATTTTATTATGGTTGAATATGTGTCCTTGTATGTGTCTTATAATTTTATTATTCTTTTGACACCTCTAAATTAGTTGCTAATTAAGTGGAGTGGTGGCATTTCCCTAGCTAGTTTGTAGCTTGATCTCTCTATGAGTTTCTGTATATAAAGAGGTACTCTTCCTCATTCCAATACACACAAGTTTCAGCCAAGAGCTTTCTTATTCTTGCTATTGAGTTTTTGAACTAGTTTTGAGAGTTTTGTCATTTTGTTTTTGGAGAGTTGTTCTACTTGGAGGGGTGATCTAGTGTGTTGGAAGGAAATTTAGCAAGGGATTTCATTGAATTGTTTGGAGCTAAAATCACATGAATGAGAATTTCTTTTTCATTATGATTTTTTCTTTTCATGACATTTTTGGTGTTGATTGTTATGGTGGAATGCATTATTTGTTTATCGATATGTTTGTCTACTTGATTTTGTAATGGCATATATATATACATATATATCTAGCAAGTAAATTTTGTTGTGAATGTGAGATTAGTCTTTTTAATAGGGATTTGTACCTAGATGGATTTTGTGAGTAATCATTGATTGGTGTATGGATAGATAATTGTATAAGGGGGAAAGATAGTAACAATAATTTGCAAGTGGTATTACTTTGACATATGTGTCCTAGTAAAACATGTAATGGGTTAGACTTGGGATAGGTGATCCATGGAAGAGGTAGATAACCTAGTCTAGAGATTGTTGTCTTTCCCAATCGAGATAGAAGGGTGGGTGAATATGTGACGATCAAAACTTTGGCCAAATTAGTGTAATATATCCAACATTTACACTATTGAGTTTCACTGTGATCCAGGTTTGCATTACTAAGTAGGGATGTCATATTTTGATGGTTGTATCCATAGTATGACAGTACTAGTTAATGTAGGACACAAAACCTACTCAAATTAGGCTTAATTTATTTGGGGTTACCATGCCAATCCCTTCGTTGAAGGATAGGGCCATTTACCAATTTGGTAAATGTGCGGGGGACCGCAGTGAGTCCATGGTTGGAGGAAAAGTGCTTGAGTGATGCTTCCCCTCATGCAGTTAGCATGGAGTTGGCAGCTAGAAATATTGAAGACAGACAAGTATACATTCATGTGTTTCTATTTTTCAGTTAAGCTCTTGAAGCTTGTATGTATATTATGAAAAAGTTGTAAAGATGAATATTCAATTCCTTTATTGAAAAAATGTAATTTGATTATGCAATGGAAGTTTGGAAATATGTTTTCAAATGTTAATCTTATCAAATGAATTTATGGAAAAACTTTATTACTTTCACTATCAATATCTTAATCTTTTTACTTTAGAGTTAAAATTAGTAAATCTTAGTTGGTAGAACAAGTGGCATGTTACAACTATGGCTTGATATGAGTAGCGTATGGACGTGTGATGAGCTTTGTATGAAAGCTAGATGAAGCAATGAATGAAAATAAAAGGCTCCTATGTCCTGTATGAGCACGAGAATGTTGAATGTGGAGAGCAATAACTTGCAAGAGTTGTGTACACAAATGAAATTGCCTCTTTGTGCTTGAGGGAGGGGGTGTTTATATGTTAGAGGAAGGGATGAGAGGTGAAGAAGAAGAGTTAACTCAATTTGATTAGAAAGTTAACACGGAGGATTCAAGAGTGATCTGGGCTAAAATTGGAGTGATCTACCCAGTAAAAGCTTATCACTCAAGAAGAAGTGAAGAAGAAGGAGAGTATGGGAATGCATGAGCTATTAATTTAAGATAAAATGGAACTAATTATGCATGTGTAGGTGCATGAAATAGTTAACTCTATATTTGGCATGAAAATCCATGCAAATAGGAAGAAAAATGGGCAAAAAAGAGCTTTTTTGAGTTAGAAACTCAATTTTTTCTGTGGCTGGAAATATGATAGGATTGCCCAAGGGTCATCCCTTTCACCAGTTAAGTCTCTCGTGGGGCGACCCACGAGCGACCTACTAAGGAGAGCCCCTAGTTTGGTTTGCAAGATGGGAGATGGAAGAGGAGGAGAAAAGAAGGGGATTTGCCTCTAGAAATAGGTTAGTCATGTGTGAAAATCCAAATCTCCACTTGTAAAGTAGGATCTCTTGTTGGGAGATCTAGAAATAATAGGGGGAGATTTGGATTGGTTGAGTGAAACTAAAAACTGAAAGTGGGAGCTAGCTAGGGGGGACCTCTAGAAGGCTTCTAGGGGGTGGAGAAGATGAAAAACATTGGGGAGAGGTGAAAACTCACCTACAAGATGCATACAAGGCTTAGGAATAGGGTCACAAGCACAGAAAACACAAATGGACAAGTGTCAAAACGCATTGACAATAAAGAGAGAGAGAAAATGATAAAGGAAAAACAACACAAGACAAAAGAAATGACACACCATTAAGAGAATTGTTGCTGAGAGGATGTTATTTCACCCTTACATGTACATGACAAGGATTAAAAATCATCATATGGGTCCTTGTGGAGGCTGTGCATGATTTTGGTGCTTACATATTTGTCCCCTCGGTGATAGTAGTCTACATGAAAGATAGGTACCGTTCTTGAACTAGGTCTTACCTATTGTCAGTTTTTCCACAATTGTTCTTGCAATAACTAGTATTAGTCTGACATCTAGATATATCAAAATGAATAATGAAAACTGAAATGACGAACTTACCATAGATTGTGAGAGTTCGACTAGTTGTTTGCCTTCGTTGTTGAAACTTGTAGGAATGAATGCATGCAAAACAATGCACAAGAGATGCATAAAAGAAAAAACTAATCTAACAATACATAAAATGAACTAAGCTAAAAGGAAAGAGCAAGACAATTAGTGAAATTCGAGTGAATTGGTGGTGGAATTGATCGTGTAAGTAGTCGTTGGGTAGATATCACCGAGGAGATCACAAAGATGGCTGCCGCTTCTTCTGCCACTGAGAATCAGGTACGCAAATAGTGAAGAACTCTTCTCTAAACCCTAGGTAAAATTTTGTGAAAATCTCTTGAAATTGTCTGTTTTTGATGATTTTTTCTGTTGCATTGTCTTTGTTTCATCGTTTAGAGTAGGATCGGTCTTTCCTTTTCTGAAATCAACTAAGAAACAAAGTTTTAGAGAGTTTTTTGTTTGGGGGATCTCCACATAGGGTCACCCCTTTTTGCTAGGTAGGTAACCTATGGGGAAATTTGACTAACAACAAGGTCACCCTGGGGGAGATCCTACTGACATCTAGGTCGCCCGGGGGGAGATCTGAACTGATGAAAGGGGCAACCCTGACTGATCATTTCTGATTGAAATTTGATGCTTTCTAATGTTTACTTCACTCTATTTCGATCTAATTTGACTACTGTATTTGCTTGTTTATTGCAATTTTGATGGTTTATATGCTTTTTTGCATGATTTTCTGTAAGTTTTACAATTTTTAGGATTTTTACGAGTTGACGAGATCTAATCTAAAGTTTTTTTTTCTGATTTGTAGGGTATGCACATTTTATGGAATTCTTGTAGAGAGCAGTTGTGGCTCTCAAAGATGTTTTTAACATTGAATATTGATGAGCTAGCCCTTCTAAGGAGAGTGGGCTTAGCTAGAGTTTGCCACGTGCCAATTGTTCATCCTGTGGAACATATTTGTTGTGATATCCTGACATATTGGGATGTAGATAGAAACACCCTCTAGTTCCTATAGGTCTCAGGAGAGTGGACCATCACTCTATTTAATGTTTATTGCATTCTAGGGATTCCTTGTCCTACCAGCTAGCGAGTCCTTTGAGGACAAGGCTTCTTGGGCACAGTTCATGGGAGTGAGTCATCTCAAGGATTAGACAAGTGTTCAACCTACCTCTGTGTTGTGACTTTGCATTCCTCTCTTGAGGAAGTTTCTGATTGGTTTGATTGCATTGAGGCTATCTGGAGACAAGGCCTCGGTTCACTTGAGATGGTGTTGGGCACCAATTATACAGGGTCTTGAGCAGGGCAGAGTCTATGCTTGGGGGCCAGACTTTTTGGCCGTGGTATACAGAGATTTCTATTGTATCGCATGACGAGGGGCACTTGCTTTCAGCCATTCCTCCTTGATTATGACTTGGATTTTTTAGCACATTAGGCCTTATCAGAAAGTTGTTTTGATTCCTAACACATGGCTATCGAGAGTAGCTAGATGGGTTCAAGTGGGCCACTTTGATACTTCTTTGTGTGCTATGGCTACTCTTGCCGATGTGGATATGATTTTCAATCCTTACCTAGATATGGAGGGTGCATGGTCACATGATGATGAGATTAGGGAGCATTGCCGTGGTGTATCAAATCTTTCAGATAGTAATGGTCTAGTTGAGGTTCACCATGTTGAGTGTGTCCCACAATAGTTTGGCAAGGATTTCCCTAAGGAGTTGCCCCCAGTGCCTACTTTCTACAGATCTGTCCATGAGATGGGTGAGATTAGCTAGAGAGAGGTTACTCGGACCCCCTTGACTCTTGGAGTTTTCATCACCAGATCTTCTAGGACTTCAAGAGGATAGAGGGGAGGGAGAGTTTTAATCACTACTCAGAGAATTAAGATCATGATGCTAATTGTAGGACACCCTGCATCCAAGGGACCTGAGTACTGGGGGCATCCTTCGCCGTCCAGATTGCCTACATACCCTGTATCCACGGGATCAAGGCTCCCTCCTTAGGATGTGACTAACGTGGGGAATGCGAACATGTAGTTCTATTTTGCACTATGTTTGATGTAACTGTGAGTGGGTACCCAGCCCTTTCTAGGGTTATTCCCTGCCCCAGACAGTTCTTCGTCAGCTGCCACCCACTCGGTGAAACAGGGACGAAAGTTAGTCCACTGCCACAAACACCTAAAGGGGTGTTTGTCAGTTAGTCCTACTGTGGAGGAACCCCTAAAAGGTGTCTACCCATGAAATCTAATTTGCTTCCCCAAGTCAAATTAGATAATTATTATGACTAAGTTCGTTCTTGATCCCCTAGTACTTTCACCATGATCTGCAAGGGCAAGATGAAAGCATATGATAGATAGCATTTCTGGATTGGCCTAGTTGCCCTATCTAACATTTCACATATCCTCCCCAATCTATACACGTGTCAATAGGCCTCGTTTTCTGATAGTATACTTGGAGTGTTTTCCAAATGAGCATCATGGTAAACATTAGTTCAATAGACTCATCCTCTTTTTTTTTGTTAATCTTCTTAATGAGATATCCAAGGAGATTTTCCCTTCCTGCGGATTGAACTTCGACATGTTCCTTATTACTCCCTGACGATTTAGAGGGATGGTGCCCAGACATCATTGTTGCAGCTATGTTAGGCACGAGGTACTTGGTTCAACGCGATGGCATTACCCGTAAACGTGACACAAAGGTACCGTAAATACCAAACACTGTGATTTGTTTGAGTTTGGACGTTTCTTTACAAGGTTTACCTATCTAATGACAAAGGAAAATCTTGCATATTAACAGTTGATAAAGGGAAAACTAGAAAATAACCTTAATCAATTCTCATAAACTTATGAGTAGAAAGATACTTATATCAACTCGTAAATAGAAAGATCTTGTAAAATTTGATCTAGGTCAAATAATCTTTGATAACCATATACAATTTATAAACCCTTTTTAATTTATCACAATTCCAAGCATTTGTATTTAGTCATTCAAAAGCCAACAATACCCCTATTTGACCATTTAGAATTTCACCTAATCTAAGATATGATATGAAATTTAATTCACCATATACTTAATTCAATCACTTTTGATGAAACTCATATTATAAAAGATATACATATCTATCTGCCATTCCCTATGTGCATGATAATGCATATATAAGTAGTATCAATTGAGGTACATTATCTTGACCCTGCCAAGGTTTAAACATGATACCTAATCTTAATCATAGTAAGAAAACCCATTTGATTATTAAAGCGTACCAAGTAACTTAGTTTGAATAATAATCCACCACTATCGTCAAGGTAACCATTCCTCAATTATGTAAAAATTCCATCATATAAATCCTTATTTCTCTAGCCTATACAAATATAGTCTCATGTCAATAGATGTACTCATTATGGATTTGTCTTGTATAGTTGTCTCTTAAAATTTATTACCCTTGTATCTCTTTATTTCCATCATGAGTCTCTATTGTGCTCTTGCATATATTTTATTTGTATGACCATCCATTATGTTATCGCTTGCACTTTTTATTACATTTATATCTAATTCATAATATTCTTCTTCAACCAACTAAAATATATACTCCAACTCTAAAATGCATCCATAATTATATCTGTTAAATTTATTTTTATTGTTAATTAAATTGTTGAACACACACATTGTTCAAAAGTATGGTACGAGGATCAATTCCTTGCAACAACATTTGACTTGGAGAATGGATAGGAATTGACAATATTAGAATCTCAATAAGTTTCTCGACTGAAACTTTCCTAAATGTTAGCATTATTAGTCAAACAAGCCTTATTTCTTTACATAAGTCATATTGGACACTTTATCATTATTAGTCAGACAATTGAAGTTGTTATCAATTACTAAGTTTTCTATTTGTACCTCCTGGTATCCTTTAAGGTTCGACAGTCATGATTTATTTCTCATTGAGGTCTTTAATCTTATAACATTTGACAAGGTCTTAGTCCAACAAATTTCACAACCTTTTTACCATTGTTCTCCCTACCTGTGTCCGGAAAAAGAGTATCGAGCATATTAGAAAGGGGGATGTTTTGTCAAATGTTAAGGTAGGAAGCCTTCTGGCAGGTATACAAAAATGTAGGAGCAGAGACAAAGCACATAATCATTTTGACAAAATGCCGCAAAGAGACATCACTCAAGAATGCAATGATTACAGGATTTGTTGAAAAATCATAAGAAACTTTCAAGCAAAAGCAATTGACAAGTGTAAAACCAGACTTCATAACTTTTGCCAGCATCCTTCCAACCTGTGTGAAAATGAGAGCCGTAGGACAGTGTATAGACAACCATCAAATCATAATTGAGTAGGAATTTTGTCAAATGTTGTAGTTGCAAGTGGGAATACAGACAAGGCATGTGAGCTGTATGACCAAATGACACAAAATAATGTCATATCAGTAGGCGTGTCCCAATAATTGAAGAGGCCTTTGAGACTTTTCAGCAAATGAAATTGATAGCTGTAAATCAAATTTCCACAACCTTTACTAGATTTCTCCCCACCCACGCCAATATGGGAGCGCTTTGGAATAGGGCATGGACATACATCAAAGCATAAAGGAAAGATGAATTTTATCAGATGTAGTTGTGAATTCCCCGGTACATGTGTATACAAAAATGTAGAAGTGTCTACAAAGAACATGAATTGTTCGATGAAATCCCTCAAGAAGCATTGACTCAATGAATATAGGACTACACAAAAAAAATGGATTTGTTGAAATAGAGTTAGGGTCTGGCAAATGAAAATTGGCAGTTGTAAAGCCAAGGAACGTACCCTTTTCCAACGTCCTCCTGGCTGTGCCAAAATGGATGCTAGGAATAGGGTGTGAGCTTCGGTTAAAACATAACGGGAGGGAAAATGCTTAGGTGGACATGAATGCAAAACGTGGTGTATGACAGACTAGACATGTTAACTACTTGAATGCCTAAAATATTGACTTGCAGGGTTGTACAAATCAGGACAGAGCATAGACATCTGTCAAAACATAATTGAAAGTGTTGCATGCAAATTTGACTATGAGTATTTAAGCAAACTCCATGCACAAATTCATTCTTGAAAGATTTCAAATTCGTAACTAGCCTAAGATACTGAGTTCAATAGGACTGTTGTGCTTGCTTCTTTGCTAGTAAGTGACAGTTCTATTAATATGTGGCAGTTTCTGAAGCACACAAGAACAAGAAAGCAACATTTCTGAAGTTAAGGCTTCAAATTATAGTTATATTATTTATATTCATCTTCAGATATCCAAAAAGCATGGGGTAGAGGCATATTTTGAACTTTAGTCATTAGCTAATTGAGCATCAAATTATCAAACAAGTTTAGTAAGAGATCTATTTGCATTTAGTCTGGATTTTTTAATCAAATTATCAGGTAAAAATTAAAACAATTCAGAATTCGAGTAGCTAATAGTTCGGAACTTGTAAAAATGTTTGGTTTCCTAGTCTTTGTTTGTTCACATGTTCCTAGAGCTTCTTAAGAAATTAAAAACTTCAGCTCAGGTAAAACAAAAATGTGAAGAACTTAAAAAAAAAAATAATTAAATAAATCTAAAATGCTCTGAGAACTCTGATATTGTATAACGAGCTCTAGGGAAAAATTGAGAAACAAAATTAGGACCGCATTTCGTGAAGTGATATCATGAGGACTGGTCACAAAGTGTGTCCTAGCTTGAAGCTTTTGTGCAGAAGACTTCAAGCTTCTACAGAGCTTATCCATAAATCTCAATTCTGAAATCTAATTAGTTATTTCCAGATGCTTTATTTTCAACATTGTCAACTGTGGAAGCTAGCAATACATAAAACTAATAGTTCCTGTAAATAATTTACTAAGAGAAATAAAAATTCCCTAATTTCATTAAAAAAAAAGATGGGACAAATTTAACAAAATTTGAGTTACTAGTGCATCGTCTGGGACTTCTTCTCCATAATAAATTTATTAACAAAGCTTCAAGAACTAGACTATCAAGAGAGACAAGGCATAATGATGAAGAGGAGACTTACAGGTTTCTCCAGCCCTCGAAACAAGAGATGCGTCCCTTCTTCATCAAATCCTTGAAATTTATAGAAAATCTATGCATCCTCCACTCTTGTTTTTTAATTATAATGCATCCTCCATTTTCTTTGTTTAATACTAATGCATCCTCCATTTTCTTTGTTTAATGCTAATGCTTCATCCACCTTCTTTGTTTAATGATGATGCTTCATCCACCTTCTTTGTTTAATGATGATGCTTCATCCACTCTTGTTATTTTAATGATAATCTTATCCTTAATTAAAATAATCTTATCCTCAATTTTTTAATGGTGTCCACATTATTTGTATTTTTAAATTAATCTACATTTTATGTTTTATGTTTTCAAATTTCTAATATTCAAAATTCAAATGTTGTGACATTATTACAATAGTATTTAAATTTGAATTCAAAATTCAAATGTTGGGTTGTGACAAAGTCCCAGAAATCTTGTTGATGGGAAGGGGTCCAATACAGGACTCCATCTCACCTTAACAATTCCATCAGCATGTCGAATTGTTCTTGCATGTAAAATTTCACGTCTTGTCTTCCTTGAATGTTTTGTAAGAATTAGAATAATTCCAAGAGGGTTTGAGGTTCCCTTTGTTCATTACGAGGGAAAAAGATTATACTCGTTCTCCCATTAGGCTTAGGCCTCAAATCCATATAGTATCCAATATAGCTTCCTAGCAACTCAAGGATGACAAGATCATCGGTTCCAACTGACACTTGCATTTTCCATTCTTTATGAAATGTACCCTCACTCTCTTTGTCTTCATATGAGAGTCTCTCAACAATTTCAATTTTCACTAAGGGTTCTACCCATTCACCAAGCTCATTTGATCATACTGAGGTAGAAGTGGTGGGTTGCACTTGTGGTTGAGATACCCTAAACATTCTTGGGAGAACTCCTATTGTGTTGGTTGATTCATTGTCAATAGAACATATGTCCTCCATTGGTGTCAATGGTCTATATGACTCTTCTATTGGTGTGAGGTTCATACAACTCACTTTCTTTCAGTGTCTCAGGGACATGCGATTCACTCAAGGGTGACAGAGGAGTATAACTCTCTGTCACGTCTTCTTCAAGATCTAAGAAAGTGTGAGGGTTTGCATATCTCAAATCCAATGTAGTTGTTTTGAACACTAGACCTTCAGTTCTATGAGGTTTCTCCCCTATGCAAGGGAAGAGTTTATAGGCAGGTTGGATACCGATCATGAGGATTTCCAGAGGGAATTGGAGAGGTCCATCCTACTCTATCCATGCCATGATCTTTACTATCTTTTCTTTGGGAACAATTTCTTTTTGTTTCAGCAGTACCTCATTTTCTAAAGATTTTATGTCTACAATGTTTATCATCTTTTCTAGAATTTCCATTTGTTTGATGCATATTGATTGAGGCGTAGGACTAGGAACAAATAGTTTGTTGGTAGGAAATTCATAATCTATGGGGATGCCTATACGCTTGTTTGATGTATTTTATTTTAGCATACTCAAAGGTTCTATATCTCCTTTCACTACATATACCTTCCCCAAATGTAGGAATCGAGCCTCTTGAAATAATGTAGATGGCATGGCTTTCATCCTATGTATCCATGGTCTTCCAAGAAGAAATTTATATCCTGTGTCCTTGTTGATGACATAAAATGTGGTTGGGATAGTCTTAGGCCCTAGAGTTACATGAATTATGATCTTCCCTATCATAGTAGCCTTTAGATTATTGTACCGACTCAGAGTGTCTCATGAAGTAGTGATATTAGTGTACCTGTAACCCATTCTCTCTAGGAGAGAGAATGGAACTATGTTTACTACCTATCCATCTTCTATTAATGTCCTTTTGATGCAAGTATTATAGATCCATACTTGCAAGTACAGTGCAGGGTCTCCTTTCTTGGTTAATTCTTCCTCAGAAGGCATTTGCTTTAGGTCAAAGAAGAAACCTAGGTCTTTGAGTTTAGAATTCAGTGGGCTTATCTCAAAATCCACATGGTTGATTTGCTCACTAGGTGGAGTAATTTGGTCGAGATACTTCAACCCTATTGCCTTTAATAGTGTTGAACAATGGAGGGAAATTCCTAAGAAGGTCAATGAACGATATGTGTGCGTAGGTTTTCTTTAAGTTTTCAATGAGTTTGTAGGGACCAATAGGCATTGATATTGGTTCAACTACTAAAATAGTTGTTTCATGCACTTCCTCTTGTTCATTCTTAAGATCTCCTTCCTCCTCTTCGCTATGTAGTATTTCAACTAATCCCATAATCCTAGCTTCTCCTTTCTTCCCTAACTGTGGTGGGATACTGGTGTTGCTACCTTGGGCAACTTTGTTTGAATTTGTTGCCTCTGTATCCTTATGCATGAGAAATGGGTCTTGATAGATTCTCATGTTAGTGTTCTATGGAGCTATCGGGGCTTGGATTTGTCTTGTGCCATTGTTATCTAGCATGACTTCTTGTGGGTTCAAGAACATTTCTGTGAACAATCATTATTGGTCTTTTAGTAATCTCGCTATGAATCTATTATACTCTACAGGATTCCATTCTATGCCCCCTTGTTCTATGAAAATAACAAATGTGGTTGTACTCATATGGGGGCTTTTCGTACCTTCCATCATTTCCATTTCCATTACAATTCTGACTCTGATAGTTGTCCCTAGATTAGTATCCATTTTTTCTGGGATGATCAATCACATTAACATTAGGAGGGTAATAGTCTCTCCTGTTATAATCGTCTCTTACTTTTCTGACAGGGTGTTGATCTGTCACCCCATCTATTGTTGCATTTATGTTGTTTTTAAGATTATTGATGACAGGAGCATTGTTTCATGTGTCCTCTCTTGTTAATTTTCCATTTGACTCATAAACCCTTCTGCCACTATCGATGGTGGCTTGATCTATCCTAAAAGCACTTTCCAATGCTTCTTCATAGGATTTGTATGGTAATTTCTGAACGTATTCTCTCATGTCCTTGTTCAAGGCATGTAAGAAAAGATCGCATAACTCGCGATGGTCCATGTTTGGGGAACTGGTTGAGGAATAGAGGACTTGTCTCCATCTGGTAACAAAGTGGGCTATAGATTTGTTCAGCTCTTATTTCATGGTTAGGAATTCTCTAATCCCTATTTTGACGAGTTTGTTCATGTCAAATGTCATGAAAAACTCTTTGATTAGTTGTTTGAATGAGTGGATTGAAGCCTCTAGTAAATGATAGTACCAATCCAAAGGTATTCCTTCAAGGGTCTTTGGAAAGATCTTAGTGACGACCCCATCCCAAGGGAGGAGTTCTCTTATTGCAATGGTATAAGCTTTGATATGGGAATTTTGATCTCCTTTTCCCTTGAATTTTGGGAGATTAGGTAATGGTCGAGGCAATTGAACACTTCTTATATTTAAATTGAGTGGTTCTTTTAAGTACTCCAGATATGTCCCAAGAAAGGCACTTTGCAATTGGGGGGTTGATAGCAACAACCCCGTAGGAGGGTTTTGGTAACCCGCCATCTGATTTTCTTGATTTCCCAACTTTGCTGGATTGTTCTAAGTGGGAGGGCTCCCATTCAGACACGTATCATTACTCGTATTTCTTGAATAATAGTTGAGATAGGGGGGATTTTGAGATGCCCCCTGGTCTTGTTCATTTCGAATGTTGTCATAGGACTTTTATCTTCTTTCAGGAGCAACTTGCTCTGCTTCCAAAGTTCTAATCCTTTGCACTAGAGTTGCGATTAGGTCTGTAGGAGTGGCAGCTCTAGGTGCTTCCTCATTTCTAGGGTTTTCTCTTCGAGTATTGTCATGATGGTATGCTTCTTCTCGCACAACATTGTCTCTTTGTTCTTCTCGCAGGGTAACTTTTAATGCTTCTTGAGCATCTCTTGCCTCTTGCAAGTGTCTTTCTAACCTTTTTACTTCCTCATCGAGATGAGTACTTGAGGTACTTGTGGAAGGTTGATCGGGTTGATGTATTTCTGACCTTAATTGAACTCTCCTAGCCTTATGAGGTGCATTTGGTATGGCAAGGTTGTGTTCTCATGCAGGGTTATTAAAAGACAAAATGTCTGGGTTCTCTTTGGTCTTGTTCATAGTTAGAGTCTTCGTAATTGTAACAATTTGTGATTGGTGCATCTAGGTGAGGTGGCATATACCTATTGAAAGGAGGAGTTTCGGGTTATCTAGAGGGAACATTCCCTAAGTTTAAATCTGGTTCCGTCACATTTGGGGGTGCCGTAGACACCACAGAATAAATGGAACAGATGATGGCAAAGGCGATAGAGGTTGAAGCAGCAGAAGTGGCTACAAAGGATAAAGTGAAAATGCTTGAAGATTGTTGTTTTGAAGTGTCAAATGTTTAGGTTTTTGATGTGATTTGTGTGTTTGGAACCTGAAAAGAAAAAATAAAAGTTTTTTCTCTTCACGTTGGGTTCACCAAAATATGTACGCTCAAAATCATGACATCAATAGCCTAGGGCTGTCGAGTCAGCTTTTGGCATGCACACGGACCCTTCCCTCCTTGCCATGGGGCGAACTACCACATCTCTCTCTCTCTCATGGAAGTAGCCAGTCGAGAGGAGGTGAGACATGGGGGTGGTCTAGCTCATTGAAGAGTTGGACTTCATAGAGAGGGTTGGCACGTCCTGAGGACTATGTTGTTGTATGCTTGTGTAGACGTGTTGTTCAATGATCATGGTTGTAAAGATAACCGTATGACCCAAAGGGTTACTAGTCACTATTCTCCTATTGGGGTTTTTGATATTCCACGTCTGTGTGGGTAAGATGTTGTTCTCATTGATTATCTATTGTCTTTCAAACTATTAGATGAATGCTTGTTGTACTAAGAATTACCTATGTTCCTCTTTTTGTTGGATGACTAGTGGGTCCTATTGCGGTCTTGGGTGGATTTGCTCTATCTCATTGAGGATTGCCCTCACCCACTCACCTCTTAATCCTAGGCACATTCATGAGCTAATACAAGAGATAGGTGATTGTGAGCTAATCTTGACTTGACCTAAGGTTTAATTATGCATTGATTGTGGTTGACCTTGTGATGGAATCAAGGGTTTGCAAATTTTCTAGGTCTCTAATGTTTTTGTTCTTTTTTGGGTTTTTATGAATGCAAGCCTAAATGACATGCAAAACTTCTTTTTGTGCTTTTTTTAATGTTTTTGGAATTAAAGATGCTTTTTTCTAATCTAGGGATTGAAAGATGTATGCAAGCTATAATAAATTTACCTAATGTAATGTAAACTATGTTTTTGGGGTTTTCTGAATATTTGGAATGAATTAATCTAAGAACTTTGAAAGCAAATTACTCTAAGAATGCAAGATCTATCTATCCTATCAAGGAAAAAGTAACAAGATTACTGATGCCAAGAGCAATTTTAGTTATCTAATTACTATGAATTGAAAGAAACCTTAAAAGAACCTGGAGAAATGTGAGCCTCCACTACCCTTAGAAAATACTTGTGATGGCAACCTCGTATCCTCTTTTAGTAGCGAGGAATCTTGTTGGCGACAAGTCGACAATGGAAGCAAAAGAAGCTTTACAAAAAGAGCTCAACAAGAGCTTTGTTGAGCACTATGGCTTGATATGAGTAGCGTATGGACATGTGATGAGCTTTGTATGAAAGCTAGATGAAGTAATGAATGAAAAGAAAAGGCTCCTATGTCCTATATGAGCATGAGAATGCTGAATGTGGAGAGCAATAACTTGCAAGAGCTATGTGGACAAATGAAATTGCCTCTCTTTGTGCTTGAGGGAGGGGGTATTTATAGGTTAGAGGAAGGGATGAGAGGTGAAGAAGAAGAAGAGTTAACTCAATTTGATTGGAGAGTTAACATAGAGGATTCAAGAGTGATCTAGATTTAAAATTCGAGTGATCTACCCAGTAAAAGCTTATCACTCAAGAGGAAGTGAAGAAGGAGAGCATGGGAATGCATGAGAATACACGAGCTATTAATTTAAGATAAAATAGAGCTAATTATGCATGTGTAGGTGTATGAAATAGTTAACTCTATATTTGGCATGAAAATCCATGCAAATAGGAAGAAAAATGGGTGAAAATAGAGCTTTTTTAAGTTAGAAACTCAAGTTTTTTTGTAGCTAGAAACATGACAGGATTGCCCAAGGGTCACCCCTTTCACTAGTCAGGTCACTCAAAGGCCGACCCACTAAGGAGAACACCTGGTTTGGTTTACAGGGTGGGAGATGGAAGAGGAGGAGAAAAGAAGGGGATCTGCCTTCAGAAATAGGTCAGTCATGTGTGAAAATCCAAATCTCCACTTGCAAAGTAGGATCTCCTAGTGGGAGATCTAGTAATAATAGGGGGAGATTTGGATTCGTTGAGTGAAACTGAAAATTGAAAGTTGTAGATGGCTAGGGGGACCTCTAGAAGTCTTCTAGGGGGTGGAGAAGATGAAAAACACTGGGGAGAGGTGAAAAATCACCTACAAGATGCATACAAGGCTTAGGAATAGGGTCGCAAGCACAGAAAATGCAAATCAACAAGTGGCGTAAAGCGTCACAACAAAGGGGAAACAACACAAGACAAAATAAATGACATGTCACCAAGAGAATTACTATTGAGAGGATGTTATTTCATGCTTACATGTACATGACAAGGATTAAAAATCATCATAAGGGTCCTCGTGGAGGCTTTGTGTGATTTTGGTGCTTACAGTTACATGACTAATTCTTGGACAGTATTGTATGGTAACTGAGAAGAGAGGAAGGTGGACCAATGTCTAGCCTTTAATGATTTAGAACTTCTAAGTTTTGTGACTCGAGTCAACCTTTATGTGGCTCCATTAGGATCATATGACGTGATTCTAGGGATTAATTGGTTGATTCAACACAAGGCCATAGTAAATTTTTCTGACAAAGTAGTAACTTGCTTAGATGATTGTGGTAACTCAATCAAAATTTGTGGCATCCAAAAGGGCATAAGTCTTAGGAAAATCTCTACCATGCAAGTTAAGAGAGCTCAAAGGAAAGTGTGCACTTTATATGCTATCCACATAGATGATTTGGGAGACAATAAGGAGCCCTCAATTGAAGATTTTTCGGTACTCCAAGAGTTTCATGATTTTTTTCTAGAAGAGTTATTTGGGTTACTAACTAGGAGAGAATTTGATTTCTCCATTGACCTTTTACCTAACTTTCTGAACTACAGTCAAAAGCCCCTTACAAGATGACCACTACTGAATTGTATGAATTAAAAGTCTAGTTGTAGGAATTGCTAGATAAGGGTTTAATCAGACCAAGTTTGTCACCTTGGGGAGAACTTGTGATCTTTGTGAAAAAAGAAGGATGACACTCTTTGAATGTGTATAGATTATATGATGCTTAATAGAGTGACAATAAAAAATAGATATCCATTGCCAAGTGTTAACGATCTTCTTGACCAAATGAAAGGTGCAACAATGTTCTCCAAGATCGATTTAAGATCTGGTTATCATCAATTGAGAGTCAAGGATGAGGACATTCATAAAATTGCCTTTAGAACTTAATATGGACATTACGAGTTCACATTACTTCCTTTTGGGATTACTAATGCACCTGTGGCATTTATGAATTTAATGAACAATGTTTTTATGGATTATTTAGATGATTTTGTCATTGTGTTTATTGATGACATTCTCATATATTCTAAGAATGAGATAGAACATGAAGAGAATATGATGCAGGAGCATCCCTAGTTATAGAACAATCTTGCATCAACCAAAAATATTTGCATTCTTTTGTTTCTTTCATTTTCTAGTTCATTTCGGTTCAGACAGTTTGAAACAGTTGTAGTAGTTTTGTCCACATTTTTCTGCATTCTCATATTAGCTCTTGTAGAGTAGGACTTAGCATCTAGACATCATCATGCACATCATATCCAAAATTCAGATCATTTGGACTAGTTTCTGGAAAGATATCGCTATCAGAAGATCAATTGTTTTCTCATAACAGAGCATTCAAATAGTCAGCTGAAGGAGAAGGTTTGTGGAGCACTTCCATGACTTGCAGAGCTAAATGAAACATCATTCAAGGCACTTTGGAACATGACCGACCTTCCCTGAGATCTGCATCTTGTTTCATTCACTTATGTAGGAGTACAAGTTGCTTAACGCTGACCTACCCATTTTCACATGTTACACCTTCATTGGAGACTATAACTTCTTCCTTGGCTGATGTGGAGGATTATTTTTCTCTGGAGATGATATATAATCATGTAATAGATGCATATGAAACTAGTTAATCAGATAGTTAGCATAGTTCATGATTAGAAGTTGTTAGATAGTTTGAATTCTTTTGGAAGAGGTGCTTCAATGCCATATCTTTCTATTCTATAATGAGGCCTGTGAGCCCTAATTTGTAAACCCACATTTTGCCAGTATATCATCATTTTGAATCTATGACATATTGAGCATTTGAATCATTCATTGCATTCTAGAATTGAGTTGTTTCTGTTGTGTTTACTCTTGTTGCACGACCTGGTTAGTTCACTTTATGAACCCTCCGACCATGAATGCACCAAGTGGTATCAGAGTGAAGTTTGAATCCTTTGGGAGTGAGGTTGTCAAGGCATTTTGTTAGATCTTGTTGTGAACAGATTGGTGAACTTGAATCAGTCTACCTATGTTGTCAATCGATCGTCGATTGTGAGGTAGTTGTCACCTTGTAGCCCGATCACTGAACTTGAGGTAGTTACACTTGATCCTAGGAAGAGATGCCACAGAGGAGAATACCTGTTGTTGGTACTATGGATGGAAGAATGAAAGAGATGATGGAGATGATGAAAATAATGAGAGTTTGACTGGATGTTATTGAAGAAGATTGGCGAAGAGGACTTAACCCTAGACCTAATGTTGAAAGTGATGATGACGAAGAATTTCAATCCGTTGGTCAAAATGAAGAAACCCTTGAAGAAGAAGGAGAATCAAATCAAGTGAAGATGTTGAGAGATATATCAAAAATTGGAAAAAGACCTAGAGTGGAAGTACCAAATTACACTGGAAATTTGAATTCGGAGGAATTGATTGACTGGATAAATGACCTAGAAGAATATTTTGAATATGAGGAAATTGAAGATCTATAGAAGGTGAGATTTGTAAAGACCAAGTTGAAGGGACATGGTACTATTTGGTGGAAAGAAGTTCAATTGGATAGAAATAGGAGAGGAAAAGAAAAGATCATAAAATGGGATAGAATGGTGACAAAGTTGAAGAATCAGTTTATACTTGCTAACTATGAATTGGAACTGTTGAAGAGATTGCAAAACCTGAGACAAAAGGAGAAATATGTGGAGTATACTGAAGAATTTCATAAGATGATTATAAGGATAGGACATAGTGAAGCAAGCAAGGAGAAAGTGGCAAGATACATCAATGGACTAAGATTGAACATTCAAGAATAATTGAGTTTGGTAAGGATGACAATAATAGAAGAAGCATATTAGTTTGCCTTGAAAGTTGAAGAAAAGTTGAATAAGAAGCATGAACAAAGACATAGAGGTAGAGGAGGTAAATTTTAGAAAAGTAGAACATTTTTTGGAGGAGAAAGATCATATGCAGAGAAAAACAGACAAAATAACACATTCAAGAAGGAAGACAGAGATAACGGTTCATACAGGAGAGATGACAAAACTTTCTACCGCAGAGGGAATCATAATTCTTATCAGAGTGAAGGGTATAGAAGAGATGAAAGAGGGTTTCATAAGAGAACATTCAGAGGAACTTGTTTTAAGTGTTGAGGTGAAGGACATAGAGCATAATTCAGTTGGTAAATCTAAGAAAGGTGAATCACTAGTCATGAGAAGAGCACTATTTCAAGCAGAGACAAATGAGGAACCAACGTAGAGGAAACGTTTGTTCTAGACTAGATGCAAAGTAGGAGGTAAATGTTGTAAGGTTGTAATTGATAGTGGTAGTTCTGATAATTTGGTTTTAGAGGAGATGGTAACTAAGATGAACCTGGAGAGATAGAAATACCCTAAGCTTATCAGATAGCATGGATTTGGGATGAACACAAGGTACTAGTGAGTGAACCATGTTTAGTGAAATTTCATATTAGATCTTATCATGATGAAGTATTGTGTGATATTATGCCTATGGATGTATGTCATATATTGTTAGGTAGACCATGGTAGTATGATAGAAAAGCTATACTATTAGAGTACAACCAACACTGAGAGGGGGGGATGAATTAGTGTTGAAGACAAACACAGATAGATTTTCACTTCTTCTTAAACTTAAAATAGTAAATTGCAATGCTGATTTGAATGTTTTGCAAGATAGAAAATGAAACATTGAACAATGAATGTAATGGAAAGCTTAAACATAAGACATCAATGGATCACACAAAGAGAGACCATAACACAAAGATTTGCATGAGTGGAAAACCCTTTTTGGGAATAAAAACCACTCAGGAAAGATGCCTCACTGGCTTAATATTAAAATCCCAATCATACAGTCTCACTGACTTCTTTTGTCTCACTGACAACTTTTCTTGCCTCACTGGCTTTACACAACTTTGCCTCACTAGATTTTTATCCTACCTCACTAGCACATCTTAAATACAACAATACAATGAACAATTTGAGTCAGTACAGAGGATTACTCTATTTCACTAAAGCTATGTTCTTGAATATCTCATTGAATGTTTGAGACTTCAAGAATTACATCAACTTGTACACATATACAATTGATTACAGAATGATATTCAATCATAGTCTATTTATTTTGTTTGATATTACAATGAATGCAAAAAATCAACCAAACTCAATAGAGTATAATCTATTTTATACTTTCTTAGAAATGTCTTTCTTTCTTTCTCAGTACAGTTTGAACAACTAACTGTAATTATGCAACTGTCTGAGATAGTTTCTAGTTGTCAATCAAACTGTCATGGTTGAAGTCGAACCTTCAATAAAACCTCTATTCATAGTAAATGAACCATGTAATGTTTTGTATAACCAAGGTTATGCAACCAAACTGTTTGTGCAAACCATAGTTTTAATCACAACTAAATGAAAAACTTTCAAACTATCCTCAGCCAATAAACCCCAACACAATTTAACCGTAGTTTAAGCAAATGATCTTCAAACTGTTTCAAATCTTAACAAAAATTGTTATGGTTATAATAGCCATAAACAAAAACTTCTCCAAAAGAAAGAGAGACGTTAAAGCTTTGTGGATATACCAAGAGATAGTTCCTTCTTAACTCCCGTTAACAAAGAATAGAAAAACCTTTCATTTTTGACAAGTCTTTCAAAGTAACGAAACTTAAAACCATAAACACATTCTGCAAATAGAAACCAAAAAAAATGGAGGAGGAAACATGTACACCTGAAAGTCATGTCAAGGAACCAAAGTACAATGGCCTCACTGTATCAGTCCACATTCAGCTTTGTCACTTCATAAAATAATCAACACACAAGATAATCCATGCTTTCACTTTATTCTTTCATAATTTCATATCACAGAGTCAAACCCTAGCTTAGAGAGAGAGCATAACTAAAGTTTGCACTTTACAAAATGATTAACTATCAAAACTTTTTGGCTAATAATAACATTGTAACCTGTGATCCTAGTGTGCCCTAAGTGGCCCGGTGAAAACTTTAACATCATTTATATCTTTTTACCTACTATATATGTTGAGACCTGCCCAACAAGTTAATAACCTTATGTGGCTTGAATATGGCATGCCATAATAAAGTTTATGAATTGAATTAATGTGCCACAAAAATAATTTAAATGATCATGGCATGTCTTGAGTCACCCTAAGTCAATGCATCAAATATATAACCTTAAAATTAAACTTCTCCATTTGAACAAATCAAATGACAAGAAAATGCCTTTTGTGACCTCAATATAATGTATCAAAGGATGACCTTATAAAAAGAGTATGTCAAATCAATCAAGAAGTGTCATCATATAAAAAACCCACTGAACCAATGCAACAATTATAACACCATATCATATGCCAACTGTTTCAAGGATCATAGCATAAAAAGTATAGCATGGAAATGTAACATGATATCATATGCCAAGTATAACATGGACACCATGAGAGAATCAACTGATCCAACTTACCAAAACAACTGAACTCATGCTAACTGTATGCCAACAACAATGTCATTTGACATCATTGCCAACAAATGCCAACTAGGGTCAACATATACATGATGGAAGAAAGAACACTTATACTATAACATCTAATGGAAAGAGAATCACCTTGATTCCTTGGAAGATGAACCTAAAAGTGAAGTATGTGGGAATGCTAGAATCTGTTTGGTTGATGGAAGAAAATTTCTAGATGGTTTGAGACAAGAGAATATGTGTTATGCTTTAATTCCTAAGAAGCCTGGAATCCTAAAGGCAGAGAATGAAGAATCACAGCCAGAGGAGATAACTAAATTATTGACAGAGTATGAAGACATCATATCAGATAATGTACCTAAAGGATTGCCACCAATCAAGAGTATCAGTCATCACATGGATCTTATACCTAGAGCTAGTTTGCCTAATAAATCAGCACACATAATGACACCAACAAAGAATGCAGAGTTGAATAGACAGATACAAGAGCTATTGAGGAAAGGATTGATCAGAGAAAGATTGAGTCCTTGTGTAGTACCTGTAGTGTTAGCACTAAAGAAGGATGGATAATGGAGGATGTGTATAGATTCTAGAGCAATCAACAAGATCACAGTTAAGTATATATTTCCATTACCTAGGATGGATGATATTATGGACTGTTTGAGTGGAGCAAAATATTTTACAAAGATAGACATGAAGAGCGAATACCATCAAATCAAAATCAGAGAAGGAAATGAATGGAAGACTGCATTTAAGACAAATGAAGGATTGTATGAATGGTTTGTGATGCCTTTTGGATTGATTAATGCACTGAGTACTTTCATGAGATTGATGAATGAACTTTTGAAGAAATTCTTGGGTATGTTTGTTATTGTATACTTGGATGATATTCTGATTTTTAGTAAGACAAAGGAAGAACATTTGTAACACCTAAGACAAGAATTACAGAGAGGTTGAGAGAAGAGAAATTGTTGATAAACATCAAGAAGTGTAGTTTCATGAAGGAAGAACTGGTATATTAGGGATTTGTGATTTATGCAAAAGGATTGAAGATGGACCCTAAGAAAGTTAGAGCAATTGTTGAATGGCCAACACCTAAGAGCATCAAAAAAGTTAGATCATTTCATGGATTACCTAGTTTCTACTAGAAGTTCATCAGAAATTTCAGTTCAGTATGCACACCTATGACAGAAACAATGAGAGGTGACATAAAGGACTTTAAGTGGATATTAGGAGCAAATAAAAGTTTTGAATTGTTGAAGCAGAAAGTGACAGAGAAACTAGTGTTAGCATTACCAGATTTCAACAAAGTATTTCAAGTAGACTATGATGCAAGTGGAAATGCAATAGGAGCAGTGTTGAGTCAAGAAGGTAGACCAGTAGCATATTTCATTGAGAAGTTGAATGATGCAAGGAGAAGATATTTAGTTTATGATTAGGAATTCTATGCCATAATTCAAGCCTTGAAGAAGTGGAGACATTATTTGTTGCCTAAGGAATTTGTGTTGTATACAAACCATCAAGATTTGCAGTATCTTAATAGTTAAGGAAAGTTGAATCAGAGACATATGAGATGGGTAGGGTTCATGCAGAGTTACACCTTCGTACTAAAGCATAGGAGTGGGAAGTCAAACAAAGTTATAGATGCATTGGACAAGAGGAGAAATTTGTTGATAGAGATGAGAGTTGAAGTATTAGTTTTTGAGGAACTGAAGCACATGTATGAAGAAGACCTTGATTTTGTAGAACCTTGGAAAACATGTAAGGAGCTTGTTGTGACAGATAGAAGTAAGTGATTGGATTATTTCATTTAGGAGGATATGTTGTTCAAAGGAAACTAGTTGTGTATACCTAGGAGTTCAATGAGAGACAAATTGATCAAAGAGAAACACAATGGTGGATTGGCAGGACATTTTGGAATTGATAAGACAATGACTTTGGTAAGTGAATATTAGTTTTGACCACAGATATATAAGGATGTCAGGAAGTTTGTGCAGAGCTGTAGAGTATGTCAAGTTACAAACAGAAGTAGTCAAAATAAGTTGGATTGTACAAATCTTTGACAGTACCAGAGAGACCTTGGGAAGACATTAGCATGGATTTCATATTAGGATTGCCAAAGACACAGAGAGGACATGGTTCTATAGTTGTAGTGGTGGATAGATTTTCAAAGATGGCACAATTCATACCTTGTAAGAAAATAAATGATGCAATGCATGTTGCTGACCTATTTTTCAAGGAGATTATGGGATTGCATGGATTACCTAAGAGCATAATTTCAGACAGAGATACAAGATTCCTTGGATACTTTTGGAGGACACTTTAGAAGAAGATGAAGACAAACTTGAAGTTTAGTCCAACATTTCATCCATAGACTGATGGAAAGATAGAAGTGGTAAATAGGAGTTTGGGAAATTTGTTGAGATGTTTGGTAGGAGATAAGGTAGGACATTGGGATCTAATTCTATCACAAGCAGAGTTTGCATACAATAATTTAGTGAACATGAGTACCAGAAAGACACATTTTGAGATTGTGATCGGAGTAAACCCTAGAGGAGTAGTAGAATTGAGAGACATCAGTATAGAGAATAGGAGAAGTGTAGAGGCAGAAGAATTTGTTGGACACATGGAGATGGTACATAACTAGGTTAAGAAGCTCCAATTATGAACAGTAAGTATAAAGAACAAGCAGATGAGAAGAGAAGACACAAAGAATTTTTAGTTGGTGATGAATTAATGGTATATTTGAGAAAAGAGAGATTTCCAGTGGGCACATATAACAACTTGAAGACGAAGAAGTTTGGACCATGTAGGATACTTAGAAAATTGGATTCAAGAGATGCATATGAAGTGGAGCTACCGGAGACACTGGGCTTATCACCTACTTTTAACAATACAGACCTATAATAGTATCATGAAGGAGAAACCGATGACAACATTGAAGATAATTTGAAGAAGTAGTTACCACAACAAGCACTAGAGCAGATTGAAGACATCTTGGACAATAGAATTGGACGTAGTACTAGAGGAAAGAAATACAAGGAATATTTGGTAAAGTGGAAAGGTAGACCAAAATAAGATTCATATTAGATTTCTTAGGCTGAGGTGGACCGTCTTGGTTCTCTTTAGCCCCAGCAAAGTGAGGGACTCACTTTTTCAACAACCCCAGGTGTTTGATGTAGGAGCATCCTTGGTTGCAGAACAATCTTGCATCAACCAAAAATATTTGCATTCTTTTGTTTCTTTCATTTTTGAGTTCATATTAGTTTAGATAGTCAGAAGTAGTTTCAATAGTTTGGTCTGTATTTTTCCCCATTGTTATATCAGCTCTTGCAAAGGACTTAGCATCTAGACACATCATGCACTTCATATCCAAAATTTAGATCATTTGGACCAATTTCTAGAAAGGTATCGCTATCAGATCAACTATTTTTTCATAACAGAGCATTCAGATAGTTAGCAGAAGGAGAAGGTTTGTGGAGCACTTCCATGACTTGTAGAGCTAAATGAAACATCATTCAAGGCACTTTGGAACATGGCCAACCTTCCCTGAGATCCACACCTTGTTTCATTTACTTGCAGAGGAGTACAAGTTTCTTAAGGCTGACTTATCCATTTTCACATGTTACACCTTCGTTAGTGACTGTAACTTCTTCCTTAGCTAACACAGAGGATTATTTTGCTCCAGAGATGATATATAATCATGTAATAGATGTATAGGAAACTAGTTAATTAGATAGTTAGCATAGTTCATGATTAGAAGTTCTTAGATAGTTTGAATTCTTTTGGAAGAGGCGCTTCAATGCCATATCTTTCTATTTTGTAATCAGGCCTGTGGGCCCTAATTTGTAAGCCTGCATGTTACTGGCATATCAGCATTTTGAATCTATGATATATTGAGCATTTGGATCATTCATTGCATTCTAGAATTGAGTTGCTCCATTGTGTTTACTCTTGCTACATGACCTGGTTAGTTCACTCCATGGACCCTCCGACCGTGACTACACTAGAATCTGAGAATAGTTCTGCAACATTTAAGGAAACAACAACAATATGGAAAGTTGTCAAAGTGCTCATTCTATCAAAAGAAAGTGCACTATTTGGGTCATATCATTTTAGTAGAAGGGATATCAATTGATCCAACTAAGCTTAAAGCGATTATGGAATGACCAACTCCCTCCAATGTTTAGGAAGTCTAAAGTTTCATGGACTTAGTAGGATGTTACAAGAGGTTTGTGGAAGGATTCTGCAAAATAGTAAATCTAATTACCACCCTTCAGAAAAGGGTAAGAAGTTTGAATGGACTCACAGATTTGAGCAAGCCTTTCAGTTTTTAAAACACGATCTCACTACTACTCCAAGTCTTATTGTGCCAGATCCTAATGGGAGGTCCTCAGTTATAATGGATGCTTTAGGTGAGGGATTGGGTGGAGTTCTCATGCAGAATGAACAAGTTGTGGCATATGAATCCTGGAAACTAAAGCCATATGAGGTAAATTATGCACCCCATGACTTAAAGTTGGATGCAATTGTGCATGCCCTACAAATGTGGAGGAACTATTTTATCAGTAATCCATTTGAATTGAAAACCAATCATTTAGGATATAAATAAATATTCACTCAACCTAATCTAAATAGTGATCAAAGATGATGGCTTGAATTCCTGAGTAAGTATGGTCACTGCGATATAGATTATATCAAAGGAAAAGAGAATTGAGGGTGGCTGATGCTTTAAGTTGAAGAAGACTTATTTTAGCCATCACAACTTTTTGCTCCACTTTTAGAGAGCAAGTACTTGAACAACTTTATAATAATGAGCTTTATCTGAAGGTTAAGACAACTTTAGAGGAAGATGCCTCTAACCATCAGTTTGAGGGATACAAACTTGAGCCAAATGGTTTACTTAGATTCAAGAACATGGTGTATGTACTAGAACATGGTCATTTGAGAACCAAAATACTTGAAGAAGCACACAATGCTCCTTAGTCCAAACATCCATGAGTAACTAAACTCATGGCTGATTTGAAGCCGTTGTATTTCTGGCATGGCACTAGTACATAAACAATAATATATGATTGAAAAAACTACTAAAAACTGCTTATAAATGACCAAACACGGTTACGTGACCACTAGTAGTTTATTGCCAGTCATTTATAATGCGACCAAATTGATGTCTAAACTATTTTTAGTCATTTATTGGTTGTTTTGATCGATCAATTTGGTAGTATATTTAGTCATTGATTGTTGTAATCTGGTCTCTTATTTAGTCATTTTTTATTCACTGATATATTTAGTCGTTAATTTAGTCATTGATTGTTGTTAACTGGTCACTTAGAAATTTTTATTCACTGATTTCTATCCATTGGTAGTGTATTTAGTCATTAATTTTAATCATCATTTTGATCAATTTGGTACTATATTTAGTCATTTTTATTCACTGATTTAACACTGGTCATATGTTTAGTCATATTTATTCACTGTTCGCTGATTTCTGTTAATTGGTAGTATATTTGGTCGATCTAATTATTAATTGATGTCAATTAGTAGTATATTTAGTCATTTTAATTGACTGATATTTGAGGATTTAAACATAAAACACAAAAATACACATCAATCATCAATTGCACACAATAAGATAGCCATTGAGAAGGCAAAATCAATTAACTTTATTAAAAGAAAGGACTTCTTACAGCTTGCACAAGTTTGAAATATCTTTCTTGAAAAATACTTAGAAATAGAGTATTACAATGTTTATTTTTAGTCACAAGACTGAAATTTCTCCAAGTTTACAATGCTTTACCAAAAAGTGAACTATCAGTAACTGATTCTCAACCAACCTAACTACTGCCACAGATCATCTAATCCACCCCATCAGTCTAGCACTTGTCCTTCTTGACTACAACCAAAGGAAATTCACTGTCATATGTAGTCAGGTCTGTGATAGGATCACAATGTGAAACATGGACTAGATCAGGCTTCCTTGATGAAACATCACTGTATTCTTGTGTCTTGTACTATCATCAACACTTCTTATGGCACATGTTTTTATTGAGTTTGAAGATATCAGGTCCTCTTAGGGTATGGAATCAGATTCTTCCTTCAATGCATCTTCAAAAGCCTCTTTATGAGTCTAAACCATTCACTTACCCTACCTCTATTACATTGGACACTTGGTAGGCAGTCATATTTAGTGTCCTTGGTCTTCACTTTGCATTGTGGTGACTGAACTGTGCGTACTTTCCTTCTAGATGATTGCCCCACAACTTTCATATATTTGCCTTTTAATGCTAACACTACAGTCCTCTATTCCTTTGCTCATGCCACTAAAACCATGCTTACTATGCCTGTATCCAATTCTTCTCAATTGAGCAACATATTGAGAATTTTTTTAATATCCTCCACCTATAAAGCAAATAGACAAACATATACCATTAAATACATTATAAAACAAGAAACACAACCATTGGTAGAAAGCACCAAATTATACATCCAATTCATGATAGATTAGATTACCTCTTTTGCAAGGAAGTTACCCTCTATGAAATTTGTCATTTGTGCATCATTATACTGTTCAACAACCTGCAATCCAAACCATCCAATTCAATGTAGAAACAAAAGATAAATAACACATTTAAAAAATAAGATAAAATTTCAATAACACCAAGAAACTAACACTCTTGGACAGAATGCCTCAATTATTGCTAGATATGCACAAAATGGATTTGTTGGAAAGGCTTTACAAACTCTCAAGCAAATTCAGTTGGTAGGTGTAAAGCCAAATTCCACAACCTTTGCCAGCATCCTTCCTGTCTGCACCAAAATGGGAGCATTGGAACAAGGTACGGACATCCATCAAAAAGTAAAGGAGAGAGGAATTTTGTCAGATGTAGTTTCAGTTGCCCTGGTAGATATGTATGAAAAATGTGGAAGCATTGACAAGGCATGTGAACTATTTGGAAAAATGCCTCAAAGAGATGTCATCTCATGGAATGCAATGGTTGCAGGATATGTACAAAATGGATTTGTTGAAAATGCTTTAGAAACTTTCAAGCAAATGCAATTGGTAGGTGTAAATCCAGACTGTACAAGCTTTGCCAACATCCTCCTTGCCTCTTCCAAAATGGAAGCTTTGGAACAAGGAATGGGCATCCATCAAAGCATAATAGACGGGGGATTTTTCTCAGATAATGGATGGGGGATTTTTGTCAGAGAATGGATAGGGGATTTTTTTCAAATATTAAAACATAAGGCATGGATTCATGAGAATTGCCCTTCATTGACAACAAATTACAACATATAGAAGACACAGGTACTCCCACGAAACAATCACATTGCTTCATCATATGCAATAAATAGGTTCCTAGCCCGATGCACTCACATTTGCAAGCATACTACCAGTTTGAGCCAAAATGAAACCAGAACATGGTATGGACATTCATCAAAGCATAATGGACAAGGGATTTCTGTCAGATATTATAGTTGAAAATGCCTGAGATACATTTCCCGCAGTCCTGCAAGGAGCCAGAGAATGATGTGCGGGCTTGTGGGAAGAAGGTCAAGTCTACCCCGCATCACCGCAAGGGATACTAAAAGAATGCACGGGCTTGTGGGATGAACTCAAAGCATTCCCTGCAGTCCTGTAGGTAAACCCTAAACGTTATGCAGGATGGCAGGATGTATGCAAAATGTGGAACCATGGCCAACTCAGTGGACGACCATTGGATATTGATATTGGGGAGGCCTCCACCACAACACTGCATGGTTTGTTGCTGGACCTTGCGGTGATGTGGGAATTCAGGATGAACTTAAAGCATTCCCTGTAGTCCCACAGGTAAACCCTAAACATTATGTAGAATGGCAGGATGTATGTAAAATGTGGAACCATGGACAACTCAGTGGATGACCATTGGATATTGATATCGGGGGAGGTCTCCACCACAACACCACATGGTTTGTTGCTGGGCCTTGTGGTGATGCAGGAATCATCTGCATCATCGTAAGGCCCATCAACAAATCATGCAGTGTTGCAGTGGAGGCTTTGTGCATCATTAAAAAGAGAATTGGTACATAAATTCTTCATTATTGAATTTTGTGTAGAAGTTTTTTTGAAGGCTTTGGTGATCCATAGTGGAACTTGCAACTACAATATATGATAAAAATTCACTTCCAAATATATGATGAAAATCCACTTCAAATTCAAAGAAAGGGCTTTTAATAAAATGGCAATCATAATGAATTTATGGCCATATCCTCACTAATCCAATCAAAGATAACTGGATAAGGCTACTTACACCACTAATGGTCTCACTGTCTAGTCTTATATCATTTTATGGACTGTGGTACATGGTACTTCAACAATATGTGAAAGGGATCTATGTTGTAAATGACAACCTAGCAAAAGGTCATTCCATATGTGGAAGAACAAGCTTTGATATATTTCTTGATGACCTACTTCAACTTTTATACCTTAACAACAATGCACACACGGATGGGAAATGGAGTGAAAATTTTCAAACAATTTAACCCTTATTTCTACCCACCAATTTATAGGTTCAATGTCACCAATACTATTCTTGCATCTTTGTTAGGTGTTATATGCAGTAGTTTGTTACAAAATATATCCTAATTTATACAATATGTACTTAAATTTAAAATTTGTATAGTGTGTTCTAGATGATTTACAATCATTCTAAACAAAACTAAATAAGTGTCTTTTTGGATACACCTAGGACAAAAGACTGATATGCACTTCAATTCAAGGCAATAAAGTTTTCTATGCTTTTTGACTGAAAGTAAAACTTACAACTATCTTACTTATAGTGTTCAGCTAGAGGCAGAGTGAACAATAGTACATACAAGGATAAGATTGGCTAAACAATACAAAAGAATCTATGAATAAGAATAATGGAATGACATGCAATGCTATTAGATTCACATTACTAAGACAAGCAATTCAAAGATTGTAGTTAATATTAAAAACACCTCAATCACTTCACCTACATACATCAAACTTATGAGTTAAAAATGTAGTTGCATTCAAAGCTACAATCAATCTAACACCTATTGTAATACAAATCTTTTAGCAAACACTAAGCAATGCTATTAGTTTGTAAGATGATGACATTTCAAACCTAGGTTGAAGGATTGTAACCTTACGTTTCTAGCCACAAAGAGATCAAAGGGTAATGAGTATTTTGTCGAAGAGTGGTAATGAAATGGCAGTGAGGATCAACCTTTAGGGTTTCAAGACTAACCAAGCCCTAGACAATGCCTCAAGTGTGGAAATCTGATAGTAGTAGTGATAAACAAAGTGAAGATTGTAGTTATACTTAGTTTTAGGACAGTCAGAACACTACCATGGTTGACTATGCATAAGAGGCCAATGTATGCATCATAGGTTGGTGATAGTCCCACATCACAGTGACTATGCAGGAAGATACAAAAGATAGTTGCAAGATATATGGAGGCATAAATTTTGACCCTTGAGGAAAGCAGTGAGTATCATATCAAGCATATACACTATGAAAGGTAGTCATGATGGGGTGCTACATGATTGTAATTAGGTAGAGAAATGACAAGCTTCTAGTAGTGTAAACCTTGTGTTTGAACCATGACATTATATACAAGGAGACTGTGAAATGAAAGTGTAGGACTAGGGTTAGAGGTAGCTCATGCATAAGTCTTCAATCAAAGCATTCTTCATTGAGGGTAATGACATAGGTGTCAATGCATGAAGATGAGTGATGAAACAGTCTCAGGTATTGAAGGTAGTGGTGAATGCAGTAGTGTTTTGTTAGGAACTGTCCATTCAATATAACACTGACTTGAATACCCAGAGGTTGTGGATGTGGGCAACTCCAATCATGTCCCTTGATGGTTGTCTGAAGGATTATAGTCTCAGTAACCCAACAAAGATGTGGGTTTAAGGAGGCAACAACCTTGTTTGGTTTCCATTGTGGGTGTTTTGATGGCAGTGCCTTTAAGGCTCATGAAGCAAGGTCTATGCCATTGTTTGGAAAATAGTGACAAGTGAGGACAATTGTCATGTAGAAGCATCATACATAGCCTTTGAAGGTTGTATGAGCAATACGAGCACAATCAAGTGGCTAATTCATGCAACATAGCAACCGTCAAGCTATAAAATAAATCACTTCTACTGGAGGCAACAAAATAAAAGTACTCACAATTGAAATAATCTTTACATATCATGGTTAGGAGATATTGATTATGCTTCTACAACAAAATACACAGATAACAAATAGCACACAGCCAGACATTTGCTAAACATTAGCCCAGAGTTACCTTAACTCTACATAACTATTTCATCAGAATAAATCTTGCCTTAATATTGTCACCCAAAAGGCCACCTTTGCTTGATTTCAAGAACTTATAAATATGAGCTACATTATCACCATTGATCTCAACGTACATCACAAAACTACAATATAAATACTGAAAATCCAATAAGCATACCAAATAGGCTAGTTATTACAAGATTGTTTTTATATGACGGATGAATTCACATCAATAACAAAAAAGAAAAACCATGAAAATAACAAAATAGGAGTGATATGCTGACCTTGTCAATCATTCCAATAATTCTGCTTTAAAATGAGTACAATTTTGTAATCAAGTTATCCAAAAGAACTTTGGCAAAGCTTTGGCAAACTACTTATTGGTAGAGAAAAATATGACAGTTTGAGACACTAACTTTAAATGATGAATTTATGCACTCTATTGCATAAAATTTTATTGAAAAAGGAAAGTACCGTGCAGCTGAATACAAAAAACTCATCTTACAAATTTTCACCTATCATCTGTAGACAAAAATCATAATGCAAGCACGTGCATCAGATTCAGAGGTAATAAATTCAACATGTATTTACACAAACATGACAAATTCAAAGTGGTTATATAATGCTTACCAGCATATCCCTTATCCTTTGAAAAGTGCCTATGTTCTCATTCTTAAAGTTTCTCTCTAAGGTTTCTTTTACAGAGTTCATCTTGAGTATCTTGGTCTTCCTTCTTGAAATGAACAATTGTTAGTATGTTTTATACTATATTGATAATTTATAAATAGAAGTAATATTCCATATGTATTTTGTTTGGAAGTTCATCAAAGGCATGAAAATTTTTTTGAATCCCTTTTCCAACACAAGCAATCAACTCACTTCCATAAAAGAGTTGAGAAGGAAGCTCTAAGATTGCAGGGTGAGAACGATAATAAGCTTTAAAAATTTCTTATTCTCTCCATTTTGGGAACAACTTTTTGAAGAGCCACTACTTGGTTCCTACTTTTGATTTTTGTGAAGTTTAAGTTGTAAAAGCTTTTTCCCAAAGATTTATGACTTAAATTTATGTATTGAAACCTATAGGTATTTATTATTATATATATGTATATGTACATGCATACAAAATGGTTTATTCAAAAGGCTCTAGAAACATTCAAGAAAATGCAATTGGTAGGCTCAAAGCCAAATTCCACAACCTTTGCTAGCATCCTCCCTGCCCGTGCCAAAATGGGAGCTCTAAAACAGGGTATGGACATCCATCAAAGCATGAAGGATAGATGAATTCTGTCAGATACAGTTGCAATTGCCATGGTAGACATGTATGCATAATGTGGAAGCATAGACAAGTCACATGAACTATATATATATGTGGAGAAGAAAAGCTATGCAATTTTCACCATTACAATTATATAGATTATATACATACATGCATACATACATGTATGTATGTATCTATATAGACATGTTTGTATGTCTCTTTCTTCTCTCTCAAAAGGTATCCAATTTTCACCATTACAATTATATAGATTCATATACATTACATACATACATGTATGTATATATCTATATCTAGACATGTTTGTATGTATCTCTCTCTCTATATATGTATGTATGTATCTATATATAGACATGTTTGTATGGCTCTCTCTCTCTCTCTATATATATATATATATATATTTGTAAGGAAAAATTTAAAACACTTATATAAAATATTTAGGCTAATTAAATAAACGAAGTATTTAATAAGTAACTAATCGAGATATATGAGCCATGACTGAAATAATTATGTAATGAAACTAAATGCAAAATCTTTATATTCACATTTAATTTTAGTATTTAATTATTTCAATATCCACATTTAGTATTCCAGTCTGAGCTCTTATATATATCAAAGTGGGTTCAAAACAGAGAGGAAAAGTTCATGGAATGCAATTTTCACCATTACAAATACAAAGATATTTGCAAGGGAAAATAAACCAATTACATGATATCTAGTCTTGATACCAATACTAGCCACACCAAATACATATATGCTTGTAATGATGACAGATGCAGTTGCAACTTCCGTGGTAGACATGTATGCATAATGTGGAAGCATAGACGAGTCACATGAACTATTTTTAGGAATTATATATATCCAAAATGGAGAGGAAAAAGTATCCAATTTTCACCATTACAATTATATAGATTCATATACAATGATGGCACCCAATATAGAATCTCTAATTTTGAAGCCAGGTGTTTTACATATGTTATTATCATGCTTGCAATTTTAAATTTAACAAGAAAATGCATCAAATAACTCATGCATCACCTCCTCATTTCCAACAGATTCATCATCCATCTCCAACTACTTCAGCACTCGACGGGCTAACAAGAGACCAGTATATTATGCTGCAAAAGCAAACGAGAGATGCATAAATATCCACTATAACAAATAGAAAGAATAGATTGTTTAAGTGCTTACTACAACATCAACAAGCAGTAGCGATGAAAGATTTAGAAAAAACCAACAGTAAACAAATTATGTAAAGCAATACAAGACAAATGGGCATAAAACTGTCCAGCAAGCAAGGATAGGAGGATAAATTACACATTCCAGTGCATTTAATGTTAAGGCTCACAAAAGTTTGAATAGTCAAGATCACTAGATGTGAAGATCTAAAGGTAATTTGTACATTCTAGTGCATTAGATGTGAATGAGCATGTGCAAATAGATGTTTATAAGATGGGAAAATGAGCATCATTGTGACTGAGTAAAATTTGTAGAGCATACTAGCAAAAAGTACACCTAAGCAAACCAGGAACTAAAGATAAATTACACGTTTGAGTGCATTAGATGTTAAGGTTCAAAGATAGATTGCATATTCCTATAAATTAGATATCAAGGTCCAAAGATAATTTGTATATTTCAGTGCACCTGATGTGAATGAGCAGTGAGAACAGATGTTTATAAGATGGAAAAATAAGTGTATCATTGTGATTTGAGTAAAAGTTATGGAGAAAATTTTAAAAAAAGTATACCCAACTTACATAATTGCACATTTAAATGCATTTATCAATCCTTGTGTCAACCCCACAAAAACCACTTATTCAAGAATGTTTACACATGTACTCCAATTAATGTATTGTGTAAATAAATATAAAACGCCACTAAAAATACAAATGTGTACCTCGTGCCAAAAAACGCAATGTGTACTCAATTAATATTTAGCATTATAGGATAACTTTATACTTTCTTGAAAATTTACAGTAGACCAAGAGGGAGATATGTTTACCACAAAGAATTGTACAAAAAACTAGTATTGAAAGTTAAAATTTTGTATAATCTTTCTATGAACTAATAAGTCATATGCACTTGAACTACAAACAAAACACAATCCTTCAATCACCCAATGCCTATTGCAAGTTCATGAACTAATATATAATATGATATTATACAATAATGGTGCTACTTGATGTAGACCTTAATTATAGAATAGGAAACATTATCGTTAACATTGAAAATAGTATACAACAAAAGAGTTAAAATATTTTTGTTTTAGCTAACACACCAATGCCAATCAACAAATATGACTAGAGAAAAGGGTTATTTGAATGTACCTACAACATAGTTTGTGAGGCTGACTTCTAGGCCATATCAAGGCAGCTCATGAGAGTAAGCAGCTGCCATTATAACATCTCCAGCAAGTGTTGCATATGCGATCTGTGCAACAATATCCTTTTTGCTCTTTTATTCGAAAACCAGTCAAGGATCATACAAATTAACATACCCTAACCCTTATCATTGTATTACTGATTGAAATAGTAGTACTTATCATACAATGCTTTTTATGACATTAATAATGACATAAAATTTGAACTTTGCACCTGTTTCAATTTTTAGCCAATTCAAGGCTATTTTTAATGATTAATGTATTCTACCGTTTAGGCTTCCAAGCCTAGAATTTCTAAGTGTGCATTACTATAAATAACATCAATTATATTTCTGATCTTAATGAAATGATGATTCATATTTTATCTGATAGCTGAAAATCATTACTGACACATTTTATCAAAAAACCACTGCTTATCTATCTATGTTTTATAATCAGACGCTTCTATAATTTTCTATTCAGTTCAGGGTTGCAGTGAGTAATGAGCATATTCTTAAGGAATTAGGTAAATTAAATTTTGGGCCTTTGGCCATCCATGCACATTAACATAATTTGGCTCTCTTGTTTCTTTTAAAATGTATTTTCCCTACAAACCAATAATTAAGGTGACTATAACATATTTGCATTAAATATGTCTGATTTGACAACAATATGCTGTTATATATGTGGGACTATGCCCTATGCCTTTTCATTTTTGTTTCCATCATTACGATCGATTGCTCTACATTGTGGCTAACATAGAGGTCAAGGGTTCATTGGATTACGATGGGATACTTTGGAGTGATTGTGAGTGAGATAAGGAAAGCCTCTAAATTTAGAGGCACCCATGCCCTGGGCTTTGCCCTTGTAGAAACACAATTATTTATATTTAGAAAACACAATTTCAATAAATAAATATACACATAAATACATTCTAAATTTTGTTAAATAGAAAGAGTTCAAGTGGTAAAATAAAATCATCATGCTTTCGCAAGGGAGGCCTTGGTTCAAATCCAACATAATAAAGTACTAAAATTGATTAAGGCATACCCCAACAGGTGAGGTTGGGATCAAGTCCATAGTGAATTTGAGTAGCACCAAAGTTGATGCTTACTACAAATAAGATTCTTTACAACATTCTACGCATATAAGTGATATTCTCACAGTGTATCAAATTATGTGATGATTTACCATGATTCAACATGGATGCACAAACCATATCCTTGAGACACTTTATATATTAATAAATGTTGAAGTCCATACCATTGGAAATCCATAGACATGAACATTATTTATTTTCAGAAGAACTTCTCAAAAAAATTGAAAATTCATGATAGATCGTAACAAATTTGCAATAAACAAATACATAAGAAATCATTAAATTTAGCCAAAACAACATTGGGTAGATGGGGCAAAATGAGAGGACAAATAAAAGGAGAAAATGGGGGGTTACCTAGAGGGGCTGATCGACATGTGAGAGAAACTCAGTGGAGTGCTTGGGAAGGAGAACCATCAATTATTAAGCGTGTTTTGTGATTATGTAGGCGGCATTCTTTGCATGAGATCCATCGTTGCCTCCATTAGAACCCCTTGACCTCTGATTCCAACTGGAAAACCCTTTTGAAAGCATAACTCTACCTCACCATATTTTGAAAACTCTTCTCTATCAAATGATGAAATAGGGGTTTCTTTTGTTTTAATTATTTTTCATTAAAAAAATTTCCCTCTCTAAATTTCCCTCTTTCCAATTGGAAATATTTTTTTTAATTACCCACTTTAATATCATATTGTCTAATTTTTATTTGTGTGACTAATTATTTAGTTGTGTTTTTTACTCAATGATCAAATTAGTCATTTATAGTTGTGTTGCAAAAAATTAGTAGAAATTAGTCATTTTTAGTTGTCGTGACAAGTTTTAGTCACGTAGTCATTTATTTGCCAAATTCTACTAATGTGGGTTGAAGAAAGAGGTAACAGAGTATGTGGCAAGATGCCTAGAATGCCAGTGAGTTAAGGCTGAGCATGTATGTCTGGTAGGACTTCTGTATCCTCATGATATACTTGAATATAAATGACATGTGATTAGTATAGATTTCATACAAGGGTTAACCGTGTCTAAGGCCAAACATGATGTTATTTTGGTCATGATAGACAAGCTCACCAAAGTATCCCATTTCATACCTAGATACTTGACTGATGGATCACTAACCTTGGCAAAGAGATTTATGCAAGAGATTTTTAGGCTCCATAGTGTACCTAAAATGATTATTTCCAACCAAGATATTAAGATGACATCAAGGTTTTGGAAAAATTTGCATGTTGCTTTAGGTACTCACCTTAACTTCAATTCAGTGTATCATCCACAGAAGGATGGATAGATAGAGTGAGTAAATCAGATCGTTGAGGATCTACTTAGAATGTGTTGTATGGATCAATAATACAAATGGGAGGAATACCTTCCATTAGTTGAATTTTCTTACAATAATTCTTTTCAATCCTCACTGGGTATGGCTCCTTTTGAAGCTCTTTACAATAGAAAGTGTCATACCCCTATCAGTTGGGATAATATAAAGGACATGATGGTCATTGGCCCTAAGATTCTTAGAGAAATGGATGAACAAATGAGAGTAACTAAAGGAAGACTGAAAGAAGCTTTTGATAGATAGAAGAGCTATGTAGATAAAAACATAAGTTTCTAACAATTTGTGGTTGGGGACAAGGTGTTCCTAAGGGTCAAACCACATAAGAGTTCCATTTCCTTTGGCAAGTCAGCCAAACTTGCTCCAAGATATGTGGGGCCTTTTGATGTTTGGATGTAATAAATCCTATGGCTTACAGATTTGCCTTATTGCCATCTCTTTCTTGATTACATGATGTTTTCCATGTTTCATTGTTGAAACCATATCATCTTGATGCCACTCAGATTTTTGAATGGCGGGCTTTGCAAGTTCAGGATCTGGGGTTGGTTTAGGTAGAGCCCCTATGAATCCTTGAACAACGCAAACTTTAGTTGCACAATAGAGAGGTGGTCTAGTGCAAGGTGTAGTGGGACCAATTTTCTGAGGACAATGCTACATGGGAGGATGTTGCAGAGATGCATTGATTATTTTCTATCATTTTGTACTTACTTGCTATCTTCGGGATGATGACTACTCATAGAGGGGAGGGATGTCATAGCCCAAGTTTTGTATCGATCACAATGTTACATACTTTATAGATATTATATTAATATGTATGATGTTATGATGATGATATTTGTTACCATGATGAACTATATCTGGTTAACTAATTTCATTACACAATTAGAAAAGTGCAGTTGGTATATTTGATTAATGTTATATTAGAATGACATGATTAATGTGTTATCATATGTTATATATTGATATTTTATGAAAATGTCTATGACTTAGTTGTCTAAGTGCGACAAGATCTATGACAACCTCTCACCAAAAGGGAGAGTATCATAGGGGAGAAGAGTCTAGCAGTTCAGAGGTTGACATGCATGATACCATACACACACTTAGTTTGCATATAACATAGTTGCATATTGAAATTGTGTACAATGGTAAAATAATTGTTAGTCATCTTAAGTGTAATAAATTATATCTTTGTGCTTCTATTCTTGTGAAGTAACTAAATTTATTTTAGATGCGGAAGGAAAAATATAAATTATATATATATATATATATATATATATATATATTATGTATGTATGTATGTATGTATGGATACATATATATTATATAATAGCTAATATATATATAGATATATTTTTAAACTTATATATATATCTGTGTGTGTGTGTACACTTTGATAAAATAAAAAGTACACACACACACACAGAGATATATATACAGTGATTATGATCATCTACTTGCAGTGTTTAGTTCCTTCCAGTTTCTCCCCTGTATAGTCATAGTCCACTGCGTGATATTCTTTCCCTGGTCTCATTTCCATAGTTGGTCGGCTGCTAGGTCATGAATGTGCCCCACCTAGATCATAGATCATAGTAGTGGGTGGGCATCTAATCTCCAATAGTCTAGTCCAGTCTAGTCCAGTCTAGTCACTTAAATATATAATTTATGAAATAAATTATAAGCCAATGATCATTGGTTGCAGTGAGCATTAATAAAATGGTTTTTGCTGATGGAAACTTGAAAAATTATTATAATAGTAACTAGACTGCTGCCATAAGAAAATAGAGGTAGTTGTAGCTTTTCAACACTAATGCCTATTTGGCAATGAAACAAATTTCAATTATTTAAATCAATTATAATTTTGGTGTCTTATGGGCCAAGAGCCACCTGGTGATATTTTGTGCTTTCACCTGTAGGAAAGAAAATAAGGAAAATTGACATTTGTTTTATTTTAAGGGACACAGGTAAGTAGGAAATAAGGGAAAGAATTTCAGGATAAGAGAGGGGAATGTTGTTGGGAATAAAAAAACAAGAAATAGGAATTAAAAAGGAGAAGGAAGGAAGGAAGGAGTGTAGTAGGAAAAGGAGAGAAGATTTTTGGGAAGCCTCAAACAAGTATGAGCAATTTGAAATTCATTACTACAAAAATCTAGGAAAATGCTTCTATTTTTCAATTCTCCCTTAGGAATAATATGAAATACAATCACAATTCTTTGTATGGAATCCATGTTTAATGCTACATATTGCATTGAAGCCATATAGGGCAAATTGAATCCTCTGTACCTATAGAAAATGAACTTGCATAGGAAATAATTGATATCAAAATCTATGTAATTTGATAATGAAAGAAATGCATTTTAACTGGTTTATTCATAACAATGAATGTAAAAATTTCAGAATTCATATGGCCTCATAGAGGTGCTTGAAAATTGTAGAAACTAAGAAAATAGAGGAAAGAACAATTAAAATTTTAATAGGGGGCACAGGTAATAGGCATCACCTGCCAGGGGGTGAGCCTCTTGCCTGGATGCCCATCTTCCTTCACATTCTGCAAATGGTAGAAATAAAACAAATGAAATCCTTGAAATACAAGGCACCTGTAATGAGTAATCAAATTTCAGTATATGTGAAAAATTGTTGATACCAAAACATAGAAAGCTGAGAAATATGTTTGGGCGCAGCCCTAAAATAATAATTTCCTTGGATTCAAATGAAACATATAGAAATATTACAGCAAACATATACTACTTAACGTCACATATGTGCTTGAAACCTACAATGAAAACTCAAAAAATTCTTTCACGCCTAGGCAGAGAGAATAATTATTCTTGCTACACCTCTTGAAGGAAAAAAAATAGCACATGTAGAATGTTGGTGCAACCTTTTAGAGGCACTATAAAAACCCTAAATGAAAAGTATTCATTTCATTGATGTTAATCCTTTCATTTTATCAAAATGAATTATTTTTTTTCATAGAAAAAGGAATAAACTTGGGTTAAAATTGGGATTTCTTTTGTCTAAAGTAGACATTTAATTTGAATTAGAAAGTATTGCAATTTACATTTAGTTATAATTGAATGATAAAATAGCCAGATTATTTTAAATTAGGGTAAGTGCAAGAAGTTGGGTCCACTTTTAGTGGAAGCCTCGGGGCAAAATATTTTCAGAATTGATAGATTTTGGCAATACGGCTGAGAATTTTTTTTCTAGAATTTTTGGATGAAATTAAAACCCATTTCAGATGACAATGTCTAGTTTTAAAATATATAATTTTTTTTAGTGTTGTACATATTTATGCATTTATTATTTATTCTTAAACAAAAAGCTTCAAATTTTTCGAAGAAATGGACTTTAGCAATATGGCTGATGACTTTTTTTTTAGAATTTTTAGATGAAATTAAAACCCATTATAGATGAGATTGTGTAGATTCCAAATATGTATTTTTTTAATAATTTGATTATTTTTTCTATTTTTCAAATAATTTTTGATGAAACTGGTCCATAAAATTGAAATATCAAGTTTTCTTATTATTTTAATAACTTTTTATTAAAATAATTTTTTGAAAAAAAATATAGGTGAGTAATGTTCAGACAATTCTTTTTTATTTCAAAAATAAAAATAAAAAAATGATAAGTTTAGGTCATCTTATGCGTGACTTACATGAGGGATTTTCAAAACAACAATTACGACCAATAAAAAAATAATATTGAAAATAAAATTACAAAAAAATATCATGATCAATATTCAATGTGTTATAGATCTTTTCCCAAAAGGATTTAGAAAAATACAATTATTTAGGTCAAAATATAGTTGACGTACACATGCATGGTATGGTAAAAAAAGAGTGATTTTTAGACATGCCTATTGAAAATCAATTTCTATCATTTGGGTATTAAAATAAATTCCATATTTGGAAACTATACTTTGAGTACTACATTTTGTATCTCTTACTTTTTTAAGATTCAACCTTTAAGTGCTTCAAATTTTTAGGTCAAATGTGACAAATTCTGAAAACCGGGGAAAACACTTCCACTTTTTGGCCAAACAGTGGACTCAACTTCTTGCACACACCCATTATCAATTATTTATTTTTATTATAAGCTTGTATGGTTGAAATATCTAAGTTAGAAATTGACTAGTGCTTATAATTAAAATTATTGAAATCAAATAAATTATCTTAATGTCAAAAAGGCATGCATGGAATCATGTTGATGGTGTATTATTCCAAGTGGAATATGTTTCGAAGGATTGGAATTTGCTTATAATTAAGCATGAAGCTCATTGGTTGAAAAATGTTCTAATGAGTTCTCCATCTCATGAGTTTATAGACTTTCATATCTATATGTTTGCATTTTAGCAATGGGTAGAATGCATTTAGTTGAATTCATAAACACAGTTCATGCATGTTGGCCTTGAAGAGCTAGTCTCTTTGTGATGGGTCAGGATAGTCATGTGGGTAGCACGAGGAAGTCACCCTTATGATGCTCTCTCTTCTTCGGGGTATGAAGAAGGAGCTTATGGCAAGAGATTGTACTGAGATGCCACGAATAACAAAGTAATTCAATCAAAATTCTTGAAAGAATTTATGTATGTAAAATTGTTATTGACACTGTATTGATTTTGAAATATATGTAAAAGTTGAGTATTTTATCAACTTGTGGAATTATGAAATGATTTGATTTCATATATAACATTTCTTAAGTATGAAGGAAACCACTTGATATCTGTGACCTATTGGATTGCTTAGTGATATATGACACTAAATGATCAGAAGGGTATTAATCTATATGTAAGATTAATTGCAAAGTATAAATTTGTGAATTGACTATGATATATTGTTATATGTATCATGTACATCATCGATTTTGAAAGATCTTTGTTTATCTATTATCTTGTAAAGATTGAAATTGATGGAATCATGTTGAGGCTATGATGATGATCATGTTGAGTATTATATTATCTTGTGTATATGTGTGTGTGCTACCTATAATATATAATATATTAATAAGTAATATTATAATAAATATTAACAATGTAACTAATATATTAATATTAAAATTTATATTAAATTATTGAATAAAAAAATTAATATAAATATAATAATATTGTATTTATATTATATTATCATTTTTGGATCAAACAAGTGAGGGTTAAGGGCCCTCTCCCTTTTTATTGAAAGATTAAAGATTTACAAAAGATTCAAGCCTTGAAGATGGGTCAAGATAAAGAATCACAAGATACAAACATGACTCTATTTGATAACCCTAACTATGGAGACTAATGACCTATTCACAAGGGGTGCCAAAAAACCTATATTATCCCTAATTTGTCCTTTCCTATTTTAGTGTGCAAGCAGTGCATACCTTAATCATTTTTTATTGGAGCTCTCTTTCTCTTTTGCATAGGAGTCCAAGTACCATATTAATTCCTTGCACCATTGATTAATGGCTAAGAATAATCAATGGCTTGGTGTGTCATTCTTTCTTGAACCTTGGTCCGCTTAGGAGATTTAACTAGGGAGGAAGCTGCCTCACATGGATTTAAGCAAGATATTTTAGCTTTCAATGCCTTGTATATTAGAACACTCTGAAATACTGAGGGGGGGTGAATCAGTATATGCCAAAACTTAATCCAATTTGACTTTATCAAGAAACTGCCTTAAACTAATAATGAAGCAAATTAAGCAATTTAAATCACAATCACACACCCACACAACCATAACACTAGATTTACATGGAAACCCCTAGAAAAGATGCTTGGATCTACTGTCCAAATCCATCCTCACAAATAATAAAATAGATTTACAACAAGTTTTATTGGCTACAACCCAAAGGAAGATACAACTCCCTGAATCATAGTTTTTATGGCTTCAACCAAAGAAAGCTACAACTCCTTATAGTGCTACAACACTTACAGAAAGAGGCTACAATCTCTGTACTAATCACTTGATAAATTCTGTTGATCAATCACCTCCACATCATCAATACCCTTCACACTAACATATATAGATTCAACACCTCTACTCAACAAACTCTTCTGTCTTCAACACACTTCCACCCACACATATACTCACATTCACACTCACACATACATCCTCATACAATCAAACACACTCATACTTTGCAACAAACTTGATCTTTCATTTATATCCTCTACAACTCTTCAAAAATTTCTCCTTTGTTGGCCAAGATGAAAACATGAAACGTGAAATGGCTTGACAAGTCAGCTCCCAAATCATTTGCGGTAATGTAGGAATCAAATTCCATAAAGCGGTTCAAACCAAGTGATAACCAGGACCTATTTTACAATCTCCTAATTTTTCTTGTTGGTGCACACTTCGACATGCACGACACATTTATCAAAACATATCATGTAAGATTTACAAACAATTATTCATTCAAGCATTAGCTCCAGACCTAAAGCTGTACTAGAAAAACAAGATAACATCATGTGGATTACTTTACAAACATTATATGACTTGCAAAAACATTCACATACATTCCTTTTACCAACTCATGCTACTTCTGATTACATTGTCTAGATATATAACATTTAAAAACATACTTGTAGTACTCTTCAACACTTGATACTTGAATTGTGCACACATACATTCAACCTAAACTTATCCTTCAAACAAAAAAGCCAAACATCATAATGTGGTGAAATGCAGTGGCTTTCAGTTTCTCCTTCTGACAACCCTAATCAACAATAAGACTTGTCACAACTCAGCAAACTTTGGAGAACCTCTGTGATACATCTTATCATTTGAAACTTGAGTATAACATACCTCTCATCTATATCTAACTATCCTCCAAGCCGCAAGACCATATCTTCAAATGTGGAGGAATGCGGAGCATTATACTGTCTCTTTGTAACTACAACAACCCCATTGTAACATCCACGTTCTTAAAACATAGTAAAATAAAAAAAATTTACCATAGAGTAATTTAACAAGATAAAAAAAAAGAGAGAGAAATTTTTTATTTTATTCAACTCATAAACCAATATCAATAATTACAAGATTTTTCCTTTACAAAGAGAAATACATCATGAAGTCTTTCTCAAGGACATAGTTCACAATGTAAATTAAGCACATAGACAATTTGGAATAAATACTACTGTTGAATATCTGACATCTTTATCCCAAGTCCTAGCATATCTTTTTCTTGGAGAGAGAAAGTATCTTTCCAGTGATTTACCTCCATCCATAGACCGGCGGTCTCCCACACTTCTTCCATATAGGAAGTGGCCCTACCCTTCACAAGGGATGTAGACCAAAGGTGACCAGTGGTAATTTGCCTATCTTGAGTACATAGTGTTGTATCCTACTCAACTCTATCAAACCATACAATCCTAGATACCCTCTAGCTACGTACAATTTCTGATAGAATGAGCAATTTGGATACAATGAACCAACAATGCAAGCAGAAAACAAATGCATTACTTTGGCCAAAGTTTTTTAATTTCAATATCATTCATAATGAATGTTGTTGCTATGTTCACCCACCCCTAATCAACTTGGCTACTGTCGTATTCCGTAGTTTATTCACCAATTTTGTTTATACAATAGCTAAATCATGATAATAGTTTTTCTAGACTTTAGACTTATCTATATGTCTTATCTAATCATTTGATTTTAGTTTGACTCTAAGTTTTACATGATAACCCATGAATAAAATGACATTTCAGATTATTTGAAACTCATATCTATAAGACTAGGTTAATAAACAACCCATAGTTTGACTATAGCATTTAAGCATACTATCGTTCTATAATAGGTATTACTCATATGAAAAGTATGAATATTCTTGGCTTTCCCAGACGCGATGACATCAATTGTCACAACACATATATGAACTCGAATATGAATCCAATCATGATCCCATCAAAATAAACTTAATTTAAACACATCATAATGGATTACTACAAGTTATTCTCATTTACAAAATACATAATAAGGATAGTCCTATGGACTTCAATGTCTCTATCATAACATTTCCATTGAGTTATCACTCGATTTATAAAAGGTGGCTTCCTAAGTTTAGAGAGACTTTCTAAGTTCCCTTAGAAATGAAACCATATTAGACATTTATAAATTTATCAAGAGATGGTTTTATATTACCAATATCCCACCTCAAGGGTTTTGCCTTCCTACTCGTCTATGTTGAAACCTGTCATAGTTCTAAATGGTACTTGATACATATATAAGAATGATATAAAATATCTCAATTATCAACTCTCGGTCCTTCTTAATATCGAACCTTCTCTTAATCGACTATATTTTTCTACATAATCAACCACTCATAAAGAAGACCTCCACGGTGTATTGGAATATCATTCTACAGTTATATCTTTCAATAGACCAACTTCTACACATTTCTATGGTTTTTGACTTAGGGTAATAGCCTTTGATAGCGTCGGCCAGCCAGTGATAATGGTGACAATCATTAACTCCAAAGGTTTTAAACATAATGAAAACACTCATTAAAAGGTTTGCTGATTAAGAATCAAATATCACAGACATATGAAAAGGGATTATATCGATTCTTCGAAGCATGCAAATAAAAGACATTATAAATCCTTACAATTCTATTATTGTTTCCACACAGATATTGAATGATACTTGGTGATGGCATAAGAATTATTTGTAGCTATGCTTACTATTCACTTAGCCTAAATGATGGCATCCACATGCCCATGTTCTGGCTGTGACCTGCTCTCTATGTTTTCCAAAATGATCCCCTCGTATGTGTGTCCTCTAAATGTGAATCTTATCTCCCTTTTGATCAAGGTGAGTTGTGCCAATTAATGATGCTTCAAAGCTCTTAATGAAACAACTTCTACCACTCCATTGAATCTAAGATAATTGGTAATGCAACCGACCACTCTCTCATTCGGTTTACAACTGATCCCACTTATGTAGTAGAAATAAACACATGTTCATTCGAGGCACATAATGTGGAGAGTTTTCAATGCATGCAACTATAATACCATACTCCCTCTTAAATAGGTCGACACAAGCATAACTGTCGATGGTTATTATTGTTGATCACTTTAAGTGATCCAAATTCCATCATTCGAATTAATGTGGGTGTCATAAATAACATGCCCAAGGTTATTCGATTGATAAGTCTATTAAATAATGTGAGGTATTATCCTCTTCAATTTATAAATACATCTATGGCTTATATTAAATAAGACTTACATATCATCGTTGACATTCAATGATTATGATTTAAATCAATAAGAATAATAGCAATAAAATAATGATTTACAGATACTGTGAATGGGTCGAGTTTACCTCCCCATCACATTCCTTCGTTAAAACACGAAAATCTAACTTGATGAAATTCACTTTGACGTTCAAGGGTCAACAAATAAACACTAAGTGACCCAATAATAAAAACACCACCCATTACGATAATTATATCGTAACTTTTACGTTAGACATAACTGGTCTTGATTCATGTTCAAATGATGTTGTTAATGTTACTTACAACTTAATACGACTTACTATGACTTAGAAAGATTTGTAAATAATACCGACTACCTGTTGATTATGTTCAAAAGAAAACTAACAAGGCAAGACTTACTTCTTACGACACATTGGTTCACATTTTCATTAAACACTTAGACTCGATTTGGCAAATAAACCACTCGTAACCTGAGGTCTATATCTCTCTCCTCGAAAGATACTCTTTCTCTCTTCTCTGAGAGTCATCTGAGAATCTATATTCCTATTTCAACTTGTAACCAAACAATATATGATCAGTGCATCATTATTCAAATAATTCAAATAATAAATCAAATCTCATAATGCAATTATTAAATCGATAATAACATAATTTTTTCTATAATTTCATAAATGACATTCAATATAATCCATGTCTTTCCTTATCATTAATCTAATCATCATAATAAATTTACTTGTTGCAAATAAGAACTATAAGGCGGAATATTATTAATCAACATTCTCATATTACAATGCTCATTGGAAATAAACTAAACAAATTATAAATCTTTTAGGACTTCTCAGTTTATGATTTCTGCATCTGTAGAAAGAGCATACTACTCTAATCCATTAAGCCTAAAGACTCAAATAGACTTTCACACTTCCTAAGACTCTTCTAAGACTTGATGGAGAACTTACTCACTCAAGTCTCGATGATCAAATGAGGCGGCCTTACGTCCTTTATATAGGAAGACAAGGCAGATCTTTTACCTCAAGGTCTTAAGTCTAAGTTTGAAATCCGGCCATACAAAGTCGACACCTAGCAACTCTTTTCCGCAGGGTTATCCATTGAGGATAAGATTCCTCAGGTGGATCCCAATAATCTGTGAACAGGAAAAAGAGGAATAAGACAAGACCTCTAAAGCATCTACTTTATACAAAGCATCTTTTTGGTCACGGGAAGGATAACTCATGCATACTATATGGCATGTATGCTTTCCCCTTTACCATGGTGTGGACCATGTCAATTTGTTGACACGAAGGGACATATTCCTTCGATGGATGACAAGCCCATCCACTAACTAGAATTGGGACCCATACTATCATATCCAACTTGAGGATAATCATTTGGGTCATATTCACAGTTGGCACATGTCATGTGAGAAGCATGAGGAATGCAACCAACAGCTCTTGGTCGGTCAAGCCAGGAATTTGGTGATTATGGTTCACTTGGATCAGGTTCTTTCCAGATGATGCTCATCATCTTTAGCTTGAAAGGACCATAGATTCCTTGTTCTCTTGCACGACGTTCTGTAACCTCCATCCGATAAGTCTTAGTGTGGATCCAGATAGGAGTCTGATCTCTGTGAAGCATGTGCAATCTGCTAGGAATATTCCAATATTCAAATAGAGATCCATGTCCTTGAGGTCCATAAGTTTGACACATATGATGGCTAATAGGATTTTCTTCAATAGAGTCAAATGTGAGCTTAAAGATGCAACCTGTATAGGAGTTGGTTCCAGTGAATTCCAACTTATTTGCTGGTGGATAAGGTCCTTGAAACAAATCTCTGATTAACTCTTTGCCCTTCTCTTCATTAAGCCATCTCTCAGGACATTGTACTGATGGATTTAAGAACTTAACTGGTAGGATGAAATCTCCGCACCAATTTTGGAGGACATGTCCTTCTTCAGGATCAATAGGTTCAGCTTCGGCAGAGAATTCAAAGAACAAACATTCAGTCCAAAGACCTTCTTGAGTAAGATGCAGCTTTGCAGTTATCATTTTGAACCTATCAAACAGGAACTCATCGGCCATTTGGAAATTATGGTGATTTGTGCGGGGGAATGGATTAGTGCTCCATTCTAGGCAACTTGGCTCATACCATCTTTGTTCTCAGACTCTGATGACACAAACTTTTCCTGTGTCAACTATTGGCATTGTGATAGGCACATCTTGATCAACCTTGGGTGCAAGGTGTCCTTCTTGAGATAAGAAATCTGCAAATAAATTTTTAGCACCAGGGAGATGAACAATATCAAATTCAAAAGTATTCAAAAATTGAGCCCATCTTAATAATCTTCCTCTAATAACTTTATCTTTGGATTCCTTTTTAAAGAAACCCCTTAAATTCTATAGATCACTGTAGATAAGAAATCTTTTATCACCCACAAACATTTGAAAAGATTTAAGGGTGTTAATGACAACAAGAATCTCTTTGTGAGTGCTATGATAATTTAATTCACTATTCTTAAAACTTCCAGAATGTAACTGACAATCTCTTCACACCCTTGCGACATCTTTTCCTTTAGAATTCCTACCCATGCGCCTTCACTGGCATCTGTCTCAATGATTTTAGGACCATTGCCTGGTAATCTCAAAGGTGGGAGATTAGCACATTTAGATTTGATTCTAGCAATAATAGCATTATGTTCTTTGGTCCATGGAGGTGGGTTCTTTCCCAATAAAGCATTAAGCTCTAGCCTATCTTCAGCCAATTTATGGTAGAAACCAGCAATATAATTGACTAAACCCAAAAATCTTTGAAGTTCCTTGACATTTTTTACCTAAAGATTTTGGATGCGGCTTAAAATATGTGTTTGTGCCTCCATTCTCCCCCCCGGTTATTCGATTGATAAGTCTATTAAATAATGTGAGGTATTATCCTCTTCAATTTATAAATACATCTACGGCTTATAGTAAATAAGACTTACATATCATCGTTGACATAATTCAATGATTATGATTTAGATCAATAAGAATAATAGCAATAAAATAATGATTTACAGATATTGTGAATGGGTCGAGCTTACCTCCCCATCACATTCCTTCATTAAAACATAGAAATCTAACTTGATGAAATTCACTTTGACGTTCAAGGGTCAACAAATAAACACTAAGTGACCCAATAATAAAAACACCACCCATTACGATAATTATGTCGTAACTTTTACGTTAGACGTAAATGGTCTTGATTCATGTTCAAATGACGTCGTTAACATTACTTACAACTTAATACGACTTACTACGACTTAGAAAGATTTGTAAATAATATCGACTACCTGTTGATTATGTTCAAAAGAAAACTAACAAGGCAAGACTTACCTCTTACAACACATTCGTTCACATTTTCGTTAAACACTTATACTCGATTTGGTAAATAAACCACTCGTAACCTGAGGTCTATATCTCTCTCCTCGAAAGATACTCTCTCTCTCTCTTCTCTGAGAGTCATCTGAGAATCTGTATTCCTATTTCAACTTGTAACCAAACAATATATGATCAATGCATCATTATTCAAATAATTCAAATAATAAATCAAATCTCATAATGCAATTATTAAATCGATAATAACATAATCTTTTCTATAATTTCATAAATGACATTCAATATAATCCATGTCTTTCCTTATCATTAATCTAATCATCATAATAAATTTACTTGCTGCAAATAAGAACTATAAGGTGGAATATTATTAATCAACATTCTCATATTACAATGCTCATTGGAAATAAACTAAACAAATTATAAATCTTTCAGGACTTCTGAGTTTATGATTTCTGCATCTGTAGAAAGAGCATACTACTTTGATCCATTAAGCCTAAAGACTCAAATAGACTTTCAAACTTCCTAAGACTCTTCTAAGACTTGATGGAGAACTTACTCACTCAAGTCTCGATGATCAAATGAGGCAGCCTTACGTCCTTTATATAGGAAGACAAGGCGGATCTTTTACCTCAAGGTCTTAAGTCTAAGTTTGAAATCCGACCATACAAAGTCGACACCTAGCAACTCTTTTCCGCGGGGTTATCCATTGAGAATAAGATTCCTCAGGTGGATCCCAATAATCCATGAATAGGAAAAAGAGGAATAAGACAAGACCTCTAAAGCATCTACTTTATACAAAGCATCTTTTTGGTCACGAGAAGGATAACTCGTGCATACTGTATGGCATGTATTCTTTCCCCTTTTACCATGGTGTGGACCATGTCAATCTGTTGACACGAAGGGACATATTCCTTCAATGGATGACAAGGCCATCCACTAACTAGAATTGGGACCCATACTGTCATATCCAACTTGAGGATAATCATTTGGGTCATATTCACAGTTGGCACATGTCATGTGAGAAGCATGAGGAATGCAACCAACAGCTCTTGGTCGATCAAGCAGGAATCTGGTGATTATGGTTCACTTGGATCAGGTTCTTCCCAGATGATGCTCATCATCTTTAGCTTGAAAGAACTATAGATTCCTTGTTCTCTTGCACGACGTTCTATAACCTCCATCTGATAAGTCTTAGTGTGGATCCAGATAGGAGTCTGATCTCTATGAAGCATGCGCAATCTGCTAGGAATATTCCAATATTCAAATTGAGATCCATGTCCTTGAGGTCCATAAGTTTGACACATATGATGGCTAATAGGATTTTCTTCAATAGAGTCAAATGTGAGCTTAAAGATGCAACTTGTATAGGAGTTGGTTCTAGTGAAATCCAACTTATTTGTTGGTGGATAAGGTCCTTGAAACAAATCTCTGATTAACTCTTTGCCCTTCTCTTCATTTAGCCATCTCTCAGGACATTGTACTGATGGATTTAAGAACTTAACTGGTAGGATGAAATCTCCGCACCAATTTTGGAGGACATGTTCTACTTCAGGATCAATAGGTTTAGCTTCGACAGAGAATTCAAAGAACGAACATTCAGTCCAAAGACCTTGAGTAAGATGCAGCTTTGCAGTTATCATTTTGAACCTATCAAACAGGAACTCATTGGCCATTTGGAAATTATGGTGATTTGTGTGGGGGAATGGATTAGTGCTCCATTCTGGGCAACTTGGCTCATACCATCTTTGTTCTCAGACTCTAATGACACGAACTTTTCCTATGTCAACTTTTGGCATTGTGACATGCACATCTTGATTGACCTTGGGTGTAAGGTGTCCTTCTCGAGATAAGAAGTCTGCAAATAAATTTTTAGCATCAGGGAGATGAACAATATCGAATTCAAAAGTATTCAAAAATTGAGCCCATCTTAATAATCTTCCTCTAATAACTTTATCTTTGGATTCCTTTTTAAAGAAACCCCTTAAATTCTGTAGATCACTGCAGATAAGAAATCTTTTATCACCCACAAACATTTGAAAAGATTTAAGGGTGTTAATGACAACAAGAATCTCTTTGTGAGTGCTATGATAATTTAATTCACTATTCTTTAAACTTCCAGATTGTAGCTGACAATCTCTTCACACCCTTGCAATATCTTTTCCTTTAGAATTCCTACCCATGCGCCTTCACTGGCATCTGTCTCAATGATTTTAGGACCATCGCCTGGTAATCTCAAAGGTGGGAGATTAGCACATTTAGATTTGATTCTAGCAATAATAGCATTGTGTTCTTTGGTCCATGGAGGTGGGTTCTTTCCCAATAAAGCATTAAGCTCTAGCCTATCTTCAGCCAATTTATGGTAGAAACTAGCAATATAGTTGACTAAACCGAAAAATCTTTGAAGTTCCTTGACATTTGTTACCTGAAGATTTTGGATGCGGCTTAAAATATGTGTTTGTGCCTCCATTCTCCCCCCCGGAAGAAGCTTGATGTCGATAAAAAAATCCGTTCTTGTCCAAAATGGCACTTGGATGGATTGACGGCCAAGCAATGTTGTTGACAACTAGTAAGGAACTGGCGCAAATGATGAAGATGTTGTTTCATATCCTGACTAAAGACAAGAATGTCATCAATGCAAGGTAGAATAAATTTAGCATAAGGGAAAAAAATGATATCCATTGTTTGTTGAAAAATGGTAGGAGCGGTTTTGATACCGAAAGGGAGAACCTTCCACTCATAAAGCCCTTGAGGAACAAAAAAGGCTGTCTTATATAAATTTTCTGTCTTAAGACCAATTTTCCAAAAACCTTTAGTCAGATCAAATTTGGAGTAGATATGGCTCCCTTGTATAGTTTTCCAGATATGATCTTTGCTGGGCAAAGGATGTTGATTATCAAGCAAAAATTCATTTAATGGCTTGTAATTTACAACCAATCTTTTTTCTGGTAATTCTGAACCATCTTCAACATATTTTGGTACATACATGGTATGGCAAGAAAATGGAGAATCTAAATTCTTAATTAGATCCAAATCATACAATTCATTTATTTTTTTATGGCACATTTTTGTTTTAGTGCGGCCCATAAATAAATAATTAGCTTTAGCTTTAGGGTGAATTTCAGTACCTGAAGGATCCCGTTTAAGCGGCAAACTACATACCAAATCCTGCTTATGCTTTTTAAGATCCTTTGTAAGAAAAGTAGCTGCAAATTTAGCTTTTATGCTTGCAGTGGTTCTTCAGTTGCTACTACTTGCCTAACAATCCAGACAGTATTTATCTCTTTTTTCTTTGGAATTTCGTTCTTTGTTGTGAATGCCAAGTCTTGATGAAGTCTGGGCATCTGAAAATGTTCCTGTAGAGTGATGAAGGTGGAATCAATTATGATTGGTTCCTAATGTTGCATTGCTCTACTTCCAATCACACCATCATAATCATCCACTTCATAGTGGACAAATGTTAGTTCATCAAGGAATCCATTACTTAACTGAATAGGTACTTTACATATCAATTTGGATTCATGTTTACCATTACCAAAGATTAAATCAATAGAACCTTCTATCTAGGCATCAGCAGGAAAACAAGTCTACCTTGCAAGGTTGACATCTACTCCAGTATCCCATAAGAATGCAAGTGGATACAATTTTATTCCTGGAATGTGAATGGTGAAGATTACACCAAGATAGGTGGTGGTCTTCTTATTTCTTTGGTAGGCTTCTACCCGATGGTGGCTACTACTTCCTTCTTCAAATGTAGGGTCTGGAATGAAGGAAGGATCTAACTGAGAACCCAATACATAGGGTGCTATCTTTCCAAGAAGGGCCAATAAAGGCTCAGCTGCAACTTCTTCTTGAAGAGGACTATATGGCTTTTCTTCACAATAAAGCTATTCTTCTCTTGATGTGACTGCATGGGGAAGCTAGAAAGAACTAGAAGCATTAAACTTATTAACATATTTATCAAGCTCCTGAGAGCATTCCATTTCATCAATTAGCTAAATATTTTCTTCATCATTGATTACAGCTATATCTACCCGAGCTTGCTCAATAACCTTTTCTAGGAAAATCTTCTTTTGTCTTCACCAAAGTCTTCTCACCATACTGCTTGCAGCAGGTACTTCCTCAGAAGTTCTTTGTGCTATAGGTGAGGGGAAGGAGGAAACTATAGGTTGACCATAATGGCGAACATGCATTCTTCTTCCAAAGGAGCTAGAAGGTTTCTCATTTTCCTTTAAGAGAAACATTTTGTTTGCATTTAGCTACTCTAACTTGCTTAGAAGCATTTTCTAGGTTTCTTGACCAAAATCCATCTTTTGAAGGTGAGCTTCAACTTGGATAATTTCTTCAATTACCTTATCTAATTCAGCTCTAGTGTCTCGCCGAAGCATTCTGCAGAAGAATGAATTTTCTGAATCATCTGAGGATTTAGATGAGGCTTCTAGAATTGATGCTTGCTTATGAGTAGATTCATATTTCTCTTCCTCTTCAGATTCTTCTTCTAATTCTGAAAGAATGATATCTTCTGAATCTGAGGAATATTCATCGATGAATTCAAATTCATTGTTATCATCAAGACCTGTGGCTCTCGCAGCTCGGACCTTTCCTTTGTTCTTTTTCTTGTTTCTTTCAAGGCACTTGTTAGCATAATGCTTTCCCTTGCAAATATAGCATGTGGGTTCCCACTTTTTTGAACCCGAACTTTTCTTATCCTTTTTCCTGAAGTATCCTTTCTTTTTAGAATACTTGTTGTACTTCTTCTTCTTCTTTTTGTAATAAGGCTTGTCAGATTTTTCACAAGAATAACACTTAGAAGAAGATTTACCCTTTTCAGGAAATTGATTAGATAGCATGATTTGGTAACAAGTTGATGAAGACAATAAAGGCTTTACTTTTTTCATTTCTTTTCTTTTCTGAGATTCTTGACAAACTTCTTCATTTATCTCAGTCAGGAATTGTACCAATTGAGGGAAGGTGAGTTTCTTCATTTCAATACCATTAGTTACCAAATTGTCAAGAAATTTTTTATGATAGAATTCTCCTACAACATCTCTGAAACTTTTAAGAAAAGTTGTGAACATAAACTCATGGTTTTGCTCATGACCAGACTGATAGAAGTTTTTATATTACTCTTCGCAATATTCTTTGAAATACTTCAAGTCTTTACACTTGCCTCTGATGAACTTACTATAGGCAAGTTTTTCCCTTGTGTCTGTTCTTCCAACAAATAGACATGTAAGTTGTGCACAAACCTGATATGTACCCCTAGCTATCAGGTTATCTCTAAAGGTATCTTCAAGTCTATCCCATACACTATGTGCAACTCCAGTCATGGAATTAAGGGCTTGCTTAATGACCTGGGCTTCATCAACACCAACATTAGTGGCCATATAGTTTGCAATCCATGCACACATGGCATCAATGCCCCTCATATTTGTCACATCTTCAAAATTATCAAAATTAACTAGTGGTGGAGTGTCTGCCTTAAAGGACTAGATATTTTTGAAGGGATCTACTGGGTTGGATCCATTTGGATTATGTCCATGACCATGAGCCATTTGAAACTTTCCAGAGGCTCTTTCTTTATTAGTGGTTTCTCTTAGATTACCAGTAGAGGGATCATAGACTTTCTCAATTACAGGCTGCTTGACTATAGTAGAGAGTTTGGGACCCTCATATTGTGCCTGTAAGTAACCTTTAGCATTTGAAGGAAAATTTAACACTTTTGTGTGCTGAGTCTGAGACTATTTAAGTGTTAAGACTATTGACTGTATGTCTACTGATTCTTGAGTGATTGAATCTTTTAGAAACATATGATTTTTAGACACACGTTGTATTTCCTGTTGCACAATGTCTACTTTGTCCTCAGTGTGCTTGATTTGAATTATACAGTTGGATAAATGAGAAATTAACATCACAGTCGAGCTTATTCTCAGCTCTGACTTTTTGCAGCATTTCTCTATGTTGTTCAGCTGTTGTTTATTGAGTGGCCTACCATGTTTCTGCATGTGCTTTGAACTGATCATAAGAATGTTGTAGTCCATGAATTTCAGCCTGAAGTTGCTTGATCAAATCCCTTTCAAGCCGATCAAGAGATGCAACAATAGTATGCAGATTCTCTTGAATAGATAACAACTATTTTTCAGTTCAGAGGGCTTGAATTTCCTCCTAGATTTTCCTATCGTGGAGGAGAAGATTTTTCCTTAGACATGGATTTGTCCAGTTTAGCAACTTACTCTGGCTAGACCCTTGAACTTCACTTATTGGGGTCACATGTAATGGCTAGAAATCTACTTGGAAATGTCTTGATAAATCTCGCAACATGAAATCTTTAAAAGGAGGGATTGTAGTAGGTACTATACAGGTTCTAGATGGTGTAGAGATAGACTTTTCATTAGTCCCTTTGATTTCCTATTTAGGGATAGATGCAGACCTACCGGAAATCATTCTAATGTTACCAACTAGTGGATGGAAGGCAAAAAAGCATTTTTCACATTTTAAAAGTCCATTGTCTAGTTTAGAGTATTGGTTATGAGGACAGGATGGGACTTGGCTGGAAGATACAAGATTAGAAGAACTAGATTCTAAAGAGCTAGAGGATCTATTTGCAACAGGCAATTTGAACAAATTTTCAAAACCCTTGGAGGGTTGTAATCTAACACTCTGGGACCTTAAAATAGAAGGACCAGGGTTAAGATTTTTAGATGGACCAGGATTGTTATAATTGAAAGTTTATTCTGACCTCATAGAGGGCATACGACTCACAGAGGGAGTACGACCCAAGGAGAACCTTATCACAACTTGATCATCTATTTCTTCAAGAGTAACTCCATGAACATAAGGAGGTTTTAGTGGTGGAGGTTGACAATCTTTATCCCAAAGATCTAGTGCCCATTCTTTAGGAAGTTGAATATCCTTATGTTTAACAATTTTGGGCACCATTAATTGGGTGTACTCACTGGTAGATTTCCACATAGTTGAAAGACCTTCGAGTCCTTGGGCTCATCTTGGGTTCATCATCAGAGGCATAACTCTGTTATAGAGCCAATAATGGACAATGAAGACTAGGGAATGATCAATCGACTATTCTTTCATATACAAGTTCATTGTTCTAAATTGGTAAGTAAGAACATCACTCAGATTGGCATCTTTTAAATTGACTATGAAATCTAACAAGCAATCAATATAAAGTGACCCTTCGGTCATGGAATCATAGGCACATCCTAATAGAGCATTGGATAACTTATAAAACCTTGCATCTTTGAGCATCATGAAGATTATAATAGGCAGACCTTGCCTATAGTGTCCTGTAATACCGATGCGGACATAAGAAAGATGCATGTACTATGGATTGTTAGGATTGGCTATGGCTTGGCTTCTAAATTTGCTAATTTCAGCTTCATTAAACAAATTAAGCTTTCCTTCAGATCCTCTTGTTATAGTATGCTGTAACATGGCTACATGACACTTTTGCCAAGACTTATAACCAAAGAAATTCTTTAGATCTTTAGATTTTGCAAACATCTCAGTCAAACCTCTAGGAACATCTTTATAGATTTCAAAAGGCTTAATTTTATGAACTTTAAACTCTTCATTCAGTAATCTATTCTGAGATATATCTTCTAAAACATTACCAGTTTCTTCTGGCATAGAAAAAGTATTTTCATGATCAGCAAAGAAGTTGGTGAAACTAAACTCTGCATTAGGATCTCTAACATGATCTTTGGGAACCATACCCGATCTAGAAGTAGAAGCTTTATCCATTATTGTGCTCAGATCTGCGCTTGAACTTGTGCTCAAATTACCAGATTACTGCCTCAAAATGACCCTAAACGCCTAACAATGACAAAGACGAGACTTACAGTTAAGGACTTACAACATAGGAATGACGGTAACAACGTTACGAGGAACATTACAGAGAGCAATATAGATGAATATTACTTCATGCTTCATAGAGAGATATAGTTGAACAAAAACTGTAACTAGATATGCAAGCAAAGATTAATCATATTCAAGGCTCTGATACCATATTTTGAGATAGCTATAAATGAGAACTATAAGGCAGAATATTACTAATCAACATTCTCATATTACAATGCTCACTAGAAATAAACTAAATTGGGGATGTAACATATCCTTCCCCTGAAGATTCATCATCCCCGATGATATAAAGTATCAAAAAGTAACTAAAAAGCAAGTTCATTATTTTTAACTGATAACAACATTAAATAAATTAGGAAACTTTTGATAAAATTCATGGTAATCCTCCCATGTAGCATTTTCCTCAGCATATTGGTCCCATTGGACCTTACATTGCAAGACCTCTTTGTTACACAAGTGGAGCTTGCACGTTTCTAATACCTTGAGTGGCTCGATCGTTACCACCCCTGGATCCTGCATCTATAGAGAATTCCAATTCAAAATATGGTTATCACCTACAACATATTTCTTCAAATAAGACACATGAAAAACATTATGCATTCTAGACAAGGTCGGTGGTAGAGCAATTCTGTAGGCAACCAGATTGACTACTTCAAGCACTTCAAAGGGTCCCACATATCGATGGGCTAGCTTAGAAGACTTCCCAAACTTAATAGAACTTTTTTGAGGTTTGACCCTCAAAAGAACTTTTTCTCCAATAGAGAATTGCCTCAGAACACACTTTGCATCTGCATAGCTCTTTTGTCTATCATTGGCTTCTATCATTTTTTTCTAAACAACTTTACCTTCTCTTCCATTTCAGCTAGCATTTTTGTCTGATGCTAATCCTATCTTCTAGCTTGTCCTAGCTTATAGGAGATCAACATCTTCTTCCATACAATGCTTCAAATGGTGCCATCTTAATAGCAAAATGATAAGAGTTGTTGTAAGAAAATTCCACAAGTGGTAAGTATTCTCCCCACTTATATTTTTGATCCATGCAATACATTAGCAACAAATCTTCTAAAACTTGGTTTACTCTCTTAGTTTGCCCGTTGGTTTCAGGATGGTAAGTTGTACTCACGTTGAGTTTAGTCCCTAGTGTAGAAAACAAAGTTTGCCAAAACCATGACGTTACACATGCATCTCTATCCAAGATAAACTTATCAAGGAAGCCATGCAATCTGAACACCTCTTGCACAAATTTGTGAGCTAACACTAGAGCTCCATCAGTCAAATTCCCTTCTATAAAATGTGCTACCTTTGTGAGTTTATCAACCACAACTAAAATGGCATCATGTATATTCCTTGGCATAGGAAAACCTTGAACAAAATCCATACTAATAACTTGCCATTTCCACTCTGGTACATCATGGGGGTACAACAATCTTGTAGGGTGTTGATGCTCTACTTTTACCCTCTGACATTCTAAATAGCTTGCCATAAATCTTGTAGCATCATTCTTCATTCCTTTCCAGAAATAAAGAGGTTTAACATCCATTAGGAGTTTGGTCACTCCTGGATGTCCCAAATATGGTGCAGTATGAACTTCTTTCCATACTAGATCCCTTAAGCCAGCTGAATCAGGAACATACATTCTACCCTTGTACCTCAATAGTCTATCAAACTCTATTAGATAACCATCATATCTTGGATCTCTAGGATTATCTTTTAGAGCTTGCTTAACCTACTCATAATACTCATCACCAGACAAATTTTGTAACACCAAATCCTTGAAATTTCCACGAATAGAAACAATAGAAGCTATATGTCTTCTACGACTCAAAGCATCGACTACTCTATTCTCTTTTCCTTTGATGTAGCTTATTTCAAAATCATAGTCAGATATCAATTCTAACCATCTCCTTTGTCGAGCATTCAGATGTGGTTGAGAGAAAATATACTTAAGACTTTGATGGTCTGACTTAAGTACAAAAGTCTTCCCCAACAAATAGTGTCTCCACATCTGCAAAGCATGAGTTACTACTGCCAATTGCAGATCATGTGGTGCATAATTATTCTCATAGGATTTCAATTTCCTTGATTCATATGCTATCACTCTTCCATCTTGCATAAGCACTCCTCCTAATCCTTCTCCTGAGGCATCTGTAATTACCTCAAATTGTCCTTTGGGATCAGGGACTTTCAAAATTGGAGTTGTAGTTAACTTTTCTTTTAAGAGATCAAATGCATCCTGACATTTGTATGTCCACTCAAATCTCTTTCCTTTCCTCTGCAGGGAAGTGATTGGACTAGCAGTATTGGAGAAATTTAAAACAAACTTCCTATAATAGCTAGCTAGGCCCATGAAACTATGCACCTCATGCACATTTGTTGGTACAAGCTAATCCAGAATAGCTATGATTTTTGCAGGATCAACAGATATTACATCAGTAGAAATAATATAACCTATATATTGAATCTCCTTTTGAAAGAATGTACACTTTGATAGTTTTCCATATAACTTATGTTCTCTTAATCATTGTAGAACTATTTGCAAGTGCTATTGATGTTCTTCTTCATTCTTAGAATAAATGAGTATATCATCTAGAAAGACTAAAAAAACTTGTCCAAACAATCTCTGAATATACTATTCATAAGATTCATGAATGTAGCAGGTGCATTTGTCAAACCAAATGGCAACACCGTGAACTCATAGTGCCCATATCTGGTCCTAAAAGCTATCTTATGAATATCCTCATCCTTCAATCTTAATTGATGATATCTTGATTGTAAATCAATCTTTGAAAATATAGCAGCTTCACGCATCTGATAAAAAAGATCATCAATATGTGGCAAAGGATATTTTTTCTTTACCGTTGCTTTATTAAGCATACGATAATCTATACACAATTGAAGGGTTCCATCCTTCTTCTTAACAAATATAATTGAGGCACCCCAAGGTGAAACACTGGGTCTGATCAAACCTTTTGCCAACAATTCTTGTAATTGGGATTTTAACTCCATTAACTCCATAGTTGTCATACGATAGGGTGCTTTTGATATAGGCTCAGATCCTGGTTTAATATCAATTACAAAATTAAAAACCCTTTTGGGAGGTAGTCCTAGAAGTTCTTCTGGAAACACACCCTAAAATTCCTGAAGAAAAGGATACTTTTCTTCAAAAGATGAACTAGGGTTTTCTATCCCTTCCTCCACTTGTTCCATTTTGACTGCAAACAACTAACAACCTTTCTGTCTAACCCTTTTCAATTGCCTGGCAGAGATAGGTCTAATTTTAACTTCTCTTTGAATCCCTTGGAATTGGGTTTGAGTTCCCAAATTATGTAAGCATTCAACTGTTTTTGAAAAATAGTCAACCTTAGCTCTATGCTTCCATAACCAACTCATTCCTAGGATTACATCATAGGAACCTAGGGGAGCTACATACAGGTTTACTTCAATTAAGAAATTAGGGAGGTTAGTTTTGGCTTCAAACAAACATTGCTCTACCTAAGCCTTAGATTGGTTAGCATATTCTACTGACCAAGGTTTAGACATGTATCCAACTTTTCTAGGAAACTTATTTAAAATTTTAGGAGAAACAAAATTTTTTGTGGCTCCTGTATCAATCAAAATAGATATAGGGACTTCAAACAAAGTACCTGTCATCTCAATAGGTGTCAAGAGCTGCATGAATCCTTTGTTGGAATGCTTCTTGCTAAGTACGTAGTACAGTACCTCTTTGTTGACCATTTTAATTCTTTTTAGGGCAACTATTTGCATAATGGTCGTCCCAACAAGTAAAGCATCCTCCAATGGGTCCTTTCTTGTCTGAAGTCTTCCCATTGTTATCCTCATTTCTTTTGTAGTTGCCATTCTTCTTCTCATTACCAGATCCACCCTTGTTCTTCTGAGATCCTTTATCCTTCCTCTTGTTATCATAGCTCTTTTCATATCTTTTCTTGTATGGTTGATTGCTAGGAGTTCCATTAAACCTCTTGCGGTTTCTATCACAATAAGCCGAGATGGATTTTAGCTTTTGCTCTTGCTTGATTGTTTTCTCATACACTTGATCCATTGTTGTGGGACCATGTACATCTACTTCTCCACTGATTTAAGCATTTAGACCCATGATGAATTTCCTGATCCTAAATATCCCATCCTTTTGATACTGTGGAACATATTTCAGGAGTCAAGTGAATTTTTCTCCATATTCCACCACTGTCATATCTCCTTGTTGAAGATTCTGAATGTTAGTTAGTTTCTAATCAAAATAGAGTTGTGGTAACCATCTCTTGTGAAAGAGTTCCATGAACTCATCCCAGTTACCCTTAGAGAGATTAAATTAAATTCCATCTTCTTATTCATCCACCAAGTGGATGCTTCTCCTTCCAGTTGGAATGCTCCCCATACTGCCTTGGTCACCTCTGAGTAATTCCTCATCTCAAAGTATTTTTCCATTTCCATTAACCAAGCTTCTGCAGCATCTCCAGTCTCTGTCCCATCAAATTTTGGGGGAGTGACCTTCTTCAAGTCTTTAAAGAGCTCTGAGGTTAGTCTATCTCTTGCCTCTTTATTAGGTTCTATACTCTTACTATGCTCTTCATGATTTTCTCCACTTTCACCATGAGAGTTTTCACCTCCATCAGAATTTCCTTTACCATCCACCTTCTTTTCCAAATCACCCAGTCTTTTCTTGCTTTCCTCAAGCATGGTTATGATTTGGTCCAACTTATTCTTTGGCTGGTGGTTTTCCTCTTCACTTTCTCATTGGTTAGTCTTGTCCAAACCATGTTTATTAATTTCTCACACCTGAGAATAATGAGTTGTCCATTAGTTCAAGATTATAATGTCTCCCATTAAATCTAAGCATAATAAACTCAATTTAAATAATAGTTTGGCACAAAAAAAACTCTTTTTTATTTATTTCATTTCAAAAGTAAAGAGTATTCTTCATTTTTACAAGATATGACTTCAAAAGTCATGCTCAAGAGGAGTATATCCTTCAGACTCATTTTTTGATACATAATCTCGAGGTATATAACCCTCTGACTCACTATCAGACCTAACTTCTATAATCTCAAAAGTTGGGGGTATGAGGGGATCTTGCCTAACCATAATTGTTTCCAAGTACTCCCTCCTCACTTGCTTGATTCAAGTTAAGGCAGTCGCTAGAGTTTCCATATCACTTAACCAAATGTCACTCTCATCATCGGTTCCCTCAAAGATTTTGATAATGGCCTCATGTTCTCTTTTTGCTTTAAGGAAATGTTGACTCATATTAATAGACTTTCTTGCTATCTTTTTAAGATGTACCATCTTGGTACAAAATTTTTTCAAACATTATCTAACCGCATAATGTTGGCTACAGACAAGCATAGTGGTCTCATAAGCTCTAGTGCTAAACCTAGTAGCTCTCATACCATATGTAACATCCACAATAATAAAACATAGTAAAATAAAAAAAATTACCATAGAGTAATTTAACAAGATAAAAAAATGAGATAGAGAAAATTTTTATTTTATTTAACTCATAAACCAATATCAATAATTACAAGATTTTTCCTTTACAAAGACCAATACATCATGAAGTCTTTCTCAAGGACATAGTTCACAATGTAAATCAATTACATAGACAATTTGGATTAAATACTGTTGCTGAATATCTAACATCTTTATCACAAGTCCTACTATATCTTGTGCTTGGAGAGAGAGAGAGTATCTTTCTAGTGATTTACCTCCATCCATAGACCAGTGGTCTCCAACACTTCTTCTACATAGGAAGTGGCCCTACCCTTCACGAGGGATGTAGACCAAAGGTGACCAGTGGTAATTTGCCTATCCCAAGTACATAGTGTTGTATCCTACTCAACTCTATCAAACCATACAACCCTAGATACCCTCTAGCTAAGTATGATTTCCGATAGAATGAGCAATCCAGATACAGTGAACCGACAATGCATGTAGAAAACAAATGCATTACTTTGGCCAAAGTTTTTTAATTTCAATATCATTCATAATGAACATCGTCGTTGTATTCACCCACCCCTACTCAACTTGGATATTGTCATATTCTGCAGTTTATTCATCAACTATGTTTATACAATAGCTAAATCATGATAATAGTTTTTCTAGACTTTAGACTTATCTATGTCTTATCTAATCATTTGATTTTAGTTTGACTCTAAGTTTTACATAATAACCCATGAATAAAATGACATTTCAGATTAGCTGAAACTCATATCTATGAGACTAGGTTAATAAACAACCCATAGTTTGACTATAACAAAATTTAAGCATACTATCATTCTAAAATAGGTATTACTGCTCATACAAAAATTATGAATATTCTCGACTTTCCCATACGTGTTGACATCAATTGTCACAACACATATATGAACTCGAATATGAATCCAATCACAATCCCATCTAAATAAACGTAATTTAATCACATCATAATGGCTTACTACAAGTTATTCTAATTTACAAAATACATAATAAGGATAGTCCTATGGACTTCAATGTCTCTATCATAACATTTCTATTGAGTTATCACTCGATTTATAAAAGACGGCTTCCTAAGTTTGGAGGGAATTTCTATGTTCCCTTAGAAATGAAACCATATTAGACATTTATAAATTTATCAAGAGATGATTTTATATTACCAATATCCCACCTCAAGGGTGTTGCCTTCCTACTCATCTACGTTGAAACCTATCATAGTTCTAAATGGTACTTGATATATCTATAAGAATGGTATAAAGTATCTCAATAATCAACTCTTGGTCCTTCTTAATGTCGAACCTTCTCCTAATTGACTATATTTTTGTACATAATTGACCACTCATAAAGAAGACCTCTATGGTGTATTGGAATATCATTCTACAATTATATCTTTCAATAGACTGACTTCTACACATTTCTATGGTTTTTGACTCAGGCTAATAGCCTTTGATAGCGTCAGCCAGCCAGTGATAATGGCAATAATCATTAACTCCAAAGGTTTTAAACATAATGAAAATAGTCATTAATAGGTTTGCTGATTAAGAATCAAATATCACAGACATATGAAAAGGGATAATATTGATTCTTCGAAGAATGTAATCAAAAGACATTATAAATCCTTGTAATTCTGTTATTGTTTCCACACAGATATTGAATGATACCTAGCAATGGCACAAGAGTTATCTACAACTATATTTACTATTCACTCAGCCTAAATGATGGTGTCCACATGCCTATGTTCTGGCTGTGACCTACTCTATGTTTTCCAAAATGATCCCCCCGTATCTGTGTCCTCTAATTGTGAATCTTATCTCCCTTATGATCAAGGTGAGTTGTGCCAATTAATGATGCTTCAAAGCTCTTAATGAAATGGTTTCTACCACTCCATCGAATGTAAGATAATTGGTAATGTAACCGACTACTCTCTCATTCAGTTTACAACTGATCCCACTTATGTAGCAGAAATAAACACATGTTCGTTCGAGGCATATAATGTGGAGAGTTTTCAATGCATGCAACTATAATACCATACTCCCTCTTAAAGAGGTCAACACAAGCATAACCGTCAATGGTTATTATGGTTGATCACTTTAAGTGATCCAAATTCCATCATTTGAATTAATGTGGGTGTCATAAATAAAATGCCCAAGGTTATTCGATTGATAAGTTTATTAAATAATGTGAGGTATTATCCTCTTCAGTTTATAAATACATTTATGGCTTATATTAAATAAGACTCACATATCATTGTTCACATTCGATGATTACGATTTAAATCAATAAGAATAATAGCAATAAAATAATAATTTACAGATATTGTGAATGGGTCGAGTTTACCTCCCCATCACATTCCTTCATTAAAACATGAAAATCTAACTTGATGAAATTCACTTTGACGTTCAAGGGTCGACAAATAAACACTAAGTGACCCAAAAATCAAAACACCACCCATTATGATAATTATGTCGTAACTTTTATATTAGATGTAAATGGTCTCGATTCATGTTCAAATGACGTCGTTAACGTTACTTACGACTTAATATGACTTACTACGACTTAGAAAGATTTGTAAATAATATTTACTACCTGTCAATTATGTTCAAAAGCAAATTAACAATGCAAGACTTACCTCTTATGACACATTGGTTCACATTTTTGTTAAACTCTTATACTCGATTTGACAAATAAACCACTCTTAACCCGAGGTCTCTCTCTCTCTCTCTCTCTCTCTCTCTCTCCTCTTCGAGTCATCTGAGAATTTGTATTCCTATTTGAACTTGTAACCAAACAATATATGATCAGTGCATCATTATTCAAATAATTTAGATAATAAATCAAATCTCATAATGCAATTATTAAATCGATAATAACATAATCTTTTCTATAATTTCATAAATGACATTTAGTATAATCCATGTCTTTCCATATCATTAATCTAATCATCATAATAAATTTACTTATGTCCAAGTAAAAGTAAAAAGTATAGCAAGGCAAAAATTGGGGATCTAATCATCATCACTTAGGATAATGAGTGGTCCTTGTTGTCCTCCCACAAGTTATTATTATTTCTCCATTGAGGTTCTTGGGTGGGCTTGACTCTACAATGAACAATGTAGTGTTGGGGAAATGCTTCCCATAACCCAACACTCCCTAGCTAGTGGGAAAAGACACTATTATGGGACCATAGATTATCTTCATTTGCACTAGAGGGGAGAGGATTGAGACAAACTAAAGGCAAAAGGATGAAAAAGATCTAGGGTTCCTTAAAGGAGTTACTAGTTTATTGACTTGGGTGATGTGGATTGGAGCTTTGCTTGAGAGTTTATGTAACTAGTAATATTATGACATGACAACAGTAGATGCGTCACTAGAAGTCCAACTATTTAGTTTTGGTAAAAATCAATGTCACTATTAAATCTTTAGTTATGCTTCTCTATTAAGATTAGACCTAAAGTTATTTTGTCTTTAGACTCATATAAGTACATGTTAGAGAAGATATCTCCCTACTAGAAAGTTTATATTTATAATGAAAAGCTAACCCAATCTTAAATTGAAAGCATGTACGTTCCTTTTTTAGACTACTATTTAATGAAAAAAAAAATCATAAAATGTAATCATCTCTCTCTATAATCTGATATAATCTTCCCAAAAAAAATAATAATATTTGATGACCTAAATATCTAACTAGGGTCATACGACCACTAAATACCTATAACTCCTCAAAGTCACCAACGACAAGAATTTTCAACGAGAGATGACGTCTTGCAGAGCTCCTCTGGACTTATATATACCATACATGTTGCACATTATTTGCAAATCAAACCGAGTGCCTGAAAGAAGATTTCAGCCATGACAACATATACAAGGATTTTATTGTTAATGATGGCCACGTTGGTATTCCTAGGATAGATGCAATTTGGAACCACTATACCTACGCCTTTTACTGTGGACTTTTACTGTCCACATGTTCTCTCCATCTGATGACCTTGGTTGTCGATCAATTTGTCGAAAAGATTTTCGTCAATAGGATTTCGACTAGCCCGACATTTTACAGCACACCAGCTGGTTAAGCTTTACTCTAAAACGCTCCTTAACTTCAACATCATACTCTAAAATAATCCTTAACTTCAACATCATCCTCCCAAAAATTTTAGGCAGCTTACCTTAAACATGTGTTAATCTATTTGCAGGAATTACAATTACGGAGCAGCGGGAAAATATGTTGGACTTCCGCTGCTGAATAACCCAGATTTGGTTGCTCAAAAGCCAAACGTTGCGTTCAAGACATCGCTATTGTTTTGGATGATCAACAGCAACTGTCACGACGCCATGACTTCCACTAACGGAAACGGATTTGCAGGAACGATCAGAGCCATCAACGGTGAAGAATGCGGAGGACGGCGTCCATCCGTGGTGCAAGAACGGGTGAGTCTGTACACTACTGCAGGTCGCCCCCAGTCCCAACTTCTCTTGTTAGTATTTCACAGTTCATATTATCAGTTAATACCGCCGATGGGGCGTTATAACCTGAGAAAGGAAAAGAATAATTAGACTTCGTTGGGTTTAACTTTTGCAATTATATCGATTTTTTTAATTTAGGAAAAAAAAATTATATCAATGCTTGGAGCCAATTTTAATCTTGGTGAGGTTTGACCAAAGGAAAGGATACAATTAGGATTGTAATGGTCAAATTTGCATACCCACAACAATGGCAATTCCCATTTAGTGTTGGACCTATTTTAATAGAATATCTTGATATAATTGTATATTCATAAATGGTGCAAATCTCGTGTGTAAAAGTTTAGATTGATTCAATGTTTAATTCTCTCTCATTATATTTATACATATACTTTTCAACTTATTTTATTTACTCATGTTTATTTTTATACATTTATCATTTATTATGTTTGTGTTGGTATATACATGCATGTATTTATTACCCACCTTGATATTAACATCTTTTTGTCTTTAATCAATCTCACAACTTATTCTGATGGAGTACCTTAATACAATTAAAGATCAACAAATGTACAATCTTTTGCAAAAGTTGGGCTCATTCCCTAATCCACTACTCTTGTCCACTTACTCATTCTTCTATTCATTCCACCTTATTCCTTCCATAGCCACACTTATTTCTATACACCCACTATTTATTATGCTTATGTCCATTCATACATTAATTACCCACTTCATTATTAGCACCTTTCTATCTTGGATCAATCCCATTGCGTGCGGAAACAATCTTGTGTGATGTAAAATTGACCCTAAAATTCAATAATTCAAATTTAAATTTGGTTGACTCCCACTTATTTCATACTCATTATGATTGAACTTGGTACACAACTAATAAAAGCACCAAAGGTGCTATCAAATGGCCGATAGGCACATATATTTATAAGCCTATCACCATTTTAATTTGATTAGTTGACCACTTTGTTTGAAAGTGCATGTGCATGTGTGTGTGAAAAGTAAATTTGGCATTCACTTTGTTTCAAGTGCATGTGTCTATGTGTGTGAAAAGTAAATTTTGGCATTCACTTTGTCTGAAGTGTGTGTGTGTGTGTGTGTGTGTGTGTGTGTGTGTGTGTGTGTGTGTGTGTGTGTGTGTGCGCCTATACTATGGGGCAACCCTTCATACATGCCTTCATGATTTTTCACCAACTTATGTGGTTGCATTCTTCTTTACACATTACATGATATGTGCTTACATGCTTGTATGATTTGATTACTTTAATTTGCTTTATCGTACAACAAATTTATGGGAGGAGATATATTCACTAATATTTTTCATGTTCAAAATTTCAAATAATGACTTGTGTTATTCATAGGGACTCGTTATCATATGCACAAACAAATATTTGCTCATATTACATGTCTGCATCAAGTGGAGATCTATTACCAAATTAAATGGAGACTTCTTACATTTCCATAAGAACTTATTATCATATACGCAAACAAATCTTTGATCATATTGCATGTCTGCATCAAGTGGAGATCTATTACCACATTAAATGGAGACTTCTTACATTTCCACATTGAGTGGAGATTATCACATTTTTGCATTCATCAACTTGCAATTTGTGCCTATTTTGTGTATCATCAACATCATTCTTCCATCATCAATATTAAAAAAAAGTACTTAATCCTTCTTATTTAATTATCACATTTGACCATAATTTAAACTTTGATAAATTTATACTTATTAATTTAAGTTTATTTAATTAACTTGCATAGATTTGTTTATGTAAAAAACAATTTATTTATTCACAACAAGTCCACTTAATTAAAATAAAAAACATGAAACATCAACAGACAACTTTGTTAAACTACAAAAAGAGTACATCGTTTTACCCCACAAAGTTGGTTCTTCTAAGCTCTAAAGCATTTAAGTATATGGTTAGGACCTTCTAATCAGTAGGTTCAAACTATAATTTTTTAATCCAGTCAATAAACAATTTTTATATATTTTTCCTTTTCATCATCTGCAATTTGTAAGTTTTGAGCCTACCCATAAAAAAATTTACTAGAATTTTCTTTCAAGCAACTTTTTCTTCTTTGCTTTATACATGTAAGATTTCATTGCATTCATTTACTTGATAAAAAATTTCTTTCTTTAGAATTTTCTTGCGTAACATCAAATCAAATAATAGATAAAGTATCTAATCATGGTCTAAACAGAAGTTTCTTTGAGCAAACATACCAATTTGTAACCAAAAAGATTTGAAGCATGGAAAGATCTCTGCAAGACATCTTAAAAATAAATAATTGTTTGTCCTTTCTTTGCTAAGAATGGTTCACAAATAGCAAAAAAAAGTTTAATCATGGAAATTGAAAAGTACTATTTTACTAAATGTAGAGATAAGTAACAATTGAAAGAAACTTTTCATCTAGGTTTTGTGTTATTAAGAACAATTTTAGGGTTCAAGAACATTATTATGGGTTTGATACCCACCCCTAACATCTATCATCATTGCCACAAGTGATGGCCAAAGAATGTGCAGATGCTTTCAAGCCTACTTTTCTCGTCGATTGATCTAACCAAACAATTTGTACTGTTTAAAAAAATGAAATAAATATCAATTGATTCAACACAAAAAAAATGAAATAAATAGGTTCTTTCAGTAGATGGAACCTATTTTTGTGTACTAAAATGTAAATTATTCTTCCATAAATAACTCTATCAATAAAGAACTCATTACTATGCTTAGTTTCAACCATCTATTTTAGAAGTCCCTCTGTCAAATGGATCTCGCTTGATCCATTTACTCCTACACACACATTAGATCAATTTGGTAGAATATGTTTCACTTGAATTAAATCATGTAAAAAAAAATGCACATCATTGAAATTCAAAACAAAAGTTCTCGTCTAAATGCAGTTCTAGCAACTATAAAGATGCACGTAACTCCACTGCAAACTAGTGCTAACTAAATGTCATTCATTTGTGAAAATTATCATTGATCGATGCATTTAAAGTTCTTTCTCTGCTGAAACAATCTTGTGTTATCTAGCAATCTAGTTAATCCCATGAAAGTTCTTTCTATGCTGAAACAAGTTTTATTATATATAAATCTAGCTAATCCCCCAGTAGTCTGTATTCTAAATTGTGTTTTAGGGGATGATGATGATCTTGTTATAAAAAGAACCTTTACAAAGAAAATTCTTTCATTCATGTTAGATTACTGTAGTAGATATATCTGCAGGGGGAAATGAAACCATTTAAGTTTTGTGCATCATTGAAGAATGTAATATATTGTGCACTTGCCTCTTCATACATTTCTAGTAGTAGCAAGAAAATGCATATAATAAGTTAATACAACATATTTTATGTCAAAATGTCCCATAGTGTTTTAGAGGATGATGAGGATCTTGTTATAACAAGAACCTTTACAAAGAAAATGCCTTCATTCATGTCAGATTACTATAGCAGAAATATTAGTTGGGAGAAATGAAACCATTCAAGATTTGTGCATCATTAAAGAAAGCAATCTTTAGTTGCATTGTATTGTGCACCCTCAGCTCTCCATACATTTCTAGTAGTCACAAGAAAATGCATGTAATAAGTTAATACAACATATTTTATGTCAAAATGTCTCATAAATGCACTGAAGGAGGGCTAGCAACTGGAGGATGACTGAAAATCCTATATTGCATAGTTTTCTTGGTTGGTCTCTTCATAGTAGGTGGGGGATCAGAATGGCATCATCACTCATATAGGAGTCCTTAGAAATTAAACTAGCTACTTCTTCCCCATTGCTGCCAGAATCATTAAGGATCCTTCTGTTTTCTCTCCTCCTTATATTTATCTCATTCCCAGTATCAAATTCTTCCTGTTCCCATGCAGTTACAGAAAGAAAATATAAGAAGTATCAACAACAAGCATGGAAAGAAAATAAAAATTTCACTCAACCTGAGAAGCACAAAAGTACTAAGGTTCCCTAATGGATTATCTATGCTCAGGAGAAGATGAGCAGCTTACCTATTAGAACACAAAATTGTCATGTGTTGTTTAACATGACAGCTGAGCAAGAGCAAAATCAATGCAACTTATGGAGAATTTGTAGTTAAGTAACCTAGATTTATCATTGGAAGGGAACATGCATTCATCACTGGAAGGGACAAAAATGTCTTTAAGCAGCTCACATGCCTAAGATAGATAGCTCAATATGCTTTTAAAGTTACATGTTCAACCTTAAATACATGAAATGGTCATTGATCTGATGTACATGAAGTGCATGAAGGAAATTTTATCCAGGTCTAGGATATCGAACAACAATGTACAAGACATAAACATCAGCAATGGAAGCAATGCAACATATGCAAACAGATTGATTAAACATTTATTGAATTCAGAATCAACTTTTACAAGATGTTGGCCAAATTTATTGGCTCTTCATTGCAAATCCTAAACCAAAAATGGTCTAGTCATTGGCTTGTAACAGGTATCTTCTTACAAATGAAGTCTTTGCAGAACCATCAAGTTATTAAGCATGTTTTGTGATTGTGTAGACGACATTCTTCGCATCAGATCCATCACTGCCTCCATTAGAACCCCTTGACCTCTGATTCCAACTGGAAAACCCTTTTCAGAGCATAACTCTACCTCACCATATTTTGAAAACTCTTCTCTGTCACATGATGAAATAGGGGTTTCTTTTGTTTTAATTATTTTTCATCGAAAAAATTTCCCTCTTTCCAATTGGAAATATTTTTTTTAATTACCCACTTTAATATCATATTTTGTAATTTTTATTTGTGTGACTAATTATTTAGTCATTTTTATTTGTGTGACTAATTATTTAGTTGTGTTTTTTACTCGATGATCAAATTAGTCATTTATAGTTGTGTTGCAAAAAATTAGTAGAAATTAGTCATTTTTAGTTGTCGTGACTAAAAGTTTTAGTCACGTAGTCATTTATTTGCCAAATTATACTAGTGTGGGTTGAAGAAAGAGGTAACAGAGTATGTGGCAAGATTCCTAGAATGCCAACAAGTTAAGGCTGAGCATGTATGTGTGGTAGGACTTTTGTATCCTCATGATATACTGGAATATAATTGACATGTGATTAGTATAGATTTCATACAAGGGTTACCCGTGTCTAAGGCCAAACATGATGTTAGTTTGGTCGTGATAGACAAGCTCACCAAAGTATCCCATTTCATACCTAGATACTTGATTGATGGATCACTAACCTTGGCAAAGAGATTTGTGCAAGAGATTTTCAGGCTCCATGGTGTACCTAAAATGATTATTTCCAACCGAGATGTTAAGATGACATCAAGGTTTTAGAAACATTTGCATGTTGCTTTAGGTATTCACCTTAACTTAAGTTTAGTGTATCATCCACAGACAGATGGATAGATAAAGCGAGTAAATCAGATCGTTGAGGATCTACTTAGAATGTGTTGTATGGATCAATAGTACAAATGGGAGGAATACCTTCCATTGGTTGAATTTTATTTCAATAATTCTTTTCAATCCTCACTGGGTATGGCTCCTTTTGAAGCTCTTTACAATAGAAAGTGTCTCACCCCTATCAGTTGGGATAATATAAAGGACATGATGGTTATTGGCCCTAAGATTCTTAGTGAAATGGATGAACAAATGAGAGCAACTAAAGGAAGACTGAAAGAATATTTTGATAGATAGAAGAGCTATGTAGATAAAAACATAAGTTTCTAACAATTTGTGGTTGGGGACAAGGTGTTCCTAAGGGTTAAATCGCATAAGAGTTCCATTTCCTTTGGCAAGTAAGCCAATCTTGCTCCAAGGTATGTGGGGCCTTTTGATGTTTGGATGCAATAAATCCTATGGCTTACATATTAGCCTTACTGCCATCTCTTTCTTGATTACATGATGTTTTCCATGTTTCATTGTTGAAACCATATCATCTTGATGCCACTCAGTTTTTGGATTGGCAGGCTTTGCAAGTTCAGGATCTGGGGTTGGTTCAAGTAGAACCCCTATGAATCCTTGAACAACACAAACTTTAGTTGCGCAATAGAGAGGTCGTCTAGTGCAAGGTGTAGTGGGACCAATTTTCTAAGGATAGTGCTACATGGGAGGATGTTGTAGAGATGCAAAGACTATTTTCTATCATTTTTACTTACTTGCTATCATCAGGATAGTGACTACTCATAAAGGGGAGGGATGTCATAGCCCAAGTTTTGTATCTATCACAATGTTACATACTTTATAGATATTATATTAATATGTATGATGCTATGATGATGATATATGTTACCATGATGAACTATATCTGGTTAACTGATTTCATTACACAATTAAAAAAGTCCAGTTGGTATATTTGATTAATGTTATATTAGAATGACATGATTAATGTGTTATCATATGTTATATATTGATATTTTATGAAAATGTCTATGACTTGGTTGTCTAAGTGCAACAAGATCTACGACAACCTCTCACCAAAAGGGAGAGTATCATAGGGGAGAAGAGTCTAGTAGTTTAGAGGTTGACATGCATGATACCACACACACACTTAGTTTGCATATAGCATAGTTGCATATTGAAATGTTGTAGAATGGTAAAATAATTTTTAGTCATCTTGAGTGTAATAAATTATATCTTTGTGCTTCTATTCTTGTGAAGTAACTAAATTTATTTTAGTTGCAGAAGGAAAAATATAAATTATATATATGTATGTATGTATGTATGTATGTAATAGATAATATATATAGATATATTTTTAAACTTATATATATATATATCTCTCTGTGTGTGTACACTTTGATAAAATAAAAAGTAAAATAAAAAGTACACACACAAACACACACACACACACACACACACACACACACACACACATACACACACATATATAGTGATTATGATCATCCACTTGCAGTGTTTAGTTCCTTCCAGTTTTTCCCCTCTATAGTCATAGTCCACCGCATGGTATTCTATATATATATATAGTGATTATGATCATCCACTTGCAGTGTTTAGTTCCTTCCAGTTTTTCCCCTCTATAGTCATAGTCCACTGCATGGTATTCTTTCCTCGATCTCATTTCCATAGTTGGTCAGCTGCTAGGTCATGAATGTGCCCCGCCTAGATCATAGATCATAGTAGTGGGTGGGCATCTAATCTCCAATAGTCTAGTCCAGTCTAGTCACTTAAATATATAATTTATGAAATAAATTATAAGCCAATGATCATTGGTTGTAGTGAGCATTAATAAAATGGTTTTTGTTGATGGAAACTTGAAAAATTATTATACTGGTAACTGGACCGCTACCATAAGAAAATAGAGGCAGTTGTAGCTTTTCAACACTGATGCCTATTTGGCAATGAAACAAATTTCAATTATTTAAATCAATTATAATTTTGGTGTCTTATGGGCCAAGAGCCACCTGGTGATATTTTGTGCTTTCACCTGTAGGAAAGAGAATAAGGAAAATTGACATTTGTTTTATTTTAAGGGACATAGGTAAGTAGGAAATAAGGGAAAGAATTTCAGAATAAGAGAGGGGAATGTTGTTGGGAATAAAAAAACAAGAAATAGGAATTAAAAGGGAGAAGGAAGGAAGGAAGGAGTGTACTAGGAAAAGGAGAGAAAATTTTTGGGAAGCCTCAAACAAGTATGAGCAATTTGAAATTCATTACTACAAAACTCTAGGAAAATACTTCTATTTTTCAATTCTCCCTCAGGAATAATATGAAATACAATCACAATTCTTTGTATGGAATCCATGTTTAATGCTAAATATTGCATTGAAGCCATATAGGGCAAATTGAACCCTCTGTACCTATAGAAAATGAACTTGCATAGGAAGTAATTGATATCAAAATCTATGTAATTTGATAATGAAAGAAATGCATTTTAACGGGTTTATTCATAACAATAAATGCAAAAATTTCAGAATTGATATGGCCTCGTAGAGGTGCCTAAAAATTGTAGAAACTAAGAAAATAGAGGAAAGAGCAATTAAAATTTTAATAGGGGGCGCAGGTAATAGCATCACCTACCAGGGGGTGAGCCTCTTACCTAGACGTCCATCTTCCTTCACATTTTGCAAATGGTAGAAATAAAACAAATGAAATCCTTGAAATCCAAGGCACTTATAATGAGTAATCAAGTTTCAGTATATATGAAAAATTGTTGATACCAAAACATAGAAAGATGAGAAATATGTTTGGGCACAGCCCTAAAATAATAATTTCCTTGGATTCAAATGAAACATATAGAAATATCACAGCAAACATATACTGCTTAGCGTCACATATGTGCTTGAAACCTGCACTGAAAACTCAGAAAATTCTTTCACGCCTAGGCAGAGAGAATAATTATTCTTGCTACACCTCTTGAAGAAAAAAAATAGCACATGTAGAATGTTGGTGCAACCTCTTAGAGGCACTATAAAAACCCTAAATGAAAATTATTCATTTCATTGATGTTAATCCTTTCATTTTATCAAAATGAACTTTTTTTTTTCATAAGAAAAGGAATAAACTTGGGTTAAAATTGGGATTTCTTTTGTCTAAAGTAGACATTTAAATTTAATTAGAAAGTATTGCAATTTCCATTTAGTTATAATTGAATGATAAAATAGCCAGATTATTTTAAATTAGGGTAAGTGAAAGAAGTTGGGTTCACTTTTAGTGGAAGCCCCAGGGCAAAAATATTTTCAGAATTGATGGATTTTGGCAGTATGGCTGAGATTTTTTTTTCTAGAATTTTTGGATGAAATTAAAACCCATTTCAAATGACAATGTCTAGTTTTAAAATATATAATTTTTTTTAGTGTTGGACATATTTATGTATTTATTAATTATTTCTTAAACAAAAAGCTTCAATTTTTTTGAAGAAATGGACTTTGGCAATATGGCTGATGACTTTTTTAAAAAAAATTTTAGATGAAATTAAAACCCATTATAGATGAGATTGTGTAGATTCCAAATATATATTTTTTTATAATTTGATTATTTTTTCTATTTTTCAAATAATTTTTGATGAAACTGATCCATAAAATTGAAATATCAAATTTTCTTATTATTTTAATAACTTTTTATTAAAATAATTTTTTTTTAAAAAAATTATAGGTGAGTAGTATTCAAACAATTCTTTTCTATTTCAAAAAAAAGAAAAATGATAAGTTTAGGTCATCTTATGCATGACTTACACGAGGGATTTTCAAAACAACAATTACGACCAATAAAAAAATAATATTGAAAATAAAATTACAGAAAATATCATGAGAAATCTTCAATGTGTTATAGATCTTTTCCCAAAAGGATTTATAAAAATACAATTATTTAGGTCAAAATATGGTTGACGTACACGTGCATGGTATGGTAAAAAAAAGAGTGATTTTTAAACAGTGATTTTTAGACATGCCTATTGAAAATTAATTTCTGTCATTTGAGTATTAAAATAAATTACATATTTGGAAACTAGACTTTGAGTACTACATTTCATATATCTAACTTTTTTTAAGATTCAACCTTTAAGTGCTTCAAAGTTTTAGGTCAAATGTGACAAATTCTAAAAACTAAGGAAAACACTTCTACTTTTTGGCCAAAAAGTGGACTCAACTTCTTGCACACACCCATTATCAATGATTTATTTTTATTATAAGCTTGTATGGTTGAAATATCTAAGTTAGAAATTGACTAGTGCTTGTAATTAAAATTATTGAAATCAAATAAATTATTTTAATGTCAAAAAGGCATGCATGGAATTGTGTTGATGGTGTATTATTCCAAGTGGAATATGTTTCGAAGGATTGGAATTTTCTTATAATTAAGCATGAAGCTTATTGGTTGAAAAATGTTCTAATGAGTTCTCCTTCTCATGAGTTTATAGACTTTCATATCAATATGTTTGCATGTTAGCAATGGGTAGAATGCATTTAGTTGAATTCATAAACACAGTTCATGCATGTTGGCCTTGAAGAGCTAGTCTCTTCATGATGGGTCAGGATAGTCATGTGGGTAGCACGAGGAAGTCACCCTTATGACGCTCTCTCTTCTTCGGGGTATGAAGAAGGAGCTTATGGTGAGAGATTGCACTGAGATGCCATGAATAACAAAGTAATTCAATCTAAATTCTTGAAATAATTTATGTATGTAAAATTGTTATTGACACTATTGATTTTGAAATATATGTAAAAGTTGAGTATTTTATCAACTTGTGGAATTATGAAATGATTTAATTTCATATATAACATTTCTTAAGTATGAAGGAAACCATTTGATATATGTGACCTATTGGATTGATTAGTGATATATGACACTAAATGATCATAAGGGTATTAATCTATATGTAAGATTAACTGTAAAGTATAAATTTGTGAATTGACTATGATATATTGTTATATGTATCATGTACATCATTGATTTTGAAAGATCTTTGTTTATCTATTATCTTGTAAAGATTGAAATTGATGGAATCATGTTGAGGCTATGATGATGATCATGTTGAGTATTATATTATCTTGTTCCTTGACACAGTTTTAATGAGGAAAAGTTTAGATTCATTATTGCGTGATGTAGTATTATGTCATAATGTTATTATTTTATATGGTGGACTTGTGGTGTTGTTACATTTTGGTGTGTTCACAACCTCGAGCACATGGACCATGGTTGGGGCCTACTTGTTTTCCACCACAATTTGCATGAATGTGATGGAAGGAACCATTGTGGTCGTTTGCTTCTTATTTGTGTTTGACACCATTTATGAGTTCAAGTTCTATATTTGTTTACTTCACAACCCTCAAGTGTTTGCCCATATGTTGTACACACATCATAATAAGAAAGTCCCTTTTATTTATACCTTTTGTTGCCAAATCCCAGCCTCCAACCTAATCTTAATAGAAGAAGGAATTAGTCATGACAAATCTATGTATGAATAAATTATTATATACATACCAGTGTATTTGTTTAGGGTTGGTGTATCCACTCGAATGAAGGTGCTTAGGAAATTTCTAATGTCTACGAGATTTGGCTCATTCCAATACTTTATAGGAAAATTATAAACGTGGATCCACATAGGAGTGTGGGAGATCACATATCTCAAAGGATCAAAATCGGGAACCCAGTCCTTCATGTAGAACATGACATCATCCATCATCTAGGGTCCAAACTTCAAGATGTTTTTCTCCTTCTCTGATTTGCATTGAACTAAAAATAACCCTTTTCATAGTTGTCTTATCATGATCATTGGGCCCCATTGTTTCTCTACCCTTTTGATGATTCTTTCCATAGTAGGCCATGTATTTTCCCATTTTAGAAAAAAAGGTTATTTCTTGTAGATTCCTTCTAGAATTCTCTAATTCTTCTCTTGCAATACTCAATGTCTATTTCAACATATTCACTATAGGATTTCCAACTAGTGTTACATTTTCCTCAGTCACCATGGGTCTCCATTTCAATTTTTACTTTTCCTTCTAGCCAAGCACATAATCCCATTTTCTTCTTCTAACTAGGGCCTTATGAGGTTGTGTTTTTCCAATGTTATTGGTGTGATTCCTTTGGTATTCTTCATCATTCTCTCACTGAAGTCTTCTCCATTCACAACAATTTTTTAGTACCCTCATTTTTTCACTTCTTTGCTTCAACATTTTCCCCTCGATCTACACTATTGCACCTATTTTCCATCAATAGAAAATGGATTGGAGCAGAGTATATGTGTGTGTGTGTGTGTGTGTGTGTCTATGTACTATAATATATAATATATTAATAAGCAATATTATAATAAATATTAACAATGTAACTAATATATTAATATTAATATTTATATTAAATTATTGAATATAAAAATTAATATAAATATAATAATATTGTATTGATATTATATTATCATTTTTTGATCAAACAAGTGAGAGTTAAGGGCCCTCTCCCTTTTTATTGAAAGATTAAAGATTTACAAAAGATTCAAGCCTTGAAGATGGGCGAAGATAAAGACTTCACAAGATACAAACATGACTCTATTTGATGACCCTAACTATAGAGACTAATGACCTATTCACAAGGGGTGCCAAAAAAACTACATTATCCCTAATTTGTCCTTTCCTATTTTAGTGTGCAAGCGGTGCATACCTTAATAATTTTTTATTGGAGCTCTCTTTTTGTTTTGCATAGGAGTCCAAGTACCATATTAATTCCTTGCACCATTGATTAATGGCTAAGAAGAATCAATGGCCTGGTGTGTCATTCTTTCTTGAACCTTGGTCCACTTAGGAGATTTGACCAGGGAGGAAGCTGCTTCACATGGATTTAAGCAAGATATTTTAGCTTTCAATGCCTTTTATGTTAGAACAATCTAAAATACTGAGAGGGGGGGTGAATCAGCATATGCCAAAACTTAATCCAATTTGACTTTATCAAGAAATTACTTTAAACTAATAATGAAGAAAATTAAGCAATTTAAATCACAATCACACACCCATACAACCATAACACCAGATTTACATGGAAAACCCTAGAAAAGCTACTTGGATCTACTGTCCAAATCCTTCCTCAAAAATAATAAAATAGATTTACAAGTTTTATGGTCTACAACCCAAAGGAAGGTACAACTCCTTGAATCATAGTTTTTATGGCTTAAACCAAAGAAAGCTACAACTCCCTATAGTGCTACAACACTTACAGAAATAGGCTACAACCTCTATACTAATCACTTGATAAATTCTGTTGATCAATCACCTCCACATCATCAATACCCTTCACACTAACATATATAGATTCAACACCTCTACTCAACAAACTCTTCTGTCTTCAACACACTTCCACACACACATATACTCACATCCACACTCACACATACATCCTCATACAATAAAACACACTCATACTTTGCAACAAACTTGATCTTTCATTTATATCCTCTAGAACTCTTCAAAAATTTCTCTTTTGTCGGCCAAGATGAAAACATGAAATGTGAAATGGCTTGACAAGTCAGTGCCCAAATCATTTGCGGTAATGTAGGAATCAAATTCCATAAAGTGGTTCAAACCAAGTGATAACTAGGACCTATTTTACAATCTCCTAAGCTTTCTTGCTAGTGCACACTTCCACATGCACGACACATTCATCAAGACATATCATGTCAGATTTACAAACAATTATCCATTCAAGCATCAGCTCCAGACCTAAAGCGGTACCAGAGAAACAAGATAACATCATGTGGATTACTTTACAAACATTATATGACTTGCAAAAACATTCCCATACATTCCTTTTACCAACTCATGCTACTTCTAATTACATTGTCTGGATATATAACATTTAAAAACATACTTGTAGTACTTTTCAACACTTGATACTTGAATTATGCACACATACATTCAAAATTTACTTATCCTTCAAACAACAAAGCCAAACATGATAATGCGGTGAAATGCGGTGGCTTTCACTTTCTCCTTCTGACAACCCTAATCAACAATAAGACTTGTCACAACTTAGCAAACTTTGGAGAACCTCTGTGATACATCTTATCATTTGAAACTTGAGTATAACATACCTCTCATCTATATCTAACTATCCTCCAAGACGCAAGACCATATCTTCAAATGTGGAGGAATGCGGAGCATTATACCATCTCTTTGTAACTACAACAACACTGTTGTAATATCCATGTTCTTAAACATAGTAAAACTGGAAAACTTTACCATAGAGTAATTTAACAAGAAAAAAAAAGAGATAGAGAAAATTTTTATTTTATTTAACTCATAAACCAATATCAATAATTACAAGATTTTTCCTTTACAAAGAGCAATACATCATGAAGTCTTTCTCAAGGACATAGTTCACAATGTAAATCAATTACATAGACAATTTGGAATAAATACTGCTGCTGAATATCTAACATCTTTATCACAAGTCCTAGCATATCTTTTGCTTGGAGAGAGAGTATCTTTCCAGTGATTTACCTCCATCCATAGATCGGCGGTCTCCCACACTTCTTCCACATAGGAAGTGGCCCTACCCTTCACAAGGGATGTAGACCAAAGGTGACCAGTGGTAATTTGCCTATCTTGAGTACATAGTGCTGTATCCTACTCAAATCTATCAAACCATACAACCCTAGATACCCTCTAGCTAAGTACGATTCCTGATAGAATGAGCAATCCAGATACAGTGAACCAACAATGCATGTAGAAAACAAATGCATTACTTTGGCCAAAGTTTTTTAATTTCAATATCATCCATAATGAATGTCATCATTGTGTTCACCCACCCTTACTCAACTTGGATAATGTCATATTCCATAGTTTATTCATCAATTATGTTTATACAATAGCTAAATCATGATAATAGTTTTTCTAGAGTTTAGACTTATCTATATGTCTTATCTAATCATTTGATTTTAGTTTGACTCTAAGTTTTACATGATAACCCATGAATAAAATGACATTTCAGATTATCTAAAACTCATATCTATGTGACTAGGTTAATAAACAACCAATAGTTTGACTATAACAAAATTTAAGCATACTATTGTTCTATAATTGGTATTACTCATACAAAAAGTATGAATATTCTTGACTTTCCCATACGTGATGACGTCAATTGTCACAACACATATATGAACTCAAATATGAATCCAATCATGATCCCATCTAAATAAACTTAATTTAATCACATCATAATGGATTACTACAAGTTATTCTCATTTACAAAATACATAATAAGGATAGTCCTATGGATTCAATGTCTCTATCATATCATTTCCGTTGAGTTATCACTCGATTTATAAAGCTGGCTTCCTAAGATTAGAGAGATTTTCTATGTTCCCTTAGAAATGAAACCATATTAGACATTTATAAATTTATCAAGAGATGATTTTATATTACCAATATCCCACCTCAAGGGTTTTGCCTTTCTACTTGTCTACGTTGAAACCTATCATAGTTCTAAATGGTACTTGATATATATATATAAGAATGGTATAAAATATCTCAATAATCAACTCTCGGTCCTTCTTAATGTTGAACCTTCTCTTAATCAACTATATTTTTCTACATAATCGACCACTCATAAAGAAGACCTCTACGGTGTATTGGAATATCATTGTACAATTATATCTTTCAATAGACAGACTTCTACACATTTCTATGGTTTTTGACTCAGGGTAATAGCCTTGGATAGCATCGGCCAGCCAGTGATAATGGTGACAATCATTAACTCTAAAGGTTTTAAACATAATGAAAACACTCATTAATAGGTTTGCTGATTAAGAATCAAATATCACAGACATATGAAAAGGGATTATATCGATTCTTTGAAACATACAAATAAAAGACAAATCCTTACAATTCTATTATTGTTTCCACATAGATATTGAATGATACTTGGCGATGGCATAAGAGTTATCTGTAACTATGTTTACTATTCACTTAGCATAAATGATAGCATCCACATGCCTGTGTTCTGGCTGTGACCTACTCTCTATGTTTTCCAAAACAATCCCCCCATATGTGTGTCCTCTAACTACGAATCTTATCTCCCTTATGATCAAGGTGAGTCATGCCAATTAATGATGCTTCAAAGCTCTTAATGAAACAATTTCTACCACTCCATTGAATGTAAGATAATTGGTAATGCAACCGACCACTCTCTCATTCAGTTTACAACCGATCCCACTTATGTAGTAGAAATAAACACATGTTCATTCGAGGCATAGAATGTGGAGAGTTTTCAATGCATGCAACTATAATACCATACTCCCTCTTAAAGAGGTCGACACAAGAATAACCGTCGATGGTTATTATTGTTGATCACTTTAAGTGATCCAAATTCCATCATTTGAATTAATGTGGGTGTCATAAATAACATGCCCAAGGTTAGTCGATTGATAAGTCTGTTAAATAATGTGAGGTATTATCCTCTTCAGTTTATAAATACATCTATGGCTTATATTAAATAAGACTTACATATCATTGTTGACATTCGATGATTATGATTTAAATTAATAAGAATAATAGAAATAAAATAATGATTTACGGATATTGTGAATGGGTTGAGTTTACCTCCCCATCACATTCCTTTGTTAAAACATGAAAATCTAACTTGATGAAATTCACTTTGATGTTCAAGGGTCGACAAATAAACACTAAGTGATCCAAAAATAAAAACACTACCCATTACGATAATTATGTTGTAACTTTTATGTTAGGCATAAATGGTCTCGATTCATGTTCAAATGATCTTATTAACATTACTTACAACTTAATACGACTTAGGAAGATTTGTAAATAATATCGACTACCTATCGATTATGTTCAAAAGAAAACTAACAAGGCAAGACTTACCTCTTATGACACATTGGTTCACATTTTCATTAAACACTTATACTCGATTTGGTAAATAAACCACTCGTAACCCGAGGTCTATATCTCTCTCCTCGAAAGATACTCTCTCTCTCTCTCTCTCTCTCTCTCTCTCTCTCTCTCTCTCTCTCTCTCTTCTATGAGAGTCATCTGAGAATCTATATTCCTATTTCAACTTGTAACCAAACAATATTTGATCAGTGCATCATTATTCAAATAATTCAAATAATAAATCAAATCTCATAATGCAATTATTAAATCGATAATAACATAATATTTTCTATAATTTCATAAATGACATTCAATTTAATCAATGTCTTTCCTTATCATTAATCTAGCCATCATAATAAATTTACTTATGTCCAAGTAAAACTAAAAAGTATAGCAAGGCAAAAATTGGGGATGTAACATATCCTTCCCCTAAAGATTCATCATCCCTGATGATATAAAGTATCTAAAAGTAACTAAAAAGAAAGTTCATTATTTTTAACTGATAACAATACTAAATAAATCAGGAAACTTTTGATAAAATTCATGGTAATCCTCCCATGTAGCATTTTCCTTAGCATATTGGTCCCATTGGACCTTGTATTGCAAGACCTCTCTGTTACGCAAGCGGACCTTGCACATTTCTAACACCTTGAGTGGCTCGATCGTGACCACCCCTAGATCCTACATCTGTAAAGAATTCCAAATCAAAATATGGTTATCACCTGCAACATATTTCTTCAAATAAGACACATGAAAACCATTGTGCATTCTTGACAAGGCCGGTGGTAGAGCAATTCTGTAGGCAACTGGATTGACTACTTCAAGCACTTCAAAGGGTCCCACATATCAAGAGGCTAGCTTAGAAGACTTCCCAAACTTAATAGAACTTTTCTGAGGTTTGACCCTCAAAAGAACTTTTTCTCTAACAGAGAATTGCCTCAGAACACACTTTGCATCTGCATAGTTCTTTTGTCTATCATTGGCTTCTATCATTATTTTCTAATCAACTTTACCTTCTCTTCTATTTCAGCTAGCATTTCTAGTCGTATGCTAATCCTATCTTCTAGCTTGTCTCAGCTTAAAGGAGTTCAACATCTTCTTCCATACAATGCTTCAAATGGTGCCATCTTAATAGAAAAATGATAAGAGTTGTTGTAAGCACATTCCACAAGTGTTATTCTCCCCACTTTTATTTCTAATCCATGCAGTACATTAGCAATAAATCTTCTAAAACCCGGTTTACTCTCTCAGTTTTCCCATTGGTTTCAGGATGGTAAGTTGTACTCATGTTGAGTTTAGTCCCTAGCACAGAAAATAAAGTTTTCGAAAACCTTGACATTACATGCGCATCTCTATCCAAGATAATCTTTTCAGGGAAGCCATGCAATCTGAACACCTCTTGCACAAATTTGTAAGCTAACACTAGAGCTCCATCAGTCAAATTCCCTAGTATAAAATGTGCTACCTTTGTGAGTTTATCAACCACAACTAAAATGGCATCATGTCTATTCCTTGGAATAGGAAAACTTTGAACAAAGTCCATACTAATAACTTGCCATTTCCACTCTGGCACATCATGGGGGTACAACAATCCTATAGGGTGTTGATGCTTTACTTTTACTCTCTGACATTCTAAATAGTTTGCCATAAATCTTGCAGCATCATTCTTGATTCCTTTCCATAAATAAAGAGGTTTAACATCCGTTAGGAGTTTGGTCACTCCTAGATGTCCCGAATATGTAGTATGAACTTCTTTGCATACTAGATCCCTTAAGCCAGCTGAATCAGGAGCATACATTCTACCCTTGTACCTCAATAGTTTATCAAACTCTATTCGATAACCGTCATATCTTGGATCTCTAGGATTATCTTTTAGATCCTTCTTAACCTACTCATAATACTCATCACCAAACAAATTTTGTAACACCAAATCCTAGAAATTTCCATGAATAGAAACAATAGAAGCTATATGTCTTCTATGACTCAAAGCATCGACTACTCTATTCTCTTTTCCTTTGATGTAGCTTATTTCAAAATCATAGTTAGATATCAATTCTAACCATCTCCTTTGTCGAGCATTCAAATGTGGTTGAGAGAAAATATACTTAATATTTTGATGGTCTGACTTAAGTACAAATGTCTTCCCCAACAAATAGTGTCTCCACATCTGCAAAGCATGAGTTACTGCTGCCAATTGCAGACCATGTGGTGCATAATTAATCTCATAGGATTTCAATTTCCTTGATTCATATGCTATCACTCTTCCATCTTGCATAAGCACTCCTCCTAATCCTTCTCCTGAGGCATCTGTAATTACCTCAAATTGTCCTTCGGGATTAGGGACTTTCAAAATTGGAGCTATAGTTAACTTTTCTTTTAAGAGGTCAAATGTATCCTGACATTTGTCTGTCCATTCAAATCTCTTTCCTTTCCTTTGGAGGGAAGTGATTGGACTAGGAGTACTAGAGAAATTTAAAACAAACTTCCTATAATAGCTAGCTAGGCCCATGAAACTATGTACCTCATGCACATTTATTCGTACAGGCTAATCCAGAATAGCTGTGATTTTTGCAGGATCAACAGATATTCCATCAGAAGAAATAATATGACCTAGATATTGAATCTCCTTTTGAAAGAATGTACACTTTGATAGTTTTCCATAAAACTTATGTTCTCTTAATTGTTGGAGAACTATTTGCAAGTGTCGTTGATGTTCTTCTTCATTCTTAGAATAAATGAGTATATCATCTAGAAAGACTAAAACAAACTTGTCCAAACAATCTCTGAATATACTGTTCATGAGATTCATGAATGCAATAGGTGCATTTGTCAAACCAAATGGCAACACCGTGAACTCATAGTGCCCATATCTAGTTCTAAAAGCTGTCTTATGAATATCCTCATCCTTCAATCTTAACTGATGATATATTGATCATAAATCAATCTTTGAAAATACAGTAGCTTCACACATCTGATAAAAAAGATCATAAATACATGGCAAAGGATATTTGTTCTTTACCATTTCTTTATTAAGCATACGATAATCTATACACAATTGAAGGGTTCCATCCTTCTTCTTAACAAATATAACTGAGGAACCCCAAGGTGAAACATTGGGTTTGATCAAACCTTTTGCCAACAATTCTTGTAATTGGGCTTTTAACTCCACTAACTCTGTAGTTCTCATACAATAGGGTGCTTTTGATATAGGCTCAGATCCTGGTTTAATATTAATTGCAAAATTAAAAACCCTTTTGGGAGGAAGTCTTGGAAGTTCTTCTAGAAACACATCCTAAAATTCTTGAAGAAAAGGATACTTTTCTTCAAAAGATGAATTAGGGTTTTCTATCCCTTCCTCCACTTGTTCCATTTTGACTGCAAACAACTAACAACCTTTCTATCTAACCCTTTTCAATTTCTTGGCAGAGATACGTCTGATTTTAACTTCTCTTTGAATCCCTTGGAATTGGGTTTGATTTCCCAAATTATCTAAGCATTCAACTATTTTTGAAAAATAGTCAACCTTAGCTCTATGCTTCCATAACCAACTCATTCCTAGGATTACATCATAGGAACCTAGGGGAGCTACATACAGGTTTACTTCAGTTGAGAAACTAGGGAGGTCAGTTTTGGCTTCAAACAAACATTTCTCTACCTAAGCCTTAGATTGGTTAGCATATTCTATTGGCCAAGTTTTAGACATGTATCCAGCTTTTCTAGGAAAATTATTCAAAATTTTAGGAGAAACAAAATTTTTTGTGGCTCCTGTATCAATCAAAATAGATATAGGGACTTCAAACAAAGTCCCTGTCATCTCAATAGGTGTGATTTGATACTCTACTTGATGATTGTCGAGAGCTGCATGAATCCTTTGCTGGAATGCTTCTTGTTGAGTAGGTAGTGCAGTACGTCTTTATTGACCATTTTGATTCTTTTTAGGGCAATGATTTGGATAATGGTCATCACCACAAGTAAAGGATCATCCAATGGGTCCTTTCTTGTCTGCAGTCTTCCCATTCTATCCTCATTTCTTTTGTAGTTGCCATTCTTCTTCTCATTACTAGATCCACCCTTGTTCTTCTAAGATCCTTTATCCTACCTCTTGTTATCATAGCTCTTTTCATATATTTTCTTGTATGGTTGATTGTTAGGAGTTCCATTAAACCTCTTGCGGTTTCTATCATTATAAGCCGAGGTGGATTTTAGCTTTTGCTCTTGCTTGTTTGCTTTCTCATACACTTGATCCATTGTTGTGGGACTATGTACATCTACTTCTCCACTGATTTGAGCATTTAGACCCATGATGATTTTCCTTATCCTAAATGTCTCATCCTTTTGATACTGTGGAACATATTTTAGGAGTCAAGTGAATTTTTCTCCATATTCCACCACTGTCATATCTCCTTGTTGAAGATTCTAAAAATTAGTCAGTTTCTAATCAAAATAGAGTTGTGGAAACCATCTCTTGTGAAAGAATTCCATGAACTCATCCCAAGTTACCCTTAGAGAGCTTAAATTCAATTCCATCTTCTTATTCATCCACCAAGTGGATGCTTCTCCTACCAATTGGAATGCTCCCCATACTGCCTTGGTCACCTCTGAGTAATTCCTTATCTCGAAGTATTTTTCCATTTCTATTAACCAAGCTTCTGCAGCATCTCCAGTCTCTGTCCCATCAAATTTTGGGGGAGTGACCTTCTTCAAGTCTTTAAAGTGCTCTGAGGTCAGTCTATCTCTTGCCTCTTTATTAGGTTCTATACTCTTACTACGCTCTTCATGATTTTCTCCACTTTCACCATGAGATTTTTCACCTCCTCCATCAGAATTGCCTTTACCATCCACCTTTTTTTCCAAATCACCTGGTCTTTTCTTGGTTTCCTCAAGCATGGTTATGATTTGGTCCAACTTATTATTTGGCTGGTGGTTTTCCTCTTCACTTTCTTGTTGGTTAGTCCTTGTCTGAACCATGTTTATCAATTTCTCACGCCTGAGAATAATGAGTTGTCCATTAGTTCAAGATTATAATGTCTCCGATTAAATCTAAACATAATAAACTCAATTTAAACAATAGTTTGGCACAAAACAACTCTTTTTTATTTATTTCATTTCAAAAGTGAAGAGTATTCTTCATTTTTACAAGATATGACTTCAAAAGTCATGGTCAAGAGGAGTATATCCTTTAGACTCATTTTTTGATACATAATATCGAGGTATATAACCCTCTGACTCACTATCGGACCTAACTTCTATGATCTCAACAGTTGGGGGTATGAGGGGATCTTGCCTAACCATAATTGTTTCCTCATCTTTAACTCTTTCCAAGTACTCCCTTCTCACTGACTTGATTCAAGTTAAGGCAGTCGCTAGAGTTTCCATATCACTTAACCTAATGTCACTCTCATCATTGGTTCCCTCAAAGGTTTTGATAATGGGCTCACATTCTCTTTTTGCTTTAAGGAAATGTTGACTCATATTAAGAGACTTTCTTGCTATCTTTTTAAGATGTACCATCCTGGAACATAAATTTTTCAAACATTAGCTAACTACATAATGTTGGCTATAGGCAAGCATAGTGGTCTCATAAGCCCTAGTGCTGAACCTGGTAGCTCTGATACCATATGTAACATCAACGTTCTTAAAACATAGTAAAATCAGAAAACTTTACCATAGAGTAATTTAACAAGATAAAAAAATGAGATAGAGAAATTTTTTCTTTTATTTAACTCATAAACCAATATCAATAATTACAAGATTTTTCCTTTACAAAGAGTAGTACATCATGAAGTCTTTCTCAAGGACATAGTTCACAATGTAAATCAATTACATAGACAATTTGGAATAACTACTGTTGCTAAATATCTGACATCTTTATCACAAGTCCTGTCATATCTTCTGCTTGGAGAGAGAGAGAGAGTATATTTCTAGAGATTTACCTCCATCCATAGACTGGTGATCTTCAACACTTCTTCCACATAGGATGTGTCCCTACCCTTCACGAGGGATGTAGACCAAAGGTGACCAGTGGTAATTTGCCTATCCCAAGTACATAGTGTTATATCCTACTCAACTCTCTCAAACCATACAACCCTAGATACCCTCTAACTAAGTATTATTTCTAATAGAATGAGCAATCCAGATACAGTGAACCGACAATGCATATAGAAAACAAATGCATTACTTTGGTGAAAGTTTTTTAATTTCAATATCATTCATAATGAACATCATCATTGTGTTCACCCACCCCTACTTAACTTGGATATTGTTGTATTCCACAGTTTATTCATCAACTATGTTTATACAATAGCTAAATCATGATAATAGTTTTTCTAGACTTTAGACTTATCTATATGTCTTATCTAATCATTTGATTTCAGTTTGTATCTAAGTTTTACATGATAACCCATGAATAAAATGACATTTCAGATTATCTGAAACTCATATATATGAGAGTAGGTTAATAAACAACCCATAGTTTGACTATAACAAAATTTAAGCATACTATTGTTCTATAATAGGTATTACTCCTCATACGAAAAGTATGAATATTCTCAACTTTCCCACACGCGATGACATCAATCGTCACAACACATATATGAACTCGAATATGAATCCAATCACAATCCCATCTAAATAAATTTAATTTAATTACATCATAATGGCTTACTACAAGTTATTCTCATTTACAAAATACATAATAAGGATAGTCCTATGGACTTCAATGTCTCCATCATAACATTTCCATTGAGTTATCACTTGATTTATAAAAGGTGGCTTCCTAAGTTTAGAGATATTTTCTATGTTCCCTTAGAAATGAAACCATATTAGAGATTTATAAATTTATCAAGAGATGGTTTTATATTACCAATATCCCACCTCAAGGGTGTTGCCTTCCTACTCATCTACGTTGAAACCTATCATAGTTCTAAATGGTACTTGATATATATATATATATATATATATATATATATATATATATATATATATATATATATATATATGTATATGTGTTTATATACATATATATATATGTATATACATATATATATGTATATACATATATATACATACATATACATATATATACATACATATACATATACATATATATGTATATATATATGTATGTATACATATATATGTATACATATATGTATATGTATACATATATGTATACATATATATGTATACATATACATATATGTATACATATATATAGATATATGTATACATATATATATATATATATACATATATATTTATGTATGTATGTATATATATATATGTATACATGTATATATATGTATACATACATACATATATATATATATATATATATATATATATATATGGTATAAAATATCTCAATAATCAACTCTTGGTCCTTCTTAATGTTGAACCTTCTCTTAATTGACTGTATTTTTCTACATAATCGACCACTTATAAAGAAGACCTCTACGGTGTATTGGAATATCATTGTACAGTTATATCTTTCAATAGACTGACTTCTACACATTTCTATGGTTTTTGACTTAGGCTAATAGCCTTTGATAGCGTCGACCAACCAGTGATAATGACAACAATCATTAACTTCAAAGGTTTTAAACATAATGAAAACACTCATTAACAGGTTTGTTAATTAAGAATCAAATATCATAGACATATGAAAAGGGATAATATTGATTCTTCGAAGCATGCAATCAAAAGACATTATAAATCCTTGTAATTCTATTATTGTTTCCACATAGATATTGAATGATACCTAGCAATGGTACAAGAGTTATATGCAGCTATATTTACTCTTCACTCAGCCTAAATGATGCCATCCATATGCTTGTGTTCTAGCTGTGACCTACTCTCTATGTTTTCCAAAATGATCCCCCTGTATGTGTGTCCTCTAACTGTGAATCTTATCTCCCTTATGATCAAGGTGAGTTGTGCTAATTAATGATGATTCAAAGCTCTCAATGAAATGGTTTCTACCACTCCATCAAATATAAGATAATTGGTAATGCAACCGACCACTTGCTCATTCGGTTTTCAATGCATGCAACTATAATACCATACTCCCTCTTAAAGAGGTCGATACAAGCATAACCGTCAATGGTTATTATGGTTGATCACTTTAAATGATCCAAAGTCCATCATTCAAATTAATGTGGGTGTCATAAATAACATGCCCAAGGTTATTTGATTGATAAGTTTTTTAAATAATGTGAGGTATTATCCTCTTTAGTTTATAAATACATCTATGGCTTATATTAAATAAGACTTACATATCATTGTTCACATTCGATGATTACAATTTAAATCAATAAGATTAATAGCAATAAAATAACAATTTACGGATATTGTGAATGGGTCGAGTTTACCTTCCCATCACATTCCTTCGTTAAAACATGAAAATCTAACTTGATGAAATTCACTTTGATGTTCAAGGGTTGACAAATAAACACTAAGTGACCCAAAAATAAAAACACCACCCATTATGATAATTGTCATAACTTTTACATTAGATGTAAATGGTCTTGATTCATGTTCAAATGATGTCGTTAACGTTACTTATGTCTTAATATGACTTAATACAACTTAAAAAGATTTGTAAATAATATCGATTACCTGTCGATTATCTTCAAAAGAAAACTAACAATGCAAGACTTACCTCTTACGACACATTGGTTCACATTTTTGTTAAACTTTTATACTCGATTTGACAAATAAACCACTCGTAACTTGAGGTCTATATCTCTCTCCTTGAAAGATACTCTCTCTCTCTATCTCTCTCTGTCTCTCTCTGTCTCTGTCTCTCTCTCTTCTCTGAGAGTCATTTGAGAATCTGTATCCCTGTTTCAACTTGTAACCAAACAATATATGATCAGTGCATCATTATGCAATTAATTTAAATAATAAATCAAATCTCATAATGATATTATTAAATCAATAATAACATAATCTTTTCTATAATTTCATTAATGACATTCAATATAATCCATGTCTTTCCTTATCATTAATCTAATCATCATAATAAATTTACTTATGTCCAAGTAAAAGTAAAAAGTATAGCAAGGCAAAAATTGGGGATGTAACAACCATACCGCTGTCTTCACTCTACTAGCTTTGGAATCTTCTATGGTAATTTTTGTGCTCTAAAATTTGGATCATACATACTTCACATCTGTCTCTTTCTAACCTCCAAACTACACAGCCATATCTTCAAATGTAGAGGAATGCAGAGCATTCTCCTGAGCTACTTCAGTGCAACTTCTTATGCCTTTGATAGTTTGAAACCTTACACACTTTCTTTCATAGATCTTATGCACTACTTTTCAAAAAGATGCAATGAATACACCATCCACAACATCATAGACAACAATCACAACTCTTTTCATCAAAAATAGGAAATCACAACTTCTTCATGTCACAATATCTTGATAACTTTCACCTATCCATGAACTTCAAAAGATAAGGTACAACTATGTACAAATGATACTAATCAAACAACATGCTCAAGAATTTCATCACCATATCCTTCACCTCACAACATCTCTGATCATCACTCCTTTTTTTTCTCCTTTGATCACTTTATCATCTATGATTACCACTCTGTTGACATCATCCACCACAACTATGTTGACATCAATGACAACATATGTAACAATCTCCCCCTTTGGCATTGATGGCAACACTAACCTAATATGCAAATTTTATCCCCCTTTGACATGAAGGGAAAAGGGATAGTGGTTTTCCTCTATACCTACAAAAACATACAAGTTCCCTCTGTCTATGCAATCCTTGTCATCTTCCTTAGTCTCTTTCTACCTCCTCCCCCTGAGAGGTAGCCTACATCAATCCAGGGATAAAAATGTATCTTTAACTGCTCCCCCTTGATAGATGCATCCTCTGTGCATCTAGTTAGAAGAAGGAGGGGCAACAACCCCTAAATTTTGTCTGAGATATTCAAATGTGTCCTTAGAAAGTGTCTTTGTAAAGATGTCTGTAACCTGATCCTTTGTAGGTACGTATTCTAGTTTTACCTCTTGATTTGCAACCTTCTCTCTTAGAAAGTGATACTTGATGGATATGTGCATGGTTCTAGAATGCATCACTAGATTATTTGAAATATTGATGGCACTTGTATTGTCACATAGAATAGGAATGGGCTCATCATTAATTACCTTGATATCCTTCAATGTTGGCTTCATCCACAACACTTGAGTGCAACAAGATGCTGCAACAATATACTCTGCTTTTGCTATTGATAAGGACATTGAATCTTGCTTATTACTAAACCATGAAACCAATCTATCTCCTAAAAAGGAAGCTCCACCACTGGTACTTTGCCTATCATCAACACTGCTAGTCCAATTTGCATCAGTATATGCACTTAAAGAAAAGTCATTACCTTTTGATACCATAATCCATAATCCAAAGTGCTCTTCAAATATCTGAAAATCCTTTTGACTGCCTTCACATGTGTTTCTTTTGGATCAGCTTGAAACCTTGCAACCATGCAAACAAGTTGCATAATGTTAGGCCTTGATGCTATTAAGTATAGTAGGTCCCCAATCATAAACCTATACAGAGTCTGATCAACCTGAGGTGACTCATCATCATTGCTCAAATGATAACCTATTACACTAGGATTACTCATTGGTTTGCAATCTTCCATACCAAAATTCTTCAACATCTCCTTGACATACTTTGCTTGAGAGATAAAAATACCATCATCTAAATGAGTAATTTGGGGTCCAAGAAAGAATGAAGACTCACATATCATAGAAATTTCAAACTCCTTCTACATCTCTTCTGCAAACTTCTTACACCTCTCATCATTGCCACTAAAGATCATATCATCAATATACACTACTACTATCAATATTTTCTCATTCTCAATTTTGATGTATAGGTTGCTATTTGTGGTACCTTTCTTGAATCCTTGCTGGAGTAAGTACTTGTCCAACCCTTTATAGCATGCCCTAGGACCTTGTTTGAGACCATACAAGGTCTTCTTAAATCTGCATACCATGTTCGAGTCTTCTGATAGCTAAAATCCATTAGGATGCTCTATGTAAACCTCCTCTTCTAAGTCACCATTCAAGAAAGTAGATTTGACATCTATTTGATATACCTTGAAGTCCTTGTGAATTGCAAATACAAGAAACATCTTGATTGCTTTCATTAATGCCACTAGAGAAAAAGTATCCTCAAAGTCAATTCCTTCCACCTATGAATAGCCTTTGCAAACCAACCTTGCATTGTTTCTAACTACTTCTCCATCTTCATTCAATTTATTTCTGAACACCCATTTTATCTGCAAGTCTTGGCACCAATTCCCAAGTTTGTTTTTTCTCTATCTGATTTAGTTCTTCTTCGATTGCTTGTATCCATCGTTCATCCCTGCTAGCATCAGCAAAAGTTTTAGGTTCTATCCTAGACAACAAAGAGAAGTTTACTTGTTCATTTACCCTTGCAAATCTTCTTCTTATATGAACTCTTTCATTTTTGTCTCCAATTATCTGATCTGATGAGTGATTCTTCTGAACATACTTGGCTTGTGTTTTGGTGACCTCTTGTGTTTCTTTCCTTTCTTCAATTATTACTTCTTTTTCTGTGCAAGAAAATTCATCTGAACAACAATCTTCTTGCTCATATGTGATTTGATGTGACTCTTCATTAACCCTAACATTTACACTCTCAACTATTTTCATCAGTCTTTTATTGTAGAACTTATAAGATTTACTTCTAGTTGAGTATCCAAGAAAAAATCCTTCATCAAATCTTGTGTCAAACTTTCCCAAACCTTCTTCATCTCTTTTGATGTAGCATTTGCTTCAAAATTTAACTCTAAAATACTTGATAGATGTTGGTCTTCCATTCCATAGCTCATATGGTGTCTTGGTGTTGTTCACTCTTAGTTGTCCTCTATTAAGAATATATACAATAGTATGGAGTACTTCTTACCAATATACATCAGGCAACTTGGCTTCATTCAACATAGTTCTTGCCATCTCTTGGACATTTCTATTCTTCATTTCTACTACTCCATTTTGCTGAGGAGTTATTGTAGCATAAAAGTGCCTCTTTATTCCATGTTCTTCACAATATTCCTCAAACTCACTTGATGTGAACTCACCACCTCTATCATACCTTAAGCACTTGATTCTAGAATTCATTTCAATTTCAACCATGGATTTGAAAATCTTAAACCTACTAAAAAATTCTGATTTCTCTTTCAAAAATGTATCACATGTTAGCCTAGAGTAATCATCAATGAGTAACATAAAATACCTCTCACCTTCAAGACTCTGTGTCCTGGTAGGTCTACACAAGTCAGTATGAATTAGTTCCAATGGCCTTGTAGAAGAATACTTCTTGGTCTTGAATCTTATCCTTGTCTGCTTCCCAATCTAACACTCTTTGCATAAGGTGCTTGTAGGCATGGTGATCTTTGGCATATCTCTTACTTCTTGCATGGAGCTGATCTTCACAAGAGTGTCAAAATTTATGTGTCCCCTGCTCTTGTGCCACAACCAACATTCATTTTTCTGTCCTAGAAGACAACTTCTTCCATTAACACCCTTTAGGTTACATACAAGTTGTTTTCTATCCTAGAACCTTCTGCTACCAATTTACTAGACTTTACACTTCAGATTTCACATCCTTGTTCATGAAATATGAGGTTGTATCCTTTGCTACACATCTAACTTACATGAGAAGATTGTGCTTGAGACCTTCTACATATAGAACATCTTCTATCCTAGATTTTTAATCAATACTTATGGTACCTTTTCCATAAATCTTTGTAGATGAATTGTCTCCAAACTTGACTAATCTACCATTCCACTTAGCATGCTTGATGAATTTGCTCTTATCACTTGTCCTATGTGGCTTGAGCAACCACTGTATATTACCCAGAGATTTGTTTTCCCTTGAGCATGAAATGTTGTTTAGAAAATCATTGATTTTTCAACCTCATTGTTTGGTTCCTGTCTTTTGGAGGAGTCACACTCCTTGTCTTTCTTAGTAACATCTTGCATCTGAGAATCTGGTTTTGCTAATCCACTTCTGCAATATCTTGCTATATTTCCAAAATTGTTGTAGATATGACATATCACATTGACATCCACTAGTGAAGCTAGAGAATTCCTACTTACAAAATTTCCTCTATTCATTCTAGACTTGCACTCCATAGCCTTATGACCATACTTATTGCAGATAAAACAAATAACCAAAAAATGCATGATTGAACCTGTTTATAAAGATCTGTATTGCATGGAAAGGTCTTTCATACATTCTTCCTTGAGACATAACTGGAATGAGATCTAATTCTTCAAGGTCATTCTGACTCCCAAATTTTTCTTTCTCCAATTCTTTTGTGAGTGAAAGGATCTCTTTTGAAAGTCTTGTGCATTCATTGTTTAAGCTTCAATCAGAGCCTTTTGTTCTTTGTTCTCTTTTCTTGCAAATTCCAAGTCTTCAAGAGTAGAAATAAGTTCACTTTCAAAATAAAATTCACATTCTTCTTCATCTATAATCTTGTCTAACATATTAGATATTATTATGGCCATGAATAAGGACTCTCCTCTATCATCATCTAATGAGTAGTGATCTACTTCTTTTGAGGACTTGTAGTCTTATTTTGAAAGGAGGTTCCTTTTGAAATTGGTCCTTTTGAAACCCTTGCTGCTATTTTCATTTTGTCAAAAAAGATATTTAGAGCTTCATAATGACCAATTCTTCCACATTTAAAATATTTGAAAGGTAACTTACCTTTATACTTGTCTGAACCCTTTTTCAAATTTCTCACAAAGTTTGCTTCTTCTTCCTTAGATTCACTATGCTGACCAGATGTTCCTTCTCTCTTCACAACTTTGAAAGAAGCTTCTCTTTTGGATGTACCTTGGACTTCATTTCTCATCTCATAGGCAGTGAGGGACCAAAACAACTCTTCCATGGTAAGTCTCTTCAGATCTTTGGCTTCTTTAATAACATAAAATTTCAAATTAAATCTATGAGGGAGAGTTCTCAGGACTTTCTTCACAACCACAAAGTCAGCCAATTCTTCACCTAGCCCTCTAAGTCCATTAATTGCTTCATCCACCTAGAGAAAATAGCTAGCAATATTTTCTTCTTCTTTCATCCTCATATTCTCAAACATTGCTCTATAAGTTTGTAACCTTGCTTCCTTTACACTGTCATTTCCTTCATAGAGATTTTTGAGTTTATCCCATATCTCCTTGGCTATCTTACACTACACTACCTTGACAAGCTCTGAACTAGTTAGATCACTCAAGATAGCATTCTTAGCTTTAACATTGTTTTCATGGGCCTTCTTCTCATTCAAATCTGTAATAGGATGAGTAGGTTCAGTATAAGCATCCATTGCAACTCTCCAAACATCATACCCTAGCGAGGTAAGATAAGCTTCCATCCTTACACTCCAGAAACTATAGTTAGTTCCATCAAATATCGGTGCTTTAGAAGAGGACTCTCTCTAAGCCATGTGTTCTACTCCAAGATCTACTTCCAACTAAATTAGGCTACACCAAGGAACTCAAATCTGATACCAATTGTTAGAACACTCTAAAATATTGAGAGGGGGGGTGAATCGGTATATGCCAAAACTTAATCCAATTCAACTTTATCAACGAAACTTTCTACTGCCTTAAACTAATAATGAAGCAAATTAATAAATTTAAATCATAATCACATAACCACAACCATAACACCAGATTTACATTGAAAACCCTAGAAGGGAAAAAATATGGTGAGCAAGCTACTTAGATCTATTGTCCAAATACAACCTCACAAATAATAAAATAGATTTACAACAAGTTTTATGGGCTACAGCTCAAAGGAAGCTACAACTCCCTAAATCAATTTTTTTATGGCTTCAAACAAAGGAATCTACAACTCCCTACAATGCTACAACACTTATAGAAAGAGGCTACAACCTCTATACTAATCACTTGACAAATTCTATTGATCAATTACCTTCGCAACATCAATACCCTTCACACTGACATATATCTTCAACACCTCTGCTCAACAAACTCTTCTTTCTTCAACACACTTCCACACACACATATACTCACACCCACACTTGCACATACATCCTCACACACTCACACACACTCATACTTGGCCACAAACTTGATCTTCCATTTATATCCTCTGCAACTCTTCAAAACTTTCTCCTTTGTCAGCTAAGATGAAAACATGAAACATGCAATGGCTTGACAAGTCGGCTCCCAAAACATTTGCGATAATGTAGGAATCAAATTCCATAAAGCAGTTCAAACCAAGTGATAATCAAGACCTATTTTACAATCTCCTAAGCTTTCTTGTTGGCATACACTTCCACATGCATGACACATTCACCAAAACATATCATGTTGGATTTACAAACACTTATCCATTCAAGCATTAGCTCCAGACCTAAAGCGGTACCGTAGAAACAAGATAATATTATGTAGATCACTTCACAAAAATTATATGACATGCAAAAATATTCCCATGCATTCATTTTTCCATTGCATGTTGCTTCCTACTGGCGCAAACAATCAAACTCTGAAGCCAATATCTCTTGCAAATTTTGATCACACTGTCTAGATATATGACATTGAAAAACATACTTGTAGTACTCTTTAACACTTGAGACTTGAATTGTGGAAAGATATAGTCACCCTAGACTTATCATTCAAACAACAAATCCAAACATCATAATGCAACCTGAAATGCGCTGCCTTTCACTTTCTCCTTCTGACAACCCTAACCAGCAACAAGACTTGTCACAAATTGGCAGACTCTAGAGAACCTCTATGGTACATCTTATCAATTAAAACTTGAGTATAAAATAGCTCTTATCTATATCTAACTATCCTCCAAGCCACAATACCATATCTTCAAATGCGGAGGAATGAGAAGCATTATATTGTCTCTTTATAACTGCAACAACACTATACCACTATCTTCACTCTGCTAGCACTAGAATCTTCTGCGGTAACTTCTGTACTCTAAAATTTGGATCATATATATACTTCATATATGTCTCTATCTAATCTCCAAACTGCACAACCATATCTTCAAATGCATAGCATTCTTCTGAGCTACTTCAATGCAAGTTTTTGTGCCTTTGACAGTTTGAAACCTTACACACTTTCTTTCATATCTTATGCACTACTTTTCAAAAAGATACAATGAATACACCATCCTCAACATCATAGACAACAATCAAAAATATTTTCATCAAAAACAAGAAATCACAACTTCTTCATGTTAGCATATCTTGATAAATTTCACCTGTCCATGAAATTCAGAAGATAATGTACAACTGTGTACAAATGATACTGATCAAACAACATGCTCAAGACTTTCATCACCATATCCTTCACCTCACAACACCTCTAATCATCACTCCTCTGTCTACTCCTTTAATCACTTACTCTGTCATCTTTGATTACCACTCTGTTGACATCATCCACCACAACTCTGTTGACATTAATGACAACATATGCAACATTTTATGTGTGACAAAGTGTTGGGGTCTACTCTTGCTATTGTAATAGAGAAATGATGTGGAGAGCATCTTTCCATCATGAGGCTTGATAAGTTGATTTGTTTATGCTGCTAAGGTAGATTGTAGCAACATGGCATGTGTCATAACATTTGCAACAGGGAAAAGGTAGCCCTTCATAATCCAAGAGTTGAACCCAAGAATGATCTATATAACTATAAGGGTTATGTCTATTTGAAATATCTAAATAAACTAGAATATGAATGAAATTTTTACATGGGTGAATAATGTTGTAACCTTATTGGTTGCAAAAAAATTACCTAACAAATTGGTGATAGCTTTGAAGTATGATTCGATTTGGAATTGAAGTGATAGATCTAGAAGATGAACCCATGTTGGAATGAAATTGAAGGATTCTATAGAGGGATTGAAGTTGAGATGCCATGGTTTTAACATAAGGGTGTATTAACCCCAAATCTAGAAATGATCACAAAGTATGGAGTCTCGATCTTTGATAGAGTCAAAATTTGCAATGAAAACCCCCTAAGCACAAGGGTAAATTTCTAGACTAGCAGTCATGAGAGGGTGCCAGTTATCAGATATCCATTTGTTGAGATCTAGAAAGATCAACCAGAGATGGTTGGAATAGTTGATCAAACCAGGTGCAACAAAGAAATGTTCCCCTTCTATCACTTCTACTCCAAACTCTAGAACTAGGGAATGCTTTGCGTGAGATAGGGGTCAAAATTTTCCTTTTCTTGAAATTAGTGAACCCTTGAAGTCAAGGTCAAATTCCAACCTTACCTAGATAAGCTAAACCATCATGTGGCATGGACGAAAATGACGAAGCCCTAACAGAGGTCACAACAACAAAGGAGGTCCCTGGTTCAAAACGTGATTGGTAAACTTGCTTTCTAAAGTCCACTACATACTTTGGATTCACATTGCCAAGAGCTCGTGCATTACCTTTGGCCAAATCGAGAGTGGCTAGGTTTTGTTGGAATGGCTAAAGTTGTTTGGGAGCACCATGTGCATACCTCCATATTATATTATTTTAATATTATATTATAATCACTATAATATTACCAAAAAAATAAACATATTTTATTTACTTTAGAGTTATTTTATTTTATTTACCTAAGAGTTATTTTAAGTAAATAAAATAACTCTGAGTAAATAAAGATAAAATAAGTTTTAAATAGTTGTAAATTAAAATAAAATACATCTATTTGTATAAATAAAATAACATATTTTTTGGGTTTTTTTAAGATAGATATATTTAAAATATCTATCCTAGTTTAATTATCAAATCAATTGACATAATATATTTAAAAAACAAATGAGAAGTTGAAAATTATTACAACATTACAAAACAAAACAAATTGAATTACAATTACAATATTTCAAAAGCAAATCCTATGTCACAACATGTTGTGTTTAATATTAATTAAACACAAATACTTGTTGGGTGAGTTGGCCAGTCCATAAAATAAAAAATTATTTATTAAATCATACGAACACTATAAATAAAAGTATAGACATTGCCGCTAATTGCAGCTAAAACAGTGGCGTCAATCCTCACTATTACCGATCTTCCCAGCGCTTTTCTTCTTTAGGCGCATCTTGACCAGTTATTTACAGTATGGCAATTGGCAAGCGACAATCACTCAATTTTGGTGTTTTCAGACAAATAAAAAAAAAATTATATTTTTCCTCCAAATTATCGGTCCCTGCCAACATTATTAGTTCACTTGATTTTTTTTTTTTTTAAAAATTTTAGAAGAACTTTCTGTAGTTTATATTTTAATTTTTATGTTTCTTTAAAGTCTTGCTTAAATTTTTATGTGTTAATATGAATTTCCTTATTTTTAAAATTTAAATAAGTTGTATGAGTAGATAAATTATCTAATAGTACTACTAGTGGTAGGAGAAATTGGAGTTGTCAATATTGTCATACAAATACTTTTTTATTGGTAAACTATTTTAAAAGCATGGTTACTATCGTGCATTTGTAGTTGAATTGAGTAGCATTTAAATGTTCAATCAACTTATTGTGGCATAGGTTAGGTGGCATACAAACACTTGCATTCTAGTAAATATGTATGGTATAGCATTCAAAAATTTGATGGCTACCTCCCAACAACCACATTGTTATAACCCTACTTTTAAGGAACACCCAATAGTGCATAGGATGGTCTCACAAGTATGTATTACATAATTTATTTAAAAGCATGCATTCCTATGCACATTTTCTCTACACAAAGTTAATCTAGTTTTGAATTTGAGACCTTTACTCAAAGAACATGGATCAAAAATTAAAGGTAGTGTGACATGTATGCTTGTGGCCTCCAATTGAACATCCTATAGTCAAAATGTCTAGTGCATCATCTCCCTTTTAGTAGATGTCAAAATAATAATTGATAAAAGGTTGTTACCATGTGGGAATCATCGATATTAAGGGCTTGTACAAACATCCCATGGTCAATATGAGAAAGTTTATATCCAAACATCAACCTAAGCAAAACAACACACAAATGATGCCAATAGTACTTCTTTTGGGAAGTGTATTTATAACTCCAATAAGTTTTAGATCAATGTATCAAGGAGGAAAGGATTTTTGAATTAGACAAGTACAAATGGATTACAAGAGGCCATTGTTCGATTCCTAGTAGACTACTTAGCCCAGCATGCATACAAAGAAAAAAAGGAGGTAGACCTTCATACATAGTAAAGCAGATGTGTGAGCCTTTTTTGGTGCATTTTTCAACCTATAACACTAGTGTACTATTCCCATCATCTTTCTTTTAAACCTACAACCTACAATGCTCTTTGTTAGTAGTGTATGGGATCTTCATTTTCTTTATGCCCAACCTCCTGTCAATTAGAGCTTCAACCATTGAACTAACCTTCCCCCTTTTCTAATCCCAAATCTAGTGAAATTCTAATGAGCATTGATAAAATATCAAAATTTACCTTGCACCTATGGTCAGTTAGCAGAGGAATTCCTCCCCCAACATCCATTGGATGAAAAAAATGGCAATCTTTGCTTGGGCTTGAACATTTTTTTTAGGCATTTCTCCTTGACATGACTAAGGAAGGCCATCTATCACTTTCTTGAAACAAAATACATGATGAGATCCATCTTCTTGCAATCAGAGAGATAAAATGTAGAGTGTTAAATGGTAACATCATCACCTTTCTTAAAATGATTTTTTTTGTATGTGCTAGAACATTATGACCCATCACCTCTAGTACTAATAATAATCCACCAAGTATGTGAGATCAAATGGCCTAACTTCCAACTATGTCATCACTTAGAATAATGAGTGGTCCTTGTTGTCCTCCCACAAGTTATTATTATTTCTCCATTGAGGTTCTTGGGTGGGCTTGACTCTATAATGAACAATGTAGCGTTGGGAAAAGCTTCCTATTACCCAACACCCCCTAGCTAGTGGAAAAGGCACTATTATAGGACCATAGATTACCTTCATTTGCACTAGAGGGGAGAATATTAAGACAAACTAAAGGCAAAAAGGATGAGAAAGATCTAGGGTTCCTTAAAGGAGTTACTGTTTTATTGACTTTGGGTGACGTGGACTAGAGCTTTGCTTGAGAGTCTATGTAACTAGTAATATTATGACATGACAACAATCGATGCCTCACTAGAAGTCTAACTATTTAGTTTTGGTAAAAATCAATGTCACTATTAAATCTTCAGTTATGCTTCTCTATTAAGATTAGACCTAAAGTTATTTTGTCTTTAGACTCATGTAAGTACATGTTGGAGAAGATATCTCCCTACTAGAAAGTTTATATTTATAATGAAAAGCTAACCCAATCTTAAATTGAAAGCATGTACTTTCCTTTTTAAGATATCAATACTAAGACTACAATTTAATGAAAAAAAAAATCATAAAATGTAATCATCTCTCTCTGTAATCTGATATAATCTTCCCAAAAAACTTTTTATAATATTTGATGACCAAAATATGTAACTAGGGTCATACGACCACTAAATACCTATAACTCCTCAAAGTCACCAACGACAAGAATTTTCGACGAGAGATGACGTCTTGCAGAGATTCTTCTGGGCTTATATATACCATACATGTTGCACATTATTTGCAAATCAAACCGAGTGCCTGAAAGAAGATTTCAGCCATGACGACATATACAAGGATTTTAGTGTTAATGATGGCCACGTTGGTATTCCTAGGAGAGATGCAATTTGGAACCACTAAACCTACGCCTTCGCCTTCTGTACCTGCTCCCTCCGGATCCATTGAATCTATTATCACCCAGACCTTCTTTAACCGGATTAAATCTGGAAATCGTGCTTCCTGCAAGGGAAAGAACTTCTACACTTACGATGGCTTTATCAGCGCAACAAAAGCTAGCAATTTCGGCGGTTTTGGCACCACCGGAAGTCTTGAAGTTCGCAAGAGAGAGCTCGCTGCTTTCTTTGCCAACGTCGCCCATGAGACTGGAAGTATGAAGAATATGATCCCTTTTACTTGTATATTATATACATGATTGCTTGCTAATACTGAAACCCTAATCTGTTATATTAATGGACAGCATAAAGTAGACAATTATGAAACTATTATGTTCTATCTGCAGATCTGTGCTATGTGGAACAAATTGAGAAATCCACCCTCTGCGAATCCTCCAAACAATGGCCTTGTGCGAGGGGAAAGCAATACTACGGACGAGGGCCTCTTCAGCTTAGCTGGTAACTTTATTTCTCAGTAATATCATTCGGGAAGTTGTTCTATGCAGGGGACTTTAACATTTATAATTATAATTATAATTATAATTATCTAGTTATAGGTTTTATGAGATGAAGAAAAAAATGTTAGAAAAATTTAATTAATTTAAAGATTTTCTATATAATTTAATTTAAGACATCATTGATTTGTGCTATACAATCTATGAAACCACCTAACCCTAAAACCGTCCACTCTGTTTTCTGTGGATTTTTACTGTCTTCACTGTGATTCTCTCCATCTGATGACCTTGGTTGTGGATCAATTTGTTGAAAAGATTTCATCAACAGGATTTCGACCAGCCCGACGTTTTACAACACACCGGCTGGTTAAGCTTTACTGCTAAAACGCTCCTTAACTTCAACATCATCCTCCCACAAATTTTAGGCAGCTTACCTTAAACATGTGTTAATCTATTTGCAGGAATTACAATTACGGAGCAGCGGGAAAATATGTTGGACTTCCGCTGCTGAATAACCCAGATTTGGTTGCTCAAAAGCCAGACGTTGCTTTCAAGACTTCACTATGGTTTTGGATGATCAACAGCAACTGTCACGACGCCATGACTTCCACCAACGGAAAAGGATTTGCAGGAACGATCAGAGCCATCAACGGCGAAGAATGCGGAGGACAGCGTCCATCCGTGGTGCAAGAACGGGTGAGTCTGTACAAGAAATTCTGTACATTGCTGCAAGTCGCCCCTGGTCCCAACCTCTCTTGTTAGTATTTCTTTGTAACCAGAGACGGTTCACAGTTTATATTATCAGTTAATACCGTCGATGGGGCGTTATAACCTGAGAAAGGAAAAGAATAATTAGACTTCGTTGGGTTTAACTTTCGCAATTATATCGATTTTTTTAATTTAGAAAAAAAAAAAATTATATCAATGCTTGGAGCCAATTTTAATCTTGGTGAGGTTTGACAGAAGGAAAGGGTACAATTAGGATTGTAATGGTCAAATTTGCATACCCACGGCAATGGCAATTCCCATTTTGTGTTGGACCTATTTTGATAGAATATCTTGATATAATTGTAGATTCATAAATGGTGCAAATCTCGTGTGTAAAAATTTGGATTGATTTAGTGTTTAATTCTCCCTCATTATATTTATACATATATTTTTCAACTTATTTTATTTATACTTATGCTTATTTTTATATATTTGTCATTTATTATGTTTGTGTTGGCATATACATGTATGTATTTATTACCCACCTTGATATTAACATCTTTTTGTCTTTAATCAATCTCACAACCTATTTTGTGGAATACCTTAATACAATTAAAGATCAACAAATGTATAATCTTTTGCAAAAGTTGGGCTCATTCCCTGATCCACTACCCTTGTCTACTTACTCATTCTTCTATTCATTCCACCTTATCCCTTCCATATCCACACTTATTTCTATACATCCACTATTTATTATGCTTATGTCCATTCATACATTCATTACCCACGTCAATATTAGCACCTTTCTATCTTGGGTCAATCCCATTGCATGCGGAAACAATCTTGTGTGATGTAAAATTGACCCTAAAATTCAATAATTCAAATTCAAATTTGGTTGACTCCCACTTATTTCATACTCATTATGATTGAACTTGGTACACAACTAGTAAAAGCACCAAAGGTGCTATCAAATGGACGATATGCACATATATTTATAAGCCTATCACCATTTTAATTTGATTAGTTGACCACTTTGTTTGAAAGTGCATGTGCATGTGTGTGTGAAAAGTAAATTTGGCATTCACTTTGTTTCAAGTGCATGTGTCTGTGTGTGTGAAAAGTAAATTTTGGCACTCACTTTATCTGAAGTGTGTGTGTGTGTGTGTGTGTGTGTGTGTGTGTGTGTGTGTGTGTGTGTGTGTGTGTGTGTGCCTATACTATGGGGCAACCCTTCATACATGCCTTCATGATTTTTCACCAACTTATGTGGTTGCATTCTTCTTTACACATTACATGATATGTGCTTACATGCTTGTATGATTTGATTACTTTAATTTGCTTTATCATGCAACAAATTTATGGGAGGACATATATTCACCAATATTTTTCATGTTCAAGATTTCAAATAATGACGTGTGTTATTCATAGGAACTCATTATCATATGCACAAACAAATCTTTGCTCATATTACATGTCTGCATCAAGTGGAGATCTATTACCAAATTAAATGGAGACTTCTTACATTTCCATAGGAACTCATTATCATATGCACAAACAAATCTTTGATCATATTGCATGTCTGCATCAAGTGGAGATCTATTACCACATTAAATGGAGACTTCTTACATTTTCACATTGAGTGGAGCTTATCACATGGCCATATCACATTTTTCCATTCATCAACTTGTAATTTGTGCCTATTTTGTGTATCATCAACATCATTCTTCCATCATCAATATTAAAACTAAGTACTTAATCCTTCTTATTTAATCATCACATTTAACCATAATTTAAACTTTGATGAATTTATACTTATTAATTTAAGTTTATTTAATTAACCTGCATAGATTTGTTTATGTAAAAAGCAATTTATTTATTCACAATGAGTCCACTTAATTAAAATAAAAAACATGAAACATCAACAGACAGCTTTGTTAAACTACAAAAAGAGTACATCGCTTTACCCCACAAAGTTGGTTCTTCTAAGCTCTAAAGCATTTAAGTATATGGTTAGGACCTTCTAATCAGTAGGTTCAAACTATAATTTTTTAATCCAGTCAATAAACAATTTTTATATATTTTTCCTTTTCGTCATCTGCAATTTGTAAGTTTTGAGCCTACCCATAAAAAATTTTACTGGAATTTTCTTTCAAGCAACTTTTTCTTCTTTGCTTTATACATGTAAGATTTCGCTGCATTCATTTACTTGCTAAAAAATTTCTTTCTTTAGAATTTGCTTGTATAACATCAAATCAAATAATAGATGAAGTACCTAATCATGGTGTAAGCAGAAGTTTTTTGAGAAAACATACCGATTTGCAACCAAAAAGATTTGAAGCATGGAAAGATCTTTGCAAGACGTCTTAACAATAAATAATTGTTTGTCCTTCCTTTGTTAAGAATGGTTCACAAATAGCAAAAAAAAAGTTTAATCATGGAAATTGAAAAGTACTATTTTGCTAAATGTAGAGATAAGTAACAACTGAAAGAAACTTTTCATCTAGGTTTTGTGTTATTAAGAACAATTTTAGGGTTCAAGAACATTATTACGGGTTTGATACCCACCGCCAACATCTATCGTCATTGCCACAAGTGATGGCCAAAGAATGTGCAGATGCCTTCAAGCCTACTTTTCTCGTCGATTGATCTAACCAAACAATTTGTACTATTTGGAAAATGGAAATAAATATCAGTTGATTCGACACAAAAAAATGAAATAAATAGGTTCTTTTAGTAGATAGAACCTATTTTTGTGTACTAAAATGTAAATTATTCTTCCATAAATAACTCTATCAATAAAGAACTCATTACTATGATCAGTTTCAACCTTCTATTTTAAAAGTCCCTCTGTCAAATGGATCTCACTTGATCCATTTATTCCTACACACACATTAGATCAATTTGGTAGAATATGTTTCACTTGAATTAAATCATGTAAAAAAATGCACATGATTGAAATTCAAAACAAAAGTTCCCATCCAAATGCAGTTCTAGCAACTATAAAGATGCATGTAATTCCACTGCAAACTAGTGCTAACTAAATGTCATTCATTTGTGAAAATTATCATTGATCGATGCATTTAAAGTTCTTTCTCTGCTAAAACAATCTTGTGTTATCTAGCAATCCAATTAATCCCATGAAAGTTCTTTCTATGCTGAAACAAGTTCTATTATATATCAATCTAGCTAATCCCCTAGTGGTATGTATTCTAGCTTGTGTTTTAGGGGATGACGATGATCTTGTTATAACAAGAACCTTTACAAAGAAGATGCTTTCATTCATGTTAGATTATTGTAGTAGATATATCTGCAGGGGGAAATGAAACCGTTCAAGTTTTGTGCATCATTGAAGAATGCAATATATTGTGCACTTGCCTCTTCATACATTTCTAGTAGTAGCAAGAAAATGCATATAATAAGTTAATACAATATATTTTATGTCAAAATGTCCCATAGTGTTTTAGAGGATGATGAGGATCTTGTTATAACAAGAGCCTTTACAAAGAAAATGCCTTCATTCATGTTAGATTACTATAGCAGAAATATTGACTGGGAGAAATGAAAGCATTCAAGATTTGTGCATCATTGAATAAAAAAATCTTCAGATGCAATGTAGTGTGCACTGTCACCTCTCTATACATTTCTAGTAGTCGCAAGAAAATGCAGGTAATAAGTTAATACAACATATTTTATGTCAAAATGTCTCATAAATGCACTGAAGGAGGGCGAGCAACTGGAGGATGACTGAAAATCCTATATTGCATAGTTTTCTTGGTTGGTCTCTTCATAGCATAATCACTCTTATCGGAGTCCTCAGAAATTAAGCTGGCTACTTCTTCCTCGTTGCTACCAGAATCATTAAGGATCCTTCGGTTTTCTCTCCTTATATTTATCTCATTCCTGGTATCAAATTCTTCCCGTTCCCATGCAGTTGCAGAAAGAAAATATAAGAAGTATCAACAACAAGCATGGAAAGAAAATAAAAATTTCACTCAACCTGAGAAGCACAAAAGTACCAAGGTTCCCTGATGGATTATCTATGCTCAACAGAAGATGAGCAGCGTACCTATTAGAAGAACACAAAATTGTCATGTTCTGTTTAACATGATAGTTGAGCAAGAGCAAAATTGATGCAACTTATGGAGAATTTGCAGTTAAGTAACCTAGATTTATCATCGGAAGGGAACATGCATTCATCACTGGAAGGGACAAAAATGTCTTTAAGTAGCTCACATGCCTAAGATAGTAGCCCACTATGCTTTTAAAGTTACATGTTCAACCTTAAATACATGAAATGGTCGTTGATCTGATGTACATGAAATACATGAAGGAAACTTTATCCAAGTCTAGGATATCAAACAATAATGTACAAGACATAAACATCAGCAATGGAAGCAATACAACATATGTAAACAGATCGATTAAACTTTTATTGAATTTAGAATCAACTGTTACAAGATGTTGGCCAAATTTATTGGCTCTTCACTTCAAATCCTAAACCAAAAATGGTCTAGTCATTGGCCTGTAACAGGCATCTACTTACAAATGAAGTCCCTGCAGAATCAAATACTCACAACGTACATATAAAAGATATACTCTACCTTCAAAAGAAAGTCCCTGTAGAATCAAGGACTCAAGATTTGCTGAAGGCCCTACTTCCCCTCCATAGCTTCTCGACCATCCCCCCTCAATACAAATGGAATCACCTTTCTTTTATCTTTTCCAATGATGCTAAACATAGAGAAGCTTTAAAACTCTAACTGCCATGAATAGACATGTAATTAAATTCTATTAGTTGCCACTACAAAAAAAAACATCAAGAATTTAACCCTCCACAAGCTGCCATCACTCCCACCACCGCACAGATTGAAGAAAATAGAAAAGGAAATTTAAACCACTGTAGTGTCACTTCCAAGCATGAACAAGAAGGGAGTGGAGGAGTAAAGTCTAACAAAGATTGCTCCTCATCAACCAGCTGTCACCCAGACATCAACCAGTCGTCGTCCAGATTTATTAGATGACTAAGAAAAGGAAGGACTACCAAAGAAATTATTTTTTTATTAGGACTACCAAAATTTTTTGGCAGTTACAAGATGTGTGCACATATAGAATGGCATATTGGCCAAATTAACATGATTATTGTTATGTCTTTGTACTTAAACAAATTCAATGTGGATCATTTCACATCTAATCCAAGCATTATCAACTAGTAAAAGAACCAAAGGTGCTATCAAATGGCCGATAGGCACAAATATTTATAGGCCTATCACTAAAAGGTTTATATTTTTATTTTTATGGAAAATCATTACATGTAGTTGTTGGGAAACAAGCTATAAATACAATAAGAAATTCAATTATTTTTTTGCAAATAAAAATAATTGAGTGGTATTAAATGAATAAGCACATGAAGTAAATCATAAATTGTGAATGAACTAAATAAATTCTAAGCAATCAAGAGACTAGGTGAACCATACATTACCTAAACAATGTAGGATAAGAAAAATCCATGTTACTAATTTCCTATCGACCAAGCATTGCACAAAATAATTTTTTTAAAACATATATGTATAAAGTGTGTGTTTGAATCAACTATGTGTGAAGTGATTGAACTAACATTGTGTGAAGAGCGTGCTTTAACTTTGGCATTCACTTTGTGTGTTTGTTCTTTGGCATATTTGTACTCGAGTATTTACTTGTGTGTGATTGAACTAACTCTGTCCATGAAGCATGTTTAAAATTTGACACGTGTTCACTTTCTATGTGTGAAGTGTGTGTTTTTAACTTTGACATTCATTTTATGTGAATTGTGTGTGAAATTTAATTTGGGTATTCACTTTGTCTAGTGTGTGTATTTGAACTTTACCATGTTTTATAAATTTGGCACCCACTTTAGGAGTGTGTTCGGAGTTTGGAATGTTTGAACTTAAGTGTTAACGAATGTTTGTAATAAATTTGTGTGAATGAATTATGTTTGAACATTGGCACATTCACTTTTTGTTTATGTAACTTGTGTGTGTGGGAAAGTTAATTTAGGCATTCACTTTGTGGTGTGTGTTTTTAAAAAATAATTTTGGTATTCACTTTGTGTAGTATATGCATTTGAACCAATTTTGGAATTTGTTGTGTATTTATGTGAGCTTGAAAGATATTTTACATTTAGTTTTTCTTTATTTATGAATGAATTTCAGTGAACACATTTTGTGGAGTGAATGAAATTCAACTATCACATTTTGTGGAGTGTATGAACAAACTTTGATGTTCACTTTGTGTAGAATGCAATTGAAAGATTTGAAATTCTTTATTTTGTGTGTGTACAAATGAGCCTTGGATATCGTTTTGTGTAGAGTGTATGAATGAACTTTGATGTTCACTTTATGTGGAATGTGCTTGAAAGAACTAACATTCCTTTTTGTGTGTGTGCATGAATGAACTTTGGATATCATTTTGTGTGATGTATGAATAAACTTTGATTTTCACCTTTTGTGAAATGTGTCTACAAACAAACTTCAATGATGTTCATTGTGAGTCTTTGTGTGTTTGAATAAATTTTGACTTTCATTGTGTGTGTGTGTGTGTGTGAATAAACTTTGACATTCATTCTGTGCATGTTTAAAAGTTAACTTTGACATTCACTTCATGTGTTGTGTGTGTGTTATTTAGTTTTATCATTCAATTTGTGTGAAGTGTGTGCCTATGTATTTGAATGAAATTTGTCACACTGTCTGTGCATGCATGTGTTTGTGAATGAGCTTTGGCACTCACTCTATGTGTGTACAAAAACACTGATATTCACTTTGTGTCAAGTGTATGTGTGTGACTTAACTATGGTTTTCATTGTTTGTGGGTGGGTAGGTTTGAAAGTTAGCTTTGGTATTCACTGTGTGTGCACATGTTTATGTGAATGAACTTTGGCATTCACTTTATCAAAACAAATGAAACACATTACTAAATCATAAATTCAAACAAATCTCAAAGTAATAAAAGAGATTATAATCTAAAAAATCATTTACTAAATATTATCTAACCAATTAATATACTCTCATTCCTTTATCAAAATGACATTCATAACAAAAGAACTATAATTTAGATAGTTAAAAAGATAATAAATATGTGTAAATGATCAACTTTCAGGTAGGATAACTTAATATATTCAAAACTATATTTCCAATTTAATAGAATAAATTAACCATCTATAACATAGTTTATAGATCATTACATTGATAAACTCATACTATCGAATTCCAAATCATTTTATAAAATTCTTATTCTTTCTAAATATAAATATCTATTCTTTAAAGGATAGATTTTTAAAAGATAAGGTAAAAATGTTTTTAGGAAAAGAATCGGTTTTAAAATTTCAAGATAAGGAAAATATCATTAAAGATAATTTTAAATGAATACTAAATTAATTTTATTTTCCTTAACTTAATAAAGATGATAATAAGAATTCTATATCCATACCAAGTTGAAATATATACTTATCAAAATCAAGAACAATTAAGTAGTCATTAATCTACCATAATTAACTCATAAATATTCCTCCTATCAAAATGGAGTTAACCAAAAAGATATGACTATGATAGTAACTTTTGTAGCTCCTTAGCATAAATCAAAAGGCTTTGAAAGGATAAGCATTAGTTTGTAAGAAAATCAGTGAAATAAAAGTTTCTAAAGGTACTCTAAAAATAATACAATAGGAAAGAAAATTCAGTTTAAGGAAAGTTGACAAGATTTAAAAGAGAGGACAGTATATAGCATTCTTGCCCTTTGAACAATATCATAAATTGCTAAATCAAAACTCGATAGACACCAGAAGCTCTACCAATGTTAATGTATGAGTACATGATATACTCTTCTAATAATAAATATATCTAAGACTATAAAAAAATAACATATACTTTCTAATATAGTTTTGAGTTTATAATAACAAACTTACTTTATACTGAACTCAAATACCAGGATTAGAAACTTCTGAGCATAAGAGAAGGTATCAAAATACAAAGTCTTTGATTAATATCTCATAAACCATATTGTAACTAAAGTCAAATAACTACTATAACAGAGCATAAGCAAAATGCTTTAGACTATATATAGAATTATGGTCTATTCGACCGATAATATTTGTTTTAATCAAAGTAAAATGAGTTGTAAGGAAAATAACGCTTAAACATAGAGTCAGTATGTGCATAGAGTATAAAATAAAATCGGATGCGGACTGTGAACTGCTACATTAACTTTGTAGCAAAGAGAGCGTGAAATCTAATCTAATTTAAATAATGAATTTAAAGATGAATGAATCATTATAATGAATAAAAGAGATGGCGACTTTAACAATACGTTACATCTTTTCCCGTTAAGTCTCTATCTATGACATAATGGGAGCTAATGAATAGACACTTATGATTTGACGACATAAATGGAACGGGAATCTTTAATGGATGAGATAGTTGCAAGAACTTATGAAGACATGCATTAAAAATTATCAAACCATGGACAAAATTCTGCCTGCAGGATTGCAATGATCACAGGATATGCATAAAATAGATTTGCAAGGATGCTCTCAATGAAAGCACTCAATGAATCGTTACCTTACAAAGAATGCAATGGATAATAGAAATAGTTGGAAGTGCTCTAGAAGGTATGTAAGAAAAGTATAAACACAGGCAAGACACGTAATCAATTTGGGGCAATGCCTCACAGACATGTCATTTATGGAATGCTATGAGTTCCAGATATGCACAAAAATGAATTAGTTGAAAACGGCTTTTGAAACATTCAAGAGGAAATATTTGGTAGGCATTAGGCTAGACTCCATATTCCTTGTCAGTAACTCCGTTGTTTGAGCATAGATTAAGGTTTTGAATGGGTTAACCTTAACCAGCCGGTGCATTGCAAACAACTAGTTGGTCGAGATTTGTACGGCTCCCCCAAATCATTGAAACATAGTGTACGATTGGTCATTTATTGGTTGGTCGACAGGAACTCTATCGAAATAATAATTAAGATTTGTCGACTGGTGTAGTCGACAGACTAGCCATATAGCCGGTCATTTACAATGCACCGGCTGTTTATGGCTGGGCTTTTGAATGAGGGTATAAATATCCACTAAGATGTAATGGAGCTTGGTTTGCAAGAAGATTAAATTGGAACCACTCTAATAGGCATGCAGATAAAAACAAAAGATGTGATGGGAAGACAAGGATATGCATTGATAAATCAGAGTGCCTAAAAGAGATGTCATCTCATGTGATGTTGCGACAATAGGATATGCACACAAGAAAGAAGAAGGTACATCACAAGATTGGAAACTAAATCTAAGGCATAATAAAACTCTTTTGAATCACAATAAGCAAAATTATATAATGATGCAAAATAAACACAACAAAGGCATAACGATAATAAAGATAACTATAATAAATTTACACATAGGTGAGGCTCTATGCTGAGTACACATACGATCAAAATGGCATAAATATGACTGTCATAAACTGTACAATCAATCATCAAATATAAAAATATGACTGTACCTAGGGAGAAACAGTCTAAATTGGATAACAAGGTTGTTAAGTGTATTTTCATTGGCTATGGTGTTGGTGTGAAAGCATACAAGCTTTGGGATCCTGTGGCTGAAAAAGTGTTGTATAGCAGAAGTGTTATCTTCAGAGAGCTAATGCCTTCTTCCATTCTTCTACAACTAGAATAGACAGAAAAGAAAGATGTGGTTCAGTTTCCTTCAACCCCTAAGAAGACTGAACCCACAGATCCTATGAGACTTGATGATGAGGAGAGCTCTAGTAGCTTTGAAAGCTTAGAAGAAGAAGCAGAACCTCAACCTTAGCTATTGAAGATGTCTACACAATCAAGGAAGCAACCTGATAGGTTTGGTTATTCATTACTTGATTCTAGTTGTACTTTTTCCTTACTTACTAACACTGATGAGCCTAGAACTAGGACAGAGGCTATGCCCATGAAAGATGCAGGTTCTTGGAAGGAGGCCATGGAAGATGAGATGGCTTCTTTGGAAAAAAATAAAACATGGGACTTGGTGCCTTTTCCTGAAGGACAAAAACTTGTTGGATGCAAATGGGTGTTCAAGAAGAAATTTGGTGTAGATGGTAGTGTTGAAAAGTACAAGGCTAGATTGGTTGCGAAGGGGTACTCAAAAGTGGAGGGAATTGATTATGGTGAAATTTCCTCTCCCATTGTAAAGCTGGCATCCATTCGGTTCTTGTTATCTCTTGCGGCCGCTTATGATTTGGAGGTAGAGCAGATGGATGTGAAGACAAATTTCCTTTATGGTGATTTGGAGGAAGAGATTTACATGTTATAGCCAGAGCATTACATAGAGAAAGGTAAAGAAAATTTGGTTTACAAGTTGAAGAAGTCTTTGTATGGTTTGAAGTAGTCTCCTAAGATGTGGTATATGAAATTTGATGCCTTTGTGTTGTCCATTGGATTTATGAGATCAAAATCTGATCATTGTTTGTATTACAAGTTTGACAATGATCGCATTCTTATTATTGCATTGTATGTTGACGATATGTTGTTAATTGGGAATGGTAAGAATATGATTTTTGATTTGAAGTCTTAGTTGTTAGCACAGTTTGAGATGAAAAATCTAGGGGCAGCCAGGTACATTTTGGGAATGGAAATCAGAAGAGACAGAGCTAATAGAAAACTTTGGTTAAGTCAGAGTAAGTATGTGAAGACCATGTTGGATAGGTTCAGCATGGCAGATTGTAGACCATTGTGTGTTCCTGTTTCATTGGGGACAAAGTTATCTATTAGTGATTGTCTAAAATCTCCCAATGAGGTGGAGGACATGAGTAGAGTACCTTATGCTAGTGTTGTTGGTAGTTTAATGTATGCTATGGTCTGCACAAGACCAGACATTGCCCAAGTAGTGGGATTCCTTAGTTAATTTATGGCTAATCTTGGACGAGTACATTGGGATGCAGTTAAGCGAGTGTTCAGATATTTGAGGGGTACTTTTGAATATTCGATATGCTATCATGGTAATGCTACAGAACCTCCACATTTAGTTTGTATTTGTAGATTTGTGGATTCTGATTGGGCAAGTGACATTGATAGTAGGAGATCCACCAGTGCCTATGTGTTCACTATGTTTGGTGGTGCAATTAGTTGGATGAGTAAGCGACAACTTGTGGTTGCTTTGTCCATGGTAGAAGTTGAGTATATGGCAGTAACTCATGCTTGCAAGGAAGCCATTTGTCTTAAGAGATTATGTTCAGATATTGGTGTTGATGCAGGATAGATTACGATTTGTTGTGACAGTTAGAGTATGATTTGCCTAGCAAAGAATCCAACTTGCCATGCCAGAACAAAGCATATTGATGTATAGTTTCACTTCATGTGAGACATGGTAGAGGATGGGAAGGTGAATTTGGAGAAGGTAGATACTTTGAAGAATATTTCAGATGCATTGACGAAACTAGTGGACACAGAGAAGTTCAGATGGTGTTCGGAGTCTATGGGCCTCTCGGCCTATAGCAGTTAAATCTTGTTATTTGTGTTGGCTCTTACAAGGTGTTCGACAAGTAGGAGAATGTTGGGAATTAAGGTGTCTCAACCTTGGTAATTCCTTGCATTTATTATTGTAATGTAATTTATTTACTTAGCCTATGTTGTAATTTTGTTGCACAACCTGTTTTGTCATTTAGTGTGATGTGGCACGATGAGTTGTCACTCCACTTGTAAGATGACTAGGATGGTCAACACACTCCATGTGGAGATAGGCATCCCTTTTATGTGGTAGAAGTTTTATGCCATGTGTTGGCATCTTGACTAGTGTGTAAGTGAATCTTGACCGAAACGGTTATGATAGACTCCTATGATAGAATCTATGACATGTAAGAGTCAGAAATAGAAGGTTCTATGATAGACAAAGACATATGTCACAAGGCATCTTGGAAGAAGGTATCTTTGGGCTCCCCAAGGAGAGTTATGACATGTTGTAAGAGAATATGCTATTTATAGCGTGTTTATGACAGATTCTCTTACAACTGTAAGATATGTCAGTATGATGGATTCTATGATGGTTGTAAGAGTTGTAAGACCATCTAGCATTGCCCAACTTATGAATAGGTGACCTCTTTGGGATGGGGTGACTTAACAAGTTTTAGGAACATCCCACAGTGTTGGACAAGTGTCCATAGGTGTGGGTTTTGGGCCATGAGGCCATGTTGGATGCCCATCTCAAGATAGAGCTTTTTTTGCCTTTTATTTTTTATATAAACAAGTGCTTTGGAGAGAGATGTATTATGTGATTGATAGGTACTGTTATGCTACTAGTTTGTCTCCAGATACAAGTGTCGAAGACTCCTAAGAGCTTGCATTGCAAGTGTATTGTAAACCATTTCAATTTTGATAATACATTGTGCAGGTTTTGGAGTGTGGGGTTTTTCACCTAATAAGGGTTTTCCCCACGTATATCTTGTGTCTCTCTCTTCTATCTCATTTCTGTGTGTATGTGTATTTCTACAATATCTCCATTATTGTTGTTAACATTCTATAATTGTAAAGGATAAGATGAATTTGCATTCTTATCTCCTCTTTAGATTAGTGCAGGAAGTGATTTCCACATAGCTAGCTTCCTTTCAATATCGCCACAGGATTTCGGACCTGATTGATGGTTTTGACGCTTTTAATATAGAAGTTGTACCTAGAGCTCAAAATACTGAAGCAAACAGGATGGCATAAATTGGCTCTTAGTTTGACCCAACAAGTGATCTGTTTATCAATAATGAGGCAGTGAAGGTCATTATCAGACCAACAATCCCTTACAATGTTCAAAACTAGCAAATTTTTTACAATGACCTTCAAGTACTTTTGTTTTTACAGCAGTCTAGAGAATTTGCTAACCAGTTGCAGCCTAAGATTGAGGAAGGATATGGTGACGAGATTATTCAATTGAAATCTAATAAGCTTCTGAGAGGGTTAATAATGTTGGAAAACCCATTTGATCCAGATGATGCAAGCATAGATAAGAGAAAGTTCACAGCAAGTAAAGAAGATTATTGTGAAATTTCAGTTAGTAAAGGAAGGAAGTTGAAGTAGGTAATGCCACCACTAAGGAGGAAAAGGATAAGTTAATCTCTTTATGCAACCAATGTGATAGGGTGATTGCATGGACCTATGATGATCTCCACAGTTATAATAGGGACATTATCCAACATACTATAGAGCTTACTGAAGGATCGAAGCCTATCCACCAGAAATATAGACTAGTAAATCCTTGGATGAGTTACAAAAGATTCTTGAGTCTAAGATTATCTTCCCGATCAAGCATTCAACTTGGGTATCTAATTTAGTGCCAGTAAGAAAGAAAAATGGAGATATTAGGCTCTGTGTGGACTTCAGAGACTTAAATAAAGATTCATTAAAAGATCATTATCCTTTTCCATCCATGGAGCAGATCTTACAAACAGTAGCTGGATTAGAAAGATTTTCTCTTCTTGATGGTTTTTCAGGATACAATCAAATTTGGTTGGTAGATGAAGACCAGCACAAAATAACGTTCACAACCAAATGGGGAAACTTTGCATATGCCAAGATGCCCTTGGTCTCTCAAATGTTGGTGCCACTTTTCAGCACGCTATGGATATATCGTTTAAGGGGCTCATAAATAAGATCATTCTAATTTATTTGGATGATCTCACTATATTTACAAAAAATGCCAAAGATAACTTTGAGCATTAAGAGGCTATCTGTCTAAGGTCTCAAGAGTTTGGGATTTCTTTAAATCCTAAGAAGTGCATTTTTGGTGTACCTCAAGGGAAACTTTTAGGGCATATTGTTTCAAAAGATGGAATCTCTATTGACCTAGAGAGAGTCAAGGCCATATTGGACTTATCCTTACCAGTCAATAAAAAGGCAGTTCAGTCTTTCTTGGGGAAGATTAATTTTGTCAGTAGATTCATATCTGATTTTGCAAGGCTAGTCAGGCCTATTATTTTGATGTTGAAGGACTTAGCCTTTAAGTGGACAACTGAAGGGAGGCATGCTTTTGAAGAAATTAAGAAGGCTATCTCCACTACCCCAGTACTTTGGAATCTTGATTTCTCAAACACTTCATAATGTATGTGTATGGAGGTGAGCATAGTATTGCAGCTATCCTAACTTAGAAAGACAACAAAGAAGAAGGAGAACATCTAGTCGCATTCTTCTCTAGGACATTAAGAGAGTACGAATCTAGGTACAATTTTGTTGAAAAGCAAGCTTATGCCATAGTTAAAGCACTTAAGAAATTCAGACACTTGGTAATAGGAAACAAAATCTTGATATTAGTAGCTCATTCGAGTGTTAGAGAATACATTATGGAGGGAGAGATTACAGATAAAAGAGCTAACTAGATAACCAAGATATTTGAATATGATGTAGAAGTGAGGCTTACCAAAGTGGTCAGAGGAAGAGGACTCTGCCAATATATTGTCCAAGACACAGAGGCATCAATGTCGAAATAAACAAAGGATGAAACTATGTTAAAACTCCAAGAGCCTGACCAAGACTCTTGGATTAATGATAGGATACAGTTCATGAGGATTGGTACCTTCCCAAGCATGCTCTCCCTTAAAAAAACAAGGTACTATAGACAACATGGAAGTTATTTTGTATTGATTGATCACATTCTGTTTAAAAGAAAATTTGATGGTATCCTACTAAGGTGTGTTGAAAAGGATGAAGCTCAAAAGATACTACATGAATTTCATCATGAAGCCTTACGAGGACACTTCTCAGCAAAAACTACTACCATCAAGATTACATAGGTTGGTTACTACTAGCCCACATAGTTTGCAGATTGTCATCAAATGGTTAAGAAGTGCCAGGCTTGTCAATTCTATGTTGGAAAGAGAAGGAATGCAGCTTTACTGCTGAGGCCCATAATTGTAGATGAACCTTTTTCACAGTAGGGTTTAGATTTCATAGGAATGATCAATCCAGTCTCAAATATGGGGTACAAATGTATACTCACCGCAACTGATTATTTTACAAGATGGAGCGAGGCAGTCCCACTTAAAGAAGCCACTAAGAAGGTAATTCTAGATTTTCTGGAAGGAATAACTACAAGATTTGGCCCACCCCACACTATTATATCTTATAATGCTAAGGCATTTTTGGGTACCAAACTATCAGAGTTTGCTTTAAAAAAATGATATATATTTGAAAACTTCATCCAACTATTATCCACAAGGTAATGGTTTGGCAGAATCTACAAATAAGAATTTAATTAGACTCATCAAAAGAATAGGAGTTGTTCATTAGAAAGATTGGTATAAGCATCTCAATTTGACACTATGGGCAGATAGAACTACGCCGAAGCAAGTGACTAAGATGTTTCCTTATGAACTGGTTTATGGAAAGAATAAAGTTATGCCACTGAATATAGAAATCCCTACTTTATAGTTGATTAAGCAATTGGAGATAGAAGAAAATGGCCCAATGCATGTGAGGCTTGTTGAACTACTAGAAGTACAAGAGAAGAGAGTTGGCACATGAATCCTTGATGAACCATCAGCATATTGTAAAGAGCTGGTTTGATCGAAGGACTTCCGAACCAAAATTTGAAGTCAGGTTTTTGGTTTTGAAATGGAATGAAAGATCTTCTAAGCTAGGGGGACACAACAAGTTTGATTCACTATGGACTGGTCCTTTTAAGATTCGCTCCTACAAGCAATAGAATGCATTTGAGTTGGAAAATATAATGGGATCTTCTTGAAACACTTCACATAAATTCAATTTCTACACCTATATCATAGTTAATTAGGTTTCTTTTAAGTTTCATTCCTTTCCTATTTTTCTTTTCCCGCTTTCTTTTGAATAAGTGTTCTAGGAACATGTGTCCGTAGCGCATTGGCCTCTATACCCGGTAGTTGCACACTCCCCCAATGTAGTCAAGCCTATTGAGTAGATGAAGCCAAAGGATTGTACCATGAATGTAGTGACTATGGACTTAGCCCACTTTAGGCCCCAAGATAAAGTTGAGTTAATGAATGAGACTTACACAGTAGTCACAACAGATTATCTCAAAGCAACAAAGAAGCTACAAAAGTTGGAAATAGATTTGGCAAAGGAGAAGGCCACAATTGATGGCCTTTCTACAGAGATTAAGGCCAAAAACCAAGAACTTGACACTCTGAACAAAGATTTGCAGTCTACTATATCTTTAGAAGTATACTAGGTAGCACAAACTCGAGCTTCAAACTTTCAAATTGAACTGATACAAGCAAAGGCCATCACAAACACATTGAAGTAGGAAAAGGCCCTTGTTGAGAAGAAATACCAAGATAAGATGCAAGAGGTGTCTCAGTTGTAGCAGAGCCTCTAAAGGAGAAGAATCAAATCAGTGCCTATCAAGCTCAATTCATGGCTGAGCAAGAGAAAACCAAGCAATTGACCATTGAGCTAAGTCAGATGCCTCAGAATACTGGAGTGTTAGAAATGGTCAAGGAACTATATGTATCGACATGGCAAAGAATATTTGATGAGATTACACACCTTAAGTCTACCCTCAGTTTTATTCTCAAGGCTCAATGACTATTTAAAAGAGTAGAGTCTTCAATTAAAGCTACTTTGTCCATTGTTTCTTTGAGGGTCTCAGACTCTCAACTTTTGTTACAAAAGCTCTATGATATTACTGATGAAGCTTTGCTAGCGGTAGGGGTGAGTGATAAAATGAATGCAAGTAAAAAAGTGGACGAAGTTCTCAGTTGCAATGAGGCCGCGACAAAATACAAGACACTTCTGAATATTCTGAAGAAAGGAGTCAAGGGCATGAAAGGGCACATTGAGAAGCTGGTGTAGATGGGAATCCCATCTCCTTTCCCAAATGATAACACAGTCTTAATAACTGATCAGATCAAGGCACTCCTGTTGTTGAAGCAGAATGACCAGACTATTTTTCAAAGTCTAAGTGACTCGTCAAGTGTGCAGGAGGTGAAATTAGTTCTCATTCCCATGAAAGTTAGCTTGAGTTTTAATTGCATTTAGTGGTGCCAATTCTTTAGTGCTTCTCTCATAAGGACATTATCAATTTGGATCTTTCTTTCCAGGCTTTACAGAAGAGGCAAGGCTTGTCAAACTCAGAGTGGTTTGGGTATCAAACCACCTTACAGAAGTTTTAATTTTCTGGGTTGTGGCAGTGCAATTTTGAATTTTTGATCTTTTTTGTATACTTTCTGGGTTCTTTCTATGTAGGCACAGAGTCTTGTGTGAGTCGCCAAGAACTGTAGAGTTGAAACTCTATGTTTTGTTGCATCAATTCACAGTGGAAAAATACCTATAGGTTATCATCCTAGTAATCTATTTTGTATTGCAAGTCATAGCCTGTGTGGAATCGCCAAGCGTGATGCTGAGATTTTAAAGAAATGAAGGGTTGTGAAAGTTACGTGAATGCACCATGTGGCATGGTAATCGAAAGAAGCTAGTATAGTGTCTAGTTGCAGTGAAAAGAACCAGATGTCTTCTTCTAAGTTTGTAGTCTTTGAGAATCATAGAGCATCCTACGTGTTTGTGTTGTGTTCTTTTCCCTTTTAGTTTTATAAAGTTTCTAAGCTGTGCGGAGTGCGCCACATGTTGCAACGATGAGAAGAGCAAAACTTTTGATAAAGTAGCTCAGAAGCGAGCAAGATATGCCACGTGTCTTTGTTGTGAATGAAGCGGAGCTTGTTGTGTGTCACTCTTTTGTGGTATATTAATGTATCGATGTAAAATATGGTGGGCCCAAGATATTAAGGGTTGTTTTGCAAGAGAAGCAGATGGTGTCAAGTGTCATGACGATGGGTGTTTGAAGGAAAGAAACAAAGTAGCTTAGAAGAAGCGCCAGCCTACCGCGTGTCCTAGTTTTGAAGCTAGTAGGTGTTGCCATGTGTCTTGAGCATCAGTTTAAAATAAAGAGAAGGTGAAGGTGACAAGTGTCAATATGGCATGCATTTGAAGAAATATGAAAGGGGCCAAATTGATAAGTGCAGGAGTGCCACATAGCAATTTTTGAACCATTTAGAAGCCAGTAGAAGAGGCCATGTCCCAACAGAATTGGCAGTTGTAAGATGTATGTTTAGCGCCAGTCAACCAATCAGAACATGAGGATGATGCGGAAGCAGATTCAGAAAGATTTCTAGCACGTGACCAGTTCCAATTTAGTTTTATAGGTAGTTGAGAATCCTAATGGTCATTAGTATCTAAAGTCCCATCTTTCTACTATAAATAGAGGAATTCTGTAACTAATATATATACTGAAATAGAATAATATACATAAGAAAATATTTGTGGTGTGACTGGAAGATATCATTTTGCCTCTGTAGTTGTTTCAAAAGAAAAGTATTGTAGAGCTATGCATGTTCTGTGCCTTATGTATTCTGCTGAATTTATTAATGAAAAACCTCTGTTGTGTGCAATTTGGTGACATTTTTCTTTTTCTTTATTGCAAGTTCTTTGAGTTTAGCCTTTGAGTTTAAATCTATTCATAATCTGTTTATATTAGACATACTTATTGCTCTTTAATATAGCAGAAACCATAAAGATTTAGTCACTATACTGATTGTTGAATCAAATATAATCTGGCGTATTGCCTTAGAAGTTATTTCATATTGTATCCGTAATCTTGTTTCTCTTCCCCTTTTCCCAAAACCCCATTGGAAATAGAAGAGAAAGCTTCTATAAAACCTGGAGGTCATTCTGAGAGTCATCCCATATTCACAGAATCTCCCATGTTGGTACTGGAACTTGCATAATTTTATACATCAACAGGAACCATGTTGAGGTTATGATGATGATCATGTTGAGTATTATATTATCTTGTTCCTTGATGTGTAGTGTCAATTAGGAAAAGTTCAGATTCATTATTGCATGATGTAGTATTATGTCATAATGTTATTGTTTTATATGGTGAAATTGTGGTGTTGTTACATTTTGGTGTGTTCACAACCTCAAGCACATGGACCATGGTTGGGGCCTACTTGTTCGCCACTACAATTTGTGCAAATGAGATGGAAGGAACCATTGTGGTCTTTTGGTTCTTATTTGTGTTTGACTTCATTTATGAGTTCGAGTTCTATATTTGTTTACTTCGTAACCCGCATGTCTGTGCCCATTTGTTGTGCACACACCATAATAAGCAAGTCCCTTTTATTTCTACCTTTTGTTACCAAATCCCAGCCTCAAACTTAATCTCAATAGAAGAAGGAATTAGGCATGCTAAATCTATGTATAAATAAATTCTTATATACATCCAGGTGTGTTTGTTTAGGGTTGGTGTATCCACTCGAATGAAGGTGCTTAGGAAATTTCTAATGTCCATGAGGTTTGGCTCATTCCAATACTTTATAGAAAAATTATAAAGGTGGATCCACATAGGAGTGTGGGAGATCACATGTCTCAAAGAATCAAAATTGGGAACCTAGTCTTTCATGTAGAACATGACATCATCCATCGTCTAGGGTCCAAAATTCAAGATGTTATTTTTCTCCTTCTCTGATTTGCATTGAACTAAGAAGAAACCTTTTGATAGTTGTCTTATCATGATCTTTGGGTCCCATTGTTTCTCTACCCATTTTTGGATTCTTTCCATAGTAGGCCATGCATTTTCCCATTTTAGAAAAAAAGGTTGTTTCTTGTAGATTTCTTCTAGAATTATCCAATTCTTCTCTTGCAATAGTCAATGTTCATTTTGACATATTCAATGTAGGCTTTCCAACTAGTGTTGCATTTGCCTCAGTCACCATGGGTCTCCATTTCAATTTTTTCTTTTCCTTCCAGCCAAGCACATAATCCCATTTTCTTCTTTTCACTAGGGCATTACGAGACTGTGTTTGTCTGATGTTATTCATGCGATTCCTTTGGTATTATTAGTCCCTACCCAAAGGGGGGGACTATTGTTTTCACTTAACAAAAATGCATTAGTTTGTTTAGGAAAACGTGCAATATGCAAAATATTGTAGGCATAACTAAGGTTTCAAATTTTTTATTTTTTTTCTCTTAAATAATGGCATTTTTTGATTGGGGTATTATTATACCCCAGGTATTTTATTCTGCATGGAATCACTGTGTCCTTCTGTGCATTCGACGGTTTGGGCAATGCATTCGACGGTTTGGGCAATGGCAGGTGGCGAGAAGCATGTTGTGTTGGAGAGTGCTCCGGCTTGTTTCTGATTGAAAACACCCCTCTCTACAAAAAAGGCCACTATTTTGGCCCTTCGGACCACCGAGATGGTCAGTTTTTGTTTTTTGTTTTATTACATGGTAGTTTTGCAGAGAAAGGATGAAAATCACCTTTTGTTACAGGTACCATTCGTTACTGTTGTTTGCTGAATAGCTCGTTTATGTACTTGTTATCCGATGTTCAAGTTTTCTTTTTTCTTATTTTGATTAGCTAAAACGTAAGAGGGTTATAATAGAAACCCTAATATTAGTGTATTAGGCAATACAGAAACAGAGCTACTGAACTTTTCCATTAATACCCACCAATGAATTCTATGTATTCACCCGTCCACAGGAAAAAAAAGAAAATGTGAGTTTTCTGGAATATTGATTGTAAAATGAAGATCACAGGCGGATTCCTTCTGATTTGAGCTTCATTTCAATATCAAGTTTGAGGTAAATTGGTTGGCATAAAATTTGGCATGCCAAACTTCTCCCTGACCATACATTGTTTTTCGGATTCTATAAAGATTTTGAAAATCAATGTTGTTTTGAGTACAAGATCAAGGTTTATTTCTGTATTGAAGGGTTAAAATCATAGTTGTAAACATTTTGAGCTTATTTTGTACTAAAATGCCTTTAAACAAAGATTTGGTGCTACTTCTGAAAACGTTGTGCTCTAATTGACAGTGAATTTTTTTTTTGAGGTTGATTTTGGGAATGTTGTGCTCTAATCAACAGCTACAATTTTGAGCACATTTTCAAGAAAATTTGTGTTATAGTTTGGTTAGATGAAAATTATGATCTCATATTCAGAAAAGTGTGTGCTTCAGTTCATAATGACAAAATTTTATGATCATTTCTTGAGATATTTGAGATTTAATCTGTATTAAGCATATTTTCTGATTTTGTTTCTTTTTATTCTAAGCGTTAAAAAAATTTTGTCACTAAAGTTTGAAAATGGCTTCTAAGCAATTACCCTAGTTAGGCAAACCTGAGGTATTGGCGGTGGAAGGGCAGCATCTATTGGAGATTGAGCAGCAACTCTCTTTGTCAGAGAACGCAATGCAACAAAACCATCACATGTTGTTTTGTACGCACAATCGTAGTTTATACTTATGGTATGTAGGGGGCAATTGATTGAAACTCACTCACTTAAGCAGCATCTATTCCTGGTACCAAAATTTGCATAAACTGGTCTCCGGAATGATCACAGACAGGAGAGCTTTGATAAGCCAAACTTTTGGGTGAACATTGTATCCAACGTAAACAACAATAATGATTTGGAACAAGAAAGAAATTAGATGTAAGGAAACCAAATAAGTAGTGTTAACAAAGCACTGTATGCATCCTCACTATATTTGACTACATAACAACTGTTGCCTCTTCAAGCCATATTGTTTGTCTTGTTCATCCTTAGGAAACAATGATATGGGTCTGGGAGAAAGAAAAGAGCATGCCAAGTTGTTGCATTTCAAAAGAATGACCAATTATAAAATGAACTTTACTGAGCAGTTTCAACAAATAAGGGAAAATAGAGGGAGATTCCATGAATCTTGTTATTTTCTTCTCAATTTGACTTCTACCTTACAATGTAACCTGACTGGCTTCCTGCATTTTGCAAGCTATTTATCAGTCGATATGAGAAACTTGTGTTGTGTGCTTTGGGCAATTGAACCCAAGCCTTGGTTATTGATTCAATGCTGGAGCTTGCCCCTGTAAGCTGGCATTTTGCCTTTGCGCTTTTCGGACTTGCTTCATTGATTTGATTGAATAACCTTACTGATAATTACTTTAGAAAGAAAGTAGGAGGCCTTCTGCACATTACTTTTTGGGTTTTAATTTTACATCTTAGGTCACAACTAAATAGACAGAGTGAGTTGTGTTGAAACACAATGAGACTGATATCAACGCAAGTTTTTGTATGTTGCTGATCAACATCCTCACAAGGTTGCATCAGCTTACTGAAGACTCAATGATGAGTGGGTCAATAATTCTCTGCTATAGTTAAAAACTTGTGGAAATACTTCCTAAAATAATTGTGATTTCTACTCCTAGAGTTTTTCAATGTGTTTTCTTGTGTGAAATGATTTATTTTACATAGATATTATGGTTTATCATTATTGTTACTCATGTTCTCAGAGGGTTTGTTTACTGTTACATTCTGCACTCTAGACTGGCCAGCTAAAATCATACCTTTCTGTCATGTCTTGAGCTATTTACTTATCATATGGTCATTAATATAATTTTCATTTAGTTTTTGCATAAATATGGCCTATCTGCTTTTCCTATTTTCATGCTTTGCAAATTATGTTATTGATAAAGCTCTTCTCTATGCGCTGTGTTTACTCTCCAGATGAGAATGTAGAACCATTAAATTGGGAACGAAGGGTTCGCATAGCACATGATGTGTCAAGAGGAATTGAATATCTCCATGATGGGGTGTGCTTTTGGGGTTTGATAAAGACTGTGATAGCTTGTATTTGTTACTTTTCTTTTTGAGCAACTAAGGTCTGTGTAAATGCTTTTATGAAATATAAAAGGTAGTAAATTGCCATTGATTGCATAATTGATCTTGGAATAGGAAGTACCTTAGTAGTTCATCTGGACATAAAGTCTGCCAACATATTATTGGACAGTTCTATGAGAGCTAGGGTACAGTTACTTCTCTTTTGTTCTTTTTGCTTGTGATTTAGTTTACCTTCAGAAAGTTTACAAATGAAATAAAATAAAGGTGTGAAACATTCAGAAATCACTGGACAGATGAATTTCAAGTGTTGATGTATTCCTGAGGGAATTGCAAATCATTTTCATTGCCCAGTATTTTTCCAATTATTTAAATGAACATAATTGGAAGAGCATAATGTTTTACATGTACTACAATTAGGAAATTTATATTTCCATTTCTAGACCACTATTAACATCCCTCTAAGAGACGGGCATGTTTTAAATCTTATCAAAGTTTTCATGTACAAGGAAAGTTCCAAATATGATTTCTGTTTAGGTTCATCATGTCATTTTAGCTCATCCAAATTCACACGGTATTTTGCATTCTAGTTTTGTTATTTTCTTGTCGTATTGAATCAGTTATTCTCTCTGTTTGAATTTTGAGTGCTGGAGTTTCTAGTGACAATTCAAAAGTGTGATAGATTGCTTTTTTCCTTGATTTGTGGTTTGCCTCTAGTGCAGGGCAGATCTGCTTTTTGTTTTGAAAAAACTTTTGCTCTTTTTCTCCAGTTTTGAATCTTTTTATGTATGTTTTGAAATTTCCTGGAAACTTGCATCGGTTCATAGAAGCTTGATTGATTGAAAAAATACCCTTTGACTAGTTTCGTTTTGCATTTGAACTTAAGCTTTAAAGGTTAACAAGGATGGTTCTGAAGTATTTTATGTGAAAGAAGGTTCGAAGATCATTTCTGAAACATTTGTACATGATATTGTTTGCAACAAATTGTGCCAACATATCTTACTTCTGACTAGCAGAATTGTGGTAGACCGTGTTCATCTGCTGCCACCATGACTATTACTCTTGTCTGGTCTTGCTTTCCACAGCTTAAATCACCCATCCTCAAGGAGTGCTCATCAATACTACATGTTTATGAACTTGGCGCAAAGCCCACCATTGAAGTATTTCTGCACTCTAATTTACAGAAATCATCATGTCTACTCTCTCTTCCTGTTGATCTTGAACATGCAGAGATTTTCTCTAGAAATTTAAAACTCCATTCCCCTGAATCTGTTGAGAAATTATCTTTACAATTTCATCCTTCTACACTTTTTGATTGTGCAAAAGGGGTTGTGATCACTATGCCTTGCATTTCTACACTGGGTAACAAACACCATTCTTCCTCTGACACATTTGAATTCCTAGTCTTTTCCTCTATTTGTGCATGCCTGTTCTGACATCTCGATTTTACTTGATGTACCAACATTTGCCCATGAGTCAATTTTGTTTACTTACCATGTTCAATTAAATCCATTACTTTTTCTCTATTACATCCCTTCATTCTAACCGCACTTTGCAACCATGTACATTTCCTCCAAACATTGCTTTTCATACAGTTGGTTGGATTTTTCAAATCTAATTAACTTTTACACATCTATTTTTTTCTATGTTCTTCTCTGGCTCTATGTTGGCAGCATTTGGCAGGGACTCCTGCTGCTGCGCAGCTCTTGTTCATCATTCTCTCACCGAAGTCTTCTCCATTCACACAACTTCTTTTTAGTACCCTTATTTTTTCACTTCTTTGCTTCCACATTTTCCCCTCGATCTACACTATTGCACTTATTTTCCATCAATAGAAAATGGATTGGAGCGGAGTATATATATATTAATAAGAATATTAATAATGTAATTAATATATTAATATTAATATTTATATTAAGTTATTGAATATAAAAATTTATATAAATACAATTATATTGTATTTATATTATATTATTATTTTTTAATCAAGCAAGTGAGGATTAAGGGTCCTCTCCCTTTTTTTTGAAAGATTAAAGATTTACAAAAGATTTAAGCCTTGAAGATGAGTGAAGATAAAGACTTCACAAGATACAAACATGACTCTATTTGATAACCCTCACTATGGAGACTAATGACCTGTTCACAAGGGGTACCAAAGAAACTACATTATCTCTATTTTTTCCTTTCCCATTTTAGTGTGTGAGCGGTGAATACCTTAATCATTTTTATTGGAGCTCTCTCTCTTTTGTATAGAGTCCAAGTACCATAATCATTCCTTGCATCATTGATTAATGGCTAAGAAGCATCAGTGGTTTGGTGTGTCATTCTTTCTTGAACCTTGGTCCACTTAGGAGATTTGACTAGGGAGGAAGCTACTTCACTTGGACTTAAGCAAGATATTTTAGCTTGCACTGCCTTTTATGTGTCTGAAAAAGTGTTGGGGTCTACTTTTGCTATTGTAATAGAGAAATGATGTGGAGAACATATTTCCATCATGAGGCTTGATAGGCTGATTTGTTTATGTTGCTAAGGTAGTTTGTAGCAACATGGCATGTGTCGTAACATTTGCAACAAGGAAAAGGTAGCCCTTCAAAATCCAAGAGTTGAACCCAAGAACGATCTATAATTATTAGGGTTATGTCTATAGGAAGATCATTTGAAATATCTAAATCAACTAGAATATGAATGAAAGTTATACATGGGCGAATGTTGTTGTGACCTTATTAGTTGCCAAAAAAATATCTAACAAATTGGTGATAGCTTTGAAGTATGATTCGATTTGGAATTGAAGTGATAGATTTGGAAGATGAACCCATGCTAGAATGAAATTAAAGGATTTTGTAGAGGGATTGAAGTTGAGATGCCATGGTTTTAACATAAGGGTGTGTTAACCCCAAATCTAGAAATGATCACAAAGTATGGAGTCTCGATCTTTGATAGAGTCAAAAGTTGCAATGAAAAACCCGCACAAGGGTAAATTTCTAGACTAGTAGTCATGAGAGGGTGCCAGTTATCAGATATCCATTTGTTGAGATCTAGAAGGATCAACTAGAGATTGTTGAAGTAGTTGATTAGACCATGTGCAACAAAGAAATGTTCCCCTTCTATCACTTCTACTCCAAACTCCAGAACTAGGGAATGCTTTGCGTGTGATAAGGGTCAAAGTTTTCCTTTTCTTGAAACTAGTGAATCCTTGAAGTCAAGGTCAAATTTGATGTTTCCAACCTTACCTAGATAAGCTAAACCATCATGCAGCATGGATGAAAATGACGAAACCCTAACAAAGGCCACAACAACAAAGGAGGTCTCTGATTCAGAACGTGATTGAGAAACTTGCTTTCTAAAGTCCACTACATACTCTGGATTCACATTGCCAATAGCTCGTGCATTGCCTTTGGCCAAATCGAGAGTGACTAACTTTTGTTGGAATGGCTAAAGTTGTTTGGGAGCACCATTTGCATACCTCCATATTATATTATTTTAATATTATATTATAATCACTATAATAATACCAAAAAATGAACATACTTTATTTTATTTACTTTAGAGTTATTTTATTTTATTTACCTAAGAGTTATTTTAAGTAAATAAAATAACTCTAAGCAAGTAAAAATAAAATAACATATTTTGGGGTTTTTTAAGATATATATATATAGACTAGTTTAATTATCAAATTAATTGACATATTACATTATAAATAACAAATGAAAAGTTAAAAATTATTACATTACAAAAAAAAATAAATTGAATTACAAAACAAATTTTATTGTCACAATATTTCAAAAGCAAATACTATACCACTATGTAACACTTATTTATGTTATGTGTTTAAACCTGACATTTATATTATGTGTTTAGTATTAATTAAACAGAAATACTTGGGTGAGCTGGCCAATCCATTATATAATATTTATTTATTAAATCATACAAAGTTAACACTAGAAATAAAAGTATAGACATTGCCGCTAATTGCAGCTAAAACAGTGGCGTCAAGCCTCACTATTACCGATCTACCAGCGCTCTTCTTCTTTAGGCTTTACGACCAGACGAAAGCGCCTGAGCAGATGGAGGAATTCGCATCTATGACCAGTTTTCATGGTGGGGCCAAGAGTGGAAGGATCTATGACCAGTTATTTACAGTATGGCAAATCACAATCACTCAAATTTGGTGTTGTCTGAGAAATAAAAAACAATTTATATTTCTCCTCCAAATTATCGGTCCCTGCCGGCTGCCAACATTATTAGTTCACTTGAATTTTTTTTTCTAATTTTAGAATTTTCGTAGTTTATATTTTAATTTTTATGTTTCTTTAAAGTCTTGCTTAAATTTTTTTGTGTTAATATGAACTTCCTTATTTTTAAAATTTAAATAAATTGTAGGAGTAGATAAATTATTTAATAGTACTACTAGTGGTAGGAGAAATTGGTAAACTATTTTAATAACATTTATAGTTGAATTGAGTAGCATTTATATGTTCAATCAACTTATTGTGGCATAAGTTAGATGGCATACAAACACTTGCATTCTAGTAAATATGTATGGTATAACATTCAAAAAATTGATGGCTACCTCCCAACAACCACATTGTTATAACCCTACTTTTAAGGAACACCCAATAGCGCATAGGATGGTCTCACAAGTATGTATTACATAATTTATTTGAAAGCATGCATTCCTATCCACACTTTCTCTACACAAAGTTAATCTAGTTTTGAATTTGAGACCTTTACTCAAAGGACATGGATCACAAATTAAAAGTAGTGTGATATGTATGCTTGTGGCATCTAACTGAACATCCTATAGTCAAAATGTCCAATGCATCATCTCCTTTTTAGTAGATGTCAAAATAACAATTGATAAAAGGTTGTTACCATGTGGGAATCATTGATATTAAGGGCTTGTACAAACATCCCATGGTCCGGTTGGCTTCCACTAGTTGTTAATTTTTTGTTTTTTTAAAAAACATCCCATGGTCAACATGAGAATTTTTTTATCCAAACATCAACCTAAGCAAAACAAAAATGAATGATGCCAATAATACTTTTTTTGGGAATTATATTTATAACTCCAATAAGTTTTAGATATCCTAAATGTCATTCTTGACATTTGCTAAATGTTGAAACTAGATTCAACATTATCCTAAGAGGTTTAATGCATATGAGTTTGGAAATTGAAATTGATCCTTGCATCATTACAAAAGGAATTTTAGCTAGTTTTGAGGTGGTAGCAAATGTGATCACCTTTATGTTTCCTTGATCACCTAATGACTTGAGAGCAATAACCCACATTACAATTATTTATTATGATGACAAGATGGCCTTGATTTATTTTGTTTACATGGACTGGTGGCATAATATTACATAACTAATACCTACATGTTTTCTATTCTCCATATCTTTTTCTCCCCCATCCTCCTCATGCTTATTAATTCACATGGAGATATTGAATGTGAAAAAGCATAAATATTGAACATATCACATGTCTAGAGTGGGGTGTAGGTAGGTGAAAGGTATAACTCATGTGATTGCCTATCCTAGTCTTCTCCTACTTTACAAATAAGAAGAACACTTCATTTGCTATTATCATCTTCCATGGACATGTTATTATTATTTACTATTGGTACTAGATAGGCTACAATTTCCATGCAAGATACCATTGTAAGAGTTTAGTTCATAATGGTTAGTGTTCAATGTGAAAATGATCCCTAATAGATTGTTTCTTCTTATTCAAAGATTTAGCAGATTTGCTAACCATATAGAACATTACTATATATTATAATAATTGTAATATAATATTATATATATTTATGTTAAATTTATACTATGCATATATTTAGAACTTTTTCCTTGCATTCTATTTATGCAGATGCAAGGATAAAGTGAAGTATTTGTAACTTATGTTTAATAATTAGGGCCAAAGACACATTATTTCTTTCCATTTTTAAGAAGGTTGCATAGATAAAAAGCCACATCACATGAAGTGACATAGTCTAGAACTAGGTTGAGAGACAAAATCCTATCCTTCAAGTATGCAATCTACTAATAATGAAGCCAAAGCATGGGCTCTTCTACTTGTCCTCTACAAGTTTGCAATCTACATGGGATAAGCAAGGTCCAAATTGAAGGTAATTTGATGGTGTTGATCAATGCGTTAAGGACGAATGGATTTTTGAATTAGAAAAATAAAAATGTATTACAAGAGGTGCACGACCATTGTTGGATTCCTAGTAGACTACTTAGACCAACATGCATACAAAGAAAACAAGGAGGTAAACTTTCTTGCAAACTGTGGATTAGATCATCAAGATGCACATATTATACATAGTAAAGCAGATGTGTGAGCCTCTTTTGGTGTAGTGTTCAACCTATAACACTAGAGTACTATTACCATCATTTTTCTTTTAAGCCTACAACCTACAACCTATTTGAACTATTAGTGTATGGAATCTTCATTTTCTTTATTCCCAACCTCCTTGAAGGAGAAATAATAATAACTTGTGGGAGGACAACAAGGAGAATTCATTATCTGAAGTGATGACATAGTTGGAAGTTAGGTCATTTGATCTCACATACTTGGTGGATTATGATTAGTACTAGAGGTGATGGGTCATAATATTTTTGGCACAAATAAACAAATTCATTTTAAAAAGGTTAGGCTATTACCATTTATCACTCTACATTTTCTATCTATGGTCATAAGAAGGTGGATCTCATCATGTGTTTGGTTTCAAGAAAGTGATAGATGGGCTTCCTTAGTCATGTCAAGTAGAAATGCCTGAGAAAAATGTTCAAGCCAAAAGCAAAGATCACCATTTTTTTCCATCCAATGGATGTTGGGGGAGGAATTCTTGCTAAATGACCATAGGTACAAGATTAATTTTGATATTTCATCAATGCTCATTAGAATTTCACTAGATTTAGGATTAGAAAAGGGGGAGGTTAGTGCAATGGTTGAAGCTCTAATCGATAGGAAATTATTAGGTGGGCTCGACTCTACAATGAACAATTTAGTGTTGGGGAAAAGCTTCCCATTACCCAAAATTCCCTAGCTAGTGGGAAAAGACACTATTATGGACCCATAGATTACCTTCATTTGCACTAGAGGGGAGAAGATTGAGACAAGATAAAGGTGAAAGGCTAAACAAGCTCTAGGGTTCCTTAAAGGACTTAGTAGTTTATCGACTTTGGGTGATGTGGATTGGAGCTTTGCTTGAGAGTCTATGTAACTAGTATTATTATAACATGACAACAATAAATGCCTCGACTAGAAGTGTAACTATTTAGTTTTGGTAAAAATCAATGTCACTATTAAATCTTTAGTTATGCTTCTCTATTAAGATTAGACCTAAAGTTATTTTGTGTTTAGACTCATATAAGTATAGATTGGAGAAGATACCTCCCTACTAAAAAGTTTATATTTGCAATGAAAAGCTAATCCAATCTTAAGTTAGAAAGTATGTACTTTCGTTTTTTAGATATCAATATAAACAAAAATAACCCTCAAGACTACAATTTAATGACGCAAAAAAATCATAAAATATAATCATCTCACTCTATAATCTGATATAATCTTCCCAAAAAAAAAAAATTATAATATTTGAGGACCAAAATATCTAAATAGGGCCATACGACCACTAAATACCTATAACTCCGCAAAGTCACCAACGACAAGAATTTTCGACGAGAGATGACGTCCTCTAGAGCTTCCTCTCGACTTATATATACCATACACATTGCACATAATTTGCAAATCAAACCGAGTGCCTGAAACAAGATTTCAGCCATGACGACATATACAAGGATTTTAGTGTTAATGACGGCCACGCTGGTATTCCTAGGAGAGATGCAATTTGGAACCACTAAACCGACGCCTTCGCCTTCTGTCCCTGCCCCCTCCGGATCCATTGAATCTATTATCACGCAGACCTTCTTTAACCGGATTAAATCTGGAAATCCTTCTTCTTGCAAGGAAAAGAGCTTCTACACTTACGATGGCTTTATCAGCGCAGCAAAAGCTACCAATTTCGCCGGTTTTGGCACCACCGGAAGTCTTGAAGTTCGCAAGAGAGAGCTCGCTGCTTTCTTTGCCAACGTCGCCCGTGAGACTGGAAGTATGAAGAATACGATCCCTTTTACTTGTATATTATATACATGATTGCTTGCTAATAGTGAAACCCTAATCTGTTATATTAATGGACTGCATAAAGTAGACAATTATGAGACTGTTATATTCTATCTGCAGATCTGTGCTATGTGGAACAAATTGAAAAATCCACCCTCTGCGAACCCTCCAAACAATGGCCTTGTGCAAGTGGAAAGAAATACTACGGACGGGGGCCTCTTCAGCTTAGCTGGTAACTTTATTTCTCAGTAATATCATTGTTAGAAAAAGAAAAAATTGTTAGAAAAATTTAGTTAATTTAAAGATTTTCTATATAATTTAATTAAATGACATCTGGAATGCTTTTTATTCTCAATAAAAAAAGTTATCATTGATTTGTGCTATATAATCTATGAAACCACCTAAACCTAAATCGCTCCTTAACTTCAACATTATCCTCCCACAAATTTAGGCAGCTTACCTTAAACATGTGTTAATCTATTTGCAGGAATTACAATTACGGAGCAGCGGGAAAATATGTTGGACTTCCGCTGCTGAGTAACCCAGATTTGATTGCTCAAAAGGCAGACGTTGCGTTCAAGACTTCACTCTGGTTTTGGATGATCAACAACAACTGTCACGACGCCATGACTTCCCCCCACGGAAAAGGATTTGCAGAAACGATCAGAGCCATCAACGGCGAAGAATGCGGAGGACGACGTCCATCGGTGGTGCAGGAACGGGTGCGGCTGTACAAAAAATTCTGTACATTGCTGGATGTCAGCACCGGTCCCAACCTCTCTTGCTAGTATTCCTATGTAACCAGAGACGGTTGACAGTTCATATTATCAAGTTAATACAGCCGATGAGGCGTTATAATCTGAGAATGGAAAAGAATAATTAGACTTCGTTGGGTTTAACTTTTACAATCTTGTGCAAAAAGTTGGGCTCATTTCCTCATCCACTAGCCTTGTCCACTTACTCATTCTTCTATACATTCCACCTTATCCCTTTCATATCCACACTTATTTCTATACACCCATCATTTATTATGCTTATGTCCATGCATACACTCATACACTCATACACTCATTACTCACCTCAATATTAGCACCTTTCTATCTTGGATCAATTCCATTGTGTGCGGAAACAATCTTGTGTGATGTAAAATTAATCCTAAAATTCAATAATTCAAATTTAAATTTGGCTGACTCCCACTTATTTCTTACTCATTATGCTTGAACTTGGTACATAAATTAACATTATTATTGTTATGTCTTAGTGCTTAAAGTCATTCAATGTGCATCATTTCACATCTAATCCAAGCATTATCAATTATCATCAGCATATTTTAATCACTTTGAAGAGAATCATTCTAAAAATATTTTTCTTGGAGCATTTAAAGGAATCTAATTTACATCACATCCATCTATGACATTGGCATACCTAATTGTTGTAGTTGATATCCTTGGACGAATGTAAAGCTGATCCAATCAAGGTGATCTAGGACTAGGTTAAATATTGGTCTCCACAACTCTCTAGATGAAATTACAGGTGTATGTGGAAGATTATGAGACAAAATAATGTAAGGCAAAGAGAGGTAAAGAACTACAACAATGAATGTAATTTTATTTAGCTATTGATTCTAAACATGGCATAATCTTGAGAAAGGGGTATGACTATTGTCTTCTACTATCTACTTATCTAAATTTTCTTATTCAATTACATTAATTGATTCTAAGCTATAACATACATATATGTATATAAGTTACATATATTCATGTTGTCGAGACCAAGAGCCATTGTGAAGTTGAACCACCTGCTATGGAAGTGGAACCATTTCCTTATATGACTTCTTGCCCTTGAAGGTTGTGGAGTGAAATCATTTGCTAATAGATGCCTAATGAGTCGGTAGATGACTTGGCATAGCACAAGCCTTAGGGGTGCCACCTAGATTGTCATGTCAACCACACTGTCTGAAGTCTACATAATTATGCAGTAATAAAATTTGTGAATTGAACCTTGTAGTTTGCTCTAGAGGTGTACTAGACCTTATTGAAGGCATGGTAGAGATTGCAAAGTGTCTAGATGAAGTATGGATATTGTAGGAATGTTTGATTTTATGCAAAGTTCTCTATGCCATTAGAAGACCATATGCAACACTTTGCTACACATGGATGGGTGGCCTTTGTGATATTGTGAGCATCTAGAAGGTGCTCTAGTGTACTGTAGACCATTGAAGTATTCCTATAGTTGCTGCAAGCCATGAGAATGGTCTTAGCATTATTGCAAGTGCCACTATTTGTGAATCCTCTTGGATTAGTCACCCCTCCTCATAAAGTAATGGCCCCAATTGTGTTGAATCTACCTAGGAAGTAGGTACAAAGCCTTGACTTCTAGCTTTTGTTCAATGAACCATTTGGCTATTTGTGGGAGCCGACCCTTTCTAACAACTAGGTGTATAGGCATAGAACATTTCTATGTAAACATAGTTTCCATGATTTGAATTATTTTTGTTGCAATTTAATAACCCTTGAATATGAGGTGTGGAATGTTGAGTATGGATAGTTGTATGTCACAATATTCTTTGGAGATGGTGTGACATGTGTTGAGATTGATTTCACTTTAGGAATATAGTATCTCTTATTACCTAGTGTTATAAGGATGTCATGAGGATTTGTGTAGTACACACTTGTGAATATGCATATAGGGATGTCCAAGTATCATAATATAGGCCTCCATTGGCATCACATCATAGATTATCTTCTTTTAAAAATGGATGAATAGAAAATGAAAAGTAGCTTTGGAGATTAACACATATACCTTGGGCATTGCATGTGTAAAACTATTCCAATTTTGTAGGAATTTGGATGAGGCATGATTGATAACTTCAATTTCTCAGTAGTTTCTAAAGAGATTGGACTCTTCATGCTATCACCATCAATGATGAAGTCTAGTGGTTACTATTACACCCACATCTATGAATGGAATAATCACTTTGCTTCAACTTCCTTAGTAATGAGGGTTGTTTCTTATGTTGTGTTGAGAAAGGTGTTGGGATGTATGCCATTGATTCTATTTGAAGGTTTGACATCATCATTAGGCTATATTTCATCCTTTCTAAGAAAAATCTTCTAAGCCTGGCACTTAGCATTGGAATGATTGCAACACATGCTTGTTGTACTATTTACCTCTCTTAGATAATTTTCTCTTATTGAAGCCATTATCTTCTTTACTGCACTAGTTGCTTCTTGTTTGCTCCTCTAATTGAACTCCTATTCAATGCTTGCTATGTAGAAATATTCTTCTCCCATCATTTTGATCTTGATCAATTTTAGCCTAGACTAGATAGCTAGGTACAAGCTACTATAGTATTTGATGACTCAATATTGCTTTGACTTAAATGAGCCTAGCCTTGCATAAATCTCATGGAAGGTATAAATGTATGCTTGGATCAATTTCTAATGTCTTTGTTGTAATTGTGACATTTGCATGTAATGGTTGCAATAAACATATTTTAGGATAACACTATTGCTAGAAGGCTTCTATAATACTAATGCTTATTTAGGATTCTAGGAATAAATATAAAAGTCTAGAATAATAGCTATAACAAGGCTCATAAAAAATGCCCTGAATGATATGAGATTCTACATAAAATTCTACCTATACGCTCTAGTAGCTATAACATTATAAATGCTTTAGTTGTCCTCCTCTTGTGAGATATTAGTAAATAAAGATATCATCCACTCAATGCTAGTATCCTCTCTTAATCTGATAACCTACTTCAAGAATTATATAACCCTTTTATCCTTTCACCTCCACCTAGCCTCAATCATAGGATTAAAGGTAGTGATGAATGGTTTCCATGACATATTAGTGGAGCCACTGGTTGATGGAGAGCCATTACCAATAGGAAGACAAAAGCCTAGAGCTACCATCTGCAAGATATCATTTAAACTATCGAGCACATGTTTCTTACCCATCACATTGGCCATTAAATGCGCCATCTCCTTCTTCCCATCCACGTCCAACAACACAACCACAAACATGGATGAAATATGTGAATTCACCCTATACCTATGTGTGTATGAGGAAAAATCGATTTAAATTAAACTAAACAAATCAAAAACCCAATAACATAAAGAGAACTGATCTAAATAAAAGCCATTAATAATAATCAATAAAACATGAAAGTTTTTACTGAGATTTGTATTGTTCCCTTTGGATTGAATGTGGATTGCTCAATATTGCTGCGAAACCATAGTTGCAACAAGCAAGTAGTGTGCTCAAAGATCAATGTTAAGAGATCGTAAATTTGCTCAATCGATGCGATGTATGCTCAAAGCGCTATTAAGTATGCCTGAGAATAAGATCAAAGAGAGGCTTAATGAAGGAGATGAGGGGGGTTTATATAGGTTTTAACAGAGATTGATCAACAATCCAGATAATTCAGAAGAATCAATAGAGGAGAACAGTTGAGGAACGTGCAACGAATAAGAAGAAGACAAGTGTCACACAAACGCTGTTTTATTTGAGTTAAACACTTTCTTTTCTAAAGATAAGACATGTTTTTCATAAATTAGAAATTTTTTTCTAATTTAAGAGAAATTGATAAAAACAAGGTTGAGTGAATAGATAACTCCACTTAAGATTTGCTTTTGCATGATTTGAGAGAAATTAAATAATAAATTATTTAATTTTGTGTGCATGGAGAAGAAGACTTATTTTTAGAAGATTTGAAAGATATTTGTAGATAAGAAAGCAAATTAAATAAATAGATTTATTTAATTGTTGTGCATGATTTGGAAGAATAAATAAAATATTTGATTTATTTTATTTTTAGAGATTGAGAGGATTTAAATAAATTTGATTTGATTTATTTAAATTTGGAAGAATGAATTTGATTTAATTAAATAATTAGGAATTATTTAATTGTTTGGATAAGAGGGAATTTGTGATGAATTAATTAAATAATGGGATTTATTTAATTAATGGAGACTTGAAATTTGGAAGGTGGCAATGATTTAATTAAATAATATAAATTATTTAATTAATGGAAGAATAACGTTGAAAGAGGATAATGATTTAATTAAATAATATAAATTATTTAATTAATGGAAGAATAAGGTTGATTTTGCTGAAATTAATTAAATAAAGGGGATTTATTTAATTAATGTTGAATTTTGAAGTTTTGGAAGAATTTAATGAAATTAATTAAATAATTAGATTATTTAATTAATGTTGAAATGCAGGTGATGCTATAGATTAGACGAAATGCAAGTGAGTTGAAGACATGGTCATTTTAGGGTGTCTACATTTTGCCCCTCTTTGATGCGATGCAGTTTACAGCGTTGCTTCAAAGAAAACAATAGTTGAAGACACGATACAATTTTTTATGCCATAGTGTAGCTAGTTGCCCCAGCGTAGCTGGCGTAGGGTGCCCCCTTGAGAGGAAAGATAGGGAAGCGACAGAAGAACTGTGTTGACGCTCGACTAGAAGATTTGTTGGAGATAGGCGAGGTTGAATAGAAGAAAGTGGAGATAGACTGTTGATCGATCATTGCTGATGAAAATGATATAAAGGATGTCATGAATGGATGGGTGAATGAATGAGCTTGTTGCAATGGTTTCACAATTGTATATAAAGAGCAATCCTTATTTTTGATATGGCATGTGGATAGTTTGCCACCAAGGTATAAAAGACCAAGGTGCTATAATATTTGAGTGCGTGGACATTGACTCTGCAAGCAAGCGGTTTGAACTTAGATCCTTTAGACATAATATAACCTTGTTGGAATATGTGAATGAGCCCTAGTCTTGAACATAGAATAAAACTTCAATACATGTAAATGCAAGAAGAACTACTAATATTTAAGATGCTAGGTCATAACACGCACAAGATAAATATGATGTTAAGAAAAATGCTAAAGATCATTCCTCAAACACGGCACACAAAAGCAATGACTATGCCCCCAATCCGTGCTGCATCGCAACATACCAAGATTATAGATAAATCAAGGTAGTCTTGAATAGGTATTGGAAAAGGAACAAAAGATAAACCATAAAGCAAATTGACTGACTTACAAAGTAAACATACAGCCAACATATTCTCTTGCCAAAGAGGTTGCTCAGGATAGATTGGATAGGAATGATAACAGCCTTATCGTAGGAATGCTGTGTCCGTTAAAGGGGGCTATCTACCTAAAAGACAATGTCTCGCTGTAGGAAATGCCACATGTCGTAGGAGACACGTGTGTTGGTCTCGACAATGGAACACTTCGTAGAAGACAAGCTTGTGGATCTGGTGCTTTGGTTAAGCGGGACTTAGCTAATGTTGGCAATCGAAATGCAGGACAGTAGATGACTCTGGAAGTAGGCCTCTTTGCTTCAGGTTTGTTAAGGACTTTTGCTTTGAAAGGATACACTAGCTTTCTGCTTGAGTTAGTCAAGTCAAGGCGAATGGATTTTGATAAACGAAAGACTAGAAAGGCGATAGTGCTAAATGGATTGAGATGGGTGGAGAATGATGGATCGTGTGTGCTTGAGTACTGGATACATCCTTCGTATTCTAGACTGCCTACATACCATGTATCCATGGGATCAAGGCACATTTACAATGAAAGATGAAAGTGATAAATATGTAGTTTTGGATAGAGTGATATGATGGGTTAAGGTGGAAGGAGCTTGGGAAGAGGAAATGATGAGATCGTATGTACCTGAGTACTAGAAACTTCCTTTGTATTCCAGACTGCCCACATACCCATATCCATGGGATCAAGGTACCTTAAGATTGAGAAGATGAGAATATGTAGTTTTGGTGGTGTGATGATGAAGGAAAGGCATTGAGAAGATAATAGCCTTATCGTAGGAGCGATGTGTCCATTAAACGGTGTTACCTACGGAAAGGAAAAAAGATTGAAGAGCGCGCGCGAACCATGAACAAGGAACCACTCCTAGACCTAGGTTAAGGAGAGAGTTGCCCCCATTCTGGTAGAGGAAACTGCATGGGTGACTGCCGAAGAAGACACCAAAAACTTTGACCTAGGACAAGACAGTGTTAACTATAGACACAGATCAAGATGTGGGATGACGACGAGGGACATTGACAAATTTTCAAGCTATACTAGATAGGGAGATGGAAATGTAAACAAGGTCAATGGTTTTATTATGGATGGATGGAAAGGCGTGCTTTGTGCACTAGACATGGAGTGGACAGGACTTGATAGACGATGGATGCTGACTCTACACATAGCGCTTGTTTGCCAGGTTTTCACCAAAGGACAGATTTTTTTTTGGATTTTTTTTTTTGGAATACTCTGAGGATCAGGCATAGAACTTCTTGAGATGGACACTGTTAAGTGGCTCATCTAAAGGAATGCCGTTAGGTGTAGCTAAAGTATAAGCTCCTAATCCATATGTTGTTGTCACAATAAAGGGACCTAACCAGTTAGGCTCAAACTTGCCCTTCTTTTCTCGATCTGCTTGATTTCTCTGATTCTCCTTAAGTACAAGATCACCAACTTGAAACCATCTTTCTTTGATCTTTTTGTTGTAATTACACCTGAGGCAGTTTTGATAGACATGGAGATGGTTAAGTGCGGCATGACACCTTTCATCTAGTAGTTCAAGCTCAGCTAATCTGGAAGTGCGATACTCCTCCCCGCCGATCAGGTCCTGCATGGATACTCTGAGGGATGGGATCTTGACCTCTATAGGTAGGATGGCTTCAGAGCCATAGACCAATGCATAGGGTGTGGCACCAATTGGTGTTCTAATACTAGTGCAGTAGACCCATAGGGTAGGATTGAGTTGCAAGTGCCAATCACGACCAGCTTCATTGACTATTTTCTTGAGGATTTTAAGAATGGTTTTATTGGAAGCCTCAGCTTGGCCATTACTCTGCAGATAGTAGGGAGTTGAAAAGTGATGTTGGATATTGTATTGTGTGCACAAGGCATGGACATCTTGATTCTTGAATGGTCTCCCATTATCAGTGACAATGGCTTGGGGAATACCATACCGGCATATGAGGTAGTTTAGGATAAACTTAGCTATTTGCTTACCGGTGATATAGGTCATAGGAATGGCTTCCACCCACTTCGTGAAATACTCAGTGGCGGTAATGATAAACTTGTGGCCATTGGAGGAGGAAGGGTGGATTTGTCCTATGAGGTCGAGACCCCATTGAGAAAAAGGCCATGGAGTTGTCACAGGTTGTAATTCATGAGCTGGTGCGTGAATCAAATCTCCATGCTGCTGGCATTGTAGACACTTCTTAGAAAACTATGCAGCATGTTGCTCTATTGTAGGCCAGTAATAACCTATTCTAAGTATCTTCTTAGCAAGATTAGGACCGGTAGAATGTGCGCCACAGATACCTTCGTGTATGTCTCATAAGGTAGCTTCGGCTTCTTCCGCGTTAAGACATCGTAAGAGGATACCATCAAGACTCCGGTGATATAGTGTATCACCTAGAATGATAACAGGAGGATCGACGGATAAAGGTTTTACGTTGGGTGGATGATAGGTCAGGGGGAAAGGTTTTGTTCTTGAGGTATTCATAGATATCTTCATACCATGGGGAATTGGGACCAACAAGTTCGCAGATGATTTCAGTAACAGGAACATCGACGGCTGGTATCAACAATTGCTCGATCAAGAATTCACACTTTTGTGTATTTGCAGGCATGTCAATCAGTGACCCTATAGAAGCCATAGAATCCGCAGCTTTATTATGCTCTCTTGGAATTTGCTCAAATGTGATGCTAGAAAAGTGTGGTTTGTAGGCGTCCACTAGTTGCTTGTAGGGGACCAACTTTTCATCCTTTGTTTGGTACTCATCTATGACTTGGCAAATGACTAGCTGTGAGTCTCCATATACTTGTAATTCTGTGATGTCCCATTAAACTGCTGTATTGAGACCTATGAGGAGTGCTTCATACTCGGCTATGTTGTTGGTGCAAGGGAATGCAAGCCGATATGACTTTGGAATGTAGTCATTTTGAGGTGTGATGAACAAGATGCCGGCCCCTGATCCATGCTGTGTGTAGGAACCATCAAAGTATAACTTCCACATTATGGAGTTGGAAAGAGTGAATAGATTCTCATCCAGAAAGTCTGCTACCATAGGGTGTGTATCTTGCATGGGTGCTTTTGCTAGTTGATCTACTAGAGCTTGTCCTTTGATTGCTTTACGATCCACATATTCAATGTCAAACTCACTAAGGATCATGACCCATTTAGCTAATCAGCTTGTGAGAGCTGCTTTTGCTAGTAGATACTTCAATGGATCAATTTTGGCTATAAAAATTATGTGTTGGTTCAACATGTAATGTCACAACTTTTGGGAGGCGAACACTACTGCTAAACAAGCCCTTTCCATTGGTGACTAATTGAGTTCGTATCCCACCAAGGTTCTACTGATATAGTAAATTACATGCTCTTTTCTTGTTTCATCATGTTGTGCTAGCAAGGCCCCTAGGGCTGAAGTTGTAGTTGAGATGTATAATATCAAAGGTTTATCGGCAACTAGTGGAACCAATACAGGAGGTGTAGCTAGATACTCTTTGAGCTGATCAAATGCTACTTGACACTTATAATTCCATTGAAATGAGACATCCTTTCGGAGTAAGTGTTGAAATGGTTGACATTTATCTGCTAACTGTGAGATAAAATGTCCGATGGATTGCAACCTTCCTTGGAGGCTCCTTAATGCTTTTAGGTTCTTTGGTGGAGGCATCTCTATTATAGCCTTTACTTTTGTTGGATCTACTTCGATACCTCGACGAGAAACAATGTAACCCAATAGCTTCCCTAATGTTACACCGAAGACACACTTCTTTGGATTGAGGCACACTTGATATTTCTTGAGCCTGTCAAAGATCTGTCCTAGCATTTGTATGTGATCTTCCCTAGAAGATTTAGCTAGTATGTCATCCACATAGTCCTCCATGATGTGATGAAAGAGGTCATGGAATATCACTGTCATTGCTCTTTGATAGGTTGCTCCTACGTTCTTTAGACCAAATGGCATGACACACCAACAATAGTTACCCCACGGACAAGTACATGTTGTTTTATGCTGATCTTCCTCTGCTATCCTTATCTGATTGTAGCCAGAGAATCCATCCATGAGAGAAAGCATCTCGTGACCTGCTATCAAGTCAACTATAATGTCAATGTTTGGGAATGGAAAGTCATCTTTGGGACATGCCTTATTAAGGTCTCTGAAATCATTACACATGTGGATGCGCCCATTGGGTTTAGATATAGGTACAATGTTGGAGACCCAATCTAAATAGTCAATAGGTCATATGAACTTTGCATCTAACAGCTTCTATATTTCTACTTTCACTAAGAGAGCTATTTGTGGGTGCATCTTCCTCAACTTTTGCTTGACTGGTTTAACTTTTGGATCAACAGTGAGGTAGTGAACAACTAGCTTGGGGTCTAACCCTGGCATATCAGCATAGGTCCATGCAAAGTTGATGGTTCTCTATAAGAAGAATGTGTTAAGATTCCTGTGCTATGTTTCTGATAATGATGCTGCTAGGAATGTGGTCTTTGGATTTTACTCTATGCCAAGGTGTATCTCTATAGAATCTTCCACTAGGAGAGTTGACTTCTCTTGATACTTAGATGGTAGGGGAAGGTCAAATCCTCCATCCTCAGGTGCCACAGTTGGGTTTTCACCTTTGGATACGTCCTTTGTTTTTACTATTTTGTGATCAAGAGGTGCCATAGGTTTTCACCTAGAGATCTTTCTTTATTTTTACTTTTGCGACTGGAGGATTTGGCATTCTCACCAAAATAAGCCGTTGGCTCTAGTTCCATTACAAAACCTGCTTTGTGATTGCCAAGGGGGATATCTTCCCGAAGTCCCATGAACTTAGCTAAAGCTTCGTCATTCTGAAATACATCTATAACGGGGGACCCTTGTTGGTCCCAATCGATAAGTTCAGGGTAGACAAGTGTGACATTCTGGGTGTTGGTGGTGGAGGTTAAGGATACGGAGGATAGTGTAAAAATGGAGGATTCTGCGAATAGGTTGGTCATGTGGAGGGAAGAGTCATCGATGATATCCTCTGTAGACGTCGAATCGGTGGGAAAAGCGTCAGCTACCTCATCTAGGATATACTCGATGTCCAAGGCATGTGGTACCTTCTTTCTAAATCCTAATCCCTTCTTATCTAGTTTCTTTGTCACAACAATGGGTTCCATAGTTCCTTGATTCTGTTTCCCAAGGCCACCTTTGCCTTTATAGCCCATGTTTTTTACTATTCTTAAGCCATTACCGTATTGCTTGACTGGTATTGTGACTGGTTCTTTCTCCTTATAGAGCCAAGAAGAAATGTCCTCAATAGTTTCTTCCTCCAATAACCGTCCCTGTTGGAATTGGGTTAGGAATGTTGGGCGAGGAATAGCTACTTTTTTGGTTACTTTGGCAATGGGTGGTTGGCCGTAATATTTTGGAGATAAAGGCATCCGCCCTACACAACAAGATTTTGAGATATCATAAGATCCAAAGCCTATATCACGGATGTGGGCCTTGATCTCAGGTAGAGGATTTGGGTTACTTGTAGAGGCTTGCGTCAGAGTTTCAGGATCAACATATAGTAGGGATTCAAGGGCTTTTTCATTGTTAGGCACCTGGTTGCAATTCTTATAACTGCCTTGCAAGACACGACATAATTCAAAAGGATTGGGGTCTCCTGGGATAGTGATCTCCGTATCATTGTATGGGAACTTTAGAGATTGATGATACGTGGAGGGAACAGCTTTCATTGCATGGATCCATGGGCGGCCTAGGATAATGTTGTAAGGTAATTCAATATCAAGGACTTGACACCTGGTTTCAAGCATGATAGGGCCCAGTTGTATAGGCAAGTGGATAACACCTTCTGAACGGTGTTCTGCATCATCATATCCCTTGATTGTAATACTTTGACTATTGTTGACATGATCCTCAGAGTATCCCAATTGCTTAAGTAACTTTAAAGAACAGATGTTGAGACGAGCACCCCCATCTATGAGTATACGTTTGATTTTACGCTTATGGATGAGAACTTCAATATGCAAGGCATCATTGTGACAAGGATCATGGGATGGGAGATCTTTCTCTGAGAAGACCACATTGTAGGGTGAAGCAATGTTACCTACTATAGCTTGGAAATCCGTGACTGCTATGTTTTTGGGAACCGAAGACTCTTGGAGGGCTTTTTCTAGAACTACTCTATGTGCAGGTGAGGACCGTAGAATGTCCAAAATAGAGATCTGTGCTGGCGTTTTCCCTAAATGTTTGACGAGATTATAATCAGATTGAGCTGGAAGACTGGGTGTAGGGCCACGAATGGTGACATGACCACGGCGAGTTGTAACAACACAATCCGTAGATTTGCCTTTGATTGTGAGCGTAGACATTCGACTCTCTTCAAAATGACCTACAATGGAATCAAAGGAAGTGGAAGCATGATTGATACCTTTACCTCTATCCTACAGAGGAGGTGGACCATGATGAGGGAATGGTTCCTTGTACATATCTAGATCCTTGTTCATGTGTTGAACAGGTGATTCATTCTCAAAAGTTATTTGATTACCTTCGATGAGGTTTTGGATTAGGTGCTTGAGCTTCATGCAAGATGCGGTTCGATGTCCTTTGCTCCTATGGAATTCACAGTATTCTTTTTCTCTATACCGCGCAGTTTTGTAAACAGGTTCACCATATGGGGGAGCATCTGGTAAGGTGATGAGTCCTTTCTGTAAGATCTGTTGGACTGACTCTATAGGCACTCCCAAGGGAGTGAATTGGCGTTGCGGTAGGTAATCTTATTGAGGTCGCTCCTGTTGTCGTTGTTGTTGATTTTGATATGGTTGCCGCTATTGTTACTGTTGTTGAGGTGGAGCTTGACTTGGTTTGGAGAGCTACAGCGGTGTTTGCAACATTTGGACATGTTTAGAATCAACCACCCCATCGTTGACCACATTTTTGTTCTTGTTCCAAAACTTGGGTTTATCATTCGATTGTTGATGAGGAGCATTGTCTTTCATTTCTTTAAAGATTTTGACCACACCCTTAGCAATGAGGGCCTTTTCAATGTTGATACCCTTGTATGTGATTTCGTCAAAGGTTGTAGCACTAAGAATTTGCAAATGGAAACCTAACTCTTGGTTGAGGTTTTGCACAAATATGCTAACAAGCTATTTCTCAGGAATCTTGAAAGGGAATTTGCTAGCCATTTGTCTCCATCGTTGGAGGAAAGAAATGAAAGTTTCACCATTTTTCTATTTATTGTTGCATAGATTGGTTATGGAAATCTCATGCTCTGCGTTGTAAGAAAAATGGGTGGCAAATTTCTCTGCTAGCTCGTTGAAAGACTTGATACCCATAGGTAAGTGTGAGAACCACTCTATAGCTTGACCTCCAAGACTGCGAGGAAAGAGACGCATAAGATATGTGTCGTTATGTGAGACCTTGAAGCAAGCAAGATAGAATTCCCTGAGATGGTCTTTTGGGTCACTTTTTCCTTTGTATTTCTCGAACTTGGGAATAGTGAAATTTTGAGGAAAAGGGATCATTGGTAATGACCGATCAAAAGGATAAGGACACACTTCCTCTAAAGAGAAGGTCTTCTTGGTGTGGCCAAATGTAAGATTAGATAGCTGTTGTTGCACTTCCGCAATTTTTAGCTCCATCGCTGTGGGAGGAGTTGGAAGCATCTCCTGCTATCCAAGAAGTGGTTGTTGATGCCCATATGGAAGATTGTAGTGTTAGCCATGAACATTGGTGTTATAAGGGTTGTAAGATTGGTTGGGGTCGTATGCATTGTACGTTGGGTTGAGATTAGGTTGGAATTGGATGCTTTGATGAGGAGGAGGTGGGGGTGACACTAGGTAAGAATGTTGGCTTTGTGATGGTTGGAGAAAAGAATTGGGTGGAGGAAAGCTAAAGTGTGTTTTATTAGGTTGTGATGGCAGCACATAGCTTTGGGAAACTTGATGTTGGGAATGTTGAGGGTGGCTAGGCAATGTGTGAAAGAAATTTAGCGAGGATGAACGTAACGGAGGAGGGACATAGGTAGAAGTGATTTGCGATGGTTGAGGTTGATTGAGGATGAGACTAGAAGAATTTTGTGGGGGGGGCTGCATGACTCTAATTGGTTGAGAGACATGGAGGTTTGATGATATGGGAGGTGGTATGTGTTGAGACCCTTGTTGCATGGCTACATAGTTGTTCCCCGGCTTGTAATTTGGTGGGAAACCTAATCGTGATGGGGTAACCAAGATTCCACTTGTGATTGGTGTGGACACTTTAGGAGGTGGTTGCATATTCGATCGAGCTAAGGTGGCTTGCTTAGCTAACTCCGCTTGTCGTTGGATAGTTTCTGGTTGATTTTTGTGGATTTCAATAGGAGTCAGAAGCGGTGAAGTGGTACTCTTTCTTGTTGGGTTTTGAAAGAGGGGATTCTTATACTGCGAGCTTGGTTCCGGCAAAGGCGTGGTCACTGTCGACATGGTTTGCACTGCTTGTATGGTGTCTTGGTTGTTGTTAGGCTCGCTAAGCATGGATAGATCAAAACCTTTGAGTAATTTGGCTCCTTGCTCTGCTAGCAAGCGAAAGAAATGATCTTGGTTCTCACTAAGGATTTTGTCAAAGGTGGCCAAGGCTTGAGGATCTTGTATAAATTCATCAAGATCTTGCTCATCTTCTTGAGAGGATTGACCTATTTCAAAGTGTCGCTCTTCTTGAGATGGGGCTAGATCTACAATATAGCCTTGTGGCACAAAATCCTGAGGCATGTCGGTAGTATAGTGAGGAATGCTTACCAAAGGGACCCCTTCTTCCTGAGATGGTACTTGATCAATAGTATAACCTTCTGGAACAAAATCCTAAGGCATACCGATGGTGTATTGGGGTGTACTTACCAAAGGGACCCTACCCTCATGAGGAGTACTAGGGTGGTCAAGGTGTGGCATGTTGGGAGAGTTGGTAGATCTTTCTGCGGGTGTCCTAGGAGTGACCTTGGAAATAATGTTGAGACGGCCTGATTGCGGTGTGTGAGGAGGCAATTTGCGCTTCTTAGGGACAACTTGCTTGGACTTCATAGTTTGCTGGAGCCTAGTGGTTACCATGGAATACACTAGGACAAAAAGGTAATGCTGAGATTCTACTTGGTGTTTTTGAAAGAAAAGACAAACTCTGATGCACAAGTAACTGGACCAAAGGCACTATACTATTTGACCAGAGGCGCAGGACTATGCAACCAAAAGCGTGTTACTATTATACCAAAGGCGATGGATTGAGCTACCAAAGGCGAGGTACTGATATACCAAAGGCGAGCTACGGAGACCAAAAGTGAGCTACTGTACCACCAAGGGCGAGCTGTTATAATAGCAAAGGCGCTGAAGTAGTGTCTAATGCAAAAATAAATTCTGTTTCTGATTGGATTTGGTTGTTTTGGCAAGAGAAAACACAGCAAACACAGTTGGCAACCAAAAAATAGGACTGACACAACAGATAGTGTATGTTCAAGACTCACAAAAAGCCCAATGTTTCCACAGGTATGAGACAGTTGCAAAAAATAATCAAGCACTTTTTATCCCTAGAGACAAGGTTTCATTGCAGTAGATCAGCTCACAGCTTAATACTCTGTTGATAAAAATATTATTCCATAAAGGTGTCGGATATTTAGTATCTTTGCGAGAGACGATAGGTAGGGATATCTCACCCTCCCCTTGGAAAGCTCAAGTAGGTCACAAGAGCTTTATGGCCAAGGGAATACTATCTCTTCTCAAGGGAGCCAATGGTGAGTGTCTTAAGGGCTTAAATCGATTCCCCTTGCACTGATGATTACCGCAATGTTCGGAGGTAGGTCGGGTAGTCTCTATCTAGAATGGTTCTTAGTAACTTTGAGGGACCAACGCCTTACGAGCAATGCGACAAGCTACTAAAAGTTTTAACCAATCCTACTAAGAGTATCAAACACTTCGCTCAATGTGAAAATTGTTTCCACAAAGAGCTAGTACACCTCTTTTCAGTTTGGCACCACAAGGTAAGGCTGATGTCGGTTAGGACTTGGCTTTCACCTTATCCCTCTTATATAGCGGTTCAAAGGAAAACTCCGCTTAGGGTCATCCCTTTTGGATGAAGTGCAATCCAAAAGCAGGCCCTTCTAAAGGAAGTACTGAAAAGTAAAAGTAAGCACATCAAACAAAGGTTCAATTGTCCCGTTATAAGAAAAATAAGGTGCAACTAAACTAGGCACACACACGTTTGTAGTTGTCAATTGTCCCTTATGAAATTGAAGTGTTTGGCATTCATGTCCATTGTCCCTTAGAAAATTGAGTTGTTTTCGCATACATGTCCATTGTCCCTTAAGAAAACTAATATGTTCCTAAGACTTAGATTGCAAAAGTGATTTGTTCAATTATCCCTTAAGAATGACAATATGTTTCTAAGACTTAGTGCAATAGTTTGAGATTTCTTCAATGCTCGTCCTGCATGAACATGTTAGAGAAACCTATTTTCTCTGTTTGAGTGATAAGAAGCTGCAACAAGTGATATTAGGTCCACACAAACTCAAAAGTTAGCAAGTGTTTAAAGTCATAGATTGAAGATAGGCCAATGAGTGGTCTTAAAAAAATAAATCTCAGAAAATCCTTGAAACAATATTACCACTATGTAGAGGACAGAAAAATATCAACTTTCAAAAAAAACATTACCTGAATCCGAGTCCGTTTGTGAAAGTTATGCAGCTTGGAAGGTCTAAAAACTGTGACGAGATAGAGATAGCAGTGAGAAAATCAATTTTCAGACAAAACAGAGAATTTTGAGGAAAAATGAATTTCACCACGATGTAGATCACAAAATTCTAGCCTATTTAAAAAAAAAGCACTAAAATACGTATCCGTACGACTAAGATAATGAGGTTTGAAAATCGCCTATTCATAAAAAAAACTCAATGAAAAGCGGTTTGACTTAGCCCCCTTGTGAGTAACCCTTGGTCACTGATGTGACCTATTGTTGGAGGGTGCTTTTTTTTTAAATAAAAAATCTTACCTTATCTTTTTTAAAAACTTACATGCTTTTTTCTTTGTAAATGTGCTTTTTTACCCAAAAAAAATGCATGTATTTAAGTTTTTTATTTGTTAAAAGCCAAGTCAAAAAAAAGGGTACGTGGGAAATAAGGGGACAAGGTACCTGTTGTACCTGTTAGTGCAGTACCTGCGTAGGCAGGTACGTGCACATGTGCATGTTGTTTTTTTTTTTTTAATTTTAGATTTGCTTTTGTTTGCTTTTTTATTTTTGTGATTTGCTTTTTGCTTTTTTATCTTTTTTTTAATTTTTCAAATATATATATATATATATATATATATATATATATATATATTAAAAATAATTTTTTTTACTGTACCTCACAGTGATTGTAAGGCCTCAAGTTGCGTGCCCGAAGTAAAATTTTTTACCTTCACCGAAATAGGCCAAATTTTATATTTTTCTTCATCTCTCGACCCTTCCGAACGCAACCGTGACCTCTGTTTTTACCCAACAAGCTTCTTTTAAATTTTTTTTTTTGGATCTCTCCTAAAAGAAGTGTTAAAAACTTGTGAAATCAAACTAAAAATTCCACAAATTTTATATTAGATTAGGACCAGTGGGTCCCACCGGGCGTGCCAGAATGTGTATGAGGAAAAATTAATTTAAATTAAACTAAACAAATCAAAAACCCAATAACATAAAGAGAACCGATCTAAATAAAAGCCATTAATAATAATCAATAAAACATGAAAGTTTTTACCGAGATTTGTATTGTTCCCTTTGGATTAAATGTAGATTGCTCAATATTGCTGCGAAACCATAGTTGCAACAAGCAAGTAGTGTGCTCAAAGATCAATGTTAAGAGATCGTAAAGTTGCTCAATCGATGCAATGTATGCTCAAAGCACTGTTAAGTATGCCTGAGAATAAGATCGAAGAGAGGCTTAATGAAGGAGATGAGGGGGGTTTATATAGGTTTCAACAGAGATTGATCAACGGTCTAGATAATTCAGAAGAATCAATGGAAGAGAACAGTTGAGGAACGTTCAACGAATAAGAAGAAGACAAGTGTCACACAAATGCTGTTTTATTTGAGTTAAACACTTTCTTTTCTAAAGATAAGACATGCTTTTCATAAATTAGAAAGTTTTTTTCTAATTTAAGAGAAATTAATAAAAACAAGGTTGAGTGAATAGATAACTCCACTTAAGATTTGTTTTTGCATGATTTGAGAGAAATTAAATAATAAATTATTTAATTTTGTGTGCATGGAGAAGAAGACTTATTTTTAGAAGATTTGAAAGATATTTGTAGATAAGAAAGCAAATTAAATAAATAGATTTATTTAATTGTTGTGCATGATTTGGAAGAATAAATAAAATATTTGATTTATTTTATTTTTAGAGATTGAGAGGATTTAAATAAATTTGATTTGATTTATTTAAATTTGGAAGAATGAATTTGATTTGTTTAAATAATTAGGAATTATTTAATTGTTTTGATAAGAGGGAATTTGTGATGAATTAATTAAATAATGGGATTTATTTAATTAATGGAGACTTGAAATTTGGAAGGTGGCAATGATTTAATTAAATAATATAAATTATTTAATTAATGGAAGAATAAGGTTGAAAGAGGATAATGATTTAATTAAATAATATAAATTATTTAATTAATGGAAGAATAAGGTTGATTTTGCTGAAATTAATTAAATAAAGGGGATTTATTTAATTAATGTTGAATTTTGAAGTTTTGGAAGAATTTGATGAAATTCATTAAATAATTAGATTATTTAATTAATGTTGAAATGCAAGTGATGCTATAGATTAGATGAAATGCAAGTGAGTCGAAGACATGGTCATTTTAGGGTGTCTACACTATGGTCTATGATCAGAAAGTTCATGCTTAATAGCCATTGAATGACATATAACAAGAATCTAGACGAGGTTTTAAACACCTTTTTAAGCCATACTTCTGAGATGATGCCTAAAAAGCCCATCTAGTGTAAATCACTAGTAGGTATAACACATGTATCCATTATGTTCCAACATTCAATAGTGGTTGGTTATGTGTTTTATAACCACATTTCTTTGAGATTATTTCTCACACGTCATTCTATCTCATAATGACAAAGGTTATTGCAATTAACTTCAACAACTGATACGTGTGTACAAAAATCTTTCTCCATCTTGGTCATACCCAAAGCTACCAAGGTATTATTACCTTGTAGTCCATATTCTCCACGAGAATTTCTTATGACAAGTGGCATTAGTTCTATAGTTTCAGATTAATGTGGGAAGATAATTCTATCCAATCATTAACAAAGGTGCTAATTTTCTTGTTCTTAGCCATATCTATGACATAGTTTGTTAAATAATCCATAGTAGTATTGTCTTATTTGTAAAAGGGTTGAGCCATGAAGGAGTTGAGAGAGTTGATATATGGCGAAACCTATAGTAAAATGTTATTGATTTTCTAATTTTTAGATTTCCTTTTACAAATTAAAATTATTATGATCATCAAATTGCCTTAGATTTCAATGTTCATTAACCTGCATTGGTGGCATGTTTGAAGGCCAAACACTAGTGCCTAAGCTTCAACTTCATTATTTGTTCCTTCTTTGATTTTCATTGAAACATTAGTGATTAAATTCCCTTCTAAATCTTTGATGATACCACCAACCCCAAATAGGCCCAAGTTACCTCCAGGGGCTCCATTGAAGTTTAGTTTGAACCAACGGTATGGAGGAGATTGCCATTTCATTTATTTTCTTAAAAATTGTTTGTGAAATTCACTCCACCATCCCCATGAATTGGGGGCTCTTAATTGAAGCCATTTGTAAGTTAGTTCACAATCCCATGATGAGAAAACTTTATTTTTTGTTGGTTGCATTGTCACTCTATTGTTTGCTACTTTGACAATGGAAATTTATTATTTGTTGAGGAAAGATTACAATGAAAATTCCAAGGATTGGAAGGTTCAATGGTTTGTCTCCTTATAGATCTCCCATATCATTTAAGATGGACATAAAATCCAAAGGCTTGCAAATGTAAATTATTTCTATATGATTGTCCATGATAGTAAAAGTTCCTTAATATCATTTAGTAGTGCCTAACACCAACCAATCCTAGCACATAACCATTGCTATCATTTGTTTGTGAAGGGGAATTCAAGTAATAAATGATTTATGCTTTCTTCCTCCTATTCACACATAGCACATCTAGGTGGACCTAGATATCCCATTTTCCTAAATCTATCTATTGTTAATATCTTTTTCTATATAGCAACCCAAGAAAAGGTCCTAGCCTTTGGAAGACAGTATTTGTGCCAAAAATAAGTGACTTGGCCATTCTTCATTTTATATGTGTTGGTCCTCAACCAAATAACATATTTTAATAGTGTATTTGGGCTAGGTTTGGCACAATTCCATTTTATTATGTCTTGTGGACATCTGAAATGAATATCTTTAATTAATGCATTATTTCTAGTAGAAGTTTTTGTAGTCTTTTAGAGATCCCAAGGGTCTTGGGATCCTTGGTAACACTGTTATTGAATTCAACCATTGATTTTTGGGGAAAGGAAATCAATAAACTTGGGTCCCTGAGTGTCATTTGTTCATTGCTACAACTCTAGCATCTCCAAGGTAGTTCCTCAAGCCAAAAAACCATTCCATAAATCTTCCCAAGAGTTGGAAGATTTCCCATTCTAGATCTCCCATGTTATGTGTTTGGTTAAGGTTTCTCTATTGATTAGAATGAAGTTCCACATGCTTGAGCCATGCAGTGGTTTTGAAATTATTAATATTCTTGTTGGCTCAGTCGAATCCAAGTATTTATTTTGAAGAATTTTGTCCCATTTGATTTGCATCTTTTTGTAAAGGTTCCATATTATCTTAGCTCACAAAGCCCTATTTTGGATGGCAAACTACCTAATCCCAATCCCACCAACATCCTTAGCCCTAAAAACTTATCCCATGCAACTAATAGAATTGTCTTTTCTTCTAAAGATCCTTGCCATAAAAAAAAAATCATTGCTAGACAGTCTGCCAATGGTCTTTGAAGGATTGTTCAAACAAGACATAAGATAAATTGGGATAGAAAATATGATAGATTTCAACATTAACATTCTTCTATCCAATGATATCCATTTTCCTTTCCAAGTTTCCATCTTGTTCATGCATGATTAAAGTAATGGGTCCCAAATTGTCGATCTTTCATAGGCTTTAAAATTGGGATCCCAAATATTTTCTTCGAAATGTTCCAACTCTAAATGCTAACTTTTTTTCCACTTCTACTTATTTTTGTGGGCTAGTGTGAAAGAAGAATATTTCTAATTTAGTGTTGTTAACATCCCAACTGAAGGTAGTAGTGTAATTGTTCAATGTTTTCTTTATAATGCTTTCCTCCTTGAAAAGGGCTTTTCAAACAACATTATATCATCTATGAATTAGAGATGAGTTATTGTTATGGAGTAAAAAGTGGACTCATGTCTTTTTACCTCCTTGTTTAGCTCCTAGGTCACCGTGATTACATTATACTTTCTAAATATTGATCTCGATGCAAAATTGCCTAAAACCAATGTAAATTGGGAACAAGGGGCCCATGCTTAACCTTATCCTGGACCAAAAATGAGCTACAAGACTTGAGAGACCACTCCCAAGTCTTTCGTGATTGATCGGGGAAAATTTAATTGTATGTCGACTTAGGAGCTTTAAAAAGGTTTCTCCTTGTCGACCCTTTTGGTTTAATTTGACGAATGTTAGCAGGAAAGCATATATAAGTGTGTTTTTGAATTCATTATGAACCTAGATAGAGATAACCAACTTGAAGCATTAGAGTAAAGATCATTCAAAACATTCATTATGATTCTAGAGCAAATTTGTGTTGTTATTATGTGTGTTGTTGCAGGTTTGAAGTTATCATCTATCTCTTCTTATGAGTTGAAGAGTATGCATCCTCCTAAGGGTTTCATCAAATAGGTGATATTTTTGTTGTTCATCATCATTTGATTCATCATATTGATTTTGTGATTAGCCTCTACCCTGTAAGGACACACTCTGTTTATCTATCAATAGTGTTGGGAAGCTTGAATGATATCCTAAGATTTGAGTGAGGCAAGTCCCTAAACACCATAACCCCTAAACCCATTCTCTTTTTCTTGTGTGCAGGTTATAGGTGTGAGATTCAAGAAATACGAAGATACAGGAAGACTGAGCAAAGATTAGGGTTTTGGGATCTGACAACATTTTAGGGATATTCCTGTATGAAGGACTTGGGTGCTAGAACCCTAGTATTTCTACCCCTGTAGGTTCTAGATTTGGCATCAGGGTAGTCTATAGCATTTCTCCAGTTTGTAGCTTCTGAAGATTCCACCTTTCAGGGGAGCTCTCGAAATAGTCCTATGACATCTCTACTTCAAGGACAGGTTCTCACATCTTCCTAATCCTTCCTGTACAATTGGTTTCTAGAGATTTGTTGTACATCTTCTATTATAATCATAACATCATAGAGTTAGGGTTTTGTGCATTAGTGGGTTACACTTTTTGGGACATCCTAATTTTTTCTAAAATCACATATTTTTAGAAAATATAATGATTTAAGCCTTGAAAGGTTCCATTTAAAGGATTTTAATTAAATAGGGTTTGATCAACCCCCTTGGATAGAACCCTGCTAGTTTTAAACTATGCCTATAATGGAGTCTCCTCTACACCTATATAATGTTTTTGATAAGTTCAGCTAGAAACCAGGGTCCAGATCCCTTTAACAAAGAAGCCCCAAGGGCATCAAGCCATTAACATGCCAGAGATAGTAGCTTGACAACACTTAAACAACATACCAAAACAACAGAAGAAAAACAATGAAACGACAGAGAAAAATAGAATAAAGGAGAAACCAAAAACTACGGGCTATCAGTCACCCCAAACTTGGCTAGGAACTTCATCATCTCCTTGTAGTCACCTAAGCTATCAATGCCCACCTGTTTAACCTTGTCGTCCATATCCTTCACTGCAACAAAGATGGAAGCCGCCCTGTGTAAAGCTTTAGCCACGAACTCTGCCATGACCTTCCATTTGTTCTGCATAGAATCCATTCTTTTTTGGAGGTTCTAGATATCCTCCACATGTTTTCTGTATAGAGGACAATCCCCCTTGTTAGATTGATGAACAGTCTCCCTCGCATGCTTCTTACCAACAGTGGCCTTCTTCTTACCTTCTAGGTTGTTTGAGTTGCTTTCATTCATCGAGGCAAAGTGGTTAGTGCCCTCAACTTTGTGCATAGAATCAGTCAGAGTCTCCTCTCCCTCTTTGTCCATAGTCTCCTCCACAAATTCAGAGTCCTTAGAACCTTCCACCCCTGGAGAACTGATCAGTGGTTTCCCAACAATCCTTTTGGAACATCGGATACTCGAAAGAGTAGTCTCCCCACCTTCATTACTACCCTTAGTTTCTAGAATAGTGTCCAATTCAACAATTTTCACATGAGCATCCTCCGTGGCAGCTCCCTTCTCTTCCTTCTACTTCTTTGCCAGAATTCCCTCCAACTCCTTCACCTTGTCTCTCTTGCCAGACTTCCTTCCCTACACCGGAGTAACATGCTTCTATTTCATTTTCGCAGAAATTGGGGTCTCAGACAGAATCCCTTCCACCGCACTGGGGTCACCCTTAATCATGGGAGGCCTAATGCAAGTTTTTACTTTACCCTTACCCTTATGGGAACTCCCTGAATGAGGGTCCTCTAGAATCATAAATTGAATAGGTTCAGGCGGACAAAGGGCAAGGTGGAAATGATACAGTTCAAAATAAGGCCTTGATGAATCAGAATGAGAGGGTAATTGGCATTCTTGGCCCTAAGCTCCATAACAGACTTAATGGAATTTTCCAGCGAAGAGAGTAAAAAGAAGGGAAAACTAATCTCAACCTTGTTCCTAAAATGATTTAAGAGAGCAAAGTGATAGTTGTAGTACACCTATATAATGTTGACAAAAAACCACTTTTGATTTACCTTTTATGGGATCAAATTAATTCATTTAAAATTTATGTTTTGTAAGTATGTAGTCCTTATTATAAGCTTCCCAAAAAGTATAATTTTAAATATATTTAATTTGATTATTATATTTATTTTTTATTTCTTGTGAATGTAGGTTTTTCAATGAACATCAAGGTCTTTGTTTCGCACATATGAAAAAATAGGAAAATTAGAGAAAAAATTTTCTAAAAAATACACATCCTCTAGGTATTGATGTCCTTATTCAAATAAAAAAAATTGAATTCTGATACATACAAAAAAGTTACACTCTTTATAGTACACCTATGTCTAAATTTTAATTGGTTTGACTTCAAAATTTAATTTAAAAAAAATATTCAATAAAACATTATGAAACCAAATGCATCCTCTAGATATTGTAGTTACAAATCTAAATTTGAAAAAAATAGAATTTTATCCTTCATAGAAAAAAATTATGTGGTTTATAGTACACATCGCTATGTAAAAATGACGTTTGCTGTTAAAAATTAGTTATCGAAGGAGATGGAAAAATAAATGCAATTTGATTCTAAATTTTAAAAATATATATATTTAGAATCTACAGACAAAATGTCACAAATCACTAGTTTGCATCATCTTCAAATTCCTCACGGTTTAGTAGTTATAGGTGTTCGAAAGTGAAGATTTAGTTCAAAATGTTCATTTCAATGTCAAGTTTGGCCAAAAAGTGTAACCTACTATTGTGGGATCACCCATTATTGACATAGGGTTTGATAAAAAGGCTTGATTAAATTAGATCTTTCAATAGTACCCCTGAGTACAAGATTTGTAGCCGAGTCCACCTCCATTTGGTAGTGATCTGGCTTAGTCTTATCCTTGAATGTTATTGTGAAAGAGGGTTTGATCTAGTGTGCATGCTAGCTTTCATCATTCACCTTTTTAAAGGTTTTGTGCATTATTGACCTAGGGTTTGATAAAAGGATTGATTAAATTAGATCTTTCCATAGTATTCCTGAGTACAAGATTTGTAGCTGAGTCCACCTCAATTTGGTTATCAAATACCCTTGTCTCAAATATGCAAAAATCATCACCTAATGATGCACTCCTAAACCAAATTTTGTATAAAGTATGACATCCTTGCAGTAAAAAGTGACAAATTTGACTATGGCTTCCTCTCAACCTAATATACCAAACTATCATGCTCACAGTCATTTATCTTATACCTAAGATCTCAAATGCCTGACAAATTTGAGACTCCTCATTTTGAAAAGTACACTGGTAAAGGTGATCCTAATACTCATGTGTAGTGATTTCTTCTTTGATGAGGCATTGTTAGCAAAACTCTTTCCACATTCTCTCAAAGATACTGCTTTAGAATGGTTTTGATCTCTACCTCCTAATTCAATACATTCCTTTTCATTGCTAGTTGATCAATTCTTGTAGCATTTTCAAGAAAACATTGGACCTCCTATCTCATTGATTGATATGGTCCATCGTAAACAAGGTTTGAAAGAGAAATTAATAGAATTCATTGGTCGATATCAAGCTCTCTTTGCGTAAATATAATATCTGATTACATATGAGGTTGTTCAAAAAGTATTCATTACGAATCTACAACCAAACATATGTGATAAAATACTTTTGATGAAGTATAGCTCTTTCCAACATCTATGCACAACTCTCTGAGATTACTAACTTTTAGCTAGTCAGTTTAAGAATCATAACTCATCGGCTCCTATTAGTCAATCCACAGCTGGAACATCTCAACACTCATTTAAGAATCATAACAAGAATTTCATCAAAATCAATGTGAAACATTCAAATAACTTTCAATCACAAGTGTCCACCATTACAAAACCTAATCAGACTCCATTTCAATTCAGGCAACGAAAGAGACAATTTACTCCATTATCGAATTCTCTTCATTTGATAATGACTCAAGTAGTAAACAACAATCTTTTGAAGCTTCCTCCTACTCGTCCACTAGACAGTAGCAAGATGCAAGGACCTTCATTTGATTCTAATGCCTATTGTCACTATCATCACTCGGCAGGGCATGACACTGAATGATGTATGCATCTAAAACATGAAATTCAAAACCTCATCGATTCTAACATAGTACAAGTGACCAGTGTGAATGACAATGGAAATAAGTCGCTATCCCCTCTGAATCAAAATTTACAAATCTTCACTAATCCTTTTCCTAAGCATAATGACAACAACATGGTGGAACAACACAATGAAGTAGAGCATGAAGATGAATATCTTGACTACGATGAAATAATTGGCATAATAGAAGTAGATAAGAGAAAAATTTAAAATCTACCTCAACCATAAGAAAAAGGTATCTACGCCGAGGTTCCTCCTTTGTCATCCCTTTACGGATTGTGAGATAACCAAAATGCAGAAGATACTCAAATGGAGTGGCCTACATGTAATCACTTGAAGCAAGAGAAAGTTGTAGTGATGAAAAACACCCCTTTTCATCGTGAGTGGTTTATTCATCATGCAAAGAAGAATAAGAAAGAAAAAGAAAGGAAAAGAGCAAGGCATGAGTCATCTATTGAAAAAGGTAATGATTCACCTCCCCACAAGCATGAGAAGATTTCAACCATAAGAAATCTTGTGAAACAAGCATCCCATGACTACTTAGATAATGAAAATCAAACAAGTATGAATCTCTCCTCTATTCCACCACACTTGATGGAGCACCTTTCCAAGATGCTTGCAAGTTTGGCCTCCTCTTAAAAAAATATATTTAAAGGTGTATGTGTTGTGTTGTGTTTCCCCTGTGTAGTGTTAAATGTTGTTTAGGTCTTCTTGGATGACCCTTGATACTCTTGTAAGGTCAAGGATACAAGGATATCGCCTCTATTGTGATACTTCTTCTATTTGTTTCTCTATTCTTCAATTATCCTTTCTCTTATTGCAATTGTTGTGTGTGGTGCCTTGGGGGCATAACGTTGCAAAGGATGTCTTGGGGGCACCTTCTCATGTTATAAGCCTAAGTCACTTTTGTCTCCTCTCTCATTTTTCATGATTTCATTCTTATGTGGCTCTACTAGTTGATGAATGATGATAATAAATAAGAACTGATAAGGACCGTGCGTCCCTATAGCAAGAATAAAAATGGACCTAGTCCATATATGAAGATGGGGTTAATTTGATACTGACACTTAACTAGTAGAATCACTTTGTGTTATGATGTGATCATGTATCGTGTTGTGAATTTATTGTAACAAGTCTTTGCGATACTCTAAATCTGCTTCTAGGCACTTTGGAATGTTTTTGTATCTCACCTTGTAGCTACACTCGGTTCTGAGACACCTAAAGTATAACCTCATGGCTATACTCAGCTTCGAACCCTCAAGTATAGCACTGGTTTGTTTATGTGGTATGTTGCCTTATTTCTATATCAATTGTTCACAAGATGATTTGGTTGTTTATCTTAGCTAAGATTTTCTAACTGAAATTTGTTAATTGTTAGCATATAATACTAATGTGTTTCTATTATGATTGTTGGAAACAATCAACGATCATAATCACATGTCACTTTGGGGCATGGGCTTTGCGAAAGCTCTTGTTAACTTGCGTGTTTTCAACCTTACCTTAAACTTGATTGCTACCAGCAAGCGGGATCAACCACTTTAAGGTGGGGGCATATATTGTGGTAAATGCTTGGATATCTTAGATATTTTTATTAAAGCATATTTGTGTATGCTTCCATTTCACTGTAAGACATCTATGTGATACATGTGGGGTTGTATACTTTGTTTTGTGTGTTACGTATGCTTACTTTTTACTGTAAGGCGTCTCCGTGATGTAGGTGGGATTGTATACCTTGTGCACATGCTTCCTTGTCATTGTAAGGCATCTCCATGATGCAAGTGCGGTGGTATGTTTTTGAAAGCCCTTCTGTGGAAGGTGGGATTGTGTATTCCCTTGATTGGTTGCACATCCTTTTAAAATGTCCTCTATGGAGGTAGGGTTGGATCTTGATTTATTCACCCTTAAGCATGTCTTTGGCAATTGTGGTAGTGTAGCTTAACTATCAAGTGTGTCTGGCGTGTCTTAGATAGCGGCGCATAGCGATCTGAGCTCCCCCCATAGCTTGTGTTTTATGTGTTTAAGATGTAAAGTGTGTCGACGACCTACTTTACAACACTCATGTATTCTGTGTGTTCTCCATGTGTCTTCCTTACATGTCTTGCATGTTTTAGTGGTGGCGCGTAGCGATGAGCTCCCCCCACGTCGTGTGTTTTGTGTGTTTCGTGGTGGCGCATAGAGATCAGCTCCCCCCACATTGTGTGTTTTCTTTGCTTTTGATGGCATCATGTAGCGATAAGCTCCCCCCATCACCTAGTTAGGGTTATATAATTGTTTAATCATGTCTTTTCTTCGTGTATGCCTTATGTACTGTGTGACTACGGTCATGCCTTCTCCATGTATTGTGTGCCTTTTTACTATCTTCTTCATGTATTACGTGCTTCGTTACTGTATTCTAAGTGTTTTGCGTAACTATCAAGTATTTTCTTATGTTTGCCTAAGCTTGGGGGCTAGAAATGGTTCTTCAAACTTAGGGTGTGTCTTCACTCTAGTGTTTGATGTGCTTTGACCGTACTTTAATACATGTACTCATCATAAGATCATACACACATTAAAGTGGGGGCTAAATGTTATGGAGTAAAAAGTAGACACATGTCTTTTTACCCCCTTGTTTAGCTCCCAGGTCCCCATGATTACATTGTACATTCTAAATATTCATCCAAACGCAAAATTGCCCGAAACCAATGTAAATTGGGAACAAGGGGCCCATGCTTAACCTTATCCCAGACCAAAAAGGAGCCTCAAGACTTGGGTGCCCATGCCCAAGTCTTCCTTGATTGGTTGGGGCAAATTTAATTGTATGTCAGCTTAGGAGCTTTAAAAATGTTTCTCTATTTCGACTCTTTTGGTTTAATTTGACAAATGTTAGTAGGAAAGAATATAATAAAGTGTGTTTTTGAATTCATTATGAACCTAGATAGAGATAGCTCACTTGAAGCATTGGAGTAAAGAGCATTTATTGTTATTCTAGAGTAGATTTGTGTTGTTACTGTGTGTGTTGTTGCAGGTTTGAAGTTATCATTTATCTCTCCTTATGAGTTGAGTCTAGTATTCATGGGTCAGTCCACAATACTGTGTCTGGGCACTTTTTGGTCAAAGTGGGACATTGAAATCAAAAATTTTAACCAAATCTTCACTTTCTAACACCTATAGTAGCTAAACCATTAAGAATTCAAAGATGATGTGAACTAGTGATTTGTGAGATTTTGTGTGTAGATTCTAAATATATATTTTAAAAAAAAATTAGAAATAAATTGTGAATTTTTTACATAATTTTTAATAACTTATTTTTTTATAATAAACATTTTTTTTAAAAAGTGATGTTTATGTTGTAATGCGTAACCTTTTTTATAGAAAGGATAACATTCTAATTTTTAAAATATAGATTTGTAACACCAATATATAGGGCATGGATATTTTTTCATAATTTTTTGTTGCATATTTTCTTATAATTAATTTTTGAAGTGAGATTAATTATAATTTGGACACAGGTTTATGTTGTAATGTATAACTTGTTTTGTATGTATCAAAATTTAATTTTGTTTTGTTTTGAAACAAAGACATCAGCACCTAGGGCACATATTTTTTTTAGAATTTTTTTCTTTATTTTTTTATTTTTCCATTTGTGTGGAATAGAGACCTTGTTGTTTGGTGAAAAACTTATGTTCACTAGAAAATAGAAAATAAATATAATAATCAAATTAAATTATTCAAAATTATACTTTTTGGAAATTGTATACAAAGGGATACATAATTTTAAAATATAATTTATAAATGACTTCATTTGATCGCCCCAAAAGGTTAAGCAAAGTTGGTTTTTATCAGTATTTTGATAGGTGCAGAAAAGACTCTATTGAGGGTTTAATTTTAAGACTAGGAGGGTTCTATCCAAGGGGGTTTGATCTAACTCCTTTAAATTAAACCCCTTTAGATGGAACCCCTCAAGGCTTAAATATTTAATTCTTCATACAAATATGAGATTTTAGGAAAAAATCAGGATGTCCCATAAGTGGGACACAATATTGTGGGACAACCCTCATCCTCCTAAGGGTTTCAAAATGTTCTACAATTGTCACCATAGCCACCAAGGAAGCATCTTCTTAATCCGAGTCCATAAGATCATCTACCCATGGTTTGTTTTCATATTGTAGAAATGGTTTAGCATGTGGGTAGATAGAGAACTCTTTCAATCTTTTTCCATTAGAGATGGTCATGTTTCTAGATCAACAATAAATGAGGGCTATTGCAGTAGCCAGCCATGGTCTACCCAATATGATAGGATATCCTGATTGCTTCTTCCTAGTTTGCAGGATAAGGAAATCTACCAAGTAATCCCAAGTATCTATTGTGACAATAATATCTTCCAATATTCCCTCAGGTTTCGTAATAGAAAGATCAATGAGTTATGAAACTGTGGATGTAGGTTGTATATTAGTTAATGCCAATGCTTCTACAGTATCTACAATCATCATGTTGATAGCAACACCTAAATCAATCAAAACATTTGAAAATGACATCTCTTTTATCATCATTGAAATAGTAGGGCTACGTGAATCTCCATAATTCTAAGGAATTAGTTTACCTGCCAAGACATCAGCAAGTTTTTCCTCTACCTGAATAGTGTTTGGTAACTTCCTTTTTCTTCCCTAAAACTTCAAGCATTAGCTTTTGATTGTCTATTATGTTTCAAGAATGTCTTTAATTTCTTGCAATAGAGGGACTTCTATGTTTATTTTCTAGAGTTCCCTAATCAGTTAAGAGTCATCCTAAGTAGTCTTGAGCTCTCTAGGTCTCTCTAGAGCATATTGTTTAAGTCATTCTAGGAATGGACTAGGAACATGACCTTGGGGATCTCTTCGAAATTCTTTGTCTTGGTTGTCTCATCCTAAGGTTTCTCTTCTCTTCTAGTGTTGAGCATAGTCTCATCTTCCTCAGGAATTTCCATAGAAGGGGATTTTATAGGGACATTTTGAGAACATAGTTGAATATCATTTATTTCTACTACATTCAAGGTTGTTGTATTAGGATTGGTGTTATAGACTTGTTGATGAGGCCAATTATTGTTGGGATCTGGCACAAGCTGAGTAGGTAATTGAGGTTGATTCACCTGATCATTTTGATTTTGGGTTGTTGGTTGTGATGGTCCAGGAAGCAAGGCTTGTGGCTAGTTTCCATAGCACCTTGGTCCTTAGTTGTATTGGGGTACCCACGGCTGTTGATATTGATTTTGATTTTTCCACTAGGGGCTAGTTCAAGACTGGTTCATCCACTTTGGTTGAGACCATGGTTTCCCCTACTGAGGTGGCATTTGCATTTGTGGAGGTGGGCTTCCCCAAGGCCTAGTCCATTGACTTGTTCCCCAACTAGAAGGGCCTATTTGGAAATATTGTCTAGTAAACTGATTAAACCCATAATTTGATTGTTTTTGCCCTATAAAATTCAGCTCTTCTTCTACTAGTTGTATCTTCTTTAGCTAATTTTTGATCTCAGCCAGTAATCCACATTCATTTGTGGGGTGAATTTTTTCACAAGTTCCACATAATTCTATTTGATTTAATGGAAACTCTCTGAGTGGATGCTTTTCTCTACACCACAAGAAATAAATGGCTAAAGGTTTAATAGTCTTCTTAATTTCTCGAATACAATCAAGAGTGGTGTTTAAAAGGAGAAAAATGTTAGTTTTCAGGTTGGCGAGTCCTTCCATTACTTTAGTAACGTCATTACCACCACTTTTCCCTTTCTTTTGTGTCCTTGTTGTGTAGTGTTTTTTTTGGTTAAAAGGGGGAAAATCAGGTTTTAATGGTTTATGCAAAATCCTCCTTTCACTACAAACATTCCAAGGGCTTATCAACTAAGTGGAATCTCCACTAAGCAAGTGCAAAGACCTATCAGATTGGGCTGCCACTTGGGAAGCTGTGGAATCTTGGATGTATCAAACAATGTCTCTATCTAATGCTCAATTGTACTTAGAAATCCTAATTATGTAAATTAATAAGCAAATTATCAAATTATGATGAATCCTTTCAGATTGAGATAAAGGACAGAGATATATAACTCACATTTTTTTGAAATTTGGAAGGTGAAGAAGTCGGGGACACATGGACTAGCGCCCAAGTCTAAGGTACATGTTTCTTTGTAGAATCTGGAACTTCTCCTAACACTGATCTGCACTACAACTTCCATTTCTAGGAATTCAAATGCAGAGGACATAGGGACTAGCGTCCTAGTCCAAGAAAAGCTCCAATGTCTATCTTCTTTTCATATCCCAAATCCTTGATGCCTACCACCCCTTTCTGCAACTCCACTCTGTGGAACTTGATACATGTAACCTACAATCACAAGGAGTGTGGGAGGGGGTTGTGGTGTTTAGAGGCTTGCCTCGGTCAAGCCCTGGAAAGAAATTCAAGTCTTTTGAACACCGTTGTCAGATGAGAGTGCGTATCCTAATGGGATAGAGGCAAAAATCTAAATGATAAATGATTAACACAATAGATATCACCTTGTAGTGAAGATCTCATGGAAGGAAGATGCTATTCATGCCATGAGGAGATGGATGTCAAATCTTAAGTACAAATACAATAACAAAAAAGTACTTCTTTGCAACACAATGCTCATCTAATTTCCATCTAGTTTGCAAATGAAACCTAATCATGCTTATATATGCAACTATAAACATTCTCGCTATGATTTTCATAATTCAAACTTTAGATGTCAGCATATGACCTAAATAACGGTCATTAAACTGACATTTGAAATTAGGGCAGACCCAAAATAGGGTAGGACTAGGGCACTAGCGCCCAAGCCCACCCTACCATTTTTGTTTAAGATTCATCAAAATGCAGTCCCCTAGGTCCTATTTGCCATAAGACTTCAGGGTTTTCTCATCGGGAGTACAAAATAACATGCAAGATACTTTAAATGCAATAACAGGACTCAGGAGCTAAACCTTAAGAGGGAAAAGCCCCCAAGGGGACATTTTCTAACATAACTGTCCTATTACTAGCTCATGTTTGAGAGTAATTTCTACTGAATTCTATGATTTCTGCAAAACTCAATTTGTTGATATCTCCTTTTCCCATAAGATTTAAGGCTTCTCTTATTTCATCATCAATTCCTCTTAAAAAGACAGTTTTTCTAAGTTCTTCATCCAAATTGCTACCACATCTTCTATGGATAAACAAAAATTGATCAACATAATCTTCCAAGTTCTCATCTTCCATCTGCTTCATTCTAAAGAGTTCATCATTTTTGTCCCGAACTCTACAATAGTCTTAGACTTGTTAAGGAAGGTAGACTCCATTTGATCCCAAGAGGTTATAGAATCTGTTGTTAAGCCCATGAAATATTGTAAGGTAGATTCTTTTAGAGTAGAGGGGAAAAATTTAAACTTCTGATTATCTGTCCCATAATCATAAGTTTGGAAAAGAACCTTAAATTCAAATAAAAATTGGTATGGAACTTTTGCAGCTTTCCCTCTAAAAGTTGGTAAGAATGCAGTTGATATATTCTTCATCGGTGGTTCATTCCTTTCAGGAGTTATGGTGATTAGATAGCAAAATGTTTTGTTAACTAGTTCATCACCACCAATAATATGTTCTTCCATAGTAATAGTAGGTTCAAGAATAATGGGAGACTCTAGTGACAAGGGAGATTCTTGATCAGTCAAATGATTCAAATATTCTTCTAGGTTTGATTCCAATGGTAATTACATTTCTCTCAGTGTACTAACTAAATTTTTCTTTATGAATCAACCTAAATTGTCTTTAGGCCTACTCATAAACTGGTGAATTCTAGATGCGCCTGGTTAATAACCTTACCAACATCTTAACATATAAAATTTGTAGATTTCCTCGACATCGGCGCCAAAAATGATGAGCTCATCATAGTTCTTTTAATTCTTCATCATTTAATTTTATCAATCTGGAGGTGTCTGGAGCGATCTATGGTAAGGTTTACTTGTTTTGGGGGTTTTAAGTATGGATCCAAATCTAAGTGAACTGAAGAGACAATGCTTTAATTCAAACTATCTTAATTACTGAAATAAACACATATGCTGGAATTGAAACATTTACGCTACTTTGCAAAAAGGAAACTATTTAATTGAATTGAATTGCTAAAGCATTTGAAACTATTCTACCACAAAATAGAAATGAATTGTTGAAATGAATAACTTGAAATGAAACCATTCAACTCCTACTTCCACAATCTAATTTTAATAGAATTAAACAAGTGTTGTTTACAAGATGAACTTTTAAGAACATAATTATTTTTATGATTTTTATATTTGAGAAACGACTTGCAAGTATCTAAACACTAAAGAAAACACATAATCTAGATTAAACACATTAACTAATTCTAACATAAACAAAGAATGTAATAAAACATAAAAGAGTACCGAGCGATCTCCATTGGGTAAGCGTGCCCTACTTCCCCCGCTAGAAGGACCCTCCTAATCTAATGCGATTTCAATGGAATTTCCTCTTTATTTTGATGGAATGGAAGCCTAAATGGACATGAGTACACGATGAAAAATAGGAAGAACTTCTTGAAGAAAAACAACAATTCATATTTGAAAATGGAACTAACTCTAAAAATTTACCCATCTCATATTTAAATACATTTGAGCCTTTATTCATTCGACTGAACTAAACTGAACTTAAATTGTAATGGGACTTGGACTTAATCAACCACTTATTCATACTCAAGGAGTGTTTCAAATCAAAACTCCGTAGAAGATTCTAAATTAAGCATGATTTACGGCAATAGACAGATTGTGGAATGCAATAACTTGAACTGGAAAGGTACTTTTAGTTATCCAAGTAAGATAACTCTTGAACTTAGAGTTACAAGTTGTCAAAGGATTGTGGCACTGATTAGACAACTAGAGTTTCCCGTGGGATTCATGTTGAAACTGGAGTGAGCCTAGACCTTGCTAGATAATCATCAACTCAAGGGGACGACGATTCCTTTATAGCACTAGAGGAATCTAAAGCTATTTGAAGCTTGTGTTTTTCATTGGAAGGGCAACTCCGGAGGGGTCTAGAGGCTCCCAAAGAGTTTTGTGTTGTAATGCTTATGAATCCAACAACCAATTTTGACAAAAAATCATTATAACATGCATATTAAAGCAAAAATTGTAGTAATTATCAAAAGATTTCATCTAGAGAAAATAAGGACTAAAGCATGCTTATCTAATCATTCATAAGATAATTATAACCATAATAATGTGTGTGTATATATATATATATATAATGATTTATACAGAAACTAAAACAGACATTGATTTGGCTCATCACTTAGCTTGAGTTTTTGCTAGATTCTAGAGAATTCCAAGTCCACCTAAAGTGCCACTAACATCAACAAATTCACCATGCTAATATGCCCATTTTTTAATGAGTTTTCTAGCCTCAACTTTATCTAGTTATATTTCTTGAAAAAGGAATATACCAACTTTTGATATATCCATTTAATGCCTTGTAATGTGCCATTTGTTAGGGGCATTTAAGCTCATAACATTCCATGTATGATATTCATTGATCATTAGAAAAGGGCACTCCCTTCCTATTGGAAACAAGGCAGATAACTGAGAGGGGGGAGGGTGAATCAATTGTCTCAAAATTTCTTTAACTTTCTTTTCTTTTGTTAACTTAAAGATCAGTACAACATCAAATTAAATAAGCATATGTGATCATAAGAATAGAAATAAAATCAACACACATAACACAAGGATTTTTACGTGGAAAGCCCTGTTAAGGAAAAAACCATAGGGTGACTAACCCAAGATTGTATTCTCTGTTAAAAGAATAATGGAGTATAAAATGACACTTGCCAATTAGGGCTCACTATCTGAGCACACTGCTCACAAGCGGCACACTGCCTACAAGAGACTCACTGTCTACAAAACTTACAGAAGGTAATCAAGTGTTTGAACTGATGAGAGGCATCTACAAATGCTAGAGTTCAGTTCCGGTTAGGCACAATACACTGATCTGATGCAATTCATTCTTTCTCTATTTTAGTGTTGTTGCTCTGTCACATACCAGACTTGAATTGCTGCTTCCACACTTATCGTACTTTTCTTCGCACTTTATTTCATCTTACTTCACATCACACAGACTTACATACTAGAATCCCTCTAGTATATATATCCGCATAAAGAATTTCTATCAACTTGCTAGTCGGCATCAAGAACACTTCAAGTAATTACTCTGTCGGCTAAATCCAAGCTTGATTTGTGATGCGTATCAAAAACATAGATAGAGAAGTCATTAATCATGTTAGCCAACAATGTATGATCCCCAAAATAGCTTGATCAACATCATTTACTCATCCAGATTGAAGTCTGACACTCTGCCGGTTAGTTCTTCCTCTATCTGCTCTGCCTATCTGGAACCCAACACACAGATGCTCATAACTTTTTCATGTTTTATCACCGGAGGCTAAATCTCTGGAATATAGTAGTCATGATACCCTTCTTGACTTTCCCAAGTTCGCAACTTACTGAGTTATACCATCTGAGAGATCCAAACTTGATTGTCAGACCTTGTTGTATACTCTGTTCTTGTTCACCAAACCAAAACAATCTTCAATCTAACTTCCGGTATAGGCATACTAAGTACTGCGGATGTGTGGGATAAACTTTGTTGCCATCAATGACAACACTCATGAAGCCACACAGTGTCTCTTGCCAACAATCTCCCCCTTTGGCATTGATGGCAACACTTAGTGAAAAATGGCTAAGTGTCGCAGTAAACTCCCCCTTGGCTGATGCTCTATCTTTTGTACTGTTATACCGGAACTCTCCCTTAGATGGATTCCACATTTTTCACTGCTCTTCACTCCCCCTTTGACATCAATGGCAAAGGGTGGGATCCGCATACCAAAAATTTGCAAAAAATATTCTATACATGGCCGCATAAGTATATATGAATTATATGTTATACTTACATAGACTTAAGTATATCTACAAAGGTGGCCTTCAACTGTACAAATTCTGTGGCCCAGCTCTACTTCATCCTATCCAAAATTGAGATGTGACCACTCAACAAAAATGCATATGCTTCTGCCCTTTTTAAATCTGTCGGATCATTGGTCTGGGCTGTGGTCTCGGCATCTATCAAGGCCTCATGCATTGCCTCTAACTTAGGGATAATTATCCCTCTGATTTCACTCATCCTGTTTATTATATCCTTCTTTTCTTTGTCCAGCCTCTTTATTTCATTTATGATGACAATGGCCTGGCATTCTTGATTCATTAAGGATGTAGTGAGGGGATCAAAATTCTGAGATAAACTTGACAGTTTACCTTCTTGTTCTTTCACCTTCTTTTCAATATCCTCTGTCACTTTGGGCCAAGATAGGCAAAATGTGTACAAGTCCCCACCATCTTTAAGAGAATTTTCAAGACTCTTAATTCCAATATCTAAGGTCCTCCTGTCATTGGTTATCAGTCCTTGCACCTTAGAGAATCTCTTTCCCAAAAACTCCTTCTGGACCTTTGCTTCTGCCGATTTATCTAAAGATTCAAAATGAGTGCCAACAGAATTGACCAAAGATTTTAAGTTACCGGATGGAGAGGCTAAAGGATCCTTTTGAAATGATGGCATGATCTTCTCTAGCATTCTGGATGCAATCTCTAATAGCTCACAGTCTTCCATGTGAGATTTCAGAAGTTTTTCTTTTGCTTTGGCTTGAGAAAAAGATGCTATTTTCATTGTCTGGACCAGAGAGAAAGAATCAAAATTTAGAGGTCCTTGAAATAGCTAAGGTTCATCTATTTCCATCATTTCTTTGTTCAAGAAATTCTTCACTACCTCTACAGTGTCTCTTGCTGGATATTGAGTCTTCTTTTCCTTTTGGATCTCAGAACTGTCATCATAGGTCTTCTCTACTTGTTCTTCTTCTTTTCCCTTGACCTCCGCTTCTTAACTCACTTTCTCCTCTTTTCTTCCTTCTCCTTCAGCTCCTAAGTCTGGAATGTCTGTAGTGGGATCTGGAGGAGAGATGTTACCTATGTTTACTGCTCCATGAACTTCCTCTTCCAGAATAGAGGAATCCAAGTCCTTAGACTTATCTTCATCTATCTCTTTTGATCCTTCTATATTTTTGTCAGAAGATTCTTCATTGGTTACATTTAATCCTTCAACATCCATGGTAGAAGTTTCTTCATTTGTTTCCTCTATAATAGAAAGATTGAATCTTTTGAAGGCATTCTGCAGGATGTCTTTTGTGTCTTTTGCTACTTGGTCAATTTCTCCAAGCATAAGTTTATTCATTCTTTCTTTACTCTAGAATTCATCCTTACAGTCCTTAAAGATCATATCCATTTGCTTTGGTGTAATAGAAGGATAGAGCTATATTGTAATCTGTTCTTGGATCTCTAAGTCTTTTGCCTTTGCATTCTCCTTTCTTAGTTCAAGTACCTTCTCTAGACTTTTGGGAATTAATGATATAATTTCAATGAATGCTTTATTGTAAATATTCAGGTACTTGACAGTAGCTTCTTCTAAAATCATCTTGTCTGTGTCACTGTATTCATCATAGAACTCTATTATTGGCTGCAGGTTCCCATCCACAGTGACTACCTTGATGATGTCATCAATGGAAAGAGTAGGCTTTTCAACAAATTCTTCTGTCTTTTCTTCCTTATTTTTACTGGCAGAGTATTCTCTGGATGTTTTCTTCTTCTTCATTTTCTTGATTTCCTCATCAGATTCTATTTCTTCATCATCTTTGAGGCTTGAGTATGACCTTGTGGCTTTGGTTTTTGTCCTCTTTTCTCCTTTTCTGAATGTCTTGACTTCTAGTTTGGTGGCCCTTGAGCTCTTAGGAGTGGCAGGTGCAGAGCTCTTGGAGGATCTAGTCCAAGAGGAGGCTTGTACCGGAACACTTCCTTCCTTTGCTTCTTGTTTCTCTTTCTCAGCCTTCTCCATTTTCTCTCTATTTGCATCTACTACTTCTTTTGATATGCCAAATCTTTTGGCAATTTCCTCAAATTCCCTTCTGACTTTCCTCTTTATCTCTAGTTGTCTTAGCTCAACATGTATTTTTACACTTAGTTCTTGAAAGGTTCCAAACCTTTCTACCTTAGGGTCCTTGGGCTGGCTCAATAGGTGTTGAATATGTAGTTCTAGGATTTTCTCATTGACCTTGTATCCCATTGGCATTATCCATACTGTTCTATGCTTAATTGCCTCCATTAGGCATTGGTCAATGTCAACCATGAAGCACACTGTATCCTTGTATTTTTCAACTATGGATTGAGGTATTCTTTCTCTAGCTTGCATCATGCTTTGGAAATTCTTAAAATAACCCCAGAGAGCTGTGCTTTGAGATTTAGCATCGCCAAGTCCATACATATAGTCTCTAATATGGATTGTAACTGGTTTATCATTTTGCCATACCCAACCACTTGATCCAGGTAGCTCATTCATGTAATAGAAGAATAAACATAGTATTAAGCAACCATGCTTAAAGGAGTTCTTCTTATCCTTCTTGATCTTCTACATGTTTTCTAACAGTTGATTTAAGAGAAGATCACATAGATCATAATCTGTATTTTTCCTCAACATCGGATATGATGCATATATTGTAGTCCCAGACACAAAATTCTCCTTGCTAGAATGATAGGTCTTATACCCAATTATCATTGAGGCAAATTTAACATCTGAATCTGTGATGTCATCTATGGTCATTGCTCTCTTGTCAAACTTAGATCCGGTGGCTTCAGTTACTGTTTGGTTCTTGATAGATTTGAGTACAGGTAACCCACCAGATGAATGCAATCCAGCTATTGCCCTAATGGCATCTTTTGTTATCTTGAAGGGCCTCGTTAACCACATGAAGTTATCATGCATCCTACTTAGGACATACCAGACTGACTCATCTTTCACAAAATAGGGAAAGTGTATGCAATGTTTGAAGTGTTTATCCCGGAGAGCCTTGTATTGAGGTTTGAGTTCAAAACTATCATCTATTAGTTGTTTATGATAGATGTCCATCAATCTAGAGTTTCCAAATTCCTCAATGTTGGCATGAATATAGACCCTAACATCTTCTACATGCAATACCCCATGTGAAATGCTAGAAAATGCCCCTAAAGGATCAACTTCTAGAGATTTATAGGGATGTTTCTTGAATTTAGGCTGCAGCCTATCAGTGATCTTAACAACCATTGGAGTAGCCATCTTGCAAAAGATTCGGAGAGAGATTTTCAGAATAGAAGTACCTTTTTACGCTTTAGGGTTTGAAGTAGGAGCCGGGACGAATCACTGGTTGAGTTCGATTTTGCAGTTTGATCTTTGAGTGAGTTGTAGAAACTTTGATACAAAGCTCTTATTTTCTTCTTCTCGAATGCAAATGTGTAAATAATGAGTGAATGAACCCTTTTAACCTTGCACAAAACCTAATTTCATTTTGCAATAAATGCACAACATAAGTTATCTGGTTGCCCTGTTTTGAGAGAGATCTTCTTGAATCACTGTGCTGAACTTAGAATCATTATTAGTGAGGATTGACAATCTATCTTCTTTTCTTCGGTAATGCCATGGGTCCACAAATCAAAGTAACTCAAGTTTGAATCATACCGGATCTGTCTGTGAAAAATCCTGCTTTATCAGATGGCTTTGTCAAACTGGATCAACTTGAGTGGTTAAACTCTTGCAAAACTCCATGCGGATCTTTCATATTTTTACTGAGGGTTATACAGATATTTTTCTGAGAACCCTTTAATCCGCAGCATTCCATGTGCCAAATTTAGGCACTAATTGACTGGCTGGGGGAATTTTTTTCTCTGCGACTCCCCCTGAGCCAGAGCTCATCTGTTTAGTTTCTGGAAGGAATATCAGCACCAGATTCTGGTGTGGATCCATCTCCAATATTTTTTGTACTCTTCTTCATCCAAATCTCTCTCATCTCCTTTTGAACTTCATCCATATTTACTTTACCTTTGCCTTTATCTTGTTTTTGATTATGTTGCACCGGACCCTTTTTATCCTGATTTTTACTTCTGCAGAATTTGGAAGTATGACCGGATCTATTGCAATTGTTGCAGACAACATTTCTTTGCATATTTGATTGATATCCTCTTGATCTGCATTGATTCGCCATATGTCCCATTCTATTGCATGCAAAGCATCTACCATTGAATGAATTGTTTATTTGCATATTTCTGCATTCATGAGATTTGTGACAATACCTTTTGCAGTTGAAACATTGTCAGGAGAAGGATGGATTAGTCTGATTCATTCTTCTTCTGCACTAAGTTGCTTTATGACTGAAATTGTTGCAATTGAAGCAATATCCATTGAAGGATGGATATCTTTGAGCATTTGGTTGTCTTACCGGAGGTCTTCTAGGCCCATTTCTTTGGTTTCCTAATCTGAAGTTCTTCTGACCGGATCCAGAGCTTTCACCTTTCTCATATCCCAAGCCACACTTATCATCTACCCTCTTTTGGCTCTCAAGAAGAACTTCAAGTTGGGCTGAGCTTATCTTGAATTTCTCTTTGTATTCATTTGCTGTTTGAAGACTTTGTTTAAGAGTGTCTATCTGATTCTCAAGTTGTTCTTCATTATCTCTAGCTTCTTCAAGATCAAATTCAAGATGCCTGATTATTCTGTCCATTTTGTGGTAGTCCTCTGTCTTCTCCTTGAGGGATTGTTTTAGATTATCTTCACTTTTCCTTTTTTTCTTCAATTTCTTGGGTGAATCTCATAACCGCTGATTCCATTTCATGCCTTACCATAATGACCTCTTTTGATAGCTTCTCACATAGCTTATTTTTCTCATTCAGATCTTCATTAGTATCATTGTCTTCACTCTGATTGGCTAATTTTTTAAGTAGTTCCTTTCTCTTTTTCACAAAGATACTAAGTTTTTCTTTTAGCTCATTTATGAAATCCTCAGCTTCTTTGAGTCTTTCTGTCAAATTATTGACTTTAGAATGTGATTGTTCAAGATCATCTAGGGCAGATTGAAGTTGTTCCTTCATACCATATATATCCATTGAGATTCTTAGATCTTGCTCAAGCTGTTAGGCTTTGTTTAGAGGAACTTATCTCTGATACAATTGTTGGAAACAAGGTAGATAACTGAGAGGGGGGGGTGAATTAGTTATCTCAAAATTTCTTTAACTTTCTTTTCTTTTGTTAACTTAAAGATCAGTGCAGTATCAAATTAAATAAGCATATGTGATCATAAGAACAGAAATAAAATCAACACACATAACACAGATTTTTACATGGAAAACCTTGTTAAGGGAAAAACCATAATTTGACTAACCCAAGATTGTATTCTCTATTAAAAGAATAAAGGAGTACAAAATGACACTTGCCAATTAGGGCTCACTGCCTCAGCACACTGCTCACAAGAGGCACACTGCATACAAGAGACTCACTGTCTACAGAACTTACAGAAGGTAATCAGGTGTTTGAACTGATGAGAGACATCTACAAATACTAGAGTTTAGTTTCGGTTAGGCATAATACACTAATTTGATGCACTTCATTCTTCCTCTGTTTTAGTACTGCTGCTCTGTCACATACCGGATTTGAATTGTTGCTTCCACACTTATCCTTCTTTTCTTCACACTTTATTTCATCTTACTTCACATCACACACACTTACATACAGGAATCCCTCTAGTATATACATCCATATAAAGAATTTCTATCAACTTGCTAGTCAGCATCAAGAACACTGCAAGTAATTACTCTGTCAGGTAAATCCAAGCTTGATTTGTGATGCGTATCAAAAACATAGATAGAGAAGTCATTAATCATGTCGGCCAAGAATGTATGATCCCCAAAATAGCTTGATCAACATCATTTACTCATCTGGATTGAAGTCTGACACTTTGTTAGTCAGTTCTTCCTCTGTCTGCTCTGCCTATCTGGAACCCAACAGACAGATGCTCATAACTTTTTCATGTTTTATCACCGGAGGCTAAATCTCTGGAATATAGTAGTCATGATAGCCTTCTTGACTTTCCCAAGTCTGCAACTTACTGAGTTATACCATCTGAGAGATCCGGACCTGATTGTTGGACCTTGTTGCGTACTCTGTTCTTGTTCACCAGACCAAAACAATCTTCAATCTAACTTCCGGTATATGCATACTAAGTACTACGGATGTGTGGGATAGACTTTGTTGCCATCAATGAAAACACTCATGAAGCCACATAGTGTCTCTTTCCAACACTTCCTAGATCTTGAAACATCATATTATTTATCTTCATCTGACTTTTTGTAGACCCATCTTTCTCTCTATGTTCCTTGTTTCTTCCATTTTACTTTTGACATCCAAAATTAGGCTTTCCTTTTTTTTGATTTTGCCCAACTTATCAATCATTCTTCCAGGGAGTTAATGTCCATATCATTTTATAAAAATTCCTCCTTTAAATCAAGGTCTGGTATCTCTTTGAGATTTGTGCCCATTCCTTGGAAAATAGATGTGTCTCTATCATTATTTGTGACTTTAGATATCTCTAGGCATTCTCCAAAGGTTTTCATCTCTACTTTGTCCTTTGGTGTGTTCATAACCTCAGGCACATGGACCATGGTTGGGGCCTTCTTGTCTTCCACTACATTATTTTGGATGTGATAGAAGGAATAATTGTGGTCTTTTGATTCTTATTTGTGTTCAACACCATCTACGAGTTGGAGGGGTTTTTTATTTGTTACTTTTGTAACCCTTAGGTTTATGCCCATAAGTTGTGCATGTACCATAATAGGCCAAAGGCCATTCCATTTCTACCCTTTGTTACCAAATCCCAACCTTAGACCTAATCCTAATAGAAGAAGGAATTAGGCATGCCATATGTATGTATAAACAAATTCTTATATACATACTAACCTATTTACTTAGGGTTGGTGTATCCACCCAAATGAAGGTGCCCAAGAAATTTCCAATGTCCATGAGGTTTGGCTTATTCCAATACTTTACAGGAAAATTATAAAGGTGGGCCCACATAGGAGTGTGGGAGATCACATGTCTCAAATGATCAAAATTTAAAACCCAGTCCTTCACATAAAACATGGCATTGTCCATCATCTAGGGTCTAAAATTTAATCTATGTTTTTTCCTCCTTATCTTATTTGTATTGAAACAAGAATAAATCTTTTGGTAGTCGTCTAATCATGATCTTTGGGCCCCATTGTTCTTCTACCCATTTTTGGAGTCTTTCCATAGTAGGCCATGTACTTGCCCATTTTAGAAAAAAGGTTGTTTCTTATAGATTCCTTTTGGAATTCTCTAGTTATTTTCTTGCAATTGTCAATGTCCATTTTGACATATTCACTATAGGTTTTCCAATTGTTATTACATTTTCCCTGATTGCCATAGGTCTCCATTCCATTTTTTGTTTTTCCTTCTAGCCATGCACATAATCCAATTTTCTTCTTCCAACTAGGGTATTATGAGGTTGTGTTTGTCTAATGTTAGTGGCGCCACACCTTTGGTATTCCTCATCATTATCTCGCTGGAGTCTTCACTATTTGCACTTGACAATTTTTAGAAGCCTCCTATTTTCACTTCTTTACTTTGGCATTTCCCTCCTAATATGCACTATTGCGCTTATTTTTCATCAACAAAAAATGGATTGGAGTATAGTAGATATCTATATCTATATATATATGTATGTATATGTATTATAATATATAATATATGAATAAGTTATAAAAATATTAATAATCTAATTAATATATTAATATTGATATTAATATTAATACTAAGTTATTGAATATCAAATTAATATAAATATAATTATAATGTATTTATAAATTATATTATTTTTTTGATCAATCAAGTGAGGGTTAAGGGCCCTCTCCCCTTTTATTAAAAGATTAAAGATTTACCAAAAGGTTCAAGCCTTGAAGATGGGCTGAGATAAAGACTTCACAAGATACAAACATGACTTTGTCTAATAACCCTAACTATGGAGACTAATGACCTGTTGGAAAGGGGTACCAAAAAACTACATTATACTTGACTTGTCCTTTCTCATTTTGCAATGGGAATGGAGGAGCATTTGATGTAGACCTAAATCATTTTTATTGGAGCTCTATTTCTCTTTTGTATAGGAGTGTAAGTACCATCTTCATTCCCTGCATCATTGATTAAAGGATGAAAAGCATCAATAACCTGATGTGTCATTTATTCTTGAACCTCATTCTACTTAGGAGATTCCACTGGGAAGGAAGCTTCTACACATAGATTTGAGCAAGATATTTTAGCTTTCAATGCCTTTTGTGTGTCTAACGAAGTGTTGGGGAGTTCGTTTGCGACTGTGATAAAGAAATGATGGAGGAGAGTGTCTTTCTACCACGAGGCCTGATAAGTTGATTTGTGTCTGTTGCTAAGGAAATTTGTAGTAACATGGCATGTGTCATAATATTTACAATGATGAAAAGGTAGATCTTTGTAATCCCTCGATGTGTTAAGTGGAAAAGAGTGATCTAGCCTTAAGAGGCTAAACTAGGTCAAAATCCTCTTCCATAAACATTGGGGCACAAACCGAGCTTGAATTCTACCCAAGAAGGAGAGCCAAACTATAGGGGTTATGCCCTTTTGTTGTATAGATAAGAGTCAACCAAATCCAACTAAGCTCAAGCAAGCAAACTAGGTCAAATGACTAAACCCTAGATGACAAAGATCGGCTAAAAACTAACTATCGGAAGCAGATATCAGGAAACCAAAAGCATAGCAGAGATCAGGGAGCAGATCAGAACCTGGATCTCTCGAAGTAGAAACACCAATGACTAGGGTGCTTGGACACCCTAGACTCTAATTAGGGTTTAGTAAAATCTCAAGATATCACTAGACCTGTACTTGCAAGCTTTGTCTTCTTCTTAGAAATTACTTTCAGAAACTTGTTTCTCTGACTTGCACACAAGGAAAGAGGAAAAGTTGTGTTGTGTATAAGGGCTTACCTTAGTCAAACCCTGTGTTGGTGTTTCCACCTCCACTACAATGATGATTAGATCCAAGAGTGCATGCCCTACGAGGGTAGAGGCCAGATCTATAATATATGAAAGAAAATGATGATAATTACCACAAGATGTAAAGCCCTAGTTGATGGAGATAACTTAAGATCATGCACTAACAAGGAGAGTGATGGAGAAGACTCAAAACTTCCTTCAAGACCTGAAAATAAACTTCAGTGACATCCAGAAGTAGATAACACTTCCAAGCATGAAGAACACTTTAGCATAGGAGATCAAAACACAAAAACATAAGATAATTCCTTCTCATAACAAGCTAGGTGTAAAATGAATTACAAAACTCCTTTATATATGCATTCCCGCTCACAAATGATGATTAAAACCAAATGGAGCTAACATATACAAACTAGGGAGGTGTTCTAAGCTGACACCACAAGAGAGGGGTTAAAGATCACATCTGGGACTAGGGCGCTCAGGCGCCTTGGGCCTTTAGCTTCACAAACTTTGGGGAGTGTCAAATGTTGTGAGCTTAGTCCAGTCCTAAGTTTACTCTATTGGATTTATTCATCGAGACAATATTTTATCATTTTATGCTCAAAAAGGTGTTAAAATAGGTCTTGATTAACAAAGCCAACATTTTAGGTCCAACCGGGTGCTAGACTTAGTATAAAATGCTAGTGTACACATTTTAAGATGTAACAAGTTGAACTCAAGAATAATCTGTAACTTTTAGGGGTTATGTCTATAGGAAGATCCTTTTAAATATCTAAATCAACTAGAATATGAGTGAAAGTTGTATGGGTGAATGTTGTGACCTTATTGGTTGCCATAAAATTACTGAACAAATTGTTGATAGCTCTAAAGCATGACTCAATCTAGAATTGAAGCAGCGTATTTCGAAGATAAATCCAGGGTGGAATGACATTGAAGGATTTTGTAGAGGGATTGAAGTCAAGATGTCATGGTTTGAACATAAGGGTGTGTTGACCCCAAATCCAAAAATGATCACGAAGTATGGAGTCTTGATCTTTGATAGAGATGAAAGTTGCAATGAAAAGCCCCTGAGTGAAAGGGTATATTTCCAAATTAGTAGTCATGAGAGGATGCTAGTTATTAGATATCCATTTGTTGAGATCTAGAAGGTTTGGCTAGAGATGGTTGAAGCAACTGATTAGACCATGTACAACAAAGAAATGGCCTCCTCTTATTACCTCTTCTCCAAGCTCTAGAATTGGGGAATGCTTGGTATAGGATAGGGGTTAGATTTTTCCTTTTCTTGAAACTAGTGAACCCTTGAAGTCAAGATCAAATTTGATGTTTCTAGAAAATGCCTTACCTAGACAAGTTGAACCATTATGTGGCATGGATGAAATGAGGAAGCCCTAGCAGAGGTTACAATAGCAAAGGAGGTCTCTGGTTGAAAATGTGATTGAGAAACTTATTTTTTAAATCCCACTACATACTCTAGATTTACATTGCTAGGAGCTCGTAAATTGCCTTTGGCCAAATCAAGAGTGACTAGGGATTCGTTGGAGTGGTTGAAGTTGTTCAGGAGCATCATCTGCATACCTCAATATTATATTATAATCACTATAATAATACCTAAAAAATGAACATATTTTACTTTATTTACTTTAGAGTTATATTATTTTATTTACTTAAGTGTTATTTTAAGTAAATAAAACAACTCTAAGTAAATAAAAATAAAATAATTTTTAAATAGTTGTAAAAAAAAATCTATTAGATATATATATTTAAAATATCTTTACTAATTTAATTATAGATTAATTGACATAATACTTTATAAATAACAAATGAAAAATAGAAAATTATTACAACATTACAAAACACAACACATTAAATTACAAATCAAAATTTATTATTACAATGTTTCAAAGATAAGTACTATGTCACTCTTGTTTATTTATTTATGTTATCTGTTTAATATTAATAAATTAAAAATTATAATTTTTAATCATATATTTTGGCTGGCAAATTTGAAACACGAATACTTGTTGGGTGAGCTGGCCAGTCCATAAAATAAAAATTTATTTATTAAATCATACGAACACTGTAAATAAAAGTAAAAACATTGCCGCTAATTTCAGCTAAAACAGTGGCGTCAATCCTCACTATCACCGACCTTCACAGCGCTCTTCTTCTTTGGGGTTTACGACCAGACATAAACGTGTGAGCAGATGGAGCAATTCGTATCTATGACCAGTTATATGGTGGGGCCAAGAGTGGAAGGATCTATGACCAGTTATTTACAGTCTGTCTACCTACACTCACTCAAATTTGGCGTTTTCAGACAAATCAAACAAAATTTATATTTTTCCTGTTAAATTATCGGTAGATGTTAAAGTAATAATTGATAAAAGTTGGTTACATGTGGAAATCGTCAATATTAATGGCTTGTACAAACATCCCATTTTTTGGGAAGTGTATTTAAAATCCTAATAATATTTAGATATCCTAAAAGTCTTGCTTGAGGTTTCCTAAATGTTGAGGCTAGATTCAACAATGTCTTAAGAGGATTAATGCATATGAGTTTGGAAATTGAAGTTGATCCCCAAAATGAATTTTGGCTAGTTTTGAGGCGGTAGCAAACATGGTCACCATTATGTTATCCTGATCACCTAATGACTTGAGAGAAACAAGCCACATTACAGTTATTTATTATGATACAAGTTGGCCCTCATTTATTTTAGTTACATGGATTGTGCATAAAATTACATATCCAATACCTATATGTTTTCTATGCTCTATGTATTTTTTCTCCTCATGCTCGTTAATTCATGTAGACATATTGAATGCGAAAAGGCATAAATATTGAACAAATCACATGTCTACAGTGGGTCATGGGTAGGTGAAAGGTATAACTCACATGCTTACATTTCCTAGTCGTCTCCTACTTTCCAAATAGAAGGAACCCTTCATTTACTATTATCATCTAAAATTTGGATCTCCTCTTGCAAATGCTCTTCGATACTAATGATTAGTTTTCTTTATTGAATCGACTACTCTATACATCATGTATTATTACATTAGATAGAGCTCCAAGACAAAATATTAAGACTATTATGAACCCTACATTTTTAATGTTTAAATTAATAAATGCTTTACATTCTTTTGTGATTTTGTGTGTTTTACAAAGATCAAATACAATACATAAACTAATTTTAAAATGTATTGCAACAATGTTGACTATCTATTATTATGGTAGGGACTAGTTGTTATGTGACATGTCTTAAAATGGAGTGGTGCCTTTCATTTGGTCAATAAAGATGAAATTCCCTAAACTTGAAGCTCAAATAATTGTTGTATGGCATATCATTTGTCATTAAACAATTTTGCATCTTTCTTGATAAATGGGAACCAAATCTTAGACCATGATTATGAATTTTAAAACAAGTGCTTAGACCTTGACTTTTAATCGTAAAATAACTATTTATATGTCACAAACAAACTGCTAAATGTAAATTTGATGTTCAACCTTGCTTATAAAAAATATTTAATTATAGTTATTCATTTAAAATTAGATAAAATGTTAAGACATATCTTATTTTAAATAGGTGTATCACACCCCCCTCCCTTATTCATGGCTTGATCCAAAGAGTTAATTCTTTGATTGATCTAGGTATGGGAATAAAATGACAGCCCCCTATGGGCTAGATGGAAATAAACTTTGATGGTGTAGCTAGGGGAAATCATAGTTTGTCAAGTGCATGTTGTATCATTTGCAATGATAAGGGGAGCTTAGTTGATGTTGCCTCAAAGAAATAAAAAAATGATACTAATAATGAAGCTAAAGTGCAAGTTGTTCTTGTTGCCTACAAGTATTCAATCTACATGGGATAAGTAAGGTCCAAATTGAAGGTGATTTGATGGTGTTGATCAATGCATTAAGGAGGAAAGAATTTTTGAATTAGAAAATAAAAAAATTATTACAAGAGATGTGTCCATTGTTGGATTCCCTAGTAAACTACTTTGCTCAGCATGCATACAAAGAAAACAAGGAGGTAGACTTTCTTGCAAACTATGGATTAGATCGTTAGGAGGAACACATTATACATAATAAAGTAGATGCACGAGCATCTTTTGGTGTATTGTTCAACATATAACACTAGAGTACTATGCCTATGATCTTTCTTTTAAGCCTACAACCTACAATGCTATTTGTTGCTAATGTATGAGATCTTCATTTTATTTATGCCTAACCTCCTCGATGGAGAAATAATAATAACGTGGGAGGGCAACAAGGAGCATTCATTATCCTAAGTGATGACATAGTTTGAAGTTAGACCATTTGATCTCACATATTTGGTGGATTATGATTAGTACTAGAGGTGATGGGTCATAATGTTAAACACGAACAAACAAAATCATTTTAAGAAAGGTTAGGATGTTAGCATTTAACACTCTACATTTTCTCTCTATGGTTGTAGGAAAATGGATGCCATCGTGTGTTTGGTTTCAAGAAAGTGATAGATGGCCTTCCTTAGTCATGCTAAGGAGAAATGTCTGAGAAAAATGTTCAAGCCCAAAGCAAAGATCACCATTTTTTCCATCCATTGGATGTTGGGGAGGAATTCCTCCTAATTGACAATACGTACATGGTAAATCCTGATATTTCATCAATGCTCATTAGAATTTCAGTAGATAGGGATTAGAAAAAGGGGAGGTTTGTGCAATATTTGAAACTCTAATTGATAGGAAACTCTAGGATGGGCTTGACTCTACACTAGACAATGTAGTGTTGGGGAAAGGCTTCCCATTACCCAACACTCGTAGCTATTGGGAAATGGCACTATTATGGGCCCATAGATTACCTTCATTTGCACTAGTGAGGAGAAGAATGAGACAAACTAATGGCAAAAGGATGAAAAAAGCTCTAGGGTTCATTAAAGGAGTTACTCTTTTATCGAATCTGGGTAATGTGGATTGCAGCTTTGCTTGAGAGTCTATGTAACCACTAATATTATGACATGACAACAATAGATGCCCTGACTAGAAGTCTAATTGTTCAGTTTTGGTAAAAATCAATGTCACTATTAAATCTTTAGTTATGCTTCTCTATTCGGATTAGACCAAAAGTCATTTTGTCTTTAGACTCATATAAGTACAGGTTGGAGAAGATATCTCCCTATCAAGAAATTTATATTTGTAATGAAAAGCTAACCCAATCTTAAACTGAACGCATATATTTTCCTTTATTTGATATCAATATAAACAAAAATAGCCTCAAGATTACAATTTAAAGATGAAAAATCATAAAATATAATAATTTTTAAAAAATAATCTATTTAAAATCTCCCCTTTTATCTAATATAATATTTAAAAATATATATATTATAATATTTGAGGACCAACATATCTAAATAGGGCCATACGGCCACTAAATACCTATAACTCCTCAAAGTCACCAACGACAAGAATTTTCGACAAGAGCTGACGTCTTGCAGAGCTTCCTCTCGACTTATATATACCATACATGTTGCACATTATTTGCAAATCAAACTAAGTGCCTGAAACAAGATTTCAACCATGGCGACATTTACAAGGATTTTATTGTTAATGATGGCCACGCTGATATTCCTAGGAGAGATGCAATTTGGCTCAGCACAAAAATGTGGGTGCACCAAAGGACAATGTTGCAGCAAGTGGGGCTACTGTGGAACGACTCAAGCTCATTGTGGAGCCGGTTGTCAGCAGGGCCCATGCAATACTAATCCTACACCTTCGCCTTCTGTCCCTCCTCACTCCAAATCCATTGAATCCATTGAATCTATTATCACCCAGACCTTCTTTAATCGGATTAATTCTAGAAATCGTGCTTCTTGCAAGGGAAATAACTTCTACACTTACGATGGCTTTATCAGCGCAGCAAAAGCTACCAATTTCGCCAGTTTTGGCACCATCGGAAGTCTTGAAGTTCGCAAGAGAGAGCTCGTTGCTTTCTTTGCCAACGTCACCCATGAGACTGGAAGTATGAAGAATATAATCCGGCCTTTTACTTGTCTATATTATAGCCATAATTTCTTGCTTATACTGAAACCCTAATCTGTTTTATTCTGCAGATCTGTGCTATGTGGAAGAAATAGAAAAAGCCCCCTTCTGTCAACCTTCCAAACAATGGCCTTGTGCGAGTAGAAAGCAATACTATGGACGAGGGCCTCTTCAGCTTAGCTGGTAACTTTATTTCTTAGTAATATCATTGAGGAAGTGGTTCTATGCAGGGGTTTTGGCATTTATAATTATAATTATCTAGTTATAGGTTTTATGAGATGAAAAAAAATTGTTAGAAATTATAATTTAGTTTTAACCTATATTAATCCTTACTTTTTAATCTTTAGACTGTTAAAAAAAAATTTAATTTATTTGCAGGAATAACAATTACGGAGCAGCGGGCAAATATGTGGGACTTCCACTGCTGAGTAACCCAGAATTGGTTGCTCAAAAGCTAGACATTGCATTCACGACTTCACTCTGGTTTTGGATGATGAACAGCAACTGTCACGATGCCATGACTTCCACCAAAGGAAAAGGATTTGTAGAAACGATCAGAGCCATCAACGGCCTAGAATGCGAGGGAGGACGTCCATCAGCGGTGCAGGAACGGGTGAGTCTATACTAGAAATTCTGTAGAATGAGCTGGATGTCAGCACCGGTTCCAACCTCTCTTGTTAGTATTCCTTCCGATTCGGATATATAAGTAAATAAAGGTTGTGAGCACAATAAGGGCACAAAGAAGCTCTTTCACATGCATCTACTGTAGACACCCTAAAATGACCAAGTCATCGCACTACTTGCATTTCGTCTAATCTAGAGCATCACTTGCATTCAACATTAATTGAATAATCTAATTATTTAATTAATTTCACCAAATTCTTCTAAATCACATACGTTCAACATTAATTAAATAAATTCTCTTTATTTAATTAATTAAATCAAATTCTTCTACTATTCTTCCACAATTAAATAATTTCAATTATTTAATTAGATAATTATCTTCTTTCTAAATTTCAAATCTCCATTAATTAAAAAATTTATATTATTTAATTAAATCATTATCCTCTTTCAAATTTCAAGTCTCCATTAAATAATTTATATTATTTAATTAGATCATTATCCTCTTTCCAAATTTCAAGTCTCCATTAATTAAATAAATCCCATTATTTAATTAATTCATCACAAATTCCCTCTTATCCAAACAATTAAATAATTCCCAATTATTTAATTAAATCAAATTCATTCTTCCAAATTTAAATAAATCAAATCAAATTTATTTAAATTCTCTCATTCTCCAAAAATAAGATAAATCAAATATTTTATTTATTCTTTCAAATCATGCACAACAATTAAATAAATTTATTTATTTAATTTGCTTTCTTATCTACAAATATCTTTCAAATCTTCTAAAAATAAGTCTTCTTCTCCATGCACACAAAATTAAATAATTTATTATTTAATTTCTCTCAAATCATGCAAAAACAAATCTAAAGTTAAGTTATCTATTCACTCAACCTTGTTTTTATCAATTTCTCTTAAATTAAAAAAAAACTTTCTAATTTATGAAAAGCATGTCTTATCTTTAAAAAAGAAAGTGTTTAACTCAAATAAAACAGCTTTTGCATGACACTTGGCTTCTTCTTATTTGTTGCACGTTCCTCAACTGTTCTCCTCTATTGATTCTTTTAAATTATCTGGACTGTTGATCAATCTTTGTTGAAATCTATATAAACCCCCCTCATCTCCTTCATTGAGCCTCTCTCTTCGATTTTATTCTCAGGCATACTTAACAGCGCTTTGAGCATACATCACATCGATTGAGCAACCTTACGATCTTTTGACATTGATCTCTTGAGCACACCACTTGCTTGTCGCAACTATGGTTTCGCAACTTTATTGAGCAATCTACATTCATCCAAATGGAACAATACAAATCTTGGTAAAAGCTTTCATGTTTTATTGATTTATTAGTAATGGCTTTTATTTAGATTGGTTTTCTTTATGTTATTGGTTTTTGATTTGTTTAAGTTTATCATAGTCAATTTTCCTCATACACATTCTGGCATGCCCGGTGGGACCCACTAATCCCTCTTTTTCTTTGAGAAAATATATTTTTTTTAAGTACAATACGGAACAGCGCATCTTGACACAGAAAAGCGCCTTTGGTAGAGCAGTACAACACTTTCGGTGCATCCTGCAGCGCCTTTGGTAGCACAGAATCACGCTTTTGGTAATGCAGTGAAGCGCACATGAAAAAATAGAAAAGTGCTTTTGGTATAGAAGTAAAGCGCTTTTGGTGTAACAGAAAAGTGCTATTGGTATAACAGTAAAGCGCTTTTGGTTAGGATAACAGGCTTGCAAACTTCAAAACCCCATAACTTTCTCAAAACTTAACGAAATTCGATGTTTTTTTTTTAAATTGCATAGAAAATCATAAGGAATCCATTGGTGATATTTAATCTCTTGTATCTTATCATTTTGTTACCAATTTTATGGATTTCACTTTGGTTTTCTAGGGTTTCTAACTTATTGTTAGGGTTTTAAGTTGATTTCAGACATCTTGTTATTTTCTTTGGAACTAATATCACTTGGTGCAGTGTCTTATCACTTATCAACATCCTAGATCATCACTCAATCATTTAATCAGCCTTTGATCTAGCTTTTTTGACAAAATATTATTTTTTGCAGGCCTATTATTACACTATGCATTTGGTAGTATAGTAGCTCACTTTTGGTAGCAAAGTAGCTCGCTTTTGGTAGCAAAGTAGCTCGCTTTTGGTCAAAGTAGCTCACTTTTGGTAGAACAGTACCATGCTTCTGGTAGCATAGTGCATCACTTCTGGTAATACAGTAAGTCACTTCTGGTCTACAACACATCGCTTTTGGAAACACAGTGCAGCGCTTTCGGTAAGACAGTAGCTCGCTTTTGGTCAAATTGATTTATTTTTGCTAACTTATGGGTTTTTGTGGAACTAACTGACTTGTTGCAGCTTCTTACTACTCACACAGAGCAAATAGGTGTTTTTAACATGTTCATGCAGGACGAGCATTGAAGAAATCTTGATTTATCCCACTAAGTCTTAGAAACACATTGCCTTCTTAAAGGATAATTGAACAAATCATTTCGGCAATTTAAGACTTAGGAACATACTGCTTTTCTTAAGAGACAATGGACATGTATGCGAAAACACCTCAATTTTCTAAGGGACAATGGACATGAATGTCAAAACACTTCAATTTCATAAGGGACAATTGACAACTACAAACGTGTGTGTGCCTAATTTAGTTGCACCTTATTTTTCTTATAACGGGACAATTGAACCTTTGTTTGACGTGCTTGCTCTTACATTTCAGTACTTCCTTTAGAAGGGCCTACTTTTGGATTGTGCTTTGTCCAAAAGGGACAACCCTAAGTGGAGGTTTCCTTTGAACCGCTATAGAAGAGGGATAAGGCGAAAGCCAAATCCTAACCGACGTTAGCCTTACCTTGTGGTGCCAAACTGAAAAGAGGTGTACTAGCTCTTTGTGAAAGCGATTTTCACATTGAGCGAAGTGTTTGATACTCTTAGTAGGATTGGTTAAAGCTTTTAGTAGCTTATCGCATTGCTCGTAAGGCGTTGGTCCCTCAAAGTTACTAAGAACCATTTTAGATAGTGACTACTCGACCTACCTCTGAACATTGCGGTAATCATCAGTGCAAGGGGAATCGATTTAAGCCCTTAAGACACTCACCATTGGCTCCCTTGAGAAGAGATAGTATTCCCTTGGCCATAAAGCTCTTGTAACCTACTTGAGCTTTCCAAGGGGAGGGTGAGATAGCCCTACCTATCGTCTCTCACAAAGATACTAAATATTTGACACCTTTATGGAATGATATTTTTATCGACGGAGTATTAAGCTGTGAGCTTATCTACTGCAATGAAACCTTGTCGCTAGGGATAAAAAGTGCTTGATTATTTTTTGCAATTGTCTTATACCTATGGAAACATTGGGCTTGTGTTGAGCCTCGAACATACACTATCTGTTGTGTCAGTCCTTGTTTTTGACCACTTGTTTGCTGTGTTTTCTCTTGCCAAAACAAATCCAATCAGAAACATAACCAATCTATCAAAATTTTGCCTTTTAGAAGCATCAGACACTACTTCGGTGCCCTTGGTATTACAGCAGCTTGCCTTTGGTAGTACAGTAGATCACCTTTGGTATAGCAGTACCTCACCTCTGGCAAAACTCTACTTCAGCGCCTTTGGTGTATCAGTAGCTCACTTTTGGTAACCTTAGCTTGCCTTGGGCATAGTAGTAACTCACCTTTGGTAGCTCAGTCCATCGCCTTTCGCATCACAGTAGCAAGCTTTTGGTTGCATAGTCCTGCGCCTCTGGTCAAACAGTATAGCACCTTTGGTCCAGTGATTTGTGCATCAAGAGTTTGTCCTTTTTTTCAAAACCACCAAGAGAAATCCAAGCATTACCATTTCTTGTCCTAGTGTATTCCATGGTAACCACTAGGCTCTAGTAAACTATGAAGTCCAAGCAAGTTGTTCCTAGGAAGCGCAAGTCACCTCCTCACACACCACAACCAGGCCGTCTCAACATTACTCCCAAGGTCATTTCTAGAACACCCACGGAAAGATCTACCAATTCTCCCAGCATGCCGCATGTCGACCAACCAAGCAATTCCCAAGAAGGTATGGTCCCTTTGGTAAGTACACCCCAATACACCACCGGTATGCCTCCTAATTTTGTCCCACAAGGTTATACTGCAAATCTTGCCCCATCTCAAGAAGAGCGACACTTTGAAATAGGTCAATCCTCTCAATAAGATGAGAAAGATCTTGATGAATTCATGCAAGATCCTAGGGCCATAGCCGCCATTGACAAAATCCTTAGCGAGAACCAAGATCATTTCTTTCATTTGCTAGCAGAGCAAGGAGCTAAATTACCCAAAGATTTTGATCTATCCAATATTAGCGAGCCTAGCAACACCCAAGACACCATACAGGCAGTCCAAACCATGTCGATTGTGACCACGCCCTTACCTGAGCAGAGCTCGTAGTATAGGAATCCCCTTTTTCAAAACTCGACGGGAGAAAGGGCCATGTCACTGCTTTTGACTCCTATGGAGATCTACAAAAACCAACAAGAAACTCTCCAATGTCAAGTAGAGTTAGCTAAGCAAGCCACCTTAGCTCGATCGAATATGCAACCACCTCCTAAAGTGTCCACACCAATCGCAAGTGGAATCTTGGTTACTCCATCACGATTAGGTTTCCCACCGAATTACAATCCAGGGAACAACTATGTAGCCATGCAACAAGGGTCTCAACAAATACCACCTCCCATATCATCAAACCTCCATGTCTCTCAACCAATTAGAGTCATGCAGCCCCCCTGGCAAAATTCTTCTACTCTCATCCTCAATCAACCTCACCCATTGCAAATCACTTCTACCTATGTCCCTCCTCTGTTACGTTCATCCTTGCTAAATTTCTTTCACACATTGCCTAGCCATCCTCAACATTCCCAACATCAAGTTTTACAAAGCTATGTGCCGCCATCACAACCTAATCAAATGCACTTTAGCTTTCCTCCACCCAATCATTTTCCTCAACCATCACAAAGCCAACATTCTTACCTAACACCACCCCCACCTCCTCCTCATCAAAGCATCCAAATCCAACCCAATCTCAACCTAACGTACAACGCATACGACCCCAACCAATCTTACGACCCTTATAACACCAATGTTCATGGCTTACACTACAATCTTCCATATGGGCATCAACAACCACTTCTTGGACAGCAGGAGATGCTTCCAACTCCTCCCATAGCGATGGAGCTAAAAATTGTGGAAGTACAGCAACAACTATCTGATCTTACGTTTGGCCACACCAAGAAGACCTTCTGTTTAGAAGAAGTGTGTCCTTATCCTTTTGATAAGTTATTACCAATGATCCCTTTTCCTCAAAATTTCACTATTCCCAAGTTCGATAAATACAAAGGAAAAGGTGACCCAAAAGACCATCTCAGGGAATTCTATCTTGCTTGCTTTGAGGTCTCACATAACGACACATACCTTATGCGTCTCTTTCCTCATAGTCTTGGAGGTCAAGCTATAGAATGGTTCTCACACTTACCTACAGGCATCAAGTCTTTTAATGAGCTAGCAGAGAAGTTTGCCACCCATTTTTCTTACAACACAGAGCATGAGATTTCCATGACTGATCTATGCAACAATAAACAAAAAAATGGTGAAACTTTCATTTCTTTCCTTCAACGATGAAGACAAATGGCTAGCAAATTCCCTTTCAAGATTCCTGAGAAATAGCTTGTTAGCATATTTGTGCAAAACCTCAACCAAGAGTTAGGTTTCCATTTGCAAATTCTTAGTGCTACAACCTTTGACAAAATCACTTATAAGGGAATCAACATTGAAAAGGCCCTCATTGCTAAGGGTGTGGTCAAAATCTTCAAAGACATGAAAGATAATGCTCCTCATCAACAATCGAACGATAAACCTAAGTTTTGGAACAAAAACAAAAACGTGGTCAACGATGGGGTGGTTGATTCTAAACATGTCCAAACGTTGCAAACACCACTGCAGCTCTCCAAACCAAGTCAAGCTCCACCTCAACAGCAGCAACAATAAAGGCAACCTTATCAACACTAGCCACAACGACAACAGGAGCGACCTCCACAAGATTACCCGCCGCGACATCAATTCACTCCCTTGGGAGTGCCCATCGAATCGGTCTTACAACAAATTTTGCAGAAAGGGCTCATCACCTTACCTGATGCTCCCCCATATGGAGAACCTGTCTACAAAACTGCATGTTATAGAGACAATGAATATTGTGAGTTCCATAGGAGCAAAGGGCACAGAACCGCATCGTGCATGAAACTCAAGCACCTAATCCAAAACCTCATCAACGATAATCAAATCACGTTTGAGAATGAATCACCAGCTCAACACACGAACAAAGATCTCGATATGTACAAGGAACCATTCCCTCATCATGGTCCACCTCCTCCTCAGGATAGAGGTAAAGGTATCAATCATGCTTCCACTTCCTTTGATTCCATTGTAGGTCATTTTGAAGAGAGTCGAGTGTCTACCCTCACAATTAAAGGCAAATCTACAGATTGCACTGTTACTACTCGTCATGGTCATGTCACCATTCGTGGTCCTACACCTAGTCTTCCAGCTCAATTTGATTATAATCTTGTCGAACATCTAGGGAAAATGCCAGCACAGATCTCTATCTTGGACCTTCTACGGTCATCACCTGCACATAGAGTGGTGCTAGAAAAAGCCCTCCAAGAGTCTTCCATGCCCAACAACATAGCAGTCGCAGATTTCCAAGCTATAGTAGGTAACATTGTTTCACCCTACAATGTTGTCTTTTCAGAGAAGGACATCCCATCCCATGATCCATGTCATAATGATGCCCTTCATATTGAAGTGCTCATCCATAAGCGCAAAATCAAATGCATCCTCATAGATGGTGGTGCTGGTCTCAACATCTGTTCTTTAAAGTTACTTAATCAATTGGGATACTCTGAGGATCATGTCAACAATGATCAAAGTATTACAATCAAGGGATATGATGATGCTGAATGCCGTTCAGAAGGTGTCATCCACTTACCTATACAACTAGGCCCTGTCATGCTTGAAACCAGGTGTCAAGTCCTTGATATTGAGCTACCTTACATCATTATCCTCGGCTGCCCATGGATCCATGCAATGAAAGCTGTTCCCTCCACGTACCATCAATCTCTAAAGTTCCCATACAATGGTACAGAGATCACTATCCCAGGAGACCCCAATCCTTTTGAATTCTGTCGTGTCTTGCAAGGCAGTTATAAGAATTGCAACTAGGTGCCTAACAATGAAAAAGCCCTTGAATCCCCACTATATGTTGATCTTGAAACTCTGACGCAAGCCTCTACAAGTAACCCAAATCCTCTACTTGAGATCAAGGCTCACATCCGTGATATAGGTTTTGGATCTTATGATATCTCAAAATCTTATTGTGTAGGGTGGATGCCTTTATCTCCAAAATCTTATAGCCAACCACCCATTGCCAAAGTAACCAAAACAGCAGCTATCCCTCCCCCAGGATTCCTAACCCAATTCCAATAGGGACGGTTATTGGAAGAGAAAACTATTGAGGATATTTCTTCTTGGCTCTATAAGGAGAAAGAATCAGTCACAATACCAGTCAAGCAATACGGCAATGGCTTAAGAATAGTAAAAAACATGGGCTATAAAGGCAAAGGTGGCCTTGGGAAATAGAATCAAGGAACTATGGAACCCATTGTTGTGACAAAGAAACTAGACAGGAAGGGATTAGGATTGGTAAGAAGGTACTGCACGCCTTGGACATCGAGTATATTCTCGACGAGGTAGCCGATGCTTTTCCTACTGATTCAACATCTAATGAGGATATCATCGATGACTCTTCCCTCCATATGACCAACCTATTCGTAGAATCCTCCATTGTTTACGCTATCCTCCGTATCCTTAACCTCCACTACTAGCACCCTGAATGTAACACTTGTCTACCCTGAACTTATCGATTGGGACCAACAAGGGTCCCCCGTTATAGATGTATTTTAGAATGACGAAGCATTAGCTAAGTTCATGGGACTTCAGGAAGGTATCCCTCTTGGTGATCATAAAGCAGGTTTTGTAATGGAACTAGAGCCAATGGCTTATTTTGGTGAGAATGCCAAATCCTCCAGTCGCAAAAGTAAAAATAAAGAAAGATCTCTAGGTGAAAACCACACTGTAGCACCTCTTGATCACAAAATAGTAAAAACAAAGGATGTATCCAAAGGTGAAAACCCAACTATGGCACCTAAGGATGGAGGATTTGACCTTCCCCTACCATCTAAGTATCAAGAGAAGTCAGCTCTCCTAGTGGAAGATTCTACAGAGATAAACCTTGGTATAGAGCAAAATCCAAAGACCACATTCCTAGCTGCATCATTATCAGAAACAGAGCACAGGAATCTTAACACATTCTTCTTACAGAGAGCCATCAACTTTGCATGGACCTATGCTGATATGCTAGGGTTAGACCCTAAGCTAGTTGTTCACTATCTCACAGTTGATCCAAAGGTTAAACCAGTCAAGCAAAAGTTGAGAAAGATGCACCCACAAATAGCTCTCTTAGTAAAAGTAGAAATACAGAAGCTGTTAGATGCAAAGTTCATATGACCTATTGACTATTCAGATTGGGTCTCCAACATTATACCTGTATCTAAACCCAATGGGCACATCCGCATGTGTAATGATTTCAGAGACCTTAATAAGGCATGTCCCAAAGATGACTTTCCATTACCAAACATTGACATTATAGTTGACTTGACAGTAGGTCACGAGATGCTTTCTCTCATGGACAGATTCTCTAGCTACAATCAGATAAAGATAGCAGAGGAAGATCAGCATAAAACAACCTTTACTTGTATGTGGGGTAACTATTGTGGGTGTGTCATGCCATTTGGTCTAAAGAGCACAGGAGCAACCTATCAGAGAGCAATGACAGTGATATTCCATGACCTCTTTCATCACATCATGGAGGATTATGTGGATGACATACTAGCTAAATCTTCTAGGGCAGATCACATACAAGTGCTAGGACAGATCTTTGACAGGCTCGAGAAATATCAAGTGTGACTCAATCCAAAGAAGTGTGTCTTCGGTGTCACATCAGGGAAGCTATTGGGATACATTGTATCTCGTCGAGGTATCGAAGTAGATCCAGCAAAAGTAAAGGCTATAATAGAGATGCCTCCACTAAAGAACCTAAAAGCATTAAGGAGCCTTCAAGGAAGGTTGTAATCCATCAGACGTTTCATCTCACAGCTAGCGGATAAATGTCAACCATTTCAACACTTGCTCTAAAAGGATGTCTCATTTTAATGGAATTATAAGTGTCAAGCAACATTTGATCAACTCAAAGAGTATCTAGCTACACCTCCTGTATTGGTTGGACCAATTGCTGATAAACCTTTGATATTATACATCTCAACTACAACTTCAGCCCTTGGGGCCCTCCTAGCACAAAATGATGAATTGGTAAAAGAGCATGCGATTTATTATATCAGTAGAACCTTGGTGGGATATGAATTCAATTATTCACCGATGGAAAGAGCTTGTTTAGCAGTAGTGTTTGCCTCCCAAAAGTTGCGGCATTACATGTTGAACCAACACACAATTCTTATAGCTAAAATTGATCCCTTGAAGTATCTACTAGCAAAAGCAGCTCTTACAGGAAAACTAGCTAAATGGGTCATGATCCTTGGTGAGTTCGACATTGAATATGTGGATCGTAAAGCAATCAAAGGATAAGCTCTAGCAAATCAACTAGCAGAAGCACCCATGCAAGATACACACCCTATGGTGGCAAACTTTCCAGATGAAAATCTATTCACTCTTTCCAACTCCATAATGTGGAAGTTATACTTTGATGGTTCCTACACACAGCATGGATCAGGGGCCAGTATCTTGTTCATCACACCTCAAAATGACTACATTCCAAAGTCATATCAGCTTGCATTCCCTTGCACCAACAACATAGCCGAGTATGAAGCACTCCTCATAGGTCTCAACATAGCAGTTCAATGGGACATCACAGAATTACAAGTATATGGAGACTCACTATTAGTCATTTGCCAAGTCACAGATGAGTACCAAACAAAAGATGAAAAGTTGGTCCCCTACAAGCAACTAGTGGATGCCTACAAACCACATTTTTCTAGCATCACATTTGAGCAAATTCCAAGAGAGCATAATAAAGCTACGAATTCTATGGCTTCTGTAGGGTCACTGATTGACATGCCTGCAAATACACAGAAGTGTGAATTCTTGATCGAGCAATTGTTGATACCAGCCGTCGATGTTCCTATTACTGAAATCATCTGCAAACTTGTTGGTCCCAATTCCCCATGGTACGAAGATATCTATGAATACCTCAAGAACAAAACCTTTCCCCCTGACCTATCCTCCACCCAATACAAAACCTTTATCCGTCAATCCTCCCATTACATCATTCTGGGTGATACACTATATCGCCGGAGTCTCGATGGTATCCTCTTATGATGTCTTAATGCGGAAGAAGCTGAGGCTACCTTATGAGACATACATGAAGGTGTCTGTGGCACACATTCTACCGGTCCTAATCTTGCTAAGAAGATACTCAGAATAGGTTATTACTGGCCTACAATAGAGCAAGATGCTGCACAGTTTGCTAAGAAGTGTCTACAATGCTAGCAGCATGGAGATTTGATTCATGCACCGGCTCATGAATTACAACCTGTGACAACTCCATGGCCTTTTTCTCAATGGGGTCTCAACCTCGTAAGACAAATCCAACCTTCCTCCTCCAATGGCCACAAGTTTATCATTACCGCCACTGAGTATTTCACGAAGTGGGTGGAAGCCATTCCTATGACCTATATCACCGGTAAGCAAATAGCCAAGTTTATCCTAAACTACCTCATATGCCAGTATGGTATTCCCCAAGCCATTGTCACTGATAATGGGAGACCATTCAAGAATCAGGATGTCCATGCCTTGTGCACATAATACAATATCCAACATCGCTTTTCAACTCCCTACTATCCGCAGAGTAATGGCCAAGCTGAGGCTTCCAATAAAACCATTCTCAAAATCCTCAAGAAAACTGTCAATGAAGCTGGTCGTGATTGGCATTTGCAACTCAATCCCGCCCTATGGGCCTACCGCACTAGTATCAGAACACCAACTGGTGCCACACCTTATGCCTTGGTCTATGGCTCTGAAGCCATCCTACCTATAGAGGTCGAGATCCCATCCCTCAGAGTATCCATGCAGGACCTGATCGGCGGAGACGAGTATCGCACTTCAAGATTAGCTGAGCTTGAACTACTAGATGAGAGGTGCCTTGCCGCACTTAATCATCTCCATGTCTATCAAAACCACCTCTGTCATAATTACAACAAAAAGATCAAAGAAAGATGGTTTCAAGTTGGTGATCTTGTACTTAAGGAGAATCAGAGAAATTAAACAGATCGAGAAAAGAAGGGCAAGTTTGAGCCTAACTGGTTAGGTCCCTTTATTGTGATAGCAACATATGGATCAGGAGCTTATACTTTAGTTACACCTGACGGCATTCCTCTAGATGAGCCACTTAACAGTGTCCATCTCAAGAAGTTCTACGCCTGATCCTCAAAGCATTCCAAAAAAAAAAAAAAACAAAACAAAACAAAAAAAAACAAAAAAATCCAAAAAAAAATCCATCCTCTGGTGAAAACCTAGCAAACAGGCACCTTGGATAAGTACCATAGTGAAAACCTGGCAAACAGGCGCTATGTGTAGAGTCAGCATCCATCGTCTATCGAGTCCTATCCACTCCATGTCCAGTGCACAAAGCACGCCTTTCCATCCATCCATAATAAAACCAATGACCTTGTTTGCATTTCCATCTCCCTATCTAGTATAGCTTGGAAATTTGTCAATGTCCCTCATCGTCATCCCACATCTTGATCTGTGTCTATAGTTAACACTATCTTGTCCTAGGTCAAAACTTTCGGTGTCGTCTTCGGCAGTCACCCATACAATTTCCTCTACCAGAATGAGGGCAACTCTTTCCTTAACTTAGGTCTAGGATTGGTTCCTTGTTCGTAGTTCGCAACGTATACTTCAATCTCTTTCTCATTGTTCATAGGTAACACCCTTTAACAGACACATCGCTCCTATGATAAGGCTATTATCTTCTCAACACTTTTCCTACATCATCACACAACCAGAACTACATATTATCATCATTTCAATCTTAAGGTACCTTGATCCCATGGATATGGGTATGTAGGCAGTCTGTAATATGAAGGAAGTATCCAGTACTCAGGTATTTAAGATCTCCCCCTTCCACCTTGACCCATCTCATCACTCTATCCAGAACTACATATTCATTTTTCATCTTTCCTCGTAATGTGCCTTGATCCCGTGGACACAGGGTATGTAGGCAGTTTGGAATACGAAGGATGTGTCTAGTACTCAGGCACACATGATCCATCATTCTCCACCCATCTCAATCCATTCGACATGTCACCTTTCTAGTCTTCCATTTATCAAAATCCATTTCACCTCGACTTGACTAACTCAAGCAGCAAGCTAGTGCATCCTTTCAAAGTAAAAGTCCTTAACAAACTTGAAGTAAAGTAGCTTCCTTCCAGAGTCTTCTACTGACCTGCATACCGATTGCCAGCATCAGCTAAGTACCGCTTAACCAAAGCCCTAGATCAACAGGCTTGTCTTCTACGCAGTTTTCCATTGTCGAGACCAACACATGCGTCTCCTGCGACATGTGGCATTTCCTACAGCAAGACATTGTCTTTTTAGGTAGATAGCACCCTTTAATGGACATAGAGTTCCTACGATAAGGCTGTTATCTTTCCTATCCAATCTATCCTGAGCAACCTCTTTGGCAAGAGAATATGTTGGCTATATGTTTACTTTATAAGTCAGTCAATTTGTGTTATGGTTTCTCTTTTGTTCCTTTTCCAATACTTATTCAAGACTACCTTGATTTATCTATAATCTTGGTATGTTGCGATGCAGTACGGATTGGGGGCATAGTCATTGTTTTTTTTGTGTGCTGTGTTTGAGGAATGATCTTTAGCATCTTTCTTAGCATTTTGTTTATCTTGTGTGTGTTACAACCTAGCATCTTACATATTAATAATTCTTCTTGCATTTACATGTATTGAAGTTTATTTTATGTTCAAGACTATGGCTTATTCACATGTTCCAACAAGGTCATATTATGTCTAAAGGGATCTAAGTTCAATCTTCTTGCTTGTAGAGTCAACGTCCACGCACTCAGATATTAGTGCACCTTGGTCTTTTATACCTTGGTGGTGAACTATCCACGTGCTATATCAAAAATAAGGATTGCTCTTTATATACAACTATGAAACCGTTGCAACAAGCTCATCCATCTACCCATCCATTCATCCATGGCCTTATATAGTTTTCTAGCAAGGATCGATCAACAGTCTTTCTCTCATGTTCTCTTCTATCTCCTTTCTTCTATCTATCATCAACCCAACCTCGTCTGTCTCCAACAAAATCTTCTAGTCGAGTGTCAACACAGTTCTTCTATCACTTCCATGTCTTTCCTCTTGAGGGGGCACCCTACATTAAGTATGCTGGGGCAACTACCTACACTGGGGCATCAAAAATTATATCATGTCTTCAACTATCAATTTCTTTGATGCAACATTGTAAACTGCATTGCATCAAAGAGGGGCAAAATGTAGACACCCTAAAATGACCAAGTTGTCGCACTACTTGCATTTCGTCTAATCTAAAGCACCGCCTGCATTCAACATTAATTGAATAATCTAATTATTTAATTAATTTCACCAAATTCTTCTAAATCACATACTTTCAACATTAATTAAATAAATTCTCTTTATTTAATTAATTAAATCAAATTCTTCTACTATTCTTCCACAATTAAATAATTTTAATTATTTAATTAGATAATTATCTTCTTTCTAAATTTCAAATCTCCATTAATTAAATAATTTATATTATTTAATTAAATCATTATCCTCTTTCAAATTTCAAGTCTCCATTAAATAATTTATATTATTTAATTAAATCATTATCCTCTTTCAAATTTTAAGTCTCCATTAAATAATTTATATTATTTAATTAAATCATTATCCTCTTTCAAATTTCAAATCTCCATTAATTAAATAATTTATATTATTTAATTAAATCATTATCCTCTTTCAAATTTCAAGTCTCCATTAAATAATTTATATTATTTAATTAGATCATTATCCTCTTTCCAAATTTCAAGTCTCCATTAATTAAATAAATCCCATTATTTAATTAATTCATCACAAATTCCCTCTTATCCAAACAATTAAATAATTCCCAATTATTTAATTAAATCAAATTCATTCTTCCAAATTTAAATAAATCAAATCAAATTTATTTAAATTCTCTCATTCTCCAAAAATAAGATAAATCAAATATTTTATTTATTCTTCCAAATCATGCACAACAATTAAATAAATTTATTTATTTAATTTGCTTTCTTATCTACAAATATCTTTCAAATTTTCTAAAAATAAGTCTTCTTCTCCATGTACACAAAATTAAATAATTTATTATTTAATTTCTTTCAAATCATGCAAAAGCAAATCTAAAGTTGAGTTATCTATTCACTCAACCTTGTTTTTATCAATTTCTCTTAAATTAGAAAAAAGATTTCTAATTTATGAAAAGCATGTCTTATCTTTAGAAAAGAAAGTGTTTAACTCAAATAAAACAGCTTTTGCATGACACTTGGCTTCTGCTTATTTGTTGCACGTTCCTCAACTGTTCTCCTCTATTGATTCTTCTGAATTATCTGGACCGTTGATCAATCTTTGTTGAAATCTATATAAACCCCCCTCATCTCCTTCATTGATCCTCTCTCTTTGATTTTATTCTTAGGCATACTTAACAGCGCTTTGAGCATACATCACATCGATTGAGCAACCTTACGATCTTTTGACATTGATCTCTTGAGCACACCACTTGCTTGTTGCAACTATGGTTTCACAACTTTATTGAGCAATCTACATTCATCCAAAAGGAACAATACAAATCTCGGTAAAAGCTTTCATGTTTTATTGATTTATTAGTAATGGCTTTTATTTAGATCGGTTCTCTTTATGTTATTGGTTTTTGATTTGTTTAAGCTTATCATAGTCAATTTTCCTCATACACATCTACAATAACATTATAACCTGAGACGGTTGACAGTTCATATTATCAAGCTAGTACCGCCGATAAGGCGTTATAGCTTGAGAATGGAAAAGAATAATTAGACTTCATTGGGTTTAACTTAAGCAATTGTATCATTTTTTTTTTCTAATTTAGAAAAAAAAATTATATCAATGCTTGGAGGCAATTTTAATTTTGGTGAGGTTTGACCAAAGGAAAGAGTACCCTTAGAATTGTAATGGTCAAATTTGCATACCCACGGCAATGACAATTCCCATTTAGTGTTGGACCTATTTTTGATAGAATACCTTGATATAATTGTATCTTCATAAATGGTGCAAATTTTGTGTAAAAGTTTGGTGTAAAAGTTTGGATTGGTTGATTTTTTTTTAATTCTCTCTCTATATCTATGCACATACTTTTCAATTTATTTTATTTGTACGAGGCTTAGTTTTATACACTTACCATTTATTATGTTTGTGTTAGTATGTATGTGTATATATTTACTAGCATATTTATATTTAAAAAAATATATCTACAGTACATTTAGAGATATCTTCCAATTTGTTGGCATTTATAAATTACTTGCAATTATAATATTTGTTAAGCTCACATGAGTTAATTTAAAGAGACTATGCTGCGAGACTTTTCATATTCTTCATATGTAATAAAGATTTCACTCCATAACTGCCCAAGTTTTTCTATTTTTCTATCCATTTGGCTTCCACGAATTTATTTATTTTTTGTTTAACATGATGAAGATTTCACTCCATAACTGGCCAAGTTTTTCTATTTTTGTATCCATTTTGATTCCACGAATTTATTTATTTACACATTTTATGAATTTTGTTTACTTGGGAATCTAAATCTTAATTATTTATGGGAATCTGAATCTTTCAGCCCTTGCTGTGAGTGTAGAACACCTCTCAGTGTAATTACTCACTTTGATATTAACATCTTTTTGTTTTTAATGAATCTCATAACATATCTTGATAGAATATCTTATTATAATTATAGATCAACAAATGGTACAATCTTATGTAAATGTTGGGCTCATTCCTTGATCCATTATCCTTGTCCATTTACTCATTCTTCCATACATTCCACCTTATCCCTTCCCTATCTGCACTTATTTCTATACACCCAGTATTTTATTATGCTTATGTCCATGAAAACACTCATACATTCATTACCCAACTCAATATTAGCACCTTTCTATCTTGGGTCAATCCCATCGTATGCAAAACAATCTTGTGTGATGTAAAATTGACCCTAAAATTAAAAAATTCAAATTCAAATTCAAATTTGGTTGACTCCCACTTATTTCATACCCATTATGATTGAACTTGGTACACATTTAACATGATTATTGTTATGCCTTAGTACTTAAAGACATTCGATTTGTATCATTTCACATCTAATCCAAGCATTATCAATTATCATCAACATATTTTAAGCACTTCAAAGAGAATCATTTTAAAAATACTTTGTTTGGAGCATTTAAAGGAATCTAATCTACATCACATCCATCTACAACACTAGCACAACTAATTGTTATAGTTGATATCCTTGCACAAATGTAAAGTTGATCCAATCAAGGTGAACTGGGACCCAAGTTGAATAATGGTGTCGACAACTCTCTAGATGAAGTTATAGGTATGTATGGAAGCTTATAAGACAAAATAGTGGAAGGCAAAGATATATAAAGAACTACAACATTGAATGTAATTTTATTTAGCTATGCATTCTATACATGGCATAATCTTGAGAAAGGTGTATGACTATTGTCTTCTACCATCTACTTATCTATTTTCTTATTCAATTATATTCATTGATTCTAAGATATAACATATATATGTATATAAGTTACATATATTCATGTTGTGGAGACCAAGAGTAATTGTGAAGTTGAACCATCTCTTATGTAAGTGGAACTATTTCCTTATATGACTTCTTATCTCTCAATGGTTGTGGAGTGAAACCATTTGCTAATAGGTCCCTGATGACTTGGTGGATGACTTGGTATATCACTAGCCTTAGGGATGCCACTTAGATTGCCATGCCAACCACATTATATGAATTCTACATAATTATGTGGTAAGAAACATTGTGAATTGGACCTTGTAGTTTGGTCTAGAGGCTTGCTAGACCTTGTTGAAGGCATGGTAGAGATTACAAATTGTTTGGATGAAGTATGGATATTGTAAGAATGATTATTTTTCTATATAGTTCTATATGCCATTACATGAGCATGCACAATACTTTCTACATATGGATGGGTGGCCTTTGTTATATTGTGAGCATCTAGGAGGTGCTCTAGTGTACTGTAGACCATGGAAGTATTTGCATAGTTACTACAAGCCATCAGAATGGTCTTGGAATTATCACAAGTGCCACTATTAATGAATCTTCCTAGATTAGTCATCCCTACTCATAAAGTAATAGCCTTAATTATGTTGACTCTAGGAAGTAGGTGCAAAGCCTTGACTTCTATATTTTCTTCATTAAACCATTTGGCTATTTATGGGAGCTAACCCTTTTTGACAACTATGTGTATAGGCATAGAATAGTTCTATGTAAACATAGTTTCTAGAATTTGATTTGTCTTTTTTTCAATAGTGACCTTTAATTAAATATGAGGTGTGGTATGTTGAGTATGGATAGTTTTATGTCACAATATTCTTTGGAGCTATTGTGACATGTGTTGAGCTTGAATTCACTTTAGGAATCTACTATCTCTTACTACCTAGTGATGCAAGCATGTGATGAGGACTTGTGTATTACACACACTTGTGAATATGCATATACAAATGTCCAAGGATCACAATGTAGACCTCCATTGGCATCACATCATAGACTATCTCCTCCTAAAATGGATGAAAAGCATTTGAAAAGTATCTTTGGAGAGTAACCCATGTACCTGCAGTGTTACATCTGTCAAATTATCCCAACTTGTAGGAATATGGATGAGATAGGCTTGATAACTTTAATTTCTCAGTAGTTTCTAAGGATATTATATTCTTCATGCTATCACCATCAATCATGAAGTATTGTGGTTACTCTTACACCCACATGTATGAATGGAATAGTCACTTTGTTTCAAATTCCTTAGTATGAGGGTTGTTTCTTAAGTGGTGTTGAGAAAGGTGTTGGGATGTATGCCACTAATCCATTTGAAGGGTTGACATCATCATCCTTCATTTCATCCTTTCTAAGAAAGCTCTTCTAAACATGACACTTAGCATTGGAATGACTGCAACTCATGGTTGTTGCACCATTTACCTCTCTTGGATTATTTTCTCTTGTTGAAGGAATTATCTTCTTTAGTCCACTAGTTGATTCTAGATTTTATTCTACTTGAACTCCTATTCAATGCTTGCTACATACAAATAGTCTGCTCCCATCATTTTGACCTTGATCAATTATAGCCTAGACTAGATAGCTAGGTACAAGATACTATAGTATTCAAGGACTTAATACTACTTTGACTCAAATGAGCTTAGCCATGCATAAATCTCATAGAAGGCATCGGTTTATACTTGGATCAATTTATAATGTCTTTTTTGTAACTATGACCATTGTAGGTAGTGGTTAGCATAAACATATTTAGGGTAGTACTAATTATTGAAAGCATCTATAATTTACTAATTCTTGAATAATTCTAAGAATTAATTCTAGGTTGGTTTACATCTCTGCATTTTAGACTTCCTCCCAAAGTGCATGGGTTTGCCACCACTTCTTGATGCATGAAGGGAATTTTAGGAGGGTGATCTTAATTTTTTATTCATTAATGAAACCATTCATGGAAGAGTACACATCTAGTCGATCTAACTAGTTATCTAAAAAAATTGAATTAATCTTCCCTTGGACATAGCATGCATAGGATTACCTAAAATCTAGGTTGTGCTCAACTACTAAAAGCTCAACTTGATGATGAAGTCAATGTTTGAACTAACTATTTGAGGACCTCTACAAACTAGTTAAACAAGAGTTATCATTAGGAGCCATAAGTGTTGCTTCAATTTTTTCTTGATCATCATATGTGTCTCCTCTTGTATTGGCTTGGCCATCTTGAAATGGGTCAATAGGTAATTTGATGGTTCTTGAGGTTTGATGTCAAGGCTTAGGTTTTTTTATTGCATTTGATAGGACATGCAAGATGAAGATGAAGTAATCTGATGTTGCTAATTTAGGGCCTAGGTCAAATCCCAATGGATAACTCTCTAGATGACAAATTTTACATAAACCAACTTCTTTGTGTGTATCTTTCATAATGTGATTTTGATTATGTAATTTGTGATCCTACATTTATGCACCAAGACAATAAGGAAGTTTTCTTAGACCAACTTCTTTGTGTATATGTTATAATGTAAGTGGGAAAAATAATAGGATAATTTGAAGGGATGAATAAGTGTATTGTAGTGTAGAAGGAAGAGAAGATAGGAATTAAGAATAGCAATATTGTAATACATAGTGTGGAAATACTATAAGAAAAGAGGAAAATGATTGTTATTAGTGTTCAATAAGCTAGCCAATTTTTAATCAAGTATTTTGAAAGAGATGGAGGTGACAAGTGTATAAGATACTAGGAGATGTAGGTAATGAAGGGATGTGCTAGAAAAAATTTCAATATCAAGCCATGTATACTAGAACAACTGGAAAATAAGGCACTGGATAGTTCATAAGGTCAACCTAGAATGACTTAAAAGGTGGATCAATAGAGAGGGAGAAGAGAGAAGTGAGACACCTCAATCACGTAGAATTATAGTGATTTTATTTAACTTTTCTTTACAATTTTATACAGCTTTGAATTACTTGACTTTAGATGCTTTTCTTTTTCATTTTCATAAGGATTTTACCCTCTTAGTTTCAACTAAAGTCTACACCCAAGAGTATGTACACCATGCTCATTTTTTTCTCTTTTCTTTCCTTTTTGATCACACTCCCATAATCTAACCCCACGTAACTAGGAGAATGTAAGGTCTTATAATCAAAATTAGATTTGGTGAGTACATGTATTTTTTTGTCCTTTTGGGATATCATGTTTATAGTTTCATGAAAAAAGGCTACACCTAGGAGTATAGACATCATGCCTGTATAATGTCACTCAAGACTTGTCAAGTAAATAAGGGGGGTGATCTACTAAGAAACATCTAGGGGCCACTAATTAGTTTGCATATCACTAAAATAAAGGATAAAAGAGTACACATGTACTTGGTCATGAGTTGAACACATAACATAGAGTAGTGTACACAAGGATATTAACATTAGTGCAATAGATATATAGTGGAAGCATGGAAGGCTAAAAACTCCAAGACGAGAAAATATGTTGATAAAAGTTTCATGAAAATAAGCATACAATAAATGGATTAGTAATATTGTGAGAAGTGCTGAGAGAAAAGGTGCATAGTATGTTAAGAGTCAAATGTGGTGCAACAAGCATATAGAGGAAGAAGAGGTTGGACAAATTATTCATTGTCTATGGTGTATAAACTAAGGATGCCAATGATGATATCAGCCTACGTATATTGCAACTCTTAAAGCATGAGAAAAATAAGAACATAAGAGAGAAGCAATACAAATGATACAAGTAGCATAGAGGATCAGGTAACAGACGTAGAGGAAAGATATAATTGTGATGAAAGTGAAGGGATGAAATATATAGAATTGATTATAAAAGGGACATAGGGATACATGGAAAGAGATACGAAATATAGATATAAGAATCCAAGGAATAGAAGCTTGTGTGGATGTCCAAAGTAACTCCTAATATTATATATAAAGTAACTAAAATCATGGAATCATTGTTCTTTGTCAACATAAGAAACATGATGCAAAAAGGAAAAAGATAAATAGGAATAGATAAGTCAAATATGGGTCAATATGAAAATGGATGATAAGTCCCTAGTAATATTTATCATTCCCAAGTTAACTTTGGAAGAAAGGAAAGAAATAGAAGAGAGGACATAAAGCAGTATGAGACAAGAGAGAAGGGAAACATAGAGAAGAAAATGGTGCAAGAAAAGGGAAGAGGAGAAAATAAGAGAATAGTGAAAGGATCATGAGACATAACAAGGAACAAGAAAACACATAATGTAACATCAAATGTTTCCCCAAATAGTGTTGGTGTAATTCTCATCCACATAGATAGGGGACAATGGGTGTGCAAACATAGAAGCTATAGATACAAAATAGGGTAAGAAAGAAAGATATGTTTCTAAACACCATAGGGTGGAAGCTCATTAGTCATAAAGTCATGTCATAAAAAAATTAGTATCATTAAAATCATTTGTGTTAACACTGAGAGTGAAATTAGAAGTGAGAAGAAAAATATTGGTGATGGAATCAAACATGGTGTGAGGGGGAGGTGCAACTACATGAAGCATGGATGGAGAAACACAAGGATGGGTCACATTAGTATTGGTATGTGATGAATAAGGTTAATCAATGGGAAGGTATTGAAGGTGAGAATTCAAAGTCTCATCTATAATAATGGATTGAGGAGAAGATGGGGTGGGATCATCTCAAATACTGGAAGGTGCATGGTTTAGGAGAGAGGAGGAGGTGGAAGAAGAAAAAGGATTAGAAGAGGAGGGATACAATTTTTCCAATGTGGTTTAGACTCCAATTGTAGCTGATGTGAATATTTTGGTGGTTTAGGAGGGTAATAAGTTAGAGGCATGGAGAAAGGCTTGGTTAGAAGTATGGATGGAATCATGAGTGAAGGATGAGGATGAGTATGAAAAGAAGGTGGAGTAAGAGTAGGTAAGAGAGGTGGAAGTGTGGAAGGAGAACATATAATGGATGAAGAAAGAGGTGGCAAAGGGTGAGAATGAGATGTTGATCATCATTTGTTATAGTTTAAAGAAGGTGTAGCAAATGGTGGTTGGTGATAGGATAAAAGAGGAGGTTTTTGTTTAGAAATGGGTGGATTTGTATCATAATAAGTGAGTAGGAGGAAGATGAGATCAAGCCCTAGGTTGGAATGGAGGAGAAGGGCCATAATTTATAGGATAGAGCCAATTGTGAGGTTGAGTGGTAGAAGTGGGTAAAAGAGCCTAAAAAATTCCATAGCTATATATATGATGAGTTAATATAATCTTAGGTATCATGAGCTACTTATATGAAGAAAGGTTTTCTTAGTGAAAATGTGATTTTGGCACCATGTAATCATCATAGGCTTCATACATTGGATCTCTTGTTTAATGTAGTGCAACTATATGTTTTCAAATGAAATAGTCCATGGTGAATATTGGTTTTAACATAGATCAATGTAATGGTGATAGTAAAATCATCATGATTGAATTTGGGACATTGCTGAAGGATAGAGGGAACAAGGACAAGATGAGAAAGAATGTGAGTAGCCTTGAAACTAATTTCAATTTGTAGAATAATGCAACCAAGGTTTTTAAAATAAATTCCATTATAGCACTTTGAGGCCACCCCAAATGAAAGATATAATTCTTTCTTTGTATGGGTGCTCAAAATTTGTTTTTCAATTATGATTTTGAGGGATAGGTAGGGTCAATGAAAATCCCTATATAGTGATAATCATTAGTAACAACATCGATGTATAATGGCTAGTGATAGTTGTTATCAAGGATTTCATCAATTAAAAATGTGACAATGGGAGGGTCTAAGGAAGAAATAGAAGAAATATAGTCTCTAGTAATGGATTTCTTATCAACAATGTATATTATGAATGTAAAGTTGATATAATGAATGTGTAATGTGTTATGATATATGATGTATATGTGGATATATTCAATTTTAGTTGTTCTATCCCATTGCAACCTTATGTAACTTACTACATAAACCCTTGACCATCCTCTTATCATTCAAATTGGGGTATAAATACAAATCTCAAGAAATTTAAGACTAGATCCTTGATCTATGCCCTGTTCTTGCTAACACTATTCCACCAACATCCCATATTATTTTTTGTACCATATACAACATCACACCTCTTTTCTATACTTTTGCACCATTGATCGAAGTTAATTATTTCAATGATTCTTCCTTTTGTGATGATGATCTCATGGTTGATGAGCTTCTACATAGTGGGTCTTAGGTTCCTTTTGATCCCTCTTATGCTATTTTTGTACCTATAGTCTATCTCTCTCTCTCTTTGTTTTCACTGCCCCTTGTCATGTGATGAGCTATCATGCCACACACTATTGGGGGGATGTGTGATGTTTTGTTCTACTATATCCTATCATGTGATGAGAGATTATGCCACACATTATAGTAGGGAGCCAATGTTTGATGTGATTTTGTGATGTAACTCAATGACTACTTCCGCTTTGTGTCATATGTATTTCATGTGTTTTCTCCTTTATATTGTTTTCTCTTATTTCTGTTTATTTCTTCTTTTATTTGTTAAAAACTTAGGGATGATGTAAAGCATTAGATACTCACCATCCCTTTTCTTGTTTACCCAAGTTGTTGTTCCTTCATATTTTATTTTGTTGTTCCCTATTAGGATTATTAAATCATCTTTTCCCTTACTCTTTTATGTATCCATATCTTTCTCATTGTTTCTTTATTTTCTTTTCTCTTTGTTCATTTATATCTCATATTGTCTTGCTTTTTCCCTTCTCTAGTCCATCTAGGGTAAAAATAAGACTTATAGACTCTCTCAGTGACATCCTTTACTTATGCACCAACAAGGATCAAGAATTTTCCCAAAGCCTTCTTTTTCATACACATGTCTTGTCACACATTCACCTTCACTTCGTATATGCCACATACACATTTCTTGTTGCTATTTGCATATCCTAACACTATCATTTCTCATGAAGAGTTATTAGTTTTTGTCATGTTAAATTTGGATATTTAATCCCTTTTCACATCTAATAAACAACTATCACTTTCACTTATCCTTATTACCATATTATATTTATATTTTTCATATTCACATCCATGTATGATCTTCCCCTTTTAGGAACTCATGTTTAACCCTTATCTTTACTTTATTAGTAAATTAGTTTCTATAGACTCATATGTGTTGGAATAAGGTGCCATTAACTTTGTAAATTCCAATATTGTTTTTTATTCCATTTATTATTTGTTATTTGTAATTACCCCTAAGGGAATGAGGTAGTCTCATTGACAATAGTAATTTCGAAGTTATCAACAGTAGTTACAAAGTGACTTTTACTATTGGCAAATGTAAAAACTCAAAGTAAATGAGGGTAGGCATGCTCCCTTGAGGAATATACTATATTTGGCATGTATGACAACTTTCATAATGTTTGGTGAGTGAATCTATGACAGCTGCAAGTTGTCATAAGATTCTGAGATTCTATGACGGATATGTTAGTTGTATATTTGCTATATTTAGCCCAAGTTTCCTATCTTGGAAAGATACTCTTTTTCTAGAATATATGATGGTTATGATGCGTCATAAGATGTTGTAAGAGGTTAGATTTAGTCTTGGGCACCCAACCTTTGCATGGCTATTTTTGGACAAGTGTAAGATGATCGTAAGATGGTAATTAATGTTTACAGGTTGGAGAATATTAGGAGAGAGAAGGTGAATACCTAGGAGGAGTTGGAAAATGTTTCTATAAGTATTTTCCATGTATTAGTTGCTGCAATACAAATTTAAGGTACTCAGGTGCTGCTGGAATGCTGTCAGATTGAAGACTGGTGGAGAGAGTTGAAGTGTTGTATTGTAAATCATTTTCATATTAATACAAACATTGGGCCTCTTTCCTGTGTGGAGTTTTTTACCCGAAAGGGTTTTCTCCATGTTAAACATTATGTTATGTGTTCATATTTCTAATTTTGCATTTCTGTGAAGCATAGTTTTGTTTCTGTGTTACAATCTCCATTAATAACACACAGTTAAAGATTGCAGAAATTTATATTGAATCAGATTTCTATTAAAGTAGTGTTGCTTTCATTTCTAACATTTGGTATCAGAGCCTAGCCAGTTTTGACTCTTGGGTGGTAGTGTGGAAGCTGTAGCTGCAGTGGGAGATTTGGTTGTGTTTGTTTTGCAGATCTTGTGTTGTTATTATGGCTGCATCCACTGTTGCATCAACCTCTTGATTGGACATTGAGAAGTTCAACGGAACGGGGTATGAGTTGTGGAAGCTGAAAATGGTAGATTTGTTGGAAGAAAGAAACCAATGGTTGGCTGCCCAAAAAGAGAAGAAACCTGATGATGTCTCTCAATATGAGTGGGATAGACTGGATAAGAAGGCACGAGGAACCATCCGGTTGTGTCTTTCAGACTCTGTCTTGTTGAATGTCGCAAAGGAAGATATTGCATACAAGTTGTGGAAACAGTTGGGTGACGTCTATCAAGCCAAGAGTATGGTAAATAAAATTTATTTAAAAAGAAAATTATTTTCCATGAAAATGCGAGAAGGCGAATCAGTTACAGAGCATTTAAATTCTTTTAATTTGCTAGTGAGTCAGCTTGATTTAGTAGATGTTGAGGTTAGTGAGGAAGATAAATGTATCTTACTTCTTTATTCTTTACCTAAGTCTTGGGAGAATGTTATCCTTGCTATCACTGCTAACCTTGCAGATCTGAAGTTGGATGCTCTTGTTTTAGTGCTACTGTCACAGGAATTGAGGAAGAAGAGTTCAGATAGTTTAGGGGAAGGTCTAAGGAAAGAGGACCTAAAGGAGATTAGAAAGGGGCTAAGGACAAGTCCAAGGGCCGGTCTAAGACTCCTGGTAAAAAGAACAGAGTTAAGTGTTGGAACTGCAGTAAAAGGGGACATGTGAAGAAGGAGTGCAGAAACCCCAAGAAATAGTGGGAGAGTGCTTCGGATAAGTCCTTAAATGCAGGTGAAGAAGTTTTACTTTCTGCATGTAATGTTGTTTCTGATGAAAATTGGTTGGTTGACTCAGGATGTTTGTTTCATATGACTCTGCATAAGGAACAGTTCTCCTTATATGAAGAATATGATGGAGGTAATATCTACCTTGGTGACAACTCTAAATATCTGATTGTCGGGAAAGGAAAGGTATTGTTGTGTTTCAGTGATGGGAGGATTAAAACCCTCCCTGGTGTTTTGCATGTTCCTGGATTAGCTAGAAATCTGATTTTAGTTTTGAAGTTGAATGATTTGGGAATGCATTTGACATTTGACAAGCATGGTTGCAGATTAGTGAGAGGGAACTTGGTGGTAGTGAAGGGGAAGAGATTCAGAAGCCTGTTCAATCTTGAAGCCACTACAGTTTATAATGCCTCTTATGTATCTGAGGCTAATACTAAAAATGCATGCATGTTGTGGCATCATAGATTGGACCACACAAGCAATAATGTACTGAAAACTATTAAGAATAAAAATTTGTTGGATGGTTTCTCCTATTTTGATGAGCACTTTGATTTCTATGAGCATTGTGTGTTTGGTAAACAAAATAGAAAGTCATTTCATTCAAGAAGCAATAGAGCAAAAGAGAAGTTAGAAATTATTCATACGGATGTGTTTGGACCTGTGGATAATGAATCTATTAGAAAATCTTGTTATTTTGTAACCTTCATTGATGATGTATCCAGATTTATATGGATTTATTTTATGAAGCATAAATCTAAAGTTTTCACTAAGTTTAAGGAATTAAAAGCCTTAGTAGAGAACCAATCAGATTTAAAGATAAAAATATTAAGATCTGACAATAGAGGGGAATATTGTTCTAAGGAATTTGATGAGTTTTGCAAGCTTGCATGTATAATCAAACAAAAGACAACTCCGTATACACCACAACAGAATGGTGTTGCAGAGAGGGTGAACTTAACAATTATGGATAGGGCCATAAGTATGCTTAGTTATGCACAGTTGGATAGATGCTTTTGGGTAGAGGCTGTGTGTACTACTTGCTACTTGATAAATAGATCTCCTTGTAAGGCTCTTTATTTGACATCTTATGAAGAGTGGACAAGTAAGAAAGCTTATGTTTCACATTTAAGGGTTTTTGGCTGTGAGGCTTTTGTTCATACATGCCTAAGGAAAAGAGATCTAAGTTAGATTTCAAGGCTAAAAAGTGTACATTCATTGGATATGGTGATAATGTGAAAGGTTATAAGCTTTGGAATCCACTAACCCATAGGATTATCTTTTCTAGAGATGTTATTTTCAAAGAACTTAGAGCTATTTCTAAACCTAAGTAGCCAAAAGGAAAAGATGAAAAGGTAAAGAAGGTGTACTTTGATTTAGAGAAGCAAGATGCACCTCAGGAAGAATAGAATGATGGATTAGGGGGTGAAGAAGAAGAAGAAGAAGATTCAAGTAATTATGATGAAGATGAATCTGTTGTGATAGAAGAAGTTGGTACAAATGATCATGCAGAAGAATGAGTAGAGTCTCTTACTCCACCCTTGAGGAGATCCACAAGACAATAGAATCCAGTTGACAGGTATAGCCCACCAGATTTCCATTATGTATATGCTTTATTGAGTACTAATGATGAACCTAGATCCTACAGGGAAGCTATTTCTATAGATGATAGTGAGTCTTTGCAGCTAGCCATGCAAGAGGAGATGGTGGATTTAGATTCTTGTAACACCTGGGATCTTGTTCATTTTCCCAAAGGAAGAAAGGCCATAGGTTGTAAGTGGGTCTTCAAGAAGAAGTTTGGAGCAGACAGGTCATTGGAGAAGTACAAAGCTAGACTGGTAGCCAAGGGCTACTCCCAGAGAGAGGGAGTTGATTTTGGTGAGATATTCTCTCCCATTGCTGTAGATTATGATTGGGAGATTGAGCAAATGGATGTTAAGACTGCGTTGTTGCATGGAGATCTTGAAGAAGAAATTTATATGCAACAGCCTACATGTTTTGAGGTAAAAGGAAAAGAACATTGGGTTTGCAAATTAAAGAGGTCTCTCTATGGTTTGAAACAGTCCCCTAAAATGTGGTATCAAAAATTTGATTCATTTGTTTTGAAATTAGGTTTTGTTAGAAGCATGGAGGATCATTATGTTTACATTCATTATATTGATGATTCTATACTAGTTATTGCTTTGTATGTTGATGACATGTTTTTCAGCAATACTGAGGGTATGGTCAGTGAGCTTAAAGCCCAACTTTCAGGTACATTTGAGATGAAGGATCTTGGTGCTACAAGGTATATTATGGGAATGGAGATCAGGAGGGACAGAGTTAATAGAAAGATTTAGTTGTCACAAAGTAAGTATGTGAATACTATTGTGCAAAGGTTTAGTTTGCAGGACTGTAACGCAATTGGAGTTCCTTTACCCATTGGTACTAAGCTTTTATTAGATATGTGCCCAAAGACTGAGGATGATCTTGAGGATATGTCTAATGTGTCATATGCTAGTGTTGTAGGGAGTTTGATGTATGCAATGGTTTGCACTAGGCCAGATATTGCGCAAGCAGTGGGAGTTTTGAGCAGATTTATGTCTAACCTTGGTAGACAACATTTGAACTATGCGAAGAGGGTGTTTAAATATCTTGCAAGTACTCTTGATCATTGTTTGGTTTATTCTAGTACTGATAGTGCTGATAAATCTTTGGACATATAGGGTTTTGTTGATGCAGATTGGGCAGGTGACTTGGATAGTCGAAGGTCCACTAGTGGCTATGTGTTTACTCTGTTTGGAGGTGCAGTGAGTTGGATGAGTAAGAGGCAGCCCATAGTTGCTTTGTCCAGCACAGAAGCAGAGTATATGGCTGCTACTCATGTCTTTAAGGAGGCAATTTGGTTGAGGAGACTATGTACAAGTATTGGTTTTGATTGCAAGATCATTCAGATTGGTTGTGATAGCTAGAGTGCCATCTATTTGGCCAAGAATCCCATGTATCATGCTCAGACTAAGCATCTTGATGTTTAGTATCACTTTGTTTGAGAATTGGTTGCAAATGGAGAGATTGAGCTAATGAAGATAGACAATCAGGAGAATGTTGCAGATTTATTAACCAAGCATGTGAGCATAGAGAAGTTTGTATGGTGCAGAGAGGCCATGGGCCTTGTTTCTAGTGCTTGATTATTTTTAATTTGTTTTCCTATGGGTTGATTTACAATGTATAATGTCAAGTGGGAGAATGTTGGAATAAGGTGCCATTAACCTCAAGTAAATTCCAATATTGTATTTTATTCCATTTATTATTTGTTATTTGTAATTACCCATAAGGGAATGAGGTAGTCTCACTGACAGTTGTAATTTCAGAGTTACTGGTGGCAATTACAGAGTGAATTTTACTATTGGCAAATGTAAAAAATCAAAGTAAATGAGGGTAGGCGTGCTCCCTTGATGAATATACTATTTTTGGCATATATGACAACTGTCATAATGTTTGGTGAGTGAATCTATGACAGCTACAAATTGTCATAAGATTATAAGATTCTATGACAGATATGACGGATATGTTAGTTGTATATTTGTTATATTTAGCCCAAGGTTCATATCTTGGAAAGATACTCTTTTGATAGAATCTATGATGGTTGTGATGTGTCATAAGGTGTTGTAAGAGGCCAGATTTAGTCTTGGGCACCTAACCTTTGCATGGCTATTTTTAGACAAGTGTAAGATGCTTGTAAGATGGTAATTAATGTTTATAGGTTGGAGAATCTTAGGAGAGAGAAGGTGAATACCTATGAGAAGTTGGAAAATGTTTCTATAAGTATTTTCCATGTATTAGTTGCTGCAATATAGATTTAAGGTACTCGAGTGCTGCCGGAATGCTGTCAGATTGAAGACCGGTGGAGAGAGTTGAAGTGTTGTTGTATTGTAAATCATTTTTAGATTAATACAAACATTGGGCCTCTTTCCTGTGTGGAGTTTTTTACCTGAAAGAGTTTTCTCCATGTTAAACATTGTGTTATGTGTTCATATTTCTGATTTTGCATTTATGTGAAGCATAGTTTTGTTTCTGTGTTACAATCTCAATTAATAACACACAATTAAAGATTGCAGAAATTTATATTGAATCAAATTTCCATTGAAGTAGTGTTTCTTTCATTTCTAACAATATGCTTTGTAAGTTGTCCCGTGAGCATATTGTATTATCCCACATTGATGGGAAGTAGTAGTTGTTTTTATTAGACTTAGTATATCAGTATGTGTTGAGGCCAATGAAGGCATACACGAATTTAATGTATTGAGCTTGCTCAAAGGAGATTGCCCCCTTGAAGTGGCTTGTGATCAATAAATTCCTTCTATGTTTCTGCTATTTATATAATTCTGTTATTTCATGCATTTTTTATTATATTGTTGTAGGAGGTTCCTCTCATCTGGTATCATAGTGTTTTCTTGGGCTCGTTGGGTAGAATGTTTGCATAATTTTTTTTTCATAGTGGCCCTCCAGGTGTTGTGAATATTGTAGTGGTATTTTTTTTCACCTGTATTATTTATTTGGATTGTAGGTTTGAATCAAGGAACATTTCTATCTGCTTAACTATGGGAAGTGCTTGGGCATATAGCCCTAAAACTCATTGTGAGGAGTGTACCACAGGAACCCTTAAGTAGCTAGCCCATTGAGAGGACCTTCCAACAAAAAGGTAAATGGCCCCTACCCAATTGACTAGTTCCCATCCGTGAGGTAAACCAAGAATTGTTGTTTGTGTCAAAGCAGTTATCAGTTTTACCTGAGCTATGGAGTGAGGGGTACTACCCTACTATGCAAGCTATTAGACAACATTGGTAGCCAGAGTGACTCCCTTGAACCTTTAGGAAATTGAATAGACCTAGGGCCCATAGCTATTGACAACCAGGAAATCATAGATTGAATCCATCCAGAGTAGTTGGCTGATTGTTTCTAAAAAAAAGTAATTTTTTTTCATTTTTTCACCATATCTTTCTTGTCTTAGCTCTGTTTCCTCTCAAAATTCACTGGAACACCTAAAATTTCATTCCTCACATTTCCTTCCTTGATGTCCCTATCCCAATCCAACTTATGAAAGCCAGAAATCCCACATTTGTCTATTTTTAGGGTTTACCTTAACTTCTTCGATTCTCACCTAATCACCTTTAGATTTTACCACAGTGTTCCTTTCATATTTATACTCCTTTGTCCCTCTTGGACAAATTTCCCATTCTTTCACCCTACTTTTGAAACCACCATTTTCTTCTCCCATTCCCCTAGAAAGTGTCCAAAAGCTAGTTAAAGCCCAATTACCTATTGCAATTTTCCTCAAATTAAAATTTTCCTTTACTAAACATGTTTTAGCACACGTTTTTCTACCCATTTTAAAAAAAAAATTTCTGGCTATAGTAGTAACTCGATCAAGAGCAAAAAACATGGAGGATGAAATTTCCACCCTTAAGTCCAAAATCCAAGATCTTGATGAAAAAATTCTCATCCTTAATCTTCAACATTCAACCATGAAAAATAGATGGTAGCCAGAGTCTTCTTTAGACATTGGGTTTTCTTCTTCTAGCAATTTTTATGGGTCGAAGCTTGATTTTCCTTGATTTAATGGTGCAAATCTGACTAGATGGATACACCAGGTAGAACAATATTTTAGTCTACATAATACTTTTGATGTCAACAAAGTCCCACTTGCATCCTTTCACCTAGAACATGAATCCCTTCAATGGTTTGATTGGTATATCAAGGCTCATGACGAACCATAGTGGACCAATTTTTTCAAACTTATTTTGCAACAGTTTGGCCCTAGTGCTTTTGATGACTTCATTGGAGCACTTACTAAACTTCACAAAATAGGTACTGTGAGAGGGTATCAGACAGAATTTGAAAAATTGGCCAATCACATAGAGGGATTGTCTGATGAATTCTTTAGGAGTTGTTTTGTCAATGGTTTGAATGATGCAATTCAATCTGGGGTTAAAATGTTTCATCCTAGCACAATGATGGAAGCCCTAGGGTTGGCTAAGTTGGTAGAGGACAAGATCATAGCTTAGCAGCGATCCAAATCAAAATTTTGTTTCAATCAGCAATACAACCCCCCAAAGATCTTGAACAACACTAGCTCCTAGAACAACTCCTTTCAAGCATTTGACTAAAGCAAAGATGTGGGCAAGTAGAGAAAAAGGACTTTGTTATAATTGTGATGAGAAATTCAATTAGGGACATCAATGTGTTGATAAAAAGATCTACCTATTGGATATGGATTCTTCGCTTGAAACTGGAAATTGGGTAGATGCTCAAGATATAGTAGATGATTAGGCAGAAACTTAGCAACTACTTGTTGACCTTTCTTCTGAGGAAGACTATCCAGAGACCTCTCTCCATGCCTTAGCAAGAGTCACCACCCCACAAACCATGCAGGTTAAGGGTTACTTCAAGAAGTTCCCTTATTATAATACTCATTGATTTTGATAGCACTCATAACTTCATTGACCCTTGGATTGGCAAACAAGCTGATTGTTTTGTCCATCCTTGCTCCAAATTTGAAGTCATGATTGCCAATGGGGGCACATTACCTTGCAAAGGGAAGTGTCACAAGTGTGTATCTCTATTAGAAATTATAACTTGTACTCTGACATGTTTACCTTTCCCTTAGGTGAATGTGATGTGGTTTTGGGCACCCAATGGTTACGCACACTTGGACCCATCTTATGGGATTTTGCTAAACTTTGGATGTAGTTTTTAGATAATGGGCAAAAACACACATTGAAGGGCTTACAACGAGGGTCTATTAGCATCATAAGTTCACATCGCATGGAAAATCTTCTTAGGAAGAATTCATACAGTATCATTTCTCATCTCCATTCTATTCAGATGCAACCATCAACAATCTCCAATACTCCTTATGATCTACAATAAATTTTGGATAGGTATGCATGTGTCTTTGCCAAACTAGTGGGATTGCCACCTTCACAACCAGAGGACCACCGTATTTAGCTCCTTCCTGTAAGCGTTTCTCCCAACATCAAGCCCTACCACTACCCATTTCACCAAAAGATAGAGATTGAGATGCTCATTCAAGACTTACTAAAGCAAGGCATTATTCACCTCAATACTAGTCCATTTTCTTCACCAGTTCTTATCCAAAAAAAAGATGGGTCATGGTGCCTTTGCATTGACTTCTGAGCACTTAATCACATACCCATCAAGGATATGTTTACAATCCATGTTGTTGATGAGCTTCTTGATGAGCTTATCACCAGATCTGGGTTCATGAGGATGATATCCCTAAAACAAATTTATACATGCATGATGGCCACTATGAGTTTCTAGTCATTCCCTTTGGCCTCACTAATGCTCCTTCAAATTTCCAAGCATTGATGAATAAAATATTCCATCCATACATGCAAAACATTCATTCTGGTCTTCTTCAATGATATCCTCATCTATAGTAAAACATGGGTTGAGCATCTCCAACATCTGGATCTCATACTGTAACTTCTCTCTAATCATTATCTCTGTGCAAAATAGTCTAAGTGTGTTTTTGGCAAGGACAAAGTGGAGTATCTTGGGCATATTGTTTCAGCCCAAGGGGTTCGGGTGGATCCTTCAAAAATAGTTGCCATGAAAAATTCGCTGCATCCTCAGACACTCAAGAGCCTCCATGGATTTTTGGGGCTAACTGGCTACTATTGCAAGTTTGTCAAGGATTACAGGAAGACTGCAGCTTTACTGATAGCTATGTTGAAAAAAGATGCTTTTAATTGGACACAAGCTGTTGAGTGTGCATTTGAAAAATTGAAACAAGCAATGTGTACTACACTTATTCTAGCTATGTTTGATTTTACCAAGATCTTCACTATCGAGAGTGATGCTTGTGGAAATGGACTTGGTGTTGTTCTCCTCCAAGAAGGCTATCCCATTGCATTCACCAGCAAAGCCCTTTTTAGAAAAAAAATAGTACTCTCTACATGTTAGAAGGAAATGGTGGCCATTTTACATCTAGTATAGAAGTGGCAGCCCTATCTACTGGGGAATCATTTTTGCATCAAAACTGATCACCAAAGTCTAAAATATTTCCTAGAACAATGGCTCTCCTCCCCAAGACAACATAAATGGGTAAGCAAACTCATAGGTTATGACTATGAGATCACTTAGAAGAAAGGTAAGGACAATATTGTGGCAGTTGCTCTTTCTCACATATTTGATGACCAAGCTTCCCTTTCAGCTATTTCTATGCCTATTCTAAATTGGTTGGAATCTGTCCAACAAGGCTATGTCAATGACTCTTCATTATCTCAAATCATTCAATGGTTAGCCACTAACCCCTCTATTGTTCTACATTATTCTTGGGATGGTGCTTCTCTATGATAGAAGGGTTATTTGGTGCTTCACCAAAGCATAGATCTTTAGCAGGTTGTCTTTGATGAACTCCATGCTTTCCATCAGTAGGGCACTCAGGGTTTCTCAAAACTTACAAGTGGATATGGAATAAATTCTTTTGGAAGGGAATGAAAAGGGAAATTCAATAGATGATGGCTGAATGTGATACCTACCAACATAACAAGGGTGAAATAACACTCATTCTTGGGTTGCTCAAACCCTTTCCCATTCCTACAAGGATTTGGATAGATATTTCTATGGATTTCATTGAGGGGCTCCCTAAATCTAGAGGGAAGACAATGATCTTGGTTGTGGTTGATTGCCTCTCCAAATATAGTCATTTTTTTGCCCTCGGCCATCCCTATACCACCTCCTTAGTTGCACAAATTTTTATGGACCAGATCTTTCGTCTTCATGGCATCCCTTCTTCCATTGTATTAGATCATGATGCAACCTTCACTAATTATTTTTGGATAGAACTGTTTTGACACACCTACACCAAACTGAAGATGAGTTCTGGGTATCATTGACAAACACATGGCCAAACTAAAATTGTCAACACATGTTTGGAAACTTATCTTCATTGCTTCAGCTTAGAACAACCACATCAGTGGGCAAAGTGGCTTCCTCTTGTTGAATGGTGGTACAATACATCTTACTACACTTCAACTAAAATGACTCCATATGAAGCAGTCAATGGTCAGGCACTGCTAATGCTCCATCCATACTCTTCCAGTAGTTCACCAATTCAAGAAGTTGACACGGTTCTCTAAAGCAGGGATCAAATTCTCAACATCTTGCAAGACAATCTTCACATGGCCAAAATTGAATGAAATAACAGGCTGATCAACATCGTTTTCAGTACAATTTTCAAGTAGGTGATATCATTTTTCTTTGCCTACATCTATACAAGAAATCATCCTTGAAACTCAAAGGGTGTCATAAGTTAGCTCCAAAGTTGTATGGGCCATATAAGGTTCTTCAAAAGATTGGGTTGGTTGCTTATAAACTAGGGAGCTCCCACCTTCTCGAGTTCATCCAGTATTTCATGTCTCTTGTCTAAAGAAAATTCTTGGCACTAACATCAAAGCACAAACTATTTTACCAAAACTTGATAATGAAGGATCCATCTTTCTAGAGACGGAGGGAATCCTTAATAGGTGCACTTGTCAACTTCACTCATGATCCATCACACAAGTATTAATTCAGTGGCACATCATGCAACTAGAAGATGTGACATGGGAACCACTCTTTCAAATTCAACAACAATTCCCACATCTTAAGCTTTGAGGTCAAAGATTTTCTAAGAGGGAGGGGATGTTAGGAACCCATGTTTAACCCTTGTCTTTACTTTGTTAGTATAGTAGTTTCTATGGATGCATATGCTTTGTAAGCCATCCTGTGAGCATATTGTATTATCCCACATTCATGGGAAGTAATAGTTGTTTTAATTAGACTTAGTATATAAGTATGTGTTGAGGCCAATGAAAGCATCCACAAATTTATTTTATTGAGCTTGCTCAAAGGAGGTTTCCCCCTTGAAGTGGCCTGCGATCAATAAATTCCTTATGTATTTCTATTATTTATATAATTCTATTATTTCATGCATTTTTCATTATATTATTGCATGAGGTTTCTCTCATACCCCTTCCATATATTCCAAAAAAATTGATCTCACTAGTGACTCTGAGAACTTCATAGATAGATCACATTCCCCTTCTCTCATCATCTAAAGTATTAAGTTCCATGATGCATGTAGATGTCCATACTATCGAGTGGAGGCTATGACCAAAGCTATAGAGGTGCATTCATATGAAAAAATGTCCATAATTACTTAATCTAATCTTTGGTGATGAGCCCTTGCATATTATTATTTACATGGGGATAGCTCATGGGATGGTAAAAGACAAAGAAAGTAATAGGAAAGTAATTCAAAAGCTTATCCAAAGAAAAGAAACAAAAGTAAAAGTAAAAGCATGCAAGCCTAAGAGAAATACTCTAAAGAAAAATCAAAGCAACTTGAAGGCTATAAAAATTAAAGGAAAAACACACTACTAGACTCAAGATGTACCACTTCTTCTCTTTCCTTTTCTATTTGATCTACCTTATACGATTCATTATAGGATTATCTTTTGAAATAGAATTCCTTATATCCTCTTTCTTCTAGTATTATGGCATAAGAATGAACTTCTACTCTAGTATATCCTTTCCACTCCTCCCTCTCCTCACCCTTGAGACACTCAAAATCCTTAGTCCACGTTGACAAGACTTAGAATGATTCATGGAAAGAAATTCACACTCTTTCTCTCCAACATCTACACACTATACCACTTGCATTTACACCTTACCACTCTATTACACTTTTTCCTACTTCCACTTGACATTACAAGGTATATAACAAAGTTGTAACTAAGAAAATTTCTATCTTGTTTTGGTGCTTAATCTTAGGATGGCACTTAAAAACCTATTGACCTAGGTTTTCACTCTTTCTTGTACTTGATATCCTTTTTCATCCTTTCACTTCTTCCTCTTTTCTTTTCCACTTCTAATGATTCACTTTATTCACCTATTTTTAACTTGGTGCTTGTATATTCTTCCTTATCTTTATCTTAATCTCCTACTCCTCCATTCCTCCTTTTTCTCCAAATTTTCTCCCTTGATCTCAATTATCACTTCACTTTCCATTTTCCATCTCTCCTCTTACTTTCACACTTATTTTTCTTATTGTGCTTTACCTACTATGATTAACAAAGGATTATAATTCATATTTAGTCACTATTATATACTCTTATTAGGATTGAATCTATCCACATAGTTTGGTGTGGTACCAATCATGCTTTCTTATTTCTTGACAATAGTTGATTCCCTTTTTTTCCTATTAAGTGCTCTTTCATTTCATTATTTGCAAACTTTTAGTTGTTTTGTCTCCTTTGGGGCATTTACCTCAACACTTTTCATAATTATTTACTCTCATCTCTTTGATAACTATCATGGTTCCTACTACATCCATCTATCAATCATCTGGATATTTCCTCTCTTTTCTCCTATCATTAAGGGCATCTATCATATCTTCTCATGCTTTCCTCCTACCTTTGTTTCCTACCCTCATTTTCTCTCTTATTCCATCTTATCATTATCCTTATCATATATATTTACCTCATACACTTTGGGGAGCATCATTCACCTCTCCCCAATGCATTTACCTTTCCTCTTGGGAGTTGTTAGTGAGAGACGAGGCACAAATTGAAGATCTAGGTTTATTCTCTCCAAAGTGTATTTTATACTCTAGTATAAAGGAGTAAGAGGAAGATTATAATTAGTGTGGTGGATTATATTGAAGTGCAGTAGAATAAAATATAGATAAATAAAAATGCATACACAACCATTCATCACATTCATATGGAAACTATAAGCACAAAAATCATGCACAACCTCCACGAGGACCCCTATGATGATTTTAATCCTTGTCATGAACATGTAAGCATGAAATAATGTCCTCTAAGAAGAAAACCTCTTGATGATGTGTCTATTGAAATGCACTAGACAACTAAGGGGGGTGAATTAGTTGTCCCTAAAACTTTGAACGCTTATAAACATCAACACATCAAACACTTATTTACTGTTATTTAGATTTAACCATGAAAGCATGAAATAAGAAGCTCAACACAATAACACAATCAACACATGAAACACCAGATTTTTTACGTGGAAAACCCTATAAGGGAAAAAACACGATGGGTGCTAGCCCACAAAGATATATATGTTATAGAAATACCAAAAAATAGAGGCTCACTACCTTAGGACTCACTGCCCAAAATGCTCAATGCAAATGTTGAGGCTCACTGCTAATGGGTGGCTCACTGCCGAGGGGTTTGTGAACTAATTGATAGCATCTACTTCATTCCTAGGTTTAGTTCCATTAAAGCACAATAAAACACTTCTGCTCTACTCTTCTTACACCTTCGCACTTATCTTTTCATTTTCACACTTGGACATCTTTTTTCGCAACTACATTACATGTTTTTATACAACTCATCAAACTTGGAATGTACATCAAGGTTAGCATTACATTCATCAACCGTTGGAGCAATCTTCAAGGTTGGCATTACAAACATACATAGAAATATGTCTAGACCTAAACAAGATTAGATAAGGGATAGATGTATGTGGATCACGTTACACCTTAGCTGGAACTCAAAAGAAATCTTCCACACCACAACATGCTTCCACAATCTTCAATGTATCTCTGCAAGTAGTGAAAACAACCAGGTCAGCCAAGATTAGTGTTAGCATTAAGTCTTCTAAGAATAGTCTTCTTCTACGATCCAAATTTCTCTTTGAGGACTAATCCAAATGTAGGAACATGATCAAGAGATGTCCATAAGCACATTGTAATTACCAGGAACAACCACACAATCTCTAACCACTCTATCAAGAAGATTCTTCAAACTAGATCACATAAACAACACTGCCAGCTACTATCATAAGGAAAGGATCACTTGTGGACCACCAAATAATGAACCATTAGAGTTAAAGGCACTTATTATCAATACAAATTTAATTCCAGAACCACAGAATGAGAAACTTCAATGCAGAGAAATTTAGAGCAAAATACTTTCTCCTTATCACCACTGAATACACAGAAAAAGTAGTTTTGACTCTGGTGAACATAACTCACTCAAATCTTCATATTGGAGGCTCAAACTTGAGATATAGCATCTTTAGACATGCCTCTAAATAACTTCCAATCCACAAACAAAGATATTCATTCTTCAGGAAATGCAGAGCAATCTGTTGGACTGTTCTTCAATAAACATAGATACTCTACAACAAATTTTCTCAAAAGCACTTGGAAACTCAATATCAGGATCATTTACTCATTATCTCCAACACCGAAAAACATCAAAATCAAGAGTATAGTTGACACCAATGACAAGACAGATATGTTGACATTAATGACAACATTGATTAGGCACATACTTGCAACAATCTTCCCCTTTGTCATTGTTGGCAACATATGATGCGAAAAACTGTAATGACCATCAAGACAAGATACTCCCCCTTTGTTTTTACACATCTACACTCTTTTTCCCCTAATTTTTTCACATGATTTCTCTCCTCCTTTGACATCAATGGCAAAGGGCACATACTTGCATGCTACTGCTCCGATCCATCAAACTTTCTCTATTATCAACACTTTCTTTATTAGAAACATCTAGCTACTCCCCTAAGAGGTAGCCCTCAAAACATCAATCCAGATCAAAGAATGAGACTTTGAGCACCACGGGACTAATGCATTCCTATGCTTCTTAGTTCAGAGCAAGAGGGATAGTGACCCCTAAATTTTCTCTGAGATACTCAAAGGTATCTTTAGGTAGAGGCTTAGTGAAAATATCTGCAATATGATCCTTTATGGACACATATTCCATATTTACTTCATTATCTATTACCTTCTCTCTCAAAACATGACACCTTATTGATATGTGCTTTGTTCTTGAGTGCATCATTGGATTCTTTGAGATGTTTATGGCACTTGTATTGTTACAAAAGATTGCAATTGGATCTTCATATATAACTCTTATGTCCTTCAAATTCTTCTTCATCCATAACACTTGAGTGCAACAACATGCTACTACAATATACTCTGCTTCTATAGTAGACAAGGAGATTGAGTCTTTATTTTTGCTCAGCCATGAAACCAATCTATTTCCCAAGAAGAAGGCACCTCCACTTGTACTCTTTATGACATCAACATCTATGGCCCAATCTGCATCTATGTATACACTAAGAGTGAAGTCATTGTCCTTTGGATACCATAAGCCATGATCTGATGTGCTTTTCAAATATCTTAGAATTCTCTTGACTGCTATCACATGTGATTCTCTAGGATCTTCTTGAAATCTTTCCACAAGACATACTACATGCATTATATCAGATTTGGATTGAGTTAGATAAAGGAATGATCCAATCATGGATCTGTACCTTTTCTAATTAGTCTTAGGTAATTCATCATTTTTACTCAACTTGCAACCAGTCATCATGGGAGTACATACTAGTTTAGAGTCTTCCATTCCAAACCTCTTCAACAACTCTTTCACATACTTAGATTGGGATATGAAGATTCCTTTATCTAATTGAGTAACTTGCAGACCTAAAAAAGAAATTCATCTCACCAGACATAGTCATTTCAAACTCCTTTTGCATTTCACCAGCAAATTTCATGCGCATACCTTCATTGCCTCCAAAGATAATGTCATCAACAAAGACTTCAACAATCAAATTTTGATCACAATTAACCTTGAAATAGAGATTAATATCAGCAGTACCTTTATTGAACCCTAATTGCAATCATTACTTATCCAACCTTGCATACCAGGCTCTAAGAGCTTGCTTGAGTCCATACAAATCTTTCTTCAACCTACACACCATATCACCTTGGTCTGATAACTGAAATCCTTCTGGTTGTTCAATGTAAACTTCCTCTTCCAACTCACCATTCAAAAATGTAGACTTCACATCCATTTGATACACTTTGAAATCTTTGTGAGCTGCAAATGCTAGAAATATTTTGATTGCTTCAATCTGAGCCATTGGATAAAAAGTCTCTTCAAAATCTATTCCTTCAATTTGAGAATATACTTTGCATACAAACCTTGCTTTATTCCTTACAACTTCTCCATTTTCATTCAGCTTGTTCCTAAAGACCCATTTGGTTCCAATAAAAATTTTATCAGTAGGTCTAGGAACTAATTCCCAGGTTTCATTATTCTCTATCTGCATGAGTTCTTCCTTCATGGATTTTAACCAATTTTCATCATTTCGGGCTTCATTCACAGTTTTTGGTTTAACTTTAGAAAGAAAATAGTAATTCACTTGTTCTTCTGTAGCTCTTTTCCTTGTCAGTACTCCTTTGCTTTTTTCTCCAATAATTTGATCTTTTGAATGATTGATCCTTACATACCTGGGAGTCTTAACTATAATTTTTGTAGCCATATTTTCTTCATCTTGACTATATTCATATTCCTCTTTCTTCTCATTTATTGTGGAAACACATTCATCTAATTCATAACCATTCAGATCTGATGTTCTTCCGTTGTCTTCATCCACCTTCACATTTGCACTCTCAACAATCTTTTTGGGCCTTTTGTTGTAGCATTAGTAGGACTTACTCTTGGTAGAGTATCCAAGGAAGATTCCTTCATCACATCTTGCATCAAACTTCCCTAGATCTTCTTCTCTTCTAATATAGCATTTGCTTCCAAAATTTTTGAAATATTTACTATAGGAACTCTTCCATACCATAATTCATAAGGAGTTTTAGTACCATTACCTTTCACTTGAACTCTGTTTTGAATGTAGACAATAGTATGTATAACTTCTTTCCAAAAAACTTCCAGCAGATCTGCTCCTTCATCATTGTCCTTGTAGCCTCTTGAATTGTCATGTTCTTCATTTCCACAACTCCATTCTACTGAGGAGTCCTAGGTGTAAACAACTATCTTTTTATCCCTTGCTCTTCATAGAAAATGTTGAATTCATTTGATGTGAATTCACCTCCTCTATCAGACTTCAAGCATTTGATTTTTAGTTCTATTTCATTCTTGACCATTTCCTTGAAAGATTTAATCTTCTCTAGGGCTTCTGATTTGTCTCTTAGAAAAGTAACCCAAGTCATTCTAGAATAATCATCAATATGCAACATGAAAAACTTGTCACCTTGTAGACTTCTGACCCTTGTAGGACCATAGAGATTTGTATGCAGTAGATCCAAGAAGCTAGAAGAAAATTGCTCTTTGCTCTTGAAACTAGTTCTTGTCTGCTTCCCCAACTGACATTCCTTACAAATGGTATTGGTGGGTTTCACAAGCTTGGGTAAATCTTTCACAGCCTGACCTAAATTTATTTTTACCAAATTATTAAAATTTATATGACACATCCTTCTATGCAACAACCAACTCTCATCTACTTGAGCCAATAAACAATAATCATTAGTTCCTCTTAACTGATAAATGTTACCTCTAGTCTTCTTACCAATAGCAATCACTATTTTGAAGCTTTCCATGATTTTGCATCGGTTATCTTTGAATCTTAGATCATATCCTTTGTCACACATCTGACCAACACTCAAAAGATTATGCTTTAAACCTTCCACATATAAGACATTATCAGTGTTGTGCTTTCCATCAAAAGAAATAGATCCTTTCCCATAGATCTTACTAGGTGCATTATCTTCGAACCTAACCAGTCCTCCATCATACTTTTCCAAACTCACAAACTTACTTTTGTCACCAGTCATGTGATGTGAACATCCACTATCAATAATCCATTCATCCTTATCTTTCTTCACTTAAATAGCTAAAGCACTTTCCTCCACTAGTTTTTCCTCCTTCACATAGCTAGTAGGATTAGTAGTCTCAAGTTCTTCTTTAATAGAAATAAACAAGAACTCATTTACACTAGTATTAGCATCATCAGATTCATCATCTATTATACCTTCATCATCAATGTCTCTAACATAGTAGCATTTCTTTGGAACTCTAGGTTTGCTCTCAAATCTTTTTCTATTCCTTTCAATTCTTTCAAGACATCTAGAAGCATAGTGACCAACCTTACCACATGAAAAACATTTGAAAGGTAATTTGGCTAAGTTATACTTACTGGATCCTCTTTGTCATCTATCAACAAAGTTGGCTTCTATTTCATCTAGCTCATCATCAGATTCCACTATATATTTCTTAGCTCTGGAAGTCTTTTCTGAAGTTCTATCTTTAAAAGTAGTTTCAACCTTTGGCAAAGCATCATCAAATTCTCTCATTTCAAAAGCTATAAGCTTTCCAAGTAATTGGTCCGTAGAGACATCCTTCACGGTCATTACTTCTTCAATTGTAGCTACCTTGTGACTATAGGACTTAGGTAATAACCTAAGAATTTTCATTACAACTTCCTTCTCTTCAATAGTTCCTCCCATTCATTTTATTCCATTGACAATTTCATCAACTCTTTGCATGTAGGCTGTTATGTTCTCATCTTTGCTCATCTTCAAACTCCCATATTTTGCTTTCAAACCTTGCAATTTGACACTTTTTATAGATGTATCTCCTTCATACAAATTGTTCATCTTCTCCCAGACTTCATGAGTAGTTTCCAAATGCATGACCTTTATCAATTGTGTGTTAGATAGGGCACATAACAAAGCATCTCTGGCTTTTATGTTCAACTCATATTCTTTGATTTCATCTTTAGTTGTCAAACCATTATGAGGCATAGTATACTTTGTCTCTATCACTTTCCATGCTCTATATCCAAGGCAAAGGAGATGAATTTTCTTTTGCACCTTCCAAGGACTATAATTTGTTCGATCGAACTGCAGAGCTTCTTTCTTGTAAGACATCCTAGATCTTCTTCAAGCTATTAGGCTTACTCCAGGGGAACCTTGCTCTGATACCAATTGTTGAAATGCACTGGACAACTGAGAGGGGGGGTGAATCAGTTGTCCCTAAAACTTTTAACACTTATAAACATCAACACATCAAACACTTATTTATTGTTATTCATATTTAACCATGAAAGCATGAAATAAGAAGCTCAACACAATAAAACAGTCAACACATGAAACATCATATTTTTTATTTGGAAAACCCTATAAGGGAAAACCCACAGTGGGTGTTAGCCCACAAAGATATATATGTTATAAAAATATTGCAAAATAGAGGCTCACTGCCTTAGGACTCACTGCCAAAAATGCTCACTACAAAGGTTGAGGCTCACTGCCAAGGGGCTTGTGAATTCATTGATAACATCTACTTCATGCCTAGGTTCAGTTCCATTGAAGCACAATAAATCACTTCTTCTCTTCTCTTCTTACACCTTCACACTTATCTTTTTATTTTCACACTTGGACATCTTTTTCCACAACTACATTACATGTTTTTAAATACAACTCATCAACCTTGGAATGTACATCAAGGTCGGCATTACATTCATCAACTGTTGGAGCAATCTACAAGGTCAGCATTACAAACATACATAGAAATAGGTCTAGACCTAAACAAGATTAGCTAAGGGATAGATGTATGTGGATCACGTTACACCTTAGCTGGGACTCAAAAGAAATCTTCCACACCACAACATGCTTCCATAATCTTCAATGTATCTTTGCAAGTAGTGAAAACAACCAGGTTTGCCAAGACTAGTGTTAGCATTAGGTCTTCTAAGAATAGTCTTTTTCTACGATCCAAATTTCTCTTTGCAGACTAGTCCAAATGTATGAACATGATAAAGAGACATCCACAAGTACATTGAAATTACTAGGAACAACTGCACAATCTCTAACCACTCTGTCAAGAAGGTTCTTCAAACTAGATCACATAAACAACACTACCAGCTACTATCATAAGGAAAGGATCGTTTGTAGACCACCAAATCATGAACCATTAGATTTGAAGGCACTTATTATCAATACAAACTTAATTTCAGAACCACAGAATGAGAAACGTCAATGAAAAGAAATGCAAAGAAAAATACTTTCTCCCTGTCACTACTGAATACATAGAAAAAAGCAATTTTCACTCTGGTGAACATAACTCACTCAAATCTTCATACAAAAGGCTCAAACTTGAGATATAACATCTTCAGACATGCCTCTAAGTAACTTCCAATCCATAGACAAAGATATTCATTCTTCAGGAAATGTGGAGCAATCTGCTGGACTATTCTTCAGTAAACAGAAATACTCTACAATAGGTTGTTTCCATTGGAGGAACAAATTTTCTCAAAAGCACTTGGAAACTCAATATCAGGATCATTTACTCATTATCTCCAACACTGGAAAACATCAAAATCAAGAGTACAATTGACACCAATGACAACACCAGATAGACACATACTTGCAATAGTGTCTTCTTTCTTGTCTTGTGTTGTTTCCTATTTGTCATTTTCTCTCCCCATTTTCAATGCTTTTTTGACACTTTTGTGACACTTGTTGATTTGCATTTTTTGAGCTTTCAACCCTATTCCTAAGCCTTGTGAGCATCTTGTAGGTGAGTTTTCACCTTTCCCCTATGTTTTTCATCCTCTGTACCCCTAGAATCCTTCTAGAGGTCCCCCTATCCATCTCTAACTTTTGGTTTTTAGTTTCACTCAACCAATCCAAATCTCCCCCTATTATTTCCAGATCTCCCCTGGGAGATCATGTGGTGCAAGTGGAGATTTGGATTCTTACACATGATTGACCTATTTCCAGAGGTAGAACACCTCTTTTTTCTCTCTTCTACCATCTCCCATCATGTAGTTCCTACAAAAACCCTTTTTTGCCCGGATCTCCCCTGGGCGACCTAGGGTCACCCAGGGGCAACCCTACTAGAAAAAGGGACGACCCTGTTGGGTTTCCAGCTACGGAAAAACTTTAGTTTCTCACTAAAAAAGCTCCATTTTCATCTATTTTCCTTCCAGTTTGCATGATTTTTGATATGGAGTTGACTATTTCATGCACCAACACATGCATATTTAACTCCATTTGATCTAAAATTAACAACTCAATCAATCTCATGCATCCTTCCAAATCCAATTCTTCTTCAGTGATAAGATATTATTGATTTATCACTCCTTAGTTAGTTGAGTTCACTGGGTAATCAACCTAGTTCACTCCCTAATCAATCCTTATTAAATCATCAATTAATTAAGTTAAATTATCAATCAACCCTCTTCTTATAATCTATAAATACCCCCTCCCTCAAGCACAAAGGGAGGCAAATTCATTGTGCACACAGCTCTTGCCATTTTTTTGCTGCCCAAATTAGCATCCTAATGCTCTCACAGGACAAAGGTGCTTTTTTATTTTATTCATTATTTAATCAAGCATTGATACACTACTTCAACCAATGCCATTGATCTGATCAAAAGCTAACATTGAGCTCTTTCAAGCTTCAACAAGATTCTTTTGCTTCTTTGTGTCATCTTGTCGTCAAGGTCTTCCCACTGCTTCAAGAGGATTCAAGGTTGCCAACATCAAGGATTTCTGAGGGTAGTGGAGTCACACAAATATTCATTCTTTTAGGTTCCTTTATTTCTTTATTCAATTCATAGTAATTAAAAAATCAAAATTGCTCTTGGGAATAGTAAATCTTTTCTTTTTCCTTGATAGATTAGATCTTACATGTTAGAATAATTGTTTTCAAATTCCTAGATCTAGACTATTTGTAGAAGTAGTTTCTCTTCCTAGATTAGATTATTTCAAAACTTGTCAAAAACCCAAAAACATAGATTAAAATTACATTAGGAAATGTCATATTAGCTTGCATTCATATTTCCTTTCATAGATTAAAAAAGCACTTTTCATTTCCAAAATACTAAAAAAACACAAAAACAAGTTTGCATTTCATTTAGCTTTGCATGCATATAGAAACCCTAGAAAAGATAGATAACTTGCAAACCCTCAATACCATCACGAGGTAAACTATGATAAATAATTCAATCAAACCCTTGATCACATCACAAGGTAACCACAAGTCAAAGCATAACCAAACACTAGGTCAAAACCCTAAGTCTAGTTAAGGTTGATCATCACACATTTACCTCTATCTTGGCTCACGAATGTGCCTGGAAGTGAGAGGAGAGTGGGTGAGCGCTATCCTCAACAAGATTGATGAAATCAATTCATGACAACAATAGGAGACATTTGCTTTACCACAACAAGATCCACTTGTCCTCTTATTAATAGAAGAACAAAGACAACTCCAAATACAATGATAACTCATTCAATGATTTGAAAGACAAGAATATAAATGAAAGAAACCGCTTACCCACACAAATGTGGAATAGAAGAAACCCCAATATGAGAAGAGAAACTAGTGACCTTTCGGGTCATAGGGTTATCTCTACAACAACTGCCATCGAATGAAACATTCAACTTAGCACACAACAACAAAGGCCACAGAACTTGCCGACCCCTCTCTGTGAAGTCCATCTCTCCAACGAGCCAGACCCCCATCATGTCTCACCTCATCTTGAATGGATACTTCCATGAGAGCGAGAGTGACATGGTAGATCACCCCGTGGAAAGGAGGGAAGTGTCCATGTGCATGCCAAAATTTGACCCGATAGCCTCAGGCAACCAGAGTTGTGATTTTGAGTGTACAGAAACCAAGAAAAACCATCATATATTCACATCAATACCCTAATGTATCATATCTCCTATACATACATATTATCTCCTTCCTTCTTCCTTCTTATGTATATGTGTTCTTACTTATGCATCACTCTCTTAATTTGTACTTGCAGTGTGTCTACATATTGTTACATAAAGGGGTATGTCCTCTTTCTTACTATGACCCTTAGGTACTATCACTAGTTAGTTGCAAGTGCTACATCTTTTAGTGCCTTTAATCTTGTTCTTTATGCTACACAACTCATCCTGCCAACATCATTCCCTAGTTGAATCCATGTATTATTATCAACACATGCTAGCTTTGTTTTCCAATCTACAAAATGCTAACTACCTCTCAAAAATGTCAATATTTTCTTCCGCATCTCATAAAATTATAAACACTTCTCCTTCTTAAGGAAATATGTTCTTATATATAACCATTAGATGTCAATAGGAGACATTTACCTTACCACAACAAGATCCACTTGTCCTCTTATTAATAGAAGAACAAAGACAACTCCAAATACAACGATAACTCATTCAATGAATTGAAAGATAAGAGGATATAAATGAAAGAAACCGCTTACCCACACAAAGGTAGAATAGGAGAAACCCCAACAAGAGAAGAGAAACTAGTGACCCTTCAAGTCATAGGGTTATCTCTACAACAACTACCATCAGAAAAAACATTCAACTTAGCACACAACAACAAAGGCCACAGAACTTGCCGACCCCTCTCTATGAAGTCCAGCTCTCCAATGAGCCAAATCCCTACCATGTCTCAGCTCCTCTCGACTGGCTACTTTGACGAGAGTGAGAGTGATGTGGTAGATCACCCCATGGTGAGGAGGGAGAGGTCCATGTGTGTGCCAAAATCTGACTTGACAACCCTAGGCAACCGAAGTCCTGATTTTTGAGTGTACATATTTTTGGTGAACTCAACATGAAATACATAAGATTTTGGTTTTGTAGTTTGCGTTCCCATTTAATGCTTCAAAAACATTTAGAAAAAGATTCAAAAAATTTTTACTTTATTCTTCATAGCTGCTTCAGCCACTTCAGCTTCTATCACCTTCACCATCATCCATTCCATTTGTTCTGTGGTGTCTATGGCACCCTTGAATATGATAGAACCTGATTTAAACCAAGGGAATATTCCATCAAGAGAACTAGAAACTCCTTCCTTCAATAGGTACGTGCTATCGCATCCTGATGCACCAATCATCAAGTGCTATGACTATGAAGATTTGAATTATGAACAAGATCAAAGAGAATCTAGGTGTTTTCTATCTTTCAACAACCCATCTTGGGAAAACAATCTAGCCATGCCAAATACACCATATAAAGCTAGAAGGATAAGGTCAGAAGTCCATCAACACGATCAACCCTCCACAAGCACATCAAGTACTCATCTTGATGAGGAAGTGAAACGATTAGAAAAACATCTGCAAGAAGCAAAAGATGCTCAATAGCCATTAAGCATTGCCTTGTGAGAAGAACAAAGAGAAAATGTTGCATGAGAAGAAGCATACCACAATGAAAATACTTGAAGAGAAAATCCTAGAAATGAAGAAACACCTAGAGCTGCTACTCTTGCAGACTTAATCGCAAATCTAGTGCAAAGGATTAGAATCTTTGAAGTAGAGCAAGATACTCCTAAAATAAGGTAAAAATCTCATGAACAGGACCAGGGGGCATCTAAAAAACCCCCTACCTCAACTATTATTCAAGAAATGCTAGTAATGATACATGTTTGAATGGGAATCCTCCTATTCAAAAACACCAAACAAATCTGACAATGGCTTATAAGAACCCACCTACAGGATTAAATTGCTATCAACCCCGCAATCTTAAAGTGCCTTTCTTGGAACATATATTGAGTATTTGAAAGAACCTCTAGATCAAAACATAAGAAGCATGCAACTACCTCGACCATTGCTAGATGTCCCAAAGTTTAGAGGAGAAGGAGATCCAAACTCCCACATTAAAGCCTACACCACAGCGATAAGGGAACTCCTCTTTTGAGATGGGGTTGTAGAAAAAATCTTTCCAAAAACTCTTGAAGGCATGGCTCTAGATTGGTACTATCGCTTACCGGAAGCTTCAATTCACTCATTCAGACAACTAATCAGAGAGTTTGTCATGGCATTCGACATGAACAAACTCGTTAAAATGGGGATTAGAGAATTCCTCACAATGAAACAAGAGCCAAATGAATCCATAGCCCACTTTGTCAGTTGATGGAGGTAAGTCCTTTACTCCTTGACTAGTGCCCCAAACATGGATCACTGAGAACTATGCAACCTCTTCTTACATGTCTTAAACAAGGACACGAGAGAAGACGTTGAAAATTTTCCATACAAATCCTATGAATAAGCATTGGAAAGTGCTTTGAGGATTGACCAAGCTACTATTGATAGTGGTAGAAAGGTCTATGGGTCAAATGGAAAGTTGATGAAGGAAGACCTAGGAAACAATGTCTCTGTCATTAAGATCCTTAAAAGTAATATGAGCACAACCATGGATGGGGTGATAGACTAGTGCAGAGACCACCATAGTTAATTTTGGTTTGTATGCTCACTAGGAGCCTTAAATTTTGGATTTTATGCTCATTATGAGCCTAGGTGGAGTCTTGTATTAATTTATTATTGTAATAAGGTCTGAGTCAGACCACTCTCTCTATTTTAGAAACCACTCCCTCTATTCTAGAAGTCAACTAGTAGTGGAACTCCAAATAGCATGTGCTATGTTTGGAAAAAAACAGTCTTAAGGCTAAAATTAGTGAAATTAGTGAGTTTTTATTGTCTTTTTAGATAGGAAAAGAATCTTGCACGAAATGGTGATGATTTGGATTGCAGTTATCCCTTGGGGGTCATGGAAAACATTTTCATTGAAGTTGGAAAAGAAGAAATACAAAAAAGAAGACTGTTTGCTATTTTTTTAATGTAATTTGCTGCTCTTTGCCATAGTACTCACACGTACAGCCATTTCAAGGGATCTCACATTTTGGATGTTGTAAATGAATGTTTTACCTTTCATTTAAATCTTATTTGGTGTCTTGAAATTGTAGGAGAAAGAAGAACAAAACGCTGTCCCAAAATTGTTGTTTCTAGGAAAGTTTGGTAGGGATTTAAGAGTTTTATGGGGTTCTGACCCAAATCTTTGAGTTAGAGCCCCAAAATGGATTTTTTGGGTCTGTATAGGTATATTCTATAATGGGTTTTGTGTGCAGGAGTAGGGGAGCAGTCCAAGACAAGATTTGAGGAAGATTTGGCTTGATATCTCTATGTATTAAGCCATTGGTGATAGCTAGAGGAAGATTTAGTTGGAAAACTTGTTTCTAATGCCCATGGAGGTACAAAACCTATTGAATCTATCCATTTGAAATCCATACCAACTTCTGGAATTGGTTAGAAAGTTTTGGGTCACTTTGGTAGGGTACTTCCTTTGTAAACCTAGGGCTAATTGCCCCTTGGAACAACAAGAACAGTCATTTTTAGACACTTGTGTTCCAAAACAATGTACCCTGCATGTCGAGTATGTTATAGAGGGCCGTAATGGGTATCTAAAAAGATAAAGATTTCTAGGAGTTGTTTGGAAAGTTTTGGAGTTAAGCCCTCTAAACCGCATATCTAGGCTACAAGGAAAATAGGCCATTTGTGAAGGAACCTTGGGTAGGACAACTGGCTGGGCTAATTTATGAGTTTGATAAGCCTCCATTGGTCAAATTAATATGTCTCACACCCTCCTCAAATGTTGGTAGTCATCACATTTGTCCAAACCAAGTTGGGTCAAAAATTGGAGTTTGTAGGTGTCTTGATAAGCAAATTTGCTGTCCTTCTTCCCTCCAAGATCAGTCACTCATTTTTGTGAGACTTGATAAGTGTTCCCCTGCTCTGCATCATAGACCAACCTCCAATCAAGAAAGTAAGAGATGATTACAATGGGAGAGATTACTATCATCCTAATATAAATTTGATAGACTAACCTAGGAACAATGGGTACTACCCTAGGGACAATTACCAAAATTGGAACTACAATGGAAATGGAAATAGAAATGATGGAAGATATGAAAGACTCCCATATGAGTTCAATCAATTTTGTTCTTTTCATAGAACAAGGGGGCACAATACAAAATCTTGTAGAGAATATAATAGATTCATAACAAGGCTACTTGAAGACTATCAACATTTGTTAATAAAGATGTTCTTTAACCCACAAGAGGTCACATCGAAAAAATATGGATACAAGACAAAATCAAGCTCCAATAGCTCCACAAAATGCAAACATGAGAATCTATCAGGACCTGTTTCCCACACATAAAGACATAGAAGCAACAAACCAAAACAAAATAGCTCAAAGTAGTAACCTTGAAGTCCCACTACAACTAGGAAAAAAATGAGAAGCTAGGATGATGGGATTAGTCGAGATTATACACAATGAAGGGGAAAAGGAAGACCATGGGGGCGAAAATGAACAAATAGAAGCATATGGAGGTATCATTTCGACAGTCGAACAAATACCAGATCCAATTAGATCTTATGAACTTATAGAAGATTTCATGAAGACATATGCTCACATTTTGTTCATTGACTTACTTAGGAACTCCCCTTCACATTGCTTAGCATTACTAAAAGAAATAGGTTGAAAATACCTTGACCAAATTACGCCACCACCTAGTGAGAAAATCAATCATGTGGACTATGACATTAGTCCACCAAATTTGAAATTCAAATATCTAGGGTTCTTCTTTGACTTACAATAGATGCCTTCCGAAGCAGAATTAACAAAAAAAGGAGACCCTGCACTATATCTTCAAGTATGGATTTACGATACTTGCATCAAACAGACCTTAATCAATGATGGGGTAGTAGTTAACATAGTTCCTTTCTCCCTATTAGAGAGGATGGGCTATGGACACACTAAGATCACCACTTCTTGAGATACTCTAAGAGGGTATGATAATCTAAAGGTTGCCACCATAGGTAAGATTACCCTTCCAGTGACCTTGGGACCTAAAACCATTCCTACCACATTCTGTTGGCAAGAGACACTATATGGATTCATGGTTGTTGTCATTGATGGCAACAAAGGTCATCCCACATATCTGCAAGTCATGATGTGTCTCTACCGGAAGTCAGAATAAAGAAAGTTGTGGTCCGGTGAAGAAGAACAGAGCATGTGGCAAGGTCCGACAGATTGGTCCGGACCTCTCAGAGGAAGTGTCTTGGTGCAGTGCGGATTTGGGGAAGTCAAGAGGACTACCTTGAGTGGTATATTCCAAGGATTTAGCCTCTGGTGATGGACAAGGAAAAAGATATGAATGGTTGAGTACCGGATTCCTGAGAGACAGTGAAAACAGAGGAAGAACTGACTGGCAGAGTATCAGACTGCTTTCCGGATGGGTTACTATTGATGACAGAGGTTGTGAAGGCATGAATCATGTTTGGCCGACATGATTAATAATATCTACAAGTATATGCTTGATCCGCATTGCTTGGTGAGGAAGGATTCAGCCGACAGAATGAAAGTTTATAAGAAACTAGACTGTTCCGGATGCCGACTAGAAAGGTGATGAAATTACTTGTGCGGATATATATAGAGGATGGATTTAGTTGTGAAGGAGGAGTTGTTGTGGAGAGATATGCGAATAAGTCCAGATAAAGAGCAGAGGTAGCAAAAAGGATCCGGTATGTGAAAGATAGCAGAATAAAGAACAGAGGAAAGATGAAGTGCAGCAGATCAGTGTACTGAGCCTAACCGGAACTGAACTCCAGCATATGCAGATGCTTCCAATCAGTTCAAGACTGTGATTCTCATCACTTTGTAGACAGTGTGTCTTCTTGTAGGCAGTGGGCCTCTTGTGAGCAGTGTGCTCGGGCAGTGAGCCCTAATTGGCAAGTGCCATCTTTGTAATTTCCTATTCTTCTAACAGAGAATAATTTTGGGTTAATCACCCCGTGGTTTTCTCCCTTAACAGGGTTTCCACGTCAAAAATACTGTGTCATGTGTTTTTTGTTTTATGGTTAATGTTTTATGTTTGATCTTATGCTGCATCAATTAAAAGGAAAGTTCAATAAAAGAAATAATTAGGATAACTGATTCACCCCCCCCCTCTCAGTTATCAACAATTGGTATCAGAGCCAAGTTCCTCCTAATAGAGCCTAACAGCTTGAGGAAGATCTGGGATTTCAAATGGATGCATATGGTTTAAGGGAGCAACTCAAGACTGCTCTTGAGGATCTTGAACAGTCGAATTCTGAAGTCAGTGAATTAAAGGAAAGACTCAAACAGGCTGATGAATTCATGAGAGAATTAAAAGACAAATTAAGTCTCTCTATGAAAAAGAGAAAGGAGCTGCTTCAACAGTTGGCAAGACAAAGTGAAGAAAGCAATACAAATGAAGAATTGACTGAGCAAACCAAGTTATGTGAAAAGTTATCAAAAGAAGTCATTATGTTAAGACATGAAATGGAATCAGGAACTATAAAGTTTACTCAAGAGATTGAAGAAAAAAGAAAGGCTGAAGACAATCTAAGACAATCTCTTAAAGAAAAATCAGAAGAATGCCACCAGATGGACAGGATTATCAGACATCTTGAATCTGATCTTGAAGATGCCAAAGATAATGAAGGAAACCTTGAGGATCAAATTGCCTCTCTCAAAAGAGACCTTCAAACAGCAAATGAATATAAAAAAAAATTCAAGATAAGTTCTGCTCAACTTGAAGTTCTTCTTGGAAGTCAAAAGAGGACAGATGACAAGTATGGTTTGGGATATGAGAAAGGAGAAAGCTCCGGATCCGGTCAGAAGAATCTTGGATCAGAAAATCCAAGAAGCAGGCCTAGAAGACCTCCGGTAAGACAGCCAAATGCTCAAAGATATCCATCCTTCAATGGATACTGCCACAGCTGCAACCACTTTGGTCACAAAGCTAATTAGTGCAGAATGAGAATGAATCAGATTAATTCATCCTTCTCCGGATAGTGCTTCAACTGCAAAAAGTATGGACACAAATCCCATGAATGCAGAAGTATACAAGTAAACAAATCATTCAAAGGTAGATGCTTCACATGCAATAGAGTAGGTCATATGGCTAATCAATGTAGATCAAGAGGATATCAGTCAAATATGTGAAGAAATGTTATTTGCCAAATCTGCAATAGGTCCGGTCATAATGCTAAAGTTTGCAGAAACAAGAATCAGGACAAAAGAGGTCCGGTGTATAATCAGAATCAAGACAAGGGTAAACAAAAGATGAATGCGGATGAGGTTAGGAATCAGATGAGCAAGATCTGGGTGAAGAAAAGTTCAGAGAATGTAGAGGTTGGATCCGCACCAGACTCTGGTGCTGATATTTCTTCCGGAAATTAAAAAGTGAGCTCAGGCTCAGGGGGAGACTCAAAGAAAATCTTGTTCCCCCAGCCAAACAAATGGTACCGGATGTGGCACAAGATGCGGACCAAAGGGTTTGTAGATATGAGTCTTGAGATACTTCAGTCAAGTTTTCAGAGGTCCGCATGAAGTTATGAAGAAGCTGTGATCGATCAAATAAGACCTGTTCAGGGAGATGCTCCGGTATGATAGAGGATTACAAAAAGGTCCGGAAAGATCCGGAAATGCACTATCTTGTTCTGCGGATTGGACAGAGTGTTTGGGATGCTCTTGTAATATGTTACCTCGATTTATTCATGATTGAAAGATCCAGATGATATCCTCAGATCAGAACCAATCCGGGATACTCCAAACTATCCAGACAAGGCAAACCGGAATAATGTAGGTGAAGCATTTATTGCAGACAGATATTAGGGTTCGCGGAGCAATTTAAGGGATTTCTCAAAGGTCATTTGCTCATTCTGCACTCGAGAAGAAGCGAAAAGTGGAGCTCTGCAACAAGGTTCATCAAGCACCAAGGATCTCCTGCCGAAGCTATTGCATAAAGAAATCAATCCAACCACTCCGTGCAAACCGAAGGCGCATAAGGTATTCTCCGTTTTTCATTACCTCACTACAAATCTTTGAAGAATGGCTACTCCAAACATAGTTAAGATCTCTGATAGACCTCGCCCCTCATTCAAGAAACATCCCTACAAATCATTGGAGGTAGACCCACTAGGAGCCTTCTCTAGTGTTCCCCACGGAGTTTTACACACCGAAGACATTAGGGTTTACATACATGCAAACATTGAGGAATTTGGGGAATTCAAATTAAGAGACCTCTATCACAAGCAGCTGATTGACAATGCTTTTGAGCTTAAACCAGAGTATAAGGATATTCAGAAGAAACAATTTGAGCAATTTATTCATTTCCCCTGTTTTGAAGAGGATGAATGGGTCCGGTATGTACTGAGCAGAATGCATGACAACTTTCTATGGCTAGATAGACCCTGCAAGATCACAAAAGAGGCAATTAGAGCAGTAACTGGCCTATACTCTTCCGGAGGAGTACCTATCCTCAAATCTGTCAAGAACAACATTGTAACTGAGGCCACTGGATCAAAATTTGACAAAAGGGCAATGACCATTGAAGACATCTCCGATCCGGATATCAAATATGCATCAATCATAATAGGATACAAGATCTACCACTCCAGCAGGGAGAATTCTGTATCCGGAACTGCAGTATACACTGCCTATGAGATGCTAAGAAAGAATGCAGAGTATGATCTCTGCGAACTACTGCTAAGCCAATTAATGGAAAATATACAGAAAATCAAGAAGGATAAGAAGAATTCCTTTAAGTATGGTACTCTGATTGTATGTCTATTCTTCTACTTCATGAATGAGCTACCCGGAACAAGTGGATGGGTATGGCAAAATGACAAACCTGTTGCAGTCCAGATAAGAGACTATTTGCATGGACTTGGGGATGCAAAAGCGAGAAATACAGCTCTATGGGGATACTTCAAAAACTTTCAGAGCATGATGCAAGCAAGAGAGAGAATTCCCCAGTCTCTCATTGAGAAATACAAGGACTCAGTGTGCTTTATGGTTGACACTGATCAGTGCCTAATGGAGGCAGTGGAGCCAAGGACTGTCTGGATCATGCCCATGGGGTATGAAGTTGATGAACAGATAGTGGAGCTGCATGTTCAACACATGCTAAGTCAGCCCAAAGATCCTAAGGCAGAAAGGTTTGGAACCTTTGAGGAGCTGAGTGTAAAAATACATGTAGAACTTAGGGAACCTGAGATTAAAAGAAAGGTAAGAAAAGAAGTAGAGCACATTGCTCAAGGCCTAGGTATCTCAAAGGAGGCACTTGATGCCAGCCGGGAAAAGAGGAGGAAGGCCGAGGAAGAAGAGAAAAGCAAAGAAAGTGCTCCAGTTGAAACTCCCACCTGGACCAGATCATCAAAGAGACCTGCACCTTCCACAACCAAAAGTTCAAAACCGGAAGTCCAGGCATCCGGTAAGAGATCCAAGACAAAAGCCACAAGGGCTTATGGAAGCCAAAAGGATGAAGAGGAAACAGAATCAGATGAGGGAGTAAGAGAAGTAAAGAAACAGAAGAAGAAAGGATCCGGTAAGCCCTCCACAGGCCAAGACAAGGATGAAATGGCAGAGGTAACTGTTGAAAAGCCCACTCTATCACTAGAGAGCATAATCAAGTCGGTCACGGTGGATGGAAACCTTCAACCAATGACTGAATCCTATGATGACTTCAGTGAGGCAGACCAAAAGACTCTGCAGGAAGCCACAGTTAAATATCTGAACATATACAATAAGGCTTTCATTGAGATCATATCTCTCATTCCTAAAAGCCTAGAGAAGGAAATGGAAGTAAGAAAGAATAATGCTCATGCCAAAGATCTTGAGATCCGGGAGCAGATAGCTATTCAGCTATATCCTCAAATTGATCCCAAGACAATGAACATTATCTTCAAGGACTGCAAAGATGAGTTCAGAAGCAAAGCCAGGATGAATCAACTCATGCTTGGTGAGACTGACAAAGTGGCCCAAGAAACAGAAGAGATCCTCCGGAAGGCCTTCAAAAGGTTCAATCTTCCTGTTGTAGAGGACTTAGGTGCAGAAACAGCTGCTGATTTGGAATCTTCTGTTCCGGAAGAAGTGAGCCCTGAACAGACAAGTGAGGACTTGGGACCCTCTGCTCCAGAAGAAGTGGCACATGAACAAGTTAGCATCTCTCCTCCGGTTTCCCCTATAGTCTCCGGATCCAAAGAAGAAGAGCAATTATAGGAGAAGGAAGCAGTGGTGAAAGACAAAGAGTCTAAGACTGCAGAAGAGAAGAAACATCTGTCTCCGGCAAGAGACACTGCACAAACTGTTCAACAATTTTTGAGCAAAGAAACTCTAGAGATTGATGAACCGGAGCTTCTAAAAGGCCCATTTGATTTTGACTCTCTCTCTCCGGTACAAACAATGAAGATAGCTTCATTTGCAAATGCCAAGGCAAATGAAAAGCTCCTGAAGTCTCATATGGAAGACTGTGAGTTGATAGAGGCTGCTTCCGGAGTACTTGTGAAGATCATGCCATCAATCCAGATAGATCCGACAGCCTCCTCTTCCGGTAATCTAAAAACCTTAGTCAGTAGTGTTGATACACATTTTGACTCTCTAGAAAAATCAGCTGAAGAAAAGGTCCGGAAGGAATTTTTGGATAAGAGATTTTCAGAGATATTAGAATTAATTTCTAAAGATAGGAAGATTGTAAGCATTGGAATAAAGAGCTTAGAGAATGCTCTTAAGGATGGCGGTGATATCTATAAATTTTGTATATCCTGGTCAAAGGCAACAGCAGCATTTGACAAGAAAATAAAAGAGGAACAGGATAAGCTACAAAGCTTATCTCAAAGTTTTGATCCTCTCTCTTCCTCTATAATAAATCAAGAATGTCAGACTATTGCAGTCTTGAACGAAATAAAGAATCTTGAGAAGGAAAGGAAGAACATCACCAACCGGATGGGAGAACTTAGAAGGATTATAATCCCTAAGTTGGAAACCATGCATGAGGCCATCAGTGATGCTAGGACCACCGCCCAAACAAAAGATCCGACAGATCTCAAGCGGGCAGAAGCGTTTGCATTTTTGTTAAGTGGTCACATTTCAATTTTGGACAGAATGAAGCAAAGTTGGGCTACCGAAATGATTCAATTACAGACATCCTTTGCAGACATTCTTCAATATATGTGAGTATGTAAATATGCGGCTAAGTATAAGAAATTTTTGAAAATTTTGATATGCGGACCCTACCCTTTGCCATTGATGTCAAAGGGGGAGTGAGGAGCAGTGAAAAATGAGGAATCCAACTAAGGGGGAGTTCCGGAAATTGTATATAAAGACAGAGCATCAGCAAAGGGGGAGCATAGTGAAAACACTTAGTCATTTTTCACTAAGTGTTGCCATCAATGCCAAAGGGGGAGATTGTTGGCAAGAGACACTATATGGATTCATGGTTGTTGTCATTGATGGCAACAAAGGTCATCCCACATATCCGCAAGTCATGATGTGTCTCTACCGGAAGTCAGAATAAAGAAAGTTGTGGTCCGGTGAAGAAGAACAGAGCATGTGGCAAGGTCTGACAGATTGGTCCGGACCTCTCAGAGGAAGTGTCTTGGTGCAGTACGGATTTGGGGAAGTCAAGAGGACTACCTTGAGTGGTATATTCCAAGGATTTAGCCTCCGGTGATGGACAAGGAAAAAGATATGAATGGTTGAGTACCGGATTCCTGAGAGACAGTGAAAACAGAGGAAGAACTGACTGGCAGAGTATCAGACTGCTTTCCAGATGGGTTACTATTGATGACAGAGGTTGTGAAGGCATGAATCATGTTTGGCCGACATGATTAATGATATCTACAAGTATATGCTTGATCCGCATTGCTTGGTGAGGAAGGATTCAGCCGACAGAATGAAAGTTTATAAGAAACTAGACTGTTCCGGATGCCGACTAGAAAGGTGATGAAATTACTTGTGCGGATATATATAGAGGATGGATTTAGTTGTGAAGGAGGAGTTGTTGTGGAGAGATATGCGAATAAGTCCAGATAAAGAGCAGAGGTAGCAAAAAGGATCCGGTATGTGAAAGATAGCAGAATAAAGAACAGAGGAAAGATGAAGTGCAGCAGATCAGTGTACTGAGCCTAACCGGAACTGAACTCCAGCATATGCAGATGCTTCCAATCAGTTCAAGACTGTGATTCTCATCACTTTGTAGACAGTGTGTCTTCTTGTAGGTAGTGGGCCTCTTGTGAGCAGTGTGCTCGGGCAGTGAGCCCTAATTGGCAAGTGCCATCTTTGTAATTTCCTATTCTTCTAACAGAGAATAATTTTGGGTTAATCACCCCGTGGTTTTCTCCCTTAACAGGGTTTCCACGTCAAAAATACTGTGTCATGTGTTTTTTGTTTTATGGTTAATGTTTTATGTTTGATCTTATGCTGCATCAATTAAAAGGAAAGTTCAATAAAAGAAATAATTAGGATAACTGATTCACCCCCCCCTCTCAGTTATCAACACATTCTACATCATAGACAAAGACACGAGATATAATTTGATTCTTGGAATACCGTGGATACACAGGATGAAAGATATGCCATCCATATTATTTTAGGAAGCTCGATTCTTACATTTAGGGAAAATATATGTTGAAAAGGGAGATTTAGAACCTTTCAACATGTTGAAATCAAACACACCAAACAAATGTATAGGTATCCCCATAGACTATGAACTCCCTACCAATAAATTGACCATCCCTAATCCTACACCTCAACCTATATGCATCAAACAAATGGAAATCCCAGAAAAGACCATAAGCACCCCACAGATCAAAACTTTAGAGAATGAGGCATTGCCAAAACAAAAGGAAATAGTTCCCAAGGAAAAGACAATTGAGATCATGGAATGGATAGAGTAGGATGGGCCACTCCACTTCCCCCTAGAGGTACTAATGATCAACATCCAAGAGGCCTACAAACTCTTCCCTTGCATAAGAGAAAAACCACACAGAACTAAAGGTCTAGTGTTTTAGACAACCACGTTAGATTTGAGAAATACAGAACCGCACGCTTTCTCAAGCGTTGACGAAGACATAAAAAAAGTTACACTCCATTGTCACCATTAAGTGAATGAGGTGTCCATGACACACCAGAAGAAATAGAATCTTATGAGCCTCTCACACCAATAGAGGATTAATATCAACCATTGACACCCATGGTGGAGGCGCATTCTATTGACAATGAATCAACTAATGCCATAGGAATTCTACCAAGGATGTTCATGGTGTCTCAGCCGCAGGAGAAGCCAACCATCTCTTCCTCAGTTCAATCAAACAAACTTGGTGAGTGGGAAGGACCTCTAGTACAAATTGAAATGGTTGAAAGACTTCCTGATGAAGATGAAGAAAGTGAAGGTACTTTTCATAGAGAATGGAAGATGATAGTGTCAGTTGGCATTGATGACCCTGTCATTTTCAAATTGCCAAAGAGTTACGTCAGATATGCCATGGACTTAAGACTAGAACCAAATGGGAGGACAAGTATAAGATTTGTCCCTCGTAATGAACAAAGGGAGACACAAACTCCCCTTGAGTTGTTCCAATTTTTGTAAAGAATCCAAGAGAGACCAGATGTGAAAATCTACATGTAAGAATAGTTTGACCTATTAGCAGAGTAATCAAATTGTGATGGAGTCCTATATTGGACCACTTCCAATCAACAATCCTTTCAAGACTTACTTCATCTCACACTACCAAAAGAAACCACTGAGTTGGTAACAATAGAATCAAATGACAAACCCTACAGAATAGGAGAACTTGTACTAAGAAGAGGTAGCATGAAGAATAAGAAAAGAAGATGAAAAAGAGCTTTCTCAGAAGATTGGAAAGGTCCTTACATGGTCAAAGAAGATGTCAAAAATGGAGCCTATCTCTTGTGCATAATGGAGGGAGAGGAATTTGGAGAAACAATCAATGCCTTTCACCTCAAGAAATACTATGTCTAAAAAAACCAAAAAAATCATAAAACATAAAAATACAAAAGAATTCAAAAAAATCAAAATGTCAAAAACAATTTGTTTCTTGCATTTCTGTATCATTCTGTTCATCTTGCATTATAGTCAGTGACTTGCTCTTGTACTATTTTCTTTTCAGTAAGGAATCTAAAGTTGCCTTGATATATGTCATCCTTTCAGGACCTAGAGATTTCCCATTTTTCACAATCACCATTATCCCCTTTTCATTCTCAATGATTCTAATCAAAGCCTAGCTCTTAGCTTTACACTGATCCCAGTCTTAATAAGTCAAGATGTTAGGTCTTTAAACAAAGTTAGTATTCAAACCTACAGTGTTCAAAGGAAGCTTGTAAGAAGACCTTCCCAATTCTTCCCTAGTAGTAGAGAAGTCCAACTAGATTACAAAACTTTAGGTGGCACTCAAACCCTTATCTTTTCTACCCAAATATGTTAGGAGGATCAAAACTCTGAAGGAAGTAATCTAAAATTTGAGTGAATGAAAAAAATGAGTGATCAAAATAAGAGTGTTGAAAAGTGAGAATTGAGAGATCAAGCTTGCATATCAAAAAGTTCCAAAACCGTTCATTTCATAAAAATCAAAAATACAAAAAATGAGAAAAATCAAGTGAGGAAAATAAAAAAAAAGTGAAAAGCAAAGAAGAGAAAGATAAAAAAAAGGAGTGAAAGAGAGAGTATTACTGAATGTCCATACTCTTGGGTGGAGATTAGTCTTAGCTCGAAGCCTCAAGGGTGACATTCTAACAGAGAAAGTAAAAAGAAAGGTACAAAGTACACACACACACTGGCTAAGCAAAGATGAGGGTCTAGTAGTCTTGAGGATCATCTTCTACCTAGGGACCCTTGTCCTTTCCTATTTTATCCTTTACCCTGGGTCTACCTTACTTGCCATCTATGATCTAAGTCTAGTGAAGACCTATAAAATTTGTTACTTGTCTAAGTTGAAAGCTTGTCAGATTGTCTTATCTAGATAAGGATCAGTGTTTAGCCCTTGGCAAAGCCCAAAATAAAAAACACTCTATTTTCATTCCCGCTCCCCACTTGAGTTTTAAAATCCTATCTCATAGCCTTGATTAGGTCTCTTATATCAAGACAACTCACAATCCCCTAGATTGAAAATCATATTAAAGAGCACTCACATTGTTTGTTCTGCATTGCATTCATACCAAAATTAGAAAAAGAGTCTCAAAGTAATAAAGTCAAAAATCATCTTATGACATTCAGTAGAGGTAAATGTTTCATTTCAGCATTTCTTGTGTTCCTGCATTATCATATTGTAAACCACATTTCATACATATGCCATCAAAAATTACAAAAACATGTCATCCTTATCATACTTGCATTGCTAAAGAGTTGAAAAGGTAAAAAACATAAATTAAAAAGTTTTAAAACTTCCAAACATGCACAAGAGATGAGTACAAATTTGTTAGGTGAAAACCATAAAAGGATAAACTTTCATAGATACATCCAAAGTTTACATATACAAGAGTATCAAAGAGCTAGGATAAAATTCTCTTAAAGGAAGTAGAGGCTCCCCATGCAAGGGGGCATGAGTTCAAGAAAGGAAGTCAAGGTTGGTTCCCTCTAATGGAACCCTTGGGACTTCGGCTTCTCTGTCTACAAATACCACTCGTTGCTCCATGAGACCTATGGAAGTGAGGCACTCTACTATGAGCATGTGACTGTGAAGGCCCCACCATACTAGCATCTCATCATCCAAAACTAAGATGAGCCATCTCTCAAAGCACCTAATTCTCACCCTTAAAGGTGTGAATCTCAGCCTTCAAGTCTGCATTCTCCTGACATCCATGGTAGATAGGAGCTAAAATGATTGTGTGTTGCCCAATAGTAGGGAGCATACCAGGATCATCTAAAAGATGGTCTCAAGTCATTCTAGTGAATGGAGAAGCCAAGCCAACATTAATCTTACGAACAAAATTCCTCTACTCTTTGACATTACCTAAAAGGTGAATTGAAAGAGAAAGACGTGCCAGTTCTCCATGAAAATAGAAAGGACAAAAGTGTAAAAAATAAACAAACAAAACTCACGTGGATCACCTGACTACCAATCAGGGTCAAGTTGTCACATCACCTCATCCAAATGAGGAGGTTGGGGGACAATAGGAGGACCCTTAGGGATGTCAGGTGTAGCATCTACATCATCAGTAGCATCAAGACCCTCATCCTACACATCCTTGGGTAAGCCCTCATTTGACGAATCATCATCAAGAATATAGTCCTCATCAGTAGACTTTGAATCCATAGAAACAACAAGAGATCAGGAAGGAGTCCCTCTCTCCCCCCTTTATCCTCCTCTGGGAACTCTAGTAATGAACACTCCAGGAGTCAAAGGGGTCTGAACAACTGACCTCTATCCAATCTCACCCATCTTCTGAATAGTCCTATAGCAAGTGGACACTGGGGAAAAATCCTTAGGGAAGTCCTCACCCAACTACTGTAAAACACACTCAACATGATGCGCCTCGACTAGACCATTACAGTCTGAAATCTTAGATACTCCACGATAGTACTCTCTAACATCACCATCATGAGCTTAAAATCCCTCCATGTCATGATAAGGATCAAAGATCATATCCTCATCTGTAGGAGTAGTGATAGTAGCTAAGGAAGCATGAAAGTGACCTACATGCATCCATCTAGCTACTCTCAGAAAATGTCTCTCTGGAATCAGAATAAGCTTCTGATAGAACCTAATGTGCTCAAATATCCATGTCATAACCAAAGAAGAGTGGCTAAAAGATAAAGTCCCTTGTCATTAAATACGATAGAAGTCCCTGTAGACCATGGCCAAAATATTTGGTCCCCAAGCATAGACCATGCCCTCCTCAATACCATGAATGATAGGTTCCCAACACCATCTCAAATGAGCCGAGGCCTTGTCTCCAGACAGCCTCAATGCAATCAAACTGATCAAAAACCTCCTCAAAAGTGGGATACGAAGTCAAGATACAAAAGTGAGTTGGACTCCTATCTAATCCCCAGGGTGACTAACCCCCATGAACTCTACCTAGGATGCCTTGTCCTCGAAGGACTCACTAGCTAGAAGGATGAGAGGATGTTCTCTCATGGGAATTCTAAGAATATGATAGACATCATATAGAGTGATGGTCCACTCTCAAGAGATCTATGGGAACCTGAATGTATTTATGTCTGCATCCCAGTAGGTCAGAATATCACAACATATGTGGGACACAAGGTGAATAACAGGCACATGAAAAACTCTAGCCAGACCTGCTCTCCTCAAAATAGTATGGTCCTCATTACCTAGTGAAGTGAACATCGCTGAGAGATACCCCTTCTCTTAGCAAGCATTCCATCAGATACACATGTCCTACAAAATCAGAAAAGAACTTTAGATTAGATCTCGTAAACTTGTAAAAATCCTTAAAAATCATAAAATTGCATAAGAACTTACATAAAAAAGCATATAACACCTCAAAATTGCAATAAATAGGCAAATACAGTAGCCAAAACAAGTCAGATTAGAGTGAAACAAGCATTACAAAAATGAAATTTTAGTCAAAATCAACCCAACAAGGTCACCCTCAAGCGACCCAAATGTTCTGTAGGATCTCCCCCATATGACCTTGCTGCCAGATAGGATCTCCCCTTAGCAATCTGCCTAACAAAATGGGTGACCCTAGAGGGAGATCTTCTCTAAAAACTTCATTCCTCAGTCGATTCCAGAAAATGAAAGACCTATCCTACTCTAAACGATGAAACAGAGACAATGCAATAACAAGAATTGACAAAAATAGACAATTTCAAGAGATTTTTCACAAACTTCAAACTAGGGTTTAGAGAAAGGTTTTTTCACTATCTACATACCTGATTCTCCATAGATAAAGAAGAGGTGGCCATCTTTGCAATCTCTTCGATGATACCTTTCCAACGACTACTACCATAATTAGTTCCATTGTCGTTTTGCTCCGATCTCACAATTTGACTTGCTTTGTTTGCCCTTAGCTTAGTTTCATTTGTACATTTTTAGATTAGTTCTTGTCTTGTATGCATCTCTTTCATGCGTCATTTTGTGTGCATTCATTCCTATAGGTCTAAATTGACAAAGGAAAACAATAGTAGAACTCGAATGATCCATGGTAAGTTCATCATTTCAATTTTCATTATTCATTTTGATACATTTAAATGTAGGACTAATACTAGTTATTGTAGGTACAAACGCAGAAAAATCAACAATAGGTAAGGCCTAGTTCGAGAATAGTACCTACCTTTCATGTAGACTACTATCCCTGAGGGGGTAAATATGTAAGCACAAAAATCACGCACAACCTCCATGAGGACCCCTATGATGATTTTAATCCTTGTCACATACATGTAAACATGAAATAATGTCCTCTAAGTAGCAGACCTCTTGATGACATGTCTTCTTTCTTGTCTTGTGTTGTTTCCACTTTGTCATTTTCTCTCTCTCTCTCCCCATTTTCGACGCTTTTTCAACACTTTTGTGACACTTGTCAATTTGCATTTTTTGAGCTTTTGACCCTATTCATAAGCCTTGTGAGCATCTTGTAGGTGAGTTTTCACCTTTCCCCTATGTTTTTCATTCTTTGTACCTCCTAGAATCCTTCTAGAGGTCCCCCTACCCATCTCCAACTTTTAGTTTTTAGTTTCACTCAACCAATCCAAATCTTCCCCTATTATTTCTAGATCTCCCCCAAGAGATCTTGTGGTGCAAGTGGAGATTTGGATTCTTACACATGATTGACCTATTTCCAAAGGTAGAACACCTCTTTTTTCTCTTTTCTACTATCTCCCATCATGTAGTTCCTCTAAAAACCCTTTTTTCCCATATCTCCCCTAGGCGACCCAGGGTCACCCAGGGGCAACCCTGTTGCATTTCTAGTTGTAGAAAAACTTGAGTTTCTCATTAAAAAAAACTCTATTTTCACCAGTTTTTCTTCTAGTTCGCATGATTTTTGATGCCTAATATGGAGTTGACTATTTCATGCACCCACACATGCATAATTAACTCAATTTGATCTAAAATTAACAACTCAATCAATCTCATGCATCCTTCCAACTCCAATTCTTCTTTAGTGATAAACTATTATTGATTTATCACTCCTTACTTAGCTAAGTTCACTATGTAATCAACCCAATTCACTCCCTAATCAATCCTTGTTAACTCATCAATCAATTGAGTTAACTTCTCAATCAACCCTCTTCTTCTAACTTATAAATACCCCCCTCCCTTAAGCACAAAGGGAGGCAAATTCATTGTGCACACAGCTCTTGCTAGTTTTTTACTCTCCAAATCAGCATTCTAATGGTCTCACAAGATGAAGGTGCCCTTTATCTTATTCATTGTTCAATCAAGCATTGTTACACTACTTCAACCAATGCCATTGTGCTCATCAAAAGCTCACATTGAGCTCTTTCAAGCTTCAACAATCTTATTTTTCTTCGTTGTGTCATCTTGTCATCAAGAGGTTTTCTCGCTGCTTCAAGAGGATTCAAGGTTTCCAACATCAAGGATTTTTGAGGGTAGTGGAGTCACACAAATCTTATTCTTTCAAGTTCCTTTATTGCTTTATTCAATTCATAGTAATTAAAAAATCAAAATTGCTCTTGGGAATAGTAAATCTTTGCTTTTTCCTTGATAGATTAGATCTTACATGTTAGAATAATTGTTTTCAAATTCCTAGATCTAGACTATTTGTAGAAGCAATTTCCCTTCCTAGATTAGATTATTTCAAAACAATCAAAAACCCAAAAACATAGATTAAAATTGCATTAGGAAAAGTCATATTTTCTTGCATTCATATTTCCTTTCATAGATTAAAAAAGCACATTTCATTTCCAAAATACTAAAATAACACAAAAACAAGTTTGCATTTCATTTAGCTTTGGATGCATATAGAAATCCTAGAAAATATAGATAAATTGTAAACCATCGCTACCATCATGAAGTAAACTACGTTAAATTATTCAATCAAACCCTTGATCACATCACAAGGTAAACACAAGTCAAAGCATAACCAAACCCTAGGTCAACAAAACCCTAAGTCAAAACCCTAAGTCTAGTTAAGGTTGGTCATCACACATTTACCTCTATATTGGCTCATGAATGTGCCTGGGAGTGAGAGGAGAGTGGGTTAGGGCTATCCTCAATGAGATTGAGGAAATCAATCTATGACAACAATAGGAGACATTTACTTTACCACAACAAGATTCACTTGTCCTCTTATTAATAGAAGAACAAAGACAACTCCAAATACAACAATAACTCATTCAATGAATTGAAAGACAAAAGGATATAAATGAAAGAAACTTCTTACCCACACAAAGGTGGAATAGAAGAGACCTTAATAGGAGGAGAGAAACTAGTGACCCTTCGAGTCATAGGGTTATCTCTACAACAACTACCATCGAATGAAACATTCAACTTAGCACACAACAACAAAGCCACAAAACTTGTCAACCCCTCTCCACAAAGTCCATCTCTCCAACAAGCTAGACCCCCACCGTGTCTCCTCTCGACTGGCTACTTCCATGAGAGTGAGAGTGATGTGGTAGATCGCCTTGTGGCAAGGAGGGAAGGGTCTGTGTGCATGCCAAAATCTGACCCAACAGCCCTAGGCAACCGGAGTTATGATTTTGAGCATACAGAAACTAAGAAAAACCATCATATATTCACATCAATATCCTAATGTATCATTTCTCTTATACATACATATTATCTCCTTCCTTCTTCCTTCTTACATATGCATTCTTACTTATGCATCACTATCTTAATTTGTACTTTCAGTGTGTCTATACATATTGTTACATAGAGGGGTATGTCCTTTTTCTTACTATGACCCTTAGGTACTATCACTGGTTAGTTGCAAGTGCTACATCTTTTTTTGCCTTTAATCTTGTTCTTTTTGCTACGCAACTCATCCTCCAACATCATTCCCTAGTTGAATCCATGTCTTATTATCAACACATGCTGGCTTTGTTTTCCAGTCTATAAAATGCTAACTACCTCTCAAAAATGTCAATATTTTCTTCTGCATCTCACAAAATTATAAAAACTTCTTCTTAAGGAAATATGTTCTTATATATACCCATTAGATGTTAAATCTAATTGATGTCATAATATTCTAGAACATTAACTATTAAAATGTGATTGATTTGATCTATATTTAATATTTTCACATAGTAGTACATTTACACTAGCTCAACATGAAGAAACATCTATTGGCATAATCATATAAAATCATATTGTCTATCTCAGCTTATTGGATGTAAATATTCAACTGTAAATGTTTTTGAATTTCAATTAATTAATATTTACTATCAAATGCGTGTTTAATCCACCTTAATATTTAGTAACTATTCTGATGCATAAATATTAACTAATTATTAATCATAATACTATTCAAGCAATAAAAGTCTTTTTTATTAGTTCTTGCCTTGGAAAGTAAACTCTTGTATTCAAAATTGCTTAATTAGTTGTTATCAACTTACTTGTGGACCAATTATATGTCAGTATTTTTATGTAAAGCAAATATTTATCTTTCATAAAGTTTATATGAAATTTTTTTAATAAATAATATTCAAATAATAAATTATCTAATTAGATAATATCATTTACTTGTTATTTTGATTGGCTAATAATTTTAGTAGTTTTTCTAACCTTCACATGAATCAAGAAAAAAATTATTACAATAGCTATATAGTATTTCAAAGCATATTTATAACTTAGAATTTTAATTTATTAATAAATTTAATTTCCATTTATATCTAAGTGTAGGACAAATTAAAGTGGTACATGGGTCTAATCTAGGGAAAAGATTTAATAAAAAAAATTTGAGGCCATAATTCATAAGCTTATCTTGACAAGCTTTAAATGCACACATGCATTTACAAGCTCTATTTTGATTGTTACTTCATACATGGACACAATGCTTATGGACTCTTTTTTAAAATTGTACTTCACATTTTTTAAATTTCTTTTTATCTATTTGTGTTTTTCCATGCTTTGTAGATCTCCACATAGAGCAAATATACTATTATTAAACAAGATAAATATTATTAAACATAATAATTTTTATACATAATAATTTCTACACATTTTAATATACTATTATTAAACATTATAATTTTTTTAATGATAAACTTAGTAGGTCAAGGAAACTAAAAAAAGGGGTGTTCCACTTGGAAGGTAGCTGAAATGGCTAGGTCCATATTCATTAACATCTAAAACCATCTACATATCTGCTCGACCAACAAGTTATCAATCAAACAAACATAAATTTCATATCACCCACCCAATAGGAAACCAAAAGATCAAACCATAGCCACACCCAACCAAAAACACATATATGGAAGTGTTAAAAATAGTTACAACTACCCTCCATAAATATTATTAAACACAATAATTTCTATACATTTTAATACTATTATTAAACATTATAAATATAATTTTATGTTAAAGAGTATAAATATTTAAATATAATATATTTAATCTAGACATCATAATATAACTTTTAAATAGTTTCATATCTTTATATATTAAACTCAATAAATAACAATCTAAACTATATTATATCTGAAAAAATATCTTATTAATTAAATAGTTTTGTTTAGTATTTAATATAATATAACCTAGATACATAAGATTATGATAATTTATTTAGATTGTATTGGTTAAAATAATTCTAATTTAAATATAATTATTTAATTGGTGTAGATATCTTAAATATACCTTTAAAAAATATTGAGATAATTTTAAATATACTTATTAAATTTGTTGATTTATTTTTATTTGAAGGACTATTTTTATTTACTTAAGAGTTATTTTATTTTAAGATACTTAAAAACTATTCTATGTTATTTATATTTTTTCCTTATTTTTATTTGAAAAACTATTTTTATTTACTTAAGAGTTTTTAATTTACTTGAGTTATTTTTTGATATATCAGTCATGTAATTTTTATTTTACTATGCTAATAACTTTACAATTTAAAGAGTTTGTATGATGATTAGGCCAACAATCTAAAGCCATTCATTCATTTTTTTGTTGAAAGAGATTTCTTTTAGGGAACACATCCCATTCTATCTATTTATTTTATCTTTTATTTTAAATTTAATATAATCAATTACTATTACAATTTCAATTTGACAATAGAATATTAGAAGGCAAAATAAATTCTATTGTTACAATATTTTGAAGGAAAATTATATTGTTACAAAAGAATATAAAATTTATTTTGTGGGCTATGGTGATATCATTCATGAATTACAGGTTTGATTTCTAGTTGCTTCAACCTTCTATCACAAAATGAAACTTCAAAACATTTTATTCATATTAATAATATATTATTAAGTATATATATATTTCTAAGTGAATTATGGCCATGGGGATCACTCCCTTTCCATTAAATTTAAAAAATAAAAGTTTTACATTTCCATATTCTTGATAAATATAAAAGTCTAGAATAATAGCCATAATAGGGATCATAAACAAAATGCCTTTCAAATTACATGAGATTCCACATAAAATTCTACCTATATAGTCTAGTGACTATTACATTATTAGTTCCTTAGTTGTCCTCCTCCTCCGAGCTATAGGTAAACAAAGATATCGTCGACTCAATGTTAGTTTCCTTTCCTAATCCCATAACTAATATGCTTCAAGAATTATATAAGCTTTCCCCTCTACCTAGTGTTATGTCATAAAATGTCCCCCTAGGACTTTTACCTCCTAAATTTAGCTCCTGGATCCCTTAGATTTAATCATGCATGTTAAAAAAAATCCTGGAGTAAAATCCCTTGAAACCTATGTCAAATGGGACCTAGGGGTGAACCTTAAGCTTAATCTAGACCCAAAATAGGTCCCTAGACTTGGGCACCCATGCGCTAGTCTAGTCCTATTTTGTCATGGTCCCAAATTTTAATGTTGGCTTGTGACCATTAAAAAGGTTTCCCTTGTCAGCATCTTAAGTTTGAATTATGAATGTTTATTAGGAATGCATATATAAACATGTTTAGGACTTCATTTTACTCCTAGTTGATTAAGGCAAACTTATGATCATCAAGCAAAGAACATTCAAGGCATTCATTGTGTTGTAGAGCAGTATTGTGTTGTGTTTATATGTGTTTGTTGCAAATTTGGCTCCATCAACTCATTTCCTCATGATGTGAAGGCATTTCATCTCCTTGAGGGTTTACACCTACTAAGGTGATATCTATTTTGTGTTTCAATCAATTTATCATATCATTTGTTTTTGCCTCTATCCACCAAGGACATGCACTCTCTCTAACAATGATGTTGGAAGGCTTGAATGCCATTCCATAGCTTGATTGAGGCAAGCTCCTAAACACCACAATCCCCAACCCTTCTCTTATGATGGTAGGTGACAGGTCTCAGATTAGTGTAGTGAATAAAGATTTCAGATTTGATGAAAACAATGAAAAATATCCCTAATTGGACAAGGGTGATCCCTCTTTCGTCCTCCAGTTTGGCATTGTCAAAAATCTCTAAGTAGGTTACAATCTACAACATATTTTGGTTCCCAGTCCTCAGAAAAAGTGCTACCTATTGATCATGATGTTAGTCATAAACAAACATAGATAAACAAATGCAAATCAAACCTTTATCATCTTGAAAGATATGATGAATTTCATGGATTCATCATCCCAAGTCTCTGTGGATTAGTTCATAGTCATCTGATGTTAATCAATAGTTTGATGTGCATTGTTGTTTTCCATTCAAGGTGCATTACATTTCTGATTCCAAGAAATTCACGTCTGGATACTTTAAATTTCACCTACTTTCTGTAAATTCTTAATAAATAAGGTTAAATCCTACCATATTTAACCATATGATGTAGATATTTTGTAAGTTTGATCAATTCTTCTACATATCAACTTATATCGACTAAATTTCACCTCTGTGCTATAAATTTATTCCAATGTTATGCCTATAGGCATATATTTCTATGATTACTATCATTATTCATGTTCATTTGCATGATATTTGTCATTTCAACATGCTATTTGCTCAAATATGCTAAAGATGTTCAGTTACCTATGATATGTCAGCATTACTTCTTGAATATGCTTAAGGTTTTCTATACATTTGCAATTGCGATGATGATCAAATGAAATTAAACAACTTTAAGGGAATGCTTTCTAACTTTGCTAAAATGAGCGAATCTTTAGCCATTGATCCATATACGTTCTTGACACTATCATGGAGAGAAGGAAATCAAACCATATACTCACCAAGATGCTCCATAGCTAGATATGCTTGATGCTAAAGTTTCAATGGAAATGAATGAAAACAACATGTGCATACTGAAAAGCACTCCAAGGGATGCAACAAATCAAAGCACATATATAAAGTCCATTCATAGATTACTCAAAGTTTATGATTGTATGTAATCAAGGAACTTCTTCTTCACTAAGCATGCAAAAGAAATGTACATTCACAATTGGCCTTGAGAATTAGTCCTGATGTTTCAACAATCTAATCTCAATTAAGTTTCGAATGAATTACAAAGCACTCCATCCCCTTTTATAAGACAAGAAGAGGACGTGATTACAAATATCATGTGGTCAGGATGTATTCCTTACAATCAACAGTCCATGTTGCATTGACCAAGTCAAAAGACCCAAACATGTGGCATAGGTTGCCAATGGGCAACCATCTGGTATTTTAAAGTTGTCCTCTTCGACATATCCTGCATATGAGCTTGTCACACTATATCTATACTTATTCTTTTTCCTCTTCATCAGTAGATGAGTTTTCTTCTACATGTATATTAACAATCCCCCTGATGGGTTCATATGCTTGCACAACTCTTTCTACTTCTCCTCTATCTTGTATTCTAGCTTCTATAATTGCATGCCCTTGTGATTGGAATTGGGCTTGTAAGGCAATCCACTTGTTCTTCCTGCTGTAGACACTTAAAATTTCCCATGTCCTAAACAACACCTAATCGACACTTTACTAGACATCATATGCCATTTTGTCCTTATCCCACTTATAAATCCCACTTGATCACCTTTCCAATTAATTAAATAAACCTCTTTATTTAATTAATCCCTCTTCATATGTCCCACAAACAATTTAAATTAAATATTAAATCAAATCCCTCATTATGACGTGTCACATGACTACAACTCTTCTCATGCACAAATAATTTAAATAATTTCATTATTTAAATTATGAGATTCCCCTCACATCCTATTTTTAGCCCCACTTATTTGTGTGTCATAAGCATCTTTTCTCTCAAATAAATAAAAGAATCCTACTTATTCCTCACATCCAATTTTGAGCCTCATGTCATAACCCGCTTAATGTACATCATAGGCACTAAAATCAACTTGTAATCCTAGCCCTACACATCACACATTTGACATTTAATCTTGACCATCAAATCCCATTAGCTTTTGCCTATAAATTAACTCTCATCCAAGTTTTAGGCATTGAGTTTCAAGTAACTTTATGCTATCAAAATCCCAATTGAGCCTTTGCATCATTCATCTATCTATTTTCTTCTATCATATTCATCTTTCTATTATGTTGCAAAAGTGAGCAATCAACAACCCTTCAACATCATGCATCCTCATGGAAGATCGAGAAGAGCCATGGAGATCAATCAAATATAACATGGATTCAATTTTCTTTGCATTTCTATTTTCATTTTCATTCTAGTTTGTCCTTCATGGTGCATAGTTAGGGTTTTAGTTAGTTTCTATTTTTAACACTAAATCTAATTTTCCCTAGCTACATTTTGGTGAACCTGACATGAACATGCAAAAATCTAACATTTTCTTGTGATTGGCTTTTGTAGGAGGCCTCTTAGCTTGAATCTAACCCCGCCATTTAGTTTGGAAGACCCAAAAACCCTAGGGAGCGTATAAAATTTTCCCTATTTCACTCTACAAAATTTTTGAATTTTTTGAAAAAAAATTATTTGCCAATCCATACCATACAGATCCGTACGGTATGGACCAACCGTACTGATCCATACCTAGCTGGTTGCTATGTTTGTAGTGTTAATGTTTTTCTTGCATGTTTTAGGGATATGTGGTGTGTAGGCCTTTGTTATTATTTGGGGTTTTAATTTTCCTTTTATATTGGTTGTCTATTGCAAAAAAACCCTAGCTCCTTTTTATGGTCGCCGCCCCCTTTGTTGTGGTCACCACCACAAGACTATAGTCATCACCACCCTTAAGCCACCACTACCTCTAGCGCCACCATTCCTGCACTCTGTGAAATGATATCTCTACCGCCTTCCTTAAAACTTAGCTCCGCCCGTCATTTGTGCCCTTACTAGTCGATGCCTGCATAAAACCCTAAACTCCATCTCTACCACCACTTAAGCTCCTTCGCCTCCCACTCGACCTTCTACCACCCTTTATGCACCCTATCACAACCTTAGATCACCATTTGTCACCTCTACCTATTCCATCTTCTGTCACAGTTTATCCTATTCTTAGTCACAGTCTATGTCGTAGTTTAGGGTTTATGTTGTAGTTTAGGGTTTCAGTCAGTCTATGTCATAGTTTAGGGGTTGTGTCGTAGTTTAGGGCTAGTGTTACAGATTGTTGGTTACTTAGGTTTAGGGTTTATTGTTAGTTTTATTCATTAGGTTAGATCTTAGTTGTTAGCTATTAGGAGTTAGTATTGGCTGTTAGCTGTTAATGTTTATGTCAGTGTTAATTTTAATGTTAGTATTAGTATTAACTTTAATGTTAGTATTAGTGTTAACTTTTACTATTATTGTTAACTAAATCAGGGTTAGTGTTAACTATTAACATAAAGACTAACTACCAAAAAAGATGATGCATTTGACCAAATATTTTTTAAACTGTTAATGGTTAATTTTAACCTGTCAGAGTCTACCATGCCTTCTGCATGCCATAAAGGGGCATTTTTTTTCTTTTGATCATAACTTCATCATACGGGCTCCAAATTATGCAAACAAGGACTCGTTGGAAAGATAGAAGGATGAAATTCATAGTGGAGAAGAAATTATCAGGTGAAAGTGTCATTTTGATGCCTTTTTTCTCAATAAAAGTCAAACTAGATTTTAAACTTTCATCAAGCATAACTTTTGCATCTTTCATCCTTTTTTCATGATTTTTTTTAAAAAGTGCATCAAATTTTGTGTAGTTTCTGTTTATGTAATCCATTTTTTTGTATCAAGTCATCTTAATCAATTTTTCTCAGATTCTTCATTTTTCACATAACTTTCTTCTGGGCTACTTTACTTGTTTCTTTCTTGATTTTGTGTCTTAGCAGCGTTTGGATTAGTCATAACAGCAACTTGGAAGGCAAAAACAATCAGGTGCAATTGTTTCATCTTTTATCTCTTAATCATTGTTTGATCACACATTTGGATTTTGGGCTTTAAAATCAACAACTTGCTTGCAATCACATCATTGAAATTAGGTTAAAATCAACAAGTGTCTACCATCACATTTGGATTTGGGATCTAAAAAGAACAAGTGCTTGAACTATCTACCACACATTTCATTTTCTAAGGGTCAATTAATAATTGTGAGTGTGAATCAAGTGATAGCTCACTTGGTTTTCTTTTGTCATACCCTTCTTAGGAAGCCTACTTGGAGACACACCACTCCAAGGGATGACCTCAACTGAGGTTGAATCGAAAGACACCCTCATTGGGAGTTGTAAATCTTGTCACTCTTGGCTAAGCCCCAAAAAACTTTATACCTTTGGGAAGTGAAGGTGAAGGGTGGGTTACCCCTTTCTCCTAGGTGTGTGGCATGATTTTACTTTCAATCCATTTCCCTAGTCAACCTTGTGCAACCTAGCTTAAGACCTAATTGGCCATACCCCACTTGACCAATCATTAGGGCTTATTGATGTGTCTTCAAGCGTTTTCTTAATCATAACATTTAATCTTGAAAGGACAATTCATCATTGTGTTTGGTGTAAGTGTTCATGCATTTACACATGAAATTTTGTGTTTGATATTGCCCAAGTAAAACTACCAATAAACAATTTGCCACATCATCCAATCTTTCCAAACTAAATCATCATAATCATTCTAAATCATCATCTTAATCCTAGTCAACACTTGTCAAAATGGTCATAATCCTAAGGAAGCCTAATCCTAATCCAAAGCCCAAGGTCACACTTCGAGGAGCCCCTCCTCCTAATCATGACGATAATCCAAAAACCATATATGCTCCAAGGTGACCCAAAATTTGTTTCTAGTGATGATGAGAACTTTGTAGATCCTAGTGATGATGAGGATCTTGTAGATTTTGAGGCATACTTGGAAGAACAAACTGAAATCCAAAAACTTGAATCTATGTGTAACTCAACCCCAACATAAGAGCAAAAGATCATAGCACAAGAACTCCAAGACCTCATTCAAACACATCACGAGGTACCCCAACCCTTAGATCAATAGATCATACAAAGATTCCAAGCCCTCATTCAAAATTTTCAACAAAACCAATCACCACAAATACAACAACTCCTAGCCAAAGTCCAACTCATGAAATATCCATCTACATCACAACAAGCCCATGTGAACCTAAGCCACTCCTTGAAACAAGATCAAATGTCGTCAAACTCTAATGATACTCTTGACAAGGGAAATACCACCTTAAGTTTGGAATTATACACCAATCCATCTACTAGTCCTCCATCATCATTTAAGAGAATGCCTATATCAAAGCCTACTAGTCCTACATCAACATCATCATCAACCCTTTCAATCTCTAATACATCAACCAACAAATCCTCAAATGATTTTCTCAAAAGATTCTTTGTAAAATCTAAAAGAAAAAGAAAAGCTATGGATTTATCCAAATCCACCAATCCATTAATTCCCTTTGACCCTCCATCCGACCAAAGTCCAAGCCCTAAGTCTAATCCACCCAATATTCCTCTTGCCCTCCTAATCCAATTGGCCTTCCTCCTAATCCCAATTGATCCTTTGCATCATTCATTTATCTATTTTCTTCTATCATATTCATATTTCTGTTATGTTGCGAAAGTGAGAAATCAACAACCCTTCAACATCATGCATCCTCATGCAAGATTGAGAAGAGCCATGGAGATCAATCAAACATAGCATGGATTCGGTTTGCTTTGCATTTCTATTTTTCATTTTCATTCTAGTTTTTCCTTCATGGTGCATAGTAGGGTTTGAGTTAGTTTTCTATTTTTAACACTAAATCTAATTTTCCCTAGCCTTCCACCTAATCCCAATCATGATCCTTTAGCTTCCATCACCCTTCCACCTACAAAGGATGTGATCCAAGGGCACCTATCAAGGAATAAACCATCCCAATGTCAAGCACCAATTGATGAGCCTACCAAAGAACCTTCAAATGCCCTATCTACTTCTTCAACCCCATCATGTGGGTCACAACCCCTTGAGCCTATTGAAAACTTTCCTCCCATGAGTTCATTGCCCTTTCATGTTGTTGACCAAGAGCCCATCCAAGAGTCATCCACTTCTATTCAAGAAAACCAAGAGGTATATCAAGTTCACAATCCTATGCATGTGGAAATATCAAGCCCTCATCTAAATCAAGATCAAAGCATCTCTAAGTTCAACTCATCCATGACCTATATATTTTCTATGATAAAGATATTATTTATGATCATGACCCTATTCGTGAGAAAAATCATCCCATTTATAGAACACTTAATCCTATTTATTCTCCCATTTGTGATCAAGGTTCTATCTATGATTATAAAAACCATTATTATCCTCTTATCCAAACTTTATGCATTTCATGATTAAGAGCTTATCACTCCACCTACCCCTATCCATGATCTATCAACATCCACTTCCCTTGATGAGACACATGCCTCCCAAGAATACATAAGCATAGAAGATCAAATAAATACCTTAGATCCTAATGAGAATAATCAAGATCCTATTGATCCTTCCACCTCCACTATCAACCCCATTTGCAATCCACCATCACATCCTATTGGTCTATCCACCTTCATTCATGAATATTCCTCCCTAGGAATATAGGAACCATTGTCTACCACTTCCCTTTCTCCACCCAATAAGGAGCTCATGTCTAATGTTCAAACTACACCTAGTCCTATTGTCCACCGCATACTCCACAATATGAACTATCAAGGCAAAGGCTTAGACCTTCACGAACAAGGTGTTTTGGAGCCCATCCATGTCAAAGTTCCTCCACACTCATATGGCCCTGGATACAGACCCCAAGGTAAACCATCTAAATATGTTTGTACTTCTTCCATTCCTCCTAAGTCCACCACTTTCCATCATAAATCATATCATACCCCTAAGACATATGTTGCCATTCCACCTCCATCATCCTACAAATGTCAAAAGCATGTGACCATACATCTTCCACCATCCAATTTTCTTCCATTTCTTCCAACTCCTAATATCCCTCCATCTACTTTAACACCACTTCTCCCAATGCCAAATCCATCCATTTACACATTCCCTCACACTCCTAATCATGACCAACAAATGCACATATTGTCTAAACATAAAGCTTTCACTCATTCCACCTATCCCATGGGATTCAAAAATACAAAAATGGATGCCTCTATCCATAAAGTTAAAAATACTAAGGATCCTAATGGCTTAGGGCACAAATGTGGAAAATCAAAGCAAGATATATCTAAGAATCTATCCAAGCCTACACCTTCACAAACAAAGTCCAAAAGCAAAATGGTTTAGGTCCCTAAGAAAAAAGAAAGCAAGTCAAATGAGGCATCCACCTCTCAAAAATCCCAATCATCCCCTTCCATTCAAAATTTCCATTTCACTCAAAAGTCTCAACTTTCTCCAACCCACAAGAAAAACAAAAATTATAAAAATAATAAGTCTATGTGGGTAATTAAAGCACTCCGTCAACCATTCCCTAAGCAAACATCTCCATTGCTTCCTACACCACCTCCAAATCAAAAGCTTAATTGTCTAACACGATGTGTGCAACCATTGGTCATGGTTCCCTTTCATTCCAAAACAATTCCACATACATTCATCACACCATCTTTCAACTACTATCCTAAATATCTTCCTCATCTTATCCATATGGTCCATGCTTTTGAATAAGTCTTTCATCCATCTTTGCATAAGTCTACAATAATTCACACCATAATCCACTATCTACCTTATCCATCTCACTTTCATGCAATCCCTTACCAACATCTATGAGCATAATGACTTGACATGGTCCATGCTATGACATTTATTTCTAATGGGACTATCACCTTTCATGGAACTAGACACTTGAGTCCCTTCCATCTATATTCCCCTATTCCAAAAAAATAAAAAAAATCAAAATAGTAAAGAGAAATCCCTTCATCCAACAATGAAAATCTAGTAAACAGGCACCTTGGATAAGTACCATGATGAAAACCTGGAAAACAGGCATCATGTGTAGGTTGATCTTCTATGTCACTTACACTTGGGGGCACATTGTCTCATCCACACTATCTATCCTATCATATCACTTTCTATCATTTTCCACCATTTCCATCCTACCTGCCATATTTAGCCATCATACATACCTATCATATTGAGTCCACTTATCCTCTCTTCCTCCTTTTGATCTTGATAAAGATTGGGGGCAAATTTATGACACATGTTCTGGATATCTTTTGTTACACCTCATCCTTCCAAACAAGCCTATCATTATCCTATTGTCATAAGCTTTGTCATTGAAAAATCCTTAGCATTACACCTAGATTGGGGCATGTTATTCCTATGCGACATAGTCTTTGGAGATCACATCCTTTCTCCCTTATGATGCATACATCCATCCACTATAGTCTATCCTTTTATCTATCCATCTATGACGAGCCTTCCATCCCATTTGCTACCTCTCATCCTCTCATCCATTCATCATAATCCATCCTATATCCTTCCTTGCACCTAGAATTGGTTTTCCTGTGTCATTGGTATCTAGCACAAAGGTAATCAAAATTGTCATTCTATGCCTTTCAAAATTCAAAAAATCCCAAAAAATTATAAAATGTCCTGAAAAAATCCCAAAAAATGGAAAAAGGTCTTGAAAAAATCCAAAAAATCAAAACATTTCAAAATCCAAAAAAATCAAAACATTTCAAAATTCAAAAAAGTAAAACATTTCAAAACTCCAAAAAAAAAATACAACATTCCAAAAATCCAAGCAATAAAATCAATTATCAAATCATCATTCAAAAAAAAAAATCTTCCAATTCCTTCAAATCCAATCATCATCTTTCAAATCATTCCTATAAATCAAATTAATCAATTGTTCCAATCAATTTTCATCATAATCAACTCATTCAATCAAATTCCTCCAAATTAAATCACTTCTTCTAATCAACTAAATCCAATCAATTCAATCCAATCATCCCAAGCAATAAACTTAAATGCAAGTCAATCATAAATTGATACCAATCAGGTTAATCAATCTGGTCAAATTATCCAATTGCATCCTTGGTTTTGTGCCTAATCTTGTTGTCAATCAAATCAATTAATCAATCAACCATCATCATAATCAATGGGATTTATCATCCCCAATCATCGTGTTGTTCTTAGGATAAATCATTCCCACATCAACAACATTATCAATCAATCAATCACTGGTTTACAGCTTGACAAGGGCAATACCTTTTTTTGTATCATTTGTTCATGCTTGCTTGCTTGTGTGTGTTATCATTTTTATCTCGCATTTGCATCAAATCCAAATCACTCCTAGCTAATATTCATATCATGTACCTAGACAAGGTTGTATTACGCTGGGGAACGAGACACATTATCATCTTGGTCCTTATACCTTGGTGCATAATGTCTATTGCTATATCAAACATTATGGTTGTTCACTATCATTGTAGCATAATGTGTCCTCCTTTTTCTTCTATCCATTCCCTTACCTTTTTTCCTTAATCAATCCCTTTCATTTTGAGAGTTTACCCATGTTTTTCCAACCCGCCTATCCTCTCGAGGGGGCATCATCATCCTATCCTTTCATCTTCTATCCATACCTTTTCTTCTTTGAAATGATGTTACTCGACATAAATCTCATCATCTTGAACATCATCTCAAAGAGGGGCAAAATGTAGACACTTAATATTGTCCATGTCCTAAACAACACCTAGTCGACACTTTACTAGACATCATATGCCATTTTGTCCTTATCCCACTTATAAATCCCACTTGATCACCTTTCCAATTAATTAAATAAACCTCTTTATTTAACTAATCCCTCTTCATATGTCCCACAAACAATTTAAATTAAATATTAAATCAAGTCCCTCATTATGACATGTGTCACATGACTACAACTCTTCTCATGCACAAATAATTTAAACAATTTCATTATTTAAATTATGAGATTCCCCTCACATCCTATTTTTAGCCCCACTCATTTGTATGTCATAATCATCTTTTTTCTCAAATAAATAAAAGAATCCCACTTATTCCCTCACATCCTATTTTGAGCCTCATGTCATAACCCACTTAATGTGCATCATAGGCACTAAAATCAACTTTTAATCCTAGCCCTACACATCACACATTTGACATTTAATCTTGACCATCAAATCCCATTATCTTTTGCCTATAAATTAACTCTCATCCAAGCCATTTTTAGGCATTGAGTTTCAATTAACTTTACACTGTCGAAATCCCAATTGAGCCTTTGCATCATTCATCTATCTATTTTCTTCTATTATATTCATCTTTTTGTTATGTTGTGAAAGTGAGCAATCAACAACCCTTCAACATCATGCATGCTCATGCAAGATCTAGAAGAGACATGGAGATCAATCAAACATAGCATGGATTCAGTTTGCTTTGCATTTTTGTTTTTGTTTTCATTCTAGTTTGTCCTTTCTGGTGCATAGTTAGGGTTTTAGTTAGTTTTATGTTTTTAACACTAAATCTGATTTTCCCTAGCTACACCTGCTATTCAACATTTCATTGTATTTATCCACTTTAGATCTCATCCTCATGGATTTATCTATTATACCTTTAGATAAGTGGCTAAGTGGGTCATCTGATGCAAACTTGAAATTATCCTAAAAATACTTGATAGCAAAATCAGCCTCTTGATTCTCTATCTTCCCTTCAAACTTCTCTTCAAGGGTTTCTAGAATTTCCACCCCTTCAAACAAAAGCTCATGTAATTTGATACTAATATTCCTGAGTTTGGCATTACAGTTCTTCAGGATATCCACTTCAAACCTGGTATCTTCATACAATATACCTAACAATTGTGATGTATGTTGAGTCAGTATTTTATTATATATTAAGAAATTATGCTTCATGTCAAAGAGGGCAGTCAAATGTTTCTCAACTTTTATTAACCTCTGTGCAACCTCTTTCTACAATTTATCTACTTTTCTCCTCAAGGTACTGATCAGATTCCAGTTAGCAAGGGAGGTCCTTATTACCTTTTCTCCCTCATTGATGAACTAGATAAACCATTTATCCATTACATGTGACTTATGTTTCATAACATCTAATCCTATCATTTCATCTTGAGATTTTATAGTTAGTGTGCTGGATGTGCTGATAGGGATATTAGTAGGGGCCAGTAATCCCTTTATAAATACTTGCATTTGAGCAATGTGCTCTTTATGCACCTTATTCTTATTCTTCTCTTTTTCTATTCTTTCCAATAATATATCTATTATGTCTTTGGCCTCCTGACCCTCTTGTTGCTCAATAGCAAAGCCTAAGTCTACAGTGGTTATTTGAAACTCACTATCACTTATTTCTCCCTTGGCTTTGTCCACTATAGGTACATCCACTTGAGCTATTCTTTGGCTCGTTACTTGATCTCTTTTTATTGTAGAGGTGGCCCTAGCCCTCCTCTTTTATTTAGCTACTTCAACTAAAAATAATGTGGTTATGTTAAAATTTGAAGAAACACTTGGTGGGGGAGGATTTACCTCACACTGTAGCCAATATGGCACCTCAGATCTGGACCTCTCCAGGTCTATATGTTCAATGTGAACATTTGGTGACCCTGTATTTTGCTCCATCCTTTGTTGTGGTGGCTCTTTATCTTCCTCATTGTGAACCTCCTCGTGTGTTACCTTTGCACTCTTGTCATTCTCATCTTGGGGTGATGAATTCACACTAGGGTTTCAATGGCCTAGATTTTGGGCATCTTGATGATCCTTTTGGTTGTCTTCATCAACATTTTCTTCTTTCTTATTAATATCATGCACCTATAGACCTTGTTGTCCACCTTTTGGTATATCAGTATCTTCAGGACCTTGTAATTCAACTGTCCTAGCTCCCTCTATCCCTTTATAATGTAAGTGTTCATCATTTTGAGCATCAGGTTGATCAAGTACTCCTGTATCTTCACTCATGGTTGTATTAGGTTCTAATTCATCCTACTCCTGAGTTGTGTCATCATCTTTATTTTCATCTTCATTGCCCTGATGTGCCATGTCAATTACTATCAGGCTAGTGACCTAAGCAACTAGTCCTGATAAGTCAATTTTCTGTGCTGCAACCTCAGGACTATTGTCCTCCATTTCTTCTTCTTGTCTTTCTAGTTGTGCAGTGGAAATAATTTGGGGAGTCATCTGTGTATTTTTCATGAGTGTCTCCATGGGGTTGGCAGACACTACATTTACCACTTCATCATCTGATAGATCCACTATTTCATCTAAGGGGAGGGATTGATCACCCCTTCTATTCTTCATCTCCTCTCTTTTCTCTTTAGTCAACTCAGTTTTAAATTTTACTATGGTGGGGATAGGGACATCATGCTGAAGATCTCATCTGATTCCCTAACCTCCTTTACCTTTCAACACATTACTAGGATGCCCATCTATTGACCCCCTCATTGCTAGTATTGGGTCCTTTTGTGGCATCTCTTGAGTTTTCTTCCTTCTCTTCATTATGAGGAAGTCCTCTTCATTATAACTTTCATCTAAGTCCTCATAAGTGATACTAGACTCTATGATAGATTCGTGCTATTCTATATGTTCTTGGGATGTTATAGTAGTAGAGGTTGAAGTTGGATCCTTTTTAGGTGGGGTTTGATGGGTGATTTCACACCTATATTTATACCCCCTTTCTTGGTTCCCTTAGGTTTACTCCCTTGTTTTCTCTCCCCTTTGGACTTATACATGGTAAGGGCCACTCCTTTGGCCTTAAGTACAGTAACCTCTCTATCCACACATTCTTTGGGCAATTTCATGACCCTTTGTGTTATTATTTCTAGTGAAATTTCCTTTGGTTGACTCCAGTCAGGTGATGAGATTATTTCATTATATATTTTCTTATCTTCATATTCTTGTGACATAAAATTCCATCATCCTCATGTAAAATTGTACTAGAACTGGTATGCAATCCAATGTTTGAATTTGCCTCAAAGTGAGTCTTTGGTAGCTTCTCCTTCTCACTTCTACCTCATCATCATAATTAGTCTAGTAATCTTCAAGATGCCCCTGGTGTACCAGTTTCTTGTATAATGCTCACATTTTGTTGTAGGAGTCATATTGCCGAGGTACAGGGAAGGGTTGTAAGGACATCGACTATAATCCCCCTATTGCTTCTTTAGTAGATTCCTTATCAGCACACATGTACTACCCAATGATGAGTGGAAACAAGACATTGGGTTTCTTGTTTCTTTGAACAAAAGCATCAAATGAGGGCAATATATGTCTGGCCACCTCCATTAGTTTGACCTTTTCTATTAGGTATCTTGTAATATGAGGGGTTACCCAGTGAAACCTTATATTCTTATGTATGTGAATGTGGGGAATTGGATAAACCAAGCCCCATTCTTATATATCACTGCCTGAGCTTCCATGCTCAATCTCTTTGCTCTATCTTCCTCCATGGTTCTTACCAAATGCATAATAAAATAATCATTCACTCTCTTGTAATGTTGGAGAGATTATCTCTACCTCAATTGTGGATAATGGTCTCATATATTCACATCCCCAAGCATGAGATGAACCTTGTCAACTGTCTATAGACCATTAAATGTCCCTTGAAATGTACATGCATAGACTACATATGAGGTCATATGAAACATGTTTACCTTCCCCCCAAGCCTTTTCATGCCTTCATTAAGGCTATCATTTATAATATTTTCCCATTGGGGTTTCTCTCTAGTAGTTTCTACCATTCTCATAAGACCATCCATCATGTCCTCAAAATAGCCCGCATTTGGCCTTCCCCTCATGTGGTTGAGCATAACCATTAAGTATTGATACTCAGGAGCGAAGTCAAATTTATACAAATGCACGGGTAATTTGCTGAAGCTTTGTACATGCTATCACTCACCCTCTATGAGAACATAATCTTTCTACAATCTTTCTGGCTACCATTGTATTATTTTTCCAACCCCTCCAAATTGATTTTGCATATGTGGGGTCCTGGTGTCAAATTGAAAGCTAAAGTGATGCCCTTGATTGAGAAATTAGCATACACCCAGGACCATGTTTTTCCACCTTTCTATTGTTAACATTGTAATTTCGAGCACACTCCACCACTAACTCGATCGCTTTTGTTGCATAGGGAAATCCTCTAGCATGCCACATGCCTAAATTGTATACATTGATAAGCATGGGCTTCCCACTACCCTTTTCTGATTGTGTCATCCATGCATCCAAATCAGTGTTTCCTAGATGTGTATCATTTATTTGACCATATTTGAATAAAGTCCCTCTAAGTTGTATACTCATGGACTTCAAGAATTCAGTGTCTGACCAGTTCTTATGGACCTCCATTATATCCCACGATAAAGAATGTATGTATGTTTTACCCTAACATGGCTTATGCACATTCAAATTTGACAATTGCATGAATATTATGGCATTTTGACTTTTAGAAAGTGTAATCCAAACATCCTCATATTAATTTACTCTAGTAAAAACCAACATTTACCTGTTCATCTATCCATAAATGACAAAAGGAGGGTTTCATCATTACATACCTGATATTCGTGCCTTTTAAACTATTAGATCTATATTCGGATATGCTTGTTCACTTTGTGATTACCCTCTTCAAAGTGCACTCTATTCCGTTGCATTCACAGGTTGTTGTAATGGTGCCTTAATCACATAGGAGCTCTGTAATCTCTTCTTGAATATGTGATAAACTTAAAATGAACTCAAATTCATATTTTAATCAGTAATTCTATTGAATTAGGGTGTAATTAATGTTAAGTTGTTCATATCCATGGATCCACACCTTGAGCTTTTGAGATTTTAACAGGTGGCACACTGTGGATTAAAATTTTGAATGTTCACCAACTATTAGTATAGCATTTAATACAGAATCTGCACATTCAAAAATGTCAGGGATACTAAGTAATATGTATTATGATGTGTTGATATGGATTAGATGGTGCACCACGTGGCAGCTTTCTATTGGTTTGTAAAACCCTACGTGTCATGTGTCCCAAGAGTGAATACAGATATTAAGAAATATCTAAATGTTCAATTATGTGGAATATCTCTTTTTTTTCTCAAGATGATAGTAATGTCATCACATCATCACATTAGCGAAAATTAGGGATCTAAGTTAATGTGCAAGATATTAAGATTTGCCTTTGTATTGCATTGGGTCAGGATATTAGCAAATATCCAAGATATTGAAAACATGATGACCCTTTTAGTGTTGGGGATCATGATGATGTCATCATCATATTACTAAATGTCCAAGACATTGAGTTAATGTGCAGGATGTTAAGATTTATACCCATGTTTAATTTTGAGCATTTGGATAATGACAGTATCATATCAAATGACATCATTGAGAGGTTCATTAATATGCATGATATTAATAAATATGTCAACATTTGGTATTTTTCATTATATTTGAAGTAAGTTTGCACATTAGTGAATATCAGGGATATTCAAGTAAAAGTGCACCCTAAGGGAATGTACATGGATATTGATGGGTGATCACTTCCTAAGTTGGAATTTGACATGTACATATTAGTGAATATGTAGACATTGGGATTTCCTTTGTTAAAACCTATGTCTAGGATATTGGTGAATGATAGGGTCTTTAAGAAATGTGATGACCTTCTCATAAGCAACTAGTTTGACCAACTTTGACTAGACTTAACTTCTTATCCTTAAGGAATTTTGGGGTGATCTAAAAGGCAAACCTGCTTAAAATTTTGCATTCTTTCATTTGATGAGGTTTATGATAACAAAACCTGACTTTGGAACTTAACCCTTTTTCATAAAGTCCTTGCATGCACAAGGTGATATCGTATCACTGCATCTGATACATAACTTTTACCATACTACCCACAACAAGGGAGCAAAAACAAGCCAAAAAGGTTGGGTCCCTATTTTGCTAAGGCAAAATGGGGCATGTTGTGGAACCACACAACAATTTGCCACCAAAGAAAACAACAAAATTTGAATAATTCAAGGGGTGAGGACAAATTAAAACATAATGTTCCAACTCTTATTAAACATAAGCATATTAATCTTTCTGAATGGTATCATGTTCATGTTGCAAGTATGGGCCTAACCAGTGTTGTCATTGATGTTAGTATACTCCTATTGCATTGATGATAAGGATTGGATGAGCTGTATGTTGAGGATATTGAGAAACTTAGTCCTATCAGGAATAAAAAAGAACAGTGAAGATAGTGAGGTAAAGATCCCAGCTAAGATGAAGATCAGAGGATGCACATCAAAAGGTTTGTAGATATGTCTCTTAAAATGATCCAATAAAGATTTCAGAGGTCCGCATGAAGATCTGAAGAAGTTATGGCCACTTAAGTGAAACTGGTTCTGGTAGATGTTTAGAACTGACAGAGTGACATAGATAGGTTTGGTGAGATCTAGAAATGCAATATCTTGTTCTGCAGATTTGGTGGAGTGTTTATGAAGTCAATGTGAAATGACAACTCAATTGGTTCATGGTCTAGAGGTCCTCAAGCATCTATTCCAATATGAAAGTGATGACAGACTGTGTTCTTGAGGTTCCTGATGAAGGAGAGAATGATTTCAGTAAGAAGAAGTAGTGTGGATGTTCCTAGTGATTCAGGCAAGCTTGTGGAGGTCTTTGGATTGTGTCTAGTTTGTGTTGGTGGTCCGCAATAAAGATTGAGCTTGTAATTGAAGAATTACTTCCGGATGATGATGTTCTTCCTAAGTCTAGCCGATCGGATGAGTCACACATCCTGCAGATGATCTTGGAGATGTTATGTGAAGAATGGCATGTTCCTAAGGAAGATTGAAGTCTCAGACCTGTGTGGATGATAGTGTGTTGATCTGTGTGAAGTCTTTTTGTAATTAGTCATGTTGTATTTATGTATTTGCTATGTAATGTATGCCGACTTGGATGATTATCCCTAAGTCAATGTCTTGTATAAATAAGGATTTGTAAAGTCATTTCAAAGGTATCTTGTGGACATGAAAGTGTGGTAGAGAGGAGCAGAACGAAAGGTAGAGCAGAGGTATTAGACTTAAATGGAACTGACTCAAGCATGGCGAAGATGTTATTCTTCAGTTTAAGTATGTAATACTTATTATTCTGTAGACAATGTGTCTCCTGTAGGCAATGGGCCTCTTGTGAGCAGTGTGCTCGAGTAGTGAGCCCTAATTGGCATGTGCCATTTTGTTCTTCCTATTCTTTCAATAGAGAATACAATCTTGGGTTAGTCGCCTAGTGGTTTTTCCCTTAACTGAATTTTTCACATCAAAAATCTTGGTGTCATATGTGTTAATATGTTTCTGCTCTTGAATTGTTGTATTATGTTTCCATGATTGATTTATTATTATGCCACTAAATTAAGAAAAGGATTTAAGTGATTAATTGGAAGAAAGTTTTGGGCAACTGATTCACCCCCCCTCTCAGTTGTCTATCCTAAATCTAACAATTGGTATTAGAGCTAAGTTCCTCTAAAAGGAGCTTAACCACTTGAGGAGATCTAGGATGTCATCCTACAAGAAGGATAGTCTGAGGTTTGATGGAACCAATTTCACTCTTTGAAAAAGTCACATGGAATGCCACTTGCAATGTATGGGAATGTAGTATTGGATCATGGCTTCAAAGAAGTATGTTCCTCCACAGAATGGTTCGAATACCATAGATGAAATTAGAGATGCTAAAAACAATCTGCAGACTAAAGAAGCTCTTCTAAGTGCCTTATCTGATTCAGAGTTGACAAATGTTGTTGATCTAAAAACTGCATATGAGATTTGGCAAAAACTAGAACTTCTGCATGAAGGAGACAAGTATGTTAAATGTGCCAAGCTACAGAGTTTGAAAGGAAAATTCAAAAACCTGAAGATGAGAGAAGATGAAAATATCACCACATTTATGCCAAGAGTAAATGAGCTTGTTTGTGGCATTAAGTGTGCTGGTGGAATCTTAGATGAAGATGAGATTATTGGAAAAGTTCTCAGATCCCTTCCTGAGTCTTACAAATACAAGGTTGCTGCTATTGAAGAATTCAGATCCTATTCAATTATCACAATAGATTAATTGGTTGGTAAATTGGCTACATTTGAATTGACTGAGTTTGGAGATGTACCCCCCAAGACTGAATCTGCATTCAAAACTAGTGCCTCTGTAAAAGGAAAACAAAAGTTTGATCCTGGAGAGAACTCTTCAAGGAAACTATCATGATATGAAAAAGCAAGAAAAGACCTATAAGAAGATGAAGCAGAAGCTGCTCAACTTGAAGCCCTTATTGCAAAAAGAATTCTAAGAGGATCCGGTAAGTATGAGGGGAAATTTCCTTTTAAATGTTTTAACTACAATAAGATTGGTCATTTTGCCTCAAGGTGTCCAGAAAGATTTTCAAGGTCAAATCCTAACAGATCAAGGTTCCAAAAGAAATGTTACTATGTTCATGAAGATGATAATGATGGAGTAACAGATGATGAATTAGAGATAGGAAACAAATCTTGAAGTGACTGGGTGTTTATTGCCATCAAGGAAGAAGATCCAATGCCCTCTGAATCTGTCAATCATAAAATTGTAGAAAGAGCTCTGGTTGCCCAAGTTGAAGAAAAGGATGATTGGGTCATTGATAGTGGATGCTCTCACCATATGACTGGTGAAAAAAATAAGTTCATAGATTTGGAAAGGTATGAAGGAGGAGTGGTAAAATTTGGTGATAATTCTGCTGGCATAATTAGAGGTAGAGGAACCATTTCTTTTGATGGAAAGAACAAAACCAGTAATGTACTGTATGTTGAAGGTCTGAAGCACAATCTTCTCAGTGTTGGATAGCTAGTGGACAAAGGCTATGATCTCTGATTCAAGAATGGAAAATGTAAAATCTTTGAAAGTTCTAGAACAGAGATTGCACCCGGTACTTAAACAAAAGGTAATATCTTCCACTTGGTTGGTACAGGTAAAAGTTTTTTATTTGTTCAAATTGATCAGAGTTGGTTGTGGCATAGAAGAATGTGTCATGTGAATTTTGATAATATCATCAAGATAAGTAACACCCAAGCTGTGAGAGATCTTCCAAGACTAGTGAAACCTACTAATAGTTTGTGCAAAGAATGTCACTTGGGTAAGCAGAGCAGAGTCACATTCAAAAGTAAGGAACAGTCTTCTATCAGATTATTAGACTTAGTTCATACTAATTTATGTGGTCTGACAAGAATCAGGAGTGTGCAAGGTGATAGATACTTCATGCTATTAATTGATGACTACTCCCAGATGATGTGGGTGACTTTTCTGAAAGAGAAATCAAAGGCTCTTGAGAAATTCAAAATATTCAAGGCTATGGTAGAGAATGAAACCAGATTGAACATAAAATGTCTGAGGTCTGATAGAGGTGGAGAATTCACATCCGGTGAGTTCATAGAATTCTGTGAGAAACATGGAATAAAAAGACAATTGTTTGCTCCAAGGAATCCACAATAGAATGGAGTAGTGGAGAGAAAGAACCGGACCATCCAAGAAGCATCTAGAACCATGATGATGGAAGCAAATGTTCCTCAGATCTATTGGAGAGAAGTTATAAGCATTGTAGTCTATACTCTTAATCGACTAACTCTGGTTTAGCATCACTCCCACTGTGAGGTATTTCAGAGTCTTTGGTAGAAAATGTTACATTAAAAGAGATGAAGATCTAGGTAAATTTGATGCTAGAAGTGATGAAGGAATATTCTTGGGTTATTCTACTCAAAGCAAAGCATACCGGTGTTATAACAAGAGATTGAGAAAGACTATAGAAAGTACAAATGTGAAGGTTTATGAAGGTATTGAAAAACCCTCAAGGTTTTATGAATATGATGAAGATGATCAGAATGATATTTTGATCCAAGGAGTTCGAGCCCCTTCTAAAATTTAGATTCGGACTGATCCGGTGAATCGGGAAGAAGAGATGAGTTTGAATGAACCTGCTCAAGAAATAGAAGTGCAAGAAAGTCTTAAAATTCCCAGGTATGTAAGACTGAATCACTCTAAAGATCAGATCATAGGTGATAAAAGAAAAGGTGTTCAAACAAGAAGAAAGATTGCTCAAGACTCAGAAGAGTATTGTCTGATTTCAAAGATTGAACCAAAGTTAGTAAATGAAGCATGCAATGATGAAAGATGGACTAAAGCAATGGAGGAAGAGCTGATGGAAATTGAAAAAAATCATACTTGGGATCTTGTTCCCAGACCTAGAAACAAGAATGTGATTGGAACCAAATGGGTATTCTTGAATAAACTGAATGAAGATGGTGAAGTAGTCAGAAACAAAGCCAGATTGGTCTTCAAGGGTTACTCTCAAGTAGGAGTTGATTTTGAAGAAACTTTTGCTCCGGTAGCAAGAATTAAAGCAGTCAGGTTATTTCTTGCCTTTGCTACCTTCAAGGACTTCAAAGTATATCAGATGGATGTCAAGTCTACCTTCCTAAATGGTGACTTGGAAGAAGAAGTTTACATTGAGTAACCGGATGGATTTCAATTGTCTGATCATGGTGATATGGTCTGCAAGTTGAAGAAAGCACTGTATGGACTCAAGCAAGCCCCAAGAGCCTAGTATGAAAGATTGGATAAGCATCTTTTGAAGATTGGTTTCAATAAAGGTACTGCTGACAGTAACTTGTACTTCAAAATTGATCATGAAAATATCTTGATTGTTGAAGTGTTTGTTGATGATATCATTTTTGGAGGAAGAGATAGTATGTGCAAAACATTTACAAATCAAATGAAAAGTGAATTTGAAATGTCCATGTTTAGGGAAATGAATTTCTTCTTGGGTCTACAAATCATTCAAACAAAGAAAGGAATCTTCATTTCTCAAACTAAATATGTGAAAGAATTGTTGAAGAAATTTGGGATGGAAGACTCAAAACCAATGAATACTCCCATGGCAACTGGATGTAAATTAAGCAAAGATGATGACTCTCCTAAGGTTGATCAGAAAAAATTACAGGTCAATGATTGGAGGATTATTGTATCTCACTCAAACTAGACTTGACATTATGAATGTTGTTGGTCTTGTTGCTAGATTCCAAGATGATCCTAGAGAATCTCATGTCATGGCAATCAAGAGGATTTTTAGATATCTAAAAGGGACAGTTGCGTATGGATTGTGGTATCCCAGAGATCATGATTTTTCTCTTCATGCATATACAGATGCAGATTGGGAAGGAGATGTGGATGACCGGAAGAGTACCAGTGGTGGAGCATTCTTTTTGGGGAAGAGATTGGTTTCTTGGCTGAGAAAGAAACAAGAGGCAATATCTCTATCCACTGCAGAAGAAGAATATATTGCAGCAGCATGTAGTTGCACTCAAGTATTGTCGATGAAGCAAATGCTAAGAGATATCAGAGTGTATGAATAACCTATCACAATCTTCTATGATAATTCAATTGCAATTAACATATCAAAAAATCTGGTGTTGTATTCAAAGACTAAACATATATCCATCAAGTTTCACTTTTTGAGAGAGCAAGTGAACAAAAATGAAGTCAAATTGGAGTTTGTGCCTTCCAAGGATCAGATTGTAAATATTTTTACTAAACCTCTACCTAAGGACTCTTTTGAGTATCTCAAGGAGAAGTTAGGGGTTATTACCCCTCCGATTCTGAACTAAGGTGCACTGATGTGCATCACTCCGGTGGATCTCACAGTCATATCTTGTGGTCCAGATTGATGATGGGAAGCTGCTACTCAGGGGGAGTAGTTGATATGATTCTGAAGTAATGCAAGTATGTGTCCTTTCCCATTGATTTCAAAGGGGGAGAGAAGACATGTCAAAAACAAGTAGTTTCTACTCAAAGGGGGAGCAGTAAAGGAAGAGAAGACATGTGAGTGGTTGTTGTTGATAGGGGGAGTTATGTCAGTAAGGAGAAGTTCTTGTCTTGATGGTTAAAACAATTTTCACATCATATGTTGCCATCAATGACAAAGGGGGAGATTGTTGCAAGTATGGGCCTAACCAGTGTTGTCATTGATGTCAACATACTCTTGTTGCATTGATGATAAGGATTAGATGAGCTGTATGCTGAGGATATTGAGAAAATTAGTCCTATCAGGAACAGAGAAGAATAGTGAAGACATTGAGGTAAATATCCCAGCTAAGATGAAGATCAGAGGATGTGCATCAAAAGGTTTGTAGATATGTGTCTTAAAATGATCCAATAAAGATTTCAGAGGTCTGCATGAAGATCTGAAGAAGTTATGGCCACTTAAGTGAAACCGGTTCTGGTAGATGTTCAAAAGTGATAAAGTGACATAGATAGGTTTGGTGAGATCTAGAAATACAATATCTTGCTCTATGGATTTGGTGGATTATGAAGTCAATATGAAATGAAAACTCAATTGGTTCATGGTCTGGAGGTCCACAAGCATCTATTCCAATATGACAGTGATGACAGACTATGTTCTTGAGGTTCTGGATGAAGGAGAGAATGGTTTTAGTAAACAAAAGTAGTGTAGATGTTCCTGGTGATTCAGACAAGCTTGTGGAGGTCTTTGGATTGTGTCCAATTCATGTTGGTGGTTCACATTGAAGATTGAGCTCATAATTGAAGAATTACTTCTAGATGATGATGTTCTTCCTAAGTCTAGCTGACTAGATGAGTCACACATCCTACGGATGATTTTGGAGAAGTTCTATGAAGAATGACATGTTCCTAAGGAAGATTGAAGTCTCAGACCTGTGTGGCTGATAGTGTGTTGATCTGCGTGAACTCTTTTTGTAATTAGTCATGTTGTATTTATGTATTTGCTGTGTAATGTATGTCGACTTGGATGATTATCCCTAAGTCGATGTCTTGTATAAATAAGGAGTTGTAAAGTCATTTCAAAGGTATCTTGTGGACATGAAAGTGTGGTAGAGGAGAGCAGAGTGAAAGGCAAAGCAAAAGTATTGGGCTTAAATGGAACTGACTCAAGCATGGTGAAGATGCTATTCTTTAGTTCAAGTATGTAATACTTATTATTCTATAGACAGTGTGTCTCCTGTAGGCAGTGGGCTTCTTGTGAGCAATGTGCTTAGGAAGTGAGCCCTAATTGGCATGCGCCATTTTATTCTTCCTATTATTTTAATAGAGAATACAATCTTGGGTTAGTCACCCCGTGGTTTTTCCCTTAACTAGGTTTTCCACCTCAAAAATCTTGGTGACATATGTGTTAATATGTTTCTACTCTTGAATTATTGTATTATGTTTCCATGATTGATTTATTGTTATGCTACTAAATTAAGAAAAGGATTTAAGTGATTAATTGGAAGAAATTTTTGGACAACTAATTCACCCCCCTCTTAGTTGTATGTCCTAAATCTAATAGTTCATCAATGCAACAATGTTGAAAAGGGATCAGGTGTGTGCATGTGATTCATATCCCTCATCTTGAAGATGAGTTGAAAACACTAGCGACGAGGTTAGGCTACATAGTTTGGTTCATCCCTCATAACCAACCTTGATAGAGCCTTTTTGCCACCAGGCATCCATATCCCCAACAAGGTTATCGTTGCAATTCCCCTAAGTAGAGCCCCATTGCCAGTAGTCATCTATAATCCTGGTAAGATTACATAGATGACCTAATTATCTCTTTTGGATATTCAATATACTTCTTTCTATTTTTTTTATTCATAAGATGTCATCATGTAAGCACATTTTGCAAGGTGTGATCACTCGCTGCTTTAGGTTGGGAATTGCAATGGTAGGAAGGGTAACCTTTGGATTTTTCACTTAACCCCACATTGACATGTTCAACAAACCCAAGACTATTAGGTGTGTCATGTGAAGATGTCCTTGAACAAGATGATGTGTCATTGATGAAGCATATATCACAGACCTAATCAGGAATACTTCTTCTAACATGAGTTACAACCTATGTAAGATCTTGTATACACCTCTAGGATTCTAACAATTTTAGTGGTTTTTTGAAGTGAAAAGGTGAATCATTTTGCCTAACCAAAACAAGGTCTTAACAACACAACACAAACAAACACACAAAGCAAACTATGCAAACAACTGTATAGAATGTACATTACATACATATGGTATGACCTAGCTAGGCCTAAATATAGTGTTTGAGGAATTGTCCATTGACTGGCAATGGGACATCCTCACCTATTAAAGTCTTGAGCCTATAGGTGCTGTCACCTAAGATTTCTGAGATTTGGAAGGGACCTACCCATAACTTGTCAAACTTCCCATGGTCACCTTTCCTTTCATGTGCTTTATCCCATGATAGGACTAGGTCTAAAATTAAGAAGGCTTTTATCTTAGCTCTTTTATCAAACCAACATTTGACAGTAGCCTGATGTTTGGTGAATTGATCAATTACCTTATCTCTCTTTTCTTCCAAGTACATGAGTTGAAGCAACCTGATCTCTTGTTTGTTATCTATGCCTAAGTATTCCTATGCAAACTGTAGGATGAGAATTTTGAGATTAATAGGGAAGATGGGATCCACCCCATAAACTAACTGGTAAGGGGAGTTCCCTAATATAGTCTTCATTCTAGTTTGATCTACCCACATGGCATATTTAAGTAAGGTATTCCATTCTCTTGGGTTCTTCTCTATCAATTTCTTTATGATGTTCAATAAATTCTTATTGGTTGATTTTGCTAAGCCATTTCCCTGGGATAATAGTTTGAAGAGAACTTTAAAATGATCCCATAATCAAAAGGCCAACTAGATAATCTTAAAGATGCAAAGGCTGGTCCATTATCACACACAAGGGCATAGGGAACTCCATACCTAGCTATGATGTTGGTCTCTAAAAATTTGATCACATCCTCTGTAATGTAAGTCTTGCTACTGACTGCTTTAGTCCACCTAGTATAATAATACGTAATCGTTAAGACATACCTGTGTCCTAATGAGGATGGGAGGTTAATGGGACCAATGAAGTTCATGCCCTATTGTGCAAATGGATGCATCTCCATGACAGATTCCAGTGGCTAAGCAACATATCTTTCTCTATTGGAAATAGTTTGGTAGGTATGGTAACATTTGATGTGGTCAGCAGTATCCTTAAAGATTGTTGGCTAGTAGTATCTTTCCCTCAGGATAGCATGAGTAGTGGCTAGGTGAGATCCATGTGTTGTTCCAAATTTATCATGTAATTCTGTGAGAACCTTATCATCTTCTAGCTTGTCCAGACATCTAAGGTATATTCCTTCATAATTTTTCTTGAAAAGGACCCCTCCCTTGATCATTTACTTCTGTGATTTGATCTTTAGGGCTCTCCTTTGAGAGGCTTGCATCTTTGGTGGACATCTCTCATTGATCAGGATGCGTTTGATATATGAATACCAATCTTTATTTTATTTTGTGTTCACCATATTGTTGACTCACCAAGTTGGGGTCAATTTCAGCAATCATCTGGCTTAAGGCTTGTCCTCTAACCAACTTTATTGGAGTTATGTCTATGTCATATTCTTGAAGCACTGTTATCCATTTTTCACTCTTCTCTCTGGGCTCATTCTACATCAAGAGCTTTTGCTTACTGCATTAGGCACAACAACAATTGTTGTTGGGAATTAAGGTGTCTCAACCTTGGTAATTCCTTGCATTTATTATTGTAATGTAATTTATTTACTTAGCCTATGTTGTAATTTGTTGCACATCCCATTTTGTCATTTAGTGTGAAGTGGCACGATGAGTTGTCACTCCACTTGTAAGATGACTAGGATGGTCAACACACTCCATGTGGAGATAGGCATCCCTTTTGTGTGGTAGAGGTTTTCTGCCATGTGTCAGCATCTTGACTACTATGTAAGTGAATCTTGACTGAAACGGTTATGATAGATTCCTATGACAGAATCTATGACATGTAAGAGTTAGAAATAGAAGGTTCTATGATAGGTGAAGACATGTGTCAAAGAACATCTTTGAAAAAGGCATCTTTGGGCACCCCAAGGAGGATTATGACATGTTGTAAGGGAATATGCTATTTATAGCCTATTTATGATAGATTCTCTTACAGCTGTAAGATATGACAACTATGACATTTTATGACAATCGTAAGTGTCGTAAGAGTATCTATCATTGACCAACTTGGGAATAGGTGACCTCTTTGGGATGGGGTGACTTGACAAGTGTCAGGAACATCCTACATTGTTGGACAAGTGTCCATAGGCATAGGTTTTGGGCCATGAGGCCATGTTGGACGCTCATCCCAAGATAAAGCCATTTTTGTCTTGTATTTTCTTTATAAACAGGTGCTTTAAGGAGATTATTATGTGATTGATAGGTACTGTTATGCTATCAGATTGTCTCCAGATATGAGTGTCAAAGACTCCTGCAAGAGCATTGGCTCTGTGACTATATTGTAACCTTTATTGTTTACGGAATACATTTGAGCTGTGTTTTGGAGTGTGGGGTTTTTCACCCATAAGGGTTTTCCCCTTGTATATCTTAGTGGGTTAATAACACTGTAATTGTAAAGATTAAAATACATTTGCACTCACCTCTCCTCATTAGATTAGTGTAGGAAGTGATTTCTACACACCTAGCTTCCTTTCAATTATCTTCCTTCTCAAGATATAGTGTCTAAATTTCTTTACTACTCTGACCAGAGAAAGAGCTTATCTTTCAACGTCCATGTATCTAAGATCTACATCCTTAAATGGAGAACTCATGAAGGTGATGGGTTTTTCTTCCTTTTCTTCACTCCTCTGTGTCAAGACTACTATAGAGGTATGTTCTAAAGCAAATGAATATATGTAAAAACCTCTTGTATAATCTAGGCTAACCAAGACAGGTACATCTACTATAGCCTTCTTGATATCCTCAAATGTAGCTTTTACCTCAGGTGTCCATTCTATTTTGGCATTTTTCTTAAGCATTGTATTGAGTGGCCTGACAATATCTACGAATCCTATGATGAACTTCCTTACAAAATTTATCTTACCAAAGTAATATTTAAGTTCTTTCTTGCTTCCTAGAAGTGGTAAACTTTATTATAGAGTCAACCATAGCAAGGTCAATGGTGATCCCATTTTCTAATATTGCATGACCAAGTAACTTACCTGTAGTCACTCCAAATATGCATTTTTTTGGGTTAAGTGAGATACCATATTGCTCACACTTTTTAAGTACCTTTCTGAGGTCATCTATATGATCACTTCTCTTCTTTGAGAAGATAGTCAGGTCATCCATGTATATGACTATGCATTTACCTACTAAACCCCTAAGTGCTATGTCCATTGCACATTGGAATGTGGCTCTAACATTAATCAGGCCAAAAGGCATACATCTATAAGAAAATATCCCCCACTTGGTGGTGAATGTTGTCTTTAGTCTATCTATTTTATCTACCATCACCTGGTTGTATCCTGAGAAACCATCTAGGAAAGACATCATTTGAGATCCTTTCACTATTTCTAAAACTTCATCTAATGAGGGAAGAGGATAGTTATCCCTTTCTGAATCTCTATTTAAATTCCTGAAGTCTACATAGAGACGTATGTCACCATTCTTTTTTCTAACTAGTACTAGATTGGCTACCCATGTTGAGTGCTTGATAGGAAATATGATCCTTGCATTCAGTAATTTCTTAACTTCTTCAAAAATTATGGGTTCTAGTAGCACATGGACTGGCCTCTACTTTTGCCTAAATGGTTTGGCATATGGATTCAGTGGAATAGTATGGGTGATGATTGATGTATCATATGTTTTCAACTCATCATAGGTCTAGGCAATACCATGAGTATAATCTTTCAATGCTTGGGTTATTCCTGCCTTCTCTTGTTCGGAACAAACATTACCGATTAGGACATTTATGGTGTCTTCACCCTATCCTATTTTAATAGGTGAATACTCTCCTTTATTTGTCTTAGGGAGGTCTTTTTGCTTCATCATGTTGTCCAAGTCAAAAGCCATTTCAAGTTCTATCATACCTTTAGGAATTTTGTTGCTAGGCAGATCCATAATTTCTTCTTCTTCCCATATATGGTCTTCCAAGTTCCTTTCATCTAGGATTTGTGCTTCAAATATATCTCTATTTGCTATGAAGTCAAGAATATGTTGATCATCATCAAACACTTAGAAATTAGTAACATTATCAGGTATGGAGGGCACTGATACCAATTTTATTGAAAATCTCTTCATCCCATAGATGGATAAAGGTTCCAATGTGCTTGTAGCCTATGCCAATGCATCAACACTATGATTTTGTTCTCTAGAGACATGCATGATGTTAAATGCATCAAATCCTTCTATTAGATCCCAAACTCTATGCCTATAATTTGATAGTCTTTTATAGTTACATGCATAGACACTCCTAACTTATTTTACCACTAATTCTGAGTCCCCATAGACATGCAAAATCTTGACTTTCATCTTGAGAGAAAACAATGATCCATGAATTAAGGCTTCATATTCAACCAAATTATTAGTGCATGGGAACTGTAATCTATATGCTGCTAAAACTGACTTTCTTGATGGGTCAATGAGGTCTATACCTACCCTAGCTCCTTGTTTGGATTTCAAACCATCAAATATGAGAATCTATGGTTTGTCAGGACCTTCTCTTTTCCTTTTGGCTCTTGCTACTTCACCACTAGATATCCACTTCAACTTTTGGGGTTCAGTTTTTGTTATCTCTGGTGATTCTTGTAGAGACTTCATATCCATTATTCTTTCCATCCTCCTGATGTTTTCACTTTTATCCTTTGGATATGTTGCAATTTCACTCCCTTCATCTTTAGGTATACTGTTGATATCACTTAATTTGTTTTTGAAGTATAGTTGTTCCTCTTTACCCAATATATGTAAACAAAAGAGGCATGTTGTTTCAGAATGTGGTGCCTCATGTAACTAGCACCATCCTTCAACTAATGCATAATGTGAAGGAACTCCCTGCAAAATAAGTCTTTAAACTTGCTTAGACAAAAACTATTCAAGTTGTGTTAGATTACTCCCACTGTCCTCATCTAATAGTTCATAGTCTGACTTAATGAGGTTATCAGTCCCTAGAGTAGTAGCAGTTTCTTTCTCATGGGCTCTCCATCACATATTAGGATCTCTTTTGGATGATCTATACATACATTATCCTGATGTACATCTTTCTCAAGTTCTCTTACATCTGAAGAAAATAGATAAGAATCAATATCATCATCATTGACTATTTCACTTACCCCAATTGAGGATGATCATATTCAAGACAAGTTCTTTCTAGCTCAATCACATCCAGACATGCTTCACAGTCTTTTTATGAATGTGCTTCATTATGCAACCTACACCATCTAGATATCAAGATATTCTCAATAGATGTGCCTAGCAATTGACACCTCTGCATTTCTCTAGATAAGTATCTTTAAAACTCAGTATAGTGACCCATTTCCTCTTCATTAGTTATGTGTATGAGGAAAATTGACTATGATAAACTAAACAAATCAAAAACCCAAATAACATAAAGAGAACCAATCTAAATAAAAGCCATTAATAATAAATCAATGAAACATGAAAGCTTTTACTGAGATTTGTATTGTTCCCTTTGGATGAATGTGGATTGCTCAATAGTGCTGCGAAACCATGGTTGCAACAAGCAAGTAGAGTGCTCAAAGATCAATGTCAAAAGATCATGAAGTTGCTCAATCGATGCGATGTATGCTCAAAACGCTGTTAAGTATGCCTAAGAATAAGTGATCGAAGAGGCTTTGTGAAGGAGATGAGGGGGGGTTTATATAGGTTTCAAGGAAGATCGATCAACGGTCCAGATAATTCAGAAGAATCAATGGAGGAGAACAGTTGAGGAACATGCAATGAATAAGAAAAAGACAAGTGTCACACAAAAGCTGTTTTATTTGAGTTAATCACTTTCTTTTCTAAAGATAAGACATGCTTTTCATAAATTAGAAAGCTTTTTTCTAATTTAAGAGAAATTGATAAAAACAAGGTTGAGTGAATAGATAACTCAACTTAAGATTTGCTTTTGCATGATTTGAGAGAAATTAAATAATAAATTATTTAATTTTGTGTGCATGGAGAAGAAGACTTATTTTAAAAGATTTGAAAGATATTTGAAGAATTTGAAGATAAGAAAGCAAATTAAATAAATAGATTTATTTAATTGTTGTGCATGATTTGGAAGAATAAATAAAATATTTGATTTATTTTATTTTTGGAGATTGAGAGAATTTAAATAAATTTGTTTTGATTTATTCAAATTTGGGAGAATGAATTTGATTTAATTAAATAATTGAGAATTATTTAATTGTTTGGATAAGAGGGAATTTGTGATGAATTAATTAAATAATGGGATTTATTTAATTAATGGAGACTTGAGATTTGGAAAGAAGATAATTATCTAATTAAATAATTAAAATTATTTAATTATGGAAGAATACTAGAAGAATTTAATTTAATTAATTAAATAAATAGAATTTATTTAATTAATGTCGAAAGTATCTGATTTAGCAGAAGTAGATGAAATTAATTAAATAATTAGATTATTTAATTAATGTTGAAATGCAGGTGATTAGAAGAATTAGATGAAATGCGAGTAGTGCGACGACTTGGTCATTTTAGGGTGTCTACAAGTTGAACTATGATCAGATTCAATGATCATCTTATCTTCTTGGTCACTATTTCCATTTGTATGTATGTTATACATCAAGAATTCCTCAATACTAATTGTTTGAGGTCTTATAATATAAACCCCTAGTTCAACATCTACATAGAGCATCTCATTAGTATTGTTGTATTTAGTTTTCATGTGTTTCATCTGAGGTTCAGATTCTATCCTGATTTGGTTAGGGATTCCTTTCTAGGGTAACCACATATGGCTGAAGTCAGTGGCCATGTAACCATTAAGTGTTTTGGACCAATCCCTACTAAGCAGCATCCCATAGGTATCAGGGATATCTACCACTTGTATATCAATGTAACATTACACTCTTGGGTCTGATGCAAGTTACATGTGGATATGAGTTAATTCTCCTACCACACTCACTTATGTTTTGTCAAGTTGTGTCACCTTCTTAAGGTATTTGGTTGGGTGTAACTCTAAAGAATTGCAAATGGAGAGCAACATCACATTTGTTGATGCACTAGAATCGACTAGACAGTTATGTAAGTTCTTACCAAATATCCTCAATGTAAGTAAGAATGGAGGTGATTCAGACTTATCTCTGTATAGAGTCATATGTGATGTTTCAACAGCTTGGACAGTGACTTGTATTTTATTCTTGACATTGTTATCCTTGGGTACAAGATCTCTAGCCATTATGTGATTAGGATTATGACTAGGATTATCATCCTTTGATGTGGACTCATCTAAAGACTTCTATAAGGCTTTCTTGATGACTGGGGTCTTGATCAATTCTAACAAGGATAAGCAAATCTTTATCTTTTTCATCTCTTCATCCAAGTATGTGACTAATTTATCAGACTCAGGTAGTTGAATAATGGCTCTTGTCACTGTATTCTAAGGTGTGAAGTACTGAGTACTCACCTTGGGAGGACTAGGATTGTTATTGGCTTTTGAATCTAGTAGAGTGTTGAAATTGTTAGGTGTTGTTATATGGAGCCTAATCAGACTCAGAGGTTAAATTTACCCCACTTTATCAGTGTGGTTTCCCCCCAAATTCCTATGGCATCAAGGGGCAGCGCCCCTGATGTGCTCCCTGTCGTGATACAAGATAGGCTCGAGGGGCAGTGCCCTCGCGAGGTCTCGGGGGCAGTGCCCCTGAAACCTCACACAGTTTTTTATTATTTTATAAAGGCATTGGGAGTTATTTTTTTCATTGGCTAACATAAAAAATACCTATTTTGTAACTGACATAAGTCATAATAAAAATGGCTAAGGGTTAGGGTTTCCGTTGAGATTGTATTGTAGTATTTGCAGTGGTATTGAGTTGCAGGGGTTGTTGGTTGTAATCAGTTTGATTTATTGGATAATAATATTGGACTCTCTATTGGTGGATGTAGCCCGAGTTTGGGTGAATCACGTTAAAATTGTCTCTTGTTGTTATTATTTCTGTGTATTTTTCATTCCTCTATTTAATCTTTATTTACATTTATTTGATATCTTCTGCTAGCTAACCCTAACAAGTGGTATTAGAGCAGGTTGTGCTTGATTATCATCTGCAGGAAGGTCTCATGGTTGAGTGGGAGTCTCACGGTTAAGTGGGAGCAATGGTGAATGAGGGTAAATTGAAGGTAGATAAATTCAATGGGAAGAACTATCAGTTATGGAAGATGCAGATGGAGGATTATCTCTATCAGAAGGATTTATGGAGGTCATTGGAAGAAGTATCCAAGAAACCGATAGGAATGACAGATGAGGATTGGGAACTTTTGGACAGAAAGGCATTGGGAATCATTTGGTTGTGCCTAGAACCATCTGTGGCATTCAATATAATAGAAGTGAAGAAAACAAGTAATTGATGAAAGCTTTTGCTAAATTGTATGAAAAACCCTCAGCCTCAAATAAGGTATTTCTCATGAAGCATTTGTTTAATCTGAAAATGATTGAAGGTGGATTTGTGACAGATAATTTAAATGAGTTTAATATGATTACCAGTCAATTAACTTCTGTAAAAGTGAAATTTGATGAAGAGGTGAGGGCTCTCTTGGTTTTATGTTCTTTGCCAGAAAGCTGGAATAGCTTGGTAATGGTTGTAAGTAACTTTGTCTCTGGTTCAAACACTATGAAATTTGATAATGTTGTTGGTGTTATCCTTAGTGAGGAAATGCGATGGAAAAACTTAGGTGGGTCCACATTAGGTAGTGTTTTGAATGCAGAAAGTAGGGGCAAATCAAAGGAGAGAGGAAAATGTTTTGGAGGTCATGGGAAGTCATGAGGAAAATCAAAGGATAAGAGATCCCAATCCAGAGGACAGAAGGATTGTTGGTACTGTGGGAAACCAGGTTATCTGAAGAAAGATTGCTCGTCTCGAAAGAACAAAGGAGACAAACAAGAAGGCAATAAGGAGGAAAATGTGGTAAGTAATAAATTTGAAGATGATTCTTTGATTCTTTCCCTAGATAATGCTGATGATTCATAGGTTTTAGATTCAGGGGCCTCATTTCATGCTACGCCCCATAGAAGTTATTTTCTTGACTATGTCCAAGGGGATTTTGGGCTAGTTTATTTGGGAGATAGCAAACCCTATCAGATTGTTGGAAAGAGAAGAATCAAGATTAAGTTGTAGACTGTGAATCATTGGCTACTACAAGAGGTAAGACACGTTCCAAAGTTGAGTAGGAATTTAATTTCAGCAGGGCAGCTAGCTGATGAAGGTTGCATTGTTACATTTACTGATAAAAATTAGAAGGTTACAAGAGGTGCCTTAGTAGTAGAAGAAGGTGTGAAAGTAGGTACCTTATATCTTTGTATAGGTCATATTGGTCCTTCTACTTTAGCTATTGCAGAGAAAAACCAAACAGGTTCAGGAATAGTTGTTGCAGTTTTGTAGGAAGAGACTGAAATAGTTGCTGCAGGTTCTGAGGCAACACTCTGGCATAATAGACTTGGGCATATGAGTGAAAAAGGTATGAAGGTACTTCATTCTAAGAAATTTTTACCAGGTTTGAAATGTATTAATATGGATTTCTATGAAAGTTGTGTATATGGAAAACAAAAGAGAGTTAGTTTTCTCAAGGAGGGGAAGCAAAAGAAAGATGAAAAGTTGGAGCTTGTGCATACATATGTATGGAGACCAACTCAGATATCTTCTCTTGGTGGTTGTTAGTATTATGTTATATTCATAGATGATGCAACTAGGAAGGTATAGATTTATTTCCTTAGGTAGAAATCTGATGTATTTGAAACATTTAAGAAATGAAGAAGCTTGGTTGAGAATGAGATAGGTAAAAGATTAAAATGTCTCAGATCTGATAGTGGTGGTGAGTATTGCAACAAAGAATTTCAGGATTATTATTCCTTTAATAGAATTCGTAGGCAAAAAATGGTTCTAGGGACTCCAAGGGAAAATGGAGTGGATGAACACATGAATAGCACAATAATGGAGCGTGCAAGGACCATGCAAATGCATGTTGGGCTCCCTTTAAACATGTGGGCACAGGCTATCAATATCACTATATATTTAATTAATAGAGTTCCTTCAGTTCCTTTGGGCTGTGGTATTCCAGAGAAAGCATGGATAGGTAAGAAGGTGAGTTATTCTTTTCTCAAAACCTTTAGATGTGAAGTATTTGCACATGTAGATTCTGAAAATAGAACCAAGCTAGATGCAAAATAAAAAAAATGTACCTTTGTTGGATATGGCATTGATGAATTTGGTTATAGGCTTTGGGATTTTAAAAATTAGAAAATTGTAAGAAGCAGGGATGTATTTAACGAGAAGGTGTTGTACAAAGATCGGTTGCAGCAGCATGAGAAGAAAGAAAAGGATTATGTGGTACTGTATGATACTCCAAAGAGTGATGTTCTAGTGGTTCCTCATGCTTCACAACAACAACCAGAAATACCAAAAACTCCAGTGAATGTTAGACGGTCAACAAGGCTAAGTAGACCTCCTAAAAGGTTTTCTCCCTCTTTGTATTGTATTTTGTTAATAGGTGTTGGTGAACCAGAAGGGTATGATGAAACTATGCAGATAGATACAAAGGTTTAGTGGGAGCATGCAATGAAAGAAGAAATGGACTTCTTGCTGAAAAATCAAACTTGGGAATTATATAAGTTGTCTGCAGATAAAAAGGTTTTACCAAACAAATGGGTTTATAGGATGAAAGAGGAAGATGGAGGTAAGACAAGATTTAAAGCCAGGTTAGTTGTAAAAGGATTTACATAGAAAAGAGGCATTGATTTTGATGAGATTTTTTCTCCAGTTGTTAAGATGACTTCTATTCATACTGTTTTAAGTATTGTGGCTGCTGAAGATTTGCATTTGGAACAACTAGATGTGAAAACTAGCTTTCTCCATGGTGATTTGGAGGAGGAGATATACATGGAACAGCCCCAAGGATTTGAGGTCAAAGGTAAGGAGAAAATGGTGTGCAGATTGAAGAAGAGTTTGTATGGCCTAAAATAAGCACCTCGGCAATGGTACTTGAAATTTAATAGTTTTATGGCTCAGCAAGGCTATAGCCGATGTAATTCTGACCATTGTGTTTATTTTAAGAGCTTGGATAATGGCAACTACATTATTTTATGTTTATATTTTGATGACATGCTTGTAGCGGGGTCTAACATGGATCACATAAGAGAGTTAAAACAACAGTTAACATAGTCATTTGCTATGAAGGATTTGGGGGAGGCAAAATAAATCCTTGGTATAAAAATTTGTAGAAATAAGAAGAATAGAAAATTGACTCTATCTTAGGTTGATTATGTTGAAAAGGTGTTGTAGAGATTCCATATGGAGAATGCAAAAGCTGTCAGTACACCTTTGCCTAATCATTTGAAATTGACTAAGGAGATGTGTCCTAAGACACCAGGGAAGGAAGAAAAAGTGTCCAAGGTACCATATGCTTCAGCTGTAGGAAGTTTAATGTACACCATGGTATGCATGAGACCGGATATTGCACATGTTGTAGCAGTCATAAGTAGGTATATGAGTCATCCCAGATTGGAGCATTCGAATGCGGTAAAATGGATTCTCAGATATTTGAGAGGTACATCTAATAAACATTTATGTTTTGGTGGCTTTAATACTGATTTAGCAGGTTATGTAGACTCAGATTTGGTAGGGGATATTGATACCAGGCAGAGTACTACAGGTTATGTCTTTACTATAGGTGGGATAGCGGTGAGTTGAATCTCACAGTTGGAAAAGGTGGTTACTTTATCCACCACGGAGGTAGAGTATGTAGATGCAACAAATGCAAGCAAGGAGATGATATGGCTGCAAGCTTTCATGGTAGAATTGGGCAAACAATAGGCTAATAGTTATTTGTTTACGAATAGTCAGAGTGTCATACATCTTGCAAAGAATTTTGCCTTGCATTTAAAGACCAAACACATACAGTTGAGGTATCACTTCATTCGATCAGTGTTGGATGATGGACAATTAAGGCTAGAAAAGATACATATAGATGAAAATCCAGTGGATATGTTTACAAAGGCAGTGACAAGGGAGAAGTTGAGTTCCTCTTTAGCTTCAGTTGGTCTTCAAGACTAAAAACAAAATCAGAATAGTAGAGTCCATGGTGCTTATTTCTAGTGGGAGCTATAGGGTCAGCGGTGTTATGATTAGTCTCCAAGTGGGAAATGATATGGTGTGGAGTCTGATCTATCTCCAAGTGGGAGATTGTTGTTATATGGAGCCTAATCAAACTCAGAGGTTAAATTTACCCCACTTTTATCGGCGCAGTTTCCCCCCAAATTCGTATGGGGTTTGGGGGCAGCGCCCCCAAGACGGGGTCAAGGGGCAGTGCCTCTTGTAGGTTCTAGGAGTAGTGCCTTTGGCATGCTCCCTGTCACGATACAGGGCGGGGTCAAGGGGCAGCGCCCCTAAAACCTCACATTGTTTTTTATTATTTTATAAAGGTGCCAAGAGTTATTTTTTTCAATGGCCGACATAAAAAAACCCTATTTTGTAACCGACATAAGACATGATAAAAATGGCTAAGGGTTAGGGTTTCCATTGAGATTGTATTGTAGCATTTGTAGCAGTATTGAGTTGCAGGGATTGTTGGTTATAATCAGTTTGATTTACTAGATAATAATATTGGACTCTCTATTGGTGGATGTAGCCTGAGTTTGGGTGAACCACGTTAAAATTATCTCTTGTTGTTATTATTTCTATGTATTTTTCATTCCTCTATTTAATCTTTATTTTCATTTAATTGATATCTTCTGCTGGCTAACCCTAACATTAGGAGGGACATATGTGGTCAAGGGACTAGCTAGTCTATTAGGATTATTCCTTGGGTTATAATTGTGCCTACCCTAATATTGTTGTTGGTAAGCATGAACCTCTTCAGATTCAGGTTCAGGTTCATTTTCATCCTCAAAGGGGAACACATAATTTGACTCAAATGCTAATGCAGACTCTTCACATGCTAATGCATAATTTTCACGAATTGAAGTCATTTGATGATACAAATGATCAACATAACTTTCTAGCACAAGGTCATATTCATACCCTAAGGGGAAAATTTCATTTCCTTCAGGACAAGGAAGGTCTCCTGTAGTATTAGACATCTCATCCTAGAAAATACTAATTGCTATATTGAACTAAGGGCAGTCTAGTTCAGCATGTGCATTAGTATTGTGCATTCTGAACCAATTTGTGAGTGCAACTTTTGCTAAATTCACCCTAGTTGTTTGTTTGGGTTCATTAGGAGATTGATTATCCAATGGTGATGGCAGGGAGCCATTATTTGGTCTAGTGTTCCAAGTTCTAGGTGGCCTAGGGGCAACATTGTTATTCTTATTGAAATTCTTATCATTATTGTACCCCTTGTCAAGATATCTGGACCTATCATTGTTGTTTCCATATCCTCTATCAGGATATCCTCTATTTTGATTTGACTAAGAATAGAAGTTTCGACTCCTCATATGTGTGACCTTAGTAGTTAGTTTCCTCAGTTGTGCAGATATTTCCTTAATATCATCTATCTCTTCTTGAGACTTAGCTACTACATTATCCTATTGAGGTTTAAAGAAAGAACTACCATTGCCATTGTTTTTCCTTGCATCCTGAGGTATATGTCCAGGATGAGGTATCATCTAGCCATTTCCATTTGGAAGAGGCATAATACTAAGTGGAGGTACCTGTATGGGACTAGGCATGATGGCTGGAGGTACCATGACTCCATTACCTTGTAGTTGTACAAGATATGTAGGATATCCAGAATTAGGCATAAAACCAGGTGTTAACTATTGATTGACTTTAATGGCTTCTTCAAAAGAACCTTCAAATGAATTTATGGGTGGATGTGTTCTTCTGATAAACATGGATGTTAATGGATCTAAAGCTGAATAATATATGGATCTAGCTATTGCGTCACCTACATTATATGGATCAACTAGCTTGGAGTACATTTTTTGAAACCTGACATTGAAATTAGAGATTAGTTCCCCCTTAGCTCTTTTGATTGTAGAAAACACGTGATAATTGATAGCTGAATCTATTGGTATTTTGAATCTTCCTAGGAAATCTTTCTCTAGGGCATCCTAAGTAGGGATGGTTGACTAGGGAAGACTAATGTACCAGCTATAAGCTTCTTCTCTTAAGGAGTAAGGAAATAACCTACACAGAATGTCCTCATGCTCTATTCTTGCTCTAAAACAAGCTTCCATGTACATCTTGATATGATCCTCTGCATCTTGATAAGGGTGATACTTTAGATAGATTTTGTCTGGATTCTTAGGTAAAGCATGATATGATGCAAATAGAAGTGGTGACTAAGTTACAAAAAAAGACACTGTAGCTGGTACCTGAGGTATTTGAGGCACAATCAGAGATACTAGAGGTGTTATAATAGGTATGGATGAAGATGTTGATGTATTAGGATAGGTGGACTATGATGAATGTTAGTTGCATGAGGTCTAAGTCCATGAATTGGCAATTCTTTAAAAGGTCCAATGGATCTAGACTTGGTATTAGGTCTGTGAGCCAGAGCTTCACAAATTATGGAAAAATATGGATAAATTGGCTAGATCTTCACAAAGATCAAGGTATCTACTTTTCTAGGTTGGATATTTATGATCAAAAGCTCAAAATAACCAGATATTTGCATGATACTTGTAGGAATATACAAATATGGACACGAACTTTGAAACTGCAAATCACTGACTGCAAATATCGGGTTAATTGACCACAAGGAGAAGATATTTGCAAGGTATTTACCAAAAATGCAAATATTGACTCAAATTTATGAATTATGGGCAAGCGACTGTAAATATCATGATACTTATGCATAAGATTATGATATTTGTGATCAAATCCTTCAAATACCCTATAAAAGTAAAAACTTTACACAAATACCCGAAGTTATACCAATCCTCATGAAATTTGAAAATATCACCTTGTGTAAGCACGAGAATGATATCTGAGAAATAGGTCTGGGGACCAGAATAGTTGTGTGTGGCCCTCCTTCTAGCGCCAATTTATGTTGATCATGATGTTAGTCATAAACAAACATAGATAAAGAAATACAAATCAAACCTTTATCATCTTGAAATATATGATAAATTTAGTGAATTCACTATCCCAAGTCTCTATGGATTAGTTCATAATCATTTGATGTTACTCAGAGGTTTTGATGTGCATTGATGTTTTCCATTCAAGGGGCCTTATGTTTCTGATTCCAAGAAATTCATGTCTGGATACTTTCAATTTCACCTGCTTTCTGTAAATTCTTAACAAACAAGGTTAAATCCTACCATATTTAACCAGATGATGCAAATATTTTATAAATTTAATCAATTCTTCTATATATCAACTAAATTTCACCTCTGCACTATAAATTTATTCCAATGCTATGCCTATAGGCATATATTTCTATGATTACTATCCTTATTCGTGTTCATTTGCATGATATTTGTCATTTCAACATACTATTGGCTCAAATATGCTAAAGATGTTCAGTTACCTATGATATGTCAACATATTTTCTTGTATCTACTTAAGATTTTCTATACATTTGCAATTGGGATGACAATCAAATGAAATTAAAGAAATTTAAGGAAATGCTTTCTAACTTTGCTAAAATGAGTGAATCTTTAGCCATTGATCCATATACATTCTTGACACTATCATGAAGAGAAGAAAATCAAACCATATGTTCACTAGGATGCTCCACAACTAGATATGATTGATGCTAACTTTGATGGAAATGAATGAAAACAACATGTGTAGACTAAAAATGCACTCCAAGGGACACATCAAATCAAAGCACATATCTAGAGTCCATTCATAGTTTACTCAAAGTTTATGATTGTATGTAATAAAGGAACTTCTTCTTCACTAAGCATGCAAAAGAAATGTACATTCACAATTGGACTTGAGAATTAGTCTTGATGTTTCAGCAATCTAATCTTAATTAAATTTCTAATGAATTACAAAGTGCACTCCATCCCCTTTTATAAGACAAGAAGAGGAGGTAGTTACAAAGATCCTATGGTTAGGATGCATTCCTTACAATCAATGGTCCATGTTGCATTGACCAAATCAAAAGACCCAAACACATGGCACAGGTTACCAGTTGGCAACCATTTGGTATTGTACAGTTGTCCTCTTTGACATATCCTGCATATGACCTTGTCACACTATATCTGTACTTATTCTTTTTCCTCTTCATTAGTAGATGAGTTATCTTCTACATGTATATTAACAATCCCCCTGATGGGTTCATATGCTTGCACAACTCTTTCTACTTCTCCTTCATCTTGTATTCTAGCCTTTGTAACTGCATGCCCTTGTGATTGGAATTGGGCTTGTAAGGCAGTCCACTTGTTCTTCCTGGTATTCAATATTTCATTGTATTTCTCCACTTTAGACCTCATCCTCATGGCTTTATCTATTATACCTTCAAATAAGTGGCTAAGTGAGTCATCTAATGCAAGCTCGAAATTATCCTAAAAAGCCTTGATAGCAAAATCAGGATCTTGATTCTCTATCTTCCCTTCAATCTTCTCTTCAAGGGTTTCTAGAATTTCCACCTCTTTAGACAAAATCTCATATAATTTGATACTAATATGCCTAAGTTTAGCATTACACTTCTTCAGGATATCCACTTCAAACCTAGTATCTTCATACCATATACTTAACAATTGTGATGTATGTTGAGTTAGTATTTTATTGTATATTAAGACATTCACGTCTGTATGCATCATCTCAAAGAGGGTAGTCAAATGTTTCCCAACTTTTACTGACCTCTGTGCAACCTCTTTCTACAAATTATCTACTTTTCTCCTCAAGGTGCTGATCAGATTCCAATTAGCAAGGGAGGTCCTTATTACCTTTTCTCCCTCATTGATGAACTGGATAAACCATTTATCCATCACATGTGACTTATGTTTCATAAAATCCAATCCTGTCATTTCATCTTGAGATATTATAGTTAGTGGGGTGGATGTGCTGATAGGGATATTAGTAGGGGCCAGCAATCCCTTTATAAATGCCTACATTTGAGCAATGTGCTCTTTATGCACCTTATTCTTATTCTTCTCTTTTTCTATTCTTTCCAATAATATATCTATTATGTCTTTGGCCTCCTGACCCTCTTGTTGATCAGTGGCAAAGCCTAAGTCTACAGTGGTCATTTGAAACTCACTGACACTTGTTTCTCCCTTGGCATTGTCCATAATAGGTACAACCACTTGAGATGATCTTTGGCTCATTGCTTGATCTCTTTTTATTACAGAGGTGGCCCTAGCCCTCCTCTTTGGTTTGGTTACTTCTGATGAAAATAATGTGGTTATGTCAAACTTTGAAGAAACACCTGGTGGGGGAGAATTTACCTTGTGCTATAGCCAATATGGCACATCAACTCTGGACCCTTCCTGGTCTATATGTTCAATGTGAACATTTGGTGACCCTGTGTTCCGCTCCATCCTTTGTTGTGGTGGATCTTTCTCTTCCTCATTGTGAACCTCTTCATTATGAACCTCCTCATGTGTTACCTTTGCACTTTGTCATTCTCATCTTGGGGTGATGGGTTCACACTAGGGTTTTGGTGGCCTCGATCTTGGGTATCCTGATGATCCTTTTGGTTGTCTTCATCAACATTTTCTTCTTTCTTGTTATCATCACCCACCTGTAGACCTTGTTGTTCACCTTTTGGTATATCATTATCTTTAGGACCTTGATGTTCAACTATTCTGGCTCCCTCTATCCCTTTATCATGTAATTGTTCATCACTTTGAGCATCAGGCTGATCAAGTACTCTTGTATCTTCACTCATGGTTGTATAATGTTCTAATTCATCCTACTCTTGAGCTATGTCATCATCTTTATTTTTAGCTTCATTGCCCTAATATGCCAAGTCAATGCTTGTCGAGTTAGTTACCTGAGAAACTAGTCCTGATAAGCCAATTTTATGTGTTACAACCTCAGGACATCCTCCTCCATTTCTTCTTCTTCTCTTTCTAGTTGTGCAGTGGGAATACTTTAGGGAGTCATCTTTGTATTTTTCACTAATGTCTCCATGGGACTGGCAGATACTACCTTTACCACTTCATCATCTGATAGATCCATTGTTTCATCTAAGGGGAGGGACTAATCACCCCCTCTATTCTTCATCTCCTCTCTTTTCTCTTTAGTCAACTCAGTTTTAAATTTTACTATGGTGGGGATAGGGACATCATGCTGAAGATCTCGTCTGATTCCCTCACCTCCTTTACCTTTCAACATAATACCAAGATGCCCATCTATTGACCCCCTCATTTCTGGTACGGGATCCTTCTTGTGTGGCATCTCTTGAGTTTTCTTCCTTCTCTTCATTATGAGGAAGTCCCCTTCATCAGAACTTTCCTCTAAGTCCTCATAAGTGATACCAGGCTCTGTGATACATTCCTGCTGCATGTACTTGGGATGTTGTAGCAAAAGAGGTTTAAGATGGATCCTTTTTAGGTGGGGTTTTATGGATGATTTTCACACCTATATTTAGACCCCCTTTCTTGGTTCCCATAGGTGTACTCCCTTGTTTTCTTTCCCCCTTGGATTCCCTCTTCTCTTTGAGGAAATCATCATATTCCTCTACTGTCAGGTCTTGCCTCTTCCTCCTTTTATCAATGGTAAGGGCCACTCCTTTGACCTTAAGTGTAGTAACCTCTCTATCCACCCATTCTTTGGTCAATTTCATGACCCTTTGTGTTATTATTTCCCATGAAGTTTCCTCTAGTTGACTCCAGTCGGGTGATGAGATTGTTTCATTATATATTTTCTTATCTTCATATTTTGATGACATAACAATTCCCTCATCCTCATGTAATTATATTGGAATTGGTATGCAATCCAATGTGTGAATTTTTCTCAAAGTGAGCCTTTGGTAGCTTCTCCTTCTCACTTCTACCTCATCATCACAATAAGTCTAGTAATCTTCAAGATGCACTTGATGCACCAGTTTCTTGTATAATGCTTGCATTCTGTTGTAGGGGTCATATTGCTGGGGTACATGGAAGGGTTGTAAGGACATCAACTGTAATCCCCCTATTACTTCTTTAGCAAACTCCTTATCAGCACACATGTACCACCCAATGATGAGTGAAAACAAGACATTGGATTTCTTGTTTCTTTGAACAAAAGCATCAAATGAGGGCAATATCTATATGCCCACCTCCATCAGTATGACCTTGTCTATTGGGTATCTTGGCAATATAAGGGGCTACAAAATGAAACCTTCTATTCTTATGTATGTGAATGTGGGGAATTGGATAAACCAAGCCTCATTCCTATATATCACTGCCTGAGCTTCCATGCTTAGTCTCTTTGCTCTATCTTCATCCATGGTTCTTGCCAAATGTATAATAAAAGAATCATTCACTCTCCTATAATGTTGGAGAGATTCTTTCTACCTCAATTTTGGATAATGGTCCCATATATTCACATCCCCAATCGTGAGACCAACCCTACCAACTATCTACAGACCATTAACTGTCCCTCGGATTGCACATGCATAGACTACATATGATGTGATATGAAACATGTTTACCTTCCCCCCAATCTTTTTCATGCCTTAATCAAGGTTATCACTAATAATATTTGCTCATTGGGGTTTCTCTTTAGCAATTTCTATCATTCTCATAAGACCATACATCCAATCCTCAAAATAACCTACATTTGGCCTTCCCCTCATGTGGCTAAGCATAACCATTAGGTATTGATACTCAGGGGCGAAGTTGAATTTATAGAAATGCACAGTTAATTTTGCTAAAGCTTTGTATGTGCTATCACTTGCCCTCCATGAGAACATAATATTTTTGTAATCTTTCCAGCTATCATTGTATTATTTTTCCAACCCCTCCAAATCGATTTTGCATATGCAAGGTCCTTATGGAAAATTGAAAGCTGAAGTGATGCCCTCGATTGAGAAATCAACATACACACAACTGTGTTTTTCCACCTTTTTGTTGTTAACATTGTAATTTTGAGTACACTTCACCACTAACTTGATGGCTTCCATTGCATAGGGAAATCCTCTAGCATGCCACGTGCCTGAATTGTATACATTGATAAGCATGGGCTTCCCACTTCCCTTTTCTGATTGTGTCATCCATGCATCTAGATCAGTGTTTCTTGGATGTGTATCATTTATTTGACCATTTTTGAATGAAGTCCCTTTGGGTTGTATATTCATGGGCTTGAAGAATTCAATGTCTAACCAGTTCTTATGGACCTCCATTATATCCTGTGATAAAGAATGTATGTATGTTTTACCCTAACATGCATTATGTGCATTTAGATTTGACAATTGCATGAATATCATGGCATTTTGACTTTTAGAAAGCATAATCTAGACATCCTCATATTAATTTACTCTGGTAAAAACCAACATTTACCTATTCATCTATCCATAAACAAAAAGAGGAGGGTTTCATCGTTACATACCTGATATTCACGCCTTTTAAACTATTAGATCTATATCTGAATATGCATGTTCACTTTGTGATTACCCTGTTCTGTTAGCCATTTGAAAGTGTACTCCATTCCATTGCATTCACAAGTTGTTGTAATGGCACCTTAATCACACAGGAGCTCTATAATCTCTTCTTGAATACATGATAAACTTAAAATGAACTCAAATTTAGATTTTAATTAGTAACTCTGGTGAATTAGGGTGTAATTAATGTTAGTTTTTTCATATCCATGGATCCACACCTCGAGCTTTTAAGATTTTAACAGGTGGCATACCGTGATTTAAAATTTTTTAATGTTTACCAACTGTTAGAATAGCATTTAATATGGAATCTGTACATTCACAAATGTCAGGGATACTAAGTAATATGCATTATGATGTGTTCATATGGATCAGATGGTGTGTCACAAGGCAGTATCCTATTGGTTCATAAAAATTGACGTGTCATATGTCCCAAGAATGAATGCGAGATATTAAGAAATATCCAAATGTTTAATTATGCAGAATATCCCCTTTCTTTCTGAAGATGATAGTAATGTCATCACATCATCACATTAGCAAAAATCAAGGATCTAAGTTAATGTGCAGGATATTAAGATTTGCTTGAATTGGGTTGGGATATTAACAAATATCCAAGATATTGAAAATGTGATGACCCTTTTAGTGTTAGGGATCATGATGATGTCATCATCATCTTACTAAATGTCCAGGACATTGAGTTAATGTGCGGGATGTTAATATTTATACCCACATTTAATTTTGAGCATTTGGATAATGTTAGTATCATATCGAATGACGTCATCAGGAGGTTTGTTAATATGCATGATATTAAGAAATATGTTAACATTTGGTATTTTCATTATATTTGAAGTAAGTCCACACATTAGTGAATATCAAGGATAATCAAGTAAAAGTGAACCCTCAGGGAATGTATACAGATATTGATGGGTGATCACTTCCTGAGTTGGAATTTGACATGTGCATATTAGCAAATATGCATACATTGGGATTTCCTTTGTTAAAACCTATGTCCACAATGTTGGCAAATATCAAGGTCTTTATGGAATGTGATGACCTTTTAATGAGCGATTGGTTTGACCAACTTTGACTAGACTTAACTTCTTATCCTTAAGGAATTTTTGGGTGATCTATAAGGCAAACCTGTTTAAAATTTTGCATTCTTTCATTTGATGAGGTTTGTGATAACAAAACCTAACTTTGGCACTTAACCCTATTTCATAAACTCCTTCAATCATAGGGTGATATCCTATCATTGCATTTGATACATAACTTTTACCATACTGCCCACAATAAGGGAGCAAAAACAAGCCAAAATGGTTGGGTCCCTATTTTGCTGAGGCAACATAGGGCATGTTGTGGAACCACACAACACTACCTTGGACAAGGGAAACCCCTCTTTAGTCACTAAATTTTTTTCTTTCTAAAATTAAAATCCTAGTATGTTTCTAATCTACATTTAGTGTCTTCTTGTGTGAGCATTTGTCAGGTTTCATCTATTTTTTTATGATTTTGCATAATTAGGGTTTTAGGCCTAATCAGATTAGGGTTTTAACAAAGTATCAATCTATTATATATTTCCAAGAATCTCATAGTGGCATCGGACTTGTATCTAAGTCCTCTATCATAGTTGTGACTTAGCTTGATCTATGTCCTTGAATGTATGTGTGAAAGAAGGGTTTGATTGAATCTAATTAACACACAACTTGATCATCCCCATTTTCATACATAACATTTTGGTGAACCTATGTTTTTTTTAACATTGCATCTTTTTGAGTGTTGTAAATTAGATTTTCATTCATACATTTCATTTCTATCATTATACATTTGAAAATCTTGCATAAAAATTGATTTTTTTTAAAAAAATAGACATTTTTGGCTTGCATTAAGGCATAATTTACACTATTTTCATTGCATTTCATTTAATTTCTGATATTTATATTATATCTAAGACTAATTACATAAATTCATCATTCTATAATCATTTACCTTTCATTTACACACTTTATTTGCTAGGGTTTTCTTGAAATTTTGCATTTTTCATATAACCTAGTAATTCCAAAAGCTAGGGTTTGTAGTTAAAATATTGTTTCATATTTTTCTACTCTTTTTTAACACTCATTAAAATCTGATTTACACATTGTGTATTTCAACAAAAAGAGGCACATTCATGCATATTTTCTTAAAATTTGACTTGCATTGAGCATTGTAGGATTTTTCCATCATTTTAAAATCTGATGTGAGTTATTTTACATATTATATCTGATTAGATTCTATTCATTCATTATTTTGCATGCTTTCATGCCTTAATTTCACTATTAGGGTTTCAAAAGTCCTTACATTTTTACTACATTTTGGCCAATCATTCACCTAGCATTGCAAGATTGGTGTGTTGTGAAAAATTTTGCTGCATTATTGGACTGATTAAAAGGTTTTAATTTTCTTCCCCTCATCATTCTCATAATTTCGTTACATATTTTGTACATTTGTATTGAAAAAAGTGAAAAAATTGAGCATTTTAGGTGCATAAACAAGCATAGATTGGTGTTGTTTCATTGAATTCATCTTAGATATATTTCATTCCAGATCTTTCATTCATTTTCAAACATACATTCATTGTTCACTCAAGAATTTTGCGTCATTTCATAGCTTTGTCTGAAAATTGGCCTATTTGTTAAATTACACATTTTGTATTTCAGCACTAAGTGTTTATACACCTTAGTCATATCTTCTTGATCAAAACCTTTAAAATAATGAATTGGGCCTTTTTTTGTTGTACTCTTTCCTCCTATTCATCTTGTTTGTTGTGGACTATGTGTGTCTTTTAGTACTCATTTCCCTCAAACAAGTTCTTAGGTGTGAAACAATCTCACTTATCTTGCTTTGTTGCCTAATTTCCTCAATCTATTCATCATGGATGCATCTTGTTATTCATATTTGGAAGATTTATTTCCATAAATCATAGATGTTGATAATTTTTACAAATTCACTAATAAGAATCCTTAATTCTTACAAAAAATAGCATGCATCTATGATATTGACATTCCTATGAGTTCTACATAAGAAATTCTATGTTACATATTTGATTTTGAAAGTTTCACCACTCTCGTGGGTATCTATCCTTAGATCTTGGAAAATCTCACTAATTTCTTCTCCACAAAAGATAACAAAGAGGGTAATGATGAAGACATCCCTCTTCCTCTTCCTACATTTCATGATGATATAATGGACATCATCTCTAAGACATATGGGGCTGATACAGGCTTGGGTAATTCATTGAATAATTTGGAGTCTTCTCCCAACATAACCTCACCCGGTGAGGATATTTTGGCACAAGAAGAAGAAATCATTGAAACATTCCTTAACACCACTCTAACATCCCTTCATGCTCTCCCTGGCTAGGATGAAGCATTAGATGATGCAGACTCTCTTTGTGAACAACTTCTTCAACCTATTGACACTAAAAATTCATCAATTGATCTTCAAACACTTCTTAACTACATCTTAAACAAAGAAATAGATCACACATCCTTACTTGAAGACTTACATACCTTGGAAACAACTAACAATTTAGAGAACATAAATAAACATACTATTCCTAACAACCAAGGTATTCCAACACCCTACGAATCAGTTGAAATGAAAAATTTTCTAGCTTCCTCATTACCTCACTTGACTGAGACATGAATTTGTGAGGCTCCTTCTCTACCATCCTTGAATATTGCAAGACAAAACCTTCAGGACAATGCAGATAACATAATTCACTGAGAAGGAAGAACAAGGGAGAAAGCTTTGACAATAAATGTAAAGATCAAGATCAGAGACAATAAGTAAGTATTTCTAACCTTGTTGGTCACCTTTGCCATAGCATATTTATCATCTCTTGGGTAAGTGCAAAAAGATGGGGGGCCAAAAAGTGGCCAAAATAATTTGAAAAAAAATAAAGGCATAACGTGAGCGCGTTATAACGTGCTCACGTTATGGCTTGGTAATGACAAGCCATAGGCTCATCATTACCGAGCCATAACGCGAGCGCGTTATATGCTTCTATAAATAATAAAAAAAAGCAACTCAATTTCATTTCTCCCATTTTCTCCTCTGCCCGCGGCCTCCAAACCCTCAAAAACGCGCTCGCGTTCTGCAAAATGCCAATCAACGCAAAAATCTTGTCAATTCATCACCAAAATGCTGCCGCGACGTCGAGCACGCCAAAGAGGTGAGTTATCTTTGTTTTTTTCTTTGAATTTCTTTCTATATAGGTAGGTTTTTGTTGATTTTTAATGTATATTTCGTTAATTGTCAGGAAATGTTAATGCACCTCCTCCTCCTCCTCCTCCTCCTCCTCAAAATCCACAAAATCCTGAGGAGGAAATACCTGCAGAACAACAACCTCCTCCATTCATTCCTCGACATGCCCCTGGAACACAAGATAATATAATAGGGCAAATTGAAAACAACAAAAAACAAATTGAAGATATAATTGCAAGGTTGAAAGATCCTTCCACTTCAACCTTGCATAGGTCCACGCTTGCCGAATCTCTTGAGTCTATGTTAACAAATGTAAATTCAATTAGCAAGCAAATAACTAGTTGGACCGATAAAAAGAGAGAGTTTAGAGATTACTATGCAGATAAATTATCATACCAAGATGTCAAAAAATTACAAATTACAAAAGTAGACTTGTGTTCAATTTTCACAAACCCACAAACAAATCAACCTCCACCCATTACATGCAAGAGGTTCCCTATCCATTGGTGCAACAACCAAGCGATAAGGGACAATTTCGGGCAGAGGTGGTGGATGGTTTTTGACCATCCTCCATGCAATAACAATGAGGTCCTGCAATACTTTTTGAGGAAACTCTACTCGGAGTTTGTCCTCAATAAAGTGCCAAACTATTTTGATATGTGGGACTTCTAGGGTAGAGGTGGGGGCTCAGCACAGGATAGACCAGGGGCACGTCTTGACCCACAGTGGGTAGTGAGATGAGTAATCAGCAGACCAGCCCACGAGCATGTTTCTATCCCTTCCATTATGAAGGAGAGTGTTGAGGTCGATACACTGAGGTCGATTAGTGCCTTGACCCAGAGCATCATAGAGCATGCCGATCCTGCAACACAGAGTGGGTTGGGAGATAGTGCGAGGAGTAGGGTCCCACCGCATACTTGCCAGGCTTGCGGGTCAGCCTGTGGTTATGACCCCATGGACAGTCAGGACGCAGGTGCACAGGCTACATCTGCAGCTGAGCAGATGGTGATGACAGATACCCTCCTGAGTGAGACTTTCGGCCTTGATACTCAGGTAAATATTAGCAAGTTTATTGAATTTAATTTATTAAATTTTATTTTTGAAATACAAGATTAACTAATTTAAATTGATGATTTTAATGAAATTTCAGGGTCATAACGTCGATGCAGTTTTCAGTGGTTCTACACCTACATTTTTCACTAAATCATCTACTGTCGAGGTATGTAACTAGTAAACAATTATAAATATTACATGTGAATAGCATCGTTATATGAATGGTATTCTAATTTCTGATTTTGGATGTTGAATAGGTTAACACTGTAGATTTCATGGCAACACCTGCCAGCGGTGGTGGACTTCAAAGCTTTACGGAGGTAATAAAATAAATAGTTTAATGAATGAATTGTACTTACTAAATTTTTGTATGTGATTTGTGTGTTTTATTGTGTGTACTTCCATGTTTAGATGAGCGTGTGTGTATGTTAGGAGCTATGATTTGCATCACTATTATAGTTTTCGTAATTGAATAATGTTGTTTTATTTCCAGATGATGCAGGCTGCGGATACACCTCCCCATGTTCATAGGGCAATGGAGTAGGGTGTGGCCTCTGCGATTCATAGCTCTATGGCATTGACAGGGGTATGAGGCAGATTAGTAAATTTCAATTTACATTCATTGTTATAGTTGTCTATTTTTGAAAAATCAAAAGATTATTGATTTGAAGTTTAATTTCTATCTGGATGGTTTCTATAGGACATGACATCACCAGGGCCTTTTCCTGCTACTGAGGCAAGCGAGCAGACAGATTATATGTTAGCGGTAAGTGATTATTTTGTTAAATGTTTTATTTTTTTATAACATGTAATTTCTATATATTAATATCTATACTTTTTTTTGTAATAGGTAAAGGTGCAGGAAGAACTAAATAGGAGGAGTAGCCCTCGGGTTCGTAGTAGACCACCCACATGCATGTCTCCATCCCCTAGAAGATCAAAGGCTGCTCGTGATTTATTCTCTTCACCAGCTAGAGGGGAATGACTTTTTAATGTGTTCCTCTGTTGTATGCCTATATGGCATTTGTGGACATATATTTTGTATTGTACATAGTTGACATTGTATGCCTATATGGCATTCTTGTAAGCCTATATGGCTATTTTGTATATATGTTATACTTATATCGACAGATATTGATGTATGCGTATATGGATATTTGGTTAATACAAATCTTTTTTATTGATGGCGTCCATACTTGCATTATAAATCCACTTTTGAATGGATATTTGTAGATGGCTACTTCAAATATTTAAAGTCTGATTGTATTACATAGGATGTTTGCATTTTCTTTGATAGGCTTGATAGGCCATGGATTACATGATGGTGTTTGATGGAAAAGTATGGTACTAGAAGACTCTAGTTCATTCTTAATAGGCTTGTGATTGATAATATCTTTGCATGATTGCACTTGATCTTGGATCATGGGCATGTTGTTAGGATTTTGATTGCATTGTGATGTTTGATGGATAGGCATGGTGTAAGTGTAAGATACCCAACTAGTTCTACGAAAAATTTTCCTTACTTAAACACTTTTACTTGCTAACAATTCATCAACTACTTCAATAACATAAAGATATACATCAAGATAACTATTTGAATGAAACAACATTAGAGTTGGGTACTTGTCTTGTTACTTGATTCAATCAACTTGCAATGTCTTATTACATGGAAAATGCTTTCAATAGCATGAAGTACAACTCATTCAATGGAAATACAAGGACAGGCCTTGAAGCCTTGATGTTACAATGTCTTCCTTATTTGAGCAACATTTAAAGATTTGGAATGTTCAACTCATCACCTCACAAGGTAGGCACATATTTGAAGGATTTACAGGTTTTCTGACTTGGGTGCCAAGTTGAGGTGACCTCCTCCTGAAGTTGCACCTTGTCAACATTAGGTGCCAATTAGAGTTTATGGATGCTCTGGATTGTTTCCAAGAGTAGGCGCCAAAACATCATCATTATGAAAGTGTTTTAAATGCTAGGCGCCCAAATAAGCCCTCTGGAGTCTAGGCGCTCCTTTCATGCATTCTGTGTTCTAGGCGCCAATTGAAAGGAGTGGAGAACAGGGCAAGCGCCTTCCAAACTAGGTGTTTCCTTGAGGTGACAAGGACTTAGAAAGTGCGCCTAAGGTGAGTGCCTTGAGTGGAAAGGTCTAACAAACATCTTTGAACCCCCTTTCAAGGTTAGGCGCATTCTGGAGGTGGAAACAAGTAGAAGGTGCGCCTTAGCTTCCTTTGTCAATTCTTGCAAGTCTTTGTTGATTAGGAAGGTGGAATGCTTCATTGTAGAATGAGCGCCTATCTTCTAATGTCCAAACTACTTCTTCTGGCTCACTCTGTGGCTAGGTGCCAGAGCTAAACTGTTCACACAAGGGAGTGTGCCTAGACTCACTTGATGTTTTCTTACTACTTCAACCCCTGGAAGATGTTCCAAGGTGTTCCCTTTTACAAGCACCTGACCTCCCAAGTTCCTTCATGTGCTATTCCTTGAAGGCACCAAAACTGAGCTCCAGTGCCATGGGATTGTGCCTAACATCTTTGAAGAGTTTCTAAGCCTTTTGCAAGTTGATATCCCAAACTCATCTTCTAGGCGCAACAGGAGCTTTCCAAAGGAGTTTCCAAGTTTTAGACGCCAAGCGAGGTCATGGGTGAATGGAACTGCGCCTTAGGAGATGACTGGATCCTAAGCGTCAGTCTGGAGTTACAGTGGAATTGATATGCGCCTCAACTAGCTTAGGCGCCCATTTGAAGTGATTCCTTTAACACTTCTCTGTCAATCTCAACTGCAAGGATGATCTCCTAATCCAATTTTGATCCTCTGGAGATGCAAATAGCTTTACATTTCACTAGGCTCCATCAATGATGATCATCAACCAAAGCGCATTTCAAAGGTGAGATAGGCAAGTGAGGCGCCAAACTAGTCCTTAAGACTTATCTCCTTCTATCAAGTCAATTTCAACTATGTGAGAGAGTTCTATTCTAGGCGCAAAATGGAAATGTTTCATCAATTGGTGCATCTTACAAAGCTCCCAATTCTAGGCGCCAGAGCCAAAGAGTTTTTCCCAACACATGCACCTGGGCTAGGAATTCACGTAAGAGACATCACTTAGCTTTAAAACTTTCAATCTATAGCCATCTGGGCTAGGCGCTCCAATGGAGGATCCTTGAACTCATGCATTGGCGCCTTCTAGTTCTAGGCACCCATTTTGGATGATTCATCCTGATACTAGCGCCTAAAATGACTAGACTCTCTTCATTATCCAATTCACTTAGAAGACTCAAGTTGGAGACTTAGTTCTCTATCCATGTTCTCCGGAAGATTCATTGTACCTCTATGCACTATCTCCTTCAAGGCGCTCCTTAAAATCATTGGAAGTGCTTAGGACTTACCTTAGTCCAAAGCGCCACAATCCATTCCTTAAAGCACAAAGAATTCTCAAAGGCGCCCCTATTTACCTCTAAGCACTCAAATATCATTTAGATTCAAGGCGCACATTTAGCTCCAAAACGCAAATTTCCATCATCAACCCATCAAGGTGCATCATCTTCCCTTTGTATCCCCTTCAAGGCGCAGACATTCACTTCTTCACACTCAAACTCACTCTCTGGCGCCAGAATAGGTGTATAACTTCAAATAAGGTGCTAATCTTAGGTTTCTAAGTACTTAGTTTGATCTTAAGGCTATCCTTCCTCTAAGAACTCTCTTCAACTCCCTCACTGAAGGCCCTCTATAAGTTTGGGCGCATTTCATCCCAAGGCACTTCAACATCATCCAAGGCGCAAATTCACTCTCCAAGACAAGGTGCAAAAAACCCTATCCTAAGGTGCTCAAATCTTGCTTCTAGACCTAGGCGCACAAACATGAGATTAAGGATCATTCTGGCCACCATCACTTCCCTAAAGGTGCAAAATTGGTGTAGATACATTCCATTTATTAAGGATCATTCTGGTGCCCAAATCTTGTCAAAGCAAAGGATCAATAGGTTCTCTCTAAGGCGCACTCTAGGGTTTGATCTTCCAAGACTTCTCACGTCAAAATTTTGACCAAGACACTCAAGGCACTAGTCTTTATCATCTAACCCTACAGTGCACTTACTCATTATGATATACTCCTCAACTTTGTATTCAACCTTGCCCAAGGCGCATATTCACTATAAGGCATTCTCACGTTGTCAACGCTCAGAGGGCTTCAACTTGCTAAAGGGTAGAGGTCTAGGCGCATATCTGACTTGAAGCTCAAGGCGCTCCAACCCTCTTGCTCTAGAATTCCTTCTAGGCACTAAGTGACTTCTCCAATTCCTTGAAAACATTTGAAGTGTTTTACCTTCTCAAGGTGCTCCTTCGAACTTGACTCCAAGGTGTTATAATCTCAAAGGTGCTGACATCATCTCAACCAAAGGCGCTCAATGATTCATCCCATATCTAGGCGCTAAAACACTTAATCAACCAAGTCATTCAAGGCGCCATTCAGTAAACTCATCTTCCATGATATTCCTATCAAGGCGCATATCACTTCTCTCATGGGCTTTAGGCGCTCAGTTGAGTGTTTCAATACTATTTAGGTGCCAAATTCATTTTAATGCACCAAACACAAAGAGCTTTCAAACACTGGGCGCTCACAAAGAGTCTTCCAACCTTGGGCGCTAAATTAGGTCTTTGCAACTATCCAAGGCGCATATCTTCGTTTGAACAACTTATGGTGCCAAGACAACTTCTCATTAGGGTGCTCAAAACACTTGTGTTTACATTTGAAGTGCTTTACCTTCTTAAGGTGCTCCAGACTAACCTGACTCCAAGGCGCTCCATCATCATCCTTAAGGTGCTAAAAACATCATCTCCACTCTAGGCAAAAACATCATCCAACTCCTTAAGGCACTTCACTGTCAAAGTCTGAAGGCGCTCTACCTAGACCTTTCCCCTAGGCGCCAGAACTCCTAAGCACTCACCAGATAACTCTCTTCTTCAAGGCGCAAATCTTCCTATATTATGATTGCCTCTGAAACGCCGATTAACGTGATGTGAGGGTGCAAAGGCTACTCCAATCCTCAGTGAGCGCCTAGTTTAAACAAGGAGAAATAAAGCATTCAAAACTATCCAAACGATCATCCCCTTCCTAATGTCTTCACTGCTCCAGAAAACCTTGGCCAAAATGACACATAACAACTCCTATGAGCGCCCTTATGCCCTAGGATCATCTAGTTTGTGCGTCTTGTAATGAGGAGTTCATGTAAGTTTGGAATGAGCGCCTTGAATAAGTGTAAACTAGCCTAGAGAAGGGTATGTGCGCCTTGAGCATTCCAGAGATAACTGTATGCCTAGAACAATATGAGTGCTCATGATGATGATTAACGCCTTGATGAGACTATGAGCGCCTTGTTCAGGAGATACCTTGTTTGATCATAAAATGCACCTTGAGTCTTGAAGGTTTTGAGCGCCTAGGTGATTTGGATGTTGGGATGTTGGTATGCGCCCAAGATTGAGGTAAGTGAGCGCTTGTAATGGAGGAGAGCAATGAGATGAGGTTTAGCACCTCCAAGCAAGGTCAGAGGTGAGGTTAGAGGTGAAATGCGCCTTTGGACCATTCTGGCGCCTTGGATGAAGAACCTATATCTTGAGCCCAAGAGGTAAAATTTGCACCTTAGTGGATTTGGAGAGTTACAGAGATTAGAGAAAAGCACCTTGAAGACAGAGTTGTTCAAGGCGCATGTGTGATTTGGTCAAAAACAGGCACCTAGAGTGAATAGGCTTTCATCCTGACTTAATACACTGCCTCCTTCTGACGATTTTTGGGGCAGCAGAAAACCTTTCACCAAGGGCAAATGCCTCAGAGCTATAAAAAATTGAGAGAGGTTATTGTAGAGGCACTCTACATGATCTCGTTGCCTCAGACAGAATGTTTCTAAGTGACACGGTTTTCAAGTAACATCTTGTCAAAGATTGCTGCCTTTTTGCACTTTGGACTCTTCAGGGATATCGTCAGTACAATGTAGCTCCGACTGTTTCGACATGTTTGGGTGAGAAATAGGACCATGCCTAGCATAAATGTACCCATTCGAACACGTTGGAACAGTCAGTTTGGTCGCATCAGGAGCAGGACGAAAGTTACACCCCTTTGCAACTTTACACTGCCTCCTTCTGACGATTTTTGGGGCAACAGAAAACCTTTCACCACGGGCAAATGCCTAAGAGCTATAAAAAACCGAGAGAGGTTATTGTAGAGGCACTCTACGTGATCCCGTTGCCTTAGATGGAATGTTTCTAAGTGACACGATTTTTGAGTAACATCTCGTCAAAGATTGCTGCCTTTTTGCACTTTGGACTCTTCAGGGATATCGTCGGTACAATGTAGCTCCGACTGTTTCGACATGTTTGGGTGAGAAATAGGACCATGCCTAGCATAAATGTACCCATTTGGATGCGTTGGAACAGTCAGTTTGGTCACATCAGGAGCAGGACGAAAGTTACACCCCTTTGCAACTTTACACTGCCTCCTTCTGACGATTTTTGGGGCAACAGAAAACCTTTCACCACGGGCAAATGCCTCAGAGCTATAAAAAACCGAGAGAGGTTATTGTAGAGGCACTCTACGTGATCCCGTTACCTCAGACAGAATGTTTCTAAGTACACGGTTTTCGAGTAACATCTCGTCAAAGATTGCTACCTTTTTGCACTTTGGACTCTTCAGGGATATCGTCGGTACAATGTAGCTCTGACTGTTTCGACATGTTTGGGTGAGAAATAGGACCATGCCTAGCATAAATGTACCCATTTGGACGCGTTGGAACAGTCAGTTTGGTTGCATCAGGAGCAGGACGAAAGTTACACCCCTTTGCAACTTTACACTGCCTCCTTCTGACGATTTTTGGGGCAACAGAAAACCTTTCACCACGGGCAAATGCCTCAGAGCTATAAAAAACTGAGAGAGGTTATTGTAGAGGCACTCTACATGATCCCGTTGCCTCAGACGGAATGTTTCTAAGTGACACAGTTTTCAAGTAACATCTCCTCAAAGATTGTTGCCTTTTTGCACTTTGGACTCTTCAGGGATATCGTCGGTACAATGTAGCTCTGACTGCTTTGACATGTTTGGGTGAGAAATAGGACCATGCCTAGCATAAATGTACCCATTCAGACGCGTTGGAACAGTCAGTTTGGTCGCATCAGGAGCAGGACGAAAGTTACACCCCTTTGTAACTTTACACTGCCTCCTTCTGACGATTTTTGGGGCAACAGAAAACCTTTCACCACAGGCAAATGCCTCAGAGCTATAAAAAACTGAGAGAGGTTATTGTAGAGGCACTCTACGTGATCCCATTTCCTCAGACAGAATGTTTCTAAGTGACACGGTTTTCGAGTAACATCTTGTCAAAGATTGCTACCTTTTTGCACTTTGGACTCTTCAGGGATATCGTCGGTACAATGTAGCTCCGACTGTTTCGACATGTTTGGGTGAGAAATAGGACCATGCCTAGCATAAATGCACCCATTCAGACGCGTTGGAACAGTCAGTTTGGTCGCATCAGGAGCAGGACGAAAGTTACACCCCTTTGCAACTTTACACTGCCTCCTTCTGACGATTTTTGGGGCAACAGAAAACCTTTCACCACGGGCAAATGCCTAAGAGCTATAAAAAACTGAGAGAGGTTATTATAGAGGCACTCTACGTGATCCCATTGCCTCAGATGGAATGTTTCTAAGTGACACAATTTTTGAGTAACATTTCGTCAAAGATTGCTGCCTTTTTGCACTTTGGACTCTTCAGGGATATCGTCGGTACAATGTAGCTCCGACTGTTTCGACATGTTTGGGTGAGAAATAGGACCATGCCTAGCATAAATGTACCCATTCGGACGCGTTGGAATAGTCAGTTTGGTCGCATCAGGAGCAGGACGAAAGTTACACCCCTTTGCAACTTTACATTGCCTCCTTCTGATGATTTTTAGGGCAACAGAAAACCTTTCACCACGGGCAAATGCCTCAGAGCTATAAAAAACTGAGAGAGGTTATTGTAGAGGCACTCTACGTGATCCTGTTGCCTCAGACAGAATGTTTCTAAGTGACACAATTTTTGAGTAACATCTCGTCAAAGATTGCTACCTTTTTGCACTTTGGACTCTTCAGGGATATCGTCGGTACAATGTAGCTCCGACTGTTTCGACATGTTTGGGTGAGAAATAGGACCATGCCTAGCATAAATGTACCCATTCGGACGCGTTGAAACAGTCAGTTTGGTCGCATCAGGAGCAGGATGAAAGTTACACCCCTTTGCAACTTTACACTGCCTCCTTCTGACGATTTTTGGGGCAACAGAAAACCTTTCACCACGGGCAAATGCCTAAGAGCTATAAAAAACTGAGAGAGGTTATTGTAGAGGCACTCTACGTGATCCCATTTCCTTAGACGGAATGTTTCTAAGTGACACGATTTTCGAGTAACATCTCGTCAAAGATTGCTGCCTTTTTGCACTTTGGACTCTTCAGGGATATCGTCGGTACAATGTAGCTCCGACTGTTTCGACATGTTTGGGTGAGAAATAGGACCATGCCTAGCATAAATGTACCCATTCGGACGCGTTGGAACAGTCAGTTTGGTCGCATCAGGAGCAGGACGAAAGTTACACCCCTTTGCAACTTTACACTGCCTCCTTCTGACGATTTTTGGGGCAACAGAAAACCTTTCACCACGGGCAAATGCCTAAGAGCTATAAAAAACTGAGAGAGGTTATTGTAGAGGCACTCTACGTGATCCCGTTGCCTTAGACAGAATGTTTCTAAGTGATACGATTTTTGAGTAACATCTCGTCAAAGATTGCTTCCTTTTTGCACTTTGGACTCTTAAGGGATATCGTCGGTACAATGTAGCTCCGACTGTTTTGACATGTTTGGGTGAGAAATACGACCATGCCTAGCATAAATGTACCCATTCGGACGCGTTGGAACAGTCATTTTGGTCGCATCAGGAGCAGGACGAAAGTTACACCCCTTTGCAACTTTACACTGCCTCCTTCTGACGATTTTTGGGGCAACAGAAAACCTTTCACCACGGGCAAATGCCTCAGAGCTATAAAAAACCGAGAGAGGTTATTGTAGAGGCACTCTACGTGATCCCGTTGCCTTAGACAGAATGTTTCTAAGTGACACAATTTTTGAGTAACATCTCGTCAAAGATTGCTGCCTTTTTGCACTTTGGACTCTTCAGGGATATCGTCGATACAATGTAGCTCCGACTGTTTCGACATGTTTGGGTGAGAAATAGGACCATGCCTAGCATAAATGTACCCATTCAGACGCGTTGGAATAGTCAGTTTGGTCACATCAGGAGCAGGATGAAAGTTACACCCCTTTGCAACTTTACACTGCCTCCTTCTGACGATTTTTGGGGCAACAGAAAACCTTTCACCACGGGCAAATGCCTCAGAGCTATAAAAAACTGAGAGAGGTTATTGTAGAGGCACTCTACATGATCTCGTTGCCTCAGACAGAATGTTTCTAAGTGACACGATTTTTGAGTAACATCTCGTCAAAGATTGCTGCCTTTTTGCACTTTGGACTCTTCAGGGATATCGTTGGTACAATGTAGCTCAGACTGTTTCGACATGTTTGGGTGAAAAATAGGAGCATGCCTAGCATAAATGTACCCATCTGAATGTGTTGGAACAGTCAGTTTGGTCACATCACGAGCAAGACACCAAAAATGCAAAGGTTGCTTTGTGCAACTTGACAACATTGACACTTTTTTGCAACATGACTCAAGGACTCAAACTGACCCCAAATGACTCAAAGTGACTTAAAATCACCTTGATTATAGAGGTCAAGGCGCTCATTATCATTCATTCATTATGAGCGCCTTGGGAGAATGGTATATAGGTCATCATCATGATTGGGCGCCCTGGATCCAAAGTGTTGGAGAGATCATCAAATGGTGTCTAGTAGGGTGAGTTATGAGTTTGGTCGCATTAGGAGTAGGACACCAAAAATGCATAACATGATGATGTAAAAATGTGTACATATGTGTAAAAATGCAGGAGGAAATAAAAAAAGACAAACCTTACAAATTAATGTGCATACTTACAACTCAATGTAACATAACTTTACAAAATCAATGTGAATACTTACAAATTAATCCAATGAACCATCTGGATCTGCTCTACTCTTTATTGTGTCAAGTATTGCTTCATGGCCAGACTCACGCACCTTCCACAATATTTTGTTCAAAGGTCTACCCTGATACTTTATCAAATGAACATTGGATGCCACGACAAGGTTCGAGTAATGAAGAATCTTTCGATGCATGTCAAAGTCTTGAAATAGCCAAATATTAAAACTCTTATGTGGGTACCTTCTAAGCCATGTTCCAGTAATAACCACTGATCCTGTAGGGTATTCGATGTTTTCTCCATCTGTAACAGGGGCCTCCAATTTCTTTTTGGCCTCAACACAATGACATAAGTAATAATCTGTTCCCTCTTCATTATCTTCATCTGCAATAACTGCATATACGTGTCCTACATTGATATGTGTAGCAAATTAGATGAAATTAGTCAACATTACAAAAACACTACAAAGTAAGATGACATTACCTGGTTGAACTAGATGAAATTAGATGCATATATGTGCCCTATATTACCTGGTTGAACTAAATCTGATATGTGGTCAAAGTCAACTGACGATTCCATCTGTGTTAGTTCCAGTGCCGTCGGGGGTCGATACGTGTCAAGTGGGCTAAGATAACTTAACTACCATTCGTCAACCCACTCCTTTGACTCGCACTCATCCCAGACTTGAATTGTACAGGAAGAACAAAAGCATGACATCTTTCGTGTATGGATACTCCATGAACCTGCAATTGAACTTCTGAAAGAGTGCATCTCATTTGATCCTGTCAGTGTACAACAATCCTCATATGGTGCAATGTTAGTATCATCTATCAACCAAAAAAATCTATGAACTAAAGACTTACCTTCATTACCTGGACCCATGGAAGCATTACACCACTCGACAATCGATTTTGCATCTGTCAACTTTGCATTGTCTTTATACTTTAACTCTTCTCGTGCTATGGCTCTTTTGATACATGCTCCTGCACCATCATGCTCCCCCTTTCCATGCCCGGCCTCACAAAAGTTCCACATATGTTGAATACCTGTAAAATTATGCCTCCTACTCAGCCAATAGAAATTCTGCGAGTTCTTGAATTGTGATGCACAATTATTCGACCATATGCTATGCTGACTGAACGATATGCCCCTTCTAGCCAAATCATTATAGAACACCTGAAAGCAACCTTGCACGAACTCCGTAGAATGCGTGCGATCATCACTAATATAGAAATGATACTCCCTTATGATCTTTCTCTCATCCTCTGTACTATCATTCGCATGAATGAATGCGATGTGCACAAATATAGAAACCTGTGTGGAGTTGTAATATTGTGATTGCACCTCACGCTGTGGCTGTAGACTATAGTTCTCTGCAAAGTCGACGACTGAAACAATGCTACCAACTGGAAATGTGTCCTTGCATAACTTGAATTGCAAGTCCAACCATCGAGCTCTATGGGCATGTCTTGCATACTCATACACTATGCTGTCACGAAATATAGGCATAAACTGATACATTGGAATCTTTTCAATAACTAATTCACACCTCTTTGCTTCTTTACCATCTTTTGTATTGTATGCCACTGTTTTATACTTGCCAAACTCTACTAGTTCATTTCCAACCGCATGTGTTATTTCTATATGTTCACATATTGGCAAATGTTGCAAGCCACCGCAACGATGACATGTGCCATCCAAGCATAATTTCTTGTAGAATATTTGACCTTCCTCTCTTTCACATAAAATTCTTGATATGAAGTCTCTTGAAGATGTTGGTGGGGCACATATGGCACAACCCTGCAAATCATTATTAGTATGCATATCTAAACATATAGACCTATAAGCATCAAAATGGTTAGAAAATTCAATATGTAATCTACAACAACAAGTAGTGCGTGTGTGATTTATCTTAACATAGAAAGGTTTTAGCATTTCAAAATATCTTTGACAAATTTTAATTTGAGGATACTTCTCTAGAAATTTACCATAAAACTGTGTTTGAGTCTCATCCAAAAAATGCTTTGGATGTGGCTCGCGGTTCTGACTACCAATTCTCCTTCTTACCACATCCCTTTGATTCAGAGATACCCTTGTGTAATTCTTCCAAAAGTCTTCAATTAGTGACCTCAATGCTTCAACAATTGGTTTATCTTTTCGTGGTAGTCTCCCCGAGAACGCCCATAATTCATTGGCATTAGTGTCCTCAATTCTTTGGCGTCTTCCAACGGCTCTTGATAAAGTTTTCCTATTAATTCTCAATTTTTGACTTGTCTTTCTAATAAGACGAGCTTTCCTCGTTTGACTACTTACTATAGTCGATGTAATCACACGCCGTGTTGCATTACTATCTTTTGTGCGTGAGGTGTTACCCACACTCTCATACGCACTCATTAGATTCTTGACAATAGATTTTTCACTTGAAGCCTCTGATGTTCTCAACCCAAGAATCTTCATGATAGACCTATACTTTATACTTCGCATCATTTCAACGAATAGTTGACATCTTGCAGTCTCATTTAACTTTTCAAAGAACAATCTCCAAATCTTATTAGCATATCTTCTACAAGTACGTTTTGGAATCTTACCTTCCATTGGCTGCAAAATATTCTCATCAATATCAATCAAATACTTTGGCTTTCTATGCAAAATTCTAGGTGGTGTCAAGTTAGGTAAATTCATCTCAACATTAGGAATTTCATCAATATTTAAATGAGATGGGTTAGATGGCATACCTTCGATCGAAGATGGAATAGATGACATACCTTGAGGTTGAGGTGGGAACGATGGCTTACCTCCTTCATCACATGTGAGTGATGATGTACTCTCAACTTGAGATGTGGTAGATGGTGTCCCTACATGTTGTCTTGCGATAAAGGATGTGTCTCCAACTATGGTATTTAAATCTCTCGTACCACGAAGTTTTTGCATTCGTTCTCTTTGTGCCGCCAATACCATATCTCTTTGTGATGGTTGTGGTTCCTCTTCAATTGGTATGTCTTCATTTATCGTGTCCAATTTCCTCTTCTCACGAAGTTCCCTCATAGCCATTGCTTTCTTTGCATTCTTAGCTTCTATCTCTTCCTGTGTTGGTTTAATTCTTGATCGTTTCCTCGGCATGACGGAGAATTTGTCTGTAGCATGATAAAGAGACCAATATTAGTTCCTAAGAAATGAATACATGATAATAGTGGGATTGTATTTTTTTTATGTTGTAAGGATTTATTCTTGTATAGTTTGACATCATGGTATGAACTAAGGTTTGTTTATTACACATAATTATTAAAGAGCCCAAGTGTAGAAAATATACATGGCATCATGTGAGATTGTAGGTTGCTTTCTTGATTGGAAATGTGTCTATTTTAAACATGTATGATAATGCATGATAAAGTAATTCAATCCGAAATAAGGAAAATGTAAAGAACATGCATGTAAAGACTTGACATACCTAAAAAATGAAGATTTGAATGGAGAGAGTACCCAATTATGTAGTGTTTTTATCTTCTTGCATCAAACTCCTCAACAATTTGAGTTTTTCACCACTTGCTTCCTTTTCAATGTTAAATTCTTAAAATTGAATCAAAATTAACATTGCAATACTACAAAAATTGAAACTTGTATATATATATATCAAATTTGGTTTGAAAACTATGTTATTTCCTCCTTCTCAAGTTGGCAAAGCAGAAAAGGTGGTGGAAAGATCATGCAAAGGTGGTACAATGTGTCAAATGTGCATGTGAACTTCCCAATAGCATGAAAGCACTTCTTTTTTGTCGGAGCACGCGCAAAATCAGTAAGAAAATAGAGCATGTGGGCCTGGATCACGGGGGTAACCACTTTTTTACCATTTCAGTAGAAATACAAAATGTGAACGCGTTATAACGCGAGCGCGTTATAACGCGCTCGTGCTATAACGCGCTCGCATTTTGTCCTGCTATAGATCTCTAAACCCTAAACCCTCAACTCTGATCCCTTGACCCTCAACCCTCAATGTCAAATCCTAATCCCTCAACCCTATCCCTAAACCCTCAACCCTCAATGTCAAATCCTAATCCCTCAACCTCAACCTTGTCCCTAAACCCTAATCCCTTCAACCTCAACCCTATCCCTAAACCCTTGACCCTCGAACCTCAGCCCTCGATGTCAAACCCTAATCCCTTGATGCAGAGAGAAACAAGTTGAACATTAACACAGGTGAAAAAATCCTTGAAAGTCCACAAAATAACCTTTACAGTGTATATCAGCAAGACAATTTAAATGTCACACCGAAATGTACCTATTCTTGCCTATCAGCAAGACAATGGCTATCGGCAACCACCTCTATCTCATCGGCCGATGAGGTAACTCATGCCGACATATGTTACATCGGCCGCACTTTCCCGTCGTCTTCCCGATCGGAGAGAACATAACTGTCAGGGAACTCTTTAAGTCTCCTGCCAATGCTATCGGTTACGCCGATAGACTTACCATCGGCAAGACTTCTTGAATCTCACCCCGATCGGTGAGAGATCCTACCATCGGTCCAAACCAACTTTCTTATGCCGATGGCATTACTCACACCGATATACTTTGCTTCTCTTTTGTCGGTCTGACTTAGACTATCGGCGTAACTTAATCCTCGTCGTCCGATATCAAACTTTACGCCGATGCACATCCTCCGCTTTACCTTTGTCGATGTGACTAAGACCATCAGTGGGACTCTTCGCCCATCTTCCGACAATACAACTCTTACCGATAACTCAACATAATGCTTCATCTTCGGTAAGACATTACCATTTGTCACCTCGACACAAACACGATCGGCAAGATTAATGTTATCGGTTCAATGCACCTTTGTCTACCCGATAGACATAGTCAATCCGATGACTTCTCCATACATTACTCGACTTATTCTTCCGGTCCTCCTTACTGTTTCCACTGGTCATTTCTTGCATCGTTCAGAATGCTTATTCTAAAAACCTCACATACAACAATGATATTCAAATGGAAGATACGAACTGTCCTCACAAACATTCATTGTATACACATAAAGTGCTAATTCCTTCTCTGCACATTGTAACCGAACAGAACACACATAAACACTAAAACTACATAACAGAAATAAATCTAACTACATGGAGGTCATTCCACTGATTTCAAAGAAATCCACCAGTGGAATGACTCCAATCGGTATCACTGTAGTTTGACCAGAAAACACAAAATTTCTTTATTCCTTCTACTTCAGAATAAAATACAATTTCTCTCTCTGTTCGTTCACTCCCCTCTACATGAATAGAGACCAACAATATAAAGACTCTTAATTGACAGTTACACACGGTGGAAGGTGAATCACCTATAACCACCCTACCAATTGGTTACAAACCTTTCAGACATTCAGTTCGGTTACAAATGGTAATGACACGTACACAAACTACTCAACATTATGCCGTTACTTGGCCAAATTCTAATCCCTCAACCCTTCACTCTAATCCCTCAACCCTAAACCCTATCCCTAAACCCTCAACACTATACCTTAAACCCTAATCCCTCAACCCTAACCCTAAACCTTGTCCCTAAACCCTAATCCCTTCAACCTCAACCCTATCCCTAAACCCTTGACCCTCGAACCTCAGCCCTCGACATCAAACCGTAATCCCTCAACCCTTAACTCTGATCCCTCATCTCTCAACCCTAACCCTAAACCCTCAACCCTCAACATCAAACCCTAATCCCTCAACCCTCAACCCTAATCTGTTATCTGTCATCCCTCCACACTCTACTTTAACCCTAATTCCTCGACCCTCGAACCTCAACCCTCAACCCTCAACATCAAACCCTAATCCCTCAACCCTTAACTCTAATCCCTCGACCTTCAACCCTGATCCTAAACCCTAAACCCTCAACGCCAAATTCTAATCCCTCAACCCTTCACTCTAATCCCTCAACCCTAAACCCTATCCCTAAACCCTCAACACTATACCTTAAACCCTAATCCCTCAACCCTAACCCTAAACCTTGTCCCTAAACCCTAATCCCTTCAACCTCAACCCTATCCCTAAACCCTTGACCCTCGAACCTCAGCCCTCGATGTCAAACCCTAATCCCTCAACCCTTAACTCTGATCCCTCATCTCTCAACCCTAACCCTAAACCCTCAACCCTCAACATCAAACCCTAATCCCTCAACCCTCAACCCTAATCTATCATCCGTCATCCCTCCACACTCTACTTTAACCCTAATTCCTCGACCCTCAACCCTATCCCTAAACCCTTGACCCTCGAACCTCAACCCTCAACCCTCAACATCAAACCCTAATCCCTCAACCCTTAACTCTAATCCCTTGACCTTCAACCCTGATCCTAAACCCTAAACCCTCAACGCCAAATTCTAATCCCTCAACCCTTCACTCTAATCCCTCAACCCTAAACCCTATCCCTAAACCCTCAACACTATACCTTAAACCCTAATCCCTCAACCCTAACCCTAAACCTTGTCCCTAAACCCTAATCCCTTCAACCTCAACCCTATCCCTAAACCCTTGACCCTCGAACCTCAGCCCTCGACGTCAAACCCTAATCCCTCAACCCTTAACTCTGATCCCTCATCTCTCAACCCTAACCCTAAACCCTCAACCCTCAACATCAAACCCTAATCCCTCAACCCTCAACCCTAATCTGTCATCTGTCATCCCTCCACACTCTACTTTAACCCTAATTCCTTGACCCTCGACCCTTGAACCTCAACCCTCAACCCTCAACATCAAACCCTAATCCCTCAACCCTTAACTCTAATCCCTTGACCTTCAACCCTGATCCTAAACCCTAAACCCTCAACGCCAAATTCTAATCCCTCAACCCTTCACTCTAATCCCTCAACCCTAAACCCTATCCCTAAACCCTCAACACTATACCTTAAACCCTAATCCCTCAACCCTAACCCTAAACCTTGTCCCTAAACCCTAATCCCTTCAACCTCAACCCTATCCCTAAACCCTTGACCCTCGAACCTTAGCCCTCGACGTCAAACCCTAATCCCTCAACCCTTAACTCTAATCCCTCATCTCTCAACCCTAACCCTAAACCCTCAACCCTCAACATCAAACCCTAATCCCTCAACCCTCAACCCTAATCTATCATCCGTCATCCCTCCACACTCTACTTTAACCCTAATTCCTCGACCCTCAACCCTATCCCTAAACCCTTGACCCTTGAACCTCAACCCTCAACCCTCAACATCAAACCCTAATCCCTCAACCCTTAACTCTAATCCCTCGACCTTCAACCCTGATCCTAAACCCTAAACCCTCAACGCCAAATTCTAATCCCTCAACCTTCACTCTAATCCCTCAACCCTAAACCCTATCCCTAAACCCTCAACACTATACCTTAAACCCTAACCCTAAACCTTGTCCCTAAACCCTAATCCCTCAACCCTCAACCCTAATCTGTCATCCGTCATCCCTCAACTCTAATCCCTCATTCCTAAACCCTAAACGCTATCCCTATTCCTAGACCCTCAACAGGCTCGATACTATACCTTAAACCCTAATCCCTCTACCATCGACACTCTTATTTAACCCTAATCCCTTGACCATTAACCCTATCCCTCAACCTCAACCCTCAACCCTCAACCCTCAACTCTCAACATTAAACCCTAATTCATCAACCCTAAACCCTAATCCCTCAAACCTAAACCCTATCCCTAAACCATCAACCCTCAACCCTAATCCCTCATCCCTCAACTCTAATCCCTCATCCCTAAACCCTAAATGCTATCCCTATTCCTAAACCCTCAATAGACTCGATACTATACCTTAAACTCTAATCCCTTATCCCTAAACCCTCCAACCCTATCCCTAATCCTTACACCCTCCACACTCTACTTTAATCCTAATCCCTTCAACCTCAACCCTATCCCTAAACCCTTGACCCTCGAACCTCAACCCTCAACCCTTGACGTTAAACCCTATTCCCTCAACCCTTAACTCTGATCCCTAATCTCTCAACCCTAACCCTAAACCCTAAACCCTCAACCCTCAACGTCAAATCCTAATCCCTCAACCCTAAACCCTATCCCTAAACCTTCAACACTATACCTTAAACCCTAATCCCTCATCCCTCAACCCTAAACCTTATCCCTAAACCCTAATCCCTCAACCCTCAACCCTAATCTGTCATCCCCCAACTCTAATCCTTCATCCCTAAACCCTAAATGCTATCCCTATTCCTACACCCTCAACAGAATCGATACTATACCTTAAACCCTAATCCCTTATCCCTAAACCCTCCAACCCTATCCCTAATCCTTATACCCTCCACACTCTACTTTAACCCTAATTCCTCGACCCTCAACCCTATCCCTAAACCCTTGACCCTCGAACCTCAACCCTCAACCCTCAACGTCAAACCCTAATCCCTCAACCCTTAACTCTGATCCCTCGACCCTCAACACTATACCTTAAACCCTAATCCATATCCCTCAACCCTTAACCCTTAAAACTTAAACCCTATCCCTACACCCTCAACACTTGACACTATATCTTAAGCCTTAAACCCTCATCCCTAAAGCCTCAACCCTCAATCCTTAAACCTTAAACCCTAAACCCTATCCCTAATCCCTCTACCCTCAACACTCTAACCCTAACCTCGACATTAAATGCTAATCTGTCAACCCTAAACCCTAATCCTAAACCCTCAACCCTAAACCTTATCCCTAAACCCTAATCCCTCAACCCTCAACCCTAATCCATCATCCCTTAACTATAATCCCTCATCCCTAATCCCTAAATGCTATCCCTATTCCTAAACTCTCAACAGACTTGATACTATACCTTAAACCCTAATCCCTTATCCCTAAACCCTCCAACCCTATCCCTAATCCTTACACCCTCCACACTCTACTTTAACCCTAATCCCTCAACCCTAAACCCTATCCCTAAACCCTTGACCCTTGAACCTCAACCCTCAACCCTTAATGTCAAACCCTAATCCCTCAACCCTTAACTTTGATCCCTCGACCCTCAACCGTAATCTGTCATCCCTCATCCCTAAACCTTAAACGCTATCCCTATTCCTAGACCCTCAACGGGCTCGATACTATACCTTAAACGCTAATCCCTTATCCATAAACCTTTCAACTGTATCCTTTATGCCTTAACCCTCATGATGAATAGCCTTGAATGTAAAAAAAATTGAGTGGGACATAACGCGAGTGCGTTATAACGCGCTCGCGTTATGTCAAACATGGCAAAAGACAGACTTGCGGGAAAAAATGTAAGACAAGAAATAACGCGAGCGCGTTATAACGCGCTCGCGTTGTTTCTTGCTTTGGGAATCCCAAGCCTTGGGCTTGGGATTTGCTTTGGATTTCCAACCCAAAGGCTTGGAGTGCCTTATGAACAGTCACATACGTGTTTTTCTGTATTCTTCAAAATTTCACATAATTTTGTTCGTGCTAACCCTCAGATTTGCACGTGTTTCAAAGTTGAACAAATTGAACACATGGGTAATGTTAGGCTTTCTCTTAGCTATTTGACGATGTGATTTTTTTCACATTTTAACAATGTTAAGCCTTTCATCTTTAATTTCTTTTGTTTGTGTGTCCGTTTTTATGCAAAAACCACTGTTTGGTCTTTTTTTCATTGTAAAATAACTATTCATTCAAATTTCAAAAAAATTACATATTTAGAAACTAGACTCCATTCTACAAATATTAAAAAAATAAAAAAATGATTTTCAATTAGTTTTCAAAATTTATAGGGGTAGCACGGCCAAAATTCTATTTTTTAGGATGTGTCCACTTTAAAAATTAGTAAAAAATCAAATATTCATCAAAAAATTATCAGAAAAATCGGGCATAAACTACATGCTATTAGCTAATTTCTCACTAAAGCGATTTTAAAAATACCAAAAAAAAGTTGACCTTTTGAGGGAGCCACAAAACATGCTATGTTATGTTTTTTTGACAGAAACAACACCAATTTCTGTGGCTCCCTCTTTTGAACCCCTTAATCTATGCCATTTTCAAAACAAAATAGTAGTTTAGAAAGTAGACTCGGAGCACTACGAACATTGTTTTGGTTGCATCTCTAAATTTTGAGTGTAACTATGCTCAATTTCTCATCCAAGGCCAGTATTTCCTGATTTCAGAAAAAAAGTGGCCACTTAAGACCCCTTTTTGGCCCCCCATCTTCTTGCACTTACCCTCTTGCGCAACCTCTCTATGTGTTGTGATTCCCCATGATGTATTATGTGTTTCTTAGACCTCCTAGGATGACCCTTGATACTCTTGTAAGGTCAAGGATATTGGGAGACTGCCTCTGTTGGGACTGTTAATGGAAAATATGAATAACAGTTTAAAAAAACTAAGTATCGAATAACTCAATGGAAATTGATGTAAATAGAAGTAAACAAAGATTATACCCTCGAAGACTGATTTACCTCTATGCTTCCATTGTTGCCTATCTTTTTTTGATCTTTGTGGTAATGGAGCTCTCAGAAGTGTATACTTCCTTGTTGCTGAAGATGACAAGAGTAGAATGGCTATAGGTGAACAATGCAATACTAATGGGCATGGATTGATGGAGACAAGATTGGATGATGATTATGATAATGAGGTTGTGTAAATGCAAATAGGGATAACTTTTCCAAAGACACACTGGTATGATTCCTATAGAGTAAGATTGCTAAAACTTAGATTGATACAAATGGGTGTGAAGACCTTACTTATATAGGTTGAGGGAAGACCAAATCCAAATGTCAATAGATCCATGACTGGAGGAATTACCCGTGTTGTGTACATTTGAGAAAGCTTGAGGGAATGTTTGTGAATTACAAGAGGACAAGTATCTAAGCTCCTTTCATGGGTTATGGGAGTTAACAGAATAGATTGAAGAGTTAACTGAGATGATCAATCAGTTAACTAGGTTGATTGGGGAGTTGACTGAATTGATTGACCAGTGAACTCAAATGACTAATTAGTTAACTGATTTGATTGGTGAGTTAACTAATTTGACTAGAGGAGAAATAGGACATGTGGGTGAGGGAATATTAGATAATTAAATATTAAAATATTTAATTATGTGTGCAACATGGTGAGGTGGAATGGTGAGGCGGATTTATGAAATTAGGACTTTGGGATAGAGGAATTTAGGATTATTTAATTATATGAGACATTAGAAGAATTATGGGAATTTAATTAAATAAATTGATTTTTATTTAATTTTGGGATAATGAACCAATCAAATAAATTAGAATATTTATTTGATTGATAGAAGAATAAGAATTAAGATAAATTTTAAAATATTTACTTATTTCAACACGAACCATTTTTAGGTGTATACAGTTTGCCCCTCTTCGATGCAATGTGTTTTATCGCATTGCTTCAAAGAAATAAAATTTTCTGTGATTGACACATGCCCCAGTTTGCCTCTGGTAAAAATTATTGATGATAGGATACCCCCTTGGGAGATTGGTCAGGAAAAACATGATGATAGGACGACGAACGATCTCACAATGAAATAGGTTGGATGACAGGTGACGCAAGATAAAATGATAACACACACAAAGCAAGTATGCATAAATGATACAAGAACAAATGAGGTATTACCCCTATCCATCCATAAATTGATGATTAATCAATAATGATTGATTATAGTGTTGTCATTGCAGGTAATGATATATCCCTAGGCCAACACAAAGACGCAGGAAAGACATATCCCACTAACAATGATGATTGATTGATTTGGTTTACAACAAGATTAGGATCAAGACCATTGATTGTGACTGGATAATTTGACAAGATTGATTTACTTGATTTGTATGGATTAAGGATGACTTGCATTTGGATCATTGCTTGGATTGATCAGATAAGGATGAATGGAAGAAGTGATTAAAAATTTGTTTTGAATGGAATGAAATGAAAAATTGATTAGAAAAAGTGATTTGAAGGATTGACAAAATGATTTGGATAATGAAAGAAAACCTAGAATAATGAATTAGTTAACGGATGAAATGATTTGGGAAAATGGAAAAAATGAATCTTGAGACACTTGGAATTTTGATAATGATGCAATGTTTATAAATGAAATGCAATGCAATTTGGTATGTATGATAGTGGACTTTGTCATCTTCTTGTACAAGTTTTTGAAGTGCTTTGTTTCATCATTAAGATTTTAAAATGTTGTAAGAAAATACAAGCATCTAGGTATAATTAAACCATGATGACTTGAGTATCTCTTACATGGATTTTGATTTAGCAAGTTAATACAAGTATCTAGTCAAAATTGAACCTAGATGACCTAGGTATTTCTTTCATGTATCAATAGACAAGGATTTCACTCTTTCATGGTTAGACCTCTTCTGTCCTTAATGATCATTATGTTGATCATGTCTTTAGACAAGGCTTCACACTAATAAAGATAAACCCACAAATAGAAAACAAATAAAATAATTATGCCCCCATCATAGCTCCTCTAGTTTTTGGCATCCTTGAGTAGCATAGGAGACATAATAACAAAAATCTTGATAATAAGATTTTAAACAACCATTAAAAACCTTCTTGCCATAGATATATGTTTTCTTGTGATAACTTGATTGAGTCACATTTGATGTTTTAGGTAGGCTAGGATTTGTCAGGTGCAGTTTAAATTTCTTCTTGCCAAGACAATGCTTTAAAATCTTGCTTTACTGCACTACTTGTTGTCTAGTGATAAAACCATGATTTGATTTGTTATCCTCTGAGATTTTGTGGCATTAAAGAATCCAACTCTGAACTAGGTCAAGGATTTTGCCCCCTAGTCAAGTAACAGATTGATTTATTATGGATGAAACATAGGGATTAACTGAATGGTAGACGCGACATGATGGGCCCTAAGGGACTGACCTAGTGCCTTAGGGGCTCATTGATGATGGCCTTACCTATGTGACGATGCAGAGGCAACGTAGTTTGGGATGCAAACCATGTGGACCTAAGACCTAGGCAATGGGAAAATGATGTGGAACTGGATGGACAAAAGGATGGTTGATAAGGGAAGCCTAGGGGGCTCATAGGGGGCTCATCAATGATGTCCTTAACTATGTGATAGCTCAGAGGTGATGCAGTTTGACAATGGTACTAATGATGGGGTTGTAGACGATTTGATGTTTTTGGGATTTTATGGATTTTGCTAATGTTTTGATGTTTGTGGGATATTTGGATGGAAATTTGGATAGCCTAAATGCTAGATACCAATGACAAGGGAACATCATGGATAGGTAAACAAATGGGTGATAGTGGATAATGGATGGGTAGGTAGAAGGATGGACAATAGGAGATAATGGATTAGAAATGCATGAAGGGGAGATGGGCAGGAGAATTTAGGATATGATCTCCAAGGACTATGTCACATAGGAATAACATGTCATTTTCAATACTAGACTTAGGATATAGTGTGACAATGCTTGCAATGATATGATGGTAGGATACGTTTGGAAGTATTAGATACATCAAGAGCTGTCTAAAGCTTTGTTTCAACATTTTGCCCCTATCTCTATCAAGATCAATAGAATGAATGGAGGATGAAGTGGATCAAAGGGATAAGTATGCGGATATAAAGGATAAGGAAGATATGAGAGGAAGGGTAGGTAAAATAAATGATAGGATGGGTAGATGAGACAACATGCCCCCAAGTGTAAGGTTTATAGACAATTAAACTACTCATGACACCTGTTTGCTAGGTTTTCATCATGGTACTTATCCAAGGCACTTGTTTGCCAAGTTTTTACCATTGGACGAAAATAATTCTCTTTACTTTTTCTTTGACTTTTTTTATAGGATAGGTGGATATGGATGGGAGGGACTCAAGCGTCTAGTTCCATGAAAGGTTATAGTCGCACTAGATGGATGTCATTGCAAATGGACCATGTCAAATGCTCATATATGTGTTGGTAAGAGACACTACTAGGCATGTCAGGTATTCTCATTGATGGCAACTAAATACATCTTACACATCCATATTACATCAATGGCTCATACCGAAAGTCAGAGTGAAGATTTGTCCAAGTCTGGGTAATCAAAAACAGAGCATGTGATAGGGTCCAATATCTTGGTCCAGATCTCTCCAGTGGTAAATCACAATGTGATACGAATCTGAGGGAGTGATAAGGATAATCAGAATTATCTAAATCCAAAAAATTAGCCTCTGGTGATGAAGGATTCAAAAGTTACAACCATCTAAGTATCACATTCCAGTTAGTGAGTACAGTCAGAAGAAGAACAAGCTGACTTATTATTTAATCCTTGGTCCAGATGAAGAAAATTTGTTGGTAAAGGAATTTGTGACAATCAGTGATATTGGCTAGAATGATTGATGATTTGAGAATACAAGTTTTTGGTCTACATTGTTGTTTGTGCATGGATTCAGCCGATAGATCATAGTTCTTAATAAATGTTCTAAGTTCTCTTCAAGACAACTATAGTTGATTGAATTTCTTGATGCAGATATATATAGATGATGGATTCAAGTGTTTTGTGTGTGGGTGTGGTGTGTAATAATGAAGTGTGAAAAGGTAGAAAGAAGTGTGAAGGTGAAGATCTAAGCTCGGATTATGGTCAAAGAGTGAAATAGGACAGAGTAAGGATGAAGTGTGTAAGATCAGTATTATGTGCTTAACCAGAACTAAACTTTTGCATTGGTAGATGCTATTCATTAGTTCAAGCATTATGTAATCTTCTTGTAATCATTTCTTATAGGCAGTGAGCCTCTTTGAGCAGTGAGCTCTGGGCAAGAGCCCAAAGGCATGTGTCTTTCCATTTGTAATAATACTTTTAATAGAGTATAATTTCTTGTGGGTTAACCCCCACCATGGTTTTTCCCTTATGTAGGTTTCCACATAAAAATCTTGATGTTATGTGTGTTGACTCTATCCTTACTTATGTGTTGTTGATTCATGCTTCCATGGTTACATCATTAATTTGTTAGTAAGTGGTAAAGAAGATTAATTGCATCAAATGTCAATGTTTTGTGACAACTAATTCACCCACCCCTCTCAGTTGTCTGACCTAATCCCAACAATTGGTATCAAAGCCTAGTTCCTTGGAAGAAGTTTAACAACTTGAGCAAGATCTGGGAAAGAGTTTCAATGGGTTCATTTAGATACTCTGACGACATAAATGAACAATTTCAAGTTGCTTTAGAAGATCTCGGTCAGTACAGGTCAGAAATCAAAGAACTAAAAGAGAACCTTAAAGAGGCTGATGATTTCATTGAAACCTTAAAAGGGAAACTAAGCAAATCTAATGAGAAGAGAAAGGAACTACTTCATAGGTTAGCAAATTAGAATGAAGACATTGACATGAATGAGGCCTTAAAAGAGAAGACAAGGGAATGTGTGAAGCTGAAAAAAGAAGCTGTTGTTCTAAAACATGAGATGGAATCTGGGGTGATGAGATTAACCAAAGAAATTGAGGAAAGGAAGAAAAATGAAGAAAAACTGAATCAGAGTTTGAAATAAAGAACAGAAGAATGTTGTAGATTAGACAAAATAATTGGCCACTTAGAATCAGATCTACAAGAATCTAGGGAAAATGAAGAAGAACTTGAGAGGCAAGTTGTTATTCTCAAACATGACTTAGAAGTTGCAAATGAATACAAGGAGAAGTTCAAGATAAGCTCAGCTAAACTTGAAGTGCTGCTTGAGAGTCATAAGAAGGTTAATGATAAGCATGGTCTTGGGTATGAGAAAGGTGAAAGCTTTGGATCCAGACAAAGAAATTCTCAATCAAGGAATGGGAGAAATATACCTAGAAGACCTTCGGTAAGACAACCTAATGCTCAAAGGTATCCATCTTTCAATGGAAATTGTTTCAATTGTAATAAATTTGGTCATAGAGCTACTTAGTGTAGAAGTAGAGTAAATCAAAGTGGTCCATCCTTCTTTGGTCAATGTTTCAAATGTAAGAGGTATGGTCATAGATTCAATGAATGTAGAAGTATGATAATGCATAACTCTAACAATAGAGGAAATGGTAATTCTTTTAATGAGAAATGTTTTGCATGCAATAGATTTGGACATGTGGCTAATCAGTGTAGATCAAGAGGAAATCAATCAAATGGGCAAAGAAATGTTGTGTGCTTCAACTGTAACCGATCTGGTCATATTGTAAAATTCTGTAGAAGCATGAATAATGAAAGAAAAGGTCTGGTAAACAGAAAACTGGATGAACAGAGACAAGACAAAGACAAGAGAAAAGTTGATATAAATGAAATCTAGAATGAAATGAATAAGATATGGGTGAAGAAAAGTGTAAGAATTAATGGTGATAGGTCCGCACTAGAATCCGATGCTAAGAATTCCTCAGGGAACTAAAATGGTAGCTTTGGTTCAGGGGGAGCTACGTTAAAAATCAAATTCCCCCAACCAGTAAGTGGGTTCCTGAATCTAGCACAATGAATAAAACATAGAGAAGCCTATTGAAGATCTTTTGAAGAAAATTCTGGAAGAAAAGAAGCAAATGTGATTGATTGCGAAGCAATTGAAGGTTGACTGCATACAAAAATAGAGTAATTAGATGTATTAGGATAAAACATTTATTATGATGATGAGTTAGGTTTTACGGAGGATAAAAAGTCATTCATTCAAACATTTGAATCACTTTGCATTCGAAGAGAACAAGGAGAAGAGAATTTGAGCTGAAATTCCAAAGATTTGAGGGGCGAAGAATGAATTCGACAGCTAACCCTAATTCAGTGAAGAAAAAGGTATTTTCTGTGAAGCTTTGAACTCGTGATCTTTTTCAATGTCTACACCATTGGTTGTTGATATTACTATAAGGCCCCGATCCAAATTCAAGAAGCATCCACACCAATAAGTAGAAGTAGACCCATTAGGTGCCTTTTCAAATTTTCTATATGGTGTGTTACATGTTGAAGATATTAGGGCTTATATTCATACGAGCATAGATGAATTTGGAGACTCAAAGTTAGTAGATGTGTTCAAGAATCATCTAAGGGATGAAATTCACGGTCTTAAACCTGAATGTAAGGCACTGCATGATAAACATTGTATTCAGATTATAGGGTTTCCATCCTTTGATGAAGATGAATGGGTCTGGTATGTTTTAAGCTGAATGCATGATGAATTTATGTGGCTAATGAAACCTTTTAAAAAAACCAAGGACATCGTCAAGGCCTTGACAGGGCTAAACTCATCCGGTGGACTGCCCATGTTGAAATTAGTAAAGAATCAAACTATAAACGATGCTACCAGTTCAAGCTTTGACAAAAGGGCAATGACTATAAATGACATCACTAATCCGGATGTCAAATTTGCTTTAATGGTGATTGGATACAAGATATGTCATTCCAACAGAGAAAATTTTGTATCTGGTACAGCTATCTATGCAACTTATCAGATGTTGAAGGAAAATGTGGATTATGACTTGTATGAGTTTCTATAGAACTAGCTGATTGAAAATATGGTACATTGGTCTTGTGTTTATTCTTCTATTTCATGATTGAGTTACCTAGAAAGAAAAAACATATGTTGGACCAATGATAAACTAGTTTCTATACAGATAAGAGAGCAACTGAACAACATTGGAGATTCCAAATCCCAAAGGACTGCTCTTTGGGGATTTTTCAAGAATTTTTAGAGCATGATGCACTCAAGGGAAAGAATTCCTTCATCTATGGTTGAAAGATACAAGGACACAGTTTGCTTTATGGTGGATACAGATCAATGTCTAATGGAAGTTGTTGAACAAACAATAGTATGGATCATACCCATGGGGTATGAGGTTGATGAGCAAGTATTGGATATGTATGCTCAACACCTACTAAGCAAGCCCAAGGATACCATAGCTAAAAGATTTGGGACATATGAGGAGCTAAGTGTGAAACTACACATTGAGCTTTGAAAGCCAGAAATTAAGAGAAAAGCTCAAAGACAAGTGGAAACATATGCTGAAAGCATTGACATAACCAAGGAAGCTATGAAGCAAAACAAAGAAAGGATAGAGAAAGATGAGATGGAGAAGTAGGATAAGAAACAAGGAAGTGCTCCAGTAGAATCTTTCTCCACATCAAGGACTACTAGGAGCTCTGTTGCTACCCCTGTTCCCCCAAAACCTGTCAAACCTAAGAAATTGGAAGACAAATCATCCGGTAAGGAAAGAAAAAGAATAAAAGTAATGGCCAAGAGGTCATATGGTAGTATGGAGAAGGAGGATGAAGAAAAGACAGACTCAGATGATGAGCTTAAAGAGATAAAAGACATAGGCAATAAAGTTGTAAAAGTGTCTAAAGAGAAGCCTTCTGAGAGCAAAAAGACAAATAAGAAGTAGAAGTTTGAGGATGATGTTGAGAAGCCAACTCCTTCAGTAGAGGACATTGTCAAAATAATCATTGTTGATGGTAATCTAAAACCAATAACTGAGTTCTATGATCTTTGCAATGATGCTGACAAGAGACTTTTGGAAGATGCTGCTGTCGAATATTTGAATGTTTTCAAGAGAGCATTAGTAGAAATTTTGTTAGATGTTCCTAAGAGCTTAAGGGACATTCTAGAAATGAGAAAAGAAGCTGTCAAAACAAAGGATATGGAGCTAAGAGAACATGTATTATCCAGTTTATGTCCGGTAATATCCAATAAAGAGGTAGATAAATTTTTTTAAGAGGTCAAGAATGCATTTAGGAGTAAGATAAGGATGAACAAGTTGATGATTGGATACATAGAGGAAGTTGTCCAAGAAACTGAACAAATTCTAAGGAAAGCATTAGACAAGAACAAATTCTTTATGGTTTCAGATGAACCTGCTGATAACACGTCAATTTTGAATGATAAAGAGCAGTAGAGAGATTATCAACAAACTGGAATAGTTGATGACTCCATTATGGTAGAAAAAGAACTAAATAAATAAGATGAAGAAATAATGGAAGAAGATCAAGCAAAAGAAATAGAAGATGGAATTCATTCTCCTATTCAAGATGTTGAGGAACCTGATAATATTACCACTGAGGATAAATCAAATCCTCTAGAAGAGAATGTAGAAGATAACTCTGAGATGGGCAAAACCAAGAATGCTTCTGATGAAGATGCAGTAAAGGTAGAAGCAAAGAAAAGGAAAGAAAATGATGAACATGATAATATGGTTGACTCTCAAAAGAGAGGAGATGGAGGCCCTAAAGAGCACAAGTCAGATAGTGAATGAAATTTTGGAAAGAGATAAATAGATTGCTAAAGATTAGGACTTAATACAAGGTCCAATCAGTTTTGACACCTTATCTCCAATACAGATGATAAAATGGGCCTCTATTGCTCAAGCCAAGCCCAAAGAAGATATTTTGAAATTTCACATAGAAGATAGTGAGCTACTTTGTCTTGCATCTAGGATTCTAGAAAAGATCATGCCAACATTCTAGAAGGATTCATCTGCATCCCCCTCAGGTCAGTTGAAGAGTTTGATTAATTCTGGAAGTACTCATTTTGAGTCCCTTGAAAAATTTACAGAGGTCAAGGTTAAAATTGAATTCAATGATAAAAGATTTGATGCTCTGAAAGGCATGATTGCATTAGATAGAATTGTACTAAATACCAGTGTAAAAAGTATTCAAGATGCTCTTACAGAAGGAGGGAATGCATATAAATTTTGTTTATCTTGTCCTAAAGCTATAGAGGACATTGAAGTAAAAATAAAGGAGTCTAAAGAAAAAACTATCAAGTGTATCCTAATATTTTGATCCTTTGACAGTATTAGTGATGAGCCAAGAATGTCAAATAATCAGCTTGAATGAAGAATTAAAGAAATTGATGAAGGAAAGGGAGAACATTGAGACAAGGATGTGTGAACTTAAGAGACTGATTTTCCCCAAGATAGAAGTAATGTTCGATGACATGACAAAAGCTGAAGCCGTTGTTAAGTCAAGTGATCCTACTGACTTGCGAAAAGCAAAATCTCAAGCATTCCTATTCAATGGTCACATCTCAGTTTTGAACAACATAAGGAAGGGTTGGGACAATGAGTTGGCACTACTGAAGAATGTCTTTTATTTAAACTTATGTACACAAGTCATAAGGGTTGTTTGTATAAATATGCCCATGTATATAGAACTTTTGGTGAATTCTGGTATGTAATTTTTGTCGAGTTTGATGCTCAATTATAGATATTGGAACTACTGGACCACAAGGAAATATTCACTCCTGGTTATAAAGTTGTATTGCATATACACTCCATTGTAGAGGAATGTGAGATTATGGAATTGCTACATCCAAAGTCCAACCTTTGCCATTTATGTCAAAGGGGGAGAGGAAGAGAAGTGAAAAATGAAGAATTAATATAAGGGGGAGCATTGGAAATCATAAGTGCACATAGTAAGGTGGAGCGGTTCTAACAATTAGCCATTTTTCACAAAGTGTTGCCATCAATGCCAAAGGGGGAGATTGTTGGCAAGAGACACTGCTAGGCATGTTAGGTATTGTCATTGATGGCAAATAGATCCATCTTACACATACACATTACATCAATGGATCATACCGAAAGTCAGAGTGAAGATTTGTCTAAGTCTAGGTAATCAGAAATAGAACATGTGACAGGGTCCAATATCTTGGTCCGGATCTCTCCAGTGGTAAATCACAGTGTGCTGTGGATTTGAGGGAGTGATAAGGATAGTTAGTATTATCTAAATCCAAAATATTAGCCTTCGGTGATGAAGGATTCAAAAGTTACAAGCATTTGAGTATCACATTCTAGTTAGTTAGTACAGTCAGAAGAAGAACATACCGACTTAGTATTTAATCCTTGGTTCAGATAAAGAAAAGTTGTTGGTAAAGCAATTTGTGACAATTAGTGATATTGGCCGATATGATTGGTGATTTGAGAACACAAGTTTTTGGTTTGCGTTGTTGTTTGTGCATTAATTCAACCGATAGATCAAAGTTCTTAATAAATGTTCTAAGTTCTCTTCAAGATGACTATAGTTGATTGAATTTCTTGATGCGGATATATATATATATATATATATATATATATATATATATATATATATATATGATGGATTCAAGTGCTTTGTGTGTGGGTGTGGTGTGTAATAATGAAGTAAGTGTGAAAAGGCAGAAAGAAGTGCGAAGGTGAAGATCTAAGCTTAGATTATGGTCAAAGAGTGAAATAGGCAGAGTAAGGATGAAGTGTGTAAGATCAGTATTTTGTACTTAATTGGAACTGAACTTTTGTATTGGTAGATGCTATTCATCAGTTCAAGCATTTTGTAATCTTCTTGTAATCATTTCTTGTAGGCATGAGCTTCTTATAGGCAGTGAGTCCAAAGGCACGTGCCTTTCCATTTGTAATAATACTTTTAATAGAGTATAATTTCTTGTGGGTTAACCCCCACCATGGTTTTTCCCTTAACCAGGTTTCCACATAAAAATCCTAGTGTTATGTTGATGACTCTATCTTTACTTATGTGTTGTTGATTCATGCTTCCATGGTTACATCATTAATCTATTAATAAGTGGTAAAGAAGATTAATTGCAGCAAATGTCAAAGTTTTGTGACAATTGATTCACCCCCCTCTTAGTTGTCTAACCTAATCCCAACAAGATGTTGGTAAGGGATTGTATGAAAGTGAAATGGATTAGGTAGATGATGGATTATGATGTGGATTTTTATGAATTATGCAAGAGGATGGGTGAAAAGGCTTATGCAAAAGCATGGACCATAGGGATAGGATGATGGGGAAGATATGTAGGATAGTAGTTGAATGGTGGAGGATGGGGGTATGTGGGAATGTCACGGAATGGAATGGAACCATGGCCAACAGCTGCACACACTATGATAAACTTTGAAGTTTTTGATGGGAAGGTGGTGTAAGAAGCGATGGTGAAGTTTTCTCAGGAGATGGTTGATGGACTGATTTAGGGACCCACATTGACTTAGTATTTTTATGGTTTTTACTTTTGATTTGTCATGAAGGGATTGTTGAAGACGACGGTTGGGATATTTGAGAGGTGGATGCCTCTTTTGACTTGATTGCTTCTTTTTGCTTGGGAACCCATACCATTTTAGTGTTTGACTTTGCTTGTGAAGGTATGGGTTTGGATAACTTTTTGGATGGATTTTTCTTTGATTCTTTGCATTTGTACTCTAAGGCATTAGGAACTTTAGGATTTTTCTTTTATAGGTAGAGGTATCCAAATTTTTACTTTTGAATCCGATGAACATGGTGGAATGAGTGGAAGCTTTATGTTTAAACAATGTTTGCATTTGTTGGTCATGATTAGGATTTTTAGAAGATTTATGGGTAAATGGATAATTAGGCATTGGTAGAAGTGGTGATAAAGTGGATGGTGGTATAGTAGTAATTGGAAGGATTGGGGGTAAAGTAGATGGTGGAAAGTGTATGGTCACATGCTTTTGACATTTGTAGAATGATGGAGTTGGAATGACAACATATGTCTTGGGTATGTGATAGGGTTTGCGATGGGAATTGGTGGACTTAGGAGGAATGGAGGAAGGACCAACATCTTTAGATTTTTCACCTTGGGGTGTGTATCCAAGGCCATAAGAGAAAAGTGGGACATTGACATGCATGGGCTCCAAAATACCTTGTTCGTGAAGGCCTAAGCCTTTACCTTGGTAGTTCATTTTTTGGAGCATGTGATGGACTATGGGAGTAGGTGTAGTTTGGGAACTAGTCTTGAGTTCTTTATTGGATGGAGAAGTGGTGGACAATGGTTTTTGTTGTTTCAAGGAGGAACATTCATGAATGAAGGTAGATAGACCAAGTGGATATGTTGGATTTGTAATGGAGTTAATAGTGGATTATGGAGGATTATTGGTATCTTGATTATCATTATGCTCACTACGATCCAAGTTATTGGTTTGATCATCTATGTGCACTTGGGAGGCAAGTGTCTCATCAAGGAAAGTGTGTGTTGTTGGATCATGGATAGGACTAGGTGGAGGATGGATAGGAGTAATGGAGGCTTCTTGCTCATGGATGGTTATGGGGTTATGGATAGATGGGTAATAAGCTCGTGACCATGGAATGCATAAAGTTGGCTAAGAGGATCATCATGGTTCACTTGATCATAGATAGGATCTTGATCATAGATGGGATATTGATCATAGATAGGATTAAGTGTGATATAGATAGGATCAATTTTCTTGTGTATAGGTTCTTCATCAATGATAATATCTTGATCATAGAAAGGATATAGGTTATGGATGGGTTGGATTTGGATTTCTTTCTCATGTATAGGTATAGGATCAAATTGCTCATGGACATCTTCTTCATAGGTAATATCTTGATCACAAAAAAGATAAATGTTATGGATGGGTGGAGTGAAAGTGATTCGATCTTGATTAGGATTAGGACTTGATGTTTTCACATGCTTAGGATTAGGTTATTGACATACCTTTTGGGTTGTTTGAATAGAAGTGGAAGGATCTTGGATATGATTGACATGCTCTTGAGGGTTGGCATCATGAGGGGATGATGGATCTTGGCTTGGATTCATTCGGGGAGATTCTTTAATAGGCTCAAGGGATTGTGGACTATATAAAGGGTTGTAGGATTGGACATGGCATTGGAAGAGTCTTTTGTAAGTTCAAGGATAGGAATTTGGGGACATGATTTACTCCATGCTAGTAGCCCTTGGATCACATCCTTCATAGGTGTATGGGTAGATGAATGAGGTAATGGATGTGTGGGTTTGGATTTATCCATAGATTTTCTTTCACTTTTATATTTTGTAAAGAATCTTCAGAGAAAATCATTCAAGGATTCTTTGGTTGATGGTTTAGAGCTTGGGAAGTTTAATGGAGGTGTTGGTGTAGGACTAGTATGCTTTGGGATAGGCATTTTATGGGATGGTGATAGAGGACTAGTAGATGGAGGGGTATATGATTCTAAACTTGGGGTGGAATTTCCCTTGTCTAGAGTATCAATAAGATGACCTAAGGATTCTACAAAGTTTTCATCATTACTAGGATATACAAAGTTCTCATCATCATTAGGACCAAATTTTAGGCCACCTAGGAGTATGTATGGTTTTGGAGTTAGTCTAGATTTGTTAATGATCACAACTATTTTGATGAATGAAGATTGGACTAGGTTAAAGGATGGGAAAATGGGAAGATTGGATGTGCAACTTTGTAAGTGTAGGGCTACATTTCAAATGTGCAGTACTATGTTTTTAATGTGTAAAAAGGTATATGGACAACAAGATGGTGCAAATGTGCAGCAACACTATTTAAATGCGTAACAATAGTCAATGCACAGTAAGATTTGGTATATGTGCAGCAATACAGTGTAAATGCCTAGGACTATAGAGGTTTCACTTTTTGTTTCAATTTGTCAATCTTGGCTTGTTTGCACATTTTTTTCTAGGATGCTCTAAAGTTTTGAAGTATTATTTTTTACTCAAGTTATTGCCAAAAAAAACACAACCAGCAAGAGGTTGTCATGATTATTTGAAACAAGTTTTTTGATAAATGAAAAACAAGCAAGTACAATCCTATGGATGGCCAAGACCATATTTGTTGAATTCCAACTTGGATTTTACTCCAGCCACTTGTATAAAGGTAGACAGTTAGTAACTTGATAGCACCGGCTCTTCTCCACGGCACTCACTTCTCACGCATATCAAGTTACAGTTCCTTTGAAGAGTTGAACTTTGTATCTCCATAGTAAATGAGTGTATGACATTAGACGTCTTCAGAGTTCTGACCTCTTGCATCAACAAATAGGTGTTTTGAGGCTTTTCTAAAATAAGTGGCTTTTTAGTATGGACATCCATTCAAGTGGTTACACATATGGTAATTCACTCTGATAAGGAGGCTTCCCAACCTACAAAGGTTATGCTCCATAGGGTTTTGGGGGAAACATTTGTCAGTATAACACAACAACACTTGTTGTTTGCAACTTTCATCACAAACACAATTTATTTATAGCGACTTGGAAGTGGCTTGGCTTTAGCCTATTATTTCTCGAGGTTGTCTTTCTTGGAGGGACAAAATTCCAAGGGCAGGCATCTTCTAAAGATTATACAAATAAAATGATGAGTTTTGAATTTTGGTCACCTAAGAAAGGGGAGAGCATAGTCCTATCATCATTTTCAAACATAGAGAACACTAGTTCTTTATCATCCTAGTTAAAAATAAAAAACTAAGCGTGTTTAATCTACCAATCACAATCCATTTGACAAGATAGAAAAAACTTTGAAAAGATGGTTCATTTTTATCCTCTAAACAGATCTATGTGAATATTTTTGTTAAAGGAGGAAACAAATTACTTTCCTTTAATTTAAGCTAGATGAGAAATTTGTAATTGCAAGATTGACTTAAAAGATTTGTTTAGTTTTTACCCACCTAAGTTGGGACTAAGTGCGAGTTGTAATGCAACAAAATAGCTTACTTCCACCTAATTAGAGCTAGGTGAAAGTTTGCATGAATACATCAGATTACTTATCCATAATTAAATCTAGGTGAACCTATGATGCAGCTAAATGACTAAACAACACTCCTACACCTACTAGAAGAGTCAATACAAAAATCTTTGCAAAAATCAATAGAACTTCTCTGTCAGAGAGTGAATGCATAGTACTATTCTAAAAATGCACAGAAAGAGACTGTGAATGTGCAGGAAGAATTTGTATATGCATAGAAAGAAGTTATATATGCATGGAAAGAAGTTGTATATGCATGGAAAGAAGTTGTATATGCATGGAAAGAAGTTGTATATGCGTGGAAAGAAGTTATATATGCACGAAAAGAAGTGGTATATGTGTGGAAAGAAGTTGTATATGCACAAAAAGAAGTTGTATATGCGTAGGTCTGGTAAAATCTTCCATGGATGTGTAAGACTAGAATGTGAATGCACTAGAATGACCTGTCACAATTGTAGCTTCACAAAAAAACTCAAATGGAGGTTAAAAATAGGGTAAGGCCCCACAATGGGTGCCAAAATGTTAATGGAAAATATGAATAACAGTTTAAAACAACTAAGTATCCAATAACTCAATGGAAATTGATGTAAATACAAGTAAACAAAGATCATACCTTTGAAGACCAATTTACCTCTATGCTTACATTATTGCCTATTTCTTCTTGAGCTAGTGCACATCCTTTTATTATAAAAGTCCTCTACGGAGGCGGGGTTGGACCTTGAGACTATCCTCCCTTAAGCATGTCTTTGGTAGTTGTTGTGGGATAAGCCCAACTATTAGGTATGTCTACAACATGTTTGAGATGACAAGATTTAGCAATAAGCTCCTTCCATTGCCCGTGTTTGTTGTCTTTAAGATGTATAGTATGTCTATGGCATGCTATATGGAACTCATGTTTTCTATGTGTCTTCCATGTTTTTTCACCCTAGTGTAATGTAAAGGGTATGGAGATGAGTCCCCCCTACACTTGGGTTTTGTATGGCATGTTTTCCCCCTAGTGTAGTGTAAAGGGTGTGGCGATGAGTCCCCCCTACACTTGGGTTTTGTATGGCATGTTTTCCCTTCAGTGTAGTGTAAAGGGTGTGGTGATGAGTCCTCCCTACACTCAAGCTTTTTATGGCATGTTTTCTCCCTGGTGTAGGTGTAAAGGGTGTGGTGATGAGTCCGCCTCTACACTTTGGGTTTTGTATTACATGCTTTTATTAGTATTTCATTTATATATGAAAATGTTATATATCAATGCTATATCAATGTATTCATCATGTTTTGTGTCTTCAATACTGTCTTCTCTATGTTTTACATGTCTTCAGTACTATCTTCTCTATGTTTTGCATGCTTGTTATTGTATTCTCCATGTTTTATGTGTTTGCAATTTGTTTTCTAGTGCTTACTTGAGATTGGGGGCTAGAAATAGTTCCACAATATTTGTGTATGCCTTAGCTTCAAGTGCTTGGCATGTTTGATGTGTTTTTACCATACTTTAATGCATGTATGGGTTGTAAGATCATACATACATTAAAGCAGGGACTAATGTTATGTCATAAAATGTCCCCCTAGGACTTTAACCTCCTAAGTTTAGCTCTGAGGTCCCTTAAATTTAATAATGCATGTTAAAAATGAATCCCAGAGAAAAACCTCCCCAAAACCATGTGAAATGGGACCTAGGGGTGAACCTTAAGCTTAATCTTGACCTAATATAAGCCTCTGGACTTGGGCACCTACGCCCATTGTAGCCCTATTTTGTCAGGGTCCCGAATTTGATTGTTGGCTTGTGATCATTAAAAAAGAGTTCACTTGTTGGCATCTTAAGTTTGAATTATGAAAGTTTAGTAGGAATACATATATAAACATGTTTAGGACTTCATTTTACTCCTTGTTGATTAAGGAAAACTTATGATCATCAAGAAAAGAGTATTCAAGGCATTCATTATGTTGCAGAGCAGTATTGTGTTGTGTTTGTATGTGTTTGTTGTAGATTTGGCTCCATCAACTCATTGCCTCATGATGTGAAGGGATTTCATATTTGTGAGGGTTTACACCTACTAAGGTGATATTTGTTTTGCGTTTCAATCAATTTATCATATAATTTGCTTTTACCTCTATCCACCAAGGACACACTCTCTCTAACAATGGTGTTGGAAGGCTTGAATGTCATTTTGGGGCTTGATTGAGGCAAACTCCTAAACACCACAACCCCAACCCTCTTATGATTGTAGGTGACAAGTGTCAGATCTTGTAGAGAGGAGTTGTAGGAGATTAGTACAAAGTATAAAGATTCTAGATCTGATGAAAACAATGGAAAATATCCCTAATTAGACAAGGGTGATCCCTCTTTCATCCTCCAGCTTGGCATTGTCAGAAATCTCTAAGCAAGTTATAGTCTACAACATATTTTGGTTCCTAGTCCTCAAAAAGGTGCTAACTTGGACAAGGGCGGCTCCTCTTTTGTCCTTGAATTTTCTACTTTCTAAAATTCAAATCATAGTATGTTTCTAATCTACATTTAGTGTCTTCCTGTGCAAGCATTTGTTGAGTTTCATCCATTTGTTTATGATTTTGGATAATTAGGGTTTTAGGCCTAATCAAATTAGGTTTTTAACAAAATATCAATCTATTATATCTTTCCAAGCATCTCATATTGACATCAAACTTGTAACTGAGTCCTCTATCATAGTTGTGACTTAGCTTGATCTATGTCCTTGAATGTATGTGTGAAAGAAGGGTTTGATTGAATCTAATTAACACACAACTTGATCATTCCCATTTTCATACATAACACCTAGCCTTTATTGTATGATTACATGTAGTAATGAATGGCTCCCATGACATAGTAGTGGAGCCATTGGTTGATGGAGAGAATTACTAATAGGTAGACTCAATCTTGGAGCTTCCATATGTAAGATATCATTTAAACCACCAAACAAATATTTCTTAACCATCACATTAGCCATTAAATGCACCATCTCCTTCTCCTCACCCAAGTTCAATAATGCAACCTCAAACATGGATGAAATATCTAAATTCACCCTACTCCTATGGTCTATTATCACTAACTTCTTCCCTAATAACCAATGAATGACATATAACAACAATCTAGAGTAGGTTTTAAATACCTTTTAAAGTTGCAGTTCTGAGATGATCCCTAAAAAGGCCATGTGATGTGAATTAGTAAGTATAACACATTTATCCATTCTATTCTAGCATTTGATAGTGGGTGGTTATTTTTTTTATAACCATATTTCTTCAAGATTGTTCCTCACACAATGACACCAATCATAATGACAAGGGTTATTGCATTTAACATTGAAAACCAATATGCATGTGTAGAAATCTTTTTCCATCTTGGTCATAGCCAAATTACCAAGGAATTATTACCTTGTACTTCGTGTTCTCCAACAATCATTTCTTATGATGGGTAGCATCATTTCTATAGTTTAGGATTAGTGTGGGAAGATTCTTCCCAATCATTAGCAAAGGTGTTAATTTTCTTGTTCTTGGCCATATATATGGCATAGTTTACCAAATAATCCATAGTAGCATTGGCTTCTCAATAAGAATGTTGAGCCATGAAGGAGCTGAGATAGTTGATATATGGCTAGGCCTATAGTAAAATGTTATTTATTTTCTAATTTTCAAAATTCCTTTTATGAATTGAGTTTATTGTGATTATCAAATCACCTTTGATTGCAACATTCATTAACCTAAGTCGGTGGCATATTTGAAGGCCTAACACTAGCACCTGAGCCTCAGTTTTATTATTTGTTCCTTCTTTCATTTTTATTGAAGTAGCAATGATTAAATTCCCTTCTAAATTCTTAATGATACCTCCAACCGAAAACAGGCCTGAGTTACCTTTAGAGGCTCCATAAAAATTTAGTTTCGCCCAATAATATGGAGGAGATTGCCATTTCATTTCTTTTCTTAACTTGTTAGTGGAATCCACTCCATAATCACCATGAAGAGGGGAGCTCTTAACTTAAGCCATTTGTAGGTTACCTGACAACCCCATGATGAGAAAACTTTATTTCTAGTTGGTTGCATTATCGCTCTATTGTTTGCTACTTAGATAATGCAACTTCTAGTTTGTTGAGGAAAGACTCCAATGACAATGTCAAGGCTTGGAAGGTCTAATGGTTTCTCTCCTTCTAAATCTCCCATATCATTAAAGATGGACATAAATCCAAAGGTTTCTAATTATAGATTATTTCTATATGATTGGCCATGATAGGAAAAGTTCCTTAGTATCATTTAGCAGTGCTAAGAACCGACCAATCCTATCACTTAACCATTTCAAGAATTTATTTGCAAAGGGGCATTCAAGTAATAAATGATTTATGCTTTCTTCCTCCTATTTAGACATAACATATCTAGATGGACCGAGATATCCCATTTTCCTAAATCTATGTATTGTTAATATCTTTTTCTATATAGTAGCCCAAGCAAAGGTGACAACTTTTGGAAGATGGTATTTGTGGTAAAATAAGTGGTCATTCTTTATTTTCTATGTGTTGGTATTCCAAAAAATAACCTAGTTTGATAGTGTATTCCCTAGTTTTGGTACAATTCCATTTTATTATGTCTTAGCTATCTAAAATGAATATATTTTGTTGTTATATTACTTCTAGTAGAAGATGTTGTGGCATTTTAGAGATCCCAAGGGTCTTGGGATCCTTCCAACATAATTCTTGAATTCCATCATTGAATTTGGGTGAAATCAAATCTATAAACATGATCCACAAGTGTCATTTGTTTGTTGTTGTAACTCTAGCATATCCATGTTAGTTCCCAAAACTAGGAAATCATTTTGTGAATCTTCCCAAAAGATGGAAGATTCCCCATTCCAAATCTCCTATGTTATGTGTTTGGTTACAATTTCTCTATTGGTTATAATAAAATTCCACATACTTGAGCCAAGTAGTGGATAAAAATTGTTAATATCTGTGTTGGATTGGGAATTCAAGTATTTATTTTGAATAATTTTGGCCCATTTTAGATGCAACTATTTTTATAAAGGTTCCATATTATCTTAGCATCCAAAGCCCTATTTTATATGGTGAGACACCTGATCCCAATCTCACAAGCATCCTTATCCCTACATGCCTTATCCTAGGAAACCAATGGAATTTTCCTTTTTTTATGAAGATCCTTGCCATAAGAAATTCTTGATTCATTGCTACAATATTCCAATGGTATTTGAAGGAATTTTCAAACAATTTGACATAAATAAATTGGGATAGAAGATATGACATCTTTCAACATTGACATTCTTCTATCTAATCCATTTTCCTTTCCAAATTGCCATCTTGTTCATGCATGATTCAAGAAATGGGTCCCAAATTGTAGATCTTCCACAACCTTTGAAAATTAGGATACCCAAATATCTACTTAGAAATGTCCCAACTCTAAATCCCAACTTTTTAAATACTTCTACCTATTTTGTGGGCTAGTTTGAAAGAAGAATACTTCTAATTTAGTGGTGTTAACATCCTAACCTAAGGTAGTGGTGTAATTGTTTAATTTTGTCTTTATAATACTTGTCTCCTTGATAAGGGATTTTCTAAACAAAATTGTATCTAAGAACTGGAGATGAGTTATGTGATCAAAATTGTCAGTCACCTTAATTCCTTTCCATACACTAAAGTCTCCCATAGACTATATTGTTCTCCCAAGCACCTCAACCATAATTATAAAAAGAAAAGGGGAGACCAAGTCTCATTGTCTTAGCCCATGAGAGATGGTGAATAAGCCATATTGACTCCCACTAACTAAGATATAAAAATGAGGGCTAGAAATGCAACTAAATACCCAGTTCAACCAATCCTTTCAAAAGTCAAATATCTCCATAATTTTGAGTAAAAATATTGAGTCAACCCTATCATAATCTTTCTTGATGTCCAATTTGATCATCATACTACTTTCTTTGGTTTTAGTAATTTTATGAATTGCCTCATGTACGAAAATTATTCCATCAATGATAGATCTACTATGCATGAATCCACTCTGCTCTTCTGAAATAATCTCTGGTAAGATTGGTTTAAGTTAGTTTTCCATAACTTTGGAGATAATCTTGTATAAGGTATCAAGCATAATGATATTGGTCTAAAATCCTCGAATGCTTCTACATTACTCTTTTTGGGAATGAGAGAAAAAATATGTTGATATCTTTCAACTTGGCATATTTCCTTCTAGATTCTTTAGCCACCTCCCAAACATCCTTCCCAACAATTTACTAGTATTTCTAAAATAAGATTGCAAGAAAATCATCTAGGCCAGGAGCTTTATTGGTCTACATTTTCCAAACAACCATTTTGATTTAATCTTGTGTAAATGAAGCAATTAGCATGCAATTCTTCTCATCTATTAGAACTCTAGTTAATCTAGTATTTGGGAAAGAACATCTACACATATAGTTAATATATTTGTAGGAATTACAATTATGGAGTAGTGGGAAACTATTTGGGACTTTCGCTGCTAAGTAACCCAAATTTGGTTGCTCAAAACCTGGACGTTACATTCAAGAGTTTGCTCTAGTTTTGGATGATCAACAACAATTGTAATGAGACCATGACTTCCACCCATAGAAAATAATTTCTAGGAATGATCAAAGCCATCAACAGAAGAGAATGTAGGGGAGAATGTCCATTGGTGGTGCAGGATCAGATGAGTTTGTACTAGAAATTCTATAGATGGCTACATGTCATCTCCAGTTGTAACCTCTCTTATTAGTATTCCTTCCATTTTGGATATATAAGTACATTCCAATAAAGGTTGTGAGAATAATAAGGGCACAAAGAACCTCATTCACATGCATCTACAATAACATTCCTCTGTAACCACATATGGTTGACAATTAATATTATCAAGTTAATATTGTTGATCAGGCATTATAACCTGAGAATGGAAAAGAATAATTAGACATGTTCACTACTTTTGAAAGAAAAAAAATTCTACTTCTGTTGAATTCAAAAAGGAAAAATTGGTTGGGAGAATTTTTTCTCTACTAGGGTTTCTTGGATTTTTAGTGTGCATGTCATATATGCAGTGTTCTGTAGGAATTCCTTAGCACTAGCCTGCATTTATTGTAGTGTGTTGTCATTCACTAGGATTGTGGGAATTTTTTCACCCCTTTATATGGCCTCAACCGTTCATTCTTCCACAACTGTTGGTACTGGAGTTAAAGGTTTGACAATGAACACCAATTGCACCCCCACTCAATTGTCCTTGAAAATTTGATCTCAAGGTGTTGCACAAGGTACGTCCCTTGAAACACCTCCAAATGTTGTGTTTCCTATTCCAAAATTTGATAATTCCTACAAATCGATAGAAAATTTTACTTTTGTTGGGTATTTTGTTGGTAGAGTTTGACCTAAAAGCATGCTTCAAGACTAGGTTAGTAGTGCATGGTCCCCGCATGGGATTCACTTGGAGGCCATGCAAAACCTCACAAAGGGGTTTTCTCTTTTCCATTTTTTGAATCCAACCATGTTGAGGCTATCCTCAACCAAGACCCATGGCAAGTCTACTCTTCCCTCCTTGTGTTCAAACCTTGGACTTGATATTTCACTATCTCTGATGAAAATTCCATTTGGGTCCTTGTCTGAGTTGAATTCCTTGCTTTACCCTTCACTTGCTAGAACTTTCTCAACCAAATAGCTTCTTCTCTAGGTATTGTCATTTGTATAGAACTTGAGAAGCTCTATGCAGCTCATCCTCAATGTCAGGTCTATGTTGAGGTTGACCTTTCCAAAGACCTCAAGGAGTTAGTGGACATTCAGATTGGTCCAACTTGTTACTCTCAAAGTGTCCAATAGATCAATCTTCCCAACACCTACTATTAGTGCCAATCTTTTGAACACAAGATTTGGGATTGTCCTTTAGCCTCTCTGTGGCCAAAGCCCTTAGCTCAACCCTCTTCTGATTTGGCTCCTCCTATAAAAGAAGATGAAGGTTGATTTATAGTTGCAAGATGCAAGGCTGAAAAATCTATCTCATCTAAGCCCCCCTCTAAGCTCGCATGATCGAGGGCTTTAGTTCCAAATGTTTCAAAGCCTATCGATGTTAGAGCATCAAATGTGGAGATAGTGCTTAAATATCAAGTAACAAATTCAGTCATTTCTTAGTCACTATCCATCACTACTCATCAGGCTTCCCAATTCTTGTTGGGTAGAGGATGTCTCGTAGCCCATTTGGACGATTGGAGGATGTCAAAATTGTGCTAAGATACTAGCAGGTAGTGCCACTCAACTTCCAAAATAGGAGCATGGATGCATCGAGGGTATGCCTCTCGATGATCATTAAATGAATTGTATTTCCTAGACTATTTAAGGTCTCACTAACCTCCCACAAAAATACTTTGTTTGTGATGTTCATTTACAATTTATAGGTCTAGACATTCTTTTCCTTCAAGAGGTTAAAGTGCTAGCTTTTTTTCTTTCTACATCTTGTGTTATTTGGCCTTCCAACCATTTTCTTTGTAGTAAGCATGAAGCTGGTCATGGTGGACTTGTCATCTTTCTCACTCTCACGTGGGGGCATCAGATCCCCATTGACCATGGATGTGACCCCACTAACCATGTTTTGTAGGCTCTTTTCAATGTTAATAATAATTCCCTTGGGATTATTAATGTTTATGCTCTCAATGATTCCTAGATAGATCTTCCCTTTGGCAATGGATTGAAAATTCAATGCCAGCAACCACTTGCGTTATGTATAGTAATTTTAATATGATCGAGATAGCCTATGACAAATGTGGTGCCTTTCCTATGCATTGGATAGCTGGTAAAAGAGAGGCATGGTTCTTCATGTGTAATAAATTAGGTATTTTTGATTCCAATGCAAGCCACTGGACCTTGTTAATAAACCATGGTACACATGGAGAAATTTGAGAGATAGACTTGATAGGTTCTTAAAGAGGCTTGATAGAGTTATGATATCCACTCAATCCTTCTTTAATTTTGCTAGATATTACTCCTTTCCAATTGAACCATTGGTGAATGTTGTCTTGTCTGGCCACTTTATGATACAATTCTATTTCAAGTGGCAACTTTCCAGACCAAACCCATGAAAGGTTAGTTTTTTTTAAATACATCTATTCTCACAAAGCCACTTTCATAGATGATTCTTTCCTAACTCTCCCTAACATCTAGTGAATGGACATTTCATAGATGGTTCTTTCCTCACTCTTATTGAGGAGGAGAATAATGTCAAACATGTGCTTAAATCCCTATAAATCTTCTTCTAGGCCTCTCGTTGTAGCATTTGAAGTGGAAAAAAACTTTGTATTACAGACAATCCTTCCTTCTTAAAATAGGTTGAATGCACTCATTTAGTTGGAAATGGATTGATCACGGGGAAATTTTTTATTTTTTGGGAATTGCCTTTGCTTTTGAAGCCTCCCCCTTAGAGTTGCGGTAGGTATTGATTGCATGAATTGAGAAGAAATTGCACTATTGGATTACCAAACCACTTTCTTTGGCAGGTAAATTTTAAAATTGTTCCAAAATTTTGGCCACCATGCATGTTTATTACTCTTTATTCTGTGTCTCATCTAAGGCTTCCTATTTGAAGGTTAAGAAAATCCTTAGAGATTTTCTTTAGGCATCTAATGATGGGCATCAAGGCTTCTACCGTGTTCCTGGGAATTTTTTTGCCTTCCTCATGAGGTCAGAGTGCTTGGGTTGATTTTTATTTTCTGAAAAGGCATTACCTTGTGTGCTAAATGGATCATTAGAGCCATTCAAGGCAATGAAGCTTGGAAAATTCTTGTTCGTTATTGCATTGGCGTTGGCACTCCTATAGGCCACCCAACCTAGAAAGGCTTGGATTTAGAAACCCTTCTCACTATGAGGGAACCTATCTCCATTCAAGGCACCTTTTTATCAAAAGCATTTGGAAGGCTTGGGAAACCCTCAAGCACTGGCTTCATTGGGCTAGAGATGATTTTTGTAATGGCTTGTCCATTAACCATCAATCCATATGGTGGTCCCTTATTCTCAACACTTAAGGCAAGCTACTTGCTAAGCTGCCTTGGATTCATGATTTGAAGTTTTCTAAGCATGGGGTGTTGGTTCTACCCAAATTTATACATCGGGTCACTAATAATTTCTTGTCTTGGCTTGATTTAATATACAAATACAAGCTGATCAATATAGATCAAGAGACTTACTAGTTAGGTATTGATGATATTCCTCCTTAGGTGATTCATAAGTTAGGTGTGAGATCTCTCAAACCCTGGTGGAAGGATTAGAAATAGTATTCAAATACCCCTTTTTAGAATTACAGGCTATGCAAAGGCCATTCCTTGATATCTCCACACTTGCATATAGTGGATCAACACAATCATCATTGGAAACTTCAATCCTCCCATGGGACTTGGCACAAAAGATTTCACTGCATTTGGTCTATGGTGTTGGAGCCCAATTTGGCTCATTTTTCTTGATGTTTTCTCTACCAAGGCCTCCCTTTGGGAGCCCATCTTTCTCACATAGGCATTCACATCCCCTATTCTCCATTTTATAGACAGCTTGAGTCTCTCAAACACCTCTTTTGGTTTTGCCCTTAGGATTAGGAAGCATCGAACTAGATCCCCAATTTTTTTAGTCCTTTTAGACCTACCCATTTCTCTTGGAATATGGTTTTCCTTGGAGACTGGCCCTATCTCCCACTCAAGTATACTCATACATGGCATGTTTTTAGGGTGGAAATCCTTTTAGCATTTGGAAGGATATGAATGTTGCTACTTTCAATCATTGTACTACTGATAAGTACTTTTCTTTGTACATTAAAGTTATCATTTTCTCTAATGTTTTGATGCAAATTTAGGTGCAAGCTAGAAAAGTTGCACTTGAAGTTGGCCATCTCCAAGAGCTGCTGGACCACTAGGGAAATTCCCCTGCATTATTTCTTAGGTCCTGCCTGACTCCACCTCTTCTAGAAGGTGTCGGCATGGTCACAGTCAGTCTTCTAGACGTGACCATGGTGATTGTGGCTCTCACTCCCATGGTATCTTGCGTCAAACCTATAGGGATTCTGTTATCTATGGAGGATGATCTCAGCCATCTAGACCACCATCTCCAAAGAGAGGCTTTGGTTAACCTGACATACAAAAGTTTCCTTGTCTATAGCTCACCATTTCTCTTGTCCATGCTTAGCCACCTAAGCCTATGGAGAATGAAGAAGGAACTAATGCTCTTGATGATTGGGATTTGATTGATGATGTTGTCCCTGGAGATGTTTGGGGGAAGCTTGATGATTAGGATTTTCCTCCCTCTATCGGTGTTGCATTAGCTACTTAGTTTGCTATTGGCTTGATCCTTTGTTGTTTTGATCACCTGTGTTTAAGCCTTGTTTTGATCACCTTTATTTAAGGATTTGGGACTTCATGGGTGTGCCTTCATACCACCATATTCCTTTTTTGTAAATATTGTACTATTTCAATCTTTTAATATTAATTTAAATAGGAAGTATTCATCAAAACAATAATTAGACTTCGTTGGAATTAACTTTTCAGCTTATTTTATTTTCTACATGATTACTTTTATATAATTACCATTTATTATGTTTGTGTTAGCATATACTTGTATATATTCATTATGATCTTGATATTAACATCTTTTTGTTTTTAATTAATATTACAACCCATTTTGATGTAATACCTTAATACAATTATATATCAACAAATTGCATGAGCTTGTCTAAAAGTTGGGATCATTCCTTGATCCACTACCCTTGTCCACTTAATCATTATTCCATACATTCCACCTTATCCCTTGCCTATCTGTACTTATTTCTATACACCCACCATTTATTATACTTATGTCCATGCATACACTCACATTCATTACCCACCTCAATATTAGCACCTTTTTTTAATCTTGGGTCAATCCCATTTCATGTAAAAGAAATCTTGTGTGATGTAAAATTGACCCTAAAATTCAAAAAAATCAAATTCAAATTTGGTTGACTCCCACTTATTCCATACTCATTATGATTCAACTTTGTACATAATTAACATGATTATTGTTATGTTTTAGTACTTAAAAAGGCATTCAATGTGCATCATTTCACATCTAATACAATCATTATCAATTATCATCAACATATTTAAATTAGCACTTGGAAGAGAATCATTCTAAAAATACTTTTCTTGGATCATTTAAAGGAATCTAATCTACATCACATCCATCTATGACAATAGCACACCTAATTGTTGTAGTTTATATCCTCACATGAATGTTATGTTGAAATTAAGGAACACTGAGAGGGGCGATGAATCAGTGTTCTGCAAAACTTATTATTACATTCCTTTATAAATTTACCACATACATTCAAAGGAAAGAAATAAGAACATAAGAACGGAAAAAATAAGATCATCACACATGAACATGTAGATTTTTAAGTGGAAACCCGGTTAAGGGAAAAACCACGGTGGGGGTTAACCCACAAGAAATTATACTTTGTTAAAAGTATTAAAAATGGGAAGGCACATGCCTTCAGGCACGCTACCCAGAGCTCACTAATCAAAGAGGCTCACTACCTACAAGATCAATTACAAGAGTTCACTAAAATGTTTGAACTGAAGAATAGCATCTGACAATGCAAGATTACAGTTCTGGTTAAGCTCAGTATACTGATTTCACACACTTCATCTCTCACTGCCCTATTTCACTCTTTTGCCATGATTTGAACCTTAGATCTCCTTGATTCACACTTGTTACTACCACACTTTACACCTCTCACATCATATTCACACATTCACACACCAAAATACTTGAATCCATAGACTATATATATCCGCAAAATGAGATTTTGTCAACTGTAGTCAGCCTCAAGAAATTTTTTTTAAGATCATTGTTCTGTCAGCTGAATCCATGGACAAACATCAATGCAGACCAAAAATTGTGTATTCAAGTCACCTAACAAGTTGGCCAATACTACTAAATCTCACAAATTACTCAACCAACAAATTTTTCTAATCCACACAGGGATCAAACACCAAGTCAACATGTTCTTCATCGGACTGAACTGTCTAACCAAAACCCGATACTCATATGCTTGTAATTTTCAATCCCTTCATCATCGGAGGTTAAAAACTTAGATTTAGTTAGTCCTGACATCCCTTATAATTCCCTCAGATCCACAGTACAATATGATTACCTATGGAGAAATAAGGACCAAAGTGTTGAACCCTGTCAAATGCCTTGTTCCTATCTATCTGGACTTAGACAAATTTGCATTCTGACTTCCAGTATTATCAAAAGATGTAATGTGGATGTGTAAGATCAATTTAGTTACCATTAATGACAACACCTGACATGCCTAGCAGTGTCTCTTTCCAACAATATCCCCCTTTGGCATTTATGGCAACACTTAGTGAAAAATGACTAAGTGTTGAAACAACTCCCCCTTACTATGTACACTTGTGATTTGCAATGCTCCCCCTTAGATGAATTCCTCATTTTTCACTGTTTTCCTCTCCCCTTTTGACATCAATGGAAAAGGCAGAGATATGAATACCAAAATTCATGCCAAAACTCTATGTACATAGTCCTGCATATGAACACACAGTCCTTAAGCCTTGCTCAATCGAGTCAACTCACTGTCACAGTTCTTCTTTATGCTACCAAAAATAGATATATGACCATTGAACAACAATGCATGTGATTCTGCCTTCTTAAGATTAGTAGTATCACAAGTAGCAATAGCAGTTTGGGATTCTACTAATATATCATACATAGTCTCTAACTTAAGGGAAATCAGTCCCCATAACTCATCTAATCTACCCAAAACTTAACCTTTTCCTTCTCCAAATTACTCAATTCAGTTTGTAAACTCACTACTTGGCATCCCTTAGTTGTTACAAACTCAGTTAAAGGACTATAGTACTAAGAGATGTTAGACAATTTAAGCTCTAAGTCCTTAATCTTCTTCTCAATATCTTCAACAACTTTTGACCAATTTAGGCAAAACTTATAAATCTGTACACCTTCAGAGAGGGCATTTTGAATACTCTTTACACTAGTATCAAGCATTGATCTATCATAACTAATTATTTTCTTTATTTTGGCAAATCTCTTTTCATTGAATTCATTTCAAACTTTAGCTACTGTTGACTTCTCAAAAGTTTCAAAATGAGTACTTACAGAGTTTATCAGACTCTTCAACTGACCGGAGGGAGATGCTGATGAGTCCTAAAATGAAGGTATAATTTTCTCCAAAATCCCAGATGCAAGACCAAGCAACTCAGTGTCTTCTATATGTGATTTCAAGACTTCCTCTCTGGCCTTAGCTTGTGCAAAAGAGGCCAACTTTATCATTTATACCAGTGAGAGAGTAGCCAAATTAATTAGACCTTGAATTAAATCTGGATCTTCTATGACTCATTTATTTTTCTCCAAAATTTCTTTCACTGCTTCTGCAGTGTCTCTTGCCCAACATGTCATTTCAGTTTTATGCTCTTTAGGGCCTGCATCTTCTCCCTTTCTAGAGTCAAGCTCATTGTCTTGCTTATAATTTTCATTCTTTTTCTCTACTTTTGCTTTCTCTACATCATTAGCAGAGGCATCCTCCCTTTTATATTTATCAGAAATGTCTTCTGTACTATTTTCTAGATGATTTTGTGTATCCTCAACTACAACATTTTCATCATTTCTATCAAATTCTTCAACATCCAAAGTGGAGGAATCAATTCCATCATCAATTTCTTCTTCAACAGTGGGGAGATTTTGCTTTTTCAATTACTTTATCAATCTCACCCAACATGAGCTTATTCATTCTGAACTTACTGCTAAAGTGTTATTTCACTTCTTTGAATATCAGGTCCATTTGCTTCGAAGTAATTTGAGGACACAATTTTATTAGTAAATTCTTCCGAAGCTCAATATCTTTAACTTTTGCATTTTCTTTTCTTATTTCTAGAATTTTTGCAAGGCTTTCCAAAATTTCAAAAGTTATTTAAAAAAAAATCTTATTGTAGATATTCAAGTATTTGATTGTTGCTTCCTCCAAAACTCTCTTATCAACATCACTGTAATGATCATAAAATTTAGTCATTAGTTTTAAGTTACCATCTACAGTGATTGACTTAATGATGTCTTCCATAGAAAGGGTAGGCTTCTCAACATAAGCCTTTGACTTATGCCTTTTGCTTGACTTTTTTCTTTTGGAGGGCTTATCCTTAGACACTTTGGCAACTTTAGTGCCTGAGACCTTCAACTCTTTGACCTCATCATTTGAATCAGTTTCTTCTTCATCCTCCTTCACACTAACATATGTCCTCAAGTGCCCATTACTTTTGTTCTTTTTCCTTCCTTACTGGTAGGTTTTTCTTTGAATTTTTATACAATAGGAGAAGGTGATGCACTAGAGGTTGTACCAAAACTCCTAGTAGCCCTAGATTTGGAAGAGGATTCTATTGGAACACTTGTCTGTTCCCTATCCTATTTCTCCTTCTTAGCTTTCTCTCTCCTTTCCATGTGTTGTTTCACAACTTCCTTGGTAAGGCCAAAATTCTCAGCTAATTGCTCAACTTCTTTTCTCACAATTCTTTTGATTGTAGAAGCCTTGAATTCAACATGCATTTTTTGTGAAATCTCTTGATATGTTCCAAATCTCTCTTCAGTCAGATCCCTAGGCTGGCCCAACAAATGTTGTACATACATCTCCAATACACGTCCATCCACTTCATACCCCATGGGCATGATCCACACAACTCTAGGCTCTATTGCTTCCATTTGGCATTAATCAACAGTAACCATAAAACAAATGGTGTCCTTGTATTTTTCAACCACAGCACTAGGTATTCTTTCCCTAGCCTGCATCATACTCTGGAAATTCTTGAAGAATCCCCAAAGTGCAAAATTTTGTGCCTCATAGTTACCCAAACTACTCAAATAATTTATAATTTGAATTGCTACTGATTTATCATTAGTCTAATATACATTCTTCTTTCTAGGGAGCTCACTGAAGAAGTAAAAGAAAAGACATACAATTAGCATACCAAATTTGAATGAATACTTTTTGTCCTTCTTTATTTTGCTTAAATTCTCCATAAGATGGTTTTGCATCAATTCACAGAGATCATAGTCTACATCTTCTTTTACCATCTAATATGTAGTATAAATGGATGTTCTAGATACTCAGTTTTCTCTGCTTGAGTGATATATCTTATATCCGATCACCATGGATGCAAATCTGATCCCATGATCCTTTATATCATTTATAGTCATAGCTCTCTTATCAAATTTTGATCCAGTTTCCTCTGTGACTACTTGGTTCTTCACAACCTTCAACTGAGGCAGAGTGCCAATTGAGTTCAACCCTGTAACTGCCCTTATTGCATCTTTTGTGATCTTAAATGGATGGTTTAGCCATATAAATTCATCATGGATATAGCTCAAGACATACCAGACCCACTTGTCTTCTACAAATATCAGAAACTCAACAAATTGTAAGAATTTCTTATCTTTAAGGGCTTTATACTCTGGGTTGAGTTCAAAATCATTATCTATTAAGTGATTGATGAACAGTTCAACAAATCTTAAGTTGTTATGCTCTTCTAGAGGCACGCAACTGTAAGCCCTAACATCCTCTATGTGAAGAACTCCATATGGAATGTTAGAAAATGCTCCCATCAGATTGACTTCAGTGGACTTGAAAGGATGCTTCTTAAATTTTGGTCTAGGTCACTCAGTGATATTCACAACCAGAGGTGTAGCCATTTTGAAAGATTACAAGTTTAAATCTTTGCAAGAAAACACCTTTTTCTCCATGGAATTAGGGTTGGCTGTTGAATTCACTTTTCATACTCTAAATATTTGAAATCTCAGCTTAGGTGCTCTTCTCCCTATTCTCCTTGAATGGAAAGTAATTCAAATGCTAGTAAATGACTTTTTATGCTCCACAAAACCTAATTCATCATTGTAATACATGCTTTGCCCTAACTCTTCCAGATACCCTATTTCTGAATACAGTAAGTCTTCAATTACTCCGTAATCAATTGTATTAGCTTCTATTCTTCTGGAATTTGCTTCAACAGATCTGTAATAGGGTTCTTTATCTTCATTCATTGTGCCAGATTTAGGCACCCACTTACTAGCATGGGGTATTAGTTTTTCAATGCAACTCCCCTTGAGCCAGAGCTCCAATTTTAATTCCCAGAGGAATTATCAACACTAGATTCTAGTGCGGACCCATCGCCATTATTCATTTCACCTTTCTTTACCCATGTCTTGTTCATTTCATTTTGGATCTCATTCACATCTACTTTGCCCTTGCCTTTATGTTGTTTCTGCATATTGTGGTTAATGTTCACTGGACCTTTTCTATCATCATTCCTTATTCTATAGAACCTTGCAATATGACCAAATCTGTTGCAATTAAAGCATGCAACATTTTTGTTCATTTATTTGATTTCCTCTTGATCTACACTGATTAGCCATGTGTCCAAATCTATTGCATTTAAAATAGTTTCCATTGAAAGAATTGACATTTCTTCTATTGTTAGAGTAGTTCATCATCATACTTCTACATTCATTGGATCTATGACCATACCTTTTGCAATTGAAGCATTGACTGGAGAAGGATGAACCACTTTGATTCACTTTACTTCTGCACTGAGTAGCTCTATGACCAAATTTATTGCAATTGAAACAATTTCCATTGAAAGATGGATATTTTTGAGCATTAGGCTGTCTTATTAGAGGCCTTCTAGGATTCCTTCTTCATTTTCTTACTTCAAGATTTCTTTGACTTGATCCAGAGCTTTCACATTTCTCATATCCTAGACCATGTTTATCATCTGTCTTCTTCTAACTCTCAAGTAGCACCTCAAGTTTGGCTGAGCTTATCTTGAATTTTTCTTTGTAATCATTTGCAGCTTCTAGGTCATGTTTGAGAATGACAATTTGCCTTTCAAGTTGTTCCTCATTACTCCTAGTTTCTTGTAGATCAGACTCTAGATGGCCAATTATTCTGTCCAATCTGTAGCACTCTTGTTTTCTTTCTTTCAGTGATTGATTCAGGGTTTCCTTAGTCTTCTTCCTTTCCTCAATTTCCTCAGTTAGTCTCATCACTCTGGATTCCATCTCATGTTTTAGGACAACAACTTCTTTTGCCAGCTTCTCACATTCCTTTGTCTTCTCCTTTAGAGCCTTATCCATGTCATAGTCTTCATTCTGGTTTGCTAGCCGCTAAAGTAGCTCCTTCCTCTTTTCTATAGATTTACTCAGTTGCCCTTTTAAGGTTTGAATGAAATCTTCAGCATCTTTAAGGTTCTCTTTCAGTTCTTTGATTTCTTCTCTGGACTGATCAAGATCTTCTAAAGCAACTTGAATTTATTCATTGATTCCATCAGAATACCTAAATGAACCCATTGAAATACCTTCCTAGATCTTCCTCAAGCTATTAAACTTCTTCCAAGGAATCGGACTCTGATACCAAGTGTTGAAATTAAGGAACACTGAGAGGGGGGGTGAATCAGTGTTCTACAAAACTTATTATTATGTTCCTTTATAAATTTACCACATACATTCAAAGGAAAGAAATAAGAACATAAGAACAACAACAATAAGATCATCACACATGAACACCAGGATTTTTACGTGGAAAACTAGTTAAGGGAAAAACCACGGTGGGCGTTAACCCACAAGAATTTATACTTTGTTAAAAGTATTACAAATGGGAAGGCACATGCCTTTGGGCACACTGCCCAGAGCTCACTACTCAAAGGAGGCTCACTACCTACAAGATCAATTACAAGAGTTCACTTAAATGTTTAAACTGAAGAATAGCATTTGACAATGCAATATTATAGTTCCGGTTAAGCTCAGTATACTGATTTCACACACTTCATCTCTCACTGCCCTGTTTCACTATTCTACCATGATCCAAACATCAGATCTCCTTGTTTTGTACTTGTTACTGCCATACTTCACACCTCTCACATCATATTCACACATTCACACACCAAAATACTCAAATCCATCGACTATATATATCTGCAACATGAGATTTCATCAACTGCAGTCAGCCTCAAGAAAACATTTTCAAGATCACCGTTCTATCAGCTAAATCCATGCACAAACGTCAATGCAGACCAAAACCTATGTATTCAAGTCACCTAACAAGTCAGCCAATACCACTAAATCTCACAAATTACTCAACCAATAACTTTTTTTGATCTGCACAGGGATCAAACACCAAGTCGGCCTGTTCTTCATCGGAATGAACTATCTAACCAAAACCTGATACTTAGACGCTTGTAATTTTCAATCCCTTCATCACTGGAGGCTAAAAACTTGGATTTAGGTAGTCCTAGCATCTCTTATCATTCCCTTAGATTCGCAACACAATATGATTACCTGTGGAGAAATATGGACCAAAGTGTTGAACCCTATCAAAGGCCCTGTTCCTGTCTATTTGGACTTAGACAAATCTGCAGTCTGACTTCCAGTATGATCAAAAGATGTAATGTGGATGTGTAAGATAGATTTAGTTGCCATCAATGACAACACCTGACATGCCTAGAAGTGTCTCTTGCCAACATATTAAGCTAGTATCTTGAATAGAACTTTAAAAAACATTGAGAGATAACTTTAAATGTACCTATATTAATTTTTTTAAATATTTAATTGGTGTAGATATCTTAAATAGATCTTTAAAAAATGTTGAGAGTTAACTTTAAATGTACCTCTATTATTTTTTTACTTTATTTTTATTTGAAGAAATATTTTTATTTACTTAAGAGTTATTTTATTTTAAGCTATTTAAGAATTGATCTATTTTATTTATATTGTCTCATTTATCTTTATTTGAAAAACTACTTTTATTTACTTAAGAGTTTTTTAGTTTACTTGACTTATGTTTTAATAAGTATCGATCATGTATTTTTTATTTTACTATGCTAATAGCTTTATAATTTAAAGAGCTTGCATGATGATTAGGCCAACAATGCAAATGTTGCAAGTATGGGCCTAACTGGTGTTGTCATTGATGTCAACATACTCATGTTGCATTAATGAGAAGGATTAGATGAATAGTGTGCTGATGATATTGAGAAAATTAGTCTCAATCAGGAACAGTGAAGAACAGTGATGACAAGAATGTAAAAGTCCTCAGTAGGTTAAGGATCAGAGGATGCGGTTTAAAGGGTTTGTAGATATAAGTCTTGAGATGCTCCAGTCAAGTTTTCAGAGGTCCGCATGAAGATCTGAAGAAGTTATGGTCGCTCAAGTAGAATCGGTTCCGATAGGTGTTCAGAGGTGATAGAGTGTCACAGATAGGTCTGGTGAGATCCAGAATTTCATTATCCCATTTTGTGGATTTGAAGGAGTTTTTAGGATGTCCCTGTGAAGTATCAACTAGATTGGTTCATGGTTTGAAGGTTCAGAAGAGCCTATTCATTTGTGATAGTGATGACAGACTATGTTCTTGAAGCTCTGGATGAGGGAGAGAAGAATTCCAGTAGCATGATGAAGTGCAGATGTTCTTGGTGATTCAGGGAGGGTTTTGATGATCGTTGGATCATGTCCAATTCATGTTGGTGGTCTGCATTGGAGTTAGAGTTTGCACTTGAAGAATAACCACCAGATATTGGTGTTCTTCTTGAGACTAGCCGACTGGATGTATTACACGTCTTGCGGATGTTCTTGTAGGTGTTTACTAACTTAGATGATTTTTCCTAAGTTGATGCCTTGTATAAATAAGGGATTGTGAAGTCATTTTGAAGGGTGTCTTGCGGTGATGAGTGTGTGGTAGCGAGGAGAAGTGCGAAAGGCAGAGCAGAAGTATTGGGCTTAAATGGAACTAATTCAAGCATGGTGAAGATGCTATTCTCCAGTTCATGAAGGTGATACTTATTTCTTTGTAGATAGTGTGTCTCTTGTAGGCAGTGAGCCTCTTGTGAGTAGTGTGCTTGGGCAGTGAGCCCTAATTGGCATGTGCCATTTTGTTCTTTCTATTCTTCTAATAGAGAATACTTTCTTGGGTTAATCACCTTGTAGTTTTTCCCTTAACCAGGTTTTCCACGTCAAAATCTTGGTGTCTCATGTGTTGATGAATTTCTGCTTTTGATCTGAATGCATCATGTTTCATGTTTAATATACTGCTAATTATTAAGAGGATTTAAGTGTGTAAATTAGAGAAAGTTTTGCACAACTGATTCACCCCCCCTCTTAGTTGTGTGCCCTAAAGCTAACAATTGGTATCAGAGCTAAGTTCCTCTAAAAAGAGCTTAACCGCTTGAGGAGATCCAGGATGTCATCATACAAGAAGGATAGTCTGAAGTTTGATGGAACCAACTTTGCTCTTTGGAAAGGTCGCATGAAATGTCACTTGCAGTGTATGGGAATGGTGTACTGGTCCATGGTCACAAAAGTATATGTACCTCCACAGGGTGGTCTGACAACCCTAAATGAAATCATAGATGCTGAAAATAATCTGTGGACCAAAGAGGCTCTTCTAAGCGCATTAATTGACTCAGAGCTCTCAAATGTTATTGACCTACCAACTACCTATGAGATTTGGATTAAACTGGAACTTTTGCATGAAGGAGACGAGTATGTTAAATGTGCAAGGTTACAGAGTCTAAAAGGGGAATTTGAAAAACTAAAGATGAGAGATGATGAAAATATTACCACTTTTATGCCAAGAGTGAATGAGCTGGTTTGTGGAATTAGAAATTCTGGTGGAGTCTTGGATGAAAATGAGATTGTTGGTAAAATTCTTAGATCCCTCCCTACCTCTTACAAAATCAAGGTTACTACCATTGATGAATTCATAGCCCATACAACTGTTACAAGAGACCAATTGGTTAGCAAACTAGCTGCTTTTGAAATGACCGAGTTTGGAGATGATCCCCCCAAAATTGAATCTGCATTCAAAGCCAGTGCCTTTGTGAAAGGTAAACAAAGATTTGATCTAGGAGAGAACTCATCAAGGAAACTGTCATGGTATGTGTAGACACCTAAAATTGGACTGCTTTGCAAACCAATTTTCCGTACCTCTGCACTCATCTACTCCCCCAATCTGCATATCCCTCGTGATCAATTAATTCACCTAATTGATCCATTTAACCTTACAACCCTATCCTATCAATTAAATGAATATTCCTAATATTCATTTAGATGATTTATCCAATTCCCTAATCATTGTTAATTAGATAAATTCTATTTATATGATTAACATAGGCTTAAGTTAATTAAGATAACACTTAATTAACCTTGTCTCCCACTCATCCACTAAACTGAATTTAAAATTCACTTGTCCCCCACACTCATCCACTCACTGAATTTAAAATTCAGATGTCTTCCACTATCCTCCACTAAACTGAATTTAATATTTAGTTGTCCTCCATTATCCTTCACTCTCCCCAAAGATGAATTATTTGTTCATCCACTCCTCCACTCTTCCCAAAATGGGAATTTTTAATTCATCCACTAGGAATAAAAGATTCACTTTTATTCCTAGCCCTTGATCTTATCAACTGAATCCTCACCCTCCATCCTCATCTCCAAAATTCTATAAATTGGACCTTCTCTAAGCCATTTGGAGAGACCACTTGGATGCATCAAAACTCTGTCAAAATCACTCCACAAATCTCCTAAGCCTATCAAACCTCTGTCAAAATCTTGTCTCAATCCCATCCAATCCATCATCTAATCTCATCTACATTGTGTTGAAGTCACTTGAGCAATCCACATTCTCCACATTTAGTCATTCTAATCAAGGAAAACATCTGAGGAGCTCTATATAGGTGCATCTCCTTCCCGCATGGATCTGTGAGGTCTTCATGAAGGTATAATCGTGTTGATTTATACATTAGATTAGTTATTATCTTCATTCTGATTTCATTGATTACATTGGCACGCCCGATATCGAATCCAATCGTCAATTTTGAAGGTTTTATTGTTAGAATCTTCATTTTCTAACCCTCTTTGAGGAAGTTTTTGTCAAGATTTGGTGATACACTGTTACAGGTTTCATTTTGAGCCAAAACGGACTGCATTTTTATGCTCAGGATGCTGTTTTTGAGCTTTTTGACAGTAAACTCGACTATGTTCGGTGACGAAATTTTTTGAAAAAATTTGAAAATTTTTTAGGGTACAGTCCGTACCGTATGGCACCGTACCCTACCATACTATTTTGTGCACTGGTTTGTTTGCTGTAATCACTGGTTTATTGCAGGTTTGCAGGGCTTTCGGAGTTTGCAGGGTTAACATTATTTGTTTGCAGGTTTAAACCATCCCTCCACCGCTTCACCACTAGCTCGCCGCCCTGTCGCCACCGCCCAGTCAAACCCCTACTAAACCCTTATACCTCCCGGCTGACCCTGCGCTTCCTCCATTCTGCCTTCCCCGCTGCGGCCACCATCTCCCTACTGCTACCCACATCACCTCCATCACTCCATCTCCCTGCCGCTACCTACAGCACGCCCAACCACCTGTCACCTGCCACTCCCTCCCCTGCTGCCTCGCCCTCCACCCTCCACCTTCCCTCCTCCCCCCCTGCGGACCTCCCTCGCTGCCTCTGCTAAACGCTCCCATAGCATCCGTCAAATCTTACCACCGTGACCGCCACATCCCCGTCACCCTTATCACCACTTCCTACAGTCACTACCACATGCCACCCTCTGCAGGTAAACCCAAACCCTAAACCGCCTTGGCTCTTGATCACACCACAACCACGAGGTAAAAGGGGTAGGGGCTAGTAAAAGCCCCTTATTTAGTATTTTTTTTCAAAGGATTACACCCCTAGTCATATTGGCAACCAGGGGCATGGCTTAACCTTAACCACAGTTATCTAACCGCCAGACAATCAAACTGCCAGCATGTGACCACTCAGCAATAAACTGCTTGCGGTTAACCTAAAACAGTCAGGGTCTCCTAGTGCCTTCTATAAGCCGAAGGTGGCTGCTTTTTTCAAACTTTCATAACTTGGTCATACGGAGGCGAAATCATGCAAACAAAGACTCGTCAGAAAGAGGACTTCGAGAACTTCATAGTTGTGAGGTTTTTATAAGGTGACTATACTTTTTTCCCACCTTTTTCATCAGTCAAAGTCAAACTTGCATTTAAACTTCAAATCATCATATCTTTTGCATTTTTGATCGAATTTTTGTGAATTTTTTTCAAATCACATAGAATTTCCTAAATTTTCTGTTCATGTAATCTGTTTTCCTGTATCAATTCTTTTTTCATTAAATTTTCTCAGATTATCAATTTTTGCATCACAATTTGCTTGGCTAGTCTACTTGCTTCGTTGTCATTTTTGTGACTTGCAGGTGATCATTCGGGACTGGACAAACATCAGGACCAGCAAACACATCAATTTGGATAGCAATTTTATCAGTTGCATCCATTTTCATCCTTTATCTCTCAATCATTGCTTGAAAACACACTTCAGTTTGGGGCATAAAACAAACATTGTTTGATCATCACACATTGAAATTGGGCATAAAATCAACCAGTGTCTTCAATCACACTTTGAAATTGGGATAAAAAGAATCATTATTTGACGTGTTTGTCATCACATTTCAATTTTCTAAGGTCAATTAATCAACTACGAGTGTGAATCAAGTGGGTGTGTGTATGCTCTCTCCGCGCACCGCAAGGTGATCTTGGAGATCAAAAACACCTCACTTGATTTGCTTTTGTCAATCCCTTTCCTAGGAGGCCTGCTAGGGGATTTCATCACCCCTAGGGACGACCTCATCCAAGGCTGAATCAAAAGACACCCTCTTTGAAATTAGAATCCTATCACTCTTGGTTAAGCCCCAAAGAACTTTCTACCTTTGGGAAGTGAAGGTGAAGGGTGGGTTACCCCCTTCTCCTGGTTGTGTGATAGGATTTCCCTTTCAAATCATTAGTCAACCTTGTCTAAACATTGACCAAACCTAACTGGCCATACCTTACATCCAACTAGGCATTAGGGCATGTTGATCTTTCTTACACATGTGCTTGTCAATCATTATCATATTCTTCAAATTCAAAATTCAAAATTGCTTGTGTCTTGTGTGAGTGCTTCTTGTTTGTACATGTGATCATTTGCTAAACATTACCAAATCAAACTAAACATCAAACACATAAGACAAGTCATTCCAACACATTAAAATCCAATCATAATCATCCATCATCCCCCATCATCCCATACTATCTCCAACAAAATGGATCTTTATGCAGCAATACAACAAGTGCAAAGATTTAGAAAAGTCTATGAGAACATGGATCCTAATGCTAAGGAACAATTCAAAAATGACATTAAAGATAATCCCTTAGCACACCTCATCATTAGAGAATTCAAAACCCCTACCCCATCTTCATCATATCAACCCTCATCATACCAACCTACCTCGTACATATCCACACCATCAACCTCCTATCAACCTTCAACCTCATATCAACTTCTGTCATATCAACGTCCATCATCCTCATATCAACCTCCATTACCTCATTCATCTACCCATACACCTACGAAGGATGTGATCCAAGGACTACTAGCTGAGAGTCAACCATGTCCCCAAAGTCTAGTCCTTGACCTCACCAAAGATTCTTCCCATGACTTGTCAAATCCTACAACCCCTTCATGTCATCCGCAACCACTTGAGCCTCTCAATGAGCCTTCTACCATGCACCAGAGTCAAGGTCCATCACACCCTCATGTTGTTGACCACGAGCCCACCCAAGAACCCTCTACTTCCATTCAAGCAACTCAAGAGGTATGTCAAATGTTTAATCCTAAGCATGTGGAAACATTAAGCCCTAGTCCAACTCAAGATCAAATCACTTTTATGCAACCCATCCATAATATGTATCTTTTCCATGATCAAGATGATAGCCATAATGATGAATCTATCCATGAGCCACTTGATCCTATTCATATCCCTACAACTATCCATGAACAAGACACCCAAGACCTACATGCTTTATCCAATGAAAGTCTTGTTGACCTACTTCAGCATTCACCCCGTTTCATGGCCTTCCTTCAAAGCAAAGAGATCTCTTCCTCTAGCCATGATCCCACAACATCCACTTGTCATGATGAGACACTTGTCCCCCAAGTAAGCATAAAAGATCAAATAAATAACTTGGATCTTAGTGAACACAATGATAATCACGATCCTAATGATTCTCCTTCACCATCCATTATTGACCATGCTACAAAGCCTCCACCATATATCCTTGGGCTTACTACCTTCATGCATGAATGTTCTTTCTTAGAACACCAGCAACCATTATCCACTATCTCGCCTTCTCCATCCAATAAAGAACTTGAGTCTAGTGTTCCACCTACACATAATCCTACTGTCCACCATATACTCCAGCGTATGAACTATCATGGTAAAGGCTTAGGCCTTCATGAACAAGGTATTTTGGAACCTATCCATGTCAACGTTCCTCCACCTTCATATGGCCTTGGATACATACCTCAAGGTGCACAAACTCAAGATGTTGGTACTTCCTCCACTCCTCCTAAGTCTACCACTTTCCATCGCAAACCCTATCATATCCCCAAAACATATGTTGCCATTCCACCTCCATCATCCTATAATTGTCAAAAGCATGTGATCATACACTTTCCACCATCCACTTTACCTCCACTCCTTCCAACTCCCAATGTCCCTCCATCCACCTTGCCACCATTTCTTCTGACACCTAACATACCTCTCATTCATAAGTATCCTTACATCCCTAAACATGGCCAACAAAAGCACACATCATTTAAGCATACAACTTCCAATCATTCCATCCACTCCACCCACCCCATGGGATTCAAAAGCAAAAATTTTGATCCCTTTATCCATAAAGCTAAAAATCCTACGAAAAATCCTAATGGTCTTCATATCTTAGGACATAAAGAATCAAAATCAAAGCAAAGTTCATCTAAATAGCCATCAAAACCCTTACCTCCAAATGCAAAGCCCAAAAGCAAAATGGTTTGGGTTCCTAAGAAAATAGCTAGCAAGTCAAATGAGGCATCCTCATCCACATCTTAGGAATCCCAACCACCTATATCCATCCAAAAGCCTACTTCCATCCAAAACTTCTATTCCCTTCACAAATCCCACAAGCAAAATAAAACCCCCAAAAATACTAAATCTATGTGGGTTCCTACATCACTTCATCAACCATCTCCTACGCAAACATCTCCATTGCTTCCTACACCACCATATCATCAAAAGCTTCAATGTTTATCATGGTGTGTGCAGCCGTTGGTCATGGTTCCTTTCCACTTCACAACACCTCCACATAACTACATCTCCCCATGTTACATCCATTATCCTACACATCTTCCTCATCCTAAGCCTATGGTCCAGGCTATTGTATAAGCCTTCCCTCCATGTTCTGCATCATAATCCACTATCTACCTATGCCATATCACTTTCATACGATCCCCTACCAACATCTGTGAGAGCACTAGACATGGTCCATTCAACAGTATCTATCTAGCGGGACTATCCCCTTTCAAGGAACTATATGCTAATGTCTTTCCATATCCACCTTCTCCAATCTCAAAAAAAAAAAAAAGAAAGAGAAAAAAAAAAAAAACAGTAAAGAAAAATCCCTTCATCCAATGGTGAAAACTAGGCAAACATGCGCCTTGGATAAGTACCATGATGAAAACCTGGCAAATAGGCATCATGCGTAAAGTTGATCTTCTGTGTCACCTACACTTGGGGGCACCTTGTCTCATCGGCATATCACTCTTCTCCTACTGGTTTCCTTTCATACCATTTCCTATCCTATCCTCTATCCATTACATACCTATCCTGTCTCATCCATCCATCCAAACTTCCTTTCCTCTATTCTTGGGTCTTGATAAAGATTGGGGGCACAATGTTGACAAACATTTTGAATGGCTCTTGACATACCTTATCCCTCCAAACATGCAAATCCTTCATCCTCCTATCATCATAAACATTGACAAAAAAAAATCCTACGTACTCTACCTACAATGGGGCATGTTATACTTATGCGACATAGTCCTTGGAGATCACATCCTTGGTTCCTTCTACCTATCCGTGGTGGTTCCCTATCATTAGTCTTATCTGACCCATATCGGTTCCATATCGTGTCCTACCTATTCCATATCTGATCCATATCAGTTCCATATCACATCTCATCCAACCCACAACTTAGGTCCGTTAGGGTTCTCCCTGAACTACGATGCCTCTGCGTTGTCACGTAGGCAAGGCCATTATTCTCATGCACCCGCGAGGCTCCACTTTCACCTCTAGACTTGGTGTTCCTTTGTCATTGGTATTTAGCACAAAGGCTATGCACATGAAATCCAAGACACCATCATAATAAACCATTCCTTGTCCAAAAAATCAAAAATCCAAAAAAAACATCACAAATATCATCAAAAAAACCAAACAATAGAAAACACAAAATTCCAAAAATAATTTATTCATCATCACATCTATCATCAATAAGCTTACACTAGACCCAAGCATCGCATCACCTATCAAAGCATTGTCCCTTAATCAAAATCATCAACTATCAAATCAACATCAACCATAACTTGTCACCATCATATCTTGAGCCAATCTTACATCAACAAAACATGATCCAACCATCAATCGATTCTTGCCTTAGGATATGTTGTTCCTATGATAGGCAGAATCCATCCAATCATCAATCAATCCCTGCCTTAGGATATATCTTTCCTACGATAGGCAGAATCTATCACATCATTATCTATCTTGGCAAAAGATACAATGGTTACTTGTTTGGTTCGTTGGTCTTTTAGTTTTTGATGTTTATCTTTTGTCCTATTTGAAGATCACATCAAAGCTACCTTGATCTTACTATATCATGGTATGTGGCGAAAACATCTAGAATGGGGCATAGTCTTGCTTTTGTATGCTGTGCTTGTGGGTTGGTCTCATTACTCCAAGCTAGTATTCATATCTTGATCAATCCTAGGGTCGGTTCTAGCATATTGATCTCCTTATGCATCTAAGGTTCATCATACCTTTTTTGTACTAAGAGCTTATTCTATGAGTCCCCTTCCCTTGTCTAGACAAGGTTGTACTATCTTGGGCATGCATGGGATCATCCCTTTGTCTATGTGTCTAGTCCATGCAAATGTTGGATAAACATCATCACCCTGGTCTTCTATACCTTGGTGAACATATCCACTTTGCTATATCAAACCTAGGATTGTTCAAATTTAGTTTTAGCACAATGATCATCCACCAATCATATCCCAACATCATCATCCTTTCATTCCACCACTTATCCTCTAACCCGTTCAACCAATCTGTCTCATCCATTTCGAAAGCACAACCGTGTTCTCGCAACCCGCCTATCCTCTCGAGGGGGCATCACCCTTACCAATTATCCCCAAGCCTTATTCTTCCAAACCAAAATCTTTTTTCTATCTAATCCATCTCTATGTTTTAACTTCTTTGAAATGATGTTGCTTAGCCGCAACACCATCTCAAAGAGGGGCAGAATGTAGACACCTAAAATTGGACTGCTTTGCAAACCAATTTTCCATACCTCTGTACTCATCTACTCCCCCAATCTACATATCCTTGGTGATCAATTAATTCACCTAATCGATCCATTTAACCTTACAACCCTATCCTATCAATTAAATGAATATTCCTAATATTCATTTAGATGATTTATCCATTTCCCTAATCACTGTTAATTAGATAAATCTTATTTATCTGATTAACCTAGGCTTAAGTTAATTAAGATAACACTTAATTAACCTTGTCTCCCACTCATCCACTAAACTGAATTTAAAATTCACTTGTCCCCCACACTCATCCACTCACTGAATTTAAAATTCAGATGTCTCCCACTATCCTCCACTAAACTAAATTTAATATTCAGTTGTCCTCCATTATCCTTCACTCTCCCCAAAGATGAATTATTTATTCATCCACTCCTCCACTCTTCCCAAAATGGGAATTTTTAATTCATCCACTAGGAATAAAAGATTCACTTTTATTCCTAGCCCTTGATCTTGTCAACTGAATCCTCACCCTCCATCCTCATCTCCAAAATTCTATAAATTGGACCTTCTCTAAGCCATTTGGAGAGACCACTTGGATGCATCAGAACTCTGTCAAAATCACTCCACAAATCTCCTAAGCCTATCAAACCTCTATCAAAATCTTGTCTCAATCCCATCCAATCCATCATCTAATCTCATCTACATTGTGTTGAAGTCACTTGAGCAATCCACATTCTCAACATTTAGTCATTATAATCAAGGGAAACATCTGAGGAGCTCTACATAGGCGCATCTCCTTCCTGCATGGATCTATGAGGTCTTCATGAAGGTATAATCGTGTTGATTTATGCATTAGATTAGTTATTATCTTCATTCTGATTTCATTGATTACAGTATGAAAAAGCAAGAAAACACCCAGAAGAAGAAGAAGTAGAAACTGCTCAACTTAAAGCCCTCATTGCAAAGAGACTGCCAAGATGATCCGGTAAGTATGAAGGAAAATTGCCTTTTAAGTGTTTTAACTGCAATAAGATTGGTCATTTGGCCTCAAGATGTCTGGAAAGATTTTCAAAGCCAAATCCTAATAGATCAAGGTTCCAAAAGAATTGTTACTATGTTCATGAAGAAGATGATAATGAAGGAGTAACAGATGATGAATCAGAGACAAGAAACAAATCTGGAAGTGAATGGGTGTTTATTGCCATCAAGGAAGAAGAACCAATATCCTTTGTATCTATCAATCATAAAGTTGTAGAAAGAGCTCTGGCTGCCCAAGTTGAAGAAAAGAATGATTGGGTCATTGACAGTGGTTGCTCTCACCACATGACAGGTGACAAAAATAAGTTCATAGACTTGGAAAGGTATGAAGGAGGAGTGGTGAAGTTTGGTGATAATTCTGTTGGTAGAATCAGAGGAAGAGGAACTATTTCTTTTGATGGAAGAAACAAAACTGGTAATGTACTGTATGTTGAAGGTTTGAAGCACAATCTTCTCAGTGTTGGACAGTTGGTGGACAAAGGCTATGATCTCTGATTCAAGGATGGAAAATGCAAAATCTTTGAAAGATCTGGATCAGAGATTGTATCCGGTGCTCAAACTAAAGGTAATATCTTCCACTTGGTTGGTACTGGTAAAAGCTGCTTATCTGTTCAAGTTGATCAGAGTTGGTTATGGCATAGAAGGATGTGTCATGTGAATTTTGATAATATCATCAAGATAAGCAATACTCAGGCTGTAAGAGATCTTCCAAAATTGGTGAAACCTACTAACAGCTTGTGCAAGGAATGTCAGTTGGGTAAGCTAAGCAGAGTCACATTCAAAAATAAGGAACTATCTTCTACCAGATTATTGGACTTAGTTCACACTAATCTTTGTGGTCCGGCAAGAACCAAAAGTATTCAAGGTGATAGACACTTCATGCTACTAATAGATGACTATTCCCGGATGATGTGGGTAACCTTTCTAAAGGAGAAATCAGAAGCTCTTGAGATATTCAAAATATTCAAGGCTATGGTAGAGAATGAAATAAGAATAAAGTTGAAATGTCTGAGGTCTGATAGAGGTGGAGAATTCACATCCGATGAGTTCATAGAATTCTATGAGAAAAATGGAATTAAGAGACAGTTGTCTGCTCCGAGGACTCCACAGCAGAATGGAGTAGTGGAGAGAAAGAACCAGACCATTCAGGAAGCATCTAGGACCATGATGATGGAAGCAAATGTTCCTCAGATCTATTGGAGAGAAGTTGTCAGCACTGCAGTCTATACTCTTAATCAAGTTCAAATCAGAAGCAATACCGGTAAGACCCCTTATGAACTCTGGTTTGGCATTACTCCTACTGTAAGATATTTCAGAGTCTTTGGTAGCAAATGTTACATCAAAAGAGATGAATATTTAGGCAAGTTTGATGCTAGAAGTGATGAAGGAATATTCTTGGGTTACTCTACTCAAAGTAAAGCATACCGGTGTTATAACAAGAGACTAAGAAAGATGATAGAAAGTACAAATGTGAAGGTTGATGAGGGAATAGAGAAACCCTCAAGGTTTTATGAGTATGATGAAGATGATCAGAATGGTGTTCTAGTTCAAGGAGCTCAATCCTCTTTTGAAAGTCAGATTCAGACTGATCCGATAAATCAAGAAGAAGAGATAGGTCTGAATGAGCCTGATCAAGAAGCAGAAGTGCAAGAAACTCCCAAAGTTCCAAGGTATGTAAGACTGAACCACTATGAAGATCAGATCATAGGTGACAAAAGCAAAGGTGTGCAAACTAGAAGGAAAATTGCTCAAAATTCAGATGAATATTGTCTGATTTCAAAGATTGAACCTAAGAGAAGAAATGAAGCCTGCAATGATGAAAACTAGACCAAAGCAATGGAGGAAGAGCTGATGCAAATTGAGAAAAATCACACTTGGGATCTTGTTCCTAGACCTATAAACAAGAATGTGATTGGAACCAAATGGGTCTTCAGGAACAAACTAAATGAAGTTGGTGAAGTAATTAGAAATAAAGCCAGATTAGTCTGCAAAGGCTACTCTCAAATAGAAGGGATTGATTTTGAAGAAACCTTTGCTCCGGTGGCAAGAATTGAAGCAGTCAGATTATTTCTTGCATTTGCTACCTTCAAGGATTTCAAGGTGTATCAGATGGATGTCAAGTCTGCCTTCTTGAATGGTGACTTAGAAGAAGAAGTGTACATTGAACAACCGGATGGTTTTCAATTATCTGAGCATGGTGATATGGTCTGCAAATTGAAGAAGGCACCGTATGGACTAAAGCAAGCCCCAAGAGCCTGGTATGAAAGACTGGACAAACATCTTTTGAAGATTGGTTTCAACAAAGGTACTGCTAACAGTAACCTATATTTCAAAATTGATCATGAAAACATCTTGATTGTTGAAGTATTTTTTGATGATATCATCTTTGGAGGAAGAGACAATATGTGTAAAACCTTTGCAAATCAAATGAAAAGTGAGTTTGAGATGTCAATGCTTAGTGAAATAAATTTCTTCTTGGGTCTGCAAATTACTTAGACAAAGAAAGGAATCTTTATTTCTCAGACCAAATATATGAAAGAATTGTTGAGGAAATTTGGAATGGAAGATTCAAAGCCAATGAACACTCCCATGGCAACTGGATGTAAGTTGAGAAAAGATGATGACTCTCCTAAGGTAGATCAGACAAAGTACAGATCAATGATTGGAGGATTATTGTATCTCACTCAAACTAGACCAGATATAACACAGGCTATTGGTCTTGTGGCAAGATTCCAGGTTAATCCCAAAGAATCTCATGTCATGGAAATCAAAAGGATTTTTAGGTACTTAAAAGGAATAGTTGAGTATGGTCTGTGGTATCCTAGAGATCATAATTTTTCTCTTCATGCATATACAGATGCAGATTGGGTAGGAGATGTGGATGACAGGAAGAGAACCAGTGGAGGAGCATTCTTTTTGGGAAAAAGATTGGTTTCTTGGCTAAGCAAGAAACAAGAGGCAATATCCTTGTCTATAACTAAAGCAGAATACATTGTAGCAGCAGGTAGTTGCACTCAAGTTTTGTGGATGAAGCATATGCTAAGAGATATTCAAGTAGAATATGAGAAGCCTATCACAATTTTCTATGATAATTCAAGTGTAATAAATATTTCTAAGAATCCAGTGTTGCATTCTAAGACTAAGCATATATCTATAAAGTTTCACTTTCTGAGAGAGCAAGTGAACAAGGATGAAGTTAGATTGGAGTATGTGCCCTCCAAGGATCAGATTGCAGATATCTTTACTAAACCTCTTCCCAAGGACTCTTTTGAGTATCTCAGGGAGAGTTAGGGGTTAGTGCTCCTTCGGTGATGAACTAGGATGCACTGATGTGCATCAATCTGGTGGATATCACAGTCATATCTTATGATCTGGATTGATGATAGGGTGCTGCTACTCAGGGGGAGTAGCTGGTATGTTATGAAGTAATGGAGTTGCAAGTATGAGCCCTTTGCCATTGATGTCAAAGGGGGAGAGAAGACATGTGAAAAATAAGTGGTTGCTAATCAAAGGGGGATCAATAAAGGAAGAGAAGACATGTGAATAGTTGTTGCTATTAGGGGGAGTTGTGACAACAAGGAGAAGTTCTTGTCTTGATGGTTTTTCACATCATATGTTGCCATCAATAACAAAGGGGGAGATTGTTGCAAGTATGGGCCTAACGGTGTTGTCATTCATGTCAACATACTCATGTTACATTAATGAGAAGGATTAGATGAGCAGTGTGCTGAGGATATTGAGAAAATTAGTCTCAATCAAGAATAGTGAAGAACAGTGATTACAAGAAGGTAAAAGTCCTCAATAGATTGAGGATTAGAGGATGTGGTTTAAAGGGTATGTAGATATAAGTCTTGAGATGGTCCAGTCAAGTTTTCAGAGGTCTGCATGAAGATCTGAAGAAGTTATGGTCATGTTGGTGCCTATATGAGAAGTCATTTTTCAAGCATATAAACATGCAGGCACCCTCCCAAAAAATCCAAAAATATTCTAAGTCTCTGGGCCTCCTCAACATGTTTCAATGTCAACATCATATTTTCTTTGAGGAGGAGGTCATCATCATCATATTTCCAATCATCACCCTTTTGATTCTCATGGGGGTCATCATCATATTTTCTGTTAGCCTGATCTTTTGCTCCGGGGTGATATTTTAACATCGGGTGATCTTAGTTAAGATCATCTTGATGATGTTGCTGCAAGGTTCTAAGTATGACCTGATATTCATCGGGGTCATCATATTTAAACATCGGGTGATCTTTGTTAAGATCATCCTGATGTTGTTTTATTACTTCATGTTCATTGTTTTCTCACCCTGATGATGCTGACATCATTCTTATGTCAGAGTGATATCCACTTTTCTGCCTGTCTGCAGCATGATATTTCTGAAGGGAGATATCCACCTGTCAGCTTCATGCATTGTCTAGTGGGGGGTGATCATTTCAAATATCCTTCATATTCATATATCACCCTGATCTTATAGTGGAGCTATAGTGCAGCATGATTTTTGTGCATCAAGGTGATATTTTCAAATATCTGGTTATCTTTCGAATATCATCCTGATGCCGATATGGTGGTGACGTCATCAAGGTCTGGGGGTCATATTTTAACATCAGTCATTTTATGGAGATCCCCCGATGTTGCGAATATGATGATGATGTCATCCGAATATGAGGAGGTGCGCGATATGCAGATATGATGATGACGTCATCAGGATTTTTGTGAACATGTAGGATGTTCATCAGCCAGACATTTGGTATCGGTTAAGAAGGAGGATCTTCCTCTGATGCATCAGGTTGTGCCGATGAAGGTGAATATCAGGTTGATATCTCACACGAAGGTAAGGTTGGTCATCAGGCTGATATTCAAACATCAGGGTGATATTTTATATCAGGTGATGCAGACGGCATGATACTTTCCCGCAGGGTGATATTTCCTGTGGGCTGATATTTCACATTAGGGTGATGTGAATTATCAGGGTGAGCTCATGCAGATGATGATGCTGACGTCAGGGTGATATTTCAAGTATCCAGATATCATGCTGGAGGATGATGATGAAGGCTTATGCTAGTGTCATTGGGAGCAAAATCACCGACATCATATATGCTCATGACCTAGTATATAAGGTGATGAGGAGGTTGCCACAGGGTGCATGTGGGATAATTTGATCTTGCATAATTTGAAATATCAGGATGAGGTATTTTGGCGGGAAAAGTTTGTGATACACAGTATGATGTTTTTCCCAAGGCCGCGAGTTGGTGCGCCATTAATGGCAGATCTTACAGGGTATGGGCGATGGCATGGACGGATCTAGTACCCGACTGAAGATGTGAATCCCCAAGTGGCGGCGCACAGCTTGAGAACTTCTCCCTATCTCCTCTCCCACCTGCTGCATTGAATGTTTGAGCGCCATTTTCTCAATGAACTGTATTTGGTAGATTTTTGACTTTTACCATGTAATTAATGTTGAGGACCCTCCTGCTATATATAGCAGGTTGTGTTGCTCATTAGAGGTTGTTGAAAACTGGACATATCTGGCTTTGTAATAAGATACAACTGGTTCTGGTTGCTCTGTGTAGGTGACTTTGTGAGTTTATGTATCTCTTGTTGTATGTCTCATGCATGAATCTACTAATTTAATGATTGGTTTTATATGAGTAATGCTGTATTTGTATGTGTTTTGTTAATTCTGTCTCCAGTATTGCATGTGTCCTTCTTCTAAATCTAGATATCTAAGGGGTGTCTGGTATTCTAGAATATAGAATTCCTGTATTGAATGCTTGATCTTTCAACTTCTACTCAAGGGGTAGATTAAAGTGTTTTCAGATTAAGTGTTGGGAAGGATATACTGCAATAGGGATGCCATAAGTAGAGATAACTTAACACTCTGTCCTGGGAGGTATCTGTAAGGCAGATACTACAACACCCCCTTGAAATCCAATTTTAGTGTGTTCATGCTGATCATTCATAGGTGTATGTTTACTGACTCCAAACCCTAGATAGGCACCAATCTAGCTCTGTGTTGAGGTTACATACCAGGTCCTAGTTTTGCATCCAAACACATAAAATCAAACTCAAACTTCCAAAACAACCATTAGGACCTTAGAAGTAGTTTAGGACCAAGATCCTCTGATTAACAACTGAACATAAGCCCAAAGCTAGCCCCTTTGCACTTATCTCACAGTTTTGGTCTTCACACAGGAGGATTTATCTACTTTGTGTCAACATCCCAAGACAACCCACAAACATATTCTCATGGGTGTTGAATAGGGAATACCCCCCTAGGTTTTGTAGAGCCTGAAGAAGAAGAGGAGATAAAAATAGAGTCTATCTCCCACACTGTTGGCCCCTGGCCTAGAGATCCTGTTGATCACTGATGGTTACATTGTAGGGAAATCTAGGAATGAGCATCTAGTCAGGGAAAAAACCAACAGGTCGCTCAAGTAGAACTGGTTTCGGCAGGTGTTTAGAGGTGACAGAGTGTCACAGATAGGTCTGGTGAGATCTAGAATTTCATTATCCTGTTCTACGAATTTGAAGGAGTGTTTAGGACATCCCTGTGAAGTATCAACTAGATTGGTTCATGGTTTGAAGGTCCGGAAGAGCCTATTCATTTGTGACAGTGATGACAGACTGTGTTCTTGAAGCTCCAGATGAGGGAGAGAAGAATTCCAATAGGATGATGAAGTGCGGATGTTCTTGGTGATTCAGGGAAGGTTATGATGATTGTTGGATCATGTCTAGTTCATGTTGGTGGTCTGCATTGGAGTTAGAGTTTGCACTTGAAGAATAACCACCGGATATTGGTGTTCTTCTTGAGACTAGCTGACCAGATGTATTACACATCTTGCGGATGTTCTTGTAGGTGTTTGCCAACTTAGATGATTTTTCCTAAGTCGATGCCTTGTATAAATAAGGGATTGTGAAGTCATTTTGAAGGGTGTCTTGTGGTGATGAGTGTGTGGTAGCGAGGAGAAGTACAAAAGGCAAAGTAGAAGTATTGGGCTTAAATAAAACTGATTCAAGCATGGTGAAGATGCTATTCTCCATTTCATGAAGGTGATACTTATTTCTTTGTAGACAGTGTGTCTCTTGTAGGCAGTGAGCCTCTTGTGAGTAGTGTACTCAGGCAGTGAGCCCTAATTGGCATGTGCCATTTTGTTCTTTCTATTCTTCTAACAGAGAATACTTTCTTGGGTTAATCACCCCATGGTTTTTCCCTTAACCGGGTTTTCCATGTCAAAATCTTGGTGTCTCATGTGTTGATGAGTTTCAGCTTTTGATCTGAATGCATCATGTTTCATGTTTAATATACTGCTAATCATTAAGAGGATTTAAGTGTGTGAATTGGAGAAAGTTTTACACAACTGATTCACCCCCCTCTCAATTGTGTGCCCTAAAGCTAATAGTAAAGCCATTCATTGACATCATTTCTTTTAGGGAATATATCCCATTCTATCTATTTATTTTATCTTGTATTTTAATATAATCAATTATTATATTTTAAATAATATAACCAATTATTTAATTATATATATAAGTGAATTGCGGTCATGGGGATCATTCCCTTTCCATTAAACTTAAAATATAATTTAAGCTTTATTTTGTTGTGTTCTAGATAAATATAAAAGCCTATAATAGTAGCCATAATAGGGATCATAAACAAAATGCCCTAAATTACATGAGATTCTACATAAAAGTTTGTCTATACAATCTAATAGCTATTACATTATTAGTGCTTTAGTTGTCCTCCTCTAAGCTATAGATAAACAAAGATTTCATCCACTCAATGCTAGTTTCCTTTCTTAATCCCATAGCCTACTTCAATAATTCTATAACCTTTCACCTCTACCTAGCCTCTATTGTAGGATTATACATAGTGATTCCATTACCAATAGGAAGAATCAAGCCTAGCACTTCCATGTGCAAGATATCACTTAAACCACCAAGCACATGTTTCCTAGCCATCACATTGGCCATTGAATGCACCATCTCCTTCTCCTCACCCAAGTCTAGCAACACAATGACAAACATGGATGAAATATCTGAATTCACCCTATACCTATGGTCTATGACCAAGAACTCCTTGCCTAATAGCCATTAACTAACATATAACAACAATCTAGAGTAGGTTTTAAACATCATTTTAAGTGTCAGTTCTGAGATGATGCTAATAAGGCCATTTTACATGAATTAATAGTAAGTCTAACACATGTATCCATTCTATTCCAACATTCGATAGTGGGTGGTTATGTGTTTTCTAACCACATTGCTTCAAGATTGTTCTTCACACATCATTACATATCATAATAACAAGGGTTATTGCATTTAACTTTGATAACTGATATGCATGTGTAAACATATTTAGATCCATCTTGGTCATAGAAAAATATACCAAGGCATTATTAACTTGTACTCCATATTCTCCAATGAACATTCCTTATGATGGGTGGCATTGGTTCTATAGTTTAGGATTAGTGTGGGAAGACAATTCTTCCCAATCATTAATAAAAGTGCTAATTTTATTGTTCTCGGCCATATTTATGACATAGTTTTCTAAATGATCCATAGTGGCATCAACTTCTATATAAGCATGTTGAGGTGAGGAGGAGTTGATATATTTGATATATGGCTAGGCCTAGAATAAATGTTATTATTTTTCTAATTTTTGGATTTCCTTTTATGAATTGAGTTTATTATGATAATCAAATCACGTTCTATTCCAACACTAATTAACCCAAGTTGGTGGCATATTTGAAGGCCCAAGACTAGCACCTAAGCCTCAACTTCATTATTTGTTCCTTGTTTGATTTTTATTGAAGTAGCATTGATTAAATTCCCTTATGAATCTTTGATGATACCACCAACCCTAGATAGGCCTAGGTTACTTTTAGAGGCTCCATCAAAGTTTAGTTTGACCCAGTCATATGGAGGAGATTGCTATTTCATTTCTTTGCTTAACGTGTTTGTGGAATTAAATCCACCATCCCCATGATTAGGGGGCTCTTAACCTGATCCATTTGTAGGTTACCTCAGAATCCCATGATGAGAAAACTTTATTTCTAGTTGGTTTCATTGTCGCTCTATTGTATGCTACTTCGACAATGGAAACTTCTAGTTTGTTGAGGAAAGATTCCAATAACAATGCCAAGGCTTAGAAGGTCTAATGGTTTCTCTCTTTCTAGATCTTCCATATCTTTAAAGATGGACATAAAATCCAAAGGCTTGCAAATGTATATTGTTCTTGATGATTGGCCATGATATGAAAAGCTCCTTAGTATCATTTGGTAGTGCCAAGCACCAACTAATATAGAGAACATAAATATTTTTAGTGTTTATTTGTGAAGAGGTATTGAAGTAATAAATGATTTATTTTTTCTTCCTCTTGTTTAGACATAACATATCTAGATGGACCAAGATATCCCATTTTCCTAAATCTATCCATTGTTAATATATTTTTCTATATAGTAGCCCAAGGAAAGGTGTCAAGATTTGGAAGACAATATTTATGCCAAAATAAGTGACTTGACCATTCTTCATTTTCTATGTGTTGATCTTCCACCAAATAACTTAGTTTGATCATGCATTCCCTAGTTTTAGAAAAAAATAATTTAATTATGTCTTCCCCATCTAAAAAGAATATCTTTTGTTGTTGTATTATTCTAGTAGAAGTTGTTGTAGCCTTTTAGAGATCCCAAGGGTCTTAGGATCCTTCCAACACCATTCTTGAATTGAACAATTAATTTTGGGGGAAAGGAAATCAATAATCATTCATCCCCAAGTGTCATTTGTTTGTTGTTGTAACTCTAGCATCTCTATGTTAGTTCCTAAAACTAGGAAACAATTCTGTGAATCTTTCCAAAAGTTGACATATTATCCATTCTAGATATCCCATGTTATGTGTTTGGTTACAATTTCTTTAATGGTCAGAATGAAGTTCTACATACTTGATCCATGTAGTGGGTTTGCAATTGTTAATATCCTTGTTATTTCAATTGAATCTAAGTATTTATTTTGAATAATTTTGGCCCATTTGAGATGCAAATTTTTGTAAAGGTTCCATATTATCTTAGCACCCAAATCCTTGTTTTAGATGGTGAGTGTAAGGAAGCTAAGATAGCGGAACAACTTATTATAATCTTGAGAGGAGGATAATGCAAAACTTTATAGATATTTAATAGTTATAGAAACTTAAATAAAAATAAACATAGATATCATGCATACCAAAACACGGTGATTTACGTGGGGAAAACTCTTTCTAGAGAAAAAACCCACACTCTAAAATCCACCCAATATATTATTCATAGATCACAAAGATGACAATATACTTATAGAGAAAGATTATCACAAGAGTATCACCACCAAAGATTTAGAGACAACACAATCGCTATCAGACTCTCAAAATACATCATGATACCACAGTCGTAATACAATGCCCTCATAAAACAGGGTTACCTTCTAGGACAAGACAAGACAACAAAATATCTACCATTAGATCTAAAACTTAATAATGAACAATCTAGATTTAGAATATATCATTAATTTAATGTTTTTCATCCATTTATTAGTTTTTGTTAACAAAAAAATGCTAACACACATCCTACTCCACCCCATGCTCTCATTGTATATTATACATATCAGTGTAACTAGGAAATATATATAAATATATATATCCTATCAATAATAAACCTTATATAATTGCAAGGTTGAGACACATTTTCCCAACAAATCTCCCACTTGTCAAACACATTGAAGAGCAATGAGAGGGAGTAAACATCATCTCTTAATGCTAGGGCTGAAAGCCCATAGTCTCTAAACATGGTATCTAAACTTTTTTGTGCTCACATGCTTAGTTAAAGAATCAACAACATTCATCAAAGACTCTATGTTAACGAGCTTCACCCTGTCATCTTCGACCATATCCCTAACAAAATGATATTGTACATCAATGTGCTTGGTCCTAGCATGAAATGTTGGGTTCTTACCTAGACAGATCGCACTCTGACTATCACAATAAATTGTCACTACACCTTGTTTTATTCCAATATCTGAACAAAATCTCTTAAGCCAAATGGCTTCTTTGCAAGCATGAGCAGCTTCCAAATACTTAGCTTCAATAGTGGACAAAGCAACCATATCCTATTGCTTACTCATCCAACTAATTGCACCACCAAATAAAATAAACACATAAGAACTGGTGGATCATCTACTACTAATATCACCTACCTAGTCTAAATCCACATAACCATGAATATCAAGGGAAATATCGTCTTCAATCAAATTACTATGATAACACAAGGAATACTCTAAGGTACCACACAAATATTTGAAGACTCTTTTAACTACATACTAATGAACTCTACTAGGATTAGACATATATCTGGAAAGAACTCCCACTACTTGGGCAATATCTGGTCTAGTACAAACCATAGCATACATCAAACTTCCAACTGCACTCTAGTCACTCTACTCATCTCTTCCATCTCTGATGGAGATGTTGGATAATATGAAATAGATAGATTTGTTCCAATTGAAATGGGAATACACAATGGTCTACAGTCCTTCATGTTAAACCTCTAAAAAATTGAATTGACATACTTACTTTAGCCAAGCCATATCTTTCTATTCACTCTATCTCTTCTGATTTCCATCCCAAGAATGTGTCTATCTACACCAAGGTCTTTCATCTCAAATTTAGTAGTAAGTTGAGATTTTAGTTCTGAAATCATACCTTTCCCTTTACCAATAAATAACATATCATCAACATATAATGCAATAAATAGGAAATGATCACCATCAGTTTTATAATAAACACAATGATTTGATTTAGAATACTCAAATCCCAAACTCAACACATATGTATCAAATTTTTGGTACCACATCCTAGGACTCTGTTTTACACCATACAAAGTTTTATTCAATTTGCAAACCAAATTACCTTTACCTTTCACCACGTAGTGCTCTGGCTGTGTCATATAAATATCCTCCAAGTCACCATAAAGGAAAGCATTTTTCACATCCATTTGCTCAACCTCTAAATCATAAGCAGTAGCAATAGAAAGAAAAAATCTAATGGATGTCATTTTTGCAATAGGATAAAATATCTCACCATAATCAACACCCTCAACTTGAGAGTAACCTCTCACAACCAACATTGCTTTATACTTCTCAATACATCCATCTGAACCAATCTTTTTCTTGAACACACATTTGCAACCAACTGGTTTTCATCCTTTAGGCATTGGTATAAGATCCCATGTATTATTCTTTCTTAAAGATGTCATTTCTTCATCCATACCAATCTTCTAGGATTTTGTATATCATTCATACCTAATGCCTCTTCTACAGATTTGGGTTCATCAATGTTAGTATTCAAAGGAAAAATACATCTCCAATCATCAAGTGAGTACCTTTCAAGTGTTTGTCTATGCTATTTATACCTACGATCAAGTTGAGTTTGATGTTCTTCCTCCTCTTCTAAAGATTCAAAGCTAGATAATCTCTCCTCAACATCTTGTCTATCCATGGGCCTCGATTCAACTTTCTCAGGTGTAGATGTCTTCCTATTTAGTTTGATTTGGCTATAATGTAATAGAAGAAGGCTTAGTTTCTGTCAAAATAACATTTCTACTCTATATTACCTTATGTGCAATAGGATCCCAAAGATTGTATCCTTTCACACCATAACTATATCCAATGAAGATACATTTCACAACCTTGTTCTCCAACTTTATTTGCTTCTCCTTTGGCACATGTGCATATTCCTCACAACTAAAAACTCTAAGATGTCTTAATGAAGGCTTGTGACCCGACCATGCCTCTATAGGCATTTTATCAACAAGAGCTGATGTAGGAGACTTGTTAATTAGGTAATAGGTAGTGACAATAACTTCATCCCAAAACATTTTTTCTAGATAGCACATTCAAGAAGGAGGACAGAGATAGAAATTCATACCAGAGAGATGATAGAACTTTCTACCGTAGCAGAAACCCTAGTTCATATCATAGTGAAGGATACAGAAGAGATGGAAGAGGACCTAATAGGAGAAATTTTAGAGGAACCTATTTTAAGTGTGGAGGTGAAGGACACGGAGCATTTGAATGTAATCAAGGAAGTACAAGCAAGAAGATAGAGAATAGTGGAAGAGGAGCTTATGTAGAAGAACCTTTTGGAGCACCTAATTTAGTTGGTAACCCTAAAAAAGGAGAATCACTTGTCATGAGGAGATCACTATTTCAAGCAGAGACAAATGAGGAACCACCATAGAGGAAAAGTTTGTTCCAGACTAGATACAAATTAGGAGGTAAATGTTGCAAGGTTGTAATTGATAGTAGTAGTTCAAATAAATTGGTTTCAGAGGAGATGGTGACTAAGCTAAAGTTAGAAATATTGAAACACCCTAAGCCCTATCAGATAGCATGGATTCAGGATGATCATAAGGTACTGGTGCATGAACAATGTTTAGTGAAATTTCATATTGGATCTTATCATGATTAAGTATTGTGTGATATTATGCCTATGGATGTGTGTCATATATCATTGGGTGGACCATGGCAGTATGATAGAAAAGATATACATGATGGGAGAAACAACACTTATACTATAACATCAAATGGAAATAGAATTACTTTTATTCCTTTGGAAGATGATCCTAAAAGTGAAGTATGTGGGAATGCTAGAATCTATTTGGTTGATGGAAAGAAATTTCTAGATGGTTTGAGAAATGAGAATGTGTTATGCTTTGATTCCTATGAATCCTGAAAACCTAAAGATAGAGACCGAAGAGTCACAATCGAAGGAGATAATTGAATTTCTAATAGAGTACGAAGACATCATATCAGATAATGTACCTAAAGGATTGCCACCTATTAGGAGTATCAGTCATCATATGGATCTTATACCTAGAGCTAGTTTGCCTAACAAGGTAGTGCACCAAATGACACTACTAGAGAATAAAGAATTGAATAGAGATAGACACAAGAATTGTTGAGGAAAGGTTTGATTAAAGAAATCCTGAGCCCTTGTACAATACCTACAGTGATAGCACCAAAGAAGGATGGAGAATGGAGAATGTGAATTGACTCTAGAGAAATCAACAAGATCACAGTTAAGTATAGATTCCCTTTGCCTAGGATGGATGATATTATGGATTGTTTGAGTGGAGAAAAATATTTTATAAAGATAGACTTGAAGAGTGGATACCATCAGATCAGAATCAGAGAAGGAGATGAATGAAAGATTGCTTTTAAAATAAATGAAGGATTGCATGAATCGTTAGTGATGCCTTTTGGATTGACTAATGCACTAAGTACTTTCATGAGGTTGATGAATGAAGTTTTGAAGAAATTCTTCGGTAAGTTTGTTATTGTATATTTCTATTATATTCTAATTTTTAGTAAGACAAAAGAAGAACATTTGTGGCACCTGAGACAAGTATTGCAGAGATTGAGAGAAGAGAAATTACTAATAAACATCAAGAAGTGTAGTTTCATGAAGAAAGAATTGGTATACTTCAGATTTGTGATTTCTGCAGAAGGATTGAAGATGGACCTTGAGAAAGTAAGAGAAATTGTTGAGTTCCCTACACATGAGATCATTGGATAAGTCAGATCATTTCATGGATTAGCTAGTTTCTATTGAAAGTTCATTAGAAATTTTAGTTTAATATGTAACCCATATGATAGGGACAATGAGAGGTGAAAGAAAAGACTTTAAGTGGACATTAGGACTAGATAAAAGTTTTGAATTGTTGAAGCAGAAAGTGATAGAGTGAGATGTGTTGGCATTACTAGATTTCAATAAGGTATTTCAAGCGGATTGTGATGCAAGTGGAAATGCAATAGTAGCAATGTTAAGTCAATAAGGTAGACCTATAGCATATTTTAGTGAGAAATTGAATGATGCAAGAAGAAGATATTCAATTTATGATCAGGAGTTCTATGCCATAATTCAGGCCTTGAAGAAGTGGAGACATTATTTGTTGTCTAAGGAGTTTGTGTTGTAAATTATATAGATCATCAAGCTTTGTAATATTTGAACAGTTAAGAAAAGTTGAATCAGAGACATATGAGATGGGTAGAGTTTATGCAGAGTTACACTTTTGTTCTAAAGCATAGGAGTGGGAAGTCAAACAAAGTTGTAGATTTATTGAGTAGAAGAAGGAACTTGCTGACAGAGATGAGAGTTGAAGTGTTAGGATTTGAAGAATTGAAGAACATGTATGAGGGAGATCTTGATTTTCTAGAACCTTGGAAATCATGTAAGGAACTTGTTGTGATAAATAGGAGTAAGTGGTTGGACTATTTCATTTAGGAAGATATGTTGTTCAAAGGAAATCAATTGTATATACCCAGGAGTTCAATGAGAGACAATTTGATTAAGGAGAAGCACAGTGGTGGATTGGTAGGACATTTTAGCATTGATAAGATAGTGGCTTTGGTGAGTGAAAATTACTTTTGACCTTAGATATATAAGGATGTTATGAAGTTTTTGCAGAGTTGTAGAGTACGTCAAGTTGCAAAAGGAAGTAGTCAGAATACTGGATTATACAAATCTTTGACAATACCAGAGAGACCTTGGGAAGACATAAGCATGGATTTCATATTAGGATTGTCGAAGACATAGAGAGGACATGATTCTATATTTGTAGTGGTGGACAAATTTTCAAAGATGGAATATTTCGTACCTTGTAAGAAGATAACTGATGTAGTGCATGTGGCTGACCTATTTTTCAAGGAGATTGTGAGATTGCATGGATTACTAAGAGCATAATTTTAGATAGAGATATAAGATTTCTTGGATACTTTTGGAGGACACTTTGGAAGAAGATCATGACAGATTTGAAATTTAGTTCAACATTTCATCCACAGACTAATGGATAGACAGAGGTAGTAAATAGGAGTTTGGGTAACTTATTGAGATGTTTGGTTGGAGAAAAGGAAGGAAAATGGGACTTGATTCTATCACAAGTAGAGTTTACATATAACAATTCAATGAACAGAAGTACAGGAAGAACACCATTTGAGATTGTGATAGGAACTAACCCAAGAGGAGTTGCAGAGTTGAGAGATATCAGTATGGAAGATAAGAGAAGTGTAGAGGTTGAATAATTTGCATGACACATGGATAGAACACATAATCAAGTTAAGAAGCATTTGGAAGAGATGAATAGTAAGTATAAGGAGCAAGCATAAGAGAAGAGAAGACACAAAGAATTTTAAGTTGGAGATGTCGTGAGGATATATTTGAGAAAAGAAAGATTTCTAGTAGGGACATATAACAAGTTGAAGATGAATAAGTTTGGACCATGTAGGATACTTAGAAAGTTTGAGTAGAAGAAGGAACTTGCTCACAGAGATGAGAGTTGAAGTGTTAGGATTTGAAGAATTGAAGAACATGTATGAGGGAGATCTTGATTTTCTAGAACTGTGGAAAGCATGTAAGGAACTTGTTGTGATAGATAGGAGTAAGTGGTTGGACTATTTCATTTAGGAAGATATGTTGTTCAAAGGAAATCAGTTGTATATAACCAGGAGTTCAATGACACAATTTGATTAAGGAGAAGCACAGTGGTGGATTGGTAGGACATTTTGGCATTGATAAGATAGTGTCTTTGGTGAGTGAAAATTACTTTTGGCCTCAGATATATAAGGATGTTATGAAGTATGTGCAGAGTTGTAGATTATGTCAAGTTGCAAAAGGCAGTAGTCAAAATACTGGATTATACAAATCTTTGACAATACCAGAGAGACCTTGGGAAGAAATAAGCATGGATTTCATATTAGGATTGTTGAAGACATAGAGAGGACATGGTTCTATATTTGTAGTGGTGGACAGATTTTCAAAGATGGCACATTTCATACCTTGTAAGAAGACAACTGATGTAGTGCATGTGGATGACCTATTTTTCAAGGAGATTGTGAGATTGCATGGATTACTAAGAGCATAATTTTAGATAGAGATACAAGATTTCTTGGATACTTTTGGAGGACACCTTGGAAGAAGATCACGATAGATTTGAAATTCAATTCAACATTTCATCCACAGACTGATGGATAGATAGAGGTAGTAAATAGGAGTTTGGGTAACTTATTGAGATGTTTGGTTGGAGAAAAGGCAAGAATTTGGGATTTGATTCTATCACAAGTAGAGTTTGCATATAACAATTCAATGAATAGAAGTACAGGAAGAACACCATTTGAGATTGTGATAGGAACTAACCCTAGAGAAGTTACAGAGTTGAGAGATATCAGTATGGAAGATAAGAGAAGTGTAAAGGTTGAAGAATTTGCATGACACATGGATACAACACATAATCAAGTTAATAAACATTTGGAGGAGATGAATAGTAAGTATAAGGAACAAGCATAAGAGAAGAGAAGACACAAAGAATTTTAAGTTGGAGATGTCGTGAGGATATATCTAAGACAAGAAAGATTTCTAGTAGGGACATATAACAAGTTGAAGATGAATAATTTTGGCTGTGTAGGATACTTAGAAAGTTTGAATCAAGAAATGGATATGAAATGGAGCTACCAAAGACATTGGGTATATCACCTGTTTTCAACATTGTAGACCTATATCAGTATCATGAAGTAGATTTTAGTGAAAGAATTGAAGCAATTACCACATCAAGCACCAGAGAAGATTGAAGACATCTTAGACAACAAAATTGGATGTAGCACCAGAGGAAAATAATACCAAGAATATCTTGTGAAGTGAAAATGTAGACCAGAAGAAGACTCATCTTGGATTTCTCAAGCTAAGGTGTACTATTTTGGTTTTCCTCTAGCCCCAGCAAAGTGAGGGACTTACTTTTTCAACAACCCTAGATGTATGATGTAGGAGCATCTCTGGTTTAAGAGCAATCTTGCATCAACCAAAAATATTTGCATTTCATTTTGTTTCTTTCATTTTCCCAGTTAGTTCAGTCAATAGAAATTTTTGTATTTTGGTTTGCATTTTGCCACAGTTTCTTTTTAGACCTTGTAGAGATAGACTTAGCATCTAGACATATTCATGCACATCATATCCAAAATTTAGATCATTTGGAATAGTTACTAGAAAGATATCGCTATCAAAAGATCAATTGTTTTCTCATAATAGAGCATCCTGATAGTCGAAGACAATCAGCTAAAGGAGAAGACCTACAAAGAACTTTCATGACTTGTGGAGCTAAATGAAACATTATTAAGGATAGTTTGGATCTTGGATGACCTTCCCTAAGATATGCACGTTGTTTCTATCATTTGCCAAGGATTTTCATATGATTAGGTCTGACCTATCTGTGAACACATGACACATCTCTTTCATTGGAGTTTGTAACCTATTTGGTTGACACGGAGGATTCTTATGATCTGGAGATGATATATAATCGTGTAATAGATGCTTAGGAAGTTAGTTGGTGATAGTTCATAGTTTGATAGTTACAATTCTTTTGCACCATGCACTTCAAAGCTATGTCTTGCACATATGTTATAACTGAGGAATCAGGCCTATGAGCCCAAATTGTAAGCCTGCATGTTGTTAGTATATTTGTATTTTGGATCTATGATATCCTAAATGAATAAATTTGCATTTGCATTTTATATTTGAGTTGCTTCCATTGTGTTTACTCTTGCTGCACAAACTAGACTGTTCACTTTGTGGAGCCTCCTAACTGTGACTGTACCACTACCTTAGTGATTTTAGGCATGTGCCTAAATGCATTTTTTGAACTTACCTTCACAAGGTTTTCAAAATTGATATGTCCCAATCTTCTATGCCACAACCAACTTTCATTGGAACTTGTCCCATCAAACAATTTCTTCCTTAAATCTCGTTGAGATTGTAAAGATTAATTTCTATTATGCTTTCATCAATGTAACCAACTTACCAGAGCTTACCTTCTTGATCTCATAGCATTTTGCATTAAAAGTTAGATTATATCCATTGTCACACATCTGGATTACACTAAGAAAATTTTTCTTTAGTCCTTCAACATAATAGATATTGTGAGTCTTGGCTTTTCCATCAATACTCAGTGTTCCTTTACCACATATCTTCTTAGATGTGTTGTCACCAAACTTAACTAAGACTCCATTCCATTCTTGTAGAGTTGTAAACTTACTTTTATCTTTGATCATGTGACTAGAGCAACCACTGTCTAGATCACCCATGGATTAAATCTCTTAGCATGAAATGTTGCTTGTACTATCAAAGATTCTTCTTTCTTCTAATAATCCTTCTTCTTCTTCTAGAAGTTCTTAGTTTCCTTCTCCTTTTTCACAAGAGAGTCTGATGCATTAGCCTCCTTAGGAGAAACATTCTCCTTTCTTTCCTATTTGTTAGTTTTTACAAATTTGTTCTAAAGAATTTTGCAATATGACCAAAGTTATTGCATTTGTAACAACCCATTCTAAAATTTCCTAGAGGTGCAAAAGATTTTTTGCTAATAAAATCAGTTCTTCTCTGAGGAACAATTCTACAACTAACAACCCTATGATCATATCGATTACATGAATAACAATAGCCATTAAAGGATTGGGGAAACCTAATCATGCTATAATATCTTGCAGGAGGGGGACCTTTGTATCTTTTTTCCTTTAGATCTATGACTCTTGTGAAGCGATCATCTTCCTTCTTCTACTTCTTCTCTTCAGTCTTTTTAGGAGGATCACTAGACTTTGAATGTTGACCTTCTTCAAATCCTAAACCAACCATGTTCTTTGGAAATCTCTAACTGCTTATCATTTCATCAAGCATGCCACTACTCTTTTCAAACTTCATACTTAGGTTAAGCTGATTATTAGCCTTTTCTAAATCTTTTCTCAGAGACATAATTTTGGATTCTAACTTCAAACATTCTTCAGATTTTTCTTTTAATTTAGACTTTTTAACTTCTTCTATTCTCTTTGCTTCTTCCACTTGTTTCCTCAAGTCAACAATCAACTCTTCTGATTATACAAGCTTATTAGACACCATATCTTCCTGAAGTTGCAGGTTCATTTTGGAGTTCTTCTTGCTAAGTTTCTCAATCTCTTGTAATGCACATACTAGCTCTCCTTCCAAGTCTACTTTTCCTTCTTCTTCATTCTGAAGGTCTTCCACATCAGTATTGTTTTGATCTTTATTAGTAGTCTCCACTGTCATAAACAAGAATTCATTTCTCTCAGGCACAGAAACACCTTCATTGTTTTCTTCTGAAATGGGGCTTTCTTCAGAGGACTTATTGTCATCTTTTATGTATAGACTCTTCTTGTTCTTCTAAAAATTCTTCTTCTTTGGATAGAACTGCTCAGTACTTTTCTTACTATCAAATTCATCACTTTTGTCTTTACATTCAAAAGGACATTTAGTAGCAAAGTGGCCAACCTTTCCACAATTAAAACACTTAAAAGGTAACTTGCCTTTATACTTCCCAGATCCTCTCTTCAATATTCTTACAAAATTGGCCTCTTCTTCACCTGTCTCAGATTCAAGCGCTACATTATTTACCTTCTTTGATGCCTTAAATGCAACTTCTCTCTTTGAAATCTCAATACCACCTATCCTCATTTCATAGACAGTAAAAATAACATGTAGCTCATCAACAATTATCTTATCAAGATCTTTTGCTTCTTCTAATGCAAAGACTTTAGAATCATACTCGGAATGTAAGGATCAAAGTACCTTTTTGACAATCACTGGCTCTTTTACTTCTTCATCTAGTCCTCTCATAGCATTCACAACTTCATCAAGTCTGAGTAGGTAATCAACAATCTTTTCTTCCTCTCTAATTTTTAGGCTTTCAAATGTTCCTTTAAAGGCTTGTATCTTGGCTTGTTTCACCTTTGTATCTCCTTCATAGATGCTTTGAAGCTTATCCTAGATTTCTTTGGCAGACTTGTAGTGCATCACTTTCACAAATTCAGAGTTAGATAAACTACATAGAATTGCATTCCTAGCCTTAGCATTATTCTCACTTTCCTTCTTACCCACCTGGTCTATTGGAGGATTTGCATGAGTAGTTTAACCATCCTTAATAGATTGCCAAACATCAAATCCTATTGAAGTTAGGTAGTTTTCCATCAATATTGTCATGCCCACATTTCCCATGTGGTTACAATACACAACACACATGTCATGTCCACATTTGTCATGTGGTCATGACATGAAATACTAAAAACTTTTCCACACATCCCTAAAAACCCCCTCGCACTCATCAACATGCTTGGTGGCATACACATAAAGGCACATACAAGTCAATTAATCGACAAGGTAATGCAAACACCTTCTACAACCCTTACGAGATGTAAGCCTAGTAGGGGGTTATGTGATTCAAGGAGTGTCACCAATAGGGTTAGAATCAATTTTGGAGCTAACATTAAGTTTCCTAAGTGAAGTGGAGGGATTACGACATGTGTTGACATCCAGAACCCTAACACTAAAGCTTAAATGGATTAAAATGCAATTTCTTCTAACACCTAATTACAATGCAAAGTTTAAATATTAATTAAATGCATAAATAAAACACCTAAATCTTTATTTCTATATCCCAGAAAAATTTGATAGTATAACACCTTATTGGCCTGCATAGAAAATAATTTGAAAGTATTTCCTTGCTTAAACATTTACAAGAAAATTAACGTAAAATTTTAAATATAATCCTAAGCATAAAGTTATCCCAACATTCCTTTCGATCAAAATGGAAATCATTTTGATTAATTACTTAATTGTATATGCTAAGGTTAACGAAGGGATTAAATTTCACCCTTAAATTTAAACACTAACCATATCGTAATGTTATTGCTAACTCTATTAGACAGGTTGTCCTCATGCACATTTAGAAAATTAGGTGTAAGGCAATTTTTTCTAACTCCATATATCCTCAGGAAGGAAGCATTGTAAGGCTTTACTCAAATGTATTTTTGAGAATTAATTACTTGTCTGTGCAGCTACAGAAGGTGGGAAAGAAAGATGCCCAAATGGCTAGTCAACTTTAGCATATCAAGTTTCAAATGTTATCTTTACAAAAGGACAAGACCTAGCGTGGGGGTTGAGGATGTTTTCTTCTGGTTCAGTGGGATAGCTTCTTCATTCTGTTTGGTATTGTAGTTATGTATACTGTTACAAAGATAAGAGCTAGCTTGTTGTAAACAGACAAGGTTTTATTGGTCATTGGAAAAGGACAGTGCTTTGTAGCAGCATGGCAGTTCTGCAGATGTTGGTTTTTTTGCAAAATGTGAACTTGTTTCTTGAGTATGGCATTGTAATTTCAGAAACATGTTCAGTGTAGGAGACCTTGGCTGATGATTTTGTGATGTTGATCATTTTTGGACTGTTATTGTAGGTATATATTCGTTACTGTTGTAGCTTATTTATGGTTGTGTTGCCAGCTGTGTGCTATTCTTTTACAGCTGCTGGGTGTTATGCATGTGCTTTGTATTGACTTTGCTGGTTCCAGTCCATTTTGGACTGTGTCATATTTGTAATCTACTTTACTTCAATATTAAAAAATAATAATAATTAAATATTAAATGCAACCCATTAAACCAATTATTGTCACAAAACACCATTTGCCTAGCCCATTAGATTAAATAAAATTGATTACAATAACTGCACCATAGAAGACATTAAATTAAAAATAGCAAAATCTAACACCTAAATTATTTTCCTAAAAGCACTAATTTAATTCCCCATAAAAAAAATTCCCTCAATAAATAATAAACCACTAGTTAGAAAGTAAAAAGCAAAACAAACAACCCTACATAAATAAATTAAGGCAAGAAATTATAAAAAACATAAATCAGACAACTCTACTTAACTAAATTAAAGCAAGAAATTAAAAGGCAAAAATCAAACAACCCTACTTAAATAAATTAAAGCAAGAATTTAAAAAAAAACAGTAACAAAAAGGCAAAAGTCAAAATTAGAAAGATTTAAATTAAATAAAAATTTCCACATGATTTCCCACATAACTTAATAAATCGAAAAGACAATTAAATAAGGAATTACAAAGATCTAGAAAGTTTGAACCCACCAACATTGATATAGTCCAAAATGGGGAGAGGATAAAAATATTTCACGTGCAAAGTCTCTCCTCACAAAATAATCATTTTTAAAGGTTTATGAATATAAAATTTGGCTCGAAGAATTAAACCATTTCCATTAACATTTAATAATTAAATATCCAGACTAAAATATTTAAATCAAATGACCCTTCTAGATATTAAGTTAATAGCTTAATTTTCCAAAGCCTAAAATAATTTCAAGAGCTCTTATTAAAAAAATTTCATTAATATATTTAATTAATACTTCACTAAGATATTTAAATATTTAATTAATACTTCACTAAGATTACAAAATTATTTTTCCCTAGGCCATTTAAAAATTAAAGTTTGGAATGATCATCCCACTCAAAAGTCTAATAAATATATACAAGGTTAAATTTTCCCTTCTCTACCAAAATAACCCATATAAAAAAAAATCAAATATAAATCACCAAAAAGAAGGGGATGAGTCACGTGCACTCATTTTCCATTCTTTCTAATTAAATATTTCCAATTTTTAAAAAAATTCAACTCCCCTCAACCCTAAAAGAATTAAAAGAATAAAATATTCTCCAATCCCTAACCCTAACCTATTCTCTTATTCTCTTCTCTCTATTCTATTGTGTTCTCTTCCTTTCATTTTTTTCCTCTTATCTTTTTTTGTGTGTGGTTGCAGGGTATATACTAGAGGCAGCCATGGATGGTTGCACAAAGATATACACAGTGCATTTATGCCCATATGCTTTCCCTCTTTTCTTTTATTTCTATTTTCTCACATTTCCTCTCAAATTTATATTTTCTCTCCAACTTATCTTGTAGGTCTGCAAGTAGGGCAGCCATGGCCACCATTAAAAAGAGAGTATATTCAATATGTATATTCACCCATCTCTATTTTTTTATTATATATATATATATATCAATAAAAGTATCCACAGTAAAGAAAATGCCTCTATCTATTTTTTTTGACAGGTATTTGAGATGATACTCAACAATGAATATATATGATAGAGTGTAGGTCGAAAGGAGCCAAGGTCTTGTGGGTGCTGACAACGCACAACATAGATGACACTTTGATGCAGGGCACTGTCATTGTGAAAAATGTGTAGGTGTTGATGGGGGTGTGGGGAGGATTCATGTCATGCCTGCATCTCCTGCGCAGACACGACACACAAAAGCCCGTGTCACGACCACATTCACCATGTGGTCACAACACGGGCCACAAAAAAAAAATTCTCCCTATCCCTAAAAACCACCATGCATGTGCTTGCGTGCTCGGTGGCAATACGCCTAAGGTGTAAACAAGACACTATACTAGAAGAAGTGTAGGCTGAAGAGAGTATATGTGGCAATACGATGTCATTTCTAGGGTTAGACTAATCTAATCCGAACCCTAAGATCTAGAGGAATTCCGGCAACATAACGCGTTAACAACATAGATGCAAGATTCATTATACTAACACCTAACTGGGTTACTTAGTTGACCTGTATCTGGTTGTTCTATGCAAGTTTAGCTACCATTGTTAGGTGATGCCTACAAGGTTTAACCTGGGATAAAAGTTTCCGTTATGAATAAAACTCCTGCTAGGAAAAAGATTGTGGTAGGTGGATCAAAACTCCAATCCCAACATTTCATACTACGTTTCCGAAAGTAAGTAGATACTAATTATCGCCAAATGATAATGACAGGAAATTCAAACCTCTACTTAATTTGGTTTAAAAGAACTTTTTTTTTTTTTTACAAAGATAGTAACAAGTAATACATATACTATTTCTAATCTCTCTGATCCTAGTTACAGAAAAGCTGCATTCTTTTGTAGATGACTCAACTATTTCTAATCTCTCTGATCCTAGTCAAGCTCATTTACCTTTTTTAAATTCAGGGAAAGCTGATTCTGTATCTTCGTTAGGCGAAGAAAATCATGTCTTTGATTTTGCTACAAAATTGTCTATTTCCCAATTGCTTAGTCAAGATTCACCTCCCAAACAGAGTTCTATTTCTCCTTCTAAGCGAGGATGTAAGCCAAAATCCTTCAAAACTCAAGAAGAAATAAAAGCTGGTTTGCAAGCCACTTTGGATACATGTCTGAGATCGGGGAGAGTTAGAAACTCTCCCCGCGAGCAATGAAGCTGCTTTCTTGGAATGTTAGGGGCATCAATGCCCCTAACAAACGACGTTTGGTTAAGCGTCAGTTAGATTCCTCTGGCTCTGATATTATATTACTCCAAGAATCAAAATTATCTACAGCTCAAGCTGATTTTATTTTTTTGAGTTGGGTAAAATGGAAATTTATACATATCCCTTCCCAAGGGGCTTTAGGAGGTCTGGCTATTTTGTGGGATAGTAAAGTTTGTGACATTGAGTTAGTTTGTTCTATTCCAAATTTCTTCTTGGTTAAAATCACTTCCTTCTGTTTAAATTTCTGGCTGTTCAATATTTATGGCCCAACTGCTACCAGGGAAAAAAAGCAATGCTGGGATATTTTATCAGCCCTTTTAGAATAGTTATCTGGTGAGAAAGTTATTCTTGGTGGGGACTTTAATGCCATTTCCTGTTTAACAGAGAAATCGGGAGGAATTTGTCCTCCTTAGAGGGTAATAGATGATTTTAAAGATTTTATTTCTGATAATGCTTTAATTGATAGTCCATTACTGAATGGGAGTTTTACTTGGTCAAATAGGAGAAAAGAGTTTTTAAATATTACAGAACGTCTGGATAGATTTTTCTTCTCGTTAGAGTGGTGTTTTGAGTCTAATATTATGGGTACTTCTATTCTTCCTTTTACTGCTTCCGATCATTTTCCTATTTCTGTTCATATTCCTATTTCCTCCCGAAGGCATATCCATAGGGCTTTGTTCTGATTTCAATCCATGTGGTTTCGAGATACCAACTTCCTATCCTTATTAAAACTTTGGTGGTCAAATGCTCCTTTTGTTAAAGGCTCACATATGTTTTGGGTCAATGAAAGGTTGAAGTATATGAAACGTAAAATTTTGGAGTGGAATAAATCTTCGTTTGGTAATATTTTTTTCTCAAAAAGTAGCTTTGCAATCTCAATTGCTTCAGTTAAATGAAACCATCATTAGCAAAGGTATGGATAATGCCTCTTTTGAATACATGAAATCTCTCCAAGCTGATTTAGAGGAAATTCTAGCCCGGGAAGAAATTTTCTGGAGGCAAAAGTCGAGGGAAACTTGGTTAAAAGAAGGTGATCGTAACACAATTTTTTCATGTTTCGGCTATGCTTAGAAGACAAAGGAATTCTATAGTCTCCATTAAAGATTCTATGGGAAATTTACTGTCAGAAGAATCCAACATTCAAAAAGAAGGAATAAATTTCTTTCAGAAACTTTTATCAAAAGACTCAAATCACATCCCAAATCCAACTGTTACAGAAGTTTTATCTCATATTCCTAAATTGGTTTCTCTAGAAGATAATCTGGCGTTGATGAAACGTTTTACCTTAGAAGTCAAGGCAGTCATCTTCTCCCTAGATCCAGACAAATCCCCTGGCCCAGATGGTTTCACTCCTCTTTTTTTTCAAAAATGCTAGGATTTTTTGGGCAAGGATATTTGGATGGCTGTAGATGAAGCTAGAAGAAATAGAAGTATTCTGAAAGAAATTAATTCTACTTTTCTTGCATTAATTCCAAAAGTTGCTTCTCCTTCTTCTTATGCTGACTTCAGACCCATATCACTTTGTAATACTCTTTATAAAATCATTTCTAAAGCCATTACTTCAAGATTAGCCACTCTAATCCCAAAAATTATTTCTGATGAACAAGGGGGTTTTGTCCCAGGCAAGGAAACTTCAGAAGGTGCTCTGGTTGCACATGAGGTTCTACATTCAATACATCAACATAAGCTCCCAGCTATGTTGGTTAAGTTGGATATGCTTAAAGCTTATGATCGAGTGTCTTGGGATTTTTTGTTACAAGTTCTCCTCAAATTTGGTTTTTCCCCAAAATGGTGTAAATGGATTTATTCTTGTGTGTCTGGTGCTAGTTTTTCAGTCTTGATTAATGGTTCCCCATCTAATTTCTTTCAGTCTTCACAAGGAATTCGACAGGGAGATCCTCTTTCCCCTTTTCTGTTCATATTAATGGCTGAAGGCTTAAGTAGGTTAATTTCGAGTAAGAATTTGATGGGCATCTGGAAAGGGATAAACATTCCTAGAGTTCCTTTTTCTATTACACATACCTTATTTGCTGATGATACTTTGTTGTTTGGCCAGCCTGTGATGCAGGAAGCTAAAGCCTTGAAGGAAGTTATAAACAGTTATTGTCTTGTTTTGGGTCAGAAAGTGAATCATAGTAAATCCAAAATTTTCTTTTTCTTTTCTTCTGTGTTGGTGCAATAAAGGATAGCTAAATTCCTAGGTTTTCAAGTTGACACTTTACCTTCAAGGTATCTGGGAATTCCTCTTTTTTCGAGTTCAATTAAAAATTTGTTCTGGGATAAGTTAATTATAAGTATTAAAGCTAAAATTTCTTCTTGGAAAGGCAAATGGCTCAATCTGGCAGGGAAAATTTTGTTGATCAAAACAGTCCTATCAGCCATTCCAATATATTTGCTTTCAGTACTGAAGGTCCCAAAAACCATTTTGTGGTATATCGTGTCTATTCTAAGAAAATTTTTGTGGAATGGTTCAAACTTAAATGGGAGAAGAATCCCCTTAATATCTTGGGATAAAATCTGCCTTCCTAAACAATTAGGGGGTGCTGGAATTCATAATATTGCTGCACAAAATAAAGCTCTTGGAGCCAAACTGCTTTGGAATTTGTACCAAAAATTAGATTCTAAATGGGGAAAATTAATGTATGCCAAATACCTAGATTCTTATTCTCCTGAAAGAATATTTACATTACTTAATCCTATGGAGGGTTCTCACATGTGGAATTTCCTGATTAGTTGTCGTGAAGTTATTTCACCCTTCTTAACATGGGTCATTCATGATGGACAATCTGCCCTTTTTTGGGAAGATTCGTGGAATAGTTATCCTCCTCTTGTTAATATAGAAGGTCTCCAAGAAATCAAGTCTTTCCTGTGTTAGGTCTGGGGAACAAAAGTTATAGATTACTTTGAATTTGATGATAAGGTGAATATAAGTAAAGCTAAATGGAAAAATTTTGATGATTTCTTGATCCCTGCAGACCAGAAGATTTTGCTTAAATCTATTTTGAAAGATAGACGTATTTTTATTTCAGGAGAAAAGGATAAATTGGTTTGGGCCCCTTCCAAATTTGTTCATTACATAGTTAAACTTGGTTATTTAAGTCTCACTAGTAAGGATTCTTATTCAGATTCTAGTTGGCCCTATAAGCTATGCTGGAGTGAGCCTTGTCTCCCTAAAGTAGGAGCTTTTTCTTGGTTGGCACTGAACTATCGTATATTAACTAGTGATAGATTATCTAATCTTGGGATTACAGACTCTTTCTTCTGTCCTTTCTGTCTTGAAGTAGAGGAGTCGGTGGATCATTTGTTATTAAATTGTAGTTTTTCCTCTCAAGTCTGGCATTGGCTCCTTTCAAAATTAAATTGGTTGGGCCCCCTTCCTCTCTCTTTACTTCAAGTTTTTCAAAGCTGGCCTTTGTTATGCCCAAAGTCTACTTTTTCTGTCTTATGGGTTGTTTCACCTAGCATTATAATCTGGTCTTTATGGTTAGAACGGAATAGTAGATTGTTCAAGAAAATAAGTAATCCTCTCCATGTTCTTTTGGGTAAAGTTGAAAAATCCATTACAGAAGTGGTGCTAGCTTCCTTTCTTTCTAAGAAGGAGGGTTCTCTTATCTTCACCAATTGGGATGACATGATTTTAAAAAATTGGAAGCAGTTAAAATTGCCTAATTCAAGTTGTTTTACGTCAGTTGGGAAGATCGATCATTCTGCTGTCAAATGGATCCCTCCGCCTCAATCATTTGTTAAGATTAATTTCGATGGTGCAAGTAGAGGTAATCCGGGAATTTCAAGTGCTGGATGTGTTATAAGAAATTATTAGGGATTAATTCTCAAAGCCCTGTCAGTTAAGCTGGGTGTGTTATCAAATAATGAGGTTGAGGCTTTGGCTTTGTTAGCTGGGCTGAATTTAGCTTCCAGATGTGGATTCACAAACCTTATCGTGGAAGGTGACTCTCTTAATACTGTTAGAGCTTTTTCTAATGAGTCATCTCCAAGCTAGAAAATTGGCTATATTTTAAATTTTGGGAGGGATCTTTTGAAACGCTTTCATTCTTATCAAATTTTGCATACGTATCGTGAAGGTAATACTTTAGCAGATTTTTTGGCTAATCTGGCTTTTAGTTCTAATGACGATATTCTTGAATGGGATTCTGAATCTTTTGCTCAAATCCCTGGAGTTAGCGCTATTTTGGAGAAGGATTATTTGTCTTAGTTTTAGTAATTTTGGCTAACTTTATTTAGTTATATATCTCCTTTTATTTTTGTCTCTCAGTTTTCCATTCGTATTATCTGATGTCATTTATTTATTATCCTCATCCTTTCGGCGGCTGTGTTGTACCTTGATATATGATATCAGTGCAAGATGGTAGAGTTGGCATGAGGGAGTTGGCATTTCATTTCATTTTGTCTTAAATTCATGTATTTTACTCATCTATTTTTATTGTGTGATGATCAAGCTCAGCGTTGTCTCCAAACGTTTCTTTCTTTTTTTGCAATTGGTATTCTTCTAGTTTTTGCAGGTTCACCATGGGCTCTGTTCAGTGAAACTCCAGAATCTCCTGGCCAATTAGGAATTGGGAGTGGCCCCTCCTTGGTCTTTCTAACCTACACTCCCTGTAGGAAGTCTTTAAAGTATATGAGGCTTCTGTGGGCAGAGCGATTGTCCAGGTTTGTGGTTCAACTTTCCTTTTTTCTCCAGTGGCTATCTATCCCTCTCAAGCTACATCGCATTTTCTTTCTAATGCGATGGAGCTACTGCAAAATGGCGAAAGGGTAAGGGCTTTGGGTGTTATGTTTATACAGAATATACATTTTCCTGTTGATTCTTTTAATTCTGCATTAGCAGACTATGAATTGCATGAGGGATCTGCTCTTGTTGGAGGTCTATTTGACTGCAGGTTATTATTCCGAACGCCTGCTCTTCACTGTCTTTACAATGCTTTCATGCATGGGCTTCAAAACAACTGTCTGGTATCCTTCCAAAATGCTATCCATTGCCATCGGAGAGAGCTGGGGAATCATGTGGCAGCTAAAGCTATAGAGGTTTTTAATGCTTTACATTTCTTAATTAACTACGTTCCTCCTCCATTGCCTCCACTATCAAAGCAGATGTGGAAGATCCTGATGAGGGGCATGCTATTCAGATCATTGAAATTGTAGATTAATTAGGCTTTGAGTCCTTAGTGCTTTGCTTTGACTTTTGGTTATCACAGTCAAATGTTTCATATGTAAATTTATATGAATTTCTTCCCGATGTTAGTTACAGATGTTAATACTGGTGCGACTCTTTTTTAGTCAATTTTGTTGTATTTGCTCATATTCTGGCTATAACCAGAGCTTTTCTTGTCCGGATTCTTTCCTGCCGGTATGCCTCTCCGAATCTGAAATTTTGTAATTTTACTTTTATTAATATATTTTAGTGGTTTTTTACCACTTTTTTTCAATAAATAAAAAAAACAAGTAATACATATATTTATAATTAAGCATTTAATTATAAAATGGATCTATCATTTAAATATTTTTATTAACCAAAAGAAATACAAACATTGTAATGTTTATATGTTCTATTATTATTATATATATAGTATAGTTCCCAATTAAATATTTACAAAAATCCTACATATTTCTATAAGAATAAATATGTATATCTAATTAAGCATTTATTATAATATAATCCTATCAAATAAATATATTTGTTACCAGGGTGAAAATTACCGCATTTGTATAAACCTATATATACATATTTATAATGCTGCTCACATATATTCTCCTACATCCTACAAATAAAAAGAAATTCATTTTAAAATGTGAACCCTAAATCTCTTTTTTTTTTCTTATCCTCTAACCTTGTTGCCCTCATCTATGTTTGTTTGTTATCTCTTCCAGTGCAGGGTTTTGGTGGCAACAATGGAGGATATAGCCGGCGGCCGAAGGTATGCTCAATCATGGAGTACCAAGAAAACTATATTTATACCTTCTTTTTTATTGTGTGCAATACTTATGCATCTTTTTTTCTGTGAGGGAAGGGCATACGTTGATGCAGAGCCAAACGGCAGTGGCAATTTGTGGAAGGGTGGAGGTCCGGCGGCATTTGGGGAGGGTCGTGACTGAGGGTGGAGTGTGGGCGGTGGAGAGGTGTGGGAGCCGCAATAGGCGGCGGGCGCGCTAAGGAAGGCGGGACTGTGAATGGTGTGGCGGTGTTTCTTTAGGGCCGCGGGGGGGGCTGTGCACATAATGGAAGGGGAGGTGGGGACTACAGACAAGGGCAAGTAGAGAGTTGGGCGGAGGTAGGCTGCTAAGTAGTGCAGGAGAGGCGCTGGATGGGAGGTGACGGGAGCTGCCGCAACAGGCTAGAGCGAGGTTTAAGGGGAAGGTTGTGGGGCTTGGCATGCTGTTGGGTTTTCGGGGGTGTGGGGAGGGACGGAGCCCCACCCACATCCCAAATAGTGGGGTGTGGGTGGGGCTCCGCCCCTCCCCACACCCACCATTTGTAACTACGGTGGGGGATAAACCCCCACCATTACAGCGTAATACCAAACTTTATTTATTTATTTATTTATTGTCTTTTTATTTTTTTTACAACTGTGTGTTATTGAAACACAGCAGAACCCGAAGATCAGAAAGTTTCTATTTTTTTTTTTAAGCGTTGGAAATATATATATATTCACCAAAAACCTCACAGAACTACAAGTCAAATAACAACACAATTTTGTTAATAAATTTACTAAATGTTTTAACCCAGAATATATATATATATAAAAGAACTTTATTCCAGTTTATCATAGATACTCAAACATGGATTTTTTTTTTGAAATCTATCAATAACATGGACATTTAAATAATAGCAAAGGTTTATTTATATATATATATATATATATATATTTTTCTTTAAAATAGAATGTATAAATAACCATCAAATATTTATTTTCAATGTGTATATACATGCTTTACTACACACAGAAAATATATTAACAATTTTCTACAACAACACACAGAGAATTCTTACAGCATGCTAAATTTCCAATTGTAGCATAAACAGACCAAAGCACATCATTTAAATGGCAGAATTGTAAGTTGCATTATATATGTTCTTTATTTTTTTTAAAAATGATTTAGGCTTAACTCAACTACATTCTTTTTTTCAACTAAAACCAAATCTAAACAACCTCTTTCTAACACATGCAAGTTTTCTTTGGAAGCTGAATGACAGCAAGTTGTAATTCTTATATCCCATGCATCTTAACCTCTTCACAAACTGATAGGCATGAAAAACACTTCCTCTCTTTTATTTTCAGCAAGATCAAAACATAAAGTAGTATGCTGATCTATTTTTGAAATAACAATGATAATGATATATCCGTGCCTATTTTTCTCATGTATTTCACTTTACTAGGCAGGTTTCATTAAAATGGAAGATAACTAATTTAACCCCAATAACAGGAAAATTACATCAAGTAAACATTTGCAGCCAACTACTTTGACAGTAAAATAGTAATTTCATGCAGAAAATTATAATACAACAAGGCCTCAATGGCCAAGGCTTCATGCAGCCATGAACACTTCTAAGCCACACAAAAAGGAACTCTAACCCACTTCTCCTTCTTCACTTGTAAACCTGCAACTGAACAAAACAACAAAACACAAACCCAGCCACTAAGAAAGAAAGCTCTCCTCCCTACCATAGACCCGCAAGTGGGTCACCCCCAAGCTAGGGAGGTAGAGGATTCGCACAGGGTTTCATTCCACAACAACAATCCCAAACACATTAACACAAATCAGAACACCCCATAGGTTTTATCACATAACTATGCTCACAACCATGAGCTTGGTGAGGGTAGGGGATAGACCTCTCAACTTAAAGGGGCTCCCAATGATAAAGAAGTTCCCAACACATGGCCTCAAGCCAAAATCCCTGAACACCACAATCCACAAGAAAATCTCACACAAATTTCTTGGCACTCTTGCCATATAGATAACTCCTCCTCAAATGATAATAGGCCCTCAAGGCATAATCACATAAACACAAACTGCGGGAGAGCCCCCAAGGATTGTTCCTCTCCCCTACCCATACTAGTTGAGCATTTCCTCCATTGGAGGTGCTCTCACCCTGACACCCACCCAACATCAAATGCAAAAAGAAAGCATCACAATACAAACATACAATCAAAATTAAAACATGGGACATCATATAGCAAAGCAAGAACAAGATAAGAGGCCTACCTTCAAGCCTTGGCAATGGAAGTGGAATTGGTGAAGAGCTCCTAGCCTCCCCAAGCCTCCCAACCCTTCAGATTTTCTCCCCAACCTTCTCTAACTCCTCCAAACTAGCAAGGAAATCTCAAATTGCAAGAATTCTCAAAAATGCAAGGAAAAGCTTAGAATGGAAGAACCCCCACTCCTCTACAAGAGGAGCTATTATAGGCCCTCTACTTGGCCTTGAGAGAATGAGGTGGTGACATTTGTCACCATCTCTTCCCTCCACCAAAGCCACTTGTAAGAGTGAGAAGGTAAGAGGATGACAAATGTCCTCCTCTCCCTCGTCCTCCATCCCCACCTCATCCACTTGTGCTTCCACACAAGTGGGAGGGGGACAAGTGGTGAGTTGGATTCCCACTCACCCTTCAACAAGACAATGGCCTTGAGTGGTGCTCCCACTCACTTGGGAGTTTGGGAGGACTCTTGGAGACCTCCCTAGTCCTCCTTGGGAATGCTTCCCAAAACATAGGGATGGGAGATGGGTTCTTCCCAAGGTAAGGCCCATCCCTCATCTTCCCTCTTTCCAATTTTCGTCACTTTGACTCCACCATGGTTTAGGGTGACCTAAGGTGAGTCAAAACTAGGGTTAGGTGGTCCAAGTTGACCCTAGACTCATGGTTGACCACCTAGGGTAACTTTTGGGACCCTAGGGGTCATGAAAGGGGTCAAAAATCCACATATAAATGGCCCAAAAGAAATAATAAAAATACCAATTGACATAAAACAATTAGAATTTTACAACACTTAACATTAATCAAAATAAGAAAGAGAGGGGGTACTAAGGCTTAAATAAAAATAATTAAAATTAAACCAAGCACAAATAATCGTCATGCAATTTCACATGTGATCCTTATCCCTCTTGGGAACGGATCGGCTTAACGAGGAATAACATGGTGTGAATCCTACCTCCGATTTCCTGTGGCCAGGGAAGTGAAACTTGCACATCTCGATCAAGTGTCAGTCCTACCAGAAAGTGATAGCCGAAGCAACTGGAAATTAAATTCACGCAAACAATACAACAATATCCATCAATACATAAATCCAAATTAACTGCATTTTCCATCACATGTCAATTAATTCCAATCACATAAACAACTAGAATCTCATAAAAAAATAACATCTAATATAAATCCATATATCGAACCACAGCATATCATCAATGTGTCCGAATCAAATCACATATATCAAATTAGTGAGATAAAACATCAAGTCTGCAATATTAAACATAGTCACTACTGAATAACACAATTATCAAAATAAAGGAGGTAAAATAGTCGGCCTCACAATTCGTACCCCCCACCCCATATGCCTATGAAATGTAGCAAGCAACAAGAAAGAGTAATGTGTCGCCGCCCTCCCATCATGCAAACCCTTTTTGCTTGGTTGCTAGGACTTTCAGCCCAACTAAACTGTTATCCAAAGGTTTCTTTCTTTAATATAGTTTTAACAACACTAATATGTCGTTTATATGCAAAATGCACAAGGTCTATTAATATATATATATATAATAGTTAGGTATAAAATAATTTCTAGCAATAAAATATATAATGTATTATATAAATATATATATTCCTCTCAGTCACACAGATGTCTACTTTGTAAAATAACACAAAAAAATACAATTAGGTTAGATATATATATATATATAATTTTGTACAATTACCAAGGGTATGATGCATATTTACATTATAAAAACTAACTACACAACAATTTTTATTTTCTAATCTTTTTCCAACTTACTGTCATAGAAAAATTAATTGACAGAAATTGAATTAACCTTACATTTGTATAACAAGGATATATTCAACCATTTCCTTTTTGAAATAATTGCAACAATTCAAACTATTCCCTTGCTTTGAATAAACCAGCCACTATTCCTTTCACAACAACAATTAAAAACAACTTATCTATTTTTTTTCTTTAAAGAAAAACAACATTTAAAAAACAAAAATAATGTACTTTCCATTGTAACATATTTCTTTCATTCCTAATAACTTCCAAGCACATTCAACATAAACTTTTCTCACAACAATAATAAAAGAAAACTAGCAAACATATTTTCTTTTATCTATTTTGAATCATTTCATTACAACATCAATTGAGGGGAAATACAACAATGACTATTACAATATTCATATACAAGCTAAGAGTGGAAACTCCTCTCCTTCTACATAACAAATTGCACTCCAACAAAAAAATGCCTTCACCCATGCTCCAAAGATCACCACTAAAACTTGCAAGAAAACTAAAACAAGGGGAAAGCCAAGCCACAAAAATAGCTCTTCTCCCTACCATAGACCCGCAAGTGGGTCTCCCCCAATCTAGGAGGTAGATCATCACACAGGTTCAATCATTCCACAACAAAAATCACAATGCAAGACAACAACACCAAATCACCCATAGTTTTTACACAAAACAAAACTCATAGAAATGAGTTTGGAGGGGTAGGGGAATGGATCCCTCAACTCAAGAGGTCACTCCAAGAACTCAAAATCACAATACCTCAAGGCCTCAAGCCAAAATAATTTCTCTACAATACTTAAAGAATCACTATGGCACTCATGCCAATAAAAAATGCTACCAAACACCATAGAATGCCCTCAAGGCTATAACTAGAACAATACTAGGAGGTGACCACGAGGAGGTTCACTCTCCCCCACCCCATACGAGTTGAGCCTTTTCTCCAAATGGAGATGCTCTTACCAACACCCAAACCCACAAAAAAATGACAATAACACCCAACATAAATTCTTAAACTCACGAACAAAAATAAACAAGCATAAGGAAATGGCTAAGGCCATGGGGCTTACCTTAAGAGCCCAACAATGGATGCACTTTGAAGAAGAGCCCACAAGCTTTCTCCAAGTCTCCAAGCCTCGAAGATTTCTCCAACTCTTCCCAAAACCTCTAAAGATAGAAAAATTTCAAAAAACAAGAACCCCCAATTCCTCTCCAAGAGGAGATAAAACAGGCCTTCAAATTTTGCCCTGAGTTATGAGAAGGTGACACTTGTCACCTTCTCCTTCCTCATCCTATGCCACTTGCAAGGGAGGAGTGTGAGGGTGACAAGTGCCACCCTCTAATCCATTCAAACCCTCATCTTATCTACTTTTTCTCTCACACATGTGTGAGAGACCAAGTGGAGAGGTGGCAACTCTCCTCAAGGCTCCATGGGGTTAAGGGATGACAAATGTCATCCACTTATCCTTCAAGAGTGCCCTCTTCCTCCAAGATGCTCTCACACGTGTGTGAGAGTCTTGGAGGAAGATTGCACACACTTGGGGGTCTTGAAGACCCCCCAAGTCTTCTTGGTGGAGGAATCCCCCAGCTTTGGGAAGGGAGATGGGTCCTTTCCAAGGCATGACTCATCTCCCACCCTTAGCCATTTTTTTTAAAATTTCGTCACATTTACTAAACCCAAGTTTAGAGTGACTAGATGTGAGTTATCCTAGGGTTTAGTAAGTCTAAATGGACCCTAGATCCTAGGGTTACCACCTAGGTTAATTTTGGGACTCTAATAAACACTTAGGGAGGTGTAAAATCACTTTAAATGGCCCATAAATAAAATAACACCAAATGGTGTAAACCAAAACATAAATTTTACAACACATAATTTAAATCAATTTAAAAAGGGTGAACTAGGCCAATTAATAGATCAAGCATGTATGTAAACATCATTCGATCAAACATGATCCTCATCCCTCTTGGGAATGGATCAACTTAACAAGGAATTACATAAGTGTGAGAACTGCCTCCGATTTTTTGTGGCCTAGAAAGTCACCTGCGCAACTTGATCAAACGGTTAATCCAACATAGATAAATCATAGCCGAAGCAACATAAATTAATAATCATGTCATCGTATAATTCATACACAACATTAATTCAACTCATATCATGATTAAGATTCGCAATTGCATTTTCTATCTAATATCTTAGAATCAAAATAAATAACAATTCTATAAAATGATCTCATAATCCACATCAATAATAATCATCAAATGTATCTCATATGTCTAGCATCATAAGAGCATCAAAAGGGAATCTAATCAAATCACCACATCACTAATCAAAACTAATCCAAATTAGGAGATATAGTCTAAATCTACATAATGGAAATCAATAGTCTCTAAATGTCTGATGATGTCACCAACTATAATGTAAAATGATCAAAAATAGGGAAGTGAAATAAATCAGCCTCACACATATACTCTAGAATGCATAATTTGTTCCATCAGACAGTGGTGCTTTGTTTGAGTGAGATCCTTCTTGACCAAACATGTGTTCAATCTCCAAGATCAACCTTAGCTATTATGCTTCTCAAGGAACCAAGCTCTGATACCAATTGTTAGAACACAAGTAATCTACTAATTGGGGGGGTGAATTAGTAGATCAATAAAACTTAAAACCTCAAGCCTCTAGAATGCAGATCAAATTAACTTTCAGTGCAATAACATCAACAACAAGAAAGCATGCACACATGCACACTAGATATACATGGAAAACCCAATACGGGAAAACCCATGGTGAGAAAATGCTGCTAGGAACTACTGTCCTAATCTAGCCTCACAAATGAAACCATTGATTACAATGTTTAAGAGCACCAACTCTAAGGAGTCACCAAACCCTTGATTTAAGAGCACCAACTCTAAAGAGACTACAATCCCTAGATCTAAGCACCAACTTAGTCCACAAGAGGCACCAACCTTACTGAATATTTACATATTCAAGTATGCAGCCATTTAGTTCTTCATAAACCTCAAATGCATCTATTCAAATCATATACAATCTTCTCCTCTCAATCTGCTCACCTAGACTCTCTCTACATTGAATTCTACTCACACATACTTCATCATATTCATACATCTTATTATACTACAATTTCTTTTAAATATATGTGCACCATTTTGCATATCTACACATTTACATGTCCACACTCTAATTTTTTCTACACTACCACTTTTTGCATGTCTAGAAAAAAATCTACATGTAGCTCTGTGCATCCAATAAATCTACTTTTATGCATTGTTTTCACCGTCATCACCATGTGTCCACTACTAGTCCTTAACAATTAATTAAACATCCAATCTACGCACCAAAAATAGTCATTTTATTCCTTTCAAATCTGATCCATCAATCTTCCTAATCTCTCCATGAAAACATCTTTTTACTAACCTTGACCTTCAACTCCCTTATCGGCAATTTTTGTCTTTTGAGAACTTTGGCTTTGTCACCTTCTGTATCAGAGAAAATCCCATTCTTCAAATTTTACTTTTATCACCCTTTTCCTCTATCAACAAATGTTACTGCTAGCAAACTTTCCTTTGTTATGGCCAAACCAACTCTTATACAAACCATCACCTTTTTTGCCTTTATCGGTGTAATCACTCTTTTTTCAGACTTTGGCATTTAGCCCTTTGTTAAAAAATATTATCTTTCACAAACTTATACATTTTCCACTTCACACTCCATTTCTTTGCCTTTAGTCACCTAGTCGACTAATCGGCGAAAAAGCTAACTTGTGAACAAGTTCGCAAATCATCAACTTTCTCAACAACAAGAAACTTGCACTTCAAACACTTTTTGTTTCTCCTCAAACACTCTGCTCTTATGGTTGTTGGAGAATCGACAAATATTAGAACTCTCAAATTTCCAAAGACTCAAGCTTTTCATTTATCAATGGTATTCCAATTCTTCAAACCAAAGTGACTTAACTTTACAAGCTTGCCTTCTCAAGCCTCTATCGGTTATTCAACAAATCGGGGAAAAACCAAACTTGCGAACAAGTTCACAAAACAAAGACATTGCTGATATCATAAGTCTTTATTGAAAAGAATTTCCTCCTCTTCTAACAGATTCAGTGAATCGGCAAAAAGCAAAACCATTGAACCTACCATTTTTCAAAATAAATTGTTTGCTGACTAAGGGCAAAACTTAATGCCTTAGTGTTTTTCTTTCCTTTCTGTATTAGACACTTTTGCTTCTATGCAGTCCTTCTCTACCTTAGACACAAAAATAATGCCTTAGACATAAAATTTTGACATCAATGACAATATATATCAACACTTTCTTTAAACCAAAGTCTCCCATAGATTGGATTATTCCCAAGCACCTTAGCCATAATTATAAAAAGAAAAGGGCAGGTCAAGTCTCCTTGTATTAGACCACAAGAGATGGTAAACAAGCCATGTTGGCTCCCATTAACCAAGATTGAAAAATGAGGGCTAGAAATGCAACTAAACACCCAATTAAATCAATCCTTTCAAAAGCCAAATATTTCCATAATTTTGAGTAAAAATCTCTAGTTAGCCTTATTGTAAGCCTTCTTGATGTCCAATTTGATCATCATACTACTTTCTTTGGTTTCAATAATTATATGAATTGCCTCATGTGCTACAATCATTCCATCCATGATAGATCTACCAGGCACGAATCCACTCTGCTCTTCTAAAATAATAGCTAGTAAGATTGGTTTAATTTAGTTTTCCATAACTTTGGAGATAATCATGTATAAGGTATTGCATAATGATATTGGTTTTAAATCCTCAAATTATTCTATGTTACTATTCTTGAGAATGAGAGGAAATAATATGTTGTTGATATCCTTCAACTTGGCATGTTTCCTTCTAGACTCTTTAGCCACCTCCAAAACATCCTTCCAAACAATATACTAGTATTTGTGAAAGAATATTGCAGGAAAATTATCCAGGATAAAAGCTTTATTGGGATACATGTTCCAAACAATCATGTTGATTTAATCTTGTGTAAATGGATCCATTAGCATGTAATTCTTCTCATCCATTAGAACTCTAGTTTTTCTACTCAACAAATGTTTCTACATATGAAGATCAGATCCTTCCCAATTATTCAATAGATTTTGGAAATAATTCACTACTTCAATCTCTATCTTTGTGTTGTTGTTAGTATAGGTTCCATCTATCTTCATATTTATAATTCTATTCAGTGATCTTCTAGTCTTAGTGGAATTATGGAAAAAATAGTATTTTTATCTCCCTCTTGAATCCACATTTCTCTAGACTTCTACTACCAAAAAATTTCTTCTTTTACTGGAATCTTTGCATGTTCCTTCATTATCCTTTCTTCTTCATGATATTCTTCTTGGTCCATTCCATTTATTTTATATATTTTCATGTAGTTGTGCTATTTCCATTTCCACCCTTTCTTTCTCTTGAAAGATACTTTTAAAGTGCTCCCTATTCTATTGTTTCAAGCAGTTCTTCATGTAGCCAAGATTTTTAAAGGTATTGATAATATTAGTTCAATTTTGTATAGATGCTTATTTCCACCAAAATTCAATAGAGGAAACAAATTATGGGTCTCAAAACCACATATTTTCAAATTTGAACAAGCATTAAGGAGAGGGATTGTCACCAAAAAGTGAAAATTGGAGGGGATAATGGTTTGATCTAGAAATATGTAGAGTTTGGAATTTATATTCTAAAGGGAGTTGAGACCAATATCCCATGCAAAGGAATTTGTCCAATCTCTTAGCAATGTAAGAGAACCCCAATCTTCTATTTGACTAAGTTTATGAGCTATTTTTGGGTTTTATAATATCCTGAAGATTATTTTTATCTACAAATTCAGAGAGTTCTTATTATGACTTATTAACTAAGAAATTCCCCCAACTTTATGTTTGATAAAATTACATTAAAATCCCCCAATGGTTATGACATTTGGATTTAAAGATTCAAGAGTTTAGGATATTTGTTCCTAGATAGCCCATTTTTGAATGCATCCCATAGGATCATAAACATTTATGAGAAAGAAAATTTGATTTAAAGAATAGCTCAAGATCTTATAGACCTACCAGTGTGTGCTAGCAAAAATAACCTTAACCTAATTTTTTTTAGATTCTAGAGAATTCTAATTCCATCTGAAGCATTAGTAACATCAACAAATTCACCATGCCAATATGACCATTTTTGAATGAGTTTTCCAATCTCAACTTTATCTAGTTTTATTTATTGAAAAACAAATGTATTAGCTTTTGATATATCCATTTGATGCTTAGTTAAGTGTCATTTATTAGGGGAGTTTAAGCCCTTAACATTCCATGTTATGATCTTGATTGACCTCTAGGAAGGGGCACTCCCTTCCTAGATCTCAACATCATATTATTTATCTTCATCTAACTGTTTGCAAACCCATGTTTCTCTCTTAGATCCTCATGTGTCTTTCTTCCTCCTCTTCTGAAGATTCAGAGCTAGATAAGCTCTCCTCAACATCTTGTCTATCCATGGGCCTCGATTCAACTTTTTTAGGTGTAGAAGGAAATTGAATCATGTCCTCCTATTTACTTTGTTTTGGCTGCAATGTAATAGAAGAAGGCTTTGTTTCTCTCAAAATAACATTTGTACTATATATTACCTTATGTGCAATAGGATCCCAAAGATTGTATCCTTTCACACCATAACTATATCCAATGAAGATACATTTCACAACCTTGTTCTCCAACTTTGTTTGCTTCTCCTTTGGCACATGTGCATATGCCTCACAATCAAAAACTCTAAGATGTCTTAATGAAGGCTTGTGACCTGACCATGCCTCTATAGGCATTTTATCAACAAGAGCTGATGTAGGAGACTTGTTAATCAGGTAACAGGTAGTGGCAACAACTTCATCCCAAAACCTTTGTTCTAGACCAACACCACTCAATATACTCCTAGCCTTCTCCATCAGTGTCATGTTCATTCTTTCTACAACTCTATTCTATTGTGGAGAATATGAAGTTGTATTTTGTCTATGAATACCACAATATTTACAAAATCTATCAAAATCATTAGAGAAAAATTCACCACAATTATCAGTCCTCAAACATTTTATTTTATTTTTAATTTGTAACTCAACCATTTCTTTAAATTCTTTAAATCAACTGAAAACTTCAAATTTACTCTTTAGAAAGTATACCCATGTCCTTCTACTATAGTCATCAATAAATGGAACACAATTTGTGGATTCTCCAATTGAAAGAACATTTATAGGACCAAACCCATTAGAATGAGTAAGATCCAATACACCACAAGATTTATGAGAACTCGAGTAAACCTAAACATGGTTTTGTTTTCTATAAATGCAATGCTCATATAAATCAAACTCAAGATTACAATCAGATAACCCTTCAACAAGGTTTTTATTTTTCAAGGTCCTTAGACCCTTTTCTCCAATGTGGCGAAGTCTTTGGTGCCATAACATAGTTTTCTCTATAGGTAACTATGATTCAAAAGAAAGAGCACCCTTGGGTACCCAAAATCCATGACCATCTATTGAAGATGAATCCCTCACCTCTTCCATAGACTTTTTTTTCATAGAATTACTATTGCACTCAATAGTGCATGCATCAAGCTTATACAATGTGCCATATTTGACACCTCTAGCAATCACCATAGCACCTCTAACCATATTGCATCCTGCATCAGAAAATACTACCTGCAGACCTGCATCTATTAGTTTTCTCATAGATAACAAATTTCGTGCTAATCAAGGGATATGCAACACACCATTAATCCTTTTTATTCTACCATTAGGAAACCTGATTCCAACTTTACCATAGCCAACAATATTTAAATAAGAATCATCACCCAAGTACACCTTACCTCCATCAAATTCTTCATATTTAAAAAACCAATCTCTATTAAAGGTCATATGGAAAGATGCACCTGAGTCAATTAACCATGCATCATTACCTGCACAAGTTTCCAAAGCTAAAATGAATGCATCACCATCTTACTTCTTAGACTTAGACTCAAAATCATATCTCTTCTTTTTCTTCTTCTTTTCTTCTTTACATTCCTTACAAAAATGTCCAAGATTACCATAGTTCCAACAAACAACATTGGAGATTCCAAAATATTTGGATGCCCCCTTGGACTTGGATTTATCACGCTTCTCATTCTTCTTACCTTTTTCATTAGGTCTTCCATGAACATTTACGGCCTCCTTGGTACTAATGGATACCTTCCTCCTAATCTCTTCAGAAAGCAAAGAACCCACCACATCTTCAGTCTTCAATATAACAGAAGTACTCCCAATAGCCATAACAAGAGAATCCCATGATTCCAGCAAAGAACAAAGCTATATCTGACATTTCTCCTCCTAATCCATTTTGATGCCAAATGATACCAATTGAGCTACCAACATATTGAATGCTACCATGTGGTTTGTAATTCATCCATCCTCTTCCATTCTCAAGGAATACAATTTCTTCCTTAAGGAAATCTTGTTCACTAAAGATTTGGCTTGATACATCTCACTAAGCTTCTTCCATAGTTTATGTGCAGAGGTCTCTTCATGGACATTGATTAAACCAAAGTCTACCAAACACAATTTGATTAGACCCTTGGCTTTATAGTCCATAACATCATATTAAGTAGCCAAAGTAGGATCTCCAGGCCTTGAAACCTTCTCATCATCAGCATCCCATAGATCTCAATCTATCAATAGATCCTCCATCTTCAGCTTCCATATTTCAAAATTATTTCTCAAAAATTTATCCACCTCTATTCTCCTTGATGAACTTGCCATCTAAAAATTTTTGCAACAAGATCACAAAGTGCCTTCTACACAAGCTCCCATTCAAGTCTAGATTAGTTCAAAAAACCCAACAACCCACAACTGAAACCAAAGGTGATCAGGCTCTAATACCACTTGTAAGGAAGCTAAGGTAGAAGAACAACTTCCTACACTAATTTTGAGAGGAGGATAATGCAAAACTTTACAGATCTTTAATAAGTACAAAACCTTAAACAAAATAAACATAGATATCATGCATACCACAACAGAGTGATTTACATGGGGAAAACTCTTTCTTGAGAAAAACCCCACACTCCAAAAGCTGCCCAATATATTATTCAGAAATCACAAAGATTACAATATACTTGCAAAGAAAGATTCTCATAGGAGTATCACCACCAAAGATTCAGAGACAACACAACCACTATTAGCCTCTTAGAATACATCACGATACTACAATCATAATACAATCCCCTCATAAAATAGGGTTACCTTCTAGGGTGAGACAAGCCAACAAAATATCTACCATCAGATCTAAAACCTAATAATGAATGGTCCAAATTTATAATATATCATTAATTTAATGTATGTTAGCCATTTAATAGTTTTTGTTAACAAAAAAATGTTAACATGCATCCCACTCCACCCCATGCTCGCATTGTATATTAACCTATTGATGTAACTAGGAAATATATAAATATATATATATATATATATATATATATATCATATCAACAATAAACCTTATATAATTGCAAGGTTGAGATACATTTTACCAATAGTGAGATGCCTAATCTCAATCCCACAAGCATTGGCAAGAGACACTGTGTGGCTTCATGAGTGTTGTCATTGATGGTAACAAAGTCTATCCCACACATCCGCAGCACATAGTATGCCTATACTGGAAGTCAGATTGAAGAGTGTTTTGGTCCAGTGAACAAGAACAGAGCATGCAGTAAGGTCCGACAATCAGGTCTAGATCTCTCAGATGGTGTAACTTAGCAAGTTATGGACTTGGACAAGTCAAGAGGAGTATCATAATTACTATATTCCAGAGATTGAGCCTCTGGTGATAAAACGTGGAAAAGATATGAGCATTTGAGTGTTGGGTTCTTGACAAGCAGAGCAGACTAAGGAAGAACTAACCAGCAGAGTATCAGACTTCAATCCGGATGAGTAAATGATGTTCATCAAGTTATTTGAGGGTTCATACAATGTTGGCCAACATGATTGATGACTTCTATGTCTATGTTTTTGATACGCATCACAAATTAGGTATGGATTTAGCTGACAGATTAGTATCTTGTAAATATCTTAAGTACTCTGGTTGTCTACTAGAAAGTTGTTGAAATCCTTGGTGCGGATATATATACTAGATGGATTCTAGTATGAAGGTGTGTGTGAATATAGATGTGATGAAATAAGGTGTGAGAAAAGATAGAGATAAGTGTGGAAGCAGCAATACAAATCTGGTATGTGATAGAGCAACAACACTAGAGCAGAGGACGAATGAAGTTCATTAGATCAGTATATTGAGCCTAACCGGAACTAAACTTTAGCATGTGTAGATGCCTCTCATTAGTTAAAACACCTGGTCACCTTCTATAAACTCTATAGACAGTGAGTCTCTTGTACGCAGTGTGCCTCTTGTGAGCAGTGTGCTCGGGCAGTGAGCCCTAATTGGCAAGTGCCATTTTGTACTTATTCTTTTAACAAAGAATACAATGTTGGGTTAGTCACCCCATGGTTTTTCTCCTAACAGGGTTTTCCATGTTAAAATCCTTGTGTTATGTGTGTTAATTTTCTTTTCTTCTCTCATGATTATGTATGCTTATATGTTTTGATGTTGCACAAATTATAAAAGGAAAAAGAAAGTAAAGATATTAGAGATAACTAATTCACCCCCCCTCTTAGTTATCTACCTTGTTTCCAACAATTGGTATCAGATATAAGTTCCTCTAAACAGAGCCTAATAGCTTGAGGAAGATCTAGGAATCTCAATGGATATGTATGGTATGAAGGAACAACTTCAGTTTGCCCTAGATGATCTTGAACAATCTCACTCTGAAGTCAATAACTTGAGAGAAAGACTCAAACAAGCTAATGATTTCATAAATGGGCTAAAAGAAAAACTGAGTATCTTTGTGAAAAAGAGAAAGGAGCTACTTAAAAAATTAGCAAGTCAGAGTGAAGCCAATGATACTAATGAAGATCTAAATGAGAAAAACAAGCTATGTGAGAAGCTATCACAAGAGGTCATTATGGTAAGGCATGAGATGAAATCAGGGGTTATGAGATTCACCCAAGAAATTGAAGAGAAAAGGAAAATTGAAGATAATCTAAAACAATCCCTCAAGGAGAAGACAAAGGACTGCCACAAAATGGACAGAATAATTAGGCATCTTGAATCTGACCTTGAAGAAGCTAGAGATAATGAAGAACAACTTGAGAATCAGATAGACACTCTTAAACAAGATCTACAAACAACAAATGAATACAAAGAGAAATTCAAGATAAGATCAGCTCAACTTGAAGTTCTTCTTGAAAGCCAAAAGAGGGTAGATGACAAGCGTGGCTTGGGATATGAGAAAGGTGAAAGCTTCAGATCCGGTCAAAAGAACTTTGGATTAGGAAATCAAAGAAACAGGCCTAGAAGACCTCTGGTAAGGCAACCAAATGCTCAAAGATATCCATCCTTCAATGGATATTGCTTCAATTGCAACAACTTTGGTCATAAAGCAACTAAGTGCAGAAGGAGAAGGAATCAGACTAATCCATCCTTCTTTGGACAATGTTTCAACTGCAAAAGGTATGGTCACAAATCTCATGAATGCAGAAATATGCAAATAAACAATTCATTCAATGGTAGATGATTTGCATGCAATAGAATGGGACATATGGCTAATCAATATAGATCAAGAGGATATCAGTCAAATATGCAAAGAAATGTTGTTTGTTACAATTGCAATAGATCCAGTCATATTGCCAAATTTTGCAGAAGTAAAAACTAGGATAAAAAGGGTCCAGTGCATCATAATCAAAATCAAGATAAAGGAAAAGGCAAAGTGAATGTGGATGAAGTTCAAAGGGAGATGAGCAAGATTTGGGTGAAGAAGAGTATAGAAAATGTTGGGGATGGGTCCGCACCAGAATCTGGTGTTTATATTCCTTCCAAAAACTAAACAGATGAGCTCTAGCTTAGGGGGAGTCACAAAGAAAAATAAATTCCCCCAGCCAGTCAATTGGTGCTTAAATTTGGCACATGGAATGTTGTGGATTAAATGGTTCTCAAAAAATTATCTAAATAACCCTTGGTAAAAATATGAAAGATCCGCATGGAGTTTTACAAGAGTTTAATCATCCAAGATTGATCCGGTTTGATAGCCATCCTGTAAAGTAGGATTTTCACAGACAAATCCAGTATGATTCAAAATTGAGATATCTTGATTTGTGGATTCATGGCATGATTGGAGGAAAGAAGATACATTATCATTTATCACTGAAAAATGATTCTAAGTGCATCTCAGTGATTCAAAAAGATCTCTCTCAAAATAAGGCAACCGGATAACTTAAGTTGTGCATTTATTGCAAAAGGAAATTAGGGTTTGTGAAAGAATAAAAGGGTTCTTTCACTCATCATTTGCACATTTGCATTTGAGAAGAAGAAAAGAGGAGCTTTGCATCAAGTTTCTACAACCCTCTCAAAGATCAACTGCAAAATCCAATTCAACTAGCGATTTGTTCCGACTCTTATTTTGAACCTTAAAGTGTAAAAAGGTACTTCCATTTTGAATATCTCTCTCTGAATCCTAATAGTGTGGATAATGCCAATGGGTTACAAAGTAGATGAGAAAATCTTGGAGCTACACGTTCAAAACCTGTTGAGCCAGCCAAAGGACCCTGAGGCAGAAAGGTTTGGAACCTTTTAAGAATTAAGTGTAAAGATACATGTTGAGCTGAGACAACTGGAGATAAAAAGGAAATTTAGAAGGGAAGTAGAGGAAATTGCCAAAAGATATGGCATATCAAAAGAGGCAGTTGATGCAAATAGAGAGAAAATAGAAAGAGCTGAGAAAGAGAAACAAGAAGCAAAAAAAGGAAGTGTTCCGGTACAAGCCTCCTCCCAGACTAGATCCTCAAAGAGATCTACACCTGCCACTCCTAAGAGCTCAAAAGCCACTAAACTGGAAGTCAAGACATCCAGAAAGGGAGAAAAGAGAATGAAAAACAAAAGCCACAAGGTCTTACACAAGTCACAAGGATGATGAAGAAATAGAGTCTAATCAAGAAATTAAGAAAATGAAAAAGAAGAAGAAAACTTCTAGGGAATCCTCTACCGGTAAAAACAAAGAAGAAAAGGTAGAAGAATTTGTTGAGAAACCCACTCTTTCCATTGATGATATCATCAAGGCAATCATAGTGGATGAGAATCTGCAACCAGTAATAGAATTCTATGATGAATATAGTGATAGTGACAAGAGAATCTTGGAAGAAGCTACAGTCAGGTACCTGAATATTTATAATAAAGCATTCATTGAAATCATTTCATTAATTCCCAAAAGTCTAGAGAAGGTACTTGAACTTAGAAAAGAGAATGCCAAGGCAAAGGACTTTGAGATCCAAGAACAGATTGCAATTCAACTCTATCCTTCCATTACTCCAAAGCAAATGAACATGATCTTTAAGGACTACAAGGATGAATTCTGGAGCAAAGCAAGAATGAACAAACTTATGCTTGGAGAAATGGATTAGTTAGCAAGAGAAACTTAAGACATCCTCCAAAATGCCTTCAAAAGATTCAATCTTCCTATTATAGAGGAAATAGATGAAGAACCTTCTTCCATGGATGTCGAAGGATTAAATGAATCAAATAAAGAATCTATTGACAAAAATGTAGAAGGGTCAAAAGAGATAGATGAGGAGAAGTCTAAGGACTTGGATTCCTCTATTCTAGAAGAGGAAGCTCATGAAGTAGTTAACATCTCTCCTCCAGATCCCACTGCAAACACTTCAGATCTAGGAACTAAGGAGAAGGAAGAAAAGATGAGAAATTGAGTCAAGAAGAGGAGGTAAAGGGAAGAGAAGAAGAACAAATAAAGAAGATCTCTGATGACATTTATTACATTCCAAAAGAAAATAAGACTCTGTCTCTGGTAAGAGACACTGCAAAGGCAGTGAAGAATTTCTTGAACAAAGAGATGATGGAGATAGATGAACCAAAACTATTCCAAGGACCACTAAATTTTGATTCCCTCTCTTCAGTCAGACAATGAAAATAGCATCTTTTACCCAAGCTAAAGCAAAATAAAAGCTTCTGAAGTCTCACATGGAAGAATGTGAGCTATTAGAGATTACATCTGATATGCTAGAGAAGATCATGCCATCTTTTCAAAAGGATCCTTTGGCCTCTCCATCCGATAACTTGAAATCTCTAGTAAACTCTGTTAGCACTCATTTTGATTCTTTAGAGAAATCGGTAGAAGAAAAGGTCCAGAAAGAGTTTTTGAGAAAGAGATTCACTGAAGTATAGGGACTCATAGCTAATCATAGGAGGACCCTAGATATTGGGATAAAGAGCCTTGAAAATGCTCTTAAAGATGGCGGGGACATGTACAAATTTTGTCTATCTTGGTCTAAAGTGACAGAGGATATTGAAAAGAAGATGAAAGAACAAGAAGATAAACTATCAAGTTTATTTCAGAATTTTGATCCCCTCACTACATCCATAATGAATCAAGAATGCCAAGCTATTGCCATTATAAATGAAATAAAGAGGCTGGACAAAGAGAAGAAGAATATAATAAGCAGGATGAGTGAACTTAGAGGGATAATTATCCCTAAGTTAGAGGCAATGCATGAGGCCTTAATAGATGCTAAGACCATAGCCCAGACCAATGATCTAGCATACTTAAGAAGGGCAGAAGCTTATGCATTTTTGTACAGGATGAAGCAGAGCTGGGCAACATAAATTGTATAGTTGAAGGCCACTTTTACAGATATACTTAAGTACATGTAAGTATAACATGTATATATACTTCTACGGCTATGTATAGGTTAATTTTTGCAAATTTTGGTGTATAGAGTCCACCCTTTTCCATTGATGTCAAAGGGGGAGTGAGGAGTTGTGAAAAATGTGGAATCCAGCTAAGGGGAAGCTCCGGTAAAATAGTGCATAAGATAGAACATCAGCCAAGGGGGAGTTTGCTGTGACACTTAGTCATTTTTCACTAAGTGTTTCCATCAATGCCAAAGGGGGAGATTGTTGGCAAGAGACACTGTGTGGATTCATGAGTGTTGTCATTGATGACAACAAAGTCTATCCCACACATCTACAACCCATAGTATGCATATACTGGAAGTCAGATTGAAGAGTGTTTTGGTCCGGTGAATAAGAGTAGAGCATGCAGCAAGGTTCAACAATTAGGTCCGGATCTCTCAAATGGTGTAACTCAGCAAGTTGTGGACTTGGACAAGTCAAGAGGAATATCATGACTACTATATTCTAGAGATTGAGCCTTCGGTGATAAAACATGGAAAAGATATGAGCATCTGAGTGTTGGGTTCCTAACAGGTAGAGAAGACTAAGGAAGAACTGACTAGCAGAGTATCAGACTTCAATTCGGATGAGTAATTGATGTTGATCAAGTTATTTGAGGATCATACAATGTTGGCTGACATGATTGATGACTTCTATGTCTATGTGTTTGATACGCATCACAAATCAAGTATGGATTTAGCTGACAGATTAGTATCTTGTAAATATCTTGAGTACTCTAGTTGCTAACTAGAAAGTTGTTGGAATCCTTGGTGTGGATATATATACCAGATGGATTCTAGTATGAAGGTATGCGTGAATATAGACGTGATGAAATAAGGTGCAAGAAAAGGCAAAGATAAGTGTGGAAGCAGCAATACAAATATGGTATGTGATAGAGCAACAACACTAGAGCAGATGAAGAATGAAGTGCATTAGATCAGTATATTGAGCCTAACTGGAACTAAACTTCAACATGTGTAGATGCCCCTCATCAGTTCAAACAATTGGTCACCTTCTATAAACTCTGTAGATAGTGAGTCTCTTATAGGCAGTGTGCTCAGGCAGTGAGCCCTAATTAGCAAGTGTCATTTTGTACTTCTTATTCTTTTAACAAAGAATACAATCTTGGGTTAGTCACCCTGTGGTTTTTCCCTTAACATGATTTTCCATGTTAAAATCCTTGTGTTATGTGTGTTAATTTTATTTTCTGCTCTCATGATTATATATGCTTATTTTTTTTGATGTTGCACAAATTATAAAAGGAAAAAGAAAGTAAAGATATTAGAGATAATTGATTCAGCCCCCCCTCTCAGTTATCTACCTTATTTCCAACACTATAGACCTTATCTTAGGCAAGCAATGGAATTTTCTCTTTTTCTTGAAGATGCCTATCTTAAGAAATTTTCATTCATTGCTCCAATTTGCTAATGGTCTTTGAGGGAATTTTAAAATAATTTGACATAGATAAATTGGGATAGCAGATATGATAGATTTCAATATTAAAATTCTTCTAGCTAATGGCATCCATTTTCCTTTCCAAGTTGTCATCTTGTTCATGCATGATTCAAGTAATGGGTCCCAAATTGTAGATCTTCCACAATATCTAAAAATTAGGATACCCAAATAACTGATTGGAAATGTTTCAACTCTATATCCCAACTTCTTTTCTAATTCTTCCTATTTTTGTGGGCTAGTGTGAAAGAAGAATATTTATGATTTAGTGGTGTTAACATTCTAACCTAAGGTACTGGTGTAATTGTTTATTATTTTTTTTATAATACATGCTACCTTGACAAGGGATTTTCTAAACAATATTGTATCATTTGTTAATTCGAGATGAGTTATGTGATCAACATTATCAATCACCTTAATTCCTTTCTGTTAGAACACAAGCAATCTACTGAGAGGGGGGTGAATTAGTAGATCAATAAAAATTAAAACTTCAAGCCTCTAGAATGCAGATCAAATTAAATTTCAGTGCAATAACATCAACAACAAGAAAGCATGTACACATGAACACTAGATATACATAGAAAACCCAATACGAGAAAAACCATGGTGAGAAAATGCTACTAGGAACTACCATCCTAATCTAGCCTCACAATGTTTAAGTGCACCAACTCTAAGCAGACACCAAACCCCTAATTTAAGAGCACCAACTCTAAAGAGACTACAATCCCTTGATCTAAGTACCAAATCAGTCCACAAGAGGCAACCAACCTCACTGAATCTTTACATATTTAAGTATGCATCCATTTAGTTCTTCATAAATCTCAAATGTATCTATTCAAATCATATACAATCTTCTCCTCTCCCTTTGCTAACCCAGACTCTCTCTACACTGAATGCTACTCACACATACTTCATCATATTCATATATTTTGTTCTGTCACAATTGATTTTATATATATGTGCACCCTTTTGCATATCTGCACATCTGCATGTCCACACTCCAATTTTTTTTGCACTACCACTTTTGCATGTACAGAAAAACAACTCTGCATGTAGCTTTATGCATGTAATAAATATACTTTTATGCATTTTTTCCACTGTCATTGCCATGAATCCACTATCAATCCTTAACAGTTAATTAAACATCTAGTCTATATGCCAAAAATAGCCATTTTATTCCTTTCAAATCTAATCCGTCAATCTTCCTACTCTGTCGGTGAAAACATCTTTTTACTAACCTTGGCCAGTGATTTTCATCTTTTGAGAACTTTGGCTTTATCTTCTTCTTTATTGGTGAAAATCCCATTCTTCAAACTTTACTTTTATCACCTTTTTCCTCTATCGACAAATGTTACTATTCTCAAACTTTCCTTTTATTGGCCAAACAAGGTCTTATACAAACCATCACCTTAATAACCTTTATTGATGAAATCACTATTTTTCAAACTTTAGCTTTTAGCCCTTTATTGGAAAATATTATCTTTCATGAACTTATAGTTTTTCTACTTCACACTCCAATTCTTTGCCTTTAGTAGCCTAGTCGACAAATCAGTGAAAAAGCTAACTTGTGAATAAGTTCACAAATCATCAACTTTCCCGACAACAAGAAACTTGCACTTCAAACACCTTTTGTTTCTCCTTAAACACTCTTCTCTTATGGTTGTCGATGAATTGAAAAATACTATAACTCTCAAATTTTGAAAGACTTAAGCTTTTCCTTTATCCATGGTATTCCAATTCTTTGAACCAAAGTGACTTAACTTTACAATCTTGCCTTCTTAAGCCTCTATCAACTAGTCAGCAAATCAGAGAAAAATTGAACTTGTGAACAAGTTCACAAAACAAAGACATTGCCGATATCATAAGTCTTTATTGAAAAGACTTTCCTTCTCTACTATTAGTGAATTAGCTAAAAACAAAACTAGTGAACCTACCAGTTTTTGAACCAAACTATTTGCCAACTAAGGGAAAATATTATTGCCTTAGTGTTTTTCTTTCCCTTCTACCTTAGACACTTTTGCTTCTATGCACTCCTTCTTTTCCTTAGACATCAAGTTTTGACATCAATGACAATATATATCAACAATCTCCCCCTTTGTCATTGATGGCAGCACTCATGCATAATATGTTCTTAGTGTTGCTCAAATCCTTCTACAATAATGTTGTCCTGCACTATCTATTTTGCATTTACTACCCTTACTCTAATTCTCCCCCTTTGACATCAATGGAAAAGGGAGGTAAACAACCTCTTTTTTGACAGTAGCCTACTACTTCCATCTATCTACCTACTCCCCCTGGGAGGTAGTCACTATCAAAACAAATATGAAAGATATGCCTAAAGTTGCTCTCCCTAGACAGTTGTTACAACTGCACTTCTACTTGTGAGAAGAAGCAACAACTCCTAGCTTCCACCTGATATATTCAAAAGTATCCTTAGAATGTGGCTTCAAGAAAATGTCTACAATCTAATCTTGTGTGGGGATATACTCCAACTTTACTTCCTAATCTGCAACCTTTTCGCTCAAGAAATGATATTTAATGGAGATGTACTTTGTTCTTAAGTGCATCATAGGATTCGTTGAGATATTGATTGCACTTGTATTATAAAAAATAATAGAAATAGGATCATTAAAATCTACCTTTATGTCATTGAGAGTCAACTTCATCCATAAAACTTTTATACAAAATTAAAAAGTAGCAACATATTCTACCTCAACAATGGACAATGTGACTAAATCTTGCTTCTTGATGAGCCATGATACCAACCTATCACCAAGGAAGAAATCTTAACAATTGGTGCTTGTCATGTCATATGTACTTCCTACCCAATCAACATCTATATATCTTGTCAAAGTAAAATCATTATTTTGAGGGTACCATAATCCATAATCCATAGTACCTTTCAAGTATCTAAAAATTCTCTTCACAGCTTGAACATGAGATTCCTTAGGAGCAACTTAAAATCTAGCCACCATGCATATTGCTTGCATGATATCTGATCTAGTTGTAGTTAGGTACAGTAAGCTACCTATCTTAGATCTATACATTATCTGATTTATAGCAGGTGATTCGTCATTCTTGCTCAACTTGCATCCTATCATCATGGGGGTACTCATGGGCTTACAGTCTTCCATCTTGAACTTCTTGAGCATTTCCTTTGCATACTTGGTTTGGGATATAAATATTCATTGGTCTAATTGTGATATTTGTAAACGAAGAAAGAAAGAGAGTTCTCCCAGCATGGACATTTCAAGCTCTCTCTACATCAGATCAAAAAATTTCTTGCACATTCTGTCATCACTACCATAAAAAATGATGTCATCAACATATACAATAACAATCATCATGTGCTCACCTTTTTATTTGAAGTATAAGTTACTATTTGCACATCCTTTTCTGAATCCTTACTGCTAGAGGTAATTATCTAGCTTAGAATACTAAGCCCTAAGGGCCTGTTTCAAACCATACAAAGCCTTTTTCAGTCTACAAACATAATCTTCTTTCTCTGACAACTGAAATCCTTTAGGATGCTTAATATAAAATTATTCATTAATATTCCCATTTAGGAATGTAGATTTAACATCCATTTGGTAAACTTTGAAGTTCTTATAAACATAGAATGCCAAAAACATCATAATGGCTTCCAATCTTGCTATAGCTACAAATGTTTCTTCAAAATCTATGCCTTCAACTTGTGTGTATCTTTTACAAACCAATCATGCTTTATTTCTCACAACTTATCCATCCTCATTCAACTTGTTTTTAAACACCCATTATGTGCCTATCAAGTTCTTATCTGTAGATCTTGGAACAAATTCCCAAGTTTCATTTTTCTCAACCTGATTGAGCTCATCTTCCTTAGCATTGATCCATCCTTCATCTTCACCAGCATCAGTAAATGTTTTAGGTTTAATCTTAGATAATAATAAGAAAGTCACCTATTCATTTGACTTTTCCATATTTCTTCTAGTTTGAACTCCTTCATTCTTGTCTCCTATTATCTGCTATTTAGGATGATCTTTTTGCACATACTTAGTAGGTGCCTTAACAGTTATTTGTTTAGATTCTTCTTCAATAGTAGCATATTCTTCTTCTTTTATCACTGATCCTTCTAAGCAGCTATCCTTGTTATGAGTTTGATATGGTTGGTCCTCATCTACCCTAAAATTAGCACTTTCTACAATTCTATGCAGTCTCTTATTGTAGCACTTATATGCTTTGGTTCTACTAGAATATCCAAGAATATGCCTTCATCACATCTTGAATCAAAACATCCAAGGCCATCTTAATCTCTTATGATGTAATATTGGCTACCAAACACCCTAAAATATTTGACAGATCCAGATCTATCATATCATAATGCATACAGTGTCTTATCAGTGTTTATCCTTAACTGCACTCTATGTAAAACACACACTGCTATGTGTACTACATCTCTCTAGTAAACATCAAGTAACTTTGCCTCATTTAGCATAGTTCTTACCATCTCTTTTACCATTCTATTTTTGCTTTCCACAATGCCATTCTACCGTGGAGTTCTAGGTGCAGAATATTATCCTTTTATGCCATGTATCTCACAATATTCCACAAACTCATTGGAGGTGAATTCTCCACCTCTGTCTAATCTTAAGCATTTGATTGTCAGACCACTCTCTTTCTCAACCATAGATCTAAAAGTGTTAAATATCTCAAAGGTTTCTAACTTATCCTTAAGAAAGGTTACCTAAGTAGAGTATTCTTTTATTTTGAAACTAGACCTTGTTTATTTGCCATGTTGACATTCCTTACATATTATATTGGTTAGCTGATGCAAGAGCATCCCTGGTCCAAGAGCAATCTTGCATCAACCAAAAATATTTGTATTTCATTTTGTTTCTTTCATTTTCCTAGTCAGTAGCAGTTTCTGTATTTTTCTTTGCATTCTGTAGTAGTTTTATTTTAGACCTTGTGGAGATGGACTTAGCATCTAGACATCTTCATGCACATCATAGCCAAAATTTAGATCATTTAGAATAGTTATCAAAAAGATATCGCTACCAGAAGATCAATTGTTTTCTCAGAATAGAGCATCTTGACAGTCACAGAAAATCACCTAAAGGAGAAGACTTACAAAGCACTTTCATTACTTGCAAAGCTAAATGACACATCATTCAAGATAGTTTGGGTCTTGTCCAACCTTCCCTAAGATCTGCATGTTGTTTCATTAATTTGTGGAGGATTTCCATATGATTAGGTCTGACCTATCCATGTACACACACTACATCTCTTTCATTGGAGTTTGTAACCTGTTTGGCTAACATGGAGGATTCTTATGATCTAGAGATGATATATAATCATGTAATAGATGCCTAGGAAGTCAGTTGGTGATAGTTCATAGTTTGATAGTTAAAATTCTTTTGCACCAAGCGCTTCAAATCTATATCTTGCACATATATTGTAACTGAGGAATTAGCCCTATAAGCCCAAATTGTAAGCCTGCATGTTGCTAGTATATTTGTATTTTGGATCTATGATATACTGAATGACAAAATCTGCATTTGCATTCTATATTTGAGTTGCTTCCATTGTGTTTACTCTTGTTGCATAGACTAGACTATTCACTTTGTGGACCCTCCTAACCGTGACTACACCAAGTGGTATTAGAGAAAAGTTTGAATCCTTTAGGAGCAAAGAGAGTGAAATTGAGAAGGCATCCCATAAGATCTTGCTGTGAATAGATCACCAAATCTAAGGCAGACTACTTGTGTTGTCAACCGATTGTCGATCATGAGGTAGTTGTCACCTTGCAGCTTGATCACTGAATCCAAGGTAGTTACACTTGATCCTTGGAAGAGATACTGCCAAGGAGAATAGATGTTGTTGGTACTATGGATGGAAGAATGGATGAGATGATGGAGATGATAAAAACAATACACATTTTCTTGGATACTATTGAGGAAGATCAGAGAAGAGGATTGGCACCTAGACCTAATGTTGAGAGAAATGATGATGAAGAATTTCAATTAACAGATCAAGAAGAAGAGGAAGAAGAAGAAGAAGATTAAGTGAAGATGTTGTAAGATATTTCAAAGATTGGGAAAAGACCTAGAGTTGATGTAGCTAATTACATTGGTAGTTTGAATCTTGAGGAGTTGATTGATTGGATAAATGACTTAGAATAATACTTTGAATATGAAGAAATTAAAGATTCAGAGAAGGTGAAATTCGCAAAGACAAAGTTGAAAGGACATGCTTCTATATGGCAAAAAGAAGTCCATTTGGATAGAAATAGAAGAGGAAAAGAGAAGATCAAAAAATAGGATAGAATGGTGACAAAGTTGAAGAATCAGTTTATACCTACTGACTATGAGTTGGAACTGTTGAAAAGATTGCAGAACTTGAGACAATAGGAGAAATCTGTGGAGTATACTATGGAATTTCATAAGATGATCATAAGGATAGGATATAGTGAAGAAAGCAAGGAGAAAGTGGCAAGATACATCAATGGAATAAGATTGAACATTCAAGAAGAACTGAGTTTGGTAAGGATGACAACATTTGAAGAAGCATATCAATTTTCCCTGAAAGTTGAAGAAAAGTTGAACAAGAAGTATGAGCAGAGACAACGAGGTAGAGGAGGTAAATTTCAAAAAGGAAGAACATTTTCCAGAGGATAAATATCATATGTGGAGTAGAACAGACAAGATAGCACATTCAAGGAGTATAGAGATAGTAATTCATACTAGAGAGATGATAGAACTTTCTATCATAGAGGAAACCCTAGTTCATATCATAGTGAAGGATATAGAAGAGATGGAAGAGGACCTGATAGGAGAACTTTTAGAGGAACCTATTTTAAGTGTGGAGGTGAAGGACATAGAGCATTTGAATGTAATCAAGGAAGTACAAGCAAGAAGACAAAGAATAGTGGAAGAGCAGCTTATATAGAAGAAGAACCTATTAGAGCACCTAATTTAGTTGGTAAACCTAAAAAGGGAGAATCACTTGTCATGAGGAGAGCACTATTTCAAGAAGAGACAAATGAGGAACCACCATAGAGGAAAAGTTTGTTCTGGACCAGATGCAAATTAGGAGGTAAATGTTGCAAGGTTGTAATTGATAGTGGTAGTTCAAATAATTTGGATTTAGAGGAGATGGTGACTAAGCTAAAGTTAGAAAGATTGAAACACCCTAAGCCCTATCAGATAGCATGGATTCAAGATGATCATAAGGTACTAGTGAGTGAACAATGTTTAATGAAATTTCATATTAGATCTTATCATGATGAAGTATTGTGTGATATTATGCCTATGGATGTGTGTCATATATCATTGGGTGGACCATGGCAGTATGATAGAAAAGCTATACATGATGAGAGAAACAATACAAGTATACTATAACATCAAATGGAAATAGAATTACTTTTATTCCTTTGGAAGATGATCCTAAAAGTGAAGTATGTGGGAATGCTAGAATCTATTTGGTTGATGGAAGGAAATTTTTGGATGGTTTGAGACATGAGTATATGTGTTATGCTTTGATTCTTAAGAATCCTGAAAACCTAAAGATAGAGACTGTAGAGTCGTGTAATCAGAGGAGATAACTAAATTGCTAATAGAGTATGAAGACATCATATCAGATAATTTACCTAAAGGATTGCCACTTATTAGGAGTATCAGTCATCACATGGATCTTATACCTAGAGCTAGTTTGCCTAATAAGGCAGCACACTGAATGACAACAACAGAGAATGAAGAATTGAATAGAGATAGATACAATAATTGTTGAGGAAAGGTTTGATTAGAGAAATCTTGAGCCATTGTGCAGTACCTACAGTGCTAGCACCAAAGAAGGATGAAGAATGGAGAATATGTACTGACTCTAGAGAAATCAACAAGATCACAGTTAAGTATAGATTCCCTTTGCTTAGGATGGATGATATTATGGATTGTTTCAGTGGAGTAAAATATTTTATAAAGATAGACTTGAAGAGTGGATACCATCATATCAGAATTAAAGAAGGAGATGAATGAAAAATTGCTTATAAAACAAATGAAGGATTGCATGAATAGTTAGTGATGCCTTTTGGATTGACTAATGCACTGAGTACTTTCATGAGGTTGATGAATGAAGTTTTGAAGAAATTCTTGAGTAAGTTTGTTATTGTATATTTGGATGATATTCTAATTTTCAATAAGACAAAAGAAGAACATTTGTGGCACCTGAGACAAGTATTGCAGAGACTAAGAGAAGAGAAATTACTAATAAACATCAAGAAGTGTAGTTTCATGAAGGAAGAATTGGTATACTTCGGATTTGTGATTTCTGTGGAAGGATTGAAGGTGGACCTTGAGAAAGCAAAAGCAATTGTTGAGTGCCCTACACATGAGAGCATTGGATAAGTCAGATCATTTCATGGATTAGCTAGTTTCTATCGAAAGTTGATCAAAAATTTCAGTTTAGTATGTAACCATATGATAGGGACAATGAGAGATGACAAAAAAGACTTTAAGTGGACATTAGGACCAGATAAAAGTTCTAAATTGTTGAAGCAGAAAGTGATAGAGCAACCTATGTTAGCGTTATTGGATTTCAATAAGGTATTTCAAGTGGATTGTGATGCAAGTGGAAATGCAATAGGAGCAATGAAGTCAATAGGGTAGGCCTATAACATATTTTAGTGAGAAGTTGAATGATGCAACAAGAAGATATTTAGTTTATGTTCAAGAGTTCTATGCCATAATTCAAGCCTTGAAGAAGTGGAGACATTATTTGTTGCCTAAGAAGTTTGTGTTGTAAATTATACAGATCATCAAGCTTTGTAATATTTGAACAGTTAAGGAAAGTTGAATCAGAGACATATGAGATGGGTAGAATTCATGCAGACTTACACTTTTGTTCTGAAGCATAGGAGTAGGAAGTCAAACAAACTTGTAAATGCATTGAGTAGAAGAAGGAACTTGCTGACAGAGACGAGAGTTGAAGTGTTAGGATTTGAAGAATTGAAGAACATGTATGAGGGAGATCTTGATTTTCTAGAACCTTGGAAAACATGTAAGGAACTTGTTGTGATAGATAGGAGTAAGTGGTTGGACTATTTCATTTAGGAAGATATGTTGTTTAAAGGAAATCAGTTGTATATACCCATAAGTTCAATGAGAGACAATTTGATTAAGGAAAAGCACAGTGGTGGATTGGTGGGACATTTTGGCATTGATAAGATAGTGGTTTTGGTGAGTGAAAATTACTTTTGGCCGTAGATATGTAAGGATTGTAGACACCCTAAAATGACCATTTCTTTGAATCACTTGCATTTTGTCTAATCTGGAGCATCACCTGCATTTCAGCATTAATTGAATAATCTAATTATTTAATTAATTTCATCAAATTCTTTCAAAATTCTAAAATTCAACATTAATTGAATAAATTCTCTTTATTTAATTAATTTCATTAAATTCCTCTATATTCTTCCAAAATTAAATAATTTTTAATTATTTAATTAAATCATTATCCTCTTTCCAAAATTCAAGTCCTCATTAAATAAATCCAATTATTTAATTAATTCATCCAAATCCTCTCTTATCTATAATTAAATAATTTACATTATTTAATTAAATCAGTTATTCTTCTAAATTTAAATAAATCATACAAATTTATTTAAATTATCTCAATCCTCTAAAAATTAAAAAAATCAAGTATTTTATTTATAATCTTCATATTCCTCTAATCTTGCACAAATAATTAAATAAATTTATTTATTTAATTTGCTTTTTCCCCTAAAAATAAATAAAATCAAATATTTTATTTATAGTCTTCTGTTCCTCAATCATGCAAAAATAATTAAATAAATTTATTTGTTTAATTTCAATTATCTTCCAATTCCTCTTAAAATATCTTGTTAACTCATGTACACAATCTGTCTTATTTTTAGAACTCTAAAAAAGGCAAAATTACAAGTTGAGTTATCTATTCAATCAATCTTGTTTTCATCATATTTTAATAAAAATATCCTTATGGATTGACACATGTCATGTGCACATTCATCATGTTTATTTGATTTATGTCTTCTGTTGATTCTTCTGAATTATCTGGACCGTTGATTGATCTTCGTTGAAACCTATAAACCCCCCTCATCTCCTTCACAAATCCTCCTCGATCACTTATTCTCAGGCATCCTTTAACAGCGCTTTGAGCATACATCGCATCGATTGAGCAACTTTACGATCTCTTAACATTGATCTTTGAGCACTTTACTTGCTTGTTGCAACCATGGTTTCGCAGCACTATTGAGCAATCAACATTCATCCAAAGGGAACAATACAAATCTCGGTAAAAGATTTAATATTTCATTGATTTATTAGTAATGGCTTTTATTTAGATTCGTTCTCGTTATGTTATTAGTTTTTGATTTTGTTAGTTTATCATAGTCAATTTTTTCTCCTACACATTCTAGTACGCCCGGTGGGACCCACTAATCCCTCTTTTTTCTTTGAGAAATTGATTTTTTTTAAGTACAGTACGGAGTAGCGCATCTCAACATAGAAAAGCGCCTTTGGTAGAACAGTACAACACTTTCGGGCCATCCTGCAGCGCCTTGGTAGCACAGAACCGTGCTTTTGGTATTATAGTAAAGCGCACTTGAGAAAATAGAAAAGCACTTTTGGTATCATAGTAAAGCGCTATTGGTATAACAGTAAAGCACTTTTGGTTGGGATAACAGGTTTGCAAACTTCAAAACCCCATAACTTTCTCAAAACTTAACAAAATTTGATGCTTATTTTTTAAAAATTGCATAGAAAATCATAAGGAATCCATTGGTGATATTTAATCTCTTGTATCTCATCATATTTGTTACCAATTTTATGGATTTCACTTTGGTTTTCTAGGGTTTCTCACTTATTGTTAGGGTTTTGACTTGATTTCTGACATCTTGTTCTTTTCTTTGGAACTAATATCACTTGGAGCAGTGTCTTATAACTTATCAACATTCTGGATCATCACCCAATCATTCAATCATCCCTTGGTCTAGCTTTCTTGATGAAATATTATTTTTTGTAGGCTTGTTATTACACTGTGCGTTTGGTAGTAGAGTATCACACATTTGGTAGTATAGTAGCTCACTTTTGGTATAACAGTACCGCGCATTTGGTAGTACAATAGCTCACTTTTGGTATGACAGTACCGTGCGTTGGGTAGTATTGTATTGCACTTTTGGTAACACAGAGCTGCACTTCTGGTAGCACAGTGGATCACCTCTGGTCTGCAACAAATCACTTTTGGCAACATAGTTAAACACTTTTGGTATCACAGTAAGTCACTTTTGGTAATATGGTAAAGCACTTTTGGTCAAATTAATTTATTTTTGCTAACTTGTGAGTTTCTGTGGAACTAACTGACCTGTTGCAACTTCTTATCACTCACATAGAGCAAATAGGTTTTTCTAACATGTTCATATAGGACGAGCATTGAAGAAATCTTGATTTATTTCACTAAGTCTTAGAAACATATTGCCTTCTTAAGGGATAATTAAACAAATCATTTTTGGCAATCTAAGTCTTAGGAACATATTGCTTTTCTTAAGGGACAATGGACATGTATGTGAAAACACTTCAATTTTCTAAGGGACAATGGACATGAATGCCAAACACTTCAATTTCATAAGGGACAATTGACAAACTACAATCGCGTGTGTGCCTAATCTAGTTGAACCTTATTTTTCTTATAACGGGACAATTGAACCTTTGTTTGACATGCTTGCTCTTACATTTTAGTTATTCCTTTAGAAGGGCCTTCTTTTAGATTGTGCTTCATCCAAAAGGGATGACCCTAAGTGGAGTTTTCCTTTGAACTGCTATATAAGAGGGATAAGGTGAAAGCCAAGTCCTAACTGACGTCAGCCTTACCTTGTGGTGCCAAACTAAAAAGAGGTGTACTAGTTCTTTGTGGAAATGATTTTCACATTGAGCAAAGTGTTTGATACTCTTAGTAGGATTGGTTAAAGCTTTTAGTAGCTTGTCACATTGCTTGTAAGGCATTGGTCCCTCAAAGTTACTAAGAACCATTCTAAATAGAGACTACCCGATCTACCTCCGAACATCGCGGTAATCATTAGTGCAAGGGGAATCAATTTAAGCCCTTAAGATAGTCACCATTGGCTCCCTTGAGAAGAGATAGTATTCCCTTGGCCATAAATCTCTTGTGACCTACTTGATCTTTCCAAGGGGAGGGTGAGATATCCCTACCTATCGTCTCTCGCAAAGATACAAAATATCTAACATCTTTATGGAATGATATTTTTATCAACAGAGTATTAAGCTGTGCGCTGATCTACTAAAATGAAACCTTGTCTCTAGGGATAAAAAGTGCTTGTTATTTGTTTGCAATTGTCTCATACCTGTGGAAATATTGGGCTTTATTGTGAGCCTCAAACATACACTATCTATTGTGTTAGTCCTTTTTTGCCAACTTTATTTGCTGTGTTTTCTCTTGCCAAAGCAAATCCACTCAGAACCAAAACCAAATCTATAAAAATTTGCCTTTTAAAGCATTAGACACTACTTCAGCGCCTTTGGTATTATAGCAGCTCGCCCTTGCAGGTACAGTAGCTCACTTTTGGTCACCGTAGCTTGCCTTTGGTATAGCAGTACCTCACCTTTGGTAGCTTAGTCCATCACCTTTGGTATTACAGTAGCATGCTTTTGGTTGCACAGTCCTGTGCCTCTAGTCAAACAATATAGTGTCTTTGGTCGAGTAAATTGTGCATCAAAGTTTGTCTTTGTCAAAACACAAGCAGAATCTCAGCATTACCTTTTGTCCTAGTGTATTCCATGGTAACCACTAGGCTCCAACAAACTATGAAGTCCAAGAAAGTTGTCCCTAGGAAGCGCAAATCACCTCCTCACGCACCGCAATCAAGCTGACTCAACACTACTCCCAAGGTTACGCCTACGACACCTGCGGTGAAATCAACCATCTCTTCGAACATGTCGCACCTTGACCAACCAAGCAATTCTCAAAAAGGTAGGGTCCCTTTGGTAAGTACACCTTACTATACCACCAGCTTGCCTCTAGATTTTGTACCACAAGGTTATACTGCCAATCCAGTCCCATCTCTGGAAGAAAGAGTTCCTTTGGTAAGTACACCTCATTACACCACCGGCTTGCCTCTAGATTTTGTCCCACAAGGTTATACTATAGATCAAGTCCCACCTCAAGAAGAGTGACACTTTGAAATAGGTCAATCCTCTCAAGAAGATGGGCAAGATCTTGATGAATTCATACAAGATCCTAGAGTTATAGCCGCCTTTGACAAAATCCTTAGCGAGAACCAAGATCATTTCTTTTGCTTGCTAGCAGAGCAAGGAGCCAAACTACCCAAAGGTTTTGATCTATCCACGCTTAGCAAGCCTAACAACACCCAAGACACCATACAAGCGGTGCAAACCATGTCAACAGTGACCACGCCTTTACTTGAACAAGGCTCACAAGGGAGAACGATTGCACAATATGAGAATCCCCTTTATCAAAACCCAATAAGAAAGAGGGCCATATCACCGCTTCTAACTCCTATGGAAATCTACAAAAATCAATAGGAAACTCTCCAATGTCAAGCAGAGCTAGCTAAGCGAGCCACCCTAGCTCGATCAAATATACAACAAACTCCTAAAGTGTCCACACCAATCGTAAGTAGAATTTTGGTTACCCCATCACGAATAGGTTTCCAACCAAATTACAATCTGGGGAACAACTATGTAGCCATGCACTAAGGGTCTCAACAAATACCACCTTCCATATCATCAAACCTTTATGTCTCTAAACCAACTAGAGTCATGCAATCCCAACCACAACATTCCTCTACACTCATCCCCAATCAACCATTGCAAATCACATCTACCTATGTCCCTCCTCCACTATGTTCATCAGCGCTAAATTTCTTTCACACATTGCCTAGCCACCCTCAACTATCCCAACATCAAGTTTCCCAAAGTTATGCGCCGCAATCGCAATCCAACGCACTTTATCTTTCCTCCACCCAATTCTTTTCTTCAACCATCACAAAGCCAACATTCTTACCTAGCGCCACCCCCACCTCCTCTGAATCAAAGCATCCAATCCCAAACCAATCTAAACCCAACTTACAATGCGTACGACCCCAACCAATCTTACGACCCTTATAACACCAACGCCCATGGCTTACACTACAATCTTCCGTATGGGCAAAAACAACCACTTCTAAGACAACAAGAGATGTTTTCAACCCTTCCCACAATGATGGAGCTAAAAATTGTAGAAGTTCAACAACAACTGTCTGATTTTACATTTGGCCACACTAAGAAGACCTTCTCATTGGAAGAATTGTGTCCTTATCCTTTTCATGGGTCATTACCCATGATCCCTTTTCCTCAAAATTTCACTATTCCCAAGTTTGATAAATACAAAGGAAAAGGCAACCCAAAAGACCATCTTAGGGAATTCTATCTTGCTTGCTTCGAGGTCTCACATAATGACACGTATCTTATGCGTCTCTTTCGTTGCAGTCTTGGAGGTCAAGCTATAGAATGGTTCTCACACTTACCCATAGGAATCAAGTCCTTTAACGAGCTAGCAGAGAAATTTTCCACCCATTTCTCCTACAATGCAGAGCACGAGATCTCCATGACTGATCTATGCAACAACAAATAGAAAAATGAAGAAACCTTCATCTCTTTCCTTCAACGATGGAGACAAATGGCTAGCAAATTCCCATTCAAGATCCCTGAGAAATAGCTTGTTAGCATATTTGTGCAGAACCTCAACCAAGAGTTAGGTTTCCATTTGCAAATTCTTAGTGCTACAACCTTCGACGAAATCACGTACAAGGGAATTAACATCGAAAAGGCCCTCATTGCTAAGGGTGTGGTCAGAATATTCAAAGAAATTAAAGACACTACTCCTCAACACCAAATGAATGATAAACCCAAATATTGGAACAAAAACAAAAACGTGGTTCACGATGGGGTGGTCGACTCTAAACATGTCCAAGTATTGCAAACACCACTTCAACTTTCCAAACCAAGTCAACCTCAACAACAGCAACAATAGTGGCAACCATATAAAAACCAACAACAACAACAACAAGAGCGGCCTCAACAAGATTACCCTCCGCGACATCAATTCGCTGCCTTGGGATTACCCATAGAATCGGTCTTACAGAAGATTTTACACAAAGGCCTCGTCACCTTACTTGATGCTCCCCCATATGGAGAACCTATTTACAAAACCACACGATACTGAGAAAATGAATATTGTGAATTCCATAGGAGCAAAGGGCACAGAACTGCATCATGCATGAAACTCAAGCACCTAATCCAAAATCTCATCGAAGGAAACCAAATCTCTCTTGAAGATGATCCACCAGCTCAACACATGAACAAAGACCTCAACATGTACAAGGAACCATTCCCTCACCATGGTCCACCTCCTCCTTAGGATAAAGGTAAAGGTGTCAACCACGCTTCCACTTCCTTTGACTCCATTGTGGATCATTTTGAAGAGAGTCGAGTGTCTACCCTCACAATCAAAGGCAAATCTATGGATTGCATTGTTACAACTCGTTGTGGTCGTGTAACCATTCGTGGTCCTACACCCAATCTCCTAGATCAATCTAATTATAATCTTGTCAAACATCTAGGGAAAACACTAGCACAAATCTCTATCTTGGACCTTCTACAGTCATCACCTGCACATAGAGTAGTGCTAGAAAAAGTCCTCCAAGAGTCTTCAGTTCCTAACAACATAGCGGTTGTAGATTTCCAAGCTATAGTAGGTAACATTGCCTCACCCTACAATGTGGTCTTCTCTGAGAAAGACCTCCCATCCCATGATCCATGTCACAATGATGCCCTTCATATTGAGGTTCTAATCCATAAGTGCAAAATCAAACATATACTCATAGATGGTGGTGCTGGTCTCAACATTTGTTCTTTAAAGTTACTTAAGCAATTAGGATACTCTAAGGATCATATCAACATTGATCAAAGTATTACAATCAAGGGATATGATGATGCTGAACACCGCTTAGAAGGTGTTATCCACTTGCCTATACAAATGGGCCCTGTTATGTTGGAAACTAGGTGCCAAGTCCTTGACATTGAGCTTCCTTACAACATTATCCTAGGCCGCCCATGGATCCATGTAATGAAACCTATTCCCTCCACGTACCATCAGTCTCTAAAGTTCCCATACAATGGTACAAAGATCACTATCCCAGGAGACCCCAATCCTTTTGAATTATGTCGTGTCTTGCAAGGTAGTTATAAGAATTGCAACCAAGTGCCTAAAAATGAAAAAGCCCTTGAATCCCCACTATATGTTGATCCTAAAACTTTGACACAAGCCTCTACAAGTGGACCTAATCCTCTTCCTGAAATCAAAGATCACATCCATGATATAGGCTATGGAACATATGATATCTCTAAATCTTGTTGTGTAGGGCGGATGCCTTTATCCCCTAAATCTTACGGCCAACTGCCCATTGCCAAAACAACTAAAAAAGTAGCTATTCCTGCCCCAGCATTCCTAACCCAATTCCAACAAGGAAAATTATTGGAAGAGGAAACTATTGAGGACATCTCTTCTTGGCTCTACAAAGAGAAAGAACCAGTTACAATACCAGTCAAGCAATATGGCAATGGCTTAAGGATAGTCAAAAACATGGGCTATAAAGGCAAAGGTGGCCTTGGAAAACAAAATCAAGGAACAATGAAGCCCATTAGTGTGACAAAGAAACTAGACAAGAAGGGTTTAGGATTTGGTAGGAAGGTACCACGCGCCTTGGACATCGAGGGTATCCTCGACAAGGTGGCTGAAACTTCTATTACAGATTCGACATTTTACGAGGATATCATCGATGACTCTTCCCTCCATATGATTGACCTATTCATAGAATCCTCTATATTCATGCTATCATCTGTATCCTTAACCTCCACCACAAACACCCATAATGTAACACTTGTCTACCCTGAACTTATTGATTGGGACCAACAAGGGTCCCCTGTTATAGATGTATTTCAGAATGACGAAGCTATAGTTGAGCTCATGGGACTTTGGGAAGGTATCCCTCTTGGCAATCATAAAGCAGGTTTTGTAATGGAACTCAAGCCAATAGCTTATTTTGTGAGAATGCCAAATCCTCCAGTCGCAAAAGTAAAAATAAAGAAAGATCTCTAGGTGAAAACCACACTGTGGCACCTCCCGATCACAAAATAGTAAAAACAAAGGACGTATCCAAAGGTGAAAACCCAATTGTGGCACCTAAGGATGGAGGATTTGACCTTCCCTTATCATCTAAGTATCAAGAGAAGTTAGCTCTCCTAGTGGAAGATTCTACAGAGATAAATCTTGGCACAGAGCAAAATCCCAAGACCACATTCCTGGCAGCATCATTATTAGAAATAGAACACATGAATCTTAACACATTCTTCTTATAGCGAACCATCAACTTTACATGGACCTATGTTGATATGCTAGGGCTAGACCCTAAGCTAGTAGTTCATTATCTCACAGTGGATCCAACAGTTAAACCAGTCAAGCAAAAGCTGAGGAAGAAGCACCCACAGATAGCTCTCTTAGTAAAAGTGGAAATACAGAAGATGTTAGATGCAAAGTTCATCCAACCTATTGATTATTCAGATTGGGTCTCCAACATTGTACTTGTTTCTAAACCTAATGGGTGCATCCGTATGTGCAATGATTTTAGAGATCTTAACAAAGCATGTCCCAAAGATGACTTTCCATTACCAAACATTGATATTATAGTAGACTTGACAGCAAGTCATGAAATGCTTTCTCTCATGGATAGATTCTCAGGCTACAATCAGATAAGGATAGAAGAAGAAGATCAACATAAAACAACCTTTACTTGTCCTTGGGGTAACTATTGTTGGTGTGTGATGCCATTTGGTCTAAAGAATACAGGGGCAACTTATCAAAGAGCAATGATAGTAATATTCCATGATCTCTTTCATCATATCATGGAGGACTATGTTGATGACATACTAGCTAAATCTTCTAGGGCAGATCACATACAAGTTCTAGGACAGATCTTTGATAGGCTCGAGAAATACCAAGTAAGACTCAATCCAAAGAAGTGTGTCTTTGGTGTAACATCAGGGAAGCTGTTGAGATACATTATATCTCATAGAGGTATCAAAGTAGACCCCACAAAAGTAAAGGCTATAGTGGAGATGCCTCCACCAAAGAACCTCAAAGCACTAAGGAGTCTTCAAGGAAGGTTGCAATCCATTAGGCATTTCATCTCACAGCTAGCAGATAAATGTCAACCATTTCAACACTTACTCTGAAAGGATGTCTCATTCCAATGGGAAGATAAGTGTCAAGCAACATTTGATCAGCTCAAAGAGTATCTGGCTACACCTCCTATATTGGTTCCACCAGTTACTGATAAACCTTTAATATTATACATCTCAACTACAACTTTGGCCCTAGGGGCCCTTCTAGCACAAAATGATGAAACAGGAAAAGAGCATGCAATCTATTATATCAGTCAAACCTTGGTAGGATATGAACTCAATTATTCACCGATGGAAAGGGCTTGTTTAGTAGTAGTGTTCACTTCCCAAAAGCTGCAGCATTACATGCTAAATCAACACACAAATCTTATAGCAAAAATTGATCCCTTGATGTATCTACTAGCAAAAGAAGCTCTTACATGAAGACTAGCTAAATGGGTCATGATCCTTAGTGAGTTTGACATTGAGTATATGGATCATAAAGCAATCAAGGGTCAAGCCCTAGCAGATCAACTAGTAGAAGCACCCATGATAGATACACACCCTATGGTAGCAGACTTTCTGGATGAGAATCTCTTCACTCTTTCTAACTCAATAATGTGGAAGTTATACTTTGATGGTTCCTACACACAACATGGATCAGGGGCCAACATCTTATTCATCACACCTTAAAATGACTATATTCCAAAGTCATATCGGCTTGCATTCCCTTGCACCAACAACATTGCTGAGTATGAAGCACTCCTCATAGGTCTCAATACAACAGTTCAATGGGACATCATAGAATTACAAGTATATGGAGAGTCACAACTAGTCATTCACCAAGTCATAGATGAGTACCAAACAAAAGATGAAAAGTTGGTCCGCTACAAGCAACTAGTGGATGCCTATAAACCACACTTTTCTAGCATCACATTTGAGCAAATTCCAAGAGAGCCTAACAAAGCTATAGATTCTATGGCTTCTATAGGGTCACTTATCGACATGCCTGCAAATACACAGAAATGCAAATTCTTGATCAAGCAATTGTTGATACCCATCGTCGATGTTCCAGTTACTGAAATCATTTGTGAACTTGTTGGTCCCAATTCCCCATGGTACGAAGATATCTATGAATACCTTAAACACAATACCTTTCCCCCTAACCTATCATCCACCCAACATAAAACCTTTATCTGTCGATCCTCCCATTACATCATTCTGGGTGATACACTATATTGTCGAAGTCTCGATGGTATCCTCTTACGATGTCTTAACGTGGAAGAAACTGAAGCTACCTTACGAGACATACACAAAGGTGTCTGTGGTGCACATTCTACCAGTCCTAATCTCACTAAGAAGATACTCAAAACAGGTTATTACTAGACTACAATAGAGCATGATGCTTTACAGTTTGCTAAGAAGTGTCTACAATGCTAGCAACATGGAGATTTGATTCACGCACCAGCTCATGAATTACAACCTGTGACAACTCCATGGCCTTTTTCTCAATGGGGTCTCAACCTCATAGGACAAATTTGCCCATCCTCATCTAATGGCCATATGTTCATCATTACTGCCACTAAGTATTTCACGAAGTGGGTGGAAGCCATTCCCATGACCTATATCACCGGTAAGCAAATAGCCAAGTTTATTGTTAACTACCTCATTTGCCGGTATGATATTCCCCAAGCCATTGTCACTGATAATGGGAGACCATTCAAGAATCAAGATGTCCGTGCCTTATGCACACAATACAATATCCAACATCTCTTTTCAACTCCCTACTATCCGCAGAGTAACGGCCAAGTAGAGGCTTCCAATAAGACCATTCTCAAAATCCTCAAGAAAACAGTCAATGAAGTTGGTTGTGATTAGCACTTGCAACTCAATCCCACCCTATGGGCCCACCATACTAGTATCAGAACACCAATTGGTGCCACACCCTATGCCTTGGTCTATGGCTCTGAAGCCATCCTACCTATAGAGGTAGAGATCCCATCCCTTAAAGTATTCACACAGGACCTAATCGGTAGAGAAGAGTATCGCACTTCTAGATTAGCTGAGCTCGAACTACTAGATGAGAGGTGCCTTGCAGCGCTTAATCATCTCCATGTCTATCAAACCACCTCCAGCGTAATTACAACAAAAAGATTAAAGAAAGATGGTTTCAAGTTCGTGATCTTGTACTTAAAGAGAATCAGAGAAATCAAGCAGATCGAGAAAAGAAGGGCAAGTTTGAACCTAACTAGTTAGGCCCCTTTATTGTCACAACAACATATGGATCAGGAGCTTATACTTTAGCTACACCTGATGGCATTCCTTTGGACGAGCCACTTAACAGTGTTCATCTCAAGAAGTTCTATGCCTAATCCTCATAGTATTCCAAAAAAAAAAAAAAATCTGTCCTCTGGTGAAAACCTGGCAAACAGGCGCCTTGGATAAGTACCATAGTGAAAAACTAGAAAATAGGCGCTATGTGTAGAGTCAGCACCCATCGTCTATCGAGTCTTGTTCATTGCTTGTCATCACAATGCATTTCATCCATCCATCCATAATAAAACCATTGACCTTGTTTGCATTTCCATCTTCCTATCTAGTATAGCCTAGAAATTTGTCAATGTTCATCGTCATCATCCCACGTCTTGATCTGTGTCAACAGTTTGCACTATCTTGTCCTAGGTCAAACTTTCTATGTCTTCTTCATCAGTCATCCATGCAAATTCCTCTACCAGAATGGGGGGCAACTCTTTCCTTCACCTAGGTCTAGGAATGGATCCTTGTTCATGGTTCACAAGCACTTCAATCTAGTTCTCCTTTCCACAGATAACACTCTTTAACGAACACATCACTCCTAGGATAAGGTTGTTATCTTCCCAGTGCTTTTCCTACATCATCACACCAACTAGAACTACATATTATCTCTTCTCAATCTAAGGTACCTTGATCCCATGGATATGGGTATGTAGGCAGTCTGGAATACGAAGGAAGTATCCAATACTTAGGTACATAAGATCTCCTCCTCTCCACCTCGATCCACCTCATCACTCTATCTAGAACTACATATTTGTGATTTCCATCTTTCATCATAATGTGCCTTGATCCCGTGGACATAGGGTATGTAGGTAGTTTGAATACGAAGGATGTATCTAGTACTCAGGCACACACGATTCATCATTCTTCATGTGTTTCAATCCATTAAAACTATCGCCTTTCTAGTCTTCCATTTATCAAAATCCATTTGCCTCAACTTGACTAACTCAAGCAACAAGCTAGCGTATCCTTCCAAGCAAAAGTCCTTAACAAACTTGAAGCAAAGCAGCTTGCTTCCAGAGTCATCTATTGTCCTAACTATTCTGATTGCCAATACCAGCTAAATCTAGCTTAACCAAAGCACCAGATCAACAAGCTTGTCTTCTGCTAGGTGTTCCATTGTCGAGACCAACACACGCGTCTCCTATGACAAGTGGCATTTTCGGCAGCAAGACATTGTCTTTTTAGGTAGATAGCACCCTTTAATAGACACAGAGTTCCTACGATAAGGCTGTTATCTTTCCTATCCAATCTATCCTAAGCAACCTCTTTGGCAAGAGAATATGTTGGCTATATGTTTACTTTTTAAGTCAGTCAATTTGCTTTTTAGTTTATCTTTTGTTCCTTTTCCATTACCTATTCAAGACTACCTTGATTTATCTATAATCTTGGTATGTTGCGATGCAGTATGTATTGGGGGCATAGTCATTACTTTTGTGTGCCGTGTTTGGGGGATGATCTTTAGCATCTTTCTTAGCATTATATTTATCTTGTGTGTGTTATGATCTAGCATCTTACATATTAATATTCTTCTTGCATTTACATGTATTGAAGTTTATTTTATGTTCAAGACTATGGCTCATTCACATGTACCAACAAGGTTATATTATGTCTAAGGGATCTAATTTCAAACCGCTTGCTTGCAGAGTCAACGTCCATGCACTTGGATATCACAGCACTTTGGTCTTTTATACCTTGGTGGCAAACTATCCACGTGCTATATCAAAAATATGGATTGGGGTAAGTGCAAGAAGATGGGGGGCCAAAAAGGGGTCTTAAGTGGCCACTTTTTTTCTGAAATCAGGAAATACTGGCCTTGGATGAGAAATTGAGCATAGTTACACTCAAAATTTGGAGATGCAACAAAAACAATGTTCGTAGTGCTCCGAGTCTACTTTCTAAACTACTATTTTGTTTTGAAAATGACATAGATTAAGGGGTTCAAAAGAGGGAGCCACAGAAATTGGTGTTGTTTCTGTCAAAAAAACATAACATAGCATGTTTTGTGGCTCCCTCAAAAGGTCAACTTTTTTTTGGTATTTTTAAAATCGCTTTAGTGAGAAATTAGCTAATAGCATGTAGTTTATGCCTGATTTTTCTGATAATTTTTTGATGAATATTTGATTTTTTACTAATTTTTAAAGTGGACACATCCTAAAAAATAGAATTTTGGCCGTGCTACCCCTATAAATTTTGAAAACTAATTGAAAATCATTTTTTTATTTTTTTAATATTTGTAGAATGGAGTCTAGTTTCTAAATATATAATTTTTTTGAAATTTGAATGAATAGTTATTTTACAATGAAAAAAAGACCAAACAGTGGTTTTTGCTTAAAAACGGACACACAAACAAAAGAAATTAAAGATGAAAGGCTTAACATTGTTAAAATGTGAAAAAAATCACATCGTCAAATAGCTAAGAGAAAGCCTAACATTACCCATGTGTTCGATTTGTTGAACCTTGAAACACGTGCAAATCTGAGGGTTAGCACGAATGAAATTATGTGAAATTTTGAAGAATATAGAAAAACACGTCTGTGACTGTTCATAAGGCACTCTAAGCCTTTGGGTTGGAAATCCAAAGCAAATCCCAAGCCCAAGGCTTGGGATTCCCAAAGAAAGAAATAACGCAAGCGCGTTATAACGCGCTCGCGTTATGTTTTGCCTTGCATTTTTCTTTCCCGCAAGTCTGTCTTTTGTCATGTTTGACATAACGTGAGCGCGTTATAACGCGCTCGCGTTATGTCCCACTCAAATTTTTTTATGTTCAAGGCTATTAATCATGAGGGTTAAGGCATAAGGGATAGAGTTGGAGGGTTTACGGATAAGGGATTAGCGTTTAAGGTATAGTATCGAGCTCGTTGAGGGTCTAGGAATAGGGATAGCGTTTAAGGTTTAGGGATGAGGGATGACAGATTACAGTTGAGGGTCGAGGGATCAAAGTTAAGGGTTGAGGGATTAGGGTTTGACATTAAGGGTTGAGGGTTGAGGTTCAAGGGTCAAGGATTTAGGGATAGGGTTTAGGGTCGAGGGATTAGGGTTAAAGTAGAGTGTGGAGGGTGTAAGGATTAGGGATAGGGTTGGAGGGTTTAGGGATAAGGGATTAGGGTTTAAGGTATAGTATCGAGTTTGTTGAGAGTTTAGGAATAGGGATAGCATTTAGGGATTAGGAATAAGGGATTATAGTTGAGGGATGATGGATTAGGGTTGAGGGTTGAGGGATTAGGGTTTAGGGATAAGGTTTAGGGTTGAGGGTTGAGGGATTAGAGTTTAAGGTATAGTGTTGAGGGTTGAGGGTTTAGGATTAGGGTTTATGGTTGACAGTTTAGCATTTAATGTCGAGGTTAGGGTTAGAGTGTCGAGGGTAGAGGGATTAGGGATAGGGTTTAGGGTTGAAGGTTTAAGGATTGAGGGTTGAGGCTTTAGGGATGAGGGTTTAAGGCTTAAGATATAGTGTCAAGTGTTGAGGGTGTAGGGATAGGGTTTAAGTTTTAAGGGTTAAGGGTTGAGGGATATGGATTAGGGTTTAAGGTATAGTGTTGAGGGTCGAGGGATCAGAGTTAAGGGTTGAGGGATTAGGGTTTGACATTGAGGGTTGAGGGTTGAGGTTCGAGGGTCAAGGGTTTAGGGATAGGGTTGAGGGTCGAGGAATTAGGGTTAAAGTAGAGTGTGGAGGGTATAAGGATTAGGGATAGGGTTGGAGGGTTTAGGGATAAGGGATTAGGGTTTAAGGTATAGTATCGATTCTGTTGAGGGTGTAGGAATAGGGATAGAATTTAGGGTTTAGGGATGAAGGATTAGAGTTGAGGGATGACAGATTAGGGTTGAGGGTTGAGGGATTAGGGTTTAGGGATAAGGTTTAGGGTTGAGGGCTGAGGGATTAGGGTTTAAGGTATAGTGTTGAGGGTTTAGGGATAGGGTTTAGGGTTGAGGGATTAGGATTTGATGTTGAGGGTTGAGGGTTTAGGGTTTAGGGTTAGGGTTGAGAGATGAGGGATCAGAGTTAAGGGTTGAGGGAATATGGTTTGACGTCGAGGGTTGAGGGTTGAGGTTTGAGGGTCAAGGGTTTAGGGATAGGGTTGAGGTTGAAGGGATTAGGGTTAAAGTAGAGTGTGGAGGGTGTAAGGATTAGGGATAGGGTTGGAGGGTTTAGGGATAAGGGATTAGAGTTTAAGGTATAGTATCAAGTCTGTTGAGGGTTTAGGAATAGGGATAGCATTTAGGGTTTAGGGATGAGGGATTAGAGTTGAGGGATGAGGGATTAGGGTTGAGGGTTGAGGGATTAGGGTTTAGGGATACGGTTTAGGATTGAGGGTTGAGGGATTAGGGTTTAAGGTATAGTGTTGAGGGTTGATGGTTTAGGGATAGGGTTTAGGTTTGAGGGATTAGGGTTTAGTGTTGATGAATTAGGGTTTAATGTTGAGAGTTGAGGGTTGAGGGTTAAGGGTTGAGGTTGAGGGATAGGGTTAATGGTCAAGGGATTAGGGTTAAATAAGAGTGTCGATGGTAGAGGGATTAGGGTTTAAGGTATAGTATCGAGCCTGTTGAGGGTCTAGGAATAGGGATAGCGTTTAGGGTTTAGGAATGAGGGATTAGAGTTGAGGGATGATGAATGACAGATTAGGGTTGAGGGTTGAGGCATTAGGGTTTAGGGTTTAGGGTTAGGGTTTAGGGATAGGGTTTAGGGTTGAGGGATTAGAGTAAAGGGTTGAGGGATTAGAATTTGGCGTTGAGGGTTTAGGGTTTAGGATCAGGGTTGAAGGTTGAGGGATCAGAGTTAAGGGTTGAGGGATTAGGGTTTGATGTTGAGGGTTGAGGGTTGAGGTTCGAGGGTTAAGGGTTTAGGGATAGGGTTGAGGGTTGAAGAATTAGGGTTAAAGTAGAGTGTGGAGGGTATAAGGATTAGGGATAGGATTGGAGGGTTTAGGGATAAGGGATTAGAGTTTAAGGTATAGTATCGAGTTTGTTGAGGGTTTAGGAATAGGGATAGCATTTAGGGTTTAGGGATGAGGGATTAGAGTTGAGGGATGAGGGATTAGGGTTGAGGGTTGAGGGATTAGGGTTTAGGGATAAGGTTTAGGGTTGAGGGTTGAGGGATTAGGGTTTAAGGTATAGTGTTGAGGGTTGATGATTTAGGGATAGGGTTTAGGTTTGAGGGATTAGGGTTTAGGGTTGATGAATTAGGGTTTAATGTTGAGAGTTGAGGGTTGAGGGTTGAGGGTTGAGGTTGAGGGATAGGGTTAATGGTCAAGGGATTAGGGTTAAATAAGAGTGTCGATGGTAGAGGGATTAGGGTTTAAGGTATAGTATCGAGCCTGTTGAGGGTCTAGGAATAGGGATAGCGTTTAGGGTTTAGGAATGAGGGATTAGAGTTGAGGGATGACGGATGACAGATTAGGGTTGAGGGTTGAGGGATTAGGGTTTAGGGACAAGGTTTAGGGTTAGGGTTGAGGGATTAGGGTTTAAGGTATAGTGTTGAGGGTTTAGGGATAGGGTTTAGGGTTGAGGGATTAGAGTGAAGGGTTGAGGGATTAGAATTTGGCATTGAGGGTTTAGGGTTTAGGATCAAGGTTGAAGGTCGAGGGATCAGAGTTAAGGGTTGAGGGATTAGGGTTTGATGTTGAGGGTTGAGGGTTGAGGTTCGAGGGTCAAGGGTTTAGGGATAGGGTTGAGGGTCGAGGAATTAGGGTTAAAGTAGAGTGTGGAGGGTATAAAGATTAGGGATAGGGTTGGAGGGTTTAGGGATAAGGGATTAGAGTTTAAGGTATAGTATCGAGTCTATTGAGGGTTTAGGAATAGGGATAGCATTTAGGGTTTAGGGATGAGGGATTAGAGTTGAGGGATGAGGGATTAGGGTTGAGGGTTGAGGGATTAGGGTTTAGGGATAAGGTTTAGGGTTGAGGGTTGAGGGATTAGGGTTTAAGGTATAGTGTTGAGGGTTGATGGTTTAGGGATAGGGTTTAGGTTTGAGGGATTAGGGTTTAGGGTTGATGAATTAGGGTTTTATGTTGAGAGTTGAGGGTTGAGGGTTGAGGGTTGAGGTTGAGGGATAGGGTTAATGGTCAAGGGATTAGGGTTAAATAAGAGTGTCGATGGTAGAGGGATTAGGTTTTAAGGTATAGTATCGAGCTTGTTGAGGGTCTAGGAATAGGGATAGCGTTTAGGGTTTAGGAATGAGGGATTAGAGTTGAGGGATGACGGATGACAGATTAGGGTTGAGGGTTGAGGGATTAGGGTTTAAGGTATAGTGTTGAGGGTTTAGGGATAGGGTTTAGGGTTGAGGGATTAGAGTGAAGGGTTGAGGGATTAGAATTTGACGTTGAGGGTTTAGGGTTTAGGATTAGGGTTGAAGGTCGAGGGATCAGAGTTAAGGGTTGAGGGATTAGGGTTTGATGTTGAGGGTTGAGGGTTGAGGTTCGAGGGTCAAGGGTTTAGGGATAGGGTTGAGGGTCGAGGAATTAGTGTTAAAGTAGAGTGTGGAGGGTATAAGGATTAGGGATAGGGTTGGAGGTTTAGGGATAAGGGATTAGAGTTTAAGGTATAGTATCAAGTCTGTTGAGGGTTTAGGAATAGGGATAGCATTTAGGGTTTAGGGATGAGGGATTAGGGTTGAGGGTTGAGGGATTAGGGTTTAGGGATAAGGTTTAGGGTTGATGGTTGAGGGATTAGGGTTTAAGGTATAGTGTTGAGGGTTGATGGTTTAGGGATAGGGTTTAGGTTTGAGGGATTAGGGTTTAGGGTTGATGAATTAGGGTTTAATGTTGAGAGTTGAGGGTTGAGGGTTGAGGGTTGAGGTTGAGGGATAGGGTTAATGGTCAAGGGATTAGGGTTAAATAAGAGTGTCGATGGTAGAGGGATTAGGGTTTAAGGTATAGTATCGAGCCTGTTGAGGCTCTTGGAATAGGGATAGCGTTTAGGGTTTAGGAATGAGGAATTAGAGTTGAGGGATGACAGATGACAAATTAGGGTTGACGGTTGAGGGATTAGGGTTTGATGTTGAGGGTTGAGGGTTTAGGGTTAGGGTTGAGAGATGAGGGATCAGAGTTAAGGGTTGAGGGATTAGGGTTTGACGTCGAGGGCTGAGGTTCGAGAGTCAAGGGTTTAGGGATAGGGTTGAGGTTGAAGGGATTAGGGTTTAAGGTATAGTGTTGAGGGTTGATGGATCAGAGTTAAGGGTTGAGGGATTAGGGTTGAGGGTTGTAAGGATTAGGGATAGGGTTGGAGGGTTGATGGATTAGGGTTGAGGGATTAGGATTTGACGTTGAGGGTTGAGGGTTTAGGGATAGGGTTAAGGGATTAGGATTTGACGTTGAGGGTTGAGGGTTTAGGGATAGGGTTGAGGGTTGAGGGATTAGGATTTGACATTGAGGGTTGAGGGTCAAGGGATTAGAGTTGAGGGTTTAGGGATTAGGGATCTATAGCAGGACAAAACGCGAGCGCATTTTGTATTTCTACTAAAATGGTAAAAAAGTGGTTGCCCCCGTGATGCAGGCCCACATGCTCTATTTTCTTACTGATTCTGCGCGTGCTCCGACAAAAAAGAAGTGCTTTCATGCTATTGGGAAGTTCACATGCACATTTGACACATTGTACCACCTTTGCATGATCTTTCCACCAGCTTTTCTACTTTGCCAACTTGAGAAGGAGGAAATAACATAGTTTTCAAACCAAGTTTGATATATATCTATTCAAGTTTCAATTTTTGTAGTATTGCAATGTTAATTGTGATTCAATTTTAAGAATTTAACATTGAAAAGGAAGCAAGTGGTGAAAAACTCAAATTATTGAGGAGTTTGATGCAAGAAGATAAAAACATTACATAATTGGGTACTCTCTCCATTCAAATCTTTGTTTTTTAGGTATGTCAAGTCTTTACATGCATGTTCTTTACATTTTCCTTATTTCGGATTGAATTACTTTATCATGCTTTATCATACATGTTTAAAATAGACACATTCCCAATCAAGAAAGCAACCTACAATCTCACATGATGCCATGTATATTTTCTACACTTGGGCTCTTTAATAATTATGTGTAATAAACAAACCTTAGTTCATACCATGATGTCAAACTATACAAGAATAAATCCTTACAACATAAAAAAATACAATCCCACTATTATCATGTATTCATTTCTTAGGAACTAATATTGGTCTCTTTATCATGCTATAGACAAATTCTCTGTCATGCCGAGGAAACGATCAAGAATTAAACCAACACAGGAAGAGATAGAAGCTAAGAATGCAAAGAAAGCAATGGCTATGAGGGAACTTCGTGAGAAGAGGAAATTGGACACAATAAATGAAGACATACCAATTGAAGAGGAACCACAACCATCACAAAGAGATATGGTATTGGCGGCACAAAGAGAACGAATGCAAAAACTTCGTGGTACGAGAGATTTGAATACCATAGTTGGAGACACATCCTTTACCGCAAGTCAACATGTAGGGACACCATCTACCACATCTCAAGTTGAGAGTTTCATCATCACTCACATGTGATGAAGGAGGTACGCCATCATTCCCACCTCAACCTCAAGGTATGTCATCTATTCCATCTTCGATCGAAGGTATGCCATCTAACCCATCTCATTTAAATATTGATGAAATTCCTAATGTTGAGATGAATTTACCTAACTTGGCACCACCTAGAATTTTGCATAGAAAGCCAAAGTATTTGATTGATATTGATGAGAATATTTTGCAGCCAATGGAAGGTAAGATTCCAAAACACACTTGTAGAAGATATGCTAATAAGATTTGGAGATTGTTCTTTGAAAAGTTAAATGAGACTGCAAGATGTCAACTATTCGTTGAAATGATGCGAAGTATAAAATATAGGTCTATCATGAAGATTCTTGGGTTGAGAACATCAGAGGCTTCAAGTGAAAAATCTATTGTCAAGAATCTAATGAGTGCGTATGAGAGTGTGGGTAACACCTCACGTACAAAAGATAGTAATGCAACATGGCGTGTGATTACATCGACTATAGTAAGTAGTCAAACGAGGAAAGCTTGTCTCATTAGAAAGACAAGTCAAGAATTGAGAATTAATAGGAAAACTTTATCAAGGGCCATTGGAAGACGCCAAAGAATTGAGGACACTAATGCCAATGAATTATGGGCGTTCTTGGGGAGACTACCACGAAAAGATAAACCAATTGTTGAAGCATTGAGATCACTAATTGAAGACTTTTGGAAGAATTACACAAGGGTATCTCTGAATCAAAGGGATGTGGTAAGAAGGAGAATTGGTAGTCAGAACTGCGAGCCACATCCAAAGCATTTTTTGGATGAGACTTAAACACAGTTTTATGGTAAATTTCTAGAGAAGTATCCTCAAATTAAAATTTGTCAAAGATATTTTGAAATGCTAAAACCTTTCTATGTTAAGATAAATCACACACGCATTACTTGTTGTTGTAGATAACATATTGAATTTTCTAACCATTTTGATGCTTATAGGTCTATATGTTTAGATATGCATACTAACAATGATTTGCAGGGTTGTGCCATATGTGCCCCACCAACATCTTCAAGAGACTTCATATCAAGAATTTTATGTGAAAGAGAGGAAGGTCAAATATTCTACAAGAAATTATGCTTGGATGGCACATGTCATCATTGCGGTGGCTTGCAACATTTGCCAATATGTGAACATATGGAAATAACACATGCAGTTGGAAATGAACTAGTAGAGTTTGGCAAGTATAAAACAGTGGCATACAATACAAAAGATTGTAAAGAAGCAAAGAGGTGTGAATTAGTTATTGAAAAGATTCCAGTGTATTAGTTTATGCCTATATTTCATGACAGCATAGTGTATGAGTTTGCAAGACATGCCCATAGAGCTCGATGGTTGGACTTGCAATTCAAGTTATGCAAGGACACATTTCCAGTTGGTAGCATTGTTTCAGTCGTCGACTTTGTAGAGAACTATAGTCTACAGCCACAACGTGAGGTGCAATCACAATATTACAACTCCACATAGGTTTCTATATTTGTGCACATCACATTCATTCATGCGAATGATAGTACAGAGGATGACAGAAAGATCATAAGGGAGTATAATTTCTATATTAGTGATGATCGCACGCATTCTACGGAGTTTGTGCAAGGTTGCTTTCAGGTGTTCTACAATGATTTGGCTAGAAGGGGCATATCGTTCAGTCAGCATATCATATGGTCGGATAAGTGTGCATCACAATTCAAGAACTTGCAGAATTTCTATTGGTTGAGTAGGAGGCATAATTTTACAGGTATTCAACATATGTGGAACTTTTGTGAGGCCAGGCATGGAAAGGGGGAGCATGATGGTGCAGGAGCATGTATCAAAAGAGCCATAGCACAAGAAGAGTTAAAGTATAAAGACAATGCAAAGTTGACAGATGCAAAATTAATTGTCGAGTGGTGTAATGCTTCCATGGGTCCAGGTAATGAAGGTAAGTCTTTAGTTTGTAGATTTTTTTGGTTGATAGATGATACTAATATTGCACCATATGAGGATTGTTGTACACTGACAGGATCAAATGAGATGCACTCTTTCAGAAGCTCAATTGCAGGTTCATGGAGTATCCATACACGAAAGATGTCATGCTTTTGTTCTTCCTGTACAATTCAAGTCTGGGATGAGTGCGAGTCAAAGGAGTGGGTTGACGAATGGCAGTTAAGTTAACTTAGCCCACTTGACATGTATCAACCCCTGACGGCACTGGAACTAACACAGATGGAATCGTCAGTTGACTTTGACCACATATCAGATTTAGTTCAACCAGGTAATATAGGGCACGTATATGCATCTAATTTCATCTAGTTCAACCAGGTAATGTCATCTTACTTTGTAGTGTTTTTGTAATGTTGACTAATTTCATCTAATTTGCTACACATATCAATGTAGGGCACGTATATGCAGTTATTGCAGATGAAGATAATGAAGAGGGAACAGATTATTACTTATGTCATTGTGTTGAGGCCAAAAAGAAATTGGAGGCCCCTGTTACAGATGGAGAAAACATCGAATACCCTACAGGATCAGTGGTTATTACTAGAACATGGCTTAGAAGGTACCCACATAAGAGTGTTAATATTTGGCTATTTCAGGACTTTGACATGCATCGGAAGATTCTTCATTACTCAAACCTTGTCGTGGCATCCAATGTTCATTTGATAAAGTATCGGGGTAGACCTTTGAACAAAATATTGTGGAAGGTGCGTGAGTCTGACCATGAAGCAATACTTGACACAATAAAGAGTAGAGCAGATCCAGATGGTTCATTGGATTAATTTGTAAGTATTCACATTGATTTTGTAAAGTTATGTTACATTGAGTTGTAAGTATGCACATTAATTTGTAAGGTTTGTCTTTTTTTATTTCCTCCTGCATTTTTACACATATGTACACATTTTTACATCATCATGTTATGCATTTTTGGTGTCCTACTCCTGATGCAACCAAACTCATAACTCACCCTACTAGACACCATTTGATGATCTCTCCAACACTCTGGATCCAGGGCGCCCAATCATGATGATGACCTATATACCATTCTCCCAAGGTGCTCATAATGAATGAAAAGAAGACCAAGGGCGCCCAAGACTTATTTCTTTCAATTTTGATGATCCAAACTCTTGCAATATGACATCCACTTTCATGCCTTTAGATCTTCCTTCACATATAGGGCGCCAAATCAATGCATTAAAGTCTCTTGATATTAGGCGCTCATGATGATGAAACTTAGAGCTTTTTCCTTTCCTATGCGCTCATCTAAGATGTTTAAATGATAAGGAGTGCCTCGACCTCTATAATGTACATTGGGCACCAAATCAAGGTGATTTTAAGTCACTTTGAGTCATTTGGGGTCAGTTTGAGTCTTTGAGTCATGTTGCAAAAAAGTGTCAATGTTGTCAAGTTGCACAAAGCAAATTTTGCATTTTTGGTGTCCTACTCGTGATGTGACCAAACTTACTGTTCCAACACATCCGAATGGGTACATTTATGCTAGGCATGGTCCTATTTTTCACCCAAACATGTCGAAACAGTCTGAGCTACATTGTACCAACGATATCCCTGAAGAGTCCAAAGTGCAAAAAGGCTGCAATCTTTGACAAGATGTTACTCAAAAATTGTGTCACTTAGAAACATTCCATTTGAGGCAACGCTATCATGTAGAGTGCCTCTATAATAACCTCTCTCAGTTTTTTATAGCTCTGAGGCATTTACCCGTGGTGAAAGGTTTTCTGCTGCCCCAAAAATCATCAGAAGGAGGCAGTGTAAAGTTGCAAAGGGGTGTAACTTTTGTCCTGCTCCTGATGTGACCAAACTGACTATTCCAACGCGTCTGAATGGGTACATTTATGCTAGGCATGGTCCTATTTTTCACCCAAACATGTCGAAACAGTCGGAGCTACATTGTATCGACGATATCCCTGAAGAGTCAAAAGTGCAAAAAGGCAGCAATCTTTGACGAGATGTTACTCAAAAACTGTGTCACTTAGAACATTCTGTCTGAGGCAATGCTATCATGTAGAGTGCCTCTACAATAACCTCTCTCAGTTTTTTATAGCTCTGAGGCATTTACCCGTGGTGAAAGGTCTTCTGCTGCCCCAAAAATCGTCAGAAGGAGGCAGTGTAAAGTTGCAAAGGGGTGTAACTTTTGTCCTGCTCCTGATGCGACCAAACTGACTGTTCCAACGCGTCTGAATGGGTACATTTATGCTAGGCATGGTCTTATTTTTCACCCAAACATGTCGAAACAGTCTGAGCTACATTGTACCGACGATATCCCTGAAGAGTCCAAAGTGCAAAAAGGTAGTAATCTTTGATGAAATGTTACTCAAAAACCATGTCACTTAGAAATATTCTGTCTAAGGCAACGTGATCATGTAGAGTGCCTCTACAATAACCTCTCTCAGTTTTTTATAGCTCTGAGGCATTTGCCCATGGTGAAAGGTTTTCTGCTGCCCCAAAAATCATTAGAAGGAGGTAGTGTAAAGTTGCAAAGGGGTGTAACTTTCATCCTGCTCCTGATGCGACCAAACTGACTATTCCAACGCGTCTGAATGGGTACATTTATGCTAGACATGGTCCTATTTTTCACCCAAACATGTTGAAACAGCCGGAGCTACATTGTACCCACGATATCCCTGAAGAGTCCAAAGTGCAAAAAGATAGCAATCTTTGACGAGATGTTACTTGAAAACCGTGTCACTTAGAAACATTCTATCTGAGGCAACACAATCACGTAGAGTGCCTCTACAATAACCTCTCTCATTTTTTTATAGCTCTGAGGCATTTGCCAGTGGTGAAAGGTTTTCTGCTGCCCCAAAAATCGTCAGAAGGAGGCAGTGTAAAGTTGCAAAGGGGTGTAACTTTCGTCCTGCTCCTAATGCAACCAAACTGACTATTCCAACGCATCCGAATGGGTACATTTATGCTAGGCATGGTCCTATTTCTCACCCAATCATGTCGAAACAGTCGGAGCTACATTGTACCGATGATATCCCTGAAGAGTCCAAAGTGCAAAAAGGCAGCAATCTTTGACGAGATGTTACTTGAAAACTCTGTTACTTAGAAACATTCTGTCTAAGGCAACGGGATCACGTAGAGTGCCTCTACAATAACCTCTCTCAATTTTTTATAGCTCTGAGGCATTTGCCCGTGGTGAAAGGTTTTCTGCTGCCCCAAAAATTGTCAGAAGGAGGTAGTGTAAAGTTGCAAAGGGGTCTAACTTTTGTCATGCTCTTGATGCGACCAAACTGACTATTCCAATGCGTCTGAATGGGTACATTCACGCTAGGCATGGTCCTATTTTTCACCCAAACATGTCGAAACAGTCGGACCTACATTGTACCGACGATATCCCTGAAGAGTCCAAAGTGCAAAAAGGCAGCAATCTTTGATGAGATGTTACTTGAAAACTGTGTCACTTAGAAACATTCTATCTAAGGCAACTAGATCACATAGAGTGCCTCTACAATAACCTCTCTTGATTTTTTATAGTTCTGAGTCATTTGCCCGTGGTGAAAGGTTCTTTGCTGCCCCAAAAATCGTCAGAAGGAGGCAGTGTATTAAGTCAGGATGAAATCCTATTCACTCTAGGTGCCTATTTTTGACCAAATCACACATGCACCTTGAACAACTCTGTCTTCAAGGTGCTTTTCTCTAATCTCTGTAACTCTCCAAATCCACTAAGGTGCAAATTTTACCTCTTGGGCTCAAGATATAGGTTCTTCATCCAAGGCGCCAGAATGGTCCAAAGGCACATTTCACCTCTAACCTCACCTCTGACCTTACTTTGAGGTGCTAAACCTTTTGACATTTCAAGTAACTTCAAGAGAACTATTTTTCCTTAAGGTGGTTCACTCCTTGCAATTGGATGTATGGTACTTGTAACTCATTTGATTGACTTTGTAATGTTTCTTCTTCTCACAGAGTAGATAAGGATGATATAAGCTTACTTCATGAATCAGAGTAGAAATCTCTCTTGGACTTGCTAGGTGAAAGGACTTGAACTTGAAGGACTTGAAGTTGATGAAGTGATCCTTCATGATGGCCTTTGACATTACCTTCTCGGAGTGTAGATGATAACACCTTCCTTGGATAAAGTGGATAACCTCTGACCTAAACTTTGAAGCTTGATGAATCTTGAAGATTGGGTTTCCTCCTACTCCCCTTCTGGGCTCCACTCCATCAAAGGCATATTTAGTTGTCCAAGGCACCAACATTCACTCAGGGGTGCCCAAAGAGAAAGTTTACAACTCTAAGGTGCTAAACTCTTATGCAAAAATGGTCATCATCAAAGGCACAAAAATGGGTCTCTGGGCACCAATCTCTACAAGACATTCCATCTCATTGCTCTCCTCCATTACAAGTGCTCACTTACCTCAATCTTGGGCGCATACCAACATCCCAACATCCAAATCACCTAGGCGCTCAAAACCTTCAAGACTCAAGGCACATTTTATGATCAAACAAGGTATCTCCTGAACAAGGCGCTCATAGTCTCATCAGGGCATTAATCATCATCATGAGCGCTCATATTGTTCTAGGCGGACAATTATCTTTGGCATGCTAAAGGCGCTCAAGGCGCACATACCCTTCTTTAGGCTAGTTTACACTTATTCAAGGTGCTCATTCCAAACTTACATGAACTCCTCATTACAAGATGCACAAACTAGATGATCCTAGGGCATAAGGGTGCTCAAACTAGATCTTTGCAAAAACTCCCCAAGCATTCAAACTTTTAAGGCGCCAAAAGTGGTCTTTTCTACAACTTCTCTAGCCATATGCCTTGGGTGCTCAAACCTTCCTTGAACTCCAATTATTCAATCCAAGGCACTCAACTACCTCCTCAAGGCGCTCTATCTCAAGTATCATTACTCTTCTTAAAGACCTAGGCGCACATTGTGGGGTATTCTACTCAACAAGACCTAGGCGCTCATTATGAAGACTCCAATTATCAAGGTTCACTTCAACTTTCAAAGGCGCATTTTGGACTCCAAAGGCATTAGGTTAAAGCCACTAGGGTGCTAGATACCAAAGGGGGCAAGGTGTCAAAACCTCCTTTAAGATGTAAGAAAATCTCCTCAAGGCACAGCTAAAGGCACTCCAAACCATACGAAGGCGCTAATATCCACTCTAGGCAGTGTATTAAGTCAGGATGAAAGCCTATTCACTCTAGGCACCTATTTTTGACCAAATCACACATGTGCCTTGAACAAGTGATGCTACAAGTGGTGAACAAAATGGGCACCTTGAAGAATTGAGCCCTCCAAGACATCTTCCAATTGCCTAAAAGTCCAAAATTTACATAAGTGAGTTAAGGCGCCATTTTCCATCTCCAGAGCCTCCTTTGAGCACCTTAACATGGAGTGAATGTTTTAGTCTATGAAAGATTGCGCCTAAAGAATATAACAACCCCTTCAGTCACTAGGATGAACTAAGTTAACAAAAGGAACTTCATTGAGCGAGGCGCACTCGTGCATCTAGACAACTCCAGTTTAGCGCCTGAGAAAAAACATGTTTAGAGACACCCCTCGAATGAACCCTCTAGAACCAATAAGAATCTTCTCTAGGTCCATAAATAACTCACGCCCATATCCAAGTGAAAGTCTCCTTGGTCTTCCTGCTAAAACCTCTAAAGGGTAACTGTTGTGACCAAATCACACATCACCCCATCAGATTGGGGACCCCCTCTTTTCTTGCTCAGGTGCTTTGCACAGGAGTTGTTATGTGTCATTTTGGCCAAGGTTTTCCGGAGCAGTGAAGACATTAGGAAGGGGATGATCGTTTGGATAGTTTTGAATGCTTTATTTCTCCTTGTTTAAACTAGGTGCTCACTGAGGATTGGAGTAGCCTTTGCACCCTCACATCACGTTAATCGGCATTTCAGAGGCAATCATAGTACAGGAAGATTTGCACCTTGAAGAAGAGAGTTATCTGGTGAGTGCTTAGGAGTTCTGGTGCCTAGGGGAAAGGTCTAGGTAGAGCGCCTTCAGACTTTGACAGTGAAGTGCCTTAAGAAGTTGGATGATGTTTTTGCCTAGAGTGGAGATGATGTTTTTAGTGCCTTAAGGATGATGATGGAGTGCCTTGGAGTCAAGTTAGTCTAGAGCACCTTAAGAAGGTAAAGCACTTCAAATGTAAACACAAGTGTTTTGAGCGCCCTAATGAGAAGTTGTCTTGGCACCATAAGTTGTTCAAACCAAGATATGTGCCTTGGATAGTTGCAAAGACCTAATTTAGTGCCCAAGGTTGGAAGATTCTTTATGAGCGCCCAGTGTTTGAAAGCTCTTTGTGTTTGGTGCATTAAAATGAATTTGGCACCTAAGTAGTATTGAAGCACTCAACTGAGTGCCTAAAGCCCATGAGAGAAGTGATATGCACCTTGATAGGAATATCATGGAAGATGAGTTTACTGAATGGCACCTTGAATGACTTGGTTGATTAAGTGTTTTAGCACCTAGATATGGGATGAATCATTGAGCGCCTTTGGTTGAGATGATGTCAGCACCTTTTAGATTATAACACCTTGGAGTCAAGTTCAAAGGAGCACCTTGAGAAGGTAAAACACTTCAAATGTTTTCAAGGAATTGAAGAAGTCACTTAGTGCCTAGAAGGAATTCCAGAGCAAGAGGGTTGGAGCACCTTGAGCTTCAAGTCAGATATGCACCTAGACCTCTACCCTTTAGCAAGTTGAAGCCCTCTAAGCCTTGACAAAGTGAGAATGCCTTATAGTGAATATGCACCTTGGGCAAGGTTGAATACAAAGTTGAGGAGTATATCATAATGAGTAAGTGCACTATAGGGTTAGATGATAAAGACTAGCACCTTGAGTGTCTTGGTCAAAATTTTGATGTGAGAAGTCTTGCAAGATCAAACCCTGGAGTGCGCCTTAGAGAGAACCTATTGATCCTTTGCTTTGACAAGATTTGGGCGCCAAAATGATCCTTAATAAATGGAATGTATCTACACCAATTTTGCACCTTTAGGGAAGTGATGGTGTCCAGATGAGTTTTGAGTCCCTTTGAGTTTTGAGATTGTTAGAGATAGGTGCCTTGATGAATGAAATGCGCCTTGAAGACCATGTGCGCCTAGAGAAGATAAGTGCCTAGTTGAGATAAAGAGGTGTTTCTGGTGCCTAGGGAAGAAGAGAGGTAAGTTCAGGGAGATAAGTGCGCCTAAGAGTTTTAGCGCCCTCAATCAAATTGCACCTTTTTGCCTTGGAGAATATAAGGTGAGGATTTGAGTTGAAAGTTTGAGAAAGTAGATTGAGCGCCCTGTGTTGGAGGAATCAAGTTGGATAAGCACTTGAAGAACTTGCATTAAGTGTTTTAGCACCTTGGTATGGTTTGGAGCACCTTGTTGAGGAGATACCCTGATTTAATCCAAGATAGAGTGCCCTAGAATTGAATATGCGCCTTGTTGGAGGAATATATGTGCCTTGTTGGAGAAAGATATGCGCCTTGAATGAGAGTTTGTGTGCCTTAACCAAGAATGATGATTGAAGTCACAATCTCATGTTTGTGCGCCTAGGTCTAGAAGCAAGATTTGAGTGCCTTAGGATAGGGTTTTTTGCACCTTGTCTTGGAGAGTGAATTTGTGCCTTGGATGATGTTGAAGCGCCTTGGGATGAAATGCGCCCAAACTTACAGAGGGCCTTCAGTGAGGGAGTTGAAGAGAGTGCTTAGAGGAAGGATAGCCTTAAGATCAAACTAAGTACTTAGAAACCTAAGATTAGCGCCTTATTTGAAGTTATACACCTATTCTGGCGCCAGAGAATGAGTTTGAGTGTGAAGAAGTGAATGTCTGCACCTTGAAGGGGATACAAAGGGAAGATGATGCACCTTGATGGGTTGATGATGGAAATTTGCACTTTGGAGCTAAATGTGCACCTTGAATCTAAATGATATTTGAGTGCTTAGAGGTAAATAGGGGCGCCTTTGAGAATTCTTTGTGCTTTAAGGAATGGATTGTGGCACTTTGGACTAAGGTAAGTCCTGTGCACTTCCAATGATTTTAAGGAGCGCCTTGAAGGAGATAGTACCTAGAGAAGAAAAGATGTCAAGTTTTAACACCTTGGAAGAAATTCCAGATAGTGGCACCTTCACAGGGTTTTCCAAGTTGGCACCTTGGTTTGGGATGATCATGCTAAGAAAGAAAATGCGCCTTCAGCAAGGTCACATCAATTCCAACATGTCAATACTCTTCATCACTAACGTCATGTTGAAATTTCAAGGCATCTATCCATTCAAGTTCTCCGAGGAATATCTTGCAAGTGTACTTCATCAATGATAGACATTCATCCATCTGAGTTTCAAGATCTCTCAATCTTTAAAGTTTCAAAGTCCACAACTCCAAGAGGGTCACTCCAAGGGTCATCATGAAGGATCACTTCATCTTCATCTTATCATCAAGCAAGGCTTCATCCAGTCCTAGAGAGATCTCTACTTCATGTCATCATCATCTACTCTTACATGAAGATAACAACATCACATCTCTCTTATTATTCAAAGTAGATTAGAAGGTGGAACATCATGGAGTTAGGTGCTTATAGGTATCCAAACTTCTCTTTTGGGTGCCCTTAATATGAAGGACAATCCATTTTGGCACCCTCTTTGGAGAAGTCCATACACTTTGGCGTGGAAATAATTTCAAATTTGGCATCCAATTCTGGCATCCAGAAATCAAATCTAAGTAAGGCGCTCTTTCCATTTGCAACTATGATGTTCATCCATGCAACAAGCAAGGTGATGCTCCCTTGTGATATTGTGAGGTGTTGACATTTAGTTGACATCATTGAGTTTGATTGAGTTGATCAAGTGTAGACGCCATTGTAAACATCAAGGCTTCAAGGCCTTTCTTTTGTATCTCCATTGACTAAGTTGTAACTTCATGCTATTGAAAGCATTATCCATGTAATAAGACATTGCAAGTTGATTGAGTCAAATAACTAGACAAGTACCCAACTCTAAGGTTGATTTGTTCAAATATTTATCTTTGATGTATATCTTTGTGTTGTTGAAGTAGTTGATGAATTGATAGCAAGTAAAATTGTTTAAGTAAGGAAATTTTTTTGTAGAACTAGTTGGGTATCTTACACCATGCCTATCCATCAAACATCACAATGCAATCAAAATCCTAACAACATCCAAGATCAAGTGCAATCATGCAAAGATATTATCAATCACAAGCCTATTAAGAATGAACTAGAGTCTTCTAGTACCATACTTTTCCATCAAACACCATCATGTAATCCATGGCCTATCAAGCCTATCAAAGAAAATACAAACATCCTATGTAATACAATCGGACTTTAAATATTTGAAGTAGCCATCTACAAATATCCATTCAAAAGTGGATTTATAATACAAGTATGGATGCCATCAATAAAAAAGATTTGTATTAACCAAATATCCATATAGGCATACATCAATATTTGTCGATATAAGTATAACATATATACAAAATAGCCATATAGGCTTACAAGAATGCCATATAGGCATACAATGTCAACTATGTACAATACAAAATATGTGTCCACAAATGCCATATAGGCATACAATAGAGGAACACAATAAAAAGTCATTCCCCTCTGGCTGGTGAAGAGAATAAAAAACGAGCAGCCTTTGATCTTCTAGGGGATGGAGACATGCATGTGACTGGTCTACTATGAACCCGAGGGCTACTCCTCCTATTTAGTTCTTCCTGCACCTTTCCCTGTTACAAAAAAAAGTATAGACATTAATATATAGAAAGTACATGTTATAAAAAAATGAAACATTTAACAAAATAATCACTTACCACTAACATATAATCTGTCTCCTCACTTGCCTCAGTAGCAGGAATAGGCCCTGGTGATGTCATGTCCTATAGAAACCATCCAGATAGAAATTAAACTTCAAATCAATAATCTTTGATTTTTCAAAAATAGACAACTATAACAATGAATGTAAATTGAAACTTACTAATCTGCCTTATACCCCTGTCAATGCCATAGAGCTATGAATTGCAGAGGCCACACCCTGCTCCATTGCCCTATGAACATGGGGAGGTGTATCTGCAGCCTGCATCATCTGGAAATAAAACAACATTATTCAATTACGAAAACTATAATAGTGATGCAAATCATGGCTCCTAACATACACACACGTTCATCTAAACATGGAAGTACACACAATAAAACACACAAATCACATACAAAAATTTAGTAAGTACAATTCATTCATTAAACTATTTATTTTATTACATCCGTAAAGCTTTGAAGTCCACCACCGCTAGCAGGTGTTGCCATGAAATCTACAGTGTTAGCCTATTCAACATCCAAAATCAGAAATTAGAATACCATTCATATAACGATGCTATTCACATGTAATATTTATAATTGTTTACTAGTTACATACCTCAACAGTAGATGATCTAGTGAAAAATGTAGGTGGAGAACCACTAAAAATTGCATCAACGCTATGACCCTGAAATTTCATTAAAATCATCAATTTAAATTAGTTAATCTTGTATTTCAAAAATAAAATTTAATAAATTAAATTCAATAAACTTGCTAATATTTACCTGAGTATCAAGGCTGAAAGTCTCACTTAGGAGGGTATCTGTCATCACCATCTGCTCAGCTGCAGATGTAGCCTATGCACCTGCGTCCTGACTGTCCATGGGGTCATAACCACAGGCTGACCCACAAGTCTGGCAAGTATGCGGTGGGACCCTACTCCTCGCACTATCTCCCAACCCACTCTATGTTGCAGGAACGGCATGCTCTATGATGCTCTGGGTCAAGGCACTAATCGACCTTAGTGTATCGACCTCAACACTCTCTTTCACAATGGAAGGGATAGAAACATGTTCGTGGGCTGGTCTGCTGATTACTCATCTCACTACCCACTGTGGATCAAGACGTGCCCCTGGTCTATCCTGTGCTGAGCCCCCACCTCTACCCTGGAAGTCCCGCATATCAAAATAGTTTGGCACTTTATTGAGGACAAACTCGCAGTAGAGTTTCCTCAAAAAGTATTGTGGGACCTCATTATTATTGCATGGAGGATGGTCAAAAACCATCCACCACCTCTGCCTGAAATTATCCCTTATCGCTTGGTTGTTGCACCAATGGATAAGGAACCTCTTGCATGTAAGGGGTGGAGGTTGATTTGTTTGTGGGTTTGTGAAAATTGAACACAAGTCTAATTTTGTAATTTGTAATTTTTTGACATCTTGGTATGACAATTTATCTGCATAGTAATCTCTAAACTCTCTCTTTTTATCAGTCCAACTAGTTATTTGCTTGCTAATTAAATTTACATTTGATAACATAGACTCAAGAGATTCGGCAAGCGTGGACCTATGCAAGGTTGAAGTGGAAGGATCTTTCAACCTTGCAATTATATCTTCAATTTGTTTTTTGTTGTTTTCAATTTCCCCCATTATATTATCTTGTGTTCCAGGGGCATGTCGAGGAATGAATGGAGGAGGTTGTTGTTCTGCAGGTATTTCCTCCTCAAGATTTTGTGGATTTTGAGGAGGAGGAGGAGGTGCATTAACATTTCCTACAATTAACGAAATATACATCAAAAATCAACAAAAACCTACCTATTTAGGAAGAAATTCAAACAAAAAAACAAAGATAACTCACCCCTTTGGCGTGCTCGACGTTGTGGTGGCATTTTGGCAATGAATCGACAAGCTTTTTGTGTTGATTGGCATTTTGTAGAACGCGAATGCATTTTTGAGGGTTTTGAAGCTGCGGGCAGAGGAGAAAATAAGAAAGAAATGAAATGAAATGACATTTTTTTTTATTTATAGCAGGTTATAATGCGAGCGCGTTATAACGCGCTCGCGTTATGGCTCAGTAATGATGAGCCTGAGGCTTGTCATTACCAAGCCATAATGCGAGTGCGTTATAATGCGCTCATGTTATGACTTAAATTTTTTTGAAAATTTTTTGGCCACTTTTTGGCCCCCCATCTTCTTGCACTTACCCATTGCTCTTAATATACATTTGTGAAACCATTGCAACAAGCTCATCCATTTACACCATCCATTTTTCCATGGCCTTATATAATTTTCTAGTAATGATTGATCAACAGTCTTTCTCTCATGTTCTCTCCTATCTCCTTTCTTCTATCTATCATCAACCCAACCTTGTCTGTCTCCAACAAAATCTTCTAGTCAAGCGTCAACATAGTTCTTCTGCCGCTTCCCTATCTTTCTGCTCGAGGGGTATATGTTGGGGCAACCACCTTCACTAGGGCATCAAAAATTGTATCTTGTCATCAGCAATCATTTTCTTTGATGCAATGCTATAAACTACATCACATCAAAGAGGGGCAAAATGTAGACACCCTAAAATGACCATGTCTTCTAATCACTTGCATTTTGTCTAATCTAGAGCATCACCTGCATTTCAACATTAATTGAATAATCTAATTATTTAATTAATTTCATCAAATTCTTTCAAAATTTCAAAATTCAACATTAATTGAATAAATCCTCTTTATTTAATTAATTTCATTAAATTCCTCTATATTCTTCCAAAATTAAATAATTTTTAATTATTTAATTAAATCATTATCCTCTTTCCAAAGTTCAAGTCCTCATTAAATAAACCCAATTATTTAATTAATTCATCCAAATCCTCTCTTATCTATAATTAAATAATTTACATTATTTAATTAAATCAATTATTCTTCTAAATTTAAATAAATCATGCAAATTTATTTAAATTATCTCAATCCTCTAAAAATAAATAAAATAAGGTATTTTATTTATAATCTTCATATTCCTCTAATCTTGCACAAATAATTAAATAAATTTATTTATTTAATTTGCTTTTTCCCCTAAAAATAAATAAAATCAAATATTTTATTTATAATCTTTTGTTCCTCAATCATGCACAAACAATTAAATAAATTTATTTATTTAATTTCAGTTATCTTTCAATTCCTCTTAAAATATCTTGTTAACTCATGTGCACAATCTGTCTTAGTTTTAGAACTCTAAAAAAGGCAAAATTACAAGTTGAGTTATCTATTCAATCAATCTTGTTTTCATCATATTTTAATAAAAATATCCTTATGGATTGACACATGTTGTGTGCACATTCATCATGGTTATTTGATTTATGTCCTCCATTGATTCTTCTAAATTATCTAGACCGTTGATCGATCTTCGTTGAAACCTATATAAACCCCCCTCATCTCCTTCACAAATCCTTTTTGATCACTTATTCTCAGGCATCCTTTAACAGCGCTTTGAGCATACATCGCATTGATTGAGCAACTTTATGATCTCTTAACATTGATCTTTGAGCACTTTACTTGCTTGTTGCAACCATGGTTTCGCAGCACTATTGAGCAATCAACATTCATCCAAAGGGAACAATACAAATCTCGGTAAAAGCTTTTATATTTCATTGATTTATTAGTAATGGCTTTTATTTAGATTCGTTCTCTTTATGTTATTGGTTTTTGATTTTGTTAGTTTATCATAGTCAATTTTTCCTCATACACAAGGATGTTATGAAGTTTGTGCAGAGTTGTAAAGTATGTCAAGTTGCAAAAGGAAGTAGTCAGAATACTAGATTATACAAATCTTTGACAATACCAGAGAGACCTTAGGAATAAATAAGCATGGATTTCATATTAGGATTGTTGAAGACATAGAGATGACATGATTCTATATTTGTAGTGGTGGATAGATTTTCAAAGATGGCACATTTCATACCTTGTAAAAAGACAACTGATGTAGTGCATGTGGCTGACCTATTTTTCAAGGAGATTGTGAGATTGCATTGATTACTAAGAGCATAATTTTAGATAGAGATACAAGATTTCTTGGATACTTTTGGAGGACACTATGGAAGAAGATCATGACTAATTTGAAATTCAGTTCAACATTTCATCCACAAACTGCTGGATAGATAGAGGTAGTAAATTGGAGTTTGGACAACTTGTTGAGATGTTTGGTTGGAGAAAAGGCAAGAAATTAGGATTTGATTCTATCACAAATAGAGTTTGCATATAACAGTTCAATGAACAGAAGTACAAAAAGAACACCATTTGAGATTGTGATAGGAACTAACCCTAGAGGAGTTGTAGAGTTGAGAGATATCAGTATGGAAGCTAAGAGAAGTGTAGAGGTTGAAGAATTTGCATGACACATGGATACAACACATAATCAAGTTAAGAAGCATTTGGAGGAGATGAATAGTAAGTATAAGGAGTAAGCATAAGAGAAGAGAAGACACAAAAAATTTTAAGTTAGAGATGCAGTGAGGATATATCTGAGAAAAGAAAGATTTCTAGTAGGGACATATAATAAGTTGAAGATGAATAAGTTTGGACCATGTAGGATACTTAGAAAGTTTGATTCAAGAAATGGATATGAAGTCGAGCTACTAGAGACATTAGGTATATCACCTATTTTCAACATTGCAGACCTATATCAATATCATGAAGTAGAGTTCAGTGAAAGAATTGAAGAAGATTTGAAGAAGCAATTACCACATCAAGCACTAGAACAAACTGAAGACATCTTAGACAACAAAATTAGATGCAGCACCAGAGGCAAGCAATACAAAGAATATCTTGTGAAGTGGAAAGGTAGACCAGAAGAAGACTTATCTTAGATTTCTCAGGCTAAGGTGGACTATTTTGGTTTTCCTCTAGCCCCAGCAAAGTGAGGGACTTACTTTTTCAACAACTCTAGATGTCTGATGTAGGAGAATCCTTGGTTTAAGAGCAATCTTGCACCAACCAAAAATATTTGCATTTCATTTTGTTTCTTTCATTTTCCCAGTCAGTTCAGTCAGTAGCAATTTTTGTATTTTGGTTTGCATTCTACCACTGTTTCATTTTAGACCTTATAGAGTTGGACTTAGCATCTAGACATCTTCATGCACATCATATCCAAAATTTTGATCATTTGGAACAGTTACCAGAAAGATATTGCTATCAAAATATCGATTATTTTCTCATAATAGAGCATCCTGATAGTTGCAGACAATTAGCTAAAGAAGAAGACTTGCATAACACTTTCATGACTTGTGGAGCTAAATGAAACATCATTAAGGATAGTTTGGGTCTTGGCTGACTTTCCCTGAGATATGTAGTTGTTTCATTCATTTGTGGAGGATTTTCATATGATTAGGTCTTACCTATCTATGAACACACGCCACATCTCTTTCATTGGAGTTTGTAACCTGTTTGGATGACGTGGAGGATTCTTATGATCTAGAGATGATATATAATCATGTAAGATGCCTAGGAAGTCAGTTGGTGATAGGTCATAGTTTGACAGTTAGAATTCTTTTGCACCATGCACTTCAAAGCTATATCTTGCACATATATTGTAATTGAGGAATCAGGCCTGTGAGTCCAAATTGTAAGTCCGCATGATCACAAACTAGACTGTTCACTTTGTGGACCTTCCTAACTATGACTGTACAACTAGCTTAGTGATTTTAGGCATGTGCCTAACTACATTTTTTGAACTTACCTTCACAAGGTTTTCAAAATTGATATGTCCAAATCTTCTGTGCCACAACCAACTTTCATTAGAACTTGTCCCATCAAACAATTTCTTCCTTAAATCTCGTTGAGATTGTAAAGATTATTTCCTATTATGTTTTCATCGATGTAACCAACTTACCAGAGCTTTCCTTCTTGATCTCATAGCCTTTTGAATTAAAAGTTTGATTATATCCATTGTCACACATTTGGATTACACTAAGAAAATTCTGCTTTAGTCCTTCAACATAATAGATATTGTGAGTCTTGGCTTGGCTTTTCCATCAATACTCAGTGTTCCTTTACCACATATCTTCTTAGATGTGTTGTCACCAAACTTAACTAAGACTCCATTCCATTCTTGTAGACTTGTAAACTTACTTTTATCTTTGATCATGTGACTAGAGAAACCACTGTCTAGATCACCCATAGATTCCATCTCTTAGCATGAAATGTTGTCTGTACTATCAAAGATTCTTCTTTCTTCTGATAATCCTTCTTCTTCCAAAATTTATTAGTTTCCTTCTCCTTATTCACAAGAAAGTCTGATGCATTATCCTCCTTAGGAGTTCTCTTTTCTTTCATGTTTGTTATTTTTTATAAATTTGTTCTAAATAATTTTGCAATATGACCAAAGTTATTGCATTTGTAACAAACCATTCTAAAATCTCCTAGAGGTGCAAAAGAATTTTTGCTAATAAAATCAGTTCTTCTCCTAGGAACAATTCTACAACTAACAACCCCATGACCATACTGATTACATGAATAACAATAGCCATAAAAGGATTGCGGAAACCTAATCATGCTATAATATCTTGCAGGAGGGGGACCTTTGTATCTTTTCTCCTTTAGATCTATGAATCTTGTGAAGCGATCATCTTCCTTCTTCTACTTCTTCTCTTCAGTCTTTTTAGGAGGATCACTAGACTTTGAATGCTGACCTTCTTCAAATCCTAAATGAACCATGTTCTTTGGAAATCTTTGACTGCTTATTATTTCATCAAGCATGCCACTGCTCTTTTCAAACTTCATACTTAGGTTAAGTTGATTCTTAGCCTTTTCTAAATCTTTTCTCAGAGACACAATTTCGGATTCTAACTTTAGACATTCTTCGAAGATTTTTCTTTTAATTTAGATCTTCTATTCTCTTTTCTTCTTCCACTTGTGTCCTCAAGTCAACAATCAACTCTTCTGATTCTACAAGCTTATTAGACACCATATGTTTATGAAGTTGTAGGTTCATTTTGGAGTTCTTCTTCCTAAGTTTCTCAATCTCTTATAATGCACATACTAGCTCTCCTTCCAAGTCTACTTTTCCTTCTTCTTTAGTCTTAAGGTCTTCAATATCAGTATTGTTATGATCTTTATTAGTAGTCTCCACTGTCATAAACAAGAATTCATTTCCCTCAGCCTCAGAAACACCTTCATTATTTTCTTCTAAAAAGGGGCTTTCTTCAGAGGAGTTATTGTCACATTTTATGTATAGACTCTTCTTGTTCTTCTAAAAATTCTTCTTCTTTGGATAAAACTGCTCATTACTTTTCTTACTATCAAATTCATCACTTTTGTCTTTTCCTTGAAAAGGACATTTAGTAGAAAAGTGGCCAACCTTTCCACAATTAAAACACTCAAAAGGTAACTTGCCTTTATACTTCCTAGATCCTCTCTTCAATCTTCTTACAAAATTGGCCTTTTCTTCACCTGTCTCAGATTTAGGCTCTACATTATTTACCTTCTTTGATGCCTTAAATGTAACTTCTCTCTTTGAAATCTGAATACCACCTATCCTCATTTCATAGGCAGTAAAAATTCCATGTAGCTTATCAACAATTATCTTATCAAGATCTTTTGCTTCTTCTAATACAAAGACTTTAGAATCATACCTAGAAGGTAAGGATCAAAGTACCTTTTTGACAATCACTGGCTCTTTTACTTCTTCATCTAGTCCTCTCATAGCATTCACAACTTCATCAAGTCTGAGCAGGTAATCAACAATCTTTTCTTCCTCTCTAAGTTTTAGGCTTTCAAATCTTCCTTTAAAGGTCTGTAGCTTGGCTTGTTTCACATTTGTATCTCCTTCATAGATGCTCTAAAGCTTATCCTAGATTTCATTGGCAGACTTCTAGTGCATCACTTTCACAAATTTAGAGTTAGCTAAAACACATAGAATTGCATTCCTAGCCTTAGTATTATTCTCACATTCCTTCTTACCCACCTAGTCTATTGGAGGATTTGCATGAGCAGTATAACCATCCTTAATAGATTTCCAAACATCTAATCCTATTGAAGTTAGGTAGGTTTCCATCCATATACTCTAGAATGCATAATTTGTTCCATCAGACAATGGTGCTTTGTTTGAGTGAGAACCTTCTTGACCAGACATGTGTTCAATTTCCAAGATCAACCTTAGTTATTATGCTTCTCCAAGGAACCAAGCTCTGATACCAATTGTTAGAACACAAGTAATCTACTAATTGGGGGGGTGAATTAGTAGATCGATAAAACTTAAAATCTCAAGCCTCTAGAATGCAGATCAAATTAACTTTCAGTGCAATAACATCAACAACAAGAAAGCATGCACACTAGATATGCATGGAAAACCCAATATGGGAAAAACCATGGTGAGAAAATGCTACTAGGAACTACCATCCTAATCTAGCCTCACAAATGAAACTATTGATTACAATGTGTAAGAGCACCAACTCTAAGGAATAACCAAACCCTTGATTTAAGAGAACCAACTCTAAGGAGACTACAATCCCCTGATCTAAGTACCAACTCAATCCACAAGAGGCACCAACCTCACTGAATACTTAGATATTCAAGTATGCAGCCATTTAGTTATTCATAAACCTCAAATGCATCTATTCAAATCATATGCAGTCTTCTCCTCTCACTCTGCTCACCTAGACTGCATTGAATTCTACTCACACATACTTCATCATATTCATACATCTTATTATACTATAATTGCTTTTATATATATGCGCACAATTTTGCATATCTGCACATTTGCATGTCCACACTCCATTTTTTTCTACACTACCGCTTTTTGCATGTCTAGAAAAAAATCTACATGTAGCTCTGTGCATCCAATAAATCTACTTTTATGCATTGTTTTCACCATCATCACCATGCATCCATTGTTAGTCCTTAACAATTAATTAAACATCCAACCTATGCACCAAAAATAGTCATTTTATTCCTTACAAATCTAACCCATCAATCTTCCTAATCTATCCGTGAAAACTTCTTTTAACTAACCTTGACCTTCAACTCCCTTATTGGCAATTTTCATCTTTTGAGAACTTTGGCTTTGTCACCTTCTATATCAGAGAAAATCCCATTCTTCAAATTTTACTTTTATCACCTTTTGCCTCTATGAACAATTGTGACTACTAGCAAACTTTCCTTTTTATGGCCAAACAAACTCTTATACAAACCATCACCTTTTTTTCCTTTATCAGTGAAATCACTCTTTTTCAGACTTTGGCTTTTAGCCCTTTGTCAGCAAATATTATCTTTCACAAACTTATACTTTTTCCACTTCACACTCCATCTCTTTGCCTTTAGTCACCTAGTCGGCTAATCGACGAAAAAGCTAACTTGTGAACAAGTTCACAAATGATGAACTTTCTCGACAACAAGAAACTTGCACTTCAAACACTTTTTGTTTCTCCTTAAACACTCTGCTCTTAGGTTGTTGGAGAATCAGAAAATATTAGAACTCTCAAATTTCCAAAGACTTAAGCTTTTCATTTATGGGTAGTATTCCAATTCTTCAAACCAAAGTGACTTAACTTTTCAAGCTTGCCTTCTCAAGATTGTATCGGTTACTCGGCAAATCAGGAAAGAACCAAAGTTGCAAACAAGTTCACAAAACAAAGACATTTCCGATACCATGTCTTTATTGAAAAGACTTTCCTCCTCTTCTATCAGACTCAGTGAATCGGCAAAAAGCAAAACCGCTGAACCTACCATTTTTCAAGATAAATTGTTTGCTGACTAAGGGCAAAACTTAATGCCTTAGTGTTTTTCTTTCCCTTCTTCCTTAGACACTTTTGCTTCTATGTAGTCCTTCTCTACCATAGACACAAAAATAATGCCTTAGACATAAACTTTTGACATCAATGATAATATATATCAACACTTTCTTTAAACCAAAGTCTCCCATAGATTGGATTATTCCCAAGCACCTTAGCCATAATTATAAAAAGAAAAGGGGAGGTTGTGTCTCCTTGTATTAGCCAACAAGAGATGGTAAACAAGCCATGTTGGCTCCCATTAACCAAGATTGAAAAATGAGGGCTAGAAATGCAACTAAACACCCAATTAAATCAATCCTTTCAAAAGCCAAATATTTCCATAATTTTGAGTAAAAATCTCTAGTCAACCTTATTGTAATCCTTCTTGATGTCCAATTTGATCATCATACTACTTGCTTTGGTTTCAATAATTATATGAATTGCCTCATGTGCTACAATCATTCCATCCATGATAGATCTACCAGGAACGAATCCACTTTGCTCTTCTAAAATAATATCTAGTAAGATTGGTTTAATTTAGCTTTCCATAACTTTGGAGATAATCATGTATAAGGTATTGCATAATGATATTGGTTTTAAATCCTCAAATTCTTCTATATTACTATTCTTGAGAATGAGAGGAAATAATATGTTGTTGATATCCTTCAACTTGGCATGTTTCCTTCTAGACTCTTTAGCCACCTCCAAAACATCCTTCCAAACAATATACTAGTATTTGTGAAGAATATTGCAAGAAATTATCCGGGCTAAAAGTTTTATTGGGATACGTGTTCCAAACAACCATGTTGATTTAATCTTGTGTAAATGGGGCCATTAGCATGTAATTCTTCTCATCCATTAGAACTCTAGTTTTTCTACTCAACAAATGTTTCTACATGTGAAGATCAGATCCTTCCCAATTATTCAATAGATTTTGGAAATAATTCACTACTTCAGTCTCTATCTTTGTGTTGTTGTTAGTATAGGTTCCATATATCTTCATATTTATAATTCTATTCAGTGATCTTCTAGTCTTAGTGGAATTATGGAAAAAATAGTATTTTTACCTCCCTCTTGAATCCATATTTCTCTAGACTTCTACTACCAAAAAATTTCTTCTTTTACTAGAATCTTCGCACGTTCCTTCATTATCCTTTCTTCTTCATGATATGCTTCTTGGTCCATTCAATTTATTTTATATATTTTCATGTAGTTGTGCTATTTCCATTTCCACCCTTTCTTTCTCTTGAAAGATACTTTTAAAGTGCTCCCTATTCTATTGTTTCAAGAAGTTCTTCATGTAGCCAAGATTTTTAAAGGTATTGATAATCTTAGTTTAATTTTTTTATAGATGCTTCTTTCCATGAAACTTCAATAGAGGAAACAAATTATGGGTCTCAAAACCACATATTTTCAAATTTGAATAGGCATTGAGGAGAGGGATTGTCACCAAAAAGTGAAAATTGGAGGGGATAATGGTCTGATCTAGAAATATGTAGAGTTTGGAATTTATATTCTAAAGGGAGTAAAGACCAATCTCCCATGCAAAGGAATCTATCCAATCTCTTAGCAATGTAAGAGAACCCCAATCTTCTATTTGACTAAGTTTATGAGCCATTTTTGGGTTTTATAATATCTTGAAGATTATTTTTATCTACAAATTCAGAGAGTTCTTATTATGACTTATTAACTAAGAAATTTCCCCAACTTTATGTTTGATAAAATTGCATTAAAATCCTTCAATGGTTACGACATTTGGATTTAAAGATATAAGAGTTGAGGATATTTGTTCCTAGATAGACCATTTTTGAATGCATCCCATAGGATCATAAACATTTATGAGAAAGAAAATTTGATTTAAAGAATAGCTCAAGGTCTTATAGACCTACCAGTGTGTGCTAGCAAAAATAACCTTAACCTAAGGTTTTTTTAGATTCTAGAGAATTCTAATTCCATCTAAAGCATTAGCAACATCAATAAATTCACCATGCCAATATGACCATTTTTGAATGAGTTTTCCAACCTCAACTTTATCTAGTTTTATTTCTTGAAAAACAAATGTATTAGCTTTTGATATATCCATTTGATGCTTAGTTAAGTGCCATTTATTAGGGGAGTTTAAGCCCTTAACATTCCAGGTTATGATCTTTATTGACCTCTAGGAAGGGGCACTCTCTTCCTAGATCTCAACATCATATTATTTATCTTTGCCTAACTATTTGCAAACCCATGTTTCTCTCTTAGTTCCTCATGTGTCTTTCTTCCCTTTGAATTTTGACATCCAAAATTAGGCTTTCCTTTTTTGATATTTTATAACTTATCAATCATTCTTCTAGGGAGTTAATCTCCATATCATTTTCTAAAAATTCCTCCTCCAAATCAAGGTCCAGTATCTCTATGAGATTTGTGCCCATTCCTTGGAAAATATATGTTTCTCTATCATTGTTTGTGACTTTAAATATTTATAGGGCTTCATTAAAGGTTGTCATCTTTGATTTCTCCTTTGGTATGTTCACAACCTCAGGCACATGGACCATAGTTGGGGCCCTACTTGTGAACTACCACAATTTGTTTAGATGAGATAGAAGCAACCATTGTAGTCTTTTGGTTCTTATTTGTGTTTGACACCATTTTTGAGTTGGAGGGGTTGTATATTTGTTTATTTTTACAACCTTTAGGTCTATGCCCATATGTTGCACACACACCATAATAGGCCAAAGGCCCTTATATTTCTACCTTTTGTTATCAAATTCCAACCTAATACCAATAGAAGAAGGAATCATGCATGCCAAATTTATGTATAAAAATATTCTTATATATACCAACTTGGTTGTTTAGGGTTGGTGTATCGACTTGAGTAAAGGTACCCATGAAATTTCTAATGTCCATGATGTTTAGCTCATTCCTTGAAATTTTACATGCATAGGGTGGATCAACAGAGGATTGTGGGAGATCACATGTCTCAAAGGATCAAAATTTAGAACCCAATCCTCCATGTAGAACACAACAATGTCCATAATCCAAGGTTCAAAATTCAAGATGTTTTATCCTTCTTTGATTCACATTGAACTAAGAAGAAAGTATTAGGTAGTTGTCTTATCATGATATTTGAGCCCCATTGTTCCTCTACCCATTTTTGGAGTCTTTCCATACTATGTCACGCATTTGTCGAGTTTAGAAAAAAGGTTATTTCTTGTAGATTCCTTGTGGAATTCTCTAGTTCTTCTCTTGCAATAGTCAATGTCTATTTTCACACATTCACTATAGGCTTTCCAATTGGTGTTATATTTTCCTCGATCACCATGAGTTTCCATTCCAATTTTTTATTTTTCATCTAGCCATGTGTAGAATCCCATTTTCTTCTCCTAGCTAGGGCATTACGAGGAAATGTTTGTTTGATGTTATTGGTGTGATGCCTTTGGTATTATTCATCATTCTCTCATTGAAGGCTTCACCATTCATGCAATAATTTTTTAGTATCCTCCTTTTCTTCCATGTTTCCCCCCAATCTACACTATTGCACCTACTTTCCATCAACAAAAAATGGATTGGAGCAAAGTAGATATGTATACATAATATGTATTATAATATATAAAATATTAATAAGTATTACAATAAATAATAATATAATTAATATATTATTATTTATATTTATATTAAATTATTGAATATAAAAATTAATATAAATATTTTTTTGATATATAACCTGGTTTAGGATCCAAGAACTAAAAAAATAGTTCGAAACAAGCACCATGCCATCAAAAACTAGTTCCACTGAGTTGTTGAACCTGAGAGTGTATTTCTACTAGCATCTATAACTATACTGTCTTATATAGTCTATATACTACTTGTTGGATGTTCATTTTCTATTTCAAGGAAAAAAAATAGGGGCTTGAGGCAAATTACAGAGGCCTCACAACCCCTAGATGGACATACACATTTATGACAATGGATAACCAAACTTAGAAACTTTTCCACCTTCCCTTCTTCCACTGGGCTCATCTCTTTCACTGCATCCTCTCCATCCTCTACATCTTCCTCTTCAAAACACTCAAAATCCATTGGAATTGCCTTGTCTAGGAGGGTGATTTTCAAGCTCAAGACTATTTCCTCAACTGCTCACTATAAGAAAATTTGCATTCATTTGATGGTGTAAATATTCCAAATAACAATCAAAGTGCACCTTAGAATGATGCATAACATCTCCTATATCATCATGTAAAAGAAAGGAACTCACTGCCATAGATAAAATTCATGTGCAAGCCAGTGGTTGTGTCACATCAAGGTGTTCTAGCATCCTTTGGTATAGACTAGGTTGAGTAAAAGTTTTGCCATTGCCTATTGTATGATAACTCTCGAAGACCCATCCATGTCCTTGGTAATGACCCAAATTCTTTGCAACAAAAGACGAAGACCTAGGTTTGTGATATCCTTTTCCATCATAGCCATGAAGTCATCCAACACCTCCTCCCCTAAGATATGTTTCTTCCTTTTCTTACCAACTTTCTCCACTATGACACCTTTCCCCTTCAACTTAGCCACCATCTTCCTACCTAGTCCCCTTGCCCTAGCTACAAATGCCATAGATGAAAACAAAACCTTGAAAAGAATGCAAATAATGTGTTGTTGAAGAGTCCCTCACCCATGTCACATATTAACTTCCTTTACCTCCACCTTGCTACAAAATAAATGATGAAGTACGAACTTCATCATTGCAATGACATCTCCTACTACCACATCTTTATGATTTCTATGATGTCTCCTACTGCCGCTTAAAACAACCCATTATCAGGTAAAATTGATATAAATATAAATATATTATATTTTATATTATATTTCTTTTTGATCAATCAAGTGAGGGTTAAAGGCCCTCTCCCTTTTTATTGAAAGATTAAAGATTTTACAAAAGATTCAAGCCATGAAGATGGGCCAAGATAAAGACTTCACAATATACAAACATGACTATGTCTGATAACCCTAACTGTGGAGATTGACATCTTGTTGGCAAGGGTGTTGGAATTAGAGTAGACAACTGAGGGGGGGGTGAATCAGTTGTCTCAAGACTTTAATAATTTCTGCACTTAACCTTCTTTATGACTTATTAACAGATTAATAATGTAACCATGGAAGCATGAATCGACAACATAGGCAAAACAAAATCAACACACATAACACCAAGATTTTTACGTGGAAACCCAGTTAAGGGAAAAACCATGGTGGGTGTTAACCCATAAGAAATTATACTCTGTTAAAAGTATCATTACAAATGGAAAGGAACATGCCTTTAGGCTCACTACCCAGAGCTCACTGCCTACAAAAATGATTACAAGAATATTACAGGATGTTTGAACTGATGAACAACATCTACCAACATGCAGGAATTTAGTTCTGGTTAAGCACAAAATACTGATCTTACACACTTCATCCTTACTCTACCTTGTTTACTGCTTTGCCATGATCAGACCTTAGATCTCTTCTCTTTCACACTTCTTTCTACTCTTTTTCGCACTCACTCAATTATCACATCACATTCTCATACCAAAATACTTGAATCCATTGGCTATATATATCCGCATCAAGAAATTCAATCAACTGTAGTCAGCTTCAAAAGTACTTAGAACATTTATTAAGAACTCTGCTTTGTTGGCTTAATCCATGCACAAATATCAATACGGACCAAAAATTATGTTCCTAGATCATCAATCATATCAACCAATACCACTAATTATCACTAATTGCTTATCCAATGACTTTTCTGCATCCGGACCAAGATCAAATACTAGGTCACCTTGTTCTTCTTCTGACTGTGTTGACTAACTGGAACTTGATACTCAGATCCTTATAACTTTTGAATCCTTTATCACCAGAGGCTAAATCTCTAGATTTAGATAGTCCTAATAATCCTTATCACTCCTTAGATCTATAACATACTGTGATTTACCACCAGAGAGATCTGGACCAAGATATCGGACCCTATCTCATGCTCTATTTCTAACTACCCAGACTTAGACAAATCTTCACTCTAACTTCCAGTATGAACAAAATATATAATATGGATGTGTAGGAAGGACTTATTTTCCATCAATGACAACACTTGTCATGCATAGCAGTGTCTCTTGCCAACAATCTCCTCCTTTGGCATTGATGGCAACACTTAGTGAAAAATGACTAAGTGTCGGAATAACTCCCCTTTACTATGTACACTTATACTTTTCACTGATCTCCAATGCTCCCCCTTTGCTGGATTCCTCAATTTTTACTTCTCTTCACTCCCCCTTTGACATTAATGGCAAAGGATGGGGTCTACAAACAAAAATTTACACAAAAATTCTACATACCAGGCAGCATATGTACAAACAGTCCTAAAGTCTTATTTACATATAGTTGAGTACATCTCCAAAAATGTTCTTCAAATGTGCCAGCTCACTATCCCAGGTCTTCTTTATAGTGTTCAAAATTGAGATGTGACCTCTGAAAAGAAATGCTTGTGATTCTGCCATCCGCAGATCAATAGGGTCACTTGATTGAGCTACAGCTTGAGCTTCAGTCAGAGCATTGAACATTGCTTCCATTTTGGGGGAAATTAGTCCCCGAAGCTCACTCATTCTTTCCTCTATGCTCTCCTTGTCTTTTGTTAATTTCTTTATATCTTGAATCAAGCTCATCACCTGACCCTCCTTACTTGCCACTGATGTTGTCACTGGATTAAAAGAATTGGATACACTAGATAATTTTTGCTTAGACACTTTTATTTTATCTTTTGTATACTCTATAACTTTAGGACAAGATAAGAAAAATCTATATACATTTCCTCCTTCTGTAAGAGCATACTCTTTACACTAGCATCCAACGCCATTCTATCTACTCCAATCAATCCTTTTAAAGTATCAAATCTTTTATCATTGAATTCCTTTTGAACCTTGACCTCTACAGAATTCTCTAGAGACTCAAAATGAGAACTTACTGAGTTTATTAGGTTCTTTAATTGTCTAGAGCGGGATGCTGAAGAATCCTTCTGGTATGTTGGAAAGATTTTCTCTAGAATCTCTGATGCCAAACCAAGTAGCTCATTGTCCTCTATGTGAGACTTCAAAATTTCTTCTCTAGCCTTGGCTTGAGCAATAGAAGCCAACTTTATCTTTTATACCAAAGATAATGCGTCAAAATTTTTTGGACCTTGGATTATGTCCTAATCTTCTTCAATTTGTTTGTCCCTTTCCAAAATTTCCTTCACCACTTTTGCAATGTCTCTTTCCCAAGATGATGATGTATCTACTTGATTCTTACTGGTATTGCCAACCAAATTGTCTTGCTTGGGCCCTTCATCATCCTTTGCAATCTCTTTTTCTTTATCATTTTTCTCCTTAACTTCTTCTACTTCTTGGTCCTTAGCCTTTTCTATTCCATGCTCTTCAATCTTCAATGAATCATCTTCAATTTGATCATCTATTTCTATATTCATCTATGAATCTTCTTTGTCAGAATGATCTGAAGGAGTTAGAATACCTCCTGCATTAGCAATTTCATATGTCATATTTTCATCTTCCTTGCTTATTGTTTCCTCTTCCAGGACAGAGGAGTTATCTAAATTCCAAATTGTTGCTCATCCTTCTATTGCTCTTCTTCATCCTGAACTAATGTGTCATCACCAGGTTCATCTGCAACCACAAAGAACTTGTTTTTGTCTAATGCTTTCCTCAGAATTTTCTCAATTTCTTGGACAACTTCTTCTATGTCACCAATCATCAATTTGTTCATCCTTTTCTTTCTTCTAAATTCTTTTTTTACCTCCTTAAAAATTTTGTCTACTTTGTTGGAGATCACCAGACATACAATGGTTAGCACATGTTCTCTTAGCTCCATATCTTTTGTCTTTGCATCTTCTTTCCTAATTTCCAAAATATCTCTCAAACCTTTTGGAACTTCTGACAAAATCTCTACCAGTGCCCGATTGAATACATTCAAGTATTTGAAACTAGATTCCTCCAAAAGTCTTTTGTCAGCATCATTGTAAAGATCCTAGAAATCAGTAATTGGTTTGAGATTGCCATCAACAATGATTGTGTTTAACATTGTCTTCCATAGAAGGGATTGCCTTCTCAACATCAACCTCTGATTTCTGCTTCTTGTTTGTCACTTTGCTTTGCTTCTCCCTATACACTTTGACTGCTTTAGTGCCTGTGTCCTTTAGCTCTTTAAGCTCATCATCAAAATATGTATTTTCCTCATCCTCTTTTTCCAAGTTGCCATATGGCCTTTTGCCATTACTTTTGTTCTTTTCTTTTCCTTACTGGATGATTTATCTTTAGGTTCTCAGTCTTGGCAGATTTTGGGGGAACAGGGGCAGCAACAGACCTCCTAGTAGTCCTTGAAGTGGAGGATGATTATACCTAAGTACTTCCTTGTTTCTTATCCTGCTTCTCCTTCTCAGCTTTTTCTATTCTTTCTCTGTTCTACTTCATATCTTCCTTGGTTATGCCAATGCTTTTAGCATACAATTCTACTATCTTCTGAGCTTTTCTCTTAATCTCTGGCTTCTGGAGCTCAACATGTAGCTTTTCACCAAGCTCTTTATAAGTCCCAAACCTCTCAACAGAGTCATCCTTGGGTTTGCTCAAGAGATGTTGAGCATACATGTCCAAAATCTTCTCATCTACCTCATTACCCATAGGCATAATCCAAACAGTTCTAGGTTCTATAGCTTCCATTAGGCACAAATCAGTGTCTACCATAAAATAGATTTCATCCTTGTATTTCTCAACTACTGATTTAGGGATTCTTTCCCTAGAATGCATCATACTTTGAAAATTTTTAAAGTATCCCCAAATTGCAGTTTTCTATGCATTAGAGTCTCCAATGCTATGTAGATGTTCTCTTATTTGCATTGCAACTGGCTCGTCATTTTTCTAGTGCACACCCTTTACTCCAGGCACTTCATTCATGAAGTAGAAAAATAAACATATAACCAAAGAACCATATTTGAATGTGTTTTTCTTGTCCTTCTTGATTTTGGTCAAGTTCTCAATCAGTTGGTTCTGTAATAGCTCACATAGGTCATAATCTGCATTTTGTTTCAACATTTGGTATGTAGCATATATGGCCATTCTGGACACAAAATTCTCCCTACTGGAGTGATAAATCTTGTGACCAATTACCATTGAGGAAAACTTAACATCCAGATAATTAATATCATTGATAGTCATTACCCTTTTGTCAAACTTGGCACCAGTTGCATCAGTAACAATCTAGTTTTTCACATATTTCAACATGGGTAGGCCATCAATTGAATTTAACCTAGTTACAATCCTAATAACATCCTTTGTAATCTTGAATGGTTTAAACAACCATATGAACTCATCATGCATTCAGCTCAGGATATATCAAACCCACTCACTCTCATCAAATGTTAGAAATTCAATGACTTGTAAAAAATGTTTGCTTTCTAGGGCTTTGTATTCCGGTTTCAATTCATAGTTATCATCCTTTAGGTAGTTTTCAAACAATTCCAGCAATTTTAGATTCCGAAATTCATCTACACTACAATGGATGTATGCCCTAATATCCTCAACATGCAGCACTCTATATGGGACACCAGAAAATGCTCCTAATGGTTCAACTTCAAATGACTTGTATAGATGCTTCTTGAATTTTGGACGGGGCCTTTCAGTAATATCAACAATAAGAGGAGTAGCCATCTCAAATGATTATAGGTTCCAAGCTTCACAGAAAATACCTTTTTCTCCCGCGGAGTTAGGGTTAGCTAATGAATTTGCTGGTTGAATTCATTCTTCGCGCTTCAAATCTATGGATTTTTAGTTCAGATGTTCTTCTCCTTGTTCTCTTCGAATGCAAAGTGATTCAAATTCTTGAACAAGTGACTTTTTATTCTTTACAAAACCTAATTTGTCATTGTAATAAATGTGTTGCCCTAACTTCATTCGATTACTCTATTTCTTGGTGAAGTTTCTTATGAATCACTCCGCAAATTGCCATATCCACTTATTTTCTTCCAAAAATCCTTCCACATGATCTGTAATGACTCAAAATATGTTCTCTCATCATGCTAGATTCAAGCACCCACTTGCTATTTGGGGGAATTTAATTTTCAATGTAGCTCCCCCTAAGCCAGAGCTCCTAATTCAATTCCTGGAGGAATCACCAGCACCAGATTCTGGTGCAGACCCATCACCATTGTTCATTTCACCTTTCTTCACCCATGTCTTGTTCATTTCATTCTGGATCTCATTCACATAAACTTTGTCCTTACCTTTGTCTTGTCTTTGCTCATCTGGTTTTCTGTTTACTGGACCTCTTCTTTCATTATTTTTTCTTTTGCAGAATCTTGCAATATGACCAGATTTGTTGCAGTTGAAACACACAATCTTACTTTTCTGACAATCACATGTTGGAGCAGGTTTAGATCTCCATCGCATTGCAATATGCCCAACCTTATTGCAAGTAAAACATCTTCCATTGAACACTTGCTTGTTCTTAGGAGGATTCATTGATCCATTTCTGCATTCCTCAGCCTTATGACCTATCCTCTTGTAATTAAAGCATTGACTGGAGAAAGATGATGTATTTTGATTCACTTGACTTTTACATTGATTAGCTCTATGACCATATCTCTAACATTTGAAACAATTGCCATTGAAAGATGGATACCTTTGAGCATTAGACTATCTTACCAGGGTCTTCTAGGTCTATTTCTCCCATTCCTTGATTGAGAATTTCTTTGTCTAGATCCAGAGCTTTCACATTTCTCATACCCCACCTTTCTCATACCTAAGACCATGCTTATCATCAGCCTTCTTTTGACTCTCAAGCAGCACTTCAATTTTAGCTGATCTTACCTTGAAGTTCTCCTTATATTCATTTGCAAATTCTAGGTCATGTCTGAGAATGACAATTTGCCTTTCAAGTTCCTCCTCATCATATCTGCATTCTTGTAGATCAGATTTAAGGTGGCCAATTGTTCTATCCATTCTACAACATTCTTCAGTTCTTTCCTTTAGAGTTTGTTTCAATTCTTCTTCAGTCTTCTTCCTTTACTCAATTTCTTTGGTTAGCCTCATCACCCAAGATTCCATTTCATGTTTTAGAATAGAAACTTCTTTTGTCATCTTCTCACATTCCTTTGTCTTTTCTTCCAAACCCCCATTCAAGCCATTTTCTTTAGTAAGATTAGGCAGCCCCTGAAGTAGCTCTTTCCTCTTTTCCATAGATTTCTTAAGTTTCTCTTTTAATATCTCAATGCAATCATCAACATCTTTAAGGTTCTCTTTCAGTTCACTTACTTCTACTTTAGACTGATCAAGATCTTCTAAGGCCAATTGAAGTTGATCTCAGAGTGAACTTATTGAAACTCCTTCCCAAATCTTCCTCAAGCTATTAAGCTTCTTCCAAGGAACCTTGCTCTGAAACCAATTGTTGGAATTAGGGTAGACAACTAAGAGGGGGGGTAAATTAGTTGTCTCAAGACTTTAACAATTTCTGCACTTAATCTTCTTTACTAGTTATTAACAGATTAATAATGAACCATGGAAGCATGAATTAACAACACATAGGAAAAACATAATAAACACACATAACACCAAGATTTTTACATGGAAACCCAGTTAAGGGAAAAACCACGGTGGGGGTTAACCCACAAGAAATTATACTCTATTAAAAGTATTATTACAAATGGAAAGGCAAATGCCTTTGGGTTCACTACCCAGAGCTCATCGCTCAAAGGAGGCTCACTACCTACAAAAATAATTACAAGAAGATTACAGGATGTTTGAACTGATGAACAACATCTACCAATGTAGGAATTCAGTTTCAGTTAAGCACAAAATACTGATCTTACACACTTCATCCTTACTCTGCCCTATTTACTGCTTTGCCATGATCAAACCTTAGATCGCTTCTCTTTCACACTTCTTTCTGCTCTTTTATGCACTCACTCAATTATCACATCACACTCTCATACCAAAACACTTGAATCCATCCGCTATATATATCCACATCAAGAAATTCAATCAACTGTAGTCAGCTTCAAAAGTACTTAGAACATTTATTAAGAACTCTGCTCTATCAACTGAATCCATGCACAAATATCAATGCAGATAAAAACTTGTGTTCCCAGATCATCAATCATATCGGTCAATACCACTGATTATCACTAATTGCTTATCCAATAACTTTTCTACATCCAGATCAAGATCAAATACTAGGTCGCCTTGTTCTTCTTTTGATTGTGCTGACTAACTAGAACCCGATACTTGGATCCTTATAACTTTTGAATCCATTATCACTAGAGGCTAAATCTCTAGATTTAGATAGTCCTAATTGTTGGAAATAATGTAGATAATTGAGAGGGGGGGTGAATCAGTTATCTTATAATTTTTTTCTTTTTACTTTCTTTTCTTATCTTATCATTTAGTGCTATATCAAAAACAATGCAATAATAAGAACTAAAAAGGAATTAACACATAACACAAGAATTTTTACGTGGAAACCCTACTAAGGGAAAATTTCTCTATTAAAAGAATAGAGTACAAATTTGGCACTTGTCAATTAGGGCTCACTACCCGAGCACACTACTCACAAGAGGGTCACTGCTTACAAGAGACTCACTGTCTACAAATGCTTACAAATGATACCAAGGTGTTTGAACTGAAGAATAACATCTATATATGTAAGAAGTCAGTTCTGGTTAGGTGCAGTATACTGATCTAGCACATTTCATTCTTCCTCTGCTCAATATCACTCTTCAGTCATATTTCAGATTCAGATCTTTGTTTTCACATTTCTTCCAATCTCTTCTTTAACATGCACAAGCACAATCACATATCACAAGATTGAGACCATCAAGTATATATATTCGCATGAAGGATTTCAATAACTTCATAGTCAGCAATAGGAACACTTGAGATATTTGCAAGTTTCTATTCTGTCAGCTGAATCCTTGCTTGGTTGATGATGCGCATCAAAACTTAGACATAGAATTCATTAATCATGTCAGCCAATAATGTATAATGCCATAAATTGCTTGACCAACACCTTTTATACATCTAGATTGAAGTCTGGTACTCTATCAGTTAGTTCTTCCTCTGTCTGCTCTGTCTGACTGGAACCCAACACTCAGAAGCTCATATCTTTATCATGCTTTATCACTGGAGACCAAATCTCTAGAATACAATAGTCATGATACCCTTCTTGACTTGTCCAAGTCCACAACTTACTAAGTTACACCATCTGAGAGATCCAGACCTGAATGTCAGACCATGTGCATACTCTGTTCTTGTCCACCGGACCAAAACAACTTTCATCTTGACTTCCAGTATAGGCATATTATGTACTGCAGATGTGTAGAATAGACTTTTTTGCCACCAATGACAACACTTATGAAGCCACATAGTGTTCTTGCTAACAATCTCCCCCTTTGGCATTGATGGCAACACTTAGTGAAAAATGGCTAAATGTCGCAGTGACTCCCCCTTTGCTTGTGCTCTGTTTCTTTGCACTATTTTACCAAAGCTCCTCCTTTGCTGGATTCCTCATTTTTCACTACTCTTCACTCCCCCTTTGACATCAATGGAAAAGGGTGGAATCTACATACAAAAATTATGGAAAAATCATCATATACATGGCCGCATATGTATAAAGAAATCATATGTTATACTTACATATATTTAAATATATCCGCAAAGGTTATCTTCAACTGTACAATTTATGTGGCCCAACTCCTCTTCATTCTATCTAAAATGGAGATGTGTCCACTTAATAAAAATGCATATGCTTCTGCCCTCTTCAAATCTATTGGATTACTAGTCCGGGGTGTACTTTGAGCATCTGTTAAAGCATCATGTGCAATACTTCTAACTTAGGGAGGATTATTCCCCTAAGTTCACCCATTCTATCCATTAGATTCCTCTCCTCCTTAACCAGTTTCTTTATCTCATTTATGATAACAACTGCCTGACATTCTTGGTTTACTAGAGAGATGGTAAGAGGATCAAAATTCTGGGACAGGCTTAACAACTTTTCTTCTTGTTCTTTCAGCTTCTTTTCAATGTCCACTGAAACTTTAGGTCAAGATAAACAAAATTTATATATATCTCCTCCATCCTTAAGGGCATTTTCAATGCTCTTTATTCCAATGTCTGAGGTTCTTCTGTCATTGTTAATTAGTCCTTGTACCTCACTGAACCTTTTTTCAGAGAACTCTTTCCGAACCTTAGTTTCTGCCAATTTTTCAAGAGATTCAAAGTGAGAATTGACAGAATTAACCAGGTTTTTCAAGTTACCTGATGGAGAGGCAGATGCATCCTTTTGATATGTAAGCATGATCTTCTCTAGTACACCGGATGCAATGTTCAACAGTTCACTATCCTCCATGTGTGATTTTAGAAGTTTCTCTTTTACTTTGGCCTGAGCAAAAGATGCTACTTTCATTATCTGAACCAGAGAGAGAGAGTCAAAGTTTAGTGGCCCTTGAATCAACTCAGGTTCATTCAGCTCCATCATTTCTTTGTCTAGGAAATTCTATATTGTCTTTGCAGTGTCTCTTGCTAACTCTACTTCCTTCCTTTTTGGGGCATCCGAACTGACTTGCTTATTGACATCAATGATATTTGTTTCTTCTATCTATCCTTCCTCTTCTAGAACAGAGGAGTCTAATGCCTCAGATGGCTCTTCATCATTTTTCTTTAATCCTTCAACATCCTTGTCAAAAAATGTTTCTTCTTTCTCTCCTTCCTCTTCCAGAACAGAGGAATCTAATGCCTTAGATGACTCTTCATCATTTTTCTTTAATCCTTCAACATCCATGTTAGAAGGCTCTTCATCTATTTCCTCTACAGTGGGAAGATTAAATCTCTTCAGGTCATTCCAGAGAATTTCTTTTGTTTCATTTGCTATTTGGTCAGTTTCTCCAATCATGACTTTATTCATCTGGGACTTGCTTCATAAATCATCTTTACAATCTTTGAATACAGTGTCCATTTGTTTTGGAGTGATAGAAGGACATAGTTGTATCACTAACTGCTCCTAGATCTCCAAGTCTTTTGCCTTTTCATTCTCTTTTCTTTGCTCCAATACATCTTCTAGGCTCTTTGGAGTTAATGAAATTATTTCAATGAATGCTTTGTTATAGATATTCAAATACCTGATAGTTGCCTCCTCCAATATTCTCTTATCTGCATCATTGTATTCATCATAAAATTCTATTAAGTACTGGCTGCAAATTTCTATCCATAGTGACTGCCTTAATGATGTCTTCAATTGAGAGAGTGGATTTCTCAACAAAATCCTCTGTCTTTTCTTCCTCATTTCTATTATCAGAGGACTTCCCGGATGTTCTTTTCTTCTTCATTTTCCTGATTTCCTCATCTGATTCTATTTCTTCATCATCCTTTTGACTCGTATATGTCCTTGAGGCTTTGGTCTTCATTCTCTTTTCTCCTTTCCCAAATGACTTGTCTTCCAATTTCATAGTCTTTGAGCTTTTAGAAGTGACAGGAACAGAACTCTTGGAAGATCTAGTCCAGGAGGAGGCTTGCACCAGAATGCTTTCTTTCTTTGCTTCTTGTCTTTCTTTCTCTTCCTTCTCCATTTTCTCTCTATTGGCATCTATTGCCTCCTTTGATATGCCAAATCTTTTGGCAAATTCTTCAACTTCCTTTCTTACTTTTCTCTTCATCTCAGGCTGCCTTAACTCAACATGTATTTTTATGCTTAGCTCTTGAAAGGTGCCAAACCTTTATACTTTAGTGTCCTTAGGTTGGCTCATCAGGTGTTGAATATGTACCTCCAAAATGTTTTCATCGACTTCATAACCCATTTGCATTATCCACATAGTTCTTGGCTCAACTACCTCCATTACGCATTGATCATTGTCAACCATGAAGCAAACTATGTCTTTGTATTTCTCAACTCTTGATTGTGGTATTATTTCTCTGGCATGCATCATGCTTTGGAAATTCTTAAAGTAACCCCAGAGGGCTAAGTTTTGGGCTTGAGCATCACCAAGTCCATACATGTAATCTCTAATTTGAATTGCAATGGGTTTATCATTTTGCCAGACCCAACCCTTTGATCCAGGTAGCTCATTCATATAGTAGAAAAATAGTCATAGTATTAGACTACCATATTTGAAGGAGTTTTTCTTATCTTTCTTGATCTTCTACAAGTTCTCCATCAGTTGATTCAGTAGAAGCTCACATAGATCATAATATGCATCTTCCTTCTTGTTATGCCAGACACAATTCTCCCTACTCAAGTGGTAGATTTTGTAGCCAATTATCATTGAAGAAAACTTGACATCCGGATCCATGATGTCATCTATAATCATTGCTCTTTTGTCAAATTTTGATCCAGTGGCTTAAGTTACCATTTGGTTCTTCACATATTTAAGTACGGGTAACCTGCTAGATGAATGCAGTCTAGTCACAGCCCTTATGGCATCATTAGTTATCTTGAATGGCCTTATTAGCCACATAAAATTATCATGCATCCTACTTAGAACATACCGGACCCAATCATCTTCTACAAAAGAGGGAAAATGTATGCAATGTTGGAAGTGTTTGTCCCTTAAGGTCTTGAATTTAGGTCTAAGTTCAAATTCTCATTTATTAACTATTTTTGATAAATGTCGATCAATTTTGAGTCTCTAAAATCTTCAATGTTTGTATGGATACAAACCCTAATATCTTCTACATGTAAGACACCATGTGGAATGCTAGAAAACGCACCCAAGGGGTCGACTTCTAGTGACTTGTAAGGGTGTTTCTTGAATTTTGGTCTCGGCCTTTCAGAGATATTAACAACCATTGGAGTAGCCATTCTAGCAGAGAAATCTGGAGAGAATTTACAGAAGGGAAGTACCTTTTCCTGCCTTAGGGTTTGAAGCAGATGACGGAGTGATTTTCTGTCTGAATTTGATCTTCAGCTTGATCTTGAGTAAACTGTAGGATCTTCTTCTCAAAGCTCTTCTTTTCTTCTTCGTGAGTGCAAATGTGTAGATAATGAGTGAAAGAACCCTTTTATCTTTGTATAAAACCTAATTCCCTTTTGTAATAAATGCACAAGATTTTAAGTCATTCGGTTACCCTGCTTCTCAAGTGAGCTTTTATTGAATCATTTTGCGGATCTTCACATTAGTACCTTAGTGAATTGATAGCACCCAGGTGCCTTGAAGACTTTTTTTTTAATTCACAAATTAGAGTATTATATTTGCAGATCATACTAGATCAATTTGTATTGTTCTATTAATACTGGTTGGTTGCCAAAACTGGATCTACTCAAGTGGTCATAAACCTTGTGAAACTTCATGCGGACCTCTCACATTCTGACTGAAAGTTCTTTGGAGAATTTTATAGGAAACCTTTAATCTGCAATGCCATATGTTTACTCAATGTACCGAATTCAGGCACTTACTGACTGGCTGGGGGAAAATGATTTTCTCTGTAGCTCCCCCTGAGTCAGAGATCACTTTTTAGTTTCTAGAAGGATTATCAGCACTAGATTATGGTGTGGATCCATCTCCAATACTCATTGTACTCTTCTTTACCCAAATCTTGCTCATCTCCTTTTGAACTTCATCCGCATTTATTTTATCTTTGCCTTTATCTTGTTTCTAATCATGATCCACCAGACCTTTTCTATTTTAACTCCTGCTTCTGCAGAATCTGGCTATGTGACCAGATCCATTGCAATTGTAACACACAACATTTCTTTGCTTATTTGAATGATATCCTCTTGATCTACACTCATTAGCCTTATGTCCAATTCTATTACATACAAAGCATCTACCATTGAAAGAATTGTTCATTTGCATATTTCTGCATTCATGTGAGATTTGTGACCATACCTTTTGCAACTAAAACATTGACCTGAGAAGGATGGATTGATTTGATTCATTTTATTCCTATACTAAATTGCTTTATGACCAAATTTGTTGCAATTAAAGCAGTATCCATTGAAAGATGGATATCTTTGAGCATTTAGTTGCCTTAGGGGAGGTCTTCTAGGCTTGTTTCTTTGACAACCTGATCCAAAGTTCTTTTGACCGGATCCAGAACTTTCATCTTTCTCATATCCCAAGCCACACTTATCATCTACCCTCTTTTGACTTTCGAGAAGAATTTCAAGTTGGATTGAGCTTATCTTGAATTTTTCTTTGTATTCATTTACAAATTGAAGATCTTGTTTAAGAGTGTCAATCTAGTTTTCAAGTTGTTCTTTATTGTATCTGGCTTCTTCAAGATCAGATTCAAGATGTCTGATTATTCTGTCCATTTTGTGGTAGTCCTCTATTTTCTCTTTGAGGGATTGTTTCAGGTTATCTTCATTCTTTCTTTTCTCTTCAATTTCTTGGGTGAATTTCATAACTCTTGATTCCATTTCATGTCTTACGTAATGACTTCTTTTGAAAGTTTCTCACATAGCTTAGTTTTTTCAATCAGATCCTCATCAGTATTATTAGCTTCATTTTGATTTGTTAGTTTCTGAAGTAATTCCTTTCTCTTTTTCATAGAAATACTGAGTTTCTCTTTCATCTCATTGATGAAATCATTAGCTTCCTTGAGTCGCTCTCTCAAATTATTGACTTCAGAGTGAGATTGTTCAAGATCATCTAGGGCAGATTGAAGTTGCTCTTTCATATCATATGCATCCATTGAGATTCCCAAATCCTTCTCAAGTTGTTAGGATTTTTCTAAGAGACTTGGCTTTGATACCAATTGTTGGAAATAATGCAGATAACTGAGAGGGGGGTGAATCAGTTATCTTATAACTTTTCTTCTTTTTACTTTCTTTTCTTATCTTATCATTTAGTGCTATATCAAAAACAATGCAATCATAAGAAATGAAAAGGAATTAACACATAACACAAGAATTTTTACATGGAAACCCTGCTAAGGGAAAAAACATGGGGTGACTAACCCAAGATTGTATTCTCTGTTAAAAGAATAAAGAGTACAAATTTGGCACTTGCCAATTAGGGCTCACTGCCTGAGCACACTGCTCACAAGAGGCTCACTACCTACGAGAGACTCACTATCTACAAATGCTTACAAATGATACCAAGGTGTTTGAACTAAAGAACAACATCTATATATGCAAGAAGTCAGTTTTGGTTAGGTGCAGTATACTGATCTGGCACATTTCATTCTTCCTCTGTTCAATATCAATCTTCAGTCATATTCTAGATTCAGATCTTTGTTTTCGCACTTCTTCCAATCTCTTCTTCAACATGCACAAGCACAATCACATATCACAAGCTTGAGACCATCAAGTATATATATCTGCACTAAGGATTTCAACTAACTTCATAGTCAGCAATAGGAACACTTGAGATATTTGCAAGTTTCTATTTTGTCGGCTGAATCCTTGCTTGGTTGATGATGCACATCAAAACTTAGACATAGAATTCATTAATAATGTCAGCTAATAATGTATAATGCCATAAATTGCTTGACCAACACCTTTTATACATTTGGATTGAAGTCTGGCACTCTGTCAGTCAATTCTTCCTCCGTCTGCTCTGTCTGACTGGAACCCAACACTCAGAAGCTCATATCTTTTTAATGCTTTATCACCAGAGGCCAAATCTCTGGAATACAATAGTTGTGATACCCTTCTTGACTTGTCCAAGTCCGCAACTTACTAAGTTACACCATTTAAGAGATCCGGACCTAAACGTCGGACCATGTGCATACTCTATTCTTGTCCACCAGACCAAAACAACTTTCATCTTGACTTTTGGTATAGGTATATTATGTACTGCGGATGTGTAGAATAGACTTTGTTGCCATCAATGATAACACTTATGAAGCCACACAGTGTCTCTTGCTAACACTAACAATCCTTATCACTCCCTCATATCAGTAGCATACTATGATTTATCATCAGAGAGATCCAGACCAAGGTACCAGACCCTATCTCATGCTCTATTTCTAACTACCTAAACTTAGACAAATCTTCACTCTGACTTCTGGTATGAACAAAATATATAATGCAGATGTGTAGGAAGGACTTAGTTGCCATCAATGACAACACTTGTCATATGTAGCAGTGTCTCTTGCCAACAAAGGGGTGCCAAAAATACTACATTATCCCTAATTTGTCCTTCCCTATTTTGGCATGGGAGTAGAGGAGTGTTTAATGCATCATTGATTAATGGATGAGAATCGCCTTTCTTGAACCTCATTCTACTTAGGAGATTTGACTAGGGAGGAATCTACCTTACATTGATTTGAGCAAGATAATTTAGCTTTTGATGCCTTTTGTGTGTTTGACGAAGTACTAGGGACTCATTTTACGACTATAATAGATAAATTATAGGAGAGAGCATCTTTCCACCATGAGGCTTCATAAACTGATTTGTATCTATTGCTAAGGCAGTTTGTAGCAACATGACATGTGTCATAACATTTGCAATAGTGAAAAGGTAGCCCTCTGTAATCCAAGAGTTGAACCCAAGGATAATATGCAACTTTTAGGGTTATGTCTATAGGTAGATCCTTTGAATATCTAAATCAACTAGAATATTAGTGAAAGTTGTATGGGTAAATGTTGTTGTGACCATATTAGTTACCAAAAAAAAACCTAATGAATTGTTGATGGCTTTGAAGCACGACTCTATTTGAAATTGAAGCAGTAAATTTGGAAGATGAACCCAAGTTGGAATGAAATTGAAGGATTCTATAGAGGGATTGAAGTTGGGATGCCATTGTTTTAGTATAAGGTTGTGTTGATCCCAAATTCATAAATGATCATAAAGTATGGAATCTTGATCTTTGATATAGTTCAAAGCTATAATGAAAACCCACAAGTGTTAGGAAATTTTTTAAGATAAGCAATCATGAGAGGGTGCTAGTTATCATATATCTATTTGTTGAGATCTAGAAGGATTAGCTAGAGATAGTTGAAGTAGCTAATCATACCATGTGAAACAAAGAAATGTTCCCCTTCTATCACTTCTACTCCAAAGTCTAGAATTAGGAAATGCTTAGAATGGGATAGGGGCCCGATTTTTCCTTTGCTTTAAACTAGCAATCTTGAAGTCGAGATTAGATCTAATGTTTCTAGATAATGCCTTACCCATACAAGATGAACCAACATGCAACATTGATGAAAATGGGGAAGCCCTTGTAGAGACCATGACAGCAAAGGAGATCTCTAGTTCAAACCATGATTGAGAAACTTGCTTTCTATAACCCACTACATACTCTACATTCACATTTTTAGGAGCTCATGCATAGTCCTTGGCCAAATTGGGAGTAACTAGGGTTTTGTTGGAGTGGTTAAAGTTGTTCGAGAGCACCATTTACATACCTCCATATTATATTATAATCACTATAAAAATACTAAAAAAATGAACATATTTTATTTTATTTGCTTCAAAGTTATTTTATCTTATTTACTTAAGAGGTATTTTAAGTAAATAAAATAACTCCAAGTAAATAAAAATAATTTTAAATAGCTAAAAAAAAATAAAATACATCTATTTGGATAAATAAAATGAGATATTTTTGGAGTTTTTTTTAAATAGATATATTTAAAATATTTATACTAGTTTAATAATCAATTAATTGACATAATAAATTATAAATAACAAATGAAAAGTTAAAAACTATTACAACAATATAAAGAAAAACAAATTGAATGAAATGAAATGAAATATTTTAATAACGTCCACGAGGCCATAGCAGCCTAAGGGACCCAGAACCGTACAACATGAACCAAAGAACAAGGCAGCAAAGTGTAAGGACCCGACTCATCCTAAACTAATTAATACTAAACTCTAAATTCAAAAATACCAAGGAATAAAATTTTTGATCTAACAGATGCAGGAAATGAGAAATTTTTCTAAGAAGTGCTAAATGCATGTTACAGAGATGGGACGAATTGAATTTAGTTTTCTAAAACCATCAAGTCCTAAAGGATCACCAATTTTAAACCTAGTGAAGAGGGAGTACGTTACGCAAGATAACCTATAAGAACAATGGATCACACACACCTTAAGTTCTTTGTTACGCCCTACATTCACTTCTGACAACTTGCTTTCTTCCCAGTGACCATATCCTTATCATCTGCACAAAATTAATTAGACAATCTCTTGTTAACACGAATCAGAAATTACTACACAAAAACTATAAAAGAATACCCTACATCCAAGGGACCTGAGTATTGGGGGCATCCTTCGCCGTCCAAACTGCCTACATACCCTATATCCACGGGATCAAGGCCCTCTCCTTCGGATGTAACTAATGCGGGTAATGTGAACATGTAGTTCTCTTTTGTACTATGTTTGGTGTAACTGTGAGCGGGTACCCAGCCCTTTCTAGGGTTATTCCCTGCCCCAGACAGTTCTTCATCGGCTGCCACCCACTCGGTGAAATAGGGACGAAAGTTAGTCCACTACCAAAAACACCTAAAGGGGTGTTTGTCAGTTAGTCCTAGTGTGGAGGAATCCCTATAAGGTGTCTACCCATGAAATCTAATTTACTCCCCCCAAACCAAATTAGGTAATTTTCGTGACTAAGTCCATTCTTGATCCCCTGGTACTTTCACCATGATCTACAAGGGCTAGGTGAGAGCATATGATAGATAGTGTTTCTGGATCAGCCTAGTTGCCCTATTTGACATTTCACATGTCCTCCCGACCTATACTCATGTGTCAATAAGCCTCATTTTCTGTTAGTATGCTTGAAGTGTTTTCCAAATGAGCATCATGGTAATCATTATTTCAATAGACTCATCCTCTCTTTTTAGTTAATCTTCTTAATGAGATATCTGAGGAGATTTTCTCTTCCTGTGGATTTAACTTTGACATGTTCCTTATTACTCCCCGACAATTTAGAGGGACGGTGCCTAGACGTCGTTGTTGCAGCTATGTTAGACGTGAGGTACTTGGTTCAATATGACAACATTACCCATAAACATGACACAGAGGTACCGTAAAAACTGAACACTGTGATTTGTTTAAGTTTTTGGATGTTTCTTTAATGTTTACCTAACTAATTGCGAGGAAAAATTAGAATAACTCAAAAGGGAACAATGAAAGAAATAAAATTCTTGATTGATCAATTCAAAACATTTGAGTAATCGAGAGATGTTGTTTTTACCATAAATTAAGCCAATTATCACACAATAAGGAAAATGCTAAATTAATTCCTCTATTAGAAAGTACCATATAATAGTCATGAAATTGTAAATCACAAATTTAATTAATATACAAACAGTTGAATCCTCAAACACATATTTGTGAAGAAAACTAATATATTTAACTTTGCAAGTCCATCTCCTTCAACATTTCTAGCCCTATCAATACTCTATCCTTAATAATCCTAGCCTAAGCATATTATGAACATATAGTCATATAATGATTGAAATGAATTTATGTTAATGGACAAGTGGTCTTATTTGTTATAAGAAACTCCTCTAATGGAAGATATCATTCCCATATATATTTTTGTTCCATGTAATATCCGTGCTAAAGACCTTCTACAACTTCATTGACTAATTCCAATAGGATGTTAGTCTCTAGATGGTAGGCAATACTAAACTTGATAGTTATTCCTATAGCTATCTAAGGGGTTCCCAAAATTAATAAGTCATTCTAGAATCGCTATTAGATATTCTCTTTTCAGGATTACCATGAATTCAATAGATTTCTTTTACAAACCTTCTTGCTAATGTAGGTGAGTAATTTTTTCTTAAGTTGCTAGGTATAGAATGCACTACTTTTGTTAGCCCATCTATTGAGAGATAGAGTATGTGAAAGATTTAAAAACAAATAGTGAACCAATTAAGGTAGTATGTGATTAATAAGTAATTTCACATGAGGAAGCATGTAGAAACGTATATTTAAGAAAATTAAAATCAGCAAACTTGCTCATAACACTAGATGCACATATGGAAAACCTTTTAAGGAAACAAAGTCCAGCACCAAAGACACTAAGACTTATTAATAAAAATTAATCTATTACATTAATGTACAACCCACCTAACTCCTTAATCTAACAACATATTAGTACTCAATCTATAAAAAACCCATAAATCTCTGTCCAATGCATCCAATTTATAGAGAAATGAGAAAAGGAATGACAAGTATGTTTCCAAAATCATAATCCCCAAAATTGTGTTCTTCAATAAAAACTTATGCCCCAAGTAATTTATGATTATATCATTGATCCATGACACACGATGGGCATACACTTCCAAGTATAACACTCCATGATGGAGTGAACAACTAATATGGACCCCACCCATCATTAAATGATTCTCCACTCTCACAAATATAACTCACAAGTTCTCCATGATGGTCGCAAGAGAAATTGCTGTGTCAAAAGTGAACCATTTCCATAATTTAAAATTTAGAGACAATATTCTTGCAGAGATTATTGGTGATGCTAAATAGAGCCATTTGAAAAATAGCTTGTGCTATGATGATGTACCCTGAGGATACCATGGATGAGCCTGATATAGAAAATCAAAGAAAACCCTACTACTCTAGATGTAACTTAGCCTTCTTGTTTCGGAGCTTGAGCTAAAAATAATTATATTGTATCTACATGCAATAGTCGTCAGTCATCGGTAGTGCTTGAGTAAATAGTTTTGTTTACTCATATTATAATTGTGATGTCCTAAATTCCTGATCTCCCTTTCTCATCCATAATCACTTTGTTATCAAAAATGTTAAGTTAAATGAAAGAATGAATGGTAATAGCAAATTGGTCAAGAAAATTATCAGTAAGTTAAACTTCCAAAGAAGAATGACATTCATTGTTCGAGCATGTAAATTACACAATGGCCCTTTTTTTTTCCCTGAAATGAGTCGTTCAGCCCATAGCTATATCTGATGTATTGATAAATCAAATACTATATAGAGTTCGTATCTCCAAAATTGTCACCAGATCAATTAACTACAATAATGTACAGTGTTTCGACTTTTCCATGAGCGGTGCAAAACCCCAACTCCTCAATGTTTGACAGCATTTTCTCTGTGTAGGTCAAAATGGGAGCTTTGGGATAGGATATGGCCGTCCATCAAAGCACAAAGGCAAGGGGATTTTCATAAGAAATTGTGATTGGGAACGGTCTGGTAGACATGTATGCCGGATGAGGAAGCACAGACAAGGCATCTTCAGCTGTTTGACAAAATGACTCACAGAGATGTCGACTCTTGAGATGCAATGCTTACAGGATTTGAAAAAGGAAATTTTCAAGCAAACGCAACTAGCAAATGTGAAGTCTAATTCCACAACCTTGCCAGCATACGCTGAAAAGGGGGTTCCAAACAGGGCATGAACAATCATCAAAGCGTAAAGGAAAGAGGAATTTTGTCAAATGTTATAGTTACGACTACCCCGGGTAGACATGATTACAAAAAGTGAACTGTTTGACGAAATCCCTCAAAGATATGATGTCTCATGGGCTGCAGCGTCTACAGGATGCACCAAAAGGATTCGTTAAAATGGCTCGAAAAACTTTCAAGCAAATGACGTTGGCAGGTGTAAAACCAAATTCGTCCTCCCTACCATGTGCCTGAGTGGGCTCTAAAACAGCGTATGGACTACCGTCCAGCATAGCGAAAGGAGAATTTTTGTGAGATGTTCTAGTTGGAAAAACTCTGATGGAGATGTACGCCGACTGTGGAAGCATAGACAATGCACGAAATATGTTTGACAGAATGTCTCAAGGAAATATGCCTCGTAGAATGCAATGATTGCAAGATCGCACAAAATGGAATTGTTTAAAAGGGTTTTAAAAACTTTCAAGCAAATGCAATTAGCAGAGTAGAATTAAATCCCACAACCTTAGCCAGCGTTCCCTTTGAAAATGTCAAAATGGATGCATTCGAACAGGGTATGGACATCCTTCAAAGCAAATCAAAAGGGGAATTTTCGTCAGATGTTGTAGATGTAATGAGTCCTGGTATATAAACTATGAAATCATAGACCAAGCACATGAATTGTTTGATAGAATCCCTCACAGAGAGTTTGTCTCATGGAATGTCGTAATTGCAGGATATGAACGAAATGGACTAGTTGAAAATACTCTGGTAGACATATGTGCAAAATGAGGAAGCACATTCAAGGCATGTTGACTATTTGACAAAATGCTTCCAAGAGATGTTATTTCATGAAATGCTATTACCGCAGCTTTACACAAAATGGGTCTGCTGAAAAGGCTTTTGAATCTTTCGGGGAATGCAAATTTGCAAGCTTAAAGCAAAATTCCAATAAAATTTCATAAAATGATATCAACAAGATTCGACATGTTAAGGTTACACACTCGGCTCTCAGACCATAAATACGTAATGGCAAGGGGATTTTTATCATAAAAATAATAGTTATAGATGCCACTTCCAATCACCAAAAACATATACACAATTTTTTTGTAGTTGATTTCAAATTCTAATTGTCCTAAGACTTATCATCATATTGAATCCAAAACTAAAACAAAAATAAATTTATTAACAAAATTTCAAGAGCCAAATTTTCAAAGGAAAAACAAAATTTGGGAGAAGAGAACTCTTACTAATTTCTCCAGCACTTCTAAAACCAGATTTCAATGTGTCCCATTTTCAAAAATCCATGCTATATATAGGAAAAAACTTGACCCATATGGAGGAAACTCTAAGTCTTGAGTCAAGTCTCTTCCATAAATGAGATTGCTCCATTTTCCAACTTGTCATTTAATTTTGTGGAAAAGGACTTTCCAATTTTTCCAATAGTCATAAATTTTTAGGAGAAAATTCCCATTTCATAAATTTGAGCCTTGACTTGAGAATGAGGGGGCAAAGTTCCTCATTTATTGCTCTTTCTAGAAATGTCCGCTCGTCATTTATTTATTTAGAATTGTTTATTATTTAATTTTATTGGCTTTAATAATATTCCAATTTGAATTCAAATTTCAAATGTGGGTTGTGACACAAAGCACTAAACAGTTTGAAGCCTCCTTTCAAGATTGGATCTCCTACAGTGAATTTTGATCAGAAGGTTTGCAACTTTGCCCAATCTCGCCTCTTCAAACAAGGTGTTTAAATTGTTGATATTCAAAATGCCTTCATAGCTGTCACGAATGTCCTGTAGGCCGAGCACTCCATGATGAAATGTCACTCTGTCTCCACCACACCTTTTTCACAAAAGAGACATATTCTATTTTCCCACTCCTCTTTAGGAATCACTACCACACTATTTATTTATGTTATCTGTTTAATATTAATAAATTAAAAATTATGATTTTTAAATCTTATATATATTGGGCAACAAATTTGAAACACAAATACTTGTTGGGTGAGCTGGCCAGTCCATAAAATAATATTTATTTATTAAATCATACAACACTAGAAATAAAAGTATAGACATTGCCGCTAATTGCAGCTAAAACAGTGGCGTCAATCCTCACTATCACCGATCTTCACAGCGCTTTTCTTCTCTAGGCTTTACGACCAGACGAAAGCGTCTAAGCAGATGGAGGAATTCGCATCTATGACCAGTTATTATGGTGGCAGGATCTATGACCAGTTATTTACAGTCTGTCTACGCACAATCATTCAAATTTGGCGTTTTCAGACAAATCAAACAAAATTTATATTTTTCCTGTTAAATTATCTGTAGATGTCAACGTAATAATTGATAAAAGTTAGTTACCATGTGGAAATCGTCAATATTAATGGCTTGTACAAACATCCCATGGTCAACGTGAGAAAGTTATATCCAAACATAAGTCAAGAAGAACAACACATGAATGATGTCAATAGTATTTTCTTTTGGGACAAGAATTCTTGCTAACTAACCATAAGTTCAGGGTAAAAACTGATATTTCGTCAACGCTCATTATAATTTCATTAGAATTTTATTGGATTTGGGATTTATAGAAGGAGGAGGTTCATCTGATAGCTAAAGTTCTAATTGATAGGAAATTCTTGGGTGCACTTAACTCTACACTAAACAATTTAGTATTGGGGAAAAGCTTCCCATTATCCAATTGGAAAAAGGTACTATTATGGGCCCATAGATCATGGTTATTCTTAAATATCATCGAGTTCAACAGTCAAAGGTCAATTTTGGTAAATTAAAATAAGACAAATATTTACCACTTTTTATTGTGAATGAGGTGTAAAATTATTATTAAATATTTGACCATTGAAGTTGATGATATTTAAGTAGAATGATGTATTACCTTCATTTGCACTGGAGAGGAAAAGAATGAGAGAAACTAAAGGTAAAAGGCTAAAAAAGATCTAGGTTCCTCAAAGGAGTTATTGATTCATCAACTTTGGGTGATGTGGATTGAAGCTTTGCCCGAGAGTCTATGTAGATTGTAATATTATGACATGACTATAATAGATGTATTGACTAATATTCTAACTATTATGTTTTGGTAAAAATCAATTGATATTACTATAAAAGCTTTCTATTTGAATTAGACAAAAAGTCATTTGTCTTTTGACTCATATAAGTACAAGTCAGAGATAATATCTCCCTACCACAAAGTTTATATTTGTAATGGAAAGCTAACCCAATCTTAAATTGACTTTCCTTTCTTTTTTATATCAATATAAACAAAAGTAATAATCCTATTCTTTTGTTTTTTTTAACAATCTATCAAAAATATTCCCTTTCCTCGATATAATCTTCCAATAAAAAATTCTAACATTTGAGGATCAAAATATGTAAATAGGGCGATACGACCACTGAATACCCATAACTTTTGAAATTCACCGACGACAAGAATTTTCGACGATAGCTGACGTAATGCAGAACTTCCTCTCTAATTATATATACCAAACATGTGTGCACATAATTTGCAAATCAAAGCGAGTGCCCGAAAGAAGATTTCAGTCATGGCGACATATACAAAGATTCTATTGTTAATGATGGCGATACTGATATTCCTAGGAGAGATACAATACGGCTCGGCACAAAATTGTGGGTGCGCCAAAGGACTGTGTTGCAGCAAGTGGGGCTACTGTGGAACCACTCAACCTTATTGTGGAGCCGGTTGTCAGCAGGGCCCATGCACTGCTAATTCCGGATCCATTGAATCTATTATCACCCACACCTTCTTTAACCGGATTATATCTGGAAATCCTGCTTCTTGTAAGGGAAAGAACTTCTACACATACGATGGCTTGATCAGAGAAGCGAAAGCTAGCAATTTCGCCGGTTTTGGCACCTCAGGAAGTCTTGAAGTTCGCAAGAGAGAGCTCGCTTCTTTCTTTGCCAACGTCGCCCATGAGACCAGAAGTATGAAAAATATGATCCCTTCGCTTGTATATTGATGGAATACATAATATAGACATGATTGCTTGCTAATAGTGAAACCCTGATCTGTTTTATGTGCAGATCTGTGCTATGTGGAAGAAATTGTAAAAGGCACCTATTGTGAGCCTTCCACACAATATCCTTGTGCGAGTGGAAAGCAATACTACGGACGAGGGCCTCTTCAGCTTAGCTGGTAACTTTATTTCTCAGTAATAGCATTCAGAAAGTGGTTTTATGCAGGGGGTTTTAACATTTATAATTATAATTGTCTAGTTATAGGTTTTATGAGATGATGAAAAAATTGTTAGAAATTATAATTTTGTTTTAAACTATAGTAATCCTTACTTTTTTTAATTTTTAGACTGTGAAAAAAAATTAATTAATTTAAAGATTTTCTATATAAATTAATTAAAAGACATTTGAAAATTTTTTAATTTTTAATAAAAAAATTTATCATTGATTTGTGTTATAAAATTTATGAAATGACTGTTTTTAAATATCATCCACTTCAACAGTCAAAGGTTAATTTTCACCAATAAAAATAGGACAAATATTTACCATTTTTATTGTGAACGAGATGTAAAATTGTTATTAGCTGTTTGATCATTTAAGTGGATGATATTTATATAGAGTGCTATGAAACCACCTGACCTTCAAAAGCTCATTCATTTCAACATCATCCTCCCACAAATTTTATGTCTACAGTAAACAACTTGTGTGCCTGACTGTTTACTAAATTTTGGACTCTGTCCATCTGCGACCTTCAACATCGATCTGTTAAGTCCACTTTGATTGACCTGTTCAACCACGTTGTAAATTCATACAATCAACCGTGAGAAACCAATTGTTAAGATTTCGACCAACCGACAGTTTTACAACGTACCAACTGATTAAGCTTTACCAAATTTTAGGCAGCTTACCCTCCATGAACCATAGACTAATCATTCTTAAAACATCTCACAAACACTAAACATGTGTTAATCTATTTGCAGGAATTTCAATTACGGAGCAGCGGGAAAATATTTTGGACTTCCGCTGCTGAGTAATCCAGATTTGGTTGCTCAAAAGCCAGACGTTGCGTTCAAGACTTCATTATGGTTTTGGATGATCGGCAGCAACTGTCACGACGCCATGACTTCCACCCATGGAGAAGGATTTGCAGGAACAATCAAAGCCATCAACGGAGGAGAATGCAAGGGAGGACGTCCATCGGCGGTGCACGATCGGGTGACTCTCTACAAGAAATTCTGTGGATGGCTGGATGTCGCCACTGGGCCCAACCTCTCTTGCTAGTATTCCTTCCTCTGTGAGCACAATAAGGGCACCAAGAAGCTCGTTCACATGCATCTACAATAACATTCCTCTGTAACCAGAGACGGTTGACAGTTCATATTATTATGCTTATGTCCATGCATACGCTGATACATTCATTTCCCATCTCAATATTAGTACCTTTCGATCTTGGGTCAATCCCATTGCATGTAAAAACAATCTTGTGTGATGTAAAATTGACCCTAAAATTTAAAAATTCAAATTCAAATTTGGCAGACTCCCACTTATTTCATACCCATTATGCTTCAACTTAGTACATAATTAAAATTATTTTTGTTGTCTTAGTACTTATAGGCATTCAATGTGCATTATATCACTTCTAATCCAAACATTATCAATTATCATCAACATACTTTAAGAACTTAGAAGAGAATCATTCTAAAAATACTATGCTTGGAGCATTTAAAGGAATATAATCTAGATCACATCCATCTACGTCATTAGCACACCTAATTGTTGTAGTTGATATGGACTTGCACAAATGTAAATCTGATCCAATCAAGGTAATCTAGAACTAGGTTAAATATTGGTGTCCACAACTCTCTAGACGAAGTTATAGGTGTATGTGGAAGCTTATGAGACAAAATAGTACAAGGCAAAGAGAGATAAAGAACTACAACAATGAATGTAATTTTATTTAGCTATTCATTCTATACATGGCATAATATTGAGAAAAGTGTATGACTATTGTCTTCTACTATCTATTGAGATCAAACTAAACCCATAACATGGAATGCTTTAAAGATGAATAAGCCAATACACAAATTTATTAAATTTAATAGACAAATGTGTATATAAGATTTATATATTTTTACTAAAACTATGTTGTGGGGACTATAAATATATAGTAGCTTTTTAAGCTAGTTCATAAAAAATAAAAAAATTGAAATCAAGCCAAACTTGCTACATGAGTTTGCATGATAAATTCAAATAAGCCATACCCAAATTCATTTTTGAGTAAAAATATTATAAAAATAAATCTTTTTCATAAACAAATGAGAAAGAGAAAAACATAAGTACCATGACAAATAATTTCAAAAATCCTTCAACTAAAGTGGATATTTTGGTGAGTTAGTGCTAGAATGAATTGCTCAAATTATGAGTAAGGCCTATTAAAATAATTAAGACCACACTTGGGTTTCAACATAATTCCAAGCATCGAATTGCAAGCAATCTTTCCCAAGGCACTTTTTGTTAGTGGGTAAAAGCACAAAGCTCTGTCACACTTTTATAAAGGAAATGGCCATCACTGATCCAACTTTTAAACTTGAATCACTAAAAAGTGACATATATGTTTTAAATTTTGAAATGATGTAAACTAATAAAATATTTATTTTTTAGTATATTTTATGTTTGTATTTTTTGAAAAAATTTAAAAAATTATTTCAATATAGTATTTAATAAATTGACACTATAATTTAGTTGCTGATAAAATGCTGAAAAATGAAGTTACATGAGACGTCAATCTTTATATAGTAAATTTTATTTTATTTTCTTCAATTTTTTTGTGTGTATTTATAACTTGAAACTTTAGTGCATGGATATATTTTTTTCTAATTTCGATAAATATATATTTTTAAATAAATAATAAAATGTACGTGTATTAAAACGTAGTTGTTTCCATTCAATGTCAACTTTCATATTAACTATTTATCTAAAATAGAAAAAAAAATTTAACATCTTGATATAGATTCTTTTATCTAGTGCATCGTATTTTTTTCAATTTTTTTAATAAGTTTTACTATTTTTCCTTGACATAGTAATCAACCTAATGTTTTGTGCTGATAACCTACTTTTAGTAAAAATAGAAAGGAAAATATAAATAATAATTATACTATATATATATGAAAACTAAACTTATAGATCTACTAAAGGGTATTTTTATATTTTTTTAAAAATGTTATTTATACGAGTAGAAGTTGAAATATAAAGTTTTTCAAATAATTTTATTTTTTTGGTAAATTGGCCTCATAGTGGTGCTACATATGCATTTAGCCAACAATTTTCATTGGAAAAGTTGTGGACATATCTAACTTACATAGAATGAATCTTACAAGATCATATGTTTGACCAAATTTGATTTTTAGTTAAAAATACTTAAATTCACTTGTGCTAATAAGTCGGCTGAAAGTGTGACACAACTTTGTGCTTTTACCCTAGTGTATATATTTTTCATACTCTCATAGGTGCTAAGCCTAATTAGGTGTACTACACATTGTAGATTGAGGTGTAATGTAACTAGGTAGAGGTGTCTCAAAGTTATAACAAACTAGCCATTAGTTTCATGGAGGGCAACTTGCCACCACTCATTGAATGAGGAATCCTATCCTCAACTCATGTCTGGCAATTTCCCCTCTTATGTATTATTTATACTCAATCATTTGGTGAATTTTGAGTGCTGACTTCATACATTTTCATGTTGTGTTTCATTCGCAATATTGTGTTCCTATTTATTTGTCTCCTTGATCATTGGTGATTTCTTCATGGTATCAAAGTGGTGGGAGGTCATTTACAAGCTTTAATATTGCTCTTTATTATTGCATTGCAATTATTTATTTCTCTTATCCATGCCTTTACAATTCGCAGATCTGGAGTGTTAATTCATGGGTTCCCACCTAAATGTTAAGCCCCTAGTCATATGGTTTTCGTAGCCCCTAGTCATAGCCAATCCAAGGGGGCTTAAGTATAATTGCAATTTTTTGTCTACAAAGTTATTTGCAAAGGTAGTTGTTTTGTGTTTTTTAGGAAATGTTAAAAATTAAAAGCTCTATAAGTTTTGATTGGCTACTCAGATTTGAGTGCCCAATTTTGCAAAAGTGCTTTATTTTTTGTCATGAATCTATTGGGCATATAATCACATTGAAATTATAAAGTGATTGTTTAAGCGCCAATTGGGCTAGCTTAAAAGAACTATCTTTAATAAGTGCCAAATTTAGGGGGGAACTACAAAAAAATTAATCAAGGAGCATGTCTCCTATGTGTTCACTTTCACTCTTTCTCAAGGAGTGCCTCTGTGTTGTGTTCTTTTTTCACTTCCGTACCTCTTCATTCTTCTATTTCTGCATTTCTACACAAATTTGCAACAAAGTATAAGCATGGATCCTAATGTAACAATCACACTTCTAACACCTTTTAACTATCATGAATGTAAGTTAAAAGTTATGCTTGTTCTTAAGAATAAAGGGTTGTTTAGGGTGACAATGTGTGCATAAAAATAACTTTATGCTGTAAAGGACAAAGAAAAGTAGTTTAATAAAAGTGATCAAGCCATTGGCATTTTATGTATCAACTTATATCCTGAATTGTTGTTTGATGTAGAGGCCTTGAAAACACCCAACCAAGTTTGGGAATCCATCAAAAAAATATTTGGGAAAATTTATGAACTCAAGAGTAATGAGATAGAAAATGAACTCATTGGTCTAAATCCTAGAAATTTTACAACTCTAGAGAATTACTTCACCAAATTTAAACCATTGAGGTTGCAATTAAAAGAATGTGGGATAGACAAAAAGGATGATTAGTTAGTTCTGTCTGTACTATACAAATTAGGTCCAGAATATTCAGTATTTCTCTCCACTTTCTATTCTACCAAAAGGGCTCTAGGAGCCTCATAGTCAATGTCCACTCTTGAGAACTTTATTTTTGACTTAACTAGGGAGCAAGACAAGTTAATTCAAATGGGAACATTGAAGTCTACCAAACCTCAAGCCCTAATTGTTGAGAATGAGAAACAACAAACTTTAAAAGGAAAGAAATAGAACATTCCAAAGGATATGGTACCTAAGAAAGAACAAAAATCTAAGAACTTGAAAAATGATAAGTTTTCTCAACAGGGAAAGCCATGAAAGAGAAAGTTAAGTGTGTTTTTTATAAAAAACTTGGACATGATGAGCATCAATGGATGCAGAAACAAATAGATCACCTCTCTCATCTTCTCAAGAAGAATAATATAGGGGTACCTGATTCCATCAAAGCATCTTCATCAACCCAAGAAAATTCTAAGGCAAAAGAGAAATCAAAGGTTAAGGCCCTAGTTGCTACAACATATTCATCTCCATCATGGCTCTTAGACTCAGGGGTCTCACACCACATGGGTTCTTCAAAGGTTGTTTTCAATCCTTAGAGCCATCCAGTATGTCCACAATCACCTTGGGTGACGATACTCTAGCTACTATTATAGGAGAGGGTCTATTAAAGTTGAAGGAGGAACATTCACAAATTTTCTAAGTATTCCTTAACTACCAAATAATCTCCTTTCCATGTATTAGATAACTAACATAGGAAAGGGAATAAGACTTTATTTCTCTCCAAATTTAGTTGAGATACAAGAATTGCATAGAAACAAGTTGGTAGCTATAGGGAAGGCAAATCACCAATCTAGGTTATACACATTCTCCAAGTTTGCACCTGATATTTCTCCAACAACATTGTTAACTCATTTAGATGGAGATAGAAAATTATGGCATGAGTGGTTTGGCTACCTTAACTATCGCTACCTTGAGAAACTATGTCATCACGATATGGTCATAGGGTTGCCTAGAGTTAAAATCTCTAAAGGTCTTTGTGAGGGTTGTGCCCTTGGAAAGCATCCTGTAGATAAATTTGACAAAGGCTTGAATCATGGAGGGTAACACAAGTCTTGGAGCTTGTTCACAGTGATGTTTTAGGGGATTTTCTATCCATTTTTACAAAGGCTAGGTATGTTCTCACCTTTATATATAATTTCTCTAGATTTACATGGGTCTTCTTCCTTCGGCAGAAATATGAAGTCTTCAATTTCTTTCAAGACTTCAAAGCTCTTGCTAAGAAATAGTCATGAAAATTCATCAAGGTTCTATGAAATGATAATGGGTGTGAGTATCTCAACAATTGTTTTGAGTAATTTTGCACAATAGATGGGATAGATTTGTAGCACATAGTTCCTTATACTCCCCAACAAAATGGTGTTGCCAAACAAAAGAATAGATCTTTAAAAGAGATGTCTAACTATATGATTCACTCCAAAGGCCTAACACCATAGTACTAGGTAGAAGCAATCAATTGTGCATGTTATATTTATAACAAAGTTCCTCATAAAGCCTTGAAGGGTATTACTCCCTTTGAAGCTTGGAAAGGTAGGAAACCAATAGTTGATCATTTTAGGGTCTTTAGATCTCTTGCCATGACACACATACCAAAAGAGCATCTCAAAAAAATGGATCCACAATCCAAACCTTGCATATTTGTCAGTTATCAAGATGGTGTGAAAGGTTATTGCCTACTCTACCCAACCACACATGAGTTGTTTATTGAGAGAAGTGTTAAGTTTCATCGAAGTCTTGTTGACTCTATACATGACATTTATCCTCATATTGTAAAGTCAACAGACCCTAATGATTCTTTTGATGATTCACACCATTCACATTAGATTCCTAAGGCAGTGTTTTCTTCTTCTAGTTATGACAGTGAGGATAGTGATGAGGGTTCATCTTTATCTAGTTTTGGTATTGCTTTGGAGGTTGATATTTCAACACCTGACTCACCCACATCTTGGGCTACATAGTCACTTCATAGGACAAATGTATGGGCATAAGATTTAGCAGATGGCTGACATATCCAGTCATATTTTCAGAAGGGGCAACATGCTTTCTTTGCCTCGGCCTTTGATCCACAAAAAATTCTAAAGGCATTAGGCATACCTGAGTGGGATATTGCTATGTATGAGGAATATGATTCCTTAATTAGAAATCACACTTGAGATATCTAACAAGCACTAATAGAAGTGATAAACTATTTTGCAGGAACTACAACTATGGAGCAGTGGGAAAATATGTAGGACTTCCACTGCTGAGTAACCCAAAATTGGTTGCTCAAAAGATAGATGTTGCATTCAAGACTTCACTCTAGTTTTAGATGATCAACAACAACTGTCATGATGCCATGACTTCCACCCTCAGAAAAGGATTTGCAAGAATGATCAGAGCCATCAATGGCAGAGAATACGAGGGAGGGCGTCTGTCTGTGGTGTAGAAATGGGTGAGTTTGTACCAGAAATTTTGTGGATGGTTGGCTGTCAGCACCATAGGCCATGGTCACTCTAAACCTATTCTTTCTTTTTAAAAGAATTCAAAGATTCACAGCTCCAGTTATTAATATCTTTTTCCAGTCTATGGGTCTATGTCCATCTTATAACAAAGTTTCCTGACAATTCAATATTGGAAATAACATCTTTCCATTATATTTGATCATATCAAAAATGAATTGTATAAAATAGAGTTAAAGTATAGATGTTCAAGAAGGGTTATTTCACCCTATAACTCTTTTCCAAAACATTACTATTATAAGTAAAGGAAATATTCAAATAATACACATTTAGTTGATAAATCAACTCTTTAACCAATCCTAGTTAATAACAATTTGGGCTTTGCAACATAATAATAAGGGTTTATGTTTTCAAGCCACTCTTTCACAGCCATATCAAGAAGTATCTTGCAGAGATAGGTTTGCTCTAAACTACATTTAATGTAGCCCTCTATACGGGACTCACACATTATTATCTTTTCAACAAAGGTTTGCAGAATTGAGATATATACACAAAGTTATGGTTGAACATAGGCAGTAATTATTCCATATCATGCCATAGTGCAATCATGAACAATAATAATACATACTGTACATGTTATGATGCAAGCTAGGACAATAATATCAAGTGTTTTAAATAGCTTAGGCTCAAACACATTGGCCTTCATCATGAACTCCAAGTATATCCACATAGTATTCATCATATACCACCTTGTTCGATATCGTGGCCTCTGAATGTGTCAACACAATAGTCATTATTTACCCTTAGCCTTATGACTTGAGGGGTTATTTTAACTAGACTGTTAAGTAGTGCAAAGTATGCTATCGGCCTTCGGCCCAATAAAGATAGTCTCAACTACTACAGCCATGTATGATATCTATCAGGCTTTTGGCCCAATAAAAAATAGTTACTACTACTACAACAATGCAAAATTTAACTATCAGCCTTTCAGCCCAGTAAAGAATAGTTACTACTACTACAACAGTGCATAGTAACTATCGGCCTTTTGGCCCAGTAATGAATAGTTTAAAACAAGACCGATATAAGAACTATCATAGCCATTAATACATAGATATATCTTTTAATACTAATAAGAGCTTTACATATATGACATGGTTAATAAGTTTTGACTTTGACGTAGAATCCTTTGAATAAGTTATCGACTGGTCTTCCACAGACCTCACTATGTTCTCCTCTCTCTTTTCTCTAGAGCCTTTTTTCCTATCTTTCCCCAATACCTTTTCACTCTTTCTTCCACGAGGTTGAGTCAAAGTAAAATTGTTATTCCCTTTCTATAGTGGTTAGCAATCCACTCCAATCCGCCATTGCCTTCACAGCTCTTCGCAAGGCATAACACATGTAGTGTTGTCATTGTGGTGTCATCCAGTCTCCCACTCTTCATGGATTATGGCACATTCCCATGAATGTATAACACTCATCAACTTAACTGAATTTGATTTCACTATAAGTGCATATCATTTATAACTTAAAAGATATCATGGCGATCTATATGATATTATAAGGGTATTAACATATTCAAAAATATCATCAAAATGATATCATCAATCATATTGGTGATGGTATCAATATGCAACTTGGGGTTGAGACTCACTCCCCCAAAAGTAAATAATCAACGTTAATAACAAAAAAGTTTAATATAATATTAAGCAGTAACATATGAAATCTCTAACATTGACAATGATAACTAGGTTAAACTAATGTTCTATGAACATCATTAAGTCAATCGACTTAAGTGGTGTTGAGAAAAGTAAGACGACATGACTACTATAGTCCAATCGAGTTCGACTTAAATAAGAAAACAAGATCAATACTTATCCTAATGGGCATTGGTTCACAAGGAATAATTTCAATACTCAAATGGCAACCTAACTATTTCCACAACATCTATTTCCTTCTCCCAGGTGATACTCTCCTTCCACCTTTGAAGGAAGATTCTTTTCCTGGTTACACTCACAACCATATAACCATTATCAGTGTATCATCATTAAATAATAAAACATTATAATAAGATAATCTTCACAACATATAATCTCATGTCTAATCTAAACATTAGTCAAAATCCATATAATCAATGATTCACTTGATGTTTTCGACAAACATCAAATCATTAGTCTAAGATTATTTATCCTTTTTACCGCATAAAGGTAAGATTAAACTTAATAAAAAGTTGGGGATGTAACAATTTCTTTCATGTTTTTTCTCCTTTATATTGTTTTCTCTTATTTTTATTGAATTTTCTTCTTTTATTTGTTTAAAACTTATGGATGATGTAAATCATTAGATACTCACCATCCCTTTTCATGTTTACCCAAGTTGTTGTTCCTTCATATTTTCTTTTATTGTTCCCTGTTAGGATTATTAAATCATATTTTCCCTTACTCTTTTATGTATCCATATCTTTCTCATTGTTTCTATATTTTCTTTTCTCTTTGTTCATTTATATCTCATATTGTCTTACTTTTCCCCTTCTCTAGTCCATCCAGGGTAAAAATAAAAATTATAGACTCTCTCCGTGACATCCTAATACTTATGCACCAAAAAGGATCAAGAATTTTCCCAAAGCTTTATTTTTCACACATGTCTTGTCACACATTCACCTTCACTTTGTATATGCCACATGCACATTTCTTATTTCTATTTGCAAATCCTAGCACTATCATTTTGTATGAAGAGTTCCTAGTTTTAGTCATGTTGAATTTGGATATTTAATCCCTTTTCACATCTAATAAACACCTATCACTTTCATTTATCCTTATTACCATATTCTAGTTATATTGTTCATAATCACATCCATGTATGCTCTTCCCCCTTCCATACATTCCAAAAAATTGATCTCACTAGTGACTCTGAGAACTTCATAGGTAGATCATGTTCCCGTTCTTTCACCATCTAAAGTATTAAGTTCCATGATGCATGTAGATGTCCATACTATTGAGTGGAGGCTATGCCGAAAGATATGGAGGTGCATCCATATAAATAAATGTCCATAATTTCTTATCCTAATCTTTAGTGATGAGCCCTTGCATATTATTAGTTACATGGGGATAGATCATGGGGTGGAAAAAGACAAATAAAGTAATAGGAAAGTAATTCAAAAGCTTATCTAAAGAAAAGAAACAAAAATAAAAGTAAAAGCATGCAATCCTAAGAGAAATAATGTAAATAAAAATCAAAGCAACTTGAAGGCTATAAAAATTAAAGGAAAAACACTCTACTAGACTCAAGATGTACTACTTGAAGTCTCTTTCCTTTTGTATTTGATCTACCTTATATGATTCATTCTAGGATTATCTTTTGAAATAGGATGGCTTATATCCTCTTTCTTCTAGTATCATGGCATAAGAATGAACTTCTACTCTAGTATATCCTTTCCACTCTTCCCTCTCCTCACCCTTGTGCCACTCAAAATCCTTCTATCTCTCAAAATCCTTGGTGCACATTGACAAGACTTAGAATGATTCATGGAAAGGCATTCAGACTATTTCTCTCCCACATCTATACACTCTACCACTTGCACTTACACCTTACCACACTATTACACTTTTTGCTACTTCCACTTGACATTACAAGGCATGTAACAAAATTGTAACTAAGAAAATTTCTAGCTTGTTTTGGTGCATAATCTTAGGATTGCACTTAAAAACCCATCGACATAGGTTTTCACTCTTTCTTGTACTTGAGCTCCTTTTTCATCCTTTCAATTCTTTCTCTTTTCTTTTCCACTTCCAATGATTCACTTTATTTACCTCTTTTTCACTTGGTTCTTGTATCTTCTTCCTTCCTTGTCTTTATCTTAATCTCCTATTCCTCCATTCCTCCTTTTTTCTCTAGTTTTCTCCCTTGATCTCAATTATCACTTCACTTATCATTTCCATCTTTCCTCTTACTTTGACATTTATGTTTTTGATTGCGCTTTACCTACTATGATTAACAAAGGATTATAATTCATATTTAGTCACTATTATATACTCTTATTAGGACTAAATCTATCCACATAGTTTGGTGTGGTACCAATCATGCATTTTTATTTCTTGATTATAGTTGATTTCCCTTTTTTTTTTCTATTTAGTGCTCTTTCATTGCATTCTTTGCAAACTTTTAGTTGTTTTTTCTACTTTGTGGCATTTGTCCTTCCCTATTTTGGCATGGGAGTAGAGGAGCATTCGATGCATCATTGATTAATGGATGAGAACCAACTTTCTTGAACCTCATTCTACTTAGGAGATTTGATTAGGGAGGAAGCTACCTTACATGGATTTGAGCAAGATAATTTATCTTTTGATGCCTTTTGTGTGTTTGATGAAGTACTGGGGACTAATTTTATGACTGCAATAGAGAAATTATGGGAGAGAGCATCTTTCCACCATGATGCTTGATAAACTAATTTGTATCCACTGCTAAGGTAGTTTGTAGCAACATGGCATGTGTCATAACATTTGCAATAGGGAAAAGGTAGCCCTTCATAATCTAAGGGGTTCAAATTTTCCTTTTCTTGAAACTAGTGAACCCTTGAAGTCAAGGTTAGATTTGATGTTTCCAAAAAATGCCTTACCTAGATAATCTACACCATCATGCAACATAGATGAAAATGAGGAAGCCCTAGTAGAGACCACAAAAACAAATGAGGTCTCTAGTTCAGAACGTGATTGAGAAACTTACATTCTAAAGTCCACTACATACTCTGGATTCGTATTGCCAAGAGCTCGTGCATTGCCTTTGGCTAAATCGAGAGTAACTAGGTTTTGTTGGAATGGCTAAAGCTATTTGGGAGCACCATCTGCATACCTCCATATTATATTATTTTAATAATTATAATCACTATAATAATACTACAAAAATGAACATATTTTATTTTATTTACTTTAGAGTTATTTTTATTGTATTTACCTAAGAATTATTGTAAGTAAATAATTTTTTTTAAATAGTTGTAAACTAAAATAAAATATATCTATTTGTATAAATAAAATAACATACTTTTAGGAGTTGCACTTACTCAACAAATCGATCTCTATAATTTTGCAGCGTTTGTAATTTGAATTTGGTGCTTGGCAGGAATGGATGGTGACAGTCGGGAGGGGGGGCATGATTCAGTCCCCTCCCCTAAGTCCAGGGGACACTGCTGCTGACACAAGCTATCAAAGGGATCACGTGGCTTCATCCTCGAAGCAAGATCCCAAGAAGTAGAAGGAGGCACTTGTGGGTGCTGTCAATGGCAATGATGGGACTACGTTCAACCAGCGAATTTTCTCAAAGGTTGATGGTGCCAAGGTGCTTAAACTACCAGTCTAGACGGTGTTGCGAGTTGTGGCATCTATGGGTAACACTCTGGTGGGCAAATTTTTTGCCTTTAGAACTAATATTGACCTTGTTCGCCATTAGATGATGACCAAATGGACTCTCAAGGGGAGCATCTTAGCCAGTGTCATGGCGGGAGGTATGTTCTTGTTTAAGTTTACCTCTTAGGAGGACATGCTGTGAGTTATGGTAGGTGGCCCAAGGTTGAATGGGAAACATTCATTATCGCTATGTAAATGGAAGCCTAGTTTCGACCCCAAGGCAGACCTCAACTAGTCAACCCCAATGTTGGTTAGATTGCCACGTCTACCCTTGGAATTCTGGGATGAGGAAATCTTCTCTTGGATAGGCAACACTTTTGGGGATTATGTAACTATTGATAAAGTTACGAAGGCTAAGGCGAGACTTGTCTATGCCTGGTTTTGTGTGAATGTGGATGTCCTTAAAGTCCTCCCCACTTCTATCATACTGGAATCCCAGTTTGGGAAGTGGACTCAGATCATTCAATATGAGAACTCTAGAGTTTTTTGCCATAACTATATGAAACTTGGTCATGTCTTCACCCAGTGCAGGTCCTTGAAGCATCACCCACCTCTGAAGATGAAGCAAGTAGAGGAAATCTTGGAGGACTACCCCTTCAAGAATGATATTCTAAAAATAGTTGACTCCCCCGCAGCCTCCCCAGGGAAGGATGTGCCTCTAGAGGCCTTAGTGGATACCACGCAATAGGACCCACCGGCAACACAAGGCCCTCTACATGAGACCCCAGTCCCTATGATTCAGGTGGAGGAGAACCCTATGGGGATTGAACTCTCAGTTGTTGTTGATGAGGAGACCCAAAAGATGAATGGTTAGGAGCTAATGGACTCCCTCACTCATCAGGAGGCCTTAGCTACTAATAAGGGTCAGGAGACCCTGGAAGAAGGAGAAATAAGATTGGGTTTCAACCCCCAGAAGAGTGCCATCTCACAACAAAGCATGGAAAATTAAACTCGTAGCCCTAGTGGAATGATGGGTTCTCCTAAACCCAGACCAAGTGTGTGGGAAAAAAACTTCTCCCCATCCTCGGGAGTAGGTTCAAGAAGAGAGATAGAAGATCAAGAAGGATAATCTATTGTGAAGAAGGGGAAAGGCAGTACTTAGAAGATAGCTGATGTGGGGGGGATAGCAGTAGAGGTAGGCCTTCCTACATGAAGACCAGACATAGAGAGATGGAGCAGGAGATTGCTAGGGGGAAACAATCCACCTTGGTGGGCCCCCCAAAAAGACAAAGAAATGAAGATCATCTCATGGAATATAAGAGATCTTAATATCCCTTAGAAGTAGTTGCTTGTTAGGAACTGCATTTTTGATAAAAAAAAGTTGATATACTCCTTCTATAGGAAATTAAAATGATGGAGGAAAACTTCAAGATTGCTCTTAAAAACATTTGGCCCAATGTGAACTATGCTATTAGTGGAGCTCTTGGGGCTTTAGGTGGCATTACTACCCTTTGGAGGCAAGGTTTTACTGGTAATATAATCTCTTGTTCCAAGCACCATGTCGAAGTTTCATTTCATTGTCATCTTGAATGGTGGACACTGATCAACGTCTATGCCCCCAATACTTGTAGTAGTAGAAAGGAAGTCTAGGAGAGTTTGGAAAATAAAATCAAGAAAGATAGAAGCATCAACTGGATGGTGGTGGGGGATCTCAACTCCCCCCTATACCCTTCAGAAAAAATGGGGGTGTTAATGGATTACTTTGATAGTATGTTCGATCTTGCTGACTTCCTTCAGAAAGCTAGCCTCATGGATGTTGATCTGTCAAGACAGGCCTTCACCTAGTCCAATAGGTGACAAGGGAATAATCTTATACAAGTTAAGCTTGATAGATTCTTAATTTCTTCTTATTGGGCCATAATGAATATGTTGCATCTGTCAGCTCTTCCTAGAATGGGATTAGACCATAGCCCTCTTTTACTCAACTAGTCTGGAAAGTGTAGTAAAGGCCCCTTCCCATTCATATTTGAAATGATGTAGGCCCTTCATCCAGAATTTAGAGACTGCCTCTCGAATTGGTGGAAGACCCCGGTCCAAGGGCCGACGATGTTCAGGTTGGCTAAGAGATTGGCCACTGTGAGAAATAAGGTGAAAGGATGGAATAAGTTTAATTTTGGTAATTTCTTGAGTAGAAAGAAAAGTATTATGGAAAAACTGAAAGAAATTCAAAGAAAAATAGAACAAGGAGACATATCAGAATACATGCAATCCCTTGAAAAGAACCTCTCTAAGGAATGGACCCATACGATAAAGGAAGAGGAGGTTTACTGGAAATAGAAGTCCAGAGTTCAATGGCTTAGGGAGGGTGAGAGGAACACCTCCTTTTTCCACCAATCAACCCTAAGGAACAAGGAGAGAAACACCATCAGGTCACTTTGGGATGACTAAGGGAGGCTGGTAGAGGAGGAAGGGGAGATTGGATACCTGGCGACTAAGTTCTTTGAATCATTATTGACTGGTCAACAGTCTAATGTCCCTGAGGTGGACATTGACTCCCTTTTGGAAGTCATTCCTACCATTCTCTCTGAGGATGACAACTACTTATTGACCAAACCTATTACTCTTGAGGAGGTTAGAGTGGCTATTTACTCCATGGGCGACTTCAAAACCCCTGGCCCAAATGGGTTTCCTCCATCTTTCTTTCAAACCTTTCAGGAGATTATTGGAAACGATGTCTTTCTAGCAGCCCAAGATTTCTTTAGGATAGGGAGATTCCTACAGTAGTTGAACAACACCTTTATTGCCTTAATTCTGAAGAAGACTGATGCTAGGACCATGAATGACTTCACGCCCATTAGTCTTTGCAACACGGTTTACAAAGTCTTCACCAAAATTTTGGTCTTCAGGTTGCATCCCCTTCTGGACAAACTCATTGCCTTAAATTAGAAGGGCTTTGTCCCGGGCAGACAAATTCTAGACGTGGCCATCACCACTCATAAAATCATCCACTCTATCCACAAGAGAAACACCCTAGGTATGATCTTCAAATTGGATATCTCCAAAGCCTATGATAGGGTTAGCTGGGACTTTCTTTTAAGAGTTCTCAAGAAATTTGGGTTCAATGAAAGAATCATCAACATTATCAAAGAGTGTATATCTACAACTAGATTCTATGTGCTGGTCAATGGCTCCCCCAGAGGGTTTTTGCCTTCTAGAAAGGGCATTAGACAAGGTGACCCATTGTCACCCTACCTATTCATTTTGATTGCTGAGGTTTTGGGTAGAAATGCTTGTAATCTGTTAATGCAGGGGACTCTCCACGGGATCAAACCTGCTTCAACAACCCAAAATGTAGTTATTTAGCAATTTGTGGATGACACTATTCTATTTGGATTGGCCTCAGTTGTTGAAGCTAGAAGGTGGAGGGAACTTCTAAAGAACTATGAGAGGGTTTCAGGTCAGAGCATTAGTTTTGAGAAAAGTCATATCTATTTCCTGAACACTCAAGAAGATCTTCAGCAAAAAATAACTAGAGTCTTGGGCTACTCGAGTGAAAGGCTTCCAACCACTTATTTGGGCCTTTCCCTCACCACCACTAAGGTTGCTATGGATATATGGAAAGGGTTGATGGAAATAATTCAGAGAAAGTTGACTGGATGGAAGGGTGCCCTCTTGAGTCAGGCAGGGAAATTTCAACTTCTTAAAGCCTCTCTACAGGGGATGCCCAATTACACGTTAAGTCTCTTTAAAGTCCCCAAGAATGTGGCTAATAAAATAGAATAGATTCAAAAAAGGTTTCTTTGGTCTGGGGTGGAAGAGAAAAAAAATTGCTCTTGTGGGTTGGGAGAAAGTGTTTACCCCCATACGGTAAGGGGGATTGGGCCTAAGAAGAATTCATTTGATGAACAGGGCTCTCTTATCTAAGATTGGGTGGAACCTTATTCAAGGCATCGCTGATTGGAGGGAAATCATGATGGACAAGTATCTCAATGGAGGACAGGGCAAAATATTTCTCTCAAAGGTGAGTCTTCCCAAAGGTTTAGTTATATGGAATGGGATTGTCAAAACTCGGGGCCTTCTTTGACAAGGTTTAAGATGGAGGATTGGCGATGATAGGGAGGTTGATTTTTGAAAGGATAGATGGCTGAAGGATAAACCTTTGATTGATATGGAGTATGGAAGGGTTGCGGGCAGGGTCTACGAGGCCCTTGGCTTCAAAGTTGCTAACTACATAAGGACTTGTGGAGGTCTCTGAAATTGGAAGATGGTTTCTATTTAAGCCCAAGATGGTAGTGAGGAGATGAAGGTGGCTTCTCAATTCCAAAGAGATCTCAAAGATTATAGACTTTCTTTCTTTCCCAAGAGAGATAAGATGATTTGGGATAAGGATAACAAGGGCTTGTTTATGATCAAAAGTGCCTATGGACTACTATTAGACCCAGGAGAGGCTGGAGTGTGGAGAAAAATCTGGATCCCTAAACTTCTTCTATAGGTTAACTTCTTTTGGTGGACCTTGATGCATAATAAATTCCTGACACTAGATAACCTAAAAAAAAGAGGATTTCAAATGCCAACCAGATGCACCATTTGTGGATCAGAGGAGGAGTCCTTGGCTCATCTCTTTCTTCATTGTAGTTTTGCTTGGGAGGTTTGGGGTTTGAAACTCCAAAAGCTAAACCTAAGCTGGTCCTTGAATGTTAATATAGAGATGGTGGTTTGGGAATGGAAGCCTTATTTTAGCCTGGTGTTACTGATCTCTAAAGAACCCTAGACTCAAATTCTACCTCATTTAGTCTAGAGTTTGTGGAAGGAACATAACAATAGAATATTCAGGGAAAAGAATAGAACTCCTTTGGAAGTTTTTCAGTGTTTTTCCAAATTGCTGATTGATATTAACTCTTGCATGTTTAAAGTTGCAGATAGTCCCTTGAGGAGAGAAGAACATAGTATGATAAAAAATTAGAACATTGACCCTAACTCTTGTTAGGTGGACAACTCCAGAAGGTTAGCCAGAGCAAAAACCAAAATGGTTTTACCACAACAAGGGTCATTTAAGCTCAACTTTGATGGTGCTGCCAAGGGAAATGCAGGTGTTGCAAGTGGTGGAGGCATTATAAGAATGGACACGTGGTTTTGTGTTCCTTCCTTCTCAGGGGGCATTGGTATTAAGAGAAACAACGAAGCGGAAGCTATGGCTATGCTCTGGGGAATTAAGCTTGCTATCTCCATGAATATCAAAAGACTGCATGTTGAAGCTGATTCTCAGTTAATTGTCAATGCTGCCCTAGGTTTGTCTCAGATCAGGTGGAATTTGGAGGATATTATGGGTGACATCAAGATACTTCTTAATGGGATGGAGGAGTATAAGGTTACTCATATTTATAGAGAAGGAAATGTTGTGGTCGATGCCCTGGCTAATGTAGGTAGTGGCAAAGATGGGTGGTGGTGCTGGAGGAATATGTCCAGCTTGCCTCAAGAGATCTACAATCTTATTGTGTAGGATGGAAATAGCCATGAAGCATAAGTTGCTTGTGTTTCTGGTTACCCTCTGGTGTTTCCAGGATGAGGAGGGGCTGAAGTTTTCTCTTCTGATCTTTTGAATAATGGTTGTGACCTCATGGAAGGCAGGATCAACATTTCAAATTTTCAAATAGTTCTTGGCGAGATCGAAAAGGTCTTAGATCATTGGCGGTCCAAGAGATTGACCAAGCCTAGATAGAGTGGTGTGATTGCTTAGATGGTAGATAGGAAGGATGTGGAGAATGATTGGACTTTACATAACAATGATGAAGGAATCAGTGGTGATGTGGCTAGGTCATGGCCTAGTAGATAGTCCTTAACTAATAAGAGCCCTAGAAGAGAGGTCCATGTGGATCTCGGGACTGACATGACTGATTGTACTATTTGGAGGTTGATGGGAAAGTCTGGTTGGCATGCTAAAAGGTGCAAGGACATTGGTATTGGTGCAGATCTGGGGACTAGATTCTACCACTTAAAAGGGACAACACATGGATATGTGGCAGGGATATAGAGGATGGATCGAACTTCTATCTTCATGGTTAATTATGGTTGGGCAAAGCCAACAGCTGACGTCGCCTATCTTCACATGAGGTGGTAGCCAAATCCCTCTCCAAGGAGATGTATCTAGGTGGCAAGGATGTGGCGTATCACATCAATAATTATGTTGCCATTATTACCCCTTCACAACATAATTACCATATTAATAGGCTTCTTGCTAATTTCAAGATTGCTAGTTGTAAACATTGCTATTTCAAACACTCCCAATTCAACAGCTTCTGCAATTCACAGTCTAGAGAGATGGGAGGAGAAATTATGAAAATCAAACCTATCTCAGTGGAGGAATTTAAACAAGACCCAATCATGTGGTATATTATACAAGAAGGGGAGGTGGTGCCCTTCTTGGAAGGAATGGTGGGCCATGATGAAAATTTGTCATGACAATTTGTTGAAATGTGGGACATGGAAACCAGAGAGGTAAGAATTGGTGCTATCAGTTTCCAAGTTTCAAAAGAGATGATCAAGCAAGCCACTGGGCTACCTACGAAAGGTAAGAAGCATTTGAGGAGAAGCAGAGTCCCTGATCCAGAGCACATGAATCTTTTCTTTCGTGAGGGTGAGGAGCCTATGAAACTCCATCAAGGGTTTGAGAGGGAGAAGCTACCGAAGCCATGGGGACACATCTGTCTGATAATAATGAAATTTTTTATGTTGGAGGGAAGATTTTGAGTATATTACCATTACCACTTTGCTTTTCTCAATCATTTCAAAAATAAAGTTGAGATTATCTTTCCTTTCTTTTTGCTCTCTTCATTAGACAATTGCATTAAGTTTGTTAGGGAGCTTAGGGCCAAGAATGTTGCTCACCTGCTTATCCCCATACACCAAGGTCTTATTCTGAGACTGTATCAATTCCACCTTGCTCTGTGCCCACTAAAATAAATCAAAGTCAAAATTCTTGACGACCCACAACTGAGCACATCCCCTAGGGATAAAGGTAAAGTGAAGGTTTATATGGGGACCCCTAAGAAATACTCTAAAGGTGGCTCCCATACTATGTAAGATAACCCTGCTGGTACCTCTGTTACTGCTAAGAACAAGAAGCAGAAGCATACCACCCCGGCACCTGAAAAGAAGACTGCCAAAAGAGATAGGGTGGAGGTGGACGAAACAGAGACTATCCTGAAGAAAAAACCTAAGGAAGGTAAAGGTGTTGCTACCATGGATGTCCCTATAAAGATAGTTGAGCTAGATACTCGGCTGGATCAAAAGGGTAGTAGTGAAGGCGGAGAGGCTATCAATTCGAGGATTTGTCAGTCCAAACAGATTGCTGGTAAGCCATTGGTGAACCCCCAGGGGGTGGAAGTTTCTAATGATTCTGAGTTCATGGAGGAGACAATGGAGGAAGGTGGGGATGAAACCCCCACTGAATCTATCCATGAGGTTGAGGGAACCAGTCATTTCACCTCTATGAATGAATCCAGTTCTGAAGGTTTGGGTGACACTGTGAGGGCTACTGTTGGTCAAGACATCGTGAGGGCTGCTGTGGATCAAGACAAAAAGGGGAGCTATGCCTTGTGTGATAAGAATGCAGAGGATATTCAACATCTCTAGAGGAGAATGGAAACCCTGCAGAAGAATTGGAAGGTTATGGTAGAGTTTGTGGCCAAAGCTCTACACCGGGCTACTTCCATCTTTGCTGCAGTTAAAGATCTGGATGAAAAGGTCAAGCAAGTGGGAATTGATAGTTTGGGAGATAATAAGGAGATGGTTGAGTTCCATGCTAAGTTTGGGGTGACTGATAGCCCATAGTTCCTTGTCTCTGTTGTTTTTTGTCGTCGTTGTTTCCATGGTTTTTGGATAGTTGTTTTTTAGTCTACTATTCAAGTGTTGTTTAACTATTGTTTCTGGCTCGTTAATGGCCTGATGCCCAGGGGGCTATTTTGTAAAAGGGATTTGGACCCTCTTTTGTAGCTGAGTTAATCAAAAACATACTTTTAGGAGTTTTTTAAATAGATATACTTAAAATATCAACATGAGTTTAATTACCAAATTAATTGACATAATACATTATAAAAAACAAATGAAAAGTTGAAAATTATTACAACATTACAAAGCAAAACAAATTAAATTACAAAACAAATTTTATTGTTACAATACTTTAAAAGAAAATATTATGCCATTACCTCTGTTATGTGTTTAATATTAATTAAACACAAATACATGTTGGGTGATCTGACCAGTCCATTAAATAATATTTATTTATTAAATCATAAAAATAGTATAAACAAGAGATGCATTGTGTTAGGTTCCTACCAATAGGGAATGTTGAATTGTGTTAGGTAATTTGTTTCGAGGTGATTTATAGTTAAGGGAAGCATAATTGGTCAGTACCCTTAAGGTTAGTGTTGTGAATGTTGGGAAGCATTCTGTTTACTGGTAAAAAATTGTGTTAACTATGCACATAACAAGTAGATTATATACACCTATTAGATATGTTTTAAAGTTTATCCGGATTGCATGGTTATGCACAATCTATGAGTTTTATTTATATAAAATAAGATAGCGCTTAACTTTCACCTTATTTGTTTCCCATGACAAATTATGCCCAATAATTTGTTAGAAACTTTTGTTTAACAGAAACATATGGAACTGAATTGGGAGTTAGTGCAAGAAGTTGAGTCCACTTTTTGGCTAGAAAGTGAAAGAGTTTTCCTTGATTTTCAGAATTTGTTCCATTTGACCTAAAAATTTGAAGCACTTAAAGAATGAATCTCTAAAAATTTAGTAATATGAAATATAGTACTCAAAGTCTAGTTTCTAAATATGTAATTTATTTTAATACCCAAATGATGCAAATTGATTTTCAATAGGCATGTCTAAAAACCACTGTTTAAAAGTCACTTTTCTTTTACCATACCATGCACGTGTACGACCAACATAATTTGACCTAAATAAAAGTATTTTTCTGAATCCTTTTGGGCAAAGATGTGTAGTACAATGAAGTTTGATGAGGATAATTTTTATAATTTTTTTCCAAATATTTTTTTTATTAATTTTTTATTGGCCCTAATTGTTGTTTTTGAAAACCCCTCGTGTACGACCAACATAATTTGAGCAAAACTAATCATAATTTTTTTTTTCATTCTGTAGAGAATGATGTCTATATTGATGACTAGATATATGTATAAAAAAAATACAAACACCTGTCATTTCAAGTTTTTGGACCAATTTGCTCATAAATTAATTAATAAATAGAAAAACAAGTCAAATAAAAAAATAAATTACATATTTGAAAACTACACATCGTCATCTGTAATGGGTTTTAATTTTGTAAAAAATTTGAAAAAAAACATCAGTCATATTGGTAAAGTTGGTCTATTCTCTTGATCTGAACATGAACTTGTACTTGTAGGTCCAAGGCAAGGGGTTGACTTACCATGCCTTTCCCAAGCCTATGCTTTTAGGAATGGGTACAGGTTCCTTTTGTGTGGGAAAAAAAGCGCGTAAGGTTTTTTTGCAAATTCAAATACCTAAATAGAAATGGGTACTCGTTCCTAAACGTGTACCTATTTAGGCTTGGGCACCCGTTTCTAAGTGGGTAACCATTTAGGCTTGGCCACTCATTTCTAAATAGGTACCTATTTCTTTTAAAATGGGTACTTGTTTCTATCGGCACTTTTTTTTTTCCTGCGACTTCCCCTCTATGTGGACCCAACTTCTTGCGAGTACCCTTGGATGACTAAAGATATGGTATCCATTATGGATACAATAATCATTTGGGAAACCTTATGTATGATACAGCTAGGTGTGACACGTGTATTTGTTCATAGAGGAAAAAGCCATAATATATTAAAAATACACATTATTGTACATACATCTCATGTGTAAATGTAACTAAAATTTGAAGTGGATGTGAAGAATAAGGCCCAGAAGGAATTTTTATAAGAGGTAAGTGCTTTTTCCTAAAATCTTGGACTATTAAACATGTAGTCTTTATAGATGCATAGATCTTTCTAGAGAAATAAAATTGTTGGCATATAACTCCATGAGTTAACACTCACTCAATCATAGTTAGGTGACTTATAGCACATACCAATTGACATTTTCAACTTGGTGAGTCATTTGTAATAGGTGTCAATAGACTTGACACATCGCCTCTATTTCCTAGGGTAGTTACAGTATTCTCTTGCTTTGAATATTGCCACCTATCCTTGTTTCGTGGAGAGTTGGGTATGCAACCTCTACTATTTATACCTGTTATTTGTTAATACAAATTGTTCGTTCTCACTCGTAATCTCGTGTTTGATAGTTTTTCCATGATTTTGGTTTTCACATGGTATCAAAGCATAGTGGTCAGCATCAAATCTTGTTTAATTATTATGTGAATTGGGTTTGCATCTTTGTGTTTTTTGCTTTGTTTCGGTTGTTTTCTATTTAACATTTCTGTGTGTTCTTATTGTCTTCAAATGCCCAGATAGGGTAGTGTGGATCCTCACTTGCAAGCGCCACATAGGTCACATTGGCTAAATTTGTTTGAAAGCTCATAGACAACATCCGGAGTGGCCATATAGGCCATTTTTTACAAGCATCAACAGCGGCTCCAAAAGCCAAAGTAGAGATAATCTTGAGCGGCCACAAAAGGCCAAATCTACATTACATTCGTAGTGACCAAAAGGCTGATGGTGGAAATCACTCGCAGAGGCCAAAAGGCCGACAATGGAGAGCATATGTAGAGGCCATGAAGGATGACAAGGGCTGCCACAAGAGCGCTACCCTCAGCTCATTTCTTAGCCAACAAAGGAGTCAAAGAGGCCACACAGGCCAAAGACACCACAATCCTAAAAGGACTCCTCATCAGCAAATACATGGGTGTCCAAGCACCACATGTGGTGGTCAACACCACCGCACCACTTGCATTGCTACGGTCAGTGCTTGAAGTGCTCAACCTTGGACTGCCAATGGACCAACGCACCCAATGGTCACCATTGACCACACCCAAATGCATTGAAACACCCTTGAGGGTCCCACCCGATGGCGACCAAATAGGAGGGAAAAACTTTTTGAAAAAGTTTTTTTTATTTGTGATGGTTGTCAAAGTTAATGCCATATGTATTGGCACTATTCATTTGTATTTTGTATTCAAATGTTGATATAAGAAATTAGGGGGGTTGACATCATCAAAGGTAAAAAGCCAAGAAGGGGGGGGCAAAATTTTAAGAGCTAAGCCCTTGGTCACATGGGAAAATAAGATCTTGGTCACACTCTACCATAGGGGGCTTAAATTTTTCCCTCATACACAAGTTTTTTTTCCTTCACTCTTTGTATGCAATTTTTTTTTCCAAACACAATGGAAAATTGTTTTTTGGAAGTGTATTTTTTTTTGCATATGCAAAATTTTCGAAAGGCCATAACTTTTGCAAATTGACTCGAAATTGAGCCATTCCTTTTGCAAAGGTGGTTCTTTTTTCATCCTCTATCCAACAAAGTTGATATCGCACTATCTTTATAAAGTGCCCAATCACACTTTTGTAGGGAGACAAGAAGCACTCATTCCATTAATTGTGCAATTTTGGGGAAATCAAGCTAAAGGGAAAAATCCACTCAAAGATGTAAACAGATGTCAAGTGCACTCAATTATAAAGTGTCACTTTAAGGGGGTATTAAGCTAGAGTTTTCAAAACCACTCAGACTGCACTAAAGTACCACTTTAAAAGTCAAAACCGAGCATCAAGAAGTTTAAATTGCACCATTTCATCACCTAAAAGAAGGTCAAAAGGTAGTGGCACTACCTTCATCTTTTCGCATTTCACATCTGATGAAGAAGACAATCATGAGCCTACTTCAGAGCCTAGTGTAAACTCTTGACTTAGCTCAGTTGGTTCTATATAGTAGAAAAATTGAACTCTACCTGCATTCTTAGTTTTCAAAAACACTCATATATTGTCAAGATATTGAAAGTGTACAAGTGAAATGTAAGCACATTGATCTATAAAGTGTAGTGAGGAGGTTGCAACATTACAACTTTAATCACATTGATTCTTACCTCATTCGTATGTGCGCATATGTACATCCTTGTCTTCAGATATTTTGTACATTTCTTACACCTACATCTTGGTCTTTATCCTTTAAAACACTACTCACTTCAATTAGTTTGCTAAAATATCTTGAAATCAAGAGAAGGGCAAGTTTTACAACTTCGACATGCTTAAGGAGCTCTACATATCTACATCAAAATTGACATCGACATCATCACCTTCTAGGGGGGCTATCTAGTCCTCTCTTTGTTTTTCTCTCTTTTTGGAGGAAATTTCTTTTCCATAGGGTTTTCTTTCTTTCTCCATTTTCTGAGAGATACATTTGCAAATGAGTACCTAAAATGATGTACTACCAGGACTCATCATTCATAAACTCACCTAAGCTATGCTTAAGGGGGGGTGTTGGTATATAACTCAATGAGTTAACACTAACTCAATCATAGTTAGGCAACTTATAGCACATGCCAATTGACATTTTTAACTTGGTGAGTCATTTCTAATAGGTATCAATAGACTTGACATATCACCTCTATTTCCTAGGGTAGTTATGCTATTCTCTTGCTTTGAATATCACCACCTATCCTTGTTTCATGGAGAGTTGGGTATGCAACCTCTACTATTTATACCTGTTATTTGTTAATATAAATTGTTCGTTCTCACTTGTAATCTCATGTTTGATAGTCTTTCCATAATCTTGATTCTCACAAAAATCATGTCTCTTATTGAGATCATTATTCTTAAAAATTCTTTCTTCCAATCATCATGCCAATGTCTTAGAGAACTCAGAAAACACCAATCTACATCCCAATTTTAAGTTTCTACCATGTTAATCATGTGAATGGCAAACTTGGTCATGACTGATTTATTTTCCATTCCAAACAACCTTGGATGGTGATCAAACCATTACATATGGAAGGACTTTTTGAGGAATGGTAATTTTCATCTAAAAGGCATGTTAAAATGTCTTTGCCTGAAGCTATCTTTCAAAGGCATAGGCAATCATGGTTATAAGTAAATCTTTGACATGTAAATAGAATAGTACATCGCTAAATCTCATAGCCAGAGACCTCTACTCTAACATGGCATCAAATTAAAAATACGAAAAAAGGGTTTCATGATGATATTTATCCATTACAATGCTTATTGCAAACATCCTATGATTCTGTAAAGATTAATTTGTGCAAAAATCATGTGTCTGTCATATAGTTTTGATGTTACAAAATTCTAAATGAGTAGTAAAATTCTAGTATCATCTATACCAGATCACAAATTTCATGAAATTGAGAGAAAAGGTTTCAAAAGGTTTTATAGGTTTTTCAAGAATCCTAGCATATGCAAAGTGTATGACTGCTGTCAGTTTTAATGGATGATCTTTTTGCTAGCACAAGCATGGAGGATCACTAATTGTTCATAACAGAGATCTACAAGTCCACACTAAAATAATGTATGCATGGGATAGGTGCAAAAGGTCTTTCTCTAGTGTCCAGTACATAACAAAAAAGAAGTGGATGATATAAAGCATCCTAGATCATTGCATCTTAGATATACAAAAGTATACTTAAGGCTCAACTATTTATGGTTTATATGGAACCTAGATATCACAAACATCATTTTGAATTAACATAACCAATAGGTGTACACTGTAAAGTTAACTAGTGTAAAATGAGAAGAGAAGAAACTTGGACCCTTCAATATCATGTAAAGTAGGAATATTGTGTTTCATATAATACAAAGTATGTTGAGTCAAAGCAGGAAAATAGAAGGTAATAGACACTTGAGAAAAATAGGTGCATACTGTATGGTTAAAGAGAGCAGGAAAACAAGAGGAGAAACTCAGACCCTTTATTAATATGAAAAGTGGGAATATTATGTTTCACTTAAAACAAAGTATGGCAAGATTGAGTTATTAATTAGGACAAACTGTCCAAAACCTCAAAAATCAACACAACCATGTATTCCAAAATAGAAATGCAAATGAAGGATAATTCCAAAAAGGAAAAATCATAAATGGCTCTGGAAAATAGAGTTGATGATTGTGCATGAACAAACTAGTAACCTGGAAATTATATGGGTCATGATTCATCTCCCTTCTGATAAAGGATTATCTGCCCTGGGCCAGATTCTACTTTCAAGATCAGTTTCCATGGCACCACTATCAAGTTTCTACTCAACTCAGACTTATTATCATACCATGTTAATAAATGACCAGTCAATATTCTTTCTAAAACAAAGAGGATACATATTGATGCAAAGAAAGTTAACATATTGCTATAAAAGGTCAATTTCTAAAATGGGAGTAGTATTTGAGAGGAGTTTGAAGCCTTTAAGTTTAATTTAACTTTGACAATATCCTAAATAGAAAAAACACACATACCATACCATAGCTAATATTGTGCGGGATAGTTTATAAATTTGTAAGTAGTAAATAGCGCAAAAAAGTATATATTTATAAGAATTCATAATTCCATTCCAACTATTGTAGTCCAACATTGCAAATGAATCCAGAACTCCATTTCCACTATTGTAGTCAAATTTTTGTAAAACCCATAAAATATAAACATATGTTGCACACTATTGTAACAGTATAAATTAAAACATGCTCTATAATTTAAACAGTATAGAGTGTATCAAAGAGATTTAGTGAATAAGATATTTGTAACAAAAATGTAGTTTCTTATACTTTTGAAAATGATAGATGATGCCTATATAATTTAGATTGCTTGTGATATTGTGTTGTATTTGGTTCCTGCAAGATGAGTATGAAGATGACTGTGAGCATAGTTTATTATACAAAACAAGCTAGAGTGAGGAAACACTAATTAAAAATGCTCCAATTGAACTTCCACATTAGACAAATTATTAGATTATGTACATATGAAGAAAGCTAGATGTAATCACAAATATTTTTGTAACATGATCATTTATTGTCTTCCATGTTTTATCAAAGAAACCCTATGTTCAGACTAGAACAAAAGAACCTAAAGCTGCTAGATGGTAGCACTGAGGCAATTGCTTCCACAGCTTGATCTACTTATGAACATGACTTTCATTTTTTCAATTACAAAGCCATTCACAAACAAACTTGCAATCAACATATAAGATCATAAACAGAATAAATTTCGTATGAAAATAAATAACTAATGCTCAATTTAAACAACTACTTTCTCGTAGACGGGTGAATTAGTAAATGATATAGACAAAATATCTTAGCTTAGAAAATCCATTCCGACTTTTGGTAGAGCATTGCATTCTACAGTTATCCCTTTTCTCATGTATGCTAATGTGTATATACCATCATCACTAATGGTAATTGCAGGAACTATTAATGCAGTAGTATCAAAAAGGAATCACAAAACAAAACTCACCAAGACTGGTAAAGCCAGGCTCTATCCTTGCTTGGTTCAACAAAGTCTTTATTACTTCATTCTGACTCATGTATAGTTGTAAACATCTTTCTATCAAATGTTGCACCTGCAAGATAGTCAATACAACAAGAAATGGGTATCGATATGGTTTCAACAACATAAACAATGGTTTAAGAGAACTTAATGCCATTGTATTGAACAACCTAACTTCATCCTAGTTGTGCATTGTAAATTGAATTTGGTAGTACACAACTAGTTCAAACCTCTAACTTGGCCTCTTCCAGCAATAACTATAAATGTCAAACTAAATTTTCAAGCCTTAACACTTTTCACAAAAGATAATCTAACCATAAAAAGACAAAAATCCATGGTAGATAAATTTCATGGTTTCCCTACTTACAAGTTGAATATCTTCATATGATACTTTTCTAGTTTCACCACATGAAATAGGATCTGAACCTGATTTGGTCACAGGAGTTTCACTTGGCTCTTGTGACACTTGATCTCCTAGCTCTTCTGGAAATTTTAAAATTGATATTTGATCTACACTTTCTTGAGAAATGTGTTGCTCCTCCTAGTCTTGATGAGATTCTATAGGCTTTACCAAGAAATAATTGTAATAATATGCCAAGAAAATGTGTGATTATCAAGATACTTCTGAAATAGACAAATTTTGAAGATAGCAAATTCCTCACTCTCCCTATCTCATACATTCAAACACACCCCTCCACATATCACATGAACCCCCACAAATGTGTTAGAATTGTAATCCACAACAACCATATTAACTCCTCCTCCTATTCATCCTCTAGCACTGCAGATAAGGAATTGATTGCTCATTACTCCTAGCATGGTCTCACTTATATCTCCTTTTGAATTTCTTCTTTCTCCTACCTCCGTCTTGTCTTGATTTACTTCTGCAGAGATGATGTTGTAGTAGCATGGCCTTCCTCTCCACTATATGGAAGAAGGCAGTATTTTGTAATATCTCTAGTCAAGTCTTTTTACGTGTGTGTGCAGCATAGAAAAAGAAAATGCTCTATTTTTCTATATAATTTTAAAAGAAGCAGTAGCCTTGTTTTGATGCTATGTATAATACTTTGTTTCATATGATATGTATGAGTAGTAGCTTTGTATCTAAAGAAGAAAAAAATTACAGTTTTACTCTATTTTTTATTTCTAGGTTTTAAGAGCAGTAGCTCTGTTTCACACTGGTAATTTGATGTGTTTTGTGTATGTAAAAGCATTGTCAATTGCAAATTTAGAAAAGAAATGAATATAATTTTGTTTTCTTCCTTCATATATATGGATTCCATACAGCAGTAGCTCTATTTTCTTGTTATTGTCCTCTACCTTTTCTTTCAAAGTGGTATTAGAGCCAAAGGTTTCTCTTAAAAAGAAAGTTTTAGCAAAGCTGAAGGTTATTAGTGCAAAGGGCTTCATCAACAAAGAGCTCCAACAAAGGTTTTTCAAGGAAAAGGTATACATAGTCAACAATGGCAAGCACAAGCACAAGCTTGACAAATCCACAAATTCCTCAATTCAATGGCAAAAACTATAAGTATTGGTCTATCACAATGAGAGCTTTGTTTTATTCTCAAGACATATGGGATCTTGTAGAGAATGGCTTTCCAGAACCAGCAGATACAGCAGCATACAATGCTCTATCTCAAGTAGAGAAAGATCTGTTGAGGGATAATAGGAAGAATGACTCCAAAGATCTCTTTTACATCTTCCAAGCTATGCATGAGAGCATTTTTCTAAGGATTATAGCAACAACAAAATCTAAACAAGCATGGGATATCCTCCAAACAGCATACCAAGGAATGACAAAGGTGAAAACAACAAAGCTACAAATGCTAAGAAGGGATTTTGAAACAATTTTCATGAAGGATTCAGATTCAATAGACACTTTTTTCAGACAAGTGATGGGTTTAGTTAATCAAATCAGATCTCATGGTGAAACTCTTGAGAATAGAAGAATTGTAGAAAAGATTTTAAGGAGTTTACCCACAAGGTTTGAATCTATAGTTGTGATCATAGAGGAAACAAAGAACCTCTCATAGTTTTCAGTTGATGAGCTCCATGCATCTCTCATTTCACATGAACATAGGCTAAGCAGGTCAACAAACACCTCATTGGAGCATACATTCAAGTCACAAGTTTCAATTAGCCATGGTAGAGGCAGGGGAAGATCTAATTTCAGAGGTAGAGGAAGGATTTCATATAGAGGTGGAAGAAGCAGCCCATCAAGCTCAAGTGGAAGAGGCAGTAACTATAACTCAAGCCCAAACCCATCTCAAAATCAACCACAAGGTCAAAGGTATGACAAATCTCAAATCTAATGTCATTATTGTAAGAAATATGGGCATTATTCAAATGAATGTAGGAAAATACAATCTAATTTCAACAAACAAAATGCAAACTTTACAAGAGAAAACCAAAATCAAAGCAATATGTTCATAGCATGCAATGTAGCACAAAAAAATTAGAAGGATATATGGTTCTTAGACTCAAGTTGCAGCAATAACATGACAGGGAACTTAGAAATGTTTTCAAGTTTAGATGAAAGTGTAAAATCAGATGTCACATTGGGTAATGACAACAAAGTTTCAGTTATGTGCAAAAGAAATATCAACATTCTAACTAAATAGGGGGAGAAGAAGTATATTTTAGATGTGTATTTTGTGCATGGTCTAAAACATAATCTAATGAGCATTGGGCAGCTTGTTCAAAAGGGGTATAGAGTCTTCTTGAAAAACAAAGAATGCACTATTCTAGATAAATTTCCAAGTAATCAACTTATTGCTAAAGTGCAAATGACAAACAATAGAATGTTTCCCCTAAAGATTAAGTCAGATTGGAATGTGGAATATGCTCAAGCATAACCCACAATGAACCAACAAGAGGATAAAGAAGAAGTTGCAATAGTCACACAAACCATCTTTCAAGCAGAAATAAAAGATGAAAATTGGTTATGGCGTCTAAGATTTGGGCATCTCAACTTTGGAGGTCTAAATTTGCTTCATAAGAAGAGTATGGTAAAGGGTTTGCCATTAATAGAGAAACTGGAAAGAGTATGTGAAAGATGCATCTTGGGAAAGCAACATAGAGAGACATTTCTAATTGGCAAGTCAATTAGAGCAAAGGCACCTTTAGAGATTGTTCATTCAGATTTATGTGGGCCAATGCAAACACCCTCAATTGGTGGAAGATTCTACTTTTTGACATTCATTGATGACTATTCAAGGAAAACATGAGTCTACTTCCTAAGACAAAAGAATGAAGTGTTTGATTACTTCCGTCAATTCAAGGCACTTGTTGAGAAGCAAAGTGGGCACTACATCAAAGCATTGAGAACAGATAGAGGTGGTGAGTACATCTCAAATGAATTTCTAAATTTTTGTAAAGACTATGGGATTCACAAGCAATTCACAACCAAGTACACACCTCAACAAAATGGGGTAGCTAAAAGAAAGAATAGAACAATCATGGAAATGGCAAGAAGCATGTTGAAAGCAAAGCATTTGTCAAATGAATATTGGGTTGAAGCTATAGCTTGTGGAACATATATTATGAATAGGTGTCCAACCAAGAGTGTAAAGAATATGATTCCCGAAGAAGCATGGACCGGAAGAAAACATAGTGTTGCTCACATTAGAGTATTTGGATGTGTGGCATATGCACATGTGCCAGATGAGTTGAGAAGAAAATTAGACAACAAGGGAGAAAAGTGTATATTTGTTGGTTATAGTGATGAATCTAAGGCATACAAACTATATAATCCAATAACCAAGAAAGTTATAATCAGCAGAGATGTGCAATTCATAGAAGATGAAGCATCAGATGGAAGTTTGGAGAAAACAATCAATATTGCAGCCAACTTACCACAAGAAGATAGAGAAGTTTTTATACCAATAGGTACTCCATCAAATGTGACTCCTTCCACACCCATTCAAGCTCAACAAAGTGGTCATCAAATAACACCATCATCAAGTGTAAGGACAACCCCATGCACTCAAGCATCCCCTCCTTCAAATGTACAACAAACACCATCTACAAGTGGCAATCAGGGTGCAGGGCCATCAAGTCCACATTCCACAAGTCCAAGTTTAAGTGATATGTCAAATCCAACATTGGCAAGCTTAAGAAGACAAAAAATCAGAAGTTTAAGAGACATTTATGAGAAAAGTGAAAGTGAGAACAATGTTGGTCTGATTTCTCTTTTTGCATTTTATTCACAAGTAGAAGATCCAATTCATTATGAAGATGCTATCAAACATGAAAAATGGGTAAATCCAATGGATGAAGAAATTGATGCTATTGAAAAGAATCAAACATGGGAGTTAGTGAGTCTTCTAGAAGACAAGGATGTTATAGGAGTGAAGTGGGTTTACAAAACTAAATTAGATGCAAATGGTGATGTGCAAAAGCATAAAGCAAGACTAGTGGCAAAAGGATATTCACAACAGCCCGGGGTTGGTTACAATGAGACATTTGCTCCAGTAGCTCTATTAGACACTGTGAGAACTATACTTGCAATAGTAGCTCAAAACAAATGGCCAGTTTACCAAATGGATATAAAATTAGCTTTTTTGAATGACTATCTTGAATAAGAAGTGTATGTGGAGCAACCACCCAGGTATGAGATTTTGGGTCAAGAAGACAAAGTCTACAAACTGAAAAGGCACTCTATGGACTCAAGCAAGCCCCAAGAGCTTGGTATAGTAGAATTGACTCTTATCTTTTGCAAAATGGCTTTAATAGGTGCAGCAATGAGCCTACATTGTACACCAAAATGAATAAGCAAGGTGAGATCATAATTGTTTTCTTGTATGTTGATGATTTGACATTCACGGATGATTTGGCAATTGATTTGTTCAAAGGAGCTATGAAAAAGGAGTATGAAATGACTGATTTAGGCCTCATGAAATTTTTTCTTGGCATTGAGGTGAATCAAAATGATAATGGTATTTTCACCTCCCAATCTAAGTATGCAAATGACATTTTAAAGAGGTTTAACATGGAAAATTGCAAATCAGCTCCAACACCAATTGTGACAGGGTTGAAATCAAGCAAGGATGATAAAGGAGGCAACATTAATCCAACTTTGTATAAAAGGCTTGTTGGTAGCCTCATGTATTTAACAGCCATAAGGCTTGACATAATGTATATAGTTAGTCTCATTTCAAGGTTCATAGAGTCTCCAAAGGACTCTCATTGGCAAGCAGGAAAGAGAATTCTCAGATATGTGAATGAAACAAGAAACTATGGCATTCAGTATGCAAAGTCAAATGAGTTCAAGCTCATAGGCTACACAGATAGTGATTGTGTAGGAAGCATTGATGATGGGAAGAGCACTTTTGGTTATATCTTTCATTTTGGAACATGTGTAGTTTCATGGGCTTCAAAAAAATAACCAATAGTTATGCTTTCGTCAGCTAAAGCAGAGTATGTAGCAGCCACAAGTGCATCATGTCAAGCAGTTTGGACGAGAAGAATGATGAAAGATCTTAGGCAAGAACAAGAAGAGGCAACAAGGATCTATTGTGACAACTCAGCTATAGCATTGTCAAAGAATCCAGTTTTTCATAAAAGAAGTAAACATATTGACACGAGGTATCATTTCATTAGAGAACTACTCAACAATGGAGAAATCTTTTTGGATTTTTGTAGGTCTCAAGATCAGTATGCAGATATCTTCACCAAGCCACTGGGAAAAGAAAGATTGGAGTATCTAAGAGATCATTTGGGAGTTCTAGATGGCAGTAGTTGTGATTAAGGGGGAGTGTTAGAATTGTAATCCACAACAACCATATTAACTCCTCCTGTTCATCCTCCAACACTGCAGACAAGGAATTGATTTCTCAATACTCCTAGCATGGTCTCACTTATATCTCCTTTTGACTTTCTTCTTTCCCCTGCCTCTGTCTTGTCTTGATTTACTTCTGCAGAGATGATGTTGTAGCAGCATGGCCTTCCTCTCCACCATATGGAAGAAGGCAGTATTTTGTAATATCTCTAGTCAAGTCTTTTTACATGTGTGTGCAGCATAGAAAAAGAAATGCTATGTTTTTCTATATATTTTTAAAAGAAGCAACAACTTTGTTTTGATGCTATGTATAATACTTTGTTTCATATGATATGTATGAGTAGGAGCTCTGTATCTAAAGAAGAAAACAATTGCAGTTTTACTCTATTTTTTATTTCTGGGTTTTAAGAGCAGTAGCTCTATTTCACACTGGTAATTTGCTTTGTTTTGTGTATGTAAAAGCACTGTCAAGTGCAGACTTAGAAAAGAAATTAATATAATTTTGTTTTCTTACTTCATATATATGGATTTCATACAGTAGTAGCTCTATTTTCTTGTTATTGTCCTCTGCCTTTTCTTTCAAAATGGTTGAGGTTAGTTCCTTGATGTCATGAAAGTATACAAATATTATGCAGTCAATCCACCAAGAAATTAAAGAAAAATATAGGCCAAATTAAGAGGACTTGAAAGAAAAAATAGATAGCATTGGCTCTACCTACTTCAAGACAAATGCTCTTGTAACTAGCTTACCATACTCACAAGTATTTCAGACAATTGAAATCTAGGGCATCATTGAGATTATTGCTGACAAAACTTTATCCTAGTCAATAGTAGGAAAAGAAAACAAAGAAGACGCTGAGTTGTTGGGAATTTTTGCAGATCAAGTTTAACTATCATCTATGTTACCCATGTTCAACCTAGCCCCCATGGAAAGGGGATGCCTACATGTATCCCAAAATTATAGGTGGAACAATATATGAATAAAAAAATAGCATGGGGCTGAAGATGGAGGTAACTAGAAAGTGGAGACCTATCCCTGTGAAACATAGACTGCCATGTTCTAGATTGAAAGCTAATTGACATAACCACCTCAGAGCACTAGAACTAGAAACAAGTTGCATTATGGAGGAGAGAAAACATGGCTCGTTGCCAATATGAAGTTAAACATATACCATTGCATCATGCATCCATGTTTTATTCCCAATGTATCTAATTAAGGAGAAGAATATATTCCTTGTCTGTACAAAAAACTATTGGAAAACAAAAATGCAAACACAATTTAAGGCTTCACAAAAACATAAACACAAACCCTAGGCCAAGAGCAACTTGTACTCCTTTCTATTATTAATCTAGTCACAAGAGTGAGGATGTATACCTGATTTGTTGGAGAGGATGTGGGTGGATCAGGGTGTGGTTTTGGTTGTGGCTCTCTATTTTTCGAACTGTGATTATCTCTGCTAGTTTAACAGAAAAATAAGGTAACAGTGCCTAGATTTTAGATAAAAACTGCTAAGAAAGCTTCGAATTGCAGTAAATAAATACCCATTCTGACGCCAAATTTACCCAGGCAAACCTTGAGCAATAGCAAACAAAAATCTAGCTACGAGTGCCTGATCGCCAGTAATATGCTCCAAACAACCGGCTACAGCCCGTTACATGTGGCACTAGCAGTGTTAGAAAGGAACTGGCGTTTCGACAAATTTGTCTTGGAAATCGCCGAGCTAGAAGATGTGGAAAAGGAATAGAATCTGACGGCTAGGGATGCATGCCACAGAAGAACGATTGCCCTCGCCCGTTGGATGGCGCATCGGAATACCAACCATTGAGCCGCATCTAAAGAATGCAGTGATTTCCACAGTTTATTTTTAATGTACACAATGAATATACTTACCTGTGACACACGTTAAATGCGTAGCAGACATGTTGGATCGAGGTGAAGGCGTGTGCTATTTTTTGTGGCTTGTATACTCCATTTTTTTTGGCCGAGGATTTGTTTTTAGGGTTTGTTGTGGCTAACGGCGCGAATGAAGCAGCGACAAGCACGGTAGTCCTTCACAAAACTCCTTCCATTTTGGTACAACCGCCTCCAGCTGCTTTATTTTTCCACCGGGCTGCTCTCCACCGCAGCCGTGGGAGGAGGAGCCTTTGTATTTAGCCTGGTTTTGCTTATTTAGGCCTTCATTTGTCCAAAATTCATCTCTTTGTTTATTTTTCAAAAAGCTAAAATCCTACAATTCACCTCTTTGTTCATTTGATTTAGCCTATAAATTCACCGTCTCTGTTCATTTATCCTTATTTGTTGTGAAAATTTGGCCTCTAATTTCAGTTCTTTGATTATTTATCGCTTCATTTTTTGAAAATTTTGCCACTAAATTCATCTGTGTGTCCATTTATCTTCTTATTTTCTTAAATTTTAGGTTCTGGTTTGGGTATCTGTCCACTGACGTCTGTTTTTGCCCCGTTTTGAAACAGATGGACTACCTGGAAGACCTGGAATGGCTATCGTATTTTGTGGAGGACTCGTTTTCCGTGGGCGGTTTGGGAGAATTGCCGTCCTGCTATCTGGTGCCGTCTGTTGACGGTAATAAAGAGCATTACAAGTCGAACGATGATGACGAAATCAAGGCAAAACAACAACAGGCGTTGTAGAAACAGAAGCAGAACAGTAATAATAATGTTGTATTTTCGGCATGCAACGATTTAGGGTCACAGTGGATTCCAGTATGTGCGAGAAGAAGCAAGCGCTGCCGCGCTGGGGGCCACGTGTGGACATTTTGCCCACCGTTAACCAGCCACCCAGGGTTCGAGTCTCACGCCTCTCTTTTCTCCACTTCTGACTCTTCTTCAAATTCATGCGTCACTTATTCACCGCCGCCATTAAAGAAGCACAAGCCACACGACCACAGCCACATCAATAACGCGGCAAAGACACGAGCAGTATCATAGAAATTGCAGCAAAATACATACCTTGCTTCTCAGGCCCTGTCTCCACTGGTTCTCACTGATAGACATTCCACAAATGATTTTTTCACATATATGCCGACATAAAAAACTGGACTCTGCGATTACGAATGATACAAATTAAATAGCTATTAATTAGCTTTTATTATTATACAGGAGGAGGAATTAAATAGAATTAAATATTTATGAGGAATTAAATAGAATTAAATATTTATGACATCATTTAAAAAAAATTGATTTTTTACTTTACTGTTTCCAATTTAATAAAAATTAAATCTGAACTATAAAAGTTTTGTCCAAAATTTTTATTTCTGTGTTATGATTGGTTCAATTTATTGGAAAAATGAATTCAACGGATGCAATAATAACTTGCCTACGGCAAGCGGCAAGAACTAATATAAGTATAGACATTGCCGCCAATTGCAGCTAAAACAGTGGCGTCAATCCTCACTATCACCGATCTTCACAGGGCTCTTCTTCTTTGGGGTTTACGAGCAGACGAAAACGTCTGAGCAGATGGAGCAATTCGCATCTATGACCAGTTATTTACAGTCTGTCTACCCCACAATCACTCAAATTTGGCGTTTTCAGACAAATCAAACAAAATTTATATTTCTCATGTTAAATTATCGGTAGATGTCAAAGTAATAATTGATAAAAGTTAGTTACCATGTGGAAATCGTCAATATTAATGGCGTGTACAAATATCGCATGGTCAACGTGAGAAAGTTAATAGGTATCCAAACAGCAACCTAAGAAAAACAACACATGAATGATGCCAATAGTTTTTCTTACGAGAATTCTTGCTAATTAACCATAAGTTCATGGTAAAAACTGATATTTCGTCGAATTTTATTAGATTTGAGATTATAAAAGGGGGAGGTTCATCTGATGGCTAGAGCTCTAATTGATAGGAAATTCTTGGGTGCGCTTAACTTTACACTAAACAATGTAGTGCTGGGAAAAGTTTCCCGTTACCCAATGCCTCTTAGTTGGTGGAAAAAGGTTTTATTATAGGCCCATAGATTATCTTTATTTGCACTAAAGACAAAAAGAATGAGAGAAACTAAAGCAAAAGGCTAAAAAGATCTAGGTTCCTCAAAGGAGTTATTAATTTACTGACTTTAGGTGATGTGGACTGCTTTGCCCAAGAGCCTATGTTGGTTATAATATTATGGCATGACTACAATAGATGTATTGACTAAAAGTCTAATTATTAGGTTTTGGTAAAAATCAATGTTACTATAAAAGCTTTCTATTTGGATTAGACCAAAAATCATTGTCTTTTGACTCATATAAGTTGAGAAAATATCTCCAGAGTCCCTACCACAAAGTTTATATTTGCAATGAAAAGCTAACCCAATCTTAAATTGACTTTCCTTTCTTTTCATATCAATATAAACAAAAATAATAATCCTTTTCTTTTGTTTTTTTAACAATCTATCAAAAATATTCTATCAGAGAAGCGAAAGCTAGCAATTTCGCCGGTTTTGGCACCACCGGAAATCTTGAAGTTCGCAAGAGAGAGCTCGCTGCTTTCTTTGCCAACGTTGCCCATGAGACTGGAAGTATGTTCCCCTTCACTTGTATATTAATGGACTGCATAAAGTAGACATGATTTTTTGGCAATTATGAGACTGTTTTGTTCTATCTGCAGATCTGTACTATGTGGAAGAAATTGAAAAAGCCCCCTATTGTGAGCCTTCAGAACAATATCCTTGTGCGAGTGGAAAGCAATACTACGGACGAGGGCCTCTTCAGCTAAGCTGGTAACTTTATTTCTCAGTAATATTATTCAGGAAGTGGTTATATGCAGGGAGTTTTTAACATTTATAATTATAATTGTCTAGTTATAGGTTTTATGAGATAAAGAATAATTATTATGAGATGAAGAAAAAATTGTTAGAAATTATAATTGTGTTTTAAACTATAGTAATCCTTACTTTTAAATCTTTACTGTTAAAAAAATTTAATTAATTTAAAGATTTTCTATATAATTTAATTAAAAGACATCTGAAATATTTTTCACTCTCAATAAAAAAAATTGATCATTGATTTGTGCTATAAAATCTATGAAACCACCTGACCCTAAAAAGCTGCTTGATTTCAACATCATCCTCCCACAAATTTTACCTTTGTCCTGTTGACTATTTACCAAATTTTGAACCCTGTCTAACTGCGACCTTCAACATTGACTTGTTAAGTCCACTTTGATTGACCTGTCCGACCACGTAAATTCATAGAGTCCACCTTAAACAACCAGTCATTAAGATTTCGACCAGCCGACAATTTTACAACGTGCCAGCTGATTAAACTTTACCCAAATTTTAGGCAGCTTACCCTTCATGGACCATAGAGTAATCATTCTTAAAACATCTCACAAACACTAAACATGTGTTAATCTATTTGCAGGAATTTCAATTACGGAGCAGCGGGAAAATATTTCGGACTTCCGCTGCTGAGTAACCCAGATTTGGTTGCTCAAAAGCCAGACATTGCATTCAAGACTTCACTCTGGTTTTGGATGATCAACAGCAACTGTCACGACGCCATGACTTCCCCCCCACGGACAAGGATTTGCAGAAACGATCAGAGCCATCAACGGCGGAGAATGCGGAGGATGACGTCCATTGGTGGTGTAGGAACAGGTGAGTCTGTACAAAAAATTCTGTACATTGCTGGATGTCAGAACCGGTCCCAACCTCTCTTGCTAGTATTACTCTGTAACCAGAGACGGTTGACAGTTCATATTATCAAGTTAATACCGCTGATGAGGCGTTATAATCTGAGAATGGAAAAGAATAATTAGACTTCGTTGGGTTTAACTTTTACAATCTTGTGGAAAAGTTGGGCTCATTTCCTCATCCACTAGCCTTGTCCACTTACTCATTCTTCTGTACATTCAACCTTATCCCTTCCATATCCACACTTATTTCTATACACCCACCATTTATTATATTTATGTCCCTGTATACATTCATACATTCATTTCCCACATCAATATTAGCATATTTCTATCTTGGGTCAATCCCATTACGTGTCGAAACAATCTTGTGTGTTGTAAAATTGACCCTAAAATTCAATAATTCAAATTCAAATTTGGCTAACTCCCACTTATTTCATACTCATTATGATTCAACTTGGTACACAATTAACATGATTATTGTTATGTCTTAGTACTTAAAGGAATTCAATGTGCATCATTTCACATCTAATCCAAGCATTATCAATTATCATCAACATATTTTAAGCACTTCGAAGAGAATCATTCTAAAAATACTTTTCTTCGAGCATTTAAAGGAATCTAATCTACATCACATCCATCTATGACACTAGCATAACTAATTGTTGTAGTTGATATCCTTGCATGAATGTAAATCTGATCCAATCAAGGTGATCTAGGACTAGGTTAAATATTGGTGTCCACAACTCTCTAGATGAAGTTATAGGTGTATGTGGAAGCTTATGAGACAAAATAGTGCAAGGCAAAGAGAGATAAAGAACTACAACAATGAATGTAATTTTATTTAACTATTCATTCTATACATGGCATAATATTGAGAAAGGTGTATGACTATTGTCTTCTACTATCTACTTATATATTTTCTTACTCAATTACATTCACTGATTCTAAGCTATATCATACATATATGTATATAAGTTACATATATTCATGTTGTGGCTCAAACCAAGAGTCATTGTGAAGTTGAACCATTACCTTATATGACTTCTTAACCCTCAGTGGTTGTGGAGTGAAACGATCTACTAATAGGTGCTTGATGAGCTAGTAGATGACTAGGCATAGCACAAGCATCTGGAGTTCCATGTCAACCACACTATTTGAAGTCTACATAATGATGTGGTAATAAACTTTATGAATTGGACCTTGTAGTTTGGTCTAGAGGCATACTAGACCTTGTCAAAAGCATGGTAGAGATTGCAAAATGTCTAGATGAAGTATGGATATTGTAAGAAATTTTTATTTGATTCTCTATGCCATTATAAGAACATGTGCAACACTTTCTACACATGGATGGGTGGCCTCTATGATATTGTAAGCATCTAGGAGGTGCTTTAGTGTACTGAAGACCATTGAAGTATTCCCATAGTTACTGCAATCCATTATAGTGGCCTTAGCATTATTGTAAGTGCCACTATTAGTGAATCTCCTAGATTAGTCACCCCTCATAAATCAATAGCCCCAATTGTGTTGACTCTAGGAAGTAGGTCATGTAAGCACCAAAATAGCGCACAGCCTCCACAAGGACCCCTATGATGATATATAATCCTTGTCGCGTACATGTAAGCATGAAATAACATCCTCTCAGTAGTAGTTCTCTTGGTCACGTGTCTTTTCTTTTGTCTTGTGTTGTTCCCCCCCCCCCCCTCTCTCTCTCTCTCTCTCTCTCTCTCTCTCTCTCTCTCTTTGTTATTGACACTTTTTGACACCTTTCGACACTTGTTAATTTGCATTTTTTGAGCTTGCGACCCTGTTCCTAAGCCTTGTATGCATCTTGTAGGTGAGTTTTCACCTCTCCTCAGTGTTTTTTATCTTCTCCACCCCCTAGAAGCCTTCTAGAGGTCCCCCTAACCATCTCCCACTTTCAGGTTTTAGTTTCACTCAACCAATCCAAATCTTCCCCTATTATTTCTAGATCTCCCCTCAGGAGATCCTACTTTGCAAGTGGAGATTTAGATTTTCACACATGATTGAACTATTTCCAGAGGCAGATCCCCTTCTTTTCTCCTCCTCTTCCATCTCCCATCATGCATGTCAACCTAGGTACCCTCCTCTATGGGTCACCTATGGGTCCCCCCTAGTTGACCTAACTGGTGAAAGAGGCGACCCCTGGGTGACCCTGTCATGTTTCTAGCCGTGAAAAAACTTAAGTTTCTAACTTGAAAAAGCTCTATTTTCACCTATTTTTCTTCCTGTTTGCATGGATTTTTGAGCCTAATATAGAGTTAACTATTTCATGCACCCACACATGCATAATTAGCTCTATTTCATCTTAAATTAGGAACTCATGCATTTTCATGCATTCCCATGCACTCCTTCGTGCTTCTTCTTGAGTGATAAGCTTTTGCTAGGTGGATCACTCAAATTTTAGCCTAGACCACTCTTGAATCCTCTGTGTTAACTCTCCAATCAAATTGAGTTAACTCTCCTTCTTCTTCACCTCTCATCACTTCTTCTAACCTATAAATATCCCCTCCTTGAAGTACAAAGCAAGGCAATTTCATTTGTGCACACAACTCTTGCAAGTTATTACTCTCCACATTTAGCATTCTCATGCTCATACATGACATAGGAGCCTTTTGTTTTCTTTTATTGCTTCATCTAATTTTCATATAAAGCTCATCATGCATCTATATGCTACTCATATCAAGCCATAGTGCTCAACAAAGCTCTCATTGAGCTCTCTTTGCAAAGCTTCAAAAACTTCTTTTGCTTCCATTGTCATCTTGTCACCAAGAGGGTTCCCTACTGCTACAAAAGGATACAAAGTTTCCATTTCAAGGATTTCTGAGGGTAGTGGAGGCTCATGCATCTCTAAGTTCCTTTATGCTTTCTTTTAATTTGTAGTAATTAGATCACTAAAATTGCTTTTTCCTTGATAGGATAGATAGATCTTGCATTCTTAGAGTAATTTGTTTTCCAAGTTTATAGATTAACTCACTTAAAAGCAATTTCCCTTTTCTTAGATTAATTTGTTTCAAATATTTAGAAAATCCCAAAAACATAGTTTACATTGCATTAGGTAAATTTATTATAGCTTGCATACATTCTTTGATTCCTAGATTAGAAAAAAACATCTTCAATTCCAAAAACATTAAAAAAAGCACAAAAAGAAGGTTTGCCTTCATTTAGGCTTGTACTCATAAAAAACCCAAAAAAAGAACAAAAACATTAGAGACTTAGAAAGATTTGCAAACCCTTGATTCCATCACAAGGCCATTCACAGTCAAACATTGGTCAAAACCCTTGATTCTATCACAAGGTCAAACAAAGTCAATGCATAATCAAACCTTAGGTCAAACAAACCCTAAGTCTAGTCAAGGTTAGCTCTCAATCGCCTATCTTTTGTCTCAACTCACGAATGTGCCCTAGATTAAGATGTGAGTGGGTGAGGGCAATCCTTGACAAGATAGAGGAAATCCACCCAAAACCACAACAAGAAGAAAATAGACAAATCTTAGAACAACAAGCATTCGTACAACAATTTGAAAGACAAGGCCAACATGACCAAGACATCAATGAGAACAATAGCCTACCCACACAAAGGTGGAATATCAAAAATCCCAATAGGAGAAGAGTGACTAGTGACCCTTTCAGTCATATGGTTATCTTTACAACCATGATCGTTGAATGACATATCTACACAAGCGCATAACAACATAGGCCCCAAGATGTGTCGACCCCTCTCTATGAAGTCCAACTCTCCAATGAGTCAGACCACCCCCGTGTCTCACCTCCTCTTGACTAACTACTTCTACAAAAGAGACAGTGACGTGGTAGTTCACCCCATGACAAGGAGGGAAGAGTCTGTGTGTGCACCAAAATCTAACTCGACAGCTCCGGGCCATTGACATCATGATTTTGAGCATACCTATTTTGTTGAACTTGACATGAAATTACAAATCCTTCTAAGATGAGTAGTTTTGTACTCTAACCTTAGATATTCATTCATCACCATTATCACATATGTTGTTAGCTTCACTACATATTTTGGGGAACCCGATGTGAAGAGAAATTTTTTTTGTCTATGCTTTTCATATTCCACATATCTAGATCACATCAAAAGCTTAAACATTTGACACTTCAAAACAACAATCTTCAAGAATTTTCACTTTATTCTTCATATCTGCTTCCGCTGCTCCATCCTTTGGTGCCTTTCCCATCATCCATTCTATTTATTTTGTGGTGTCTATGGCACGCTTGAATATGATGGAACCAAATCTAAACTTAGGGAATGTTCCCTCTAGAGAACCAGGAATTCCTTCTCTCGATAGATATGTGTCACCTCACCTAGATGCACTAATCATAAATTGTTATGATTACAAAGACTTCGACTATGAACAAGACCAAAGAGAACCCATGCGTTCTTTATATTTTACAACCCTACATGGGAACACAACCCTGCCATACGAAATGTGTCTCATAAGGCTAGGAGAGTTCAACTAAGGTTAGAAATACATCAACTTGACCAACCTTCCACAAGTACCTCTAGTGCTCATCTCGATGAGGAAGTAAAAAGGTTGGAAAGACACTTGCAAGAGGCAAGAGACACTCAAGAAGCATTAAAAGTTGTCTTACAAGAAGAAAAAAGAGACAATGTTGTGCGAGAAGAAGCACAACATGACAACACTCTAAGAGAAACCCCTAGAAATGAGGAAATATCTAGAGCTGCCATGCCTACAGACCTAATTAAAACTCTAGTGCAAAGAATTAGAACCTAGGAAGTAGAGCAAGTTACTCCTGAAAGAAGATAGAAGTCCTATGACAAAATTTAAAATGAACAAGACCAGGGGGCATCTTAGAATTCCCCCTATCTCAATTATTACTTGACAAATGCAAGTAATGATACATGTCTGAATGGGAACCCTCCTGTTCAGAATAATCTAGGAATGTTGGGAAATCAAGCAAATCAGACTATGAGTTACCAAAACCCTCCTATGGGGTTGATGCTATCAACCCCCCAATCACAAAGTGCCTTTCTTGGCACATACCTAGAGTACTTAAAAGTACCACTCAAGTGACTTAAACATTAGAAGTGTTCAGCTACCTCGACTGTTACTTGATCTCCTAAAGTTTAAAGGAGAGAGTGATCTAAATCCCCATATCAAAGCTTATACCATTGTGATAAGAGAACTCATCCCTGGGATGGGGTTGTTGCTAAGATCTTTTCAAAGACCCTCAAAGGAATAACTCTAGATTGGTACTATCATTTACTAGAATCTTCCATCCACTCATTCAGACAACTAATCAAAGAGTTTGTCATGGCATTTGACATGAACAAACTCATCAAAATAGGGATCAGAGAATTCATGACTATGAAACAAGAGACAAATAAATCTGTAGCCCACTTTGTTACCAGATGGAGACAAGTCCTTTATTCCTCAACCAATGCCCCAAACATGGACCATCATGAGCTATGTGACCTTTTCTTACATGCCTTGAATAAGGCTATGAGAGAAGACATTAAAACATTACCATACAAATCCTATGAAGAAGCATTGAAGAGTGATTTGAGGATTGGATCAAGCCACCATCGATAGTGGTAGAAAGATCTATGGGTCAAATAGAAAACTAATAAGGGAAGACAAAGGGAACAATTCCCTTATCACTAAAATTCTCAAAAAACAACAGAAATACAACAATAGATGGGGTGATAGATCAACCCCTTGTCTAGAAAGTAAGATATGATTATAATGGAGGAGATTATTACCCGCCTAGCGTCAATGCAATTGATCACCCAAGAAACAATATGTATTTCACAAGGGACAACTATCAAAGTTGGAATCGTAATGGGAATGGTAATGATGGAAGGTATGAAAGACCCCCATATGAGTACAACCATTTTTTTTCTTTTCATCGAACAAGGGGGCACAACACATAATCATGTAGGGAGTATAATTGATTCATAGCGAGATTATCAAAAGACCAACAATGGTTGTTCATAGAGATGTTCTTGAACCCACAAGAGGTCACTTCGGATAACAAGGGCACAAGACAAACCCAAGCCCCAATAGCTCCACAGAATGTTAACATGAGAATCTATCAGGACCCATTTCATGCACATAAGGATACAAAGGTAACAAATCAAAATGAAGCTGCTCAAGGTAACAACACCAATATCCAACTACAATTAGGACAAAAAAGAGAAGCTAGAATGTTGGGGTTGGTTGAAATACTACATAGTAAAGAAAAGCAAGAAGATATTGAGAATGAATAAGAGGAACTGTACAAAACCACTATCTCAGTGGTTGAACCAATACCAATGCCGATTGGTCCCTATGAACTCATCAAAGACCTAAAGAAAACCTATGCACACATATCATTCATTGGCCTTCTTAAGAATTCCCCCTCGCATCGTTTAGCACTATTGAAAGCAATAGGGTTGAAATATCTCTATCAAATTACCACTCCATCTAGTGAGAAAATCAACCATGTGGATTTCAACATAAGCCCACCAAATTCTAAACTCCAAGACCTAGTTTTCTTCTTTGACCTAAAGAAAATGCCTTCTGAGGTAGAATTAACCAAGAAAGGAGACCCTGTGTTGTACTTGCAAGTATGGATCTATGATACCTACATCAAAAAGACATTAATAGATGTTGGAGTGGTAGTAAATATAGTTATGTTTTCTATTCTAGAGAGAATGGGCTATGGGCACACTAATATCACCGCGTCATGAGACACTCTAAGTGGGTATGATAATTTGAAGGCCACTATGATAGGAGAGATCACAATTCCCATAACTCTAGGGCCTATGACTACCCCAACCACCTTTTATGTCATCGACAAGGACACAAAATATAATTTCCTTCTTGGAAGGCCATGGATACACAGGATGAAGGCTATTCCATCTACACTATTTTAGGAGGTTTGATTCCTACATCTGGGGAAGGTATACATCACGAAAGGAGACCTAGAACCTTTTAACATGCTAAAATCAAACACATAAAAAAAACATATAGGCATCCCCATAGATTATGAACTTCCTACAAAAAAGATTTCAGTCCCTAGTCCTACTCCCTAATCAATATGCATCAAGAGGATAGAGATCATACAAAAGACCATAAACAATGCAGAGATTAAAGCTCTACAAAGAGAGACATTACCATTGCAAAAAGAGGTTATTCCCAAAGAAAAAGTAGTGAAGATCATTGAATGGATAGAGAAGGATGGACCTCTCCAATTCCCTCTAGAAGTCCTCATGATTAATGTACAACTGGCATACAAACTCTTTCCTTGCATAGGAGAGAAGCCTTATAGGACCAAAGGAGCAGTGTTTGAAACTACTACGTTGGATTTGAGGTCAGACCCTCACACTTTCTCAAATCCTAAAGAAGAAGTGATAGAGTTATACTCCTTTGTCACCTTTGAGTGAATCATGTGTTCCTAAAACACTAGAAGAAAGTGAGTCATATGAACCTCTCACACCAATAGAAGAGTCATATAGACCATTGACACCAATGGAGGATGTACATTCTATTAACAATGAATCAACCAATGTAATAGGAGTTCTTCCAAGAATGTTCATGGTACCTATCTCAACTGCAAGTGCAACCCACCACTTCTACCTTAGTGCAATCAAATGAGCTTGGTGAATGGGAAGCACCCTTAATACAAATTGAAATGGTTGAGAGACTCCTAGATGAAGACAAAGAGAGTGAGGGTACATTTCATAAAGAATGGAAAATGTGAGTGTCAATTGGAACCAATGATCCTCTCATCTTTGTTTCCAGGAAGCTATATTGGATACTCTATGGATTTGAGGCTTGACCCTAATGGGAGGACGAGTATAAGCTTTTTCCCTCATGATGAGCAAAGGGAACCTCAAATTCCCTTGGAATTATTCCAGTTTTTACATAACTTTCAAGGTAGACAGGATGCAAAGATTTACATGTAAGAGCAATTCAACATGCTAATGGAATTGCTAATGTGCGATGAAGTCTTGTACTAGGCCCATTCACATCAACAAGCTTTCCAAGGTTTGCTCCATCTCACATAACCAAGAGAAACAAGTGAATTGGAAATGATAGAATCAAATGATAAACCCTACAGAATATGAGAACTAGTCCTAAGAAGAGGTAGAATAATAAACAAAAAGAGAAGACAAAAGAGAGCATTTATAGAGGACTGGAATGGTCCTTACATGGTTCAAGAAGATGTTAGAAATGGTGCCTAGATCTCTTATGCACAAGGAGGGAGAGGAATTTGGTGAAATAGTCAATGCCTTTCACATCAAGAAATACTATGTTTAAAAATCATAAAAATATCAAAACAAATTGAAAATATTCCAAAAATACAAAAACAAATTACAAAAATAAAAAATGCCAAAAAGAATTTTTTTCCTACATTTCAGTATCATTTTGTTCATCTTACATTATAGTGAATGACTTGCTCTTATATTATTTTCATTTCAGTAAGGAGTCTAAGGTTGCCTAGGTATATGTGGTCCTTTCAGGTCCTAGAGATTCTCGATTTTCACAAATCACCATATCCCTTTTCATTCCTAGTGATTCTAATCAAAGCCTAGCTCTTAGCTTTAAACTAATTCCATTCTTAATGATCCAAGACATTAGGTCTAAGCAAAGTTAGTAGTAAAACCTACAGTGTTCAAAGGAAGCTTGCAAGTAGACCTTCCTAATTCTTCCCTAGTAGAAGAGAAGTCTGACTAGATTATGATAACTTTAGGTGGTGGTCAACCCCTTATCTTCCCTAGCCAAAAACATCAGGAGGATCAAAACTCTGAAGGAAGCAATCTAAAATCTGAGTGAATAATAAAAAATGAGTGATCAAAATAACAGTGTTGAGAAAAGTGAGTATTCAGAGATCAAATTATTGCATATCCAAAAGTTCCAAAAGCATTCATTTTCATAAAAACTCAAAAAAATCCAAAAAAAATGAGAAAATCAAGTAAGGCATTCTAGAAAATACAAAAAAAAAGAGAAAAAATAAAAGAGAGATACCGAAAAAAGAGTGAAAGAGAGAAGATTGTTGAATGTATGTACTCTTGGGTGGAGATCAGTCTAATCTTGAATCCTCAAGGGTGACAATCTAATAGAGGAAATAAAAAAGAAAGGTACAAAGCACACACACACACACACTAACTTAGAAAAGCCAAGAGTCTAGTAGTATTTAGGATCATCTTCTATCTAGGGACCCTGGTTCTTTCCCATTTATCCTTTACCCTGGGTCTATCTTGTTTGCCATCTATGATCTAAGTTTAGTGAACATCAATAATTTTTTTGTAGTTCAGTATTTCAAGATTTAACTATGTGCAAGTTTTTTCATCAACATTTTGCATCACACTTCTTGATCCATCATCAGGAGAAATAGTAAGAGATGATATATAGAATGGATCACAAAGAAGAGAAATAACAAGAGAAGAGAAATAGAAATGATTCTATTTCTCTTCTCTTGCTATTTCTCCTAATGATGGATCACAGAGTGGGATCCGAAATGTTGAGGAATAAACTTGCACATAGTTAAATCTTATAATACTGAACTACAAGCATTATGGACTGTGGAAATTTGATGTCTATCTTTAATAAAATTCATTACTTGTCTAAGTTGAAAGCTTGTTAGATTGTCTTACCTAGATAAGCATTAGTGTTTAGCCTCTAGCAAAGCCCAAATTTAGAAGCACTCCATTTTCACTCCTGCTCCCCACTTGAGTTCTAAATCCCTATATCATAGCCTTGAATAGGTCTCTTATATTAGGACAACTTGCAATCCCCTAGATCAAAAATCATTTTAAAGAGAAGTCATATTGTTTGTTCCGCATTGCATTCATATCAAAATTAGAAAAAGAGTCCCAACACAATAAAGTCAATGTCATAACTTGTGACATTCCATAGAAGTAAAAGTTTCATTTAAAGCATCCCTTGTGTTCTTGCATTTGCGTATCGTATACTACATTTCATATATATGCCAAAAATTGTGAAAACATGTCATCATCATCATAGTTGCATTGTTAGAGTTGAAGGTCAAAATATAATCAAAGAGTTCTTAAACTTCAAAAATGCACAAGAGATGAGTACCCATATGATAGCTAAAACCATAAAAGACAAACTTTCATTGATACATCTGAAGCTTACATGTATACGAGTACAAGGGTTGAGAAAAAATACTCTCGAGGAAAGTAAAGGCTCCCCATGCAAGGGGGCATAATTTTAAAGAAAAACAAGATTGAATCAAGGGTGGTTCCCTACAAACAGAACCCTCAAGACTCCTGCTCCTCTACCTATGTATGCCACTAGTCACTCCATGAGACCTATGGGAGCGAGGTACCTTGCTATGAATGCATGATTGCAAAGGCCCTACAACATTAAGGTCTCGTTGTCTAATGCCAAGGTAGGCCATCTCATGAAGGACCTGATTCTTGCCCTTAAGGATGAGATTCTTGGTCTTCAAATCAGCACTCGCCTAACATCCATGATAGGCAAGAGCAAAAATGTCAATGTGTCACCCAATAGTAGGGGGCACACTAGGATTAGCCAAAAGCATCTCTCGAGTCATCCTAGTGAAGGGAGAAACCAAGCTAATATTGACCTTGCAAACAAAAGCCCTCCACTCCTCAATATTAGCTGCAAAGTGAGCCAAAAGATTAAAAAAGGCTTAGTTCTTAATGAAAAGGAAAGAAAAGGAAGGATAGAATGTGAAAATTGTAAAGAAAATGTAGACTTACGTGGGTCACCAGGCTGCTAGGCAAGGTCAAGTTGTTGCATCACCTCACCAAAGTGAGGAGGTCTATGAACTACGAACGGACCCTCAGGAGTTTAATCAAGAGCATCAGTGACACAATTTGAACCCTTATCCTGTGCATCCTCTATTGGCCCCTCGTCTGATGAATAATCCCCATTAGGAATATAGTCCTTGTTAGTAGAGTCTAAATCATTAACCACAATCAATGCTTAGGAAGGATTCTCTCTCCCTCCTCTTTGTCCTCCTCTTGAAGTCCTAGAAGATCTAGAAATAAAAACTCCAAGAGTCAAGGGGGTCCAAGTAATATCCCTCTGGGCAATCTCACCCATCTCCTAGATAGATCTATAACAAGTAGGCACTGGGGGTAAGTCCTTAGGGATATCCTCACCAAACTATTGTAGGACATTCTCAACATGATGAGCCTCAACTAGACCATTACGTTATGAAATCTCTAATACACCTAGGCAATACTCCCTGATCTCACCATCATGTGATCATGCCCCCTCCATATCTAAGTAAGGATCATAAATCATAACTGCACGATAAGAGTAGCCACAACATGTAAAGAGGTATCAAAGTGGCCCACTTGAACCCATCTAGCTACTCTCGGTAGTCGTCTGTCAGGAATCAGAACAAGTTTTTGATAGGCTTGATGTGCTCAAAGATCCAAGTCATGATCAAGGAGGAATGACTGAAAGAAAGAGCCCCTCATCATGTGATGCAATAGAAATCACTATATACCAGGGTCAAAATGTCTATCCCCCAAGCGTAGGCTTTGCCCTACTCAAGACCCTGTATAATTGGTGCCCAACACCGTCTCAAGTGAGCTGAGGCCTTGTCTCCAGATAGCCTCAATGCAATCAAACTGATTAGAAACTTCCTCAAATGAGGAATGTGAAGTTGTGGCATAGAGGTAATTTGAAAACCTATCTAATCCTTGGGACGAGTTGCCCCCATGAACTATGCCCAAGAAGCCTTGTCCTCGAAGCACTCGCTAGCTAGTAGAACAAGTGGGTGCCCTCTCACAAGAACACCTAGAATGTAGTAATCATCAAATAGAGCAATATTACACTCTGCTAAAACCTGCAAGAACCTAAAGGCATTCCTATCTACATCGCAATATGTCAGGATATCATAGCAAATACATGGCACAAGTTGAATTACTGACACATGGAAAACTCTGGCTAAGCCTGCTTTCCTCAGGACGTCAATCTCATCATTGTTTAGTGTTGCAAACATCTCTGAGAGCCACAACTGATGTCAGCAAGCATTCCATCGAATGTGCATATCCTATCAATCAGAAAAGAACTGTAGATTAGATCGTGTCAACTCGCAAAAATCCTAAAATCATAAAATGTGCAAAAAACATAACAAAAAGCATATAAACCATCAAAATTACAATAAACAGATGAATACAATAGTCAAATTATATTGAAATAGAGTGAAGTAAATGTCAGAAGGTATCAAATTTCAATCACAATCAATCCATCAGGATCACCCCTTTCATTAGTCTAAATATCCCTCCAGGCGACCCAGATGTCAGCTGGATCTCCCCCTAGGTGACCTGCCTGACAAAAGGGGCAACCCTATGTGGTGATCCCCTAAATGAAAAATGCTCTAAAAACCTCATTTCATGCTTAATTTCAGAAAATGAAAGACCAATGTTACTCTAAACGACGAAATAAAGATAATGCAAGAGAGAAAATCATCAAAAATAGACAAATTCAAGAGATTTTTCACAAAATTCAACCTAGGGTTTAGAGAAGAGTTTTTCACTATTTGCGTACTTGATCCTTAGTGGTAGAAGAAGGGGTGGCCATCTTCATGATCTCCTTGGTGATACCTGTTTAAAAAATGGTGAGCACAAATTCAGATAACCAGATCAAACCATTTTAACACAGCAAAACATAAAACATAGAATAATATATTATTGTGTTCAGATGATTTTACATTTGAGTGCATTGGCTTATAAAGCCACATATTCCCATACAAGTAACCACAATAACTTCTTAAAAACTACTATGGGAATAACTAATTCCGTAACTTATAAAACTAATATTTATTTATTAAACTAATAAATGTAAATGTTAATTTATTGTAACACCCCCCTTTAAGGATTACATGTAATAAAACTAACATTCCCCCCTTTATTACCTTGTTCCTGCAATAGTACCAAGGGACCCCCTCGTAAATGCTAATATACTCAACAAAGCTGATTACATAATATGAATACATATTTTATAGAAGATCTTTTGCCAAAGAACAAATCTTGAACCAAGCGGGGCTCCATCATGTTATCTCATCTACCCTCAGAAAGGTGTAGCTTAGAGATGTGTTCTTGAGCTCTTTAGTCCCAAACTCTCAAATCACAGAGTCTTGAATTATTCGACAACAATCCCTAAGAGATACGACAGATCTCTATCATTGTCTAGTGACCGTGAAAGGGTATAATTCTTGATCATATACTCTAAAGCTCACTAGACAACAATCCTTATTGAGCTCAACACCAAATCCCAAACCTGTCTCCAAAACAAAATCTTCACAAAACATACATTCTTCAAATCCGTCAGCATCAACAAAGAAAAGAAAAACAACCAAAACCAAAAACACTTCTCATGCAAAGCATCATCTCAAAGTGAGAAGCTAACTTGAGATGATGGAAAATCCTTCATCCTCTGATGCCACCTTCCTCCAATATGACTATCTTAGTCCTTACTCTCCAAAGATAGCACCAAAGGAAGTACTACAATCCTCAAAAGCCTCCAAATATATGTTAGTAGGAACAACCAATTTGTTTCCATCCATGGTACAAAAAATATTGTATAATATTGAATAGATTTTCTCCAACCTTCATTAGTAGATGCTCTATGCATTGCTGCTGACTAACATTGAGAATAGGAACCATTCTTAATTCTTTAGCCTTTCATACCTCTTTACACCTCTCTCTTGATCCAAAATTATACACCAATAGCACCTATGTAAATGTATTCTTTAAACCCCAAAACACGAAGGAAGCAGTAAAATCAATTCAAAACAATCACTTGTAAATGTCTCAAACAGCCTAAAATGTCTTTCTTCTCCTTCACGCTATAGATATTATCTTGCACAGGAGAATTCTTTGAGCCATGCATGGTTAGCATCATCTAGATGTCACACACGATCCACAAAGACTTTAGGCTTCAAAACCTCATCAGTGTTATGAAACACTATTAGTAGATTTTGATTGTTTGGTGCATAATAGACATGGTTGCCAATTATACTCTATAATCATACCACTGGATAATCCACAGAAAGAATGCTCATAAATATAACAATGTCGGCTAACTGAGATATCTCCCTTTCTCTACCATATCTCAGACAAAGTCTTTCTAGATAAGTTGCACTATTGATAGGTAATCATTTGGGAAATTGATCAAGAATCCATGATATGGCAAACCAAATTTGACAGATCACTAAAGTGAACCAGAGCATATAAGCATTGTGAACAAGATTCAATATTCAGTAGCAAAATATTTTTAGAAGAACGGTCACAGAGACAGTGCTCTTGCAGCTACGCACTCCACATGCTTCTCTACCTTACAAAAGCAAGCAGTTTGGCCTACCAGCATAGGATTAAACTCTTCTCTTTATACATCAAAACCCTAACTACAATGGCAACCATGAAAGTACTAAATTGGAGTCTGAATATTATTGTCAGTTAATTTGTACGTAGCAAACAATGGAATGACAACCTCAAGTGCAGAATCCAATTCATCTATCATTCATTGATTAAATTCATCCATTTACAGATCTATTATTGAAAAGTAAATGATGTTAAAACTTATCTCGCTTTCTCCATAGCAATAGTCATCCCCCAACTTCCAGCAATATCAAATGCAAAGATTTGACTTTCCAGATTGACGGACTTGCTCAACAATCATTTTCTTCACAATCCATTTTCAACCTGGCTCTGATACCATGTTTAAAATATGGTGAGCATAAATTCAGATAACTAGATCAAACCATTTTAACACAAAAAAACATAAAACATAGAATAATATATTATTGTCTTTAGATGATTTTACATTTGAGTGCATTGGCTTATAAAGCCACATATTCTTGTACATGTAACCACAATAACTTCTTAAAAACTACTATAGGAATAACTAATTCCCTAACTTATAAAACCAACATTTATTTATTAAACTAATAAATGTAAACCTTAATTTATTCTAACAATATCTACCCAACAACTACTTACACGACCGATTCTATTACCGATTCACTCAAATCTCACTAATTTGTTTGCTTTTTCTATTCCCTTAGCCTAGTTTCCTTTATGCATTCTTAGACTAGTTTTTATTTTATTTTATGCATCTCTCATGTGTCATTTTGTGTGCATTCATTCCTACATGTCTCATCAATAAAGGAAAACAACTAGTTGAACTCTCACGATCTATGGTAAGTTTGTCATTTTAGTTTTCATTATTTGTTTTGATATATTTAGATGTCAGACTAATAATAGTTATTACAGGTATAATTGTGGGAAAATCAACAACAGGTAAGGCCTAGTTTGGGAATGGTACCTACCTTTTATGTAGACTACCATCCTCGAGGGGGAAATATGTAAGCACCAAAATCACGCACAACCTCCATGAGGACACCACCATCTCTTTTGACACTAAGTTGTTAGTGCTGCCATTGTCCACAATGACTTTGCAATATTTTCCTCCAAACTTACATTTGGTTATAAACATATTTCTTCATTGTTATGGTTCCTCCTGTATCTTCTTTGGTGTTAGAAGAACTTTCCTTAGCATCAAGTATTCTCCATCCTCAGGGTCTTCTCCAAATTTTGGTGAGGCTACACTTACCACGCTCTCTTTCTCATCTTGTGCTAGTTGGACTCTAGTCTCTTTTCCTTTGCCACTGATATGTTGTACTTGATGACATTCAAATTCCCTATTTCCATCTTGTCTACACTAGAAACATGTTCCATTAAGTCCTCTTCATCTTCCATAATTTCCTTGACCTCAAGAATATTCACCCCTTCCTCTACCTCCTTCGGTACTAGTTTGAGAAGAACTTGTTTTTCCTTGCTTACTGTGAGAACCACATCAAGGATTTGACTACCCTCTTCCTTTGGAGGATTTACCTCTTCCCCTAGAACTATTCTACCTTCCAGAGATCTTTTCTTCTTCCTTCAATGTGAATTGATAGGCTTCTTCTATGTTGGTAATTATGACCATGCTAATTTCATCTTGGATAGAATAATGAAAACCATTTACATACATGGAGACCTTCTCAACATCATCTTCAATGTGATCAGCCCTGATGTTTCATCTATAAAACTCTTTGGTGTAGTCTTGCACACTTTTATCCCTTTGCATGAGGTTTTGCAACATCTTAAACATGGTGATTTGATGGTCTGCAGGCATAAATTTTTCCTTCAACTTAGTTAACATCCTCTCCCAGGTGTTAATATTTTCCTTTCCTTTTCTCTATCTCTCAACTTGCACATGATCCCACCATAGAGATACATGTCCCTTCAACTTTCCAGCCACAAGTTTTACCCTCTTAGGGTCTTCAACAGATTCCAACTCAAAACTCTTTTCCATCTCTAAAATCCAGTCTATGAACTCATCTAGTTTAAGACTATCATTGTAACTAGGTAATTCTACATGAGATTTACTAACAATCTTTGTCATTACACTTAGAAACCTCCTCTCATATCCATCTTATCCTTCTTCTACTTCTTCTTCATTGACTTCTTCCTCATTATCACTCACATCCTCTATAGGTACTCCTTTGCATTGTGTTCTTTCCCATTGCATCTAGCCTAGCTATGATGGCTCTCAGTATCTCAACCAATGCTACATCTCCAACTATTAGAACCACTCCTCTTGTACCTCTGGCTCGGTGTGCCATGTTTTCATGCCCACAACCTCAAGGATTCAAATGTTTTGATACCACTTGATGCAGGTCAACATCCAGGGGCTTTGACAAGCTACTAAACTAGGCAATAAAATAAAACAACACACAAGAATAAAATAAAAATCTCTTTATTCATTTGTAACTGGAGTGTACACTAAGAGTAAAATGACATTAAAGTTTTACATGCCTTGGCCTAAGCCTTACAATCATTCCAATAACCAAATCATAGTTTCCTAGCCTCCCTATGAAAAACCTAAAACAATCTGCCTTTAAATCTGCAACCTGCATAACAAGCTACATAAAAAGTGAAAAACTCACTATCGGGAAGATTATTTCCTTCAAAAGAAAGAAATTTCCCTTCTATATGCAAAAGAGGTAGTTACCACACATCTTCACATGAAAGGACATGCATCATCCTCTTACTAGCTCTCTAAATCGACATCCTCTTACGAACTCTTTAGATTGGTCATAAAGGTTGTTCAAAACCACTTTTGTCACTTTTTGGGTTCTTGAAGGTGGTTAAAAACCATTTTTGTCATGTTCTAGGTGTTGCAAGGCATTTTAGCAAAACTCAATAGGTCAACAGGACATCCGGTTGGAAATATTCAGTTGGGGGTTTAAAGTTCAACATGACATGCACATCTAGATATTCGGTTGGAGGCAAAGCACATCTAGACATCTTATTCTAGAGGCAAAGTGCATCTAGAAATCCTATTGGAGGGAAAGCACATTTGGACATCATGTTAAAGACAAAGTGCATCTAGACATCTTGTTGGAGGCAAAGCACATCTGAACATCATGTTGGAGACAAAGTGCATCTGGACATCCTATTGGAGGCAAAGAAAATTAGGACATCCTATTAGACGTAAAGTGCATCTAGACATCTTGTTTGAGGCAAAGTACATTAGAACATCCTATTGGAGCTAGTAACATTAGCACAAACAAAACTCACTCAATTTTGATCACATCTTCTCCCAACTTGAACTGTAGACACACATTTGACTCCTCTTCAAGGTGAAATCATCACTTGGCCTTGAACCAATTGGAATTACCAAAAATTTTATCATGAACTCCTGCAAGCAAAAATAAGAAGAAAAATTAAACAAACAAAGCAAAAGAAATATTTTTGGTTGATGAGGATTTCTCATGGACCTAAGTTTCTTCTACACCAATGACCCGTTGATTGAGGAGTCCTATCCTCAAAACATGTCTGATAGTTGCCTCACTTCTGTATTATTTATACTCATCTATTTGGCTAATTTTGATTCCTGACTTCATACATTTTCACATGTTGTGTTTCATTTGCAATATTGTGTTCCTATTTATTTGTCTCCTTGATCGCTGGTGATTTATTCATGGTATTAGAGCAATGGGAGGTCATTTATAGGCTGTAAGATTGCTCTTTATTATTGCATTGAAATTGTTTATTTCTCTTGTTTGTGTCTTTGTAATTCATATATTTGGAGTGTCAATTGATCAGTTCGAAGGCTGGTTTGTTGGTACCTGGCCTACGGGAAAATTGGTGGTCGCTAACCCTTTCATTAATTGTTGTTGTTGGTGCCTGGTCTGCTAAGCCACATCCTAAATTTTAAGTCCTGATCATATGGTTTTGCTCAGCCCCTAGTCATAGCCAACCCAAGGTGGCTTAAGTAAATCATTTTTCCTTGCATGTAAAATTGCAATTTTTTTGTCTTCAAAATTATTTGCAAAGGTAGTTTTTTTTGTGTTTTCTAGCAAAGGTAAAAAAATAAAATCTCTATAACTTTTGATCGGCTACTTGGACTTGAGTGTCTCTTTTTTCAAAAGTGCTTTATTTTTTTTCCATGAATCCATTGGGTATATAATCACATAGAAATTATAAAGTGCTTGTTTATGCACCAATTGGGCTAGCATAAAAGCATTATCTTTATAAAGTGCCAAATTTAGGGGGGAGAACTATAAAAAAATGAATCAAGGGGGTGTATTGTGTGTGTGTTCACTTTCACACTTCCTCAAAGAGTTCCTTTGTGTTGTGTTCTTTTTTCACTTCCACACTTCTTCATTCTTCTATTTCTGCATTTCTACATAAATTTGTGACAAAGTCTAAGGATGGATTCTAATGTAACAATCATAGCTCTAATACCTTTTAACCTATCATGAATGGAAGTTAAAAGTTATGCTTGTTCTTCAAAATAAAGGGGTTTTTAGGGTGACAATGGGTATAGAAAAAGAACCTAATGCTATAAAGCACAAAGAAAAGTGGTTTAATAAAACTGATCAAGACTTTGGCTTTTTATGTCTTATGTCCTAAATTGTTGTTCCATGTAGATGCCTTGAAACCATCCAACCAAGTTTGGGAAGCCCTCGAAAAGATATTTGGGAAGATTGATGAACTCAAGAGTCATGAGTTAGAAAATGAACTCATAGGTCTAAATCCTAGAAATTTTATGACTCTAGAGGATTACTTCACCAAATTTAAATCATTGAGGTTTCAATTAAAAGAATGTGGGATAGACAAAAAGGAGGATCAATTAGTTATCTTTGTACTATCCAAATTAGGTCCAAAATATTTAGTGTTTGTCTCCACTTTCTACTCTAGCAAAAGGGCTCTTAGAGCCTCATGGTCAATGCCCACTCTTGATAATTTTATTGATGACTTAACTAGGGAGCAAGACAAGTTAATTCAAATGGGAACATTGAAGTCTACCAAATCTCAATCCCTAATTCCTGGGAATGAGAAACAACCAAATCTAAAAGGAAAGAAATATAACACTATGAAGGAGAAGGAACCTAAGAAAGAACAAAAATTTGAGAACTCCAAAGATGATAACTTTTCTCAATAGGGGAACCCACGAAAGAGAAAGTTAAGTGTGCTTTTTGTAAAAAACTTGAACACAATGAGAATCAATGCATGTAGAAACTAATAGATTTCCTCTCTCATCTTCTCAAGAAGATTAATATAGGGGTACTTGATTCCATCAAAGCATCCTCATCAACCCAAGAAAATTCTAAGGAAAAAGAGAAATCAAAGGGCAAGGCCCTAGTTGCTACAACATCTTCATTGCCATCATGGATCATAGACTTAGGTGCCTCACACCACATGAGTTTTTCATAGGTTATTTTTCATCCTTAGAGCCATCCAGTATGTCCACAATCACCTTAGGTGATGATACTGTAGCTATGGTTATAGTGAGAGGGTCTGTTGAAGTTGAAGGAGGAACATTCACAAATGTTCTAAGTGTTCATTCACTACCAACTAATCTCCTTTCAGTATGTCGGATAACTCATATAGGGAATAAAATGAGAGTTCATTTCTCTCCAAATTCAGTTGAGCTAAGAAAATTGTAGAGAAATAAGTTGGTAGCTATAGGGAAGGCAAATTACCAGTCTAGGTTACACACCTTCTCCAACTTTGCACATGATAGTTCTCCAACAACATTGGTAACTCATTCAGATGGAGTTAGCAAATTATCACATGAGCGATTTAGCCACCTTAACTACAACTACCTTGAGCAACTATGTTAGCATGATATGATCATAGGGTTTCCTAGAGTTAAATTCTCTAAAGTCCTTTGTGAGGGTTGTGCCCTTGGAAAGCATCTTGAAGAGAAATTTGACAAAGGAAAACCATGGAGGAAAACACAAGTCTTGGAGCTTGTCCACAATGATGTTTTAGGAGCTTTTCCCATCCATTTTTTCAAAGGCTAGCTATTTTATCACCTTTATAGATTTCTCCATATTGACATGGATCTTCTTTCTTTGGTAGAAATCTGAAATCTTTGATTTGTTTCAAGAGTTCAAAGCTCTTGCTCATAAATAGTTAAGGAAATTCATCAAGGTTCTATGAACTGATAATGGGGGTATGTCAATATACCATTTTGAACAATTTTGCACAATAGATGGGATAGATTTGTAGCACATAGTTCCTTATACTCCCCAACAAAATGGTGTTGTCGAACATAAGAATAGATCTTTAAAGGAGATGGCTACCTGTATGATTCAATCCAAGGTCCTAACATGATAGTACCAGGTAGAAGCAATTAAATATGCATGTTATATTTAGAATAGAGTTCCTCATAAAGCCTTGAAGGGTGTTACTCCCTTTGAAGCTTGGAAAGGTAGGAAACTAGTAGTTGATCATTTCAGGGTCTTTGAATCTTCTTCCATGGCACACATACTGAAAGAGCATCACAAGGCAATGCATCCACAATCTAAACCTTACATCTTTATTAGTTATCTAGATGGTGTGGAAGGTTATCACCTACTCCACTAAACCACACATGAGTTTTTTATTGAGAGAAGTGTTAAGTTTCAAGAAAGTCTTGTTGAATCTGTACTTGATTTCTCCTAATATTGTGGACTCACTAGACCCTGGTGATTCTTCTAATGATTCACATCATTCACAATAGATTCTTGAGGTGGTGTTTTCTTCTTCTAGTTATGACAGTGAGGATAGTGATGAGGGTTCATCTTCATGTTGATAACTGAGAGGGGGGGGTGAATCAGTTATCCTAATTATTTCCCTCTTTGAACTTTCTTATTAATTAATGCAGCATTGAATCAAACACAAAAACATTACCATGAAATAAGAAACACATGACACAGTATTTTTGACGTGGAAACCCTGTTAAGGGAGAAAACCACGGGGTGATTAACCCAAAGATTATTCTCTGTTAGAAGAATAGGGAATTACAAAAATGGCACTTGCCAATTAGGGCTCACTGCCCGAGCACACTGCTCACAAAGAGGCCCACTGCCTACAAGGAGACACACTGTCTACAAAGTGATAAGAATCACAGTCTTGAACTGATTGAAAGCATCTACATATGCTGGAGTTCAGTTCCGGTTAGGCTCAGTACACTGATCTGCTGCACTTCATCTTTCCTCTGTTCTTTATTCTGCTATCCTTTCACATACCGGATCTTTCTTACTACTTCTACTCTGTTCTGTACTTCTTCGCATACCATCACACAATCACACATTTCACAACTAAATCCATCCTCTATATATATCCGCACAAGTAATTTCATCACCTTTCTAGTCGGCATCCGGAACAGTCTAGTTTCTTACAAACTCTGTTCTGTCGGCTGAATCCTTGCTCACCAAGCAATGCGGATCAAGCATATACTTGTAGATATCATTAATCATGTCGGCCAAACATGATTCATGCCTTCACAACCTTTACTATCAACAGTAACACATCCAGAAAATAGTCTGATACTCTGTCAGTCAGTTCTTCCTCTGTTCTCACTATCTCTCAGGAATCTGATACTCAACTATTCATATCTTTTTCCTTGTCCATCACCGGAGGTTAAATCCTTGGAATATACCACTCAAGGTAGTCCTCTTGACTTCCCCAAATCCGCACTGCACCAAGACACTTCCTCTGAGAGATCCGGACTAATCTGTCGGACCTTGCCATATGCTCTGTTCTTGTTCACCGGACCACAACAGTCTTCATTCTGACTCCCGGTAGAGACACATCATGACTTGCGGATATGTGGGATGACCTTTGTTGCCATCAATGACAACAACCATGAATCCATATAGTGTCTCTTGCCAACAATCTCCCCCTTTGGCATTGATGGCAACACTTAGTGAAAAATGACTAAGTGTTTACACTATGCTCCCCCTTGGCTGATGCTCTATCTTTATATACAATTTCTGGAACTCCCCCTTAGTTGGATTCCTCATTTTTCACTGCTCCTCACTCCCCCTTTGACATCAATGGCAAAGGGTAGGGTCCGCATACCAAAATTTTCAAAAATTTTCTATACATAGCTGCATATTTACATACTCACATATACTGAAGAATGTCTGCAAAGGATGTCTTCAATTGGATCAGTTCTGTAGCCCAACTTTGCTTCATTCTATCTAAAATTGAAATGTGACCACTCAACAAAAATGCAAAAGCTTCTACCCTCTTGAGATCTGTCGGATCATTTGTTTGGGCGGTGGTCTGAGCATCACTGATGGCCTCATGCATAGTTTCTAACTTAGGGATTATAATCCTTCTAAGTTCTCCCATCCGGTTGGTGATATTCTTCCTTTCCTTCTCAAGGTTCTTTATTTCATTCAAGACTGCAATAGTCTGACATTCTTGATTTACTATGGAGGAAGAGAGAGGATCAAAACTTTGAGATAAACTTTGTAGTTTGTCCTGTTCCTCTTTTATTTTCTTATCAATTTCTGCTGTTGCCTTTGACCAAGATATACAAAATTTGTAAATGTCACCACCATCCTTAAGAGCATTTTCTAAGCTCTTTATTCCAATACTCATAATTCTCCTATCGTTAGAGATTAATCCTAATACTTCTGAAAATCTTTTATCCAAAAATTCCTTCCGGACCTTTTCTTCAGCTGATTTTTCTAGAGATTCAAAATGTGTACTAACACTGCTGACTAAGGTTTTGAGATTACCGGAAGAGGAGGCTGTCGGATCTATCTGGATTGATGGCATAATCTTCTTAAGCACTCCGGAGGCAGCCTCTATCAACTCACAGTCTTCCATATGAGACTTTAGTAGTTTCTCTTTGACTTTCTCATTTGCAAATGAGGCTATTTTCATTGTTTGCACCGGTGACAAAGAGTCAAAATCTAATGGTCCTTTTAGTAGGTCCGGTTCATCAATTTCTATAGTGGCTTTTGTCAAGAATTCTTGAACAGTTTGTACTGTGTCTCTTGCTGGAGACAGATGTTTCTCTGTTGGGGTCTTCTCTTTCTCTGCATCCTTGGTGCTGTCATCCTCTTTTTCTTTGACTACTGCTTCTTTCTCCTGTAGTTTCTCTTCTTCTTGGGATCCGGAGACTGTAGGGGAAACCGGAGGAGAGATGTTAGTCTGTTCAAGGCCCACTTCTTCTGGAGCAGATGATTCCAAGTCCACAGTTGTTTCTGCACCTAAGTCCTCTACAACAGGAAGATTGAACCTTTTGAAGGCCTTCCGGAGGATCTCTTCTGTCTCTTTGGCCACCTTGTCAGTCTCACCAAGCATAAGTTGATTCATCCTGGCTTTACTTCTGAACTCATCTTTGCAGTCTTTGAAGATTATGTTCATTGTCTTGGGATCAATTTGAGGATATAGCTGAATAGCTATCTGCTCCCAGATCTCAAGATCTTTTGCATGAGCGTTATTCTTTCTTATTTCTAATTCCTTTTCTAGGTTTTTAGGAATTAGAGATATGATCTCAATGAAAGCCTTATTATATATGTTCAGATACTTGACTGTGGCTTCCAGTAGAATCTTTTGGTCAGCCTCATTGTAGTCATCATAAAATTCAGTCATTGGTTGAAGGTTTCCATCCACCGTAACCGACTTGATTACACTCTCTAGAGACAGAGTGGGCTTTTCAACAGATACCTCTGCCATTTCATCCTTGTCTTGGCCTGTGGAGGGTTTACCGGATCCTTTCTTCTTCTGCTTCTTTATTTCTTTTACTCCCTCATCTGACTCAGTTTCCTCTTCATCCTTTTGGCTTTCATAAGCCTTTGTGGCTTTTGTCTTAGATCTTTTACCGGATGCCTGGACTTCCGGTTTTGAACTTTTGGTTGTGGGAGGTGTAGATCTTTTTGATGATTTGGTCCAAGTGGAAGTTTCAACCGGAACACTTTCTTTACTTTTCTTTTCTTCCTCAGCCTTCCTCCTCTTTTCCCGGCTGGCATCAAGTGCCTCTTTTGAGATGCCTAGGCCTTGAGCAATATGCTCTACTTCTTTTCTCACCTTTCTCTTTATCTCAGGTTCCCTGAGTTCTACATGGGTCTTTATACTCAGCTCCTCAAAGGTTCCAAACCTTTCTGCCTTTGGATCTTTGGGCTGACTTAGCATGTGTTGAACATGCAGCTCCACTATCTGTTCATCCACTTCATACCCCATGGGCATGATCCAGACAGTCCTTGGCTCCACTGCCTCCATTAGGCACTGATCAATGTCCACCATAAAGCATACTGAGTCTTTGTATTTTTCAACAAGAGACTGGGGAATTCTTTCTCTTGTTTGCATCATGCTTTGGAAGTTTTTGAAGTATCCCCATAGGGCTGTATTTCTTGCTTTGGCATCCCCAAGCCCATGTAGATAGTCTCTTATTTGGACTGCAACAGGTTTGTCATTCTGCCATACCCATCCACTTGATCCGAGCAGCTCATTCATGAAGTAGAAGAATAGACATACTATAAGAGTACCATACTTAAAGGAATTCTTCTTGTCCTTCTTGATTTTCTGTAAATTTTCTATTAATTGGCTTAAGAGCAGTTCGCAGAGATCATATTCTGCATTCTTCCTTAGCATCTCATAGGCAGTATATACTGCAGTTCCGGATACAGAATTCTCCCTGCTGGAGTGATAGATCTTGTATCCTATTATCATGGACGCATACTTGATATCCAGATCAGAAATATCTTTAATGGTCATTGCCCTCTTATCAAACTTTGATCCGGTGGCCTCAGTTACAATGTTATTTTTGACAGATTTGAGGATAGGTATCCCTCCGAAAGAGTATAGACCAGTTACTGCTCTAATTGCCTCTTTTGTGATCTTGCAGGGTCTATCCAGCCATAGGAAGTTGTCATGCATCCTGCTCAGTACATACTGGACCCATTCATCTTCTTCAAAGCAGGGGAAATGAATAAATTGCTCAAATTATTTCTTCTGGATACCCTTATACTCTGGTTTAAGCTCAAAAGCATTATCTATCAGTTGCTTGTGATAGAGATCTCTCAATTTGAATTCCCCAAATTCCTCAATGCTTGTATGTATGTAAACCCTAATGTCTTCTGTGTGTAAAACTTCGTGAGGAACACTGGAAAATGCTCCTAAGGGATCTACCTCCAATGACTTGTATGGATGTTTCTTAAATTCAGGTCGGGGCCTATCTAAGATTTTCACTATATTTGGAGTAGCCATTTCTTCAAAGATTTGCAGTGAGATAATGAAAACGGAGAATACCTTATGCGCCTTCGGTTTGCACGGAGTGGTTGGTTTGATTTCTTTATGCAATGACTTCGGCAGGAGATCTTTGGTGTGCTTGATGAATTTTGTTGCAGAGCTCCACTTTTCGCTTCTTCTTGAGTGCAGAATGAGCAAATGCTTTTTGAGAAATCCCTTATATTGCTCCGTAAACCCTAATATCTGATGGCAATAAATGCTCGACCTATATTATTCTGGTTTGCCTTATCCGGATAGCTTGGAGTATCCCGGATCAGTCCTGATCTGTGAACATCATCCGGATCTTTCAATCATGAATAAATTGAGGTGACACATTACAAGAACATCCCAAACACTCTGTCCAATCCGCAGAATAAGACAATGCACTTCCAGATATCTCTGGACCTTTTTGTAATCCTCTGTCATACCGGAGCATCTCCCGGAACAGGTCTTACTTGATCGATCACAGCTTCTTCATATCTCCATGCGGACCTTTGAAATCTTATCTGGATCATCTCAAGACTTATATCTTTAAACCCTTTACTCCGCATCTTGTGCCACATCCGGCACCACTTGATTTGCTGGAGGAACAGGATTTTCTTTGAGTCTCCCCCTGAGCCAGAGCTTACTTTTTAATTTCCAGAAGAAATATCATCACCAGAGTCTGGTGCGGATCCAACCTCTACATTCTCTAAACTTTTCTTCACCCAAATCTTGCTCATCTGATTCCTAACTTCATCCGCATTCATCTTTTGTTTACCCTTGTCTTGATTCTGATTATACATCGGACCTCTTTTGTCCTGATTCTTGCTTCTGCAGACTTTAGCATTATGACCGGACCTATTACAGATTTGGCAAATAACATTTCTTTGCATATTTGACTGATAAACTCTTGTTCTGCATTGATTAGCCATATGACCTATTCTATTGCATGTAAAGCATCTACCTTTGAATGATTTGTTGACTTGCATATTTCTGCATTCATGGGATTTGTGTCCATACCTTTTGCAGTTAAAGCATTGTCCGGAGAAGGATGAATTAATCTGATTCATTCTCTTTCTGCACTGATTAGCTTTGTGACCAAAGTGGTTGCAGTCGTGGTAGTATCCATTGAAAGATGGATATCTTTGAGCATTGGGCTGTCTTACCGGAGGTCTTCTAGGCCTATTCCTTGGATTTTCTGATCCAAAATTCTTTTGACCGGATCCGGAGCTTTCTCCTTTCTCATATCCCAAACCATACTTGTCATCTGTCCTCTTTTGACTTCCAAGAAGGACTTCAAGTTGAGCAGAACTTATCTTGAATTTCTCTTTATATTCATTTGCTGTTTGAAGGTCTCTTTTGAGAGAGATAATTTGATCCTCAAGTTTTTCTTCATTATCTTTGGCATCTTCAAGATCAGATTCAAGATGTCTGATAATCCTATCCATCTGGTGGCATTCTTCTGATTTTTCTTTAAGAGATTGTCTTAGATTGTCTTCAGCTTTTCTTTTTTCTTCAATCTCTTGAGTAAACTTTATAGTTCCTGATTCCATTTCATGTCTCAACATAATGACTTCTTTTGATAACTTTTCACATAACTTAGTTTGCTCAGTCAATTCTTCATTTGTATTGCTTTCTTCACTTTGTCTTGCCAATTGTTGGAGCAGCTCCTTTCTCTTTTTCATAGAGAGACTTAATTTGTCCTTTAATTCTCTCATGAATTCATCAGCCTGTCTGAGTCTTTCCTTTAATTCATTGACTTCAGAATTTGACTGTTCAAGATCCTCAAGGGTAGTCTTGAGTTGCTCCCTTAAACCATATGCATCCATTTGAGCTCCCAGATCTTCCTCAAGCTGTTAGGCTCTATTAGGAGGAACCTAGCTCTGATACCAATTGTTGATAACTGAGAGGGGGGTGAATCAGTTATCCTAATTATTTCCCTCTTTGAACTTTCTTATTAATTAATGCAGCATTGAATCAAACACAAAAACATTACCATGAAATAAGAAACACATGACACAGTATTTTTGACATGGAAACCCTGTTAAGGGAGAAAACCATGGGGTGATTAACCCAAAGATTATTCTCTGTTAGAAGAATAGGGAATTACAAAAATGGCACTTGCCAATTAAGGCTCACTGCCCGAGCACACTGCTCACAAAGAGGCCCACTGCCTACAAGGAGACACACTGTCTACAAAGTGATAAGAATCACAGTCTTGAACTGATTGAAAGCATCTACATATGCTGGAGTTTAGTTCCGGTTAGGCTCAGTACACTGATCTGCTGCACTTCATCTTTCCTCTGTTCTTTATTCTGCTATCCTTTCACATACCGGATCTTTCTTACTACTTCTACTCTGTTCTGTACTTCTTCGCATACCATCACACAATCACACATTTCACAACTAAATCCATCCTCTATATATATCCGCACAAGTAATTTCATCACCTTTCTAGTCGGCATCCGGAACAGTCTAGTTTCTTACAAACTCTGTTCTGTCGGCTGAATCCTTGCTCACCAAGCAATGCGGATCAAGCATATACTTGTAGATATCATTAATCATGTCGGCCAAACATGATTCATGCCTTCACAACCTTTACTATCAACAGTAACACATCCGGAAAATAGTCTGATACTCTGTCAGTCAGTTCTTCCTCTGTTCTCACTGTCTCTCAGGAATCCGATACTCAACTATTCATATCTTTTTCCTTGTCCATCACCGGAGGTTAAATCCTTGGAATATACCACTCAAGGTAGTCCTCTTGACTTCCCCAAATCCGCACTACACCAAGACACTTCCTCTGAGAGATCCAGACCAATCTGTCGGACCTTGCCATATGCTCTGTTCTTGTTCACCGGACCACAACAGTCTTCATTCTGACTCCCGGTAGAGACACATCATGACTTGCGGATATGTGGGATGACCTTTGTTGCCATCAATGACAACAACCATGAATCCATATAGTGTCTCTTGCCAACACTTCATCCAGTTATTCTATTGCTTTAGAGGTTGATATTTCAGCACCTAACTCACCCACATCTTAAGCTACATAGTCACTTCTATTGGCATAATAGTATATAGTATTACATTGTTAGTTTATGCATATTAAATAAATGCTAGTTTATAAGTTAGGTTTTGGGAAGTTACAAGAAGTTACTTTCCCGTAAGAAGTTATATACGGGAATAACTAAGGCTTTAAAAAGCCAATGTATTGCATTGTAAAATCATCCTGAAGACAATACTATATTATTTTATTATGGTTTAATTTTGTGTATGTTTTCTCACCATTTCTCAATATAGTATCAGAGCCAGGTTGTGCCTATGCGTTAGAATCTAGGGGAAGCATAGAGATGGTTTGATAATGGCCTACGTGATAAAGAATCTAAAACTACCATTATAGCTGATTTATTGGCGCACTGGATAAAGGAGATGTTCAATATATATAAAGAAAAATTTGGGAGCACATTGTATGATTGCGCGCAAGAATGGACATTTGAATGAAGTCTTTAGTTATTTTTCATGACAGTTTTTATTGATGTTTGATCTCCCATAGATATGTGATTTTGGAGATATTTTTTTTGAGGCATTTTGATGATATCTTATGGAATATAATTATTGCAGTGGATAGAAGGTATACGAATCTATTTCTAAATGCATCCTCCAAGCATCCAACGATTAGAGAAGGTGGCCGATCAATATGGGGAAACTAATTAGGGTTTAAGAAAGGTGCGGTTTAGATGGTTAATTTACATACACAGTAGCAACTGTGGTTGCCTATTTCACATTTTTGAATCAGGGAGTTGGTGTGTTTGAAGAAGGTTGATAAAGACAACTATGAAGTGAAAACCATGGATGATGAATTTATGATTGCTGGCAACGCAAACTTGTGAAAGGAAAATATTTTCTCTGTTGCGTTGAATGTAAGTGAAAGAGGCAATTCATATGGTGAGATTAAAACTGACTAAAATTTCTTAATGATACATGAGGGAAAATGTTTTATGAGTTTATAGCAAACATTGAAAAGTTTTCACTTATTACCTAGAGTAATACAATTTCCTTTTGGATAAAGTTAAAAAGTTTCTAAGAGGAAATATTAAGCAGAGTAAAATGTGCAGCATTTTTTAGGTTTTGATTTGAACGCGCAGTAGTAAGTTCACATTTAAAAAAACATTAATGCTATTTTCATTTGGAAAATTATGGTTCATAGCTATTTTTGGAGCCAAATTTTTGGAAGGGAATAAAATTAAAAAAAAGATTTAAATGAAGGTTGGAGGAATTAATAGTTGGTATGAGGTGGTTATGAGTTCAAAATTTGGGAGGTATAAATTTTAAATATTATTTTGTCATTGGAGATATAAGGTTTTATTTTGGAGTAATAAGGTGGAAAACATTGGAGTTATAAGGATATAATTGTGTTTACACTATATTGTAAAAGGTGCATTTTTGGTGGAATCTGACACCTTGTTTTATCATGGCTACATCAATTGCTCTCGGATCCATTTATACTACACCTGATGAGGCCTCGAAAGACTCATCCAAGACATCAGCTGGTTAAAGTGTAATAGGGTCATATTGGAGGCAGGCGGCATCGGAGGATGGAGGATTTTCCATCATCTCAAGTTAGCTTCTCACTTTGAGATGATGCTTTGCATGAGAAGCGTTTTTGGTTTTGGTTGTTTTTCTTTTCTTTGTTGATGCTGACGGAGCTGATAAATTTGAAGAATGTATGTTTTGTGAAGATTTTGTTTTGGAGACAGGTTTGGGGTTTGGTGTTGAGATCAATATGGATTGTTGTCCAGCGAGCTTCAAAGAGTATATGATCTTGAATTATACCCTTTCGCGGTCACTAGACAACATGGCAGAGATCTGTCGTATCTCTTAGGGTCCATTGTCGAATAATTCAAGACTCTGTGATTTGAGAGCTTGGGACTAAAGAGGTCAAGAACACAGCTCGAAGCTACGGCTTTCCGAGGGTAGATGAGATAGCATGATGGAGCCTCGCTTGGTTCAGGATTTGTTCTTTGGGGGAAGATCTTCTATAAAATATGTATTCATATTATGTAATCATCTTTGTTGAGTATTTTAGCATTAAGGGGGGGTACCTGGTACTTTTGTAGGAACAATGTAATAAGGGGGGGAATGTTGGCATAATAGTATATAGTATTACATTGTTAGTTTATGCATATTAAATAAATGCTAGTTTATAAGTTAGGTTTTGGGAAGTTACGAGAAGTTACTTTCCCGTAAGAAGTTATATACGGGAATAACTAAGGCTTTAAAAAGCCAATGTATTGCATTGTAAAATCATCCTGAAGACAATACTATATTATTTTATTATGGTTTAATTTTGTGTATGTTTTCTCACCATTTCTCAATAACTTCATAGGGCAGATGTATGGGCACAAGATTTAGCATATGGCAGACATATCTAGTTAGATTTTTAGCAGGGGCCACATGCTTTCCATTCCTTATCCTTTGATCCATAGACATTTCGAGAGGCATCAGGCATACCTAAGTGGGATATTTCTATGGATGAGGAATATGATTCCTTAATCAGAAATCACACGTAGGATTTGACTTCTCTTCCTAAGGGAAGGAAGACAATTCGATGTAGATGGATATATCAAACTAAGTTTGTAGCACATGGGTCAGTTGATAAGTACATAACATGAATGGTTGCCAAAGGATTTTCACAAGTTCCTAGCATTAACAACAAAAAGACCTTTCCACCCATTGCAAAAATGACTTTGATTCAACTCACACTTGCTATAGTCATTGCACATGGATGGGATGTGCATTAGATGGATGCGAAGGGTGCATTTCTTCACAAAGACCTTCAGGAGGAGGTCTACATGGATCAACCACTAGTGTTTGTTTAGGATTCATCCTTAGTTTGTAGACTTAGGAAATCTCTCTATGGCCTCAAACAAGCCCCTAGGTCTTGGTATGCCAAGATGGATTCCTACCTCCTAGCTTCAGGTTTTACTAGATGCCATTTAGATCCTAATGTGTATCTATTGTTGTAGGATGATTCACTGTTGATGCTGGTACTATATGTTGATGATCTTTTGATCATCAAGAGTTCTTTATAGATGCTATTGCAATAGTGAAGTCAACTCTTAAGGATAGATTTAGCATGACTAACTTGGGATTATTGCACTACTTCCTTGGCATTGAGATTTCATAGTCTAATTTAAGCATCACTCTTGCACAACCCAAGTATACTCTTGATTTACTTGCATGGTTCCATATGACTACCTACAAACCATCTCTGACTCCCTTTCTATCTGGAGTCAAGCTTGTGGGTTCCTGTTCTACATTATTGGTCGATGCTAATTTGTGTCAACAATTTCTTGGAAGTCTCATCTACTTGACCAATACTAGGCCCGACATTTCATATGCAGTTGGCATGGTTTCAAGATTCATGCAGGAACCTTATAAGCTACATTGGAAAGCAACTAAGAGGATCCTTCACTACCTTCAGGGTACTCTTAAGTTTGGGATTCATTACAGAGTTGACTGAGAGGTTGACTTGGTTGGTTATACATATTCAGATTGGGCTATTGATACTAAGAATTGTAAGTCCACTTCAGGTTACAATTTTTCACTTGGTTCTAGTCCTATCAATTGGTCTAGAAAGAAGTAGAATGCTAAATTGCTTTATCATCCACAAAGGCATAGTACAAAGGAGTTGTTAACATAGATACTAATGCTATTTGGCTTTAGGGCATTCTTTCTAAGTTTGGCTTTTCATTCTAGCATCCCACAATCATTTATTGTGACAATTACAGCACCATTCAGATATGTAAGAATCCGGTTCAACATCAGTGAACCAAACATATAAAGATTTATATGCATTATATTCGAGATCTCATTCATGGTCAGATCGTTGACTTAGTCTTTTGCCAGTCTTCAAAGTAGGTTGTTGACATATTCACCAAACCATTTACTAAGAGCAAGTTCATTCATCTATGAGCTCTTCTTGAGGTGCGGTCTACTTCAGCAATGACATCATCTTTGGGGGGTGGGGGCTTTCTATCCTTGTTCACTTTCTTTTCTCTCTTTTGGAGGGTAGCTTTTTCCCATAGGGTTTTAGACCTTTCTCCATTTTATGAGAGATTTCATTGTACTTGGGTACCCCATTAGGCCTAGTTGTTGGGACCCAATCTTCAGTCCATCTAAGCTATGCTTAAGGGGCTATTAGTGTATATATTTGGCATACGCTCATAGGCGCTAAGCCTACTTAGGCATACTACACATGGTACATTTAGGTGTCATGTAACTAGGCAGAGGTGTCACAAAGTTATAACAAACTAGCCACCTCGTGCTAGTTTCGTGGAAGGCAACTTGCCACCACTCATTGATTGAGGAGTCCTATCCTCAACTCATGTCTGATGGTTGCCTCCCTTCTGTGTTATTTATACTCGTCCGTTTGGCTAATTCTGAGTGTCAACTTCATGCATTTTTATGTTGTGTTTCATTTGCAATATTGTGTTCTTGTTTATTTGTCTCCTTGATTGCTGGTGATCTCTTCACTTTTGTCCTCCACTAATATTATGGGGGATACAGGTAGGTGAGAGAGTATAAATTAGTTATGTTTGGATTCAAGTGGCACCATTTCTCATGCTTTGTCCATATGGGTTGTGAGAAAATTATGTCACTTGAAAAATCTGAAAGTGAACAATGAAATGCAAGTCAAAGAAGCAAAACCTTAAATTTAAAAGAAATTTGCAAACTATATCAAAGCCATTGATTTTTTGAAAATGTGGGGATAAGATTAAACTATACAACCAAAAAAAAATGATCATTTTCATTGTTGATTAGTACCTTTCACAAATTCCAAACCATCATTTTAGCATAGTTAATATGAAAAGAACAACCTATTTCTCTATAATAAAATTATAAGACAAGAACTATTCCACTTAATTGTTTGTTAAGATGACCATTAAATACTTAAATCTAATTGACACCAAAATAGTCTAAAACATTTTAAGATTATTTTTATTTTTTAATGGAGATCATCCACAAGATTGTTTTTACTACCTCATACGTGAGCACAAATAGACCAAGAGCCCTTTAACTTTAAGATTATTTTGATTTATATTTAATATTTTTTACATAGTGGTGATGAAACTTTAAGATTATTTTGATTTATATTTAATATTTTTACACGGTGGTGAAGAAATATAAAACTACCCTATATATATATATAACTAGCAATTGGACCCATAGGTTCAGTGGGCAGGCTGAAAACCATCCCAAGAAATTATAGAATTTGTTAGATATATTTTATTATTTATTAATTTATAAGTTATTTAATCCACTAAATTATTTTATCAATTCTTATTGAAATTTTATCACATTAACTATTGTCTTCTTTCACTTATATTAGTAAATTTCTTTTTACATTACATATTGAGATGAACAAATATAGTTGGGTAAAATTATTATCATGTGGTAAATATTTATATTTTTTAAGTTATCATTACTTTAGATTCACTCCCTATGGACAATATTTTCCACAAATAATTTATTTTTATAAGCATATATATTGTGATTCTATGTTTCATGATTTACCTGTGTGATGGATTTTTTCCCTCAACATTTTAGATCACACTACATGATCTATCATTTCTATTCTCTTTCTCTCTACTCTCCTGATGATGGATCATGTAGTGTCATCCAAAACATTGAGGCAAAAAATCCATCACATAGTTAAATCCTGAAACACATAATCACAATATTATGGACTGTGGAAATTTGATGTCTACTAGTATATATATTTTCATAAGCGTATCAAGGCAGGTGACACGTGCTGTTGCCACACAGGTTTAGGCCACTGCCCATTGTGCAGACAAACCCGCATGCTGTGAGAGACTCTAGCAGCTGGGTTAGGTATAATTCTTGGGGAGCTGGATTAACCATCTCTAATGACATGTCGGTAACCTTGGAGAAAGGACAAGCAATAACATTGTTTCTCCAGACAAGTGGGAAGATTACAGATAGGTGGATGTTTTCAAAGCCATATGTGCAAATCGTGTGGACCAAACACAGATCCGACAAGCAGGTTGCAACTATATATCAATTTCAAAACCATGTATTATGTGGTGGTGCCGCCATTGGTGACTAGTCATTTTGTTATGCCAACTTTAGGGTAGCTATATGGTTAGATTTCGGCCTCACCCATTGCCGTCAATCTTCAGAACTAACGTAAATGCAAGGAAATTTGATTCAGTTTAGGCAAGTATAAGTGGATAGAAGTTTTCTACTCCATAATTAACTTTAAAATTAAAGAATAAAATAATTCTTATCAAACGTTACAAATAATAATGACAAATTATTCATTAAAAAAACATGTATATGTTTTTTATTCTATATTTAAATAGTTATATAATTAAAAATTAAATAAATACAAAATGCTATAACCAAAGAAATTTTATTTTATATTTAAATAGTTATATAATTAAAAATTAAATAAATACAAAATGATATAAGCAAACAAGTATTTTTAAATGTTAGATGAGATACACTAAAATGACATATCATGAAGGATTTCATAATGTAAACTCTCTTGATTGTAACATTCAAATCAAAAGCCACTTTTATAAGAGAATATATTCATTTAAGACATGATGACTTTCATTTAAGCCATACAGTTAATATGGATACCTTTACATATTGTAGACATAACCTTTTTTATTGCTAATCGTTTAGTTGGGACCCTGAACATTGAATGTGTGTTTTGTGACAACCAACTATGAACATGTGTTTTGTTGTGTAATACACACTTGATTTCCCATACCTACCTCCCTTTTGACTCAACTTTAAACTAACTTCCTAATGAAAAGTTTAATCGGCACCTTAATCTTATCATACACAAATCCTCAGCAAAAGTAAACGTGGCTTAGCAAGCAGAAATAAGGTAATTTGTTTTGGGTATGGCATAAAAAACATGTCACAAATTCCAATGCTAAATTGAACGGAGTGATTATTAGCCGATAGGCTTTATATGTGAGCATTATCGTGCTTGGAATTGTCTCACGCCGTAAAAAGAAACAAAAAAATCATGCCGGGAAATCTTCTAAACTCGTCGGTTATTCCTATCGGCGTATTCCTTGAACCTCCTATGGGTGCAAGTGCTAGTTTATAGTCTGGAATGATTTAGACTTTTATTCTAGCCTTAACATCAGCGAGCAGGACATTAAATTATTCCTGCAAGAGTATTTGGCTACAATACTTTGATCAAGAGAGCCCATACTTACTGCTCATGTTTCCAGTATTTATGAAATTTACTTTCATCTTGAAAGCTCGTTTGTCACACTTTTCCAACATGTATGTGATCGTTTCTTCATTTATTAGACACCTCAGCTGCACCATAAATGAAGAGGCAGATTCTAGAGCATGAATTCAACGAACCATATCTCTAAAAATTTGTAGATTTCACTAATACTTCGTCCACGAGGCAGTGCTGGTAATAACGTAGAATGATGCAAAACTGTTTCGGAGCCTATAGGATTGACTGATATTCAAGCACACCGACATTCTTCCCCCTTCTCTTTGTGGTGGGGTATGTATTAATTTGTTTTGTTTTTTATAATTTATGGTATAGTTTGAAAAAAAAATCGATGGACAAGATTGATTTCATGATAGTCTTTTTTAATTTAGGCCCTTCATCTATATAATTCATCATGTGCTGTTCACATAAGGAAGACTTTCAACCTAATTATATGGGTGGGGTGGGCTGGAGTGCACCATTTGTCATCAATGGCGAAGAATGCGATGGAGGACGTCCGTCCGCGGTGCAGAAACGGGTGAGTCTGTACCACAAATTCTGTGGATGGCTCGATGTCAGCACCGGTTCCAACCTCTTTTGTTAGTATTTCTTCGCTTCTCATGTATAAACAAAGGCTGTGGGCACAACAAGGGCACTAAGAAACTCGTTTACATATATCTACAATAACATTCCTCTGTAACCACAAATGGATGACATTTCATATTATCAAGTTAATACCGCCCATTAGGCATTATAATCTGAGAATGGAAAAGAATAATAAGACTTCATTGGATTTGACTTTTGCAATAATTACGATTTTAATATATTATTTTTAATTCACCCTTGGAGGCAATTTTAATTTTCGTGAGGTTTGACCAAATCAAACATTTAATATTGTAATGGTAAAATTTGCATATTTATGCTCAATGAATAGGTTAATATAATTATATGTCAACAAATGATTTTTCATGATGGAATACATTAATATAATTCTATATCAACAAATGATATAATCTTGTATGAAAGTTAGGATCATTCCTTGATCTATTATACTTTTCTATTTACGCATACATCTATACGTTCCAGCTTATATAATCTCTATTCATACTTATTATTAAATACCCATTATTTATTACGTATATATCTGAACATACACCCATACATTCATTACCCATCTTGATATTGATACATTTTTGTAGTGTCGATCTAAAAATCTATTTTGATAGAATGCCTTGATACAATTATATATCAACAAATGACACTATTTTGTGGAAAAGTTGGGCTTATTCAGCAATCCACTACCCTTCTTCACTTACAGACCACCTTATCCCAATTCTATGTGCCCTTATTTTTATACATGTACTATTTATTATGCCTATATCCATACATACACCCATAAATTCATTACCCAAATTGATATAGCACCTTTTTGTCTTGGTCCAACCCCATGCCATGCAAGACTAACCCTGCACCATGTAGAATTGATCTTTAAAATTCAAAAATTCAAATTTGGCGAACTCCCACTTGTTTCATACCTATTATGGCTTGACCAAGTGATATGTATGCTTCACATGATTAGTCATTATGTCAAAATATTTGAAGGTATCCAATATGCATCATTTCATATACGATCTAAGTATTATCAATTATAATTGACGTATCCTAAGCAATTCAAAGAGAATCATTCTAAGAACACTTTGCTTATAGCACTAACAAGAATCTAATTTACATCACATCCTTGTAGGGTATTTGCATGCTCAATTGTTGTCTTTGATTTTCTCACACGACTATCAAGTTGGTCCAATCAAGGAGGTAAATCTAGGAGAACTTGGCTTCTGTGATCTAATGATTTCCCCTAGGTATTTTCAATACTACAAGTCCTTAATAGTTAGTGAAGAATAGAGCTAATAATAACATAGGTTACATAAGTTTATAGTCAATAGCTTTAATTCTATGTGTTTCAGAACACTTCCATGCATCATTACATTCTAACAAAGGGCGAGATCGATCTCATAGGGGTGGATTCAACCCATAGTGAATTCAAAGACTATTCTGATATCAAGGAGAGTTTTAGTTAAGGAATACCTATTTTTAATACCAAGGAAGTGGAATTCTATTCATCATATTATTTCTTCATTGTTGTTCCTAGAACTAAGTGCTTAGAACTAAGTGCTTAATCTTCCTCTTTTAATTTTCATGTATTCATTTATTGCAATCATGAATTCCCAATCATGAATCCCCAACCATTTTTATTAATCTAGGTTGATGTATGCTTGATTCTGTGCATTTATTAAATTAACATAGATTAAAATAGGAAAGGGGTTTATTTTCCTTTACAAATATATTAGCATGACCAAGATTATGTAGCAAATGATTGCACCTCTAAGCATTTGTTCCTAGAGGAATGCATTCACCTTTATTAATTACATATTACCTAATATTGTATTTGTTTCAAATAGTGAATTTAATTGTACTTCACGTTAAGTAGAATATACACCAATGTGTAAATTTCTCTAACTAATTAATTAAATCCAACAATTAGATATGTAATAATCTAAGATGTAAGAGTTGGGATTTGAAATGCATACCTAAGTAAATTTGAAAATCTATAATAAAATAATAAATAAAAGTATACCTTAGAGTTGAAGATGAATAATGCAATAACAAATGATTGATACCTATATTCTCATTTTGGATCTTGAGTAAGAAAACTAAGATGATTGAGACCTATAAATGTTCACAAAATTATATCACTTCCACAATTACAAATCTAAACCATGTGCACAAAACTAAACTTTGACTATAGATCTAAACCTATTCAATGTGGATCTTCTATAGTTTCAGAATTTGATTTTCCTTGATCATTGAACTTGTAATAAATAATTAATGGTGTTTATATTTTGCTTATGACAAGCCCCTAAATTTGATTCAATGGTAGTTCATAATTGAACTTTGAAGATAACATGTAGTGAATGCATTAGGCACTAACCTAAATGAGTGTGATTTTGGAACATAGAACATGACCAGTACTACAATCCAAAAGGGCAATGCAAAGGCCTATTACAAGAATTAAATTTTAAATAAAATAGATGATTTGGGAATAAATGTGTGATTCTAGAACAATGGGTGATTTTGTGGTAAGAAGTGATTCTAGAATAATGAGTGATTAAAGAGCAATGTGTGATTTTGGAGGATAATTGATAGATATGTTGATAGTCAATCCATAAATGGATTAGGTGTGATGCCCTTTTATACTTGAATTAAGACACAAATTTCAATGTTTTGTCATAAGAGTTGACACATAATGACTAATTGGAGGGAGGTAAACAAGGGCCATGTGTACTTATGCAACTAAGCCATAAAGAACAATTCTACTCATGATCAAATACAACCTCATGATTGAGCATAAAGGAATGCATAAAACAAATGAAGCTAAAATATGAAGCTTAAGTGCAAACCTTTATTGTTTTGGATGTGCTCTTTGATGTTGGGCACTAACCTAAATGAGGGTGATTTTTGGAATATAGAACATGATACTACAATCCAAAAGGGAAATGCAAAAGCCTATTACAAGAATTAAATTTTAAAGAAAATAGATAATTTGGGAATAAATGTGTGATTCTAGAGCAATGGGTGATTTTGTGGTAAGAAGTGATTCTAGAATAATGAGTGATTAAAGAGCAATGTATGATTTTGGAGGATAATCGATAGATAAGTTGATAGTTAATCCATAAATGGATTAGGTGTGATGCCCTTTTATACTTGAATTAAGACACAAATTTCAATATTTTGTTATAAGAGTTGACACATAATGACTAATTGGATGGAGGTCAACAAGGGCCCTGTGTACATATGAAAATGAGCCATAAAGAACAATTCTACTCATGATCAAATACAACCTCATGATTGAGCATAAAGGAATGCATAAAACAAATGAAGCTAAAATATGAACCTTAAATGCAAGCCTTTATTGTTTCAAATGTGCTCTTTGATGTTGAATGTACATGTTGATTAGTCCTCAAATTGATAGTATAACCTTAAATAACATGGAGACTTGAAAATGGCATGGGTTGATGGCTATTTATAGATTTTTGGGATGAAAGATGGAGGGTTGGGATTGATCTGGAAGATCAATGGTTGAGGATTGTTGAGAGGATTGGATTGATGAGTGGCCACCAAGTGACATGATAGGATTGGAGGATCAAGATGGTCCTTGGATAAAGGAGAGATCAAGGGTGGAGGATGGTCTTGGATAAAGTGAATGGAGAGGATCAAAGGAGGACAAAAGGATATTTTGTACAAAGGACTTGCCCATCCCTTTGTAAGAGACCGATGTGAAACATGTACAAAGGACCCATACCTTTGTACATGTTACGAAATTATGTTGAAACCTAATTTAGCAAGGCCTAGATTGTAGTTATTACAAAGGGGATAAAATAAAATTTTTAAAGTGTATGATCACTTAGTCAAATACTTGATATCTTGATAAGAGAACAATAGAGAATCATTTATTAGGATAATGTGACAGTTCAATCAGAGCTATCAAACCATCCTGATAACTAAAATTTGGTCTAAGGACAAGAGAATAGGCATTCAAGGAATGACATGTATCTAACTAATTTTATCTTTCAGTAACGATGTTGTTGAATTATTCAAATATCACAATTTAGTGCAAAGAAAAGACCTATTTATAAACTATCATTTCATCATCATGTTTTAAACATGTGTTTCAAATCAGATTTAGTTGTTTTATGCTATGCATTTGATTCAAAAAGCAAAACATACATAAATCATTGCATAAAAAAAAAATTGTTTTATTCAAAAGAATGTTTAAATATGTCCCACACAAACCGTGGGAATGACTAAACTAAGCCAATGCAATCAAGCATGTGCAAGCTATACATATGAAGATAAAATAAAGAAAAAGAAAACATGAGGAAAGTGATATCCATCATTGCCTTATCATGAAGGTTGACCCTCCTATCTAGCAGCTTGATCTTCATGTCTTCAACCTCTTGCTCTTGATGATGAGCCTGCAAGGTTGGAGAAAGGTTTTGTTAGAAGCTCCAGAGATACAAATTCATCATATGCCTTATCAACAGATATATATAAATTTGCAATCATTATGCATCAATACAATTGGATAAATATCAGGCATATGCAATAAATTAGATTATCAGTTGAGAGTCAAATAATCATGACAGAGATCAATCAACTTTCAAAGGTATGTTTTTATACTAACTTGTTTGTTCACTGTACAAGTATAGGAAAAGTTATGTTGCTGATTTGAAGACATTTCAGCATGTGAAGAAAATAGGCTCCCATAAGGGTTGAGCCCAACATGTTGCCCTCTTGTTTCACTTAAAAGGGATAATGAAATCCTTGAAGACCAATGTTACAAAATCATGACTATGATGGTATGATGAAGAGGTCTTCCTATTAGCAAGAACTTTCCATTACATCAACATAATCATGATCTTAAGAAAGAAAGTCTGATCATCAAGATATTCATACATGTCAACAGGATAGTAAAAGAAGATTGAGAAATTACTGAAGTCTCATCCAAAAGGAGGACAACCACATCTATCATGAAATTACAGTCATAACATATATAGGTATAGTCGAATGTCATGTGGAAATCATACCATGGTACTACATCACACTTGTGTTGCTGCCATATCTCATCAATGAACAAGTACAAATGAAGAAACAAAAGCTATATCATTATGCAACAACATACAAGGTGTAGTCAACATAGTTCATCATATAAATCTAGGATATGTAGACAAAAGTTGGAACAATAAAGATAAGTGCATTATCTTTTGTTCATCTACATAGATTTAACCTTGTATGATATCAAAAGGACATCAAGAGTCACAAATTCTACAGCCATCAAGAGGAATAGCTACCATGAAGATATAAGGTAGAAGGCATTCACCACATGCAAGGTTACTTTTCAATGAATACAATTTGTGACAGAAGGGAATCAACACAGTGGGGTAATAAGATATCCAGTCAAGTGTATACCACATAGATAGAACAACATCAACAAGGTACAAATCAACAGTGTGATTACATCATGAAGAAGCCATGCCTTCTACATATTGCAATGTTCATATTCAGAAAACACATTGTCTCAGCCATGAAGGAGATACAAAAAAAATGATATGCATTTTACACACTTTCATCATTGAGTATCAATTTTATTATGTATAAAATGTAAACTTGATATTAAACATTTAACCATTGGAGTGAATGATATGTGGAGTAGATTTTCTCATGACAACACCAATAGCACAGTCACAAAGACTGTAAATGATATTCAACATTCAATAAGGAAACTGACCCTAAATGAAGTCAACAATGAAGATGTATCCTTGAAGTCACAAAGAGTGATGGTTGTGTGAAGCCAATAACAACATATCAAACATCAGTTCAAGAACAGTTATGCTTTAAACAAAGGAACGGCCTTATAATTGCCTCATTGGCATAGTCTTGCTACTATATCATCAATAAGGTTGCATAGTTTTACACAGTAAGGAGTTTCTGCAACATGTTGGAGAAGGGGTTTTTAAGAGCTTCATGCATATGTGGAGGAACACTTATAGAGGAATGAGAAGAATTACAGTGTCATTACTGGCATATCCCTTTCAAGCCAACAAATAACAGAAATCTAGCTGGCATGACAACTTCTACAAACATGACTAGAAAATGTATAAATTCTCTTTTCAACCTAAGCCCATACAAGCCATTTGTCTACTTCCTATTTTTCTCAAGAAATGGAGTAGTTTGTATAGAAAATCATAAGGCTAGGTAAAAGTTTTGATAGAGATCTAAATGAATTACATGAAACTGTTGAGGAACAAGTGCTAGACAATGAAGGAAATGATATTACATGAAGATAAATTGCAGCAGAGATATAAGTTTTTTTTCATCATTTTCTTGAAATAAAACTAGTAAATATTTGATCAACAAAAGTAAACTCACCTTTCCTTCACCACACACAGAGAATATGTTACTTCATTTTTTACTTGCAAAATACATAGAGGTACATATTCTTTTGTTTGTCTATAGAGGCCAAAAGAGGTACAGGCAAAACCCTAGTAGGGTTGTGATATATACAGAGAAAAGTTCTTTTAATTACTCCATTTCAATTAAGACTGAATAAAAATGGTGCAGAGAAAGAATGTTCTCCATTGAAGATAAAACCACAAGGGAAGAAGAATATATAGAAACCCACTTCTTAGCTAAAAAGAGAGATACAAAGGCATTCATGCTATTCTCATCACAATGCAAAAAAGGGTTCCTTAGCAAAACATATCAAATGATGCTTCTAACAATGATAGACAGGAAAACATGCTTATTAAGGGAGGCGTGGATAATGTTGTCTATCACTGTGTTGTCCATGAGCACCTCAGCAAGATACAAAATTTTCAACTTAACCACCAAGTTGAATCTCAAAGTGCAAGCAAAGATGATGCAGTGTCAAAATCAAAATACCAAGGAGCAGTTACTTCTTTAGTAATAGAGAATGAGAAGAAAACCCTGCTAAAGTTATTTACACATAGAAAATCTAAGCAAGAAGAGTAAAATAGTAAGTAAAGGGATGTTTTTCTCCATTTATTTTATGAGAATAGAGGATCACATGCCAATAAAGACTTACCATAGAGTAAAATGAGCTTTGAAGTAGCATAACAACCTTCTCAGGCATCCAAGAAACACTCAAACAAGAGCAGCAGAAACCCTAGTTCATGGCGGTGGCTCACGAGGAGCACAAACAAAACACAAAGTGAAAATGACAAGAAAATAGGGCTTTCCTTCCTTTTGGTCGACGCCTTAGTTGTTTTTTCTTCTTTTTGACTTCTATGTTAAAAAATAATTATTATTATCCATTTCCTCATCATGCTAAAGACTTCTAAGTCTTTCAGACCTAATGATGCAATACTAATGATGCCACAAGGGCCTATGAGGGCTAAACCTCATTCTTTCCTTTTGATTTTTTTTAAAAAGGTCAAACTAAACAATCATGTAAAGATAAGACTTTATGCCTTATATTCTTTTATGCAAAACTTAGAGATAAAAGTCTACCAGAGCAAATGATTCAACTAAGATTATACTGCACATGTGCATGGATAAGGTATTCTATATTATCCAAAGGTGGTGTAAAAGGTAAATGATGGGTAATGATTATTTATGCATGGAGCTATAAGGTGGTGTTAGGGTATGGTGTGATTTATGCATGGAGTGATAACGTATTATACATAATAAAAGATGCATAAAATATGATGTATAAGGAGTTACAAGGTATTGTATAATGCATGGTATAAAATGTATTTTTTTTCCATGGATTAATAAGGGATTTGATACAATGTAATACATGCATAAGGTATTTTGCATAAGGAGATCATTATATTGCATGGGAGAAATAGGGGTTTTTTTAATTTTTTTAATCTTCTAAAGGGCAAATGCATTCAAATTTGCATGACTTTATAACTAAATAATGTAAAAGAATAATAAAGTAATATAATTATAAATTACTTTATTATTTTGTCACAAGTCATAAAATCAAGAAGATAAGACAAATTGTAACTCATAGTAAAGTAATTATCCTAATTACTTTATTCTTTGCTCGCATTGTTTACTTATCATCCCAAAATCATGCAAGTTTTGGAGGATGAAGTTAACTGAAGTCTTTTGGAGCTCTTTGTATGGTTTTTTGGTCAAAATTGGAGAGTTTGGTCCACCTTTTAGTCAAACTTATAGAGGAGAGTAGTTTGGAGCTATTTTAGCTCAATTTGGCATAGTTATAGCCCTTATTTTTAGGGATTTTCTTGCTTGCTCATGGAGCAGTTTTGAGAGCTTATTTTTAGAGGCAGTTGACTACAGTTGACCTTTCTAGTTTTCTTGGAGATAGCATATTATATATTGTAAAGAAAAACTTAGGTTTTTCTAGTTCTTACCTTTTTTTCTCTTTACACTTTGAGAGAGAAAGAATGTTTTGTAACTCATTTTTTGCATATTTTATAGAGATTACAACATGTTACAGGTTCTATTCTTTATCTTTTTATGCAATTGTTCCTTTATTTTTTAGTTGAATCAAGTGTCTACCTTTTCATTAATGCTGCTTTTGTGAATGATTTGATGAGATTTTAATGTGTTTAAACATCAAAACCTTTAAAATCATTGTCTCATTTGTACTTGGGTGTATTAGAAAGCATTGAAATCATAGGTCTTAGGTTGTGCAATTAGAATAATTTTCTTTTATGTTCTGAGAACGCTATTTTCCTTCAAAAAGAAAGTTGTTCTAGCCTTCCTCAAAATCATTTCTGTGATCTTATTGCCAAATGTTGATAATGTGAATAGATTTTTTGAGATCTATTGAGTTAGATTTGTAGTTTTCCATCAAAGTTACATGCATCACCACACTTTAGATTACAATTTTAGTGATTTTAGTAGATCCTTCAACCCTTTTCATATCAAAGTTATAGATCTATTGAAAATTATAGGGGAACCAACCCACAATCTGGAGGTTTAAGGTCACCATAGGCCACCCACAACCTGAGTTTGATCCCATGTTACACAGGATTGCTAAGCTTCATAGTTTTTCATAATGGGTGCAATCCTGCTCGTCAACAATTTTTGGTACATGTGGTGGGACTTTGAACTGATTATCAGTTCAATAAAGAACTTATTCTTTCTGCTATTTTGGTATGAGCAGTAGTAAATACAACCTTTTTAGAGGTTTCAATTCAAGTAACTGTGACTCCGAGTTTCTGGTTTGAATAGACCAGATTTTTTACAGCCTACAAGAAAAATTCAAACAAGATCAGGTGGTGTTTTTATTTCAACTAATTCTGGTTTTAGTTTATTTTTCAGCGTTTGAATGAGTAGGCATGTCTACCTTTCATGGGAACATGTCATATCATCCATCATATCATGAAAATGTTGCTAATCCACAATCTTATCAGCCATATCAAAACAACCATATTGCTAATTTTAGCCCAAATTATATGGTTTTAAAAGGAAACCAGCATGCCCAATATGCTTACCTCCTACCCACACTTGCTCAGCCTTCATATCAACATGCATATGTCCAAAATCAGCCTCAAGAAATATCTTTGATGAAAATGAGCTCTGAAGTAGCGTAATAGCCTTCTCAAGCATCTAGGAAACTCTCAAACAAGAGCAACAGAAACCCTAGTTCATGGCGGTGGCTTAGGAGAAGCACAAATAGAACAAAAAGTGAAAATGACAAGAAAATAGGGTTTTCCTTCCTTTTGGTTGACATCTTAGTTGTATTTTCTTCTTTCTAACTTCTATGTTACAAAATAATCATTATTATCCATTTCCTCATCATGGTAAAGACTTCTAAGTCTTTCAGACCTAATGATGCAATACTAACGATGCCAAAGGGGCCTGTGAGGGCTAAATCTCATTCTTGCCTTTTGATTTTTTTTAAAAAGGTCAAATTAAACATTCATGTAAAGATAAGGCTTTATGCCTTATTTTCTTTTTTGCAAAACTTAGAGATAAAAGTCTGCCAGAGAAAATGATTCAAAGGAGATTATACTGCCCATGTGCATGGATAAGGTAGTCTATATTATCCAAAGGTGGTGTAAAAGGTAAATGATGGGTAATGATTATTTATGCATGGAGCTATAAGGTGGTGTTAGGGTATGGTGTGATTTATGCATGGAGTGATAAGGTATTATACATAATAAAAGATGCATAAAATATGATGTATATGGAGATATAAGGTATTGTGTAATGTATCGTATAAAATATATATTTTTTGCATGGAGTAATAAGGGATTTGATGCAATGTAATACATGCATAAGGTATTTTGTATAAGGAGATCATTATATTGCATGGGAGAAATAGGGGTTATTTTTGTTTTTTAATCTTCTAAAAGGAAAATGCATTCAAATTTGCATGACTTTGCAACTAAATAATGTAAAAGAATAATCAAGTAATATAATTATAAATTACTTTATTATTTTGTCACAAGTCGTAAAATCAAGAAGATAAGACAAATTGTAACTCATAGTAAAGTAATTATCCTAATTACTTTATTCTTTTCTCACATTGTTTACTTATCATCCCAAAATCATGCAAGTTTTGGAGGATGAAGTTAACTAAAGTCTTTTAGAGCTCTTTGTATGGTTTTTTGGTCAAAATTGGAGAGTTTGGTCCACCTTTTGGTCAAACTTATACAAGAGAGAAGTTTGGAGCTATTTTAGCTCAATTTGGGATAGTTATAGCCCTTATTTTTAGGGATTTTTTTCTTGCTCATGGATCCGTTTTGAGAGCTTATTTTTAGAGGCAGTTGACTACAGTTCACCTTTCTAGGTCACTTGGAAAGAGCATTTTATATATTGTAAAGAAAAACTTAGGTTTTTCTAGTTCTTGCCTTTTTTGGTCTTTACACTTTGAGAGAGAAAGAAGGTTTTGTAACTCAATTTTGTAGATTTTATAGAGATTATAGTAGGTTACATGTTCTAGATTCTTTATCTTTTTATGTAATTGTTCCTTTATTTTTCAGCTGAATCAAGTGTCTACCTTTTCATTAATGTTACTTTTGTGAATGATTTGATAAGATTTTATTGTGTTTAAACATCAAAACCTTTAAAATCATTACTTCATTTGTACTTGCATGTATTAGAAAGCATTGAAATCATAGGTCTTAGGTTGTGCAATTGGAATAATTTTATTTCATGTTCTGAGAACCCTATTTTCCTTCAAAACAAAAGTTGTTCTAGCCTTCCTTAGAATCTTTTTTGTGATCTTATTGCCAAAAGTGGATTGTGTGGATAGATTTTTTGAGATCTATTATGAGTTAGATTTGTAGTTTTCCATCAAAATTAGGTGTATCACCACACTTTAGATTACAATTTTAGTGCTTTTAGTAGATCCTTCAACCCTTTTCATATCAAAGTTATAGATCCATTGAAAATTACAAGGGAACCATCCCATAATCTGGAGGTTCAATCTCACCATAGGTCACTCATAGCCTGAGTTTGATCCCATGTTACACAAGATTGCTAAGCTTCACAGTTTTGCATAATGGGTGCAATCCTGCTCATCAACAGTTTTTGGCACGTTCGATGGGACTTTGAACTAATTTTTAGTTCAATAAAGAACTTATTCTTTCTGCTATTGTGGTATTAGTAGCAGTTAATATAGCCTTTTTAGATGTTTCAATTCAAGTAACTACTGACTCTGAGTTTCTAGTTTGAATACATTAGATTTTTTGCAGCCTACAAGAAAAATTCAAACAAGATCAGGTGGTGTTTTTATTTCAAGTAATTCTGGTTTTAGTTTGTTTTCTAGCTTTTGAATGAGTAGGCATGTCTACCTTTCATTAGAACATGTCATATCATCCATCATATCATGAAAATGCTGCTAATCTACAATCTTATCGACCATATTAAAACAACCATATTGCTAATTGTAGCCCAAATTCTATGGTTTTTCAAGGAATCTAGCATGCCCCATATGCTTACCTCCCACCCACTCTTGCTCAGCCTTCATATTAGCATGCATATGTCCAAAATCAGCCTAAAAAAATATCTCTAATGTCAAATTAGTTCAAACACTCTCCTAATCACCTCCAAGATTTGGAGGTTAGGAATATGAATAATAACTTGAATGATATGAAGGACACATTATTAGACTTCACAAAGTAGATAGAGGGGATGAAGAGGTAGCAAGAGTATGAGCAGCAATAGGAAGAGATGGCTTATCAGGCCTATCTCTATGAGCAAGACTTGCTGATGCAGAAAAGATAGCATGAAGAAAATCTTGCAAGGGAGGTTGCAGCCAAAGAAGAATAAATAAAACACTTGCTTGCACAAGTACAAAGGCATCAAGTTCAAGCAGCTCCTGTCATTCTAGATCAGCCCATTCAACAGGAGGTTCCCAAAGTCCAAGTTCTAAGTTTCAGACAAGGTGAGTCTCCTAGATCTTCCCAAGTTGAAATTCCAAGTTTTAGGAAGTTCCCTTCATTTCAAGAGCCTGTTATTGAGCAAGAAGCTAGCCCAGCTATTAGTTTTCCAAACCCTTCTTTTGAAGAATGTGTTCCTAGGTTCAAAACACTATGCTTTATACAAGAGAAACCTATTCTCAAAAAGGTTCAGCCTACAAATCCTCAAGATAAGCCTTTTCTCAAGCTTGTGCAGTCTCTAGAATGTCAAGAAAATTATCTTCCTAATCCAAGTATTAACATCCTATCCATAGATGAGCCCAATGATGTTTTGTTTCCTCAAGAAAATAAGATTATTGATCAAGAGCAAGAAGTGATGGTGGAAACAACAATGGGTGTTACATAGCCTGATATGTTTATTTAAGAGGTCCAAAATGATAAGACAGAACTGCTGCAAGAGATACAGGAGGTTGTAGTTAAGGAACAACAAAATCTAGATCAAGGAATGACTGATAATTTTCCAGTGTTGACTGATTTATCTTATGAATTACCACTTTTTGTGGATGATGAAGAAAGCGTATGTTAGATCACACCCATACAAGCTTTGGAACAACAAGATGAGAAGGATAAAGAAGGTAAAGATGTTGATGTTCTAATCCCTCAACAAGGCTGCAATAAGGTAATAAACAATTCTCTTCTTCAACAAAACAAAAATTAGAATGAGGAGGATTCATTTTGGGATGACATTGATGATTTTATTGCAAGCTTAGATAATGTCAAGGAGGTTTAAGTTAATTTGCTTGATGAACTCCCTAGTTTTTCAGTTGAGAATGGTTGAAAGAATGATGTAAATCATCTAGACAAAATACTAATTAATGAACAAATCATAGATAATAGCCTTGATTCGTGTAATCAAGATGTTAAGAGAAATGCAAATTTTGTACAAGTACAGAAAGACCAAAGGCAGGGTATTGCTTTCCAAGTAGAGGTTGAGTCACAGAACTTAGCTGATTTGTTTGATGAACTTCTGATTTTTGTAGATGAGAATCAAGATAACACATGCATACTAACATCAGTGCCTAGTTTTGAGCAGCAGAAGGGTGAAATTCATGTGGATTTAGTGCAAGATTATCAATTAGATGAGAGCATGTTTTCAAGTATCTTAGAAGTTTTTTGTTCTAACATTGATGATAAGCTAGTATCATATGAGCCAATAGTATGTTATCAGCCTATTCAAATCAAAGAGGCAAACATTCCTTCATTTCATTCATGCGAGTTAACTTTTTCAAATCAAGTTGAGATTGCAAGAGAAACTAGGACAGCAAATCCTAATCAAGAGAGAAGCAGTATGAGCAGAAAGTTCATCCTTTCAAGATGGTGTCCAATCAGGGACTTAGCTGATAGAGAGATAAATAAGGAGATACAGATTGCAGCCCTAAAATAGCAAAACCATATCATTTATTCACCCCATAACAGCAGTACCTATGATCAGTTTCAGATGGTGAGTGGTTTTGTTTTCATTCTTCAGAGTGTTTTGCAACATTCTGCAAAATATATTCTCATGAATCACATCTTGTCAGTAGCAAATCACCTTACAAAACACCCTTTCTTAATTAGAAAGGGAAGTTATTTTACAAATCTAGTTAATGGATTTGTTTAACGAGCTTTTATGGTTGGTTAGTGTAGGGTAGAGTAGAATTTTAGTTTAGTATTTCATTTTCCAAGAAGTGCACATGCACTTTTTGCTTGTCATGTCCTAAACAGGCTAGTTTAGATTAAATTTCAGTTTTGTTTTGCTACTATAGTTTTCTATCAGTTTGAGTTGCAAGATGTTTCTCAAAGTTTAAGGCAAGAAAAGACTCATATGCCAAATGGAATTGCAAGGCTACTGGTTCTATTTTTTTAGCAGACAAACACCCCTGAGAGGTCGCAAAAAATGTTACTAAATTATGTTAATGCCTAATTTAGCAAGGCCTAGATTGCATTTATTACAAAGGGGATAAATTTTTTTTTTTAAAGTGTATGATCACTCAGTCAAATGCTTGATATCTTGACAAGAGAACAATAGAGAATCATTTATCAAGATAATGTGACAGTTCAATTGGAGTTGTCAAACCATCCTGATAAATGAAATTTGGTCTAAGGACAAGAGAATAGGCATTCACGGAATGACAAGTATCTAACTGATTTTATCTTTCAGTTATGAAGTTGTTGAATTATTCAAATATCACAGTTCAGTGCAAAGAAAAGGTATTTATAAACTGTCATTTCATCATCATGTTTTAAACACGTGTTTGAAATCAGATTTAGTTGTTTTATGCTATGCATTTGATTCAAAAAGCAAAACATACATAAATCATTGCATAAAATAAAATAAAATAACTAGTTTTATGAAAAAGAGAATGTTTAATTATTTCCCACACAAGCTGTGGGAATGACTAAACTGAGCCAATGCAATAAAGCATGCAAGCTATACATTTGAAGATAAAGTAAAGGAAAAGAACACATGAGGAAAGTGATATCCATCATTGCCTTATCATGAAGGTTGACCCTCCTATCTGGCAGCTTGATCTTCATGTCTTCAGCATCTTACTCTTGATGATGAGCCCACAAGGTTGGAGAAAGGTTTTGTTAGAAGCCCAGGATATACAAATTCATCATATGCCTTATCAAGAGATATATAAACTTCCAATCATTATGCATCAATACAATTGGATGAATATCAGACAAATGCAATAAATCAGATCATCAGTTGAGAGTCAAATCATTTAGAGAGAGATCAATCAACTTTCAAAGGTATGTTTTTATGCTAACTTGTTTGTTCATTGTGCAAGTATAGGAAAAGTTATGTTGTTGATTTGAAGACATTTCAGCATGTGGAGAAAATGGGCTCCCATAAGGGTTGAGCCCAGCATGATGCCCTCTTGTTTCACTTAAAAGGGATAGTGAGATCCTTGAAGACTAATGTTACAAAACCATGACTGTGCTGGTATGATGAAGAGGTCTTCCTATTATCAAGAACATTCCATTACATCAACATAATCATGATCTTAAGAATGAAAGTCTGATCATCAAGATATTTAACATGACAGTAAAAGAAGATTGAGAAATTACTGAAGTCTCATCCAAAAGGAGGATAGCCACATCTATCATGAAGTGATAGTCATAACATATACAGGCACATTCAAATGACATGTGGAAATCATACCATGGTACTGCATCACACTCGTGTTGCTGCCATATCTCATCAATGAACAAGTACAAATGAAGAAACATAAGCTATATCATTATGCAACAACATACAATGTGTAGTCAACATAGTTCATCATATAAATCTAGGATATGCAAACAAAAGTTGGAACAATAAAGATAAGTGCATTATCTTTTGTTCATCTACATAAATTTAACCATGTATGCTATCAAAAGCACATCAAGAGTCACAAATGCTACATCCATCAAGAGGAACAACTAGCATGAAGATACAAGGCAGAAGGCATTCACCACATGCAAGGTTACTTCTCAATGAATACAACTTGTGACAGAAGGCAATCAACACAGTGGGGTAATAAGATATCTAGTCAAGTGTATACCACATAGATAGAACAACATATACAAGGTGCAAATCAATAGTGTGATTACATCATGAAGAAGCCATGCCTTCTACATATTGCAATGTTCATATTCAGCAAACACACTGTCTTAGCCATGAAGGAGATATAAAAAAGATGGTATACATTTTACACACTTTCATCATTGAGTATCACTTTTATTATGTATAAAGTGTAAACTTGATATTAAACATTTGACCATTGGATTGAATGATATGTGGAGTAGATTTTCTCATGACCGCACCAATAGCATAGTCACAAAGATTGTAAGTGACAGTCAACATTCAATAAGGAAACTAACCCTAAATGAAGTCAACAATGAAGATGTATCCTTGAAGTCACAAATAGTGATGGTTATGTGAAGCCAGTAACAACATATCAAACATCAGTTCAAGAACAGTTATGCTTCAAACAAAGGAACAACCTTCTAATTGCCTCATTGACATAGTCTTGCTACTATATCGTCAGTAAGGTTGCATAGTTTTACATAGTAAGGAGTTTCTACAACATGTTGGAGAAGGGGTTTTTAAGAGCTTCATGCATATGTGGAGGAACACTTACGGAGGTGTTGACTTTTTCCCAGACTGGATGCTTATTCCCAGATTTCCCTACAAGGTAGCCATCAGTGATCAACAGGATCTCTGGGCCAGGGGGTCAACAGTGTAGGAGATAGACTCTATATTTTATCTCCTCTTCTTCTTCAGGCTCTGCAAGACCTAGGGGGGTATTCCCTACTCAACATCCATGAGGATATGCATACAAGGCTGGGATGCTGACAGAAAGCAGATAGTCCTCTTGTAAGTAGACCAAAACTGAAAGATAAGAGCAAAGGGGCTAGCTTTGGGCCTATTAGCAGTTGTAGACAGAGGACTGAGGATCCTAAACTAATTCTAATATCCTAATGTTTGTTTTAGATTTTGATTTGGATTTTAAGTCTGGATGCAAAGCTGGACATGGTTATAACACAAAAACAAAGCATGATTGGTGCCTATCCAGGGCCTGGAGTCAGTAGACATACACCTGTGAATGATCAGCATGAACAGCTAAAACTGGATTTCAAGGGGATATATGTGATATCTGCCTTACAGACATCTCCCAATACAGAGTGTTGAGTTATCTCTACTTATGGTATCCCTACTGCAGTATACCCTTCCCAATGTTCAACCTGAAAACAGTTTAATCTACCCCTTGAGCAGAAGTTAAAAGATCAGACATTCAACATAGGAATTCTATGCTCTAGAATCTAAACATTACCCAAATATCCAGATTCAGAAGAAGAATACATGCAATACTGGAGACAGAATTAACACAACACATGCTAAGATAGCATTTCTCATATAAGTTTAATCATGAAATCAGTGGGTTCATGCCAAAAACATACAACAAGAGATACATAAACTCACAGGTAAGCTGTACAGAGCAACCAGATCAGCTTGTTATGCATTACAGAGCCAAAAATCTTCAACTTTCAACAACCTTGAATGAATAACACCGTCTGCATTATATAGCAGGAGGGTGAATTCAGCATTAACTACCAGGTTGACCAAAAATCCCGCCAGATACACAGTATCATAAAAATGGTGCTCAAACACAACCAGATTGGCACCCAAACTTGAATGCAGCAGGTATGGGAGGAGACAGGAAGATTTCTCGAGCCCTGCGCCACTGTCCGCTGATGTACACCTTCAATCAGGTACCAGATCCGCCCACGCCATCGCCCATACCTCTGCAACAATCGCCATTAATGGCGCACCAACCTGCGGCCTTGGGAAGAACATCAATTCTGCAATCGCAACCATTTCCCGCCGAGATTCATCATCATGATATTTGAAAATGCAGGATATCAATTATCCCACATGCACCCCGCAGCAACCTCATTAACACTTTATATACTAGGTCATGAGCATATATCATGTCGGTGCTTTTGCTCCTGACGACACTAGTAGAAAACCTCATCATCATCATCCTCCAGCAGCATGATATCCTGTTGTTCGAAATATCACCCTGACGTCATCATCATATCGCAATATAACCTGCATGATAATCGGCACAACCTGATCCATCGGAGGAACATCCTCCTGCTGAGCCTATACCAAAAGTCTGGCCGATGAACATCCTGATGACATCATCATCATATCCTGCTGACGTCATCATCATATCTGCCTACTGCGCACCTCCTCATATCCGGATGACGTCATCATCATGTTTGCAAATATCGGGAGATCTCCTCAAGATGATCAGTGTTAGAAATATGACCCCCCCCGGACCTTGATGACGTCATCATCATATTAACATCATCATGATATTCGGAAGACAACCGGATATTTGGAAATATCATCCTAATGCACAAATATCAGGTTGCACTATAGCTCCATTATAAGATCGGGGCGATAACTGAATATGATGATGCTTGAAAAGATCACCCCCAGTAGATAATGCACGAAGCCGGCAGGCGGATATCTCCTTGATATCAGCATCATCATGATGCTGGAACAAATATATATCCGGGTGATATGAAAATATCACCCCCTCCTTCGGAAATATCATGATGCAGATAGGCAGAGAAATAAATATCACCCTGATATAAGGATGACGTCAGCATCATCAGGATGACAAAACAACGAACAAGAAGTGATACAACATCATCAGGATGATATTGACTAAGATCATCCTGACGTTCAAAATATGATGACCCCAGTGAATATCGGGTCGCACTTAGAACTCTTCAACAACATCATCAGGATGATCATAACCAAGATCACCCGATGATAAAAATATCACCCCGGCGAAATATCATGAAGGCAGAAAATATGATGACCCCCGCAAGCAGCACGGTGATAACTGGAAATATGATGATGATGACGACGACCCTTAAGAAAAACAAGTCAGGTCGAACAACTTAGAGAATAACCCCTTCAGGATATCGGGGCAACATCATCATCATGTTTGGGCAAGGTGATAATTTGAAGATCACCGGATACTTGAAAAATCTCCTCCGCAAGCAAATCAGGGCGCACTGTAGCTCATCAGCAGGATCAGGATGATATCCAAACATCACCCGATATTGAAATATGATGATGACGATGAGAAACCAGTCGACGGAGAACATGATGATGCAGACCATCATCGAAGACAAGATGATGATGATGACCTCCTCAGGAAAATATGATGCTGCAGCTGAAAAATGCTGAGGAGGTCCAACACTTAGAAAAAATGGGCAAGAAGATAAAGGGTTCAAATGAAGAAACCCCCTGATCATGAAAAAACAACCCCAGGTCAAAATGAGTGCTAACAGGAGGAATGAGAAGAATCACAGTGTCATTGTTGGCATACCCCTTTCAAGACAACAAATAACAGAAATCCAGCTAGCATGACAACTTCTACAAACATGACTAGAAAAGGTATAAATTCTCTGTTCAACCTAAGCCCATATAGGCCATTTGTCTACTTCCTATTTTGCTCAAGAAATGGAGCAGTTTGTATAGAAAATCATGAGGTTGGGTAAAAGGTTTGATAGAGACCTAAATGAATTACATGAAATTGTTGAGGAACAAATGCTAGATAATTAAGGAAATGATATTAGATGAAGATAAATAGTAGCATAGATATAAGTTTTTTTCATCATTTTCTTGAAAGAAAACTAGTAAATATTTGATCAACAAAAGTAAACTCACCTTTCCTTCACCACAGATGGAGAATATGTTACTTCATTTTTTACTTGCAAAATACACAAAGATACATATTCTTTTGTTTGTCTGCAGAGGCCAAAACAGGTGCAGGCGAAACCCTAGTAGGGTTGTGATATATACAAAGAAAGGTTCCTTTCATTACTCCATTTCAATGAAGACTGAGAAAAAATGGTGCAGAGAAAGAATGTTCTCCATTGAAGATAAAACCACAAGAGAAGAAGAATATACAGAAACCCACTTCTCAGCTAAAAAGAGAGATACAGAGGCATTCATGCTATTCTCATCATAGTGCAAAAAAGGTTTCCTTAGCAAAACATATCAAAGGATGCTTCTAACAATGATAGGTAGGAAACCATGCTTATTGAGGGAGGAAGGGATATTGTTGTCTATCACTATGTTGTCTGTGAGTACCTCAACAAGATGCAGAATTTTCAACTTAACCACCAAGCTGAATCTCAAATTGCAAGCAAAGATGATGCAACATCAAAATCAAAATACCAAGGAGCAGTGACCTCTTTAGTAATAGAGAATGAGAAGAAAACCCTACTAAAGCCATTTACACATAGAAAATCTAATCAAGAAGAGTAAAACAGTAAGTAAAGGGATGTTTTTCTCCATTTATTTTATGAGAATACAGGATCACATGCCAATAAAGACTTACCAGAGTGTTAAATGAGCTCTGAAGCAACGTAACGACCTTCTCAGGCATCTAGGAAAATCTCAAACAAGAGCAGCAGAAACCCTAGTTCATGGTGGCAGCTTAGGAGGAGCACAAATAAAACAGGAAGTGAAAATGACAAGAAAATACGGTTTTCCTTCCTTTTAGTCTACGCCTTACTTGTTTTTTCTTCTTTTTGACTTCTATGTTAAAAAATAATCATTATTATCCATTGCCTCATCATGGTAAAGACTTGTAAGTCTTTCAAACCCAATGATGCAATAGCAATGATGCCACAGGGGCCCGTGAGGGCTAAACCTCATTCTCACCTTTTGCATTTTTTTGAAAAGTTCAAACTGAACAATCATGTAAAGATAAGGCTTTATGCCTTATATTCTCTTTTGTAAAACTTAGAGATAAAAGTTTGCCAGAGAAAATGATTTGAAGGAGATTATACTACACATGTGCATGGATAAGGTATTCTATATTATCCAAAGGTAGTGTAAAAGTTAAATGATGGGTAATGATCATTATGCATGGAGCTATAAGGTGGTGTTAGGGTATGTTGTGATTTATGCATGGAGTGATAAGGTATTATACATAATAAAAGATGCATAAAATATGATGTATATGGAGATACAAGGTATTGTATAATGCATTGTATAAAATGTAGTTTTTTGCATGGAGTAATAAGGGATTTGATGCAATGTAATACATGCATAAGGTATTTTGTATAAGGAGATCATTATATTGCATGGGAGAAATAGGGGTTATTTTTGTTTTTTAATCTTCTAAAAGGAAAATGCATTCAAATTTGCATGACTTTGCAACTAATTAATGTAAATGAATAATAAAGTAATATAATTATAAATTACTTTATTATTTTGTCACAAGTTGTAAAATTAAGAAGATAAGACAAATATTAACTCATAGTAAAGTAATTATCCTAATTTCTTTATTCTTTGCTCACATTGTTTACTTATCATCCCAAAATGATGCAAGTTTTGGAGGATGAAGTTAACTGAAGTCTTTTGGAGCTCTTTATATGGTTTTTTGGTCAAAATTGGAGAGTTTGGTCCACCTTTTGGTAATACTTATAGAGGAGAGCAGTTTGGAGCTATTTTAGCCCTTATTTTTAGGGATTTTCTTTCTTACTCATGGATCAATTTTGAGAGCTTATTTTTTGAGGCAGTTGACTGAAGTTGACCTTTCTAGGTCTCTTGGAGAGAGCATATTATATATTGTAAAGAAAAACTTAGGTTTTTTCTAGTTCTTGTCTTTTTTGCTCTTTACACTTTGAGAGAGAAAGAAGGTTTTGTAACTCATTTTCACATATTTTATAGAGATTATAGTAGGTTACAGGTTCTATTCTTTATCTTTTATGCAATTGTTCCTTTACTTTTCATCTGAATCAAGTGTCTACCTTTTCATTAATGCTTCTTTTGTGAATGATTTGATGAGATTTTATTGTGTTTAAACATCAGAACCTTTAAAATCATTGTCTCATTTGTACTTGCATGTATTAAAAAGCATTGAAATCATAGGTCTTAGGTTGTGCAATTGGAATAATTTTATTTCATGTTGTGAGAACCCTATTTTCCTTCAAAAAGAAAGTTATTCTAGGCTTAGAATCATTTTGTGATCTTATTGCCAAAAGTGGATTGTGTGGATAGATTTTCTAAGATCTATTATGAGTTAGATTTACAGTTTTCTATCAAAGTTAAGTGCATCACCACTCTTTAGATTACAATTTTAGTAGTTTTAGTAGATCCTTCAACCCTTTCCATATCAAAGTTATAGATCGATTGAAAATTACAAGGGAACCAACCCATAATCTGGAGGTTCAAGCTAATCACAGGTCACCCACAACTTGAGTTTGATCCCATGTTACATTTGATTGCTGAGCTTCACAGTTTTGCATAATGTGTGCCATCCTACTTGTCAATAGTACATGTTGGATTATGTGAGGGGTTTGGATGGGTTAATCAAGAATTTGGAATGGGCAAGTATGAGATTAAGTTTATTAATTAGATCAGTTAATTTAGTCAAAAGTGCAAAAAATAGGAAATTAAATAAATAGAAATATTTATTTAATTTTTGGATGAGGAATAAGGATATTAGATAAATGAATATTTATCTATTGTTTTGACTATAGAAGAATATTGATTAATTGAATAAATGATTAAATTTATTCAATTAATGCTAGGAGATGGTATATATGAATAGTGATTTAATAATAAAATATTATTTAATCATTGTCAAAAAGGGATTATATTATTAACTATCTAAATGAGTGTTTATTTAGTTAATTATGGAAGAAAATGGTTTAGTGATGTCCTAATTTCAGATGAAATTGATCCAAGATGAAATGATAATTCATACACATAAACAAAAACACATGCAAAAAATGATACAAATACAAACATGATGTTGCCCCTGGTCAAGCTAAAAAGCCAAAGATTGATGGATTGATGATGTTGGATTGTGTTCTTGACAATAAGAACAACATGACGACTAGGAACAATGTATCCCAATGATGATGATGGAATTTTGATCATGGCTTGCAGCAAGGTTGGGAACAAGACCATGGATGTGATTGGATGATTTTGCATAGATTGCTAGCTTGAGATGGACATTGATTAGGATTTTCTTACAATTTTTGGATGTTTGGGAGATTTGAATTTTTGAGAGATTTGGATAACTAGGAGGGATTGCATTGGATTGCATTTGGGTGGCCTTTAGCTAGATACCAATGACAAGGTAAAAACCAATTCTATCAACAAGGGATGGTGTTATGATGAGATGAAGGGGATTAAGAGATTAGATGAAAGGAAAGGATGGGTGTAGGATATATGATAGATAAAGGATTGATGATAGATGGATGATGGGGTTTAGATGTTATCTCCAAGGACTACATCATATAGGAAAAAGATTCCCCACTCTGGATGTGTCATGTAAGATGATGTTGTGGGATATTGGGGTTGGATTGACATATGTAGGATATGCTATGGATTGAGATATGCCAAGAGGTGTCCAAAGCATGTTTTGGATATTTTACCCATGTCCTTATTGGGATCAAAAAATGAGAAGGATGGGATGATGATATGATAGATAGGGAGATATATTGGATGGTATGGATGGGAGATGATTAGATAAGTATACAATGGATGGGAGTGGGAGGCTAGGAAAGACTTGCCCCAATTGTAGAGTACAAATAGATAAGGGATTAAACAAGATACCCATGAGGGGTTTTCATCATGGTACTTTCCCAAGGAGTCATAGAAATGGTTTTCACTTACGTACATTCTTTTTTCTTTACTTTTTTTTCTTTTTTTCTTTTTTAATTTTTTGTTGATTTTTCTATATTTTTGGATTTTCTGATGTTTTAGATGGGATGGGATGAGTGGATGGAGAAAATGATTTGGATGGGGATGAAGGGGAGGGGGACTCAAGCATCTATTTCCATAGCAATGTGATAGTGTCCCATTTTGAATAGTTGTTGCACATGGACTATGTCAAGTGGCATTACACGCATGGATGTTGGTAGATGGTTGCATGAGATGTAGATGGAGTGGATGGGATGGATGGTGGATTGGATGGAGGATGAATGGATTATGTGAAATCATGGATGAGAAGGATGTGATGGAGAATATAGATGGGATGAGTGCTATAGAATGGAAAAATGGAGGTATGAGGAAATATCATAAGGTCAAGGGGAACCAAGACCAACCTGTGCACATACTGTGGTGGATTTGGAAGATTTTAATTTTGATGGGGAATAGGGAGTAGTGGGTATTTTGGATTCATGAGGATGGTGGATTTTTATAATGGGATCAAGATGGGGGATAGTGGGATTGCCGATTTGGGGACCTAAATGGACTTAGGATTTTTGGAAATTTTTGATTGGGTGCAGGATGAGGGAGAGGGATTTTTTTAGTTGGGGATGGAGTGGGATTTGGATGCTTCACTTGGATTTATTACTTTTTGCTTGAGGACCTGCATTGTTTTTGTTTATGCTTCTAGAGGTGTAGAATTTTGTGGCATTTTAGATGGGTTTGACTTTGATTTTATATATCGATGCCCTAGGGCATTATAACTCTTAGGCATTTGTGGATTTTTTATTTATGTGTGGAGGTACCCAATGTATTATTTTTTAATCCTATGGTTTTGGTTGTAGCTTTGTTGTTAAATGATGTGTGCACTAGTTGGTCATGATTAGGGATTTTGGGTGATAGGGATTTGTGGTGTTTAGGGATATGGGATTTTTGAATGAGGGTGTTAAGGATGGGAAGATTAAGGGATTTAAGGATGGGGGTATTAGGGGTTGGGAGGATGGGAGGACATGTTTGGATTTAGGGATGGGTGGGTTTTTGGGATAAGATGGAGGAGGGATAGTGGCCTACATTTTTTATTTGTGTGATGAGGGAGGGGGGATAAAGACATATGGTTTGGATTTGAAATGAAATGCACTGGTTTTGGGATTGGAAGAAGTTTCCTTGGGAGGCATGAAGGTGGTACCAACATTTTTGGATTTTTTCCTTGGGATATATAACCAAGGCCATGTGATCATGGATGGATTTTGACATAAATGGGCTCCAAGATACCTTCTTCATGAAGGCTTCAACCTTTTCCTTGATAATTCATCTTTTGGAGCATGCAATGGAAAATGGGATGTTTATTTTTTTGGAAACAAGACACGACTCCATTATTAGATGAGGGAGGATGGGTGTTGGATATAAGATGTTCCTCTCCTATAAGAGAACCACCATGGATGAAAATGTTAGGACCAAGAGAATAGAATGATGGATTTGGGATGGGGTCGATAAGAGGTGGTAAAGGGTTGAGGTGAGATGGTAAAGGATCAATCAATAGGGGGTGATGCAAGATCAATAGGAGATGGTGTGGGATCAGGAAAGTGATGAGTTGGGATACTTGGATCTTGATTGGGATGGGGGTTATATGTTTTGACATACTTTGGACTAGGCTCTTGATAAAGTTAGATTTGCATGGATGGTGTGGTGGGGGAGGAGTCTTTAACTTAATTTGCCATTTGAATAGCCTTCTCGAATTGGGTAGATGGAGGAATGGGGAATGTTTGGTGTTCAAGGATTTTGGATAGAAAGGATCTGGGGGAGGATGGTGTGGTTTTGATGGGTGTTAGGTCGGTGACAGAATCATCATTTTCTAACAAATATTTCTATCTTCTATCATTCATGTTCTCCCACATGTGCCATAATCAAAAGCATATAAATCAAAAACTTGCATCCATAATCATAACACATATAATCATCCATCATATATAACCATTCATAAGTATAAATCATAAAACATCTATACATAAGACATATAGTCCATCATGTGATCCAATCAATGATTTGCCCAAAAAATCATATATCATATCATAAATTGAATGAATGCACTTCACATCAAAAGTAAACAATAGAATATGGCCTTATCAAAAAATTTCACAAGCTACGCCCAATCATATATAACTACTGCTATGTCCCTCTCCCTCCTATGGCCCTAGTGATGGGGTACTACCACAATAATGGGTTACACTTTCTGGGACATCCTAATTTTTGCTGAAATCGCATATTTTTAGAAAATGTAAAGATTTAAGCCTTGAAAGGTTCCATTTAAAGGATTTTAATTGAAGAGGGTTTGATCAAACCCCCTTAGATAGAACCCCACTAGTTTTAAACCATACCTATAATGTAGTCTCCTCTACACTTATCAAAATGCTGATAAAAAATTACTTTTGATTTACCTTTTAGGGGATCAAATGAATTCATTTAAAATTTATGTTTTGTAAGTATATAGTCCTTATTATAAGCTTCCCAAAAAGTATAATTTTAAATATATTTAATTTGATTATTATATTTATTTTTTATTTCTTGTAAATGTAGATTTTTCACTGAACATCAAGTTCTTTGTTCTACACACATGGAAAATTAGTAAATTAGTGAAAAAAAAATTCTAAAAAAATATCTATGCCCTAGGTATTGATGTCCTTGTTTCAACAAAAAAAGAAAAATTGAATTTCGATACATACAGAAAAAGTTACGTTTTACGGAATATGCCTTTGTCTAAATTATAATTGTTTTGACTTCAAAACTTAATTAAAAAAAAAGTTTAACAAAACATTATGAAACCAAATGCATGCCCTATATATCAGTGTTACCAATCTAAATTTAAAAGAATCAGAATTTTATTCTTTGTAGAAAAAGAGTTATGTGCTACGAAATACACATCACTTTAAAAAATTATTGTTTACTATTAAAAACTAGTTATCAAAGGAGATGCAAAAAAATTTACAATTTGACTCCAAATTTTTTTAAAAAATATATATTTAGAATCTACAAACAAAATCTCACAAATCACTAGTTCGTATCATCTTCAAATTCCTAAGGGTTTAGCGGCTATAGGTGTCAGAAAGTGAAGATTTAGTTCAAAATGTTGATTTCAATGTCAAGTTTGGCCAAAAAGTGTAACTCATTATTGTGGGATGAGCCGATGGTAGTGGTCATGGTGACTTACTAATTGTGATCTCCATGAGGCCCCTAATAAAGTGTTGAAGTACTCTAGAAATGAGGGATCCCTCTTCTCTATTGGAGAAATGATATAAATATCTATAGTATTGTGCCTCTTGTAACACTCATTATACACCTCTCAAGGCACTCATCACATCTGCCAATGCTTGGGGCATGGCCTAGATTACTAGCAACCCTCTAGCCTAGTCTCTCTCCTACTTTAGTCACTAGCTCCCTACTTTTAAAACATCTAATTAGCCCTTCAATTCATCTCTCTTTGATCTAGGTCCATCCACCCCTTGTGCACACTACACTACCACATCATGCTCTAACTAAATGGCATCCAAACTAGCTTGGAGGATGTCCTTCATAGCTTTGACACTATCCATCTTCTATAACAAGTTGTCTCACTCCACATTGATGGTGTCTCTCTCTAACTGAGCATTGCCCCTCTAACCTTACACCTGCACAATCTCTACACATCTAGGCTCTTTCGGGTATCCCCTTCCTATGGTGGCCATAGTGGCCCGACCTCTACTCTCTCTACACATGTCAACACATCCTACATCAAGCTATCCCTACCACCCACTCTATCATCTCCTTAACCATCATTTCCTATATATCCCCCTACCACTAGTGGTGTGTGTTTAGTATGAAAAAGGAGAATGATAACAACTAGAATGCACACTAGATCAAACCCTTTTCCATATAATATTCAAGGACAAGGCTGAGCCAAATCACTACCAAATGAATGTGGAATCAGTTACTGACCTTGTGCTCATGTATGCTATAGATGGATCAGATTTTATTTAGCCTTTTTATCAAAACCTAGGTTAACAATGCATGAAACCCTAGTTCTATAATGATCTACTTATAATAGAGAAAGTATAACAGAAACGCAGAAACCCATTGCACATAGATGATTACGGAGATGATAAAACCTATCTCCAAAAAGCAGAAGTGTCAGAGGAACTGCGCAGATCCTGACTAGAAGAATCTATCAGAGGTACAAACTAGAAAGATGTTATAAATGTTGTCTTGATTCCATATCTAAACTCAGAAATGTCAAGAGGACATGTACAGTACAACCCAAGTCCTTGGTGATAGAAAACTCTAAAACTGTCTTCAGATCCCAAAACCCTAATCTACACTCAATCTTCTTGTAGCTCTATATTTTCTAGATCTCACTCCTGTAACCTACACACAAGAAGATAAGAATGGGTTTGGGGGTTATGGTGTTTAGGGACTTGCCTCAGTCAAATCTTGGGATAGCATTCAATCTTCCCAACACTATTGATTGATAAAGAGTATGCGCCCTCATGGCGGTAGAGGCTGAAAATGATGATAATATGGTGATTCAAATGATGATAAACAAAAAATTATATCACCTATGTAATATACCTATAGAATGACAAAGATCCTTCAACTCCTAAGGAAGAATAGCTGATAGCTCCATGCCTACAATGACACATAATAAAAAAACACAAATATGCTCTAGGATCATATTGAATGCTCTTTCTTGCTTTCCTTCAAGATCTCAAGTTATGTCTTTTCCAACCTAGTTACAAACGAACTTAAAAACACACTATATACCTTCCTACTCACAATCATAAATTCAAACCAAAGGAGTTGACAAGGAGAAACCTTTTGAAAGGTCCTAGGACATAATGCACTTAAATTAGCCTTGACCTAAAAGGGGGGACATGGGTAGTACCACCCTGGTCCATCAACCTTGTTTAGGTCTAGGGTAAGTTAAAACAAGGGGCCCATATTCTGATTTCACTTTGGTGTCAAGAAATTTTGTGTTGGGATAAATATTTGAATGTATAATGCCATCAAGGGGACCTACGAGATAAACAAGGAGGTAAAAAGACATGTGGATAGTTTCTACTCCATAACATTTATCCCCCACTTTAATGTGTGTATGATCTTACGATCAGTACATGCATTGAAGTATGGTAAAAAAACATCACGCACATCAAACACTAGATCCAACAACACACCCTAAGTTTGGAGGACTATCTCTAGCCCCCAAGATTAGGTCAACATAGGAAGACACATGACAAACATGCAAAACACAAAGAAGATAGTAGAGAAGTGCACAATACACGGAGAAGTCATGAACGTAGTAATGCCATACATAAAGAGAAGAAATGACTAAACAATTATACTATACTAATAGGAAATGGGGGAACTCATTGCTACATGCCACCATCAAAGTACACAAAACACATAGCATGCGGGAGCTCATCGCTATGCACCACCACAAAACATGCAAGACACATAGCATGGGGGATCTCATCGCTATTTGCCTTCACAAAACACACAAAACACATAGAATACACATGAAATACACATGGAATATAAAAACATCATAGAGTGTGTCATTGGACCACTATATGTTTTATACACAACAAACACAGGTGATGGGGAGGAGCTCATAACTATGCACTACCATCTAAGACATGTGAAACATACCTAATGGTTGAGCTACACTACCACGACTGCCAAGGGCACACTTAAGGGTGAGTAACTCAAGACCCAAGCCTGCCTCATGTGAGAGGACTTTTTCAAAAAGGATGTGCAACCAGTCAAGGGAAGACACAACCCTACCTTTTGTAGAAGGGATTTCAAAAGCATGCAACCCCACTTGCAACGTGGAGATGCCTTATAGTGAAAAGGAAGAATGTACACAAAGTATACAACCCCACCTACATCGCAAAGATGCCTTACAGTGAAAAATAAGCATACACACACAAAAATATAAAACCCCACCTACATCATGGAGACACCTTCTAGTGAAAAGGTAGTATATAACATATTTTATCACAATACCTAAGATATCTAATCATTTACCACAATACGTGCCCCCGCCTTAAAGTGGTTGTTCCTTCTTTCCGGTAGCAATCATGTTTAAGGTAAGGTTGAAAACACGTGAGGTAACAAGAGCTTTCGCAAAGCCCATGCCCTAAAGTGACGTGTTTACAATCATTGAATTGTTCCCAACAATCACAATAAAAACACATCAATATCTTTTGTTAATAGCCATTGATCAATAACAAAACAAACTTTGGTTAGAAAATCTAAGCTAAGATCTCAACCAAATCATCTCATGAAACTGATACATATATAAGTCAACATACCTCTCAAACAAACCAAGGCTATACTTATGGGTTTGAAACCAAGTATAGCTGTGAGGTTATACTTAAAGTATCTCAAAACTGAGTGTAGCTACAAGGTGAGATAAAAGCAATTCAAAGTGCATAGAATCTGTTTAGAGTGTTCACAACACCATACATGATCATATCATAATATAAAGTGATTCTACTAGTCAAATGTTAGTAACAAATTACCCCAGTCTTCATATATCGATTGGGTCCATTTTTATTTTCTTGTTTAGGGACACATGATCCTTATTAGAAGTGTATATTTGTTGTCATCATCCATCAACTAGTAGAGCCACAAGTACAACGAAAGAATGAAATCACAAAAAATGAGAGAGGAGAAAAAAGTGACTTAGGGTCACAATGTGGGAAGTTGCCTCCAAGACACCTTCCATGAAGTTATGCCCAAAAGGTACTATGCACAACAATTGCAACAAGAGAAGTGTAGAGGAATAGAGAAACAAATGGAAGGAATATCACAACGGAAGCATTCTCCTTGTATCCTTGATGTTACAAGAGTATCAAGGGTCATCCAAGGAGACCTAAACAAATATTTAACACTACATGGGGGAACACAACACATCAACATATATACATAATAGGAGGAGGCCACCTTATCAAGTGTGGCTCAACGAGGGAGAAATACTTACCTTATTGATACGGGATATTTCTTGGTGGACAATATATGTCTATCATCTCAGGATATATTAGATTCAGTGTTAGACTTGTTGATATTGTGTTAACATTGACAGTAGGATGATGGTAAGCCCTAGTGGGCTTCAAAGGATGGTATCCAATACCATCCAAAGAGTTATGTATAATAACTTCTAAAGGTACTTTGATTCCTTGTTGTTTTATGCCACAACCATTACCTACATAGTTACAATTTTTGTAAAGGATTTGAAATCCATGACCATAGAGAGACTCCATATCTTTAGAAGAATGTGAGGCCTCATAAGTCTCATATTTTGTAGTGTAAGTAAGAGTATTGTCTTTGTTTGCTACTAAACAAACTTTAGGTTCCTTAGGTATTTCCAAAGATTGCTTGGATGAGATTGAGGCAACTTTTGATGTTTCAGGATTAGGGTTAGTAAGTTTATACTCCCCCATAAAAGAGGGATTAAAATCTAATGAACCCCAACTGTTACCAAGAATTGCATTCAATGGTGATTTGGAATATTGCACATCATTATCTACGACAAGAGGTATTAATGAATCAACTTTTAAGTTATTGAGAAGCTTGTGATTGACAGCTTGTTTTTGTACCCCAACTTGTAAACAAATTTCTGGATTCGGGTTAGCTTCAATAGTGAATCCACAATCTACAAATAATGATGTTATATGAAAGCAGACCAGGATGACATGGATAAGGGTAGATAATATCACAGGTCTAGCCTTTATGGGTAAAGTTATGGTACCTAGTGATTATCTACCAACATTATCACAGCCATGAATGTTAAGTTTATACTGTTTGATTAAAGATGTGTCAATCTTGATTCTTGTAGCACATCAATGATACAAACATTAAGAGCTGATCCATTGTCAATCATAGTTCACTTTATCAACTTTTTTTTTATTATGACAGAGATTACAAGAGGATCATATTGTTTTTGAACTTTAATTAATGGTAATTTATGTTGTTGAAACAAAATATCCATTTTTTTGCAGGCATACAATCTAATCAGAGTTGCTACATCATTTGGCTTAACATCAGGTGGTACAATCACCTTTTGTAAAGATTCTTGGAGCATTGTGTGGTATGTAGGTGATGTTTGTATGAGTTCCCAGAAAGAGAGCTTAGTGGGAGTAGCACGAAGCTACTCAACAAGATCATAATTTTGACCAACATTATGAGTAAGATGAGGTGGTTGAGGAAGAATATGTTGAGAGGTTGGTAAAGTGATCAGAATGTTTTACTATTGTTACTTTATTTATTATTTTGTGTATTGTATGTGTGAGCAACCACATTGTAGTTGGGTTGTCACAATGCATTATGATAAACTTGATTTCCTTGAGTAATTTGTTTTGCGTAATTGATAATGTAACTCAGGAGTTGAGGTGGTGTTAGAGCACCTTGAATCGTAATCACCAATTTGAAGTGAGGAGGCACATTAGGTGCCTTATGCACAATGATTTTTGGAACATTAGTACACTTATCCACTATCCCCTTAGTAGGTTGAATAAGTCTATTAATGATTATTGAATTAACATTATTTTTACTTTGATTAAGCTCAACATCCATCCCCAAAGGATTTCATGTGAGAGACCTTTCTTCATCCATCAATGCTTCATCTCTTGAAAGGAGAGCATTGGAAGGAAGGGAAGGTAAAGTTTTGTTAAGAGAATTCTTGATGGTTTTATCTTTAGTGATGTCCAAGTGGTTTGAACATGCAACTAAAGGATAACTATCCATGGTCCCCACATCCCTAGTGATATCCAATGTGCTTGAACATTCAGTCAAAGATGGGAGAGCCATAGGATGGGTCATAGAAGCCTCATGTACTATAGAAGATTTAAGATTATTAGATGAATGCCCATTATCTACCCATGGAGGATCCTTTTTGAGAGGAGACTCTTCATCCACTAATTCTTCATCTTTCAAAGGGAGAGCATTGGAATGAAGAGAGGGTAGGGTGATGTTAAGGAATGTATCAGTGATTTCATCCTCTTGTGCCATAATGTCCTCACAAGTGGGAACAACATTGGGTGAAGGATCCAAATCATAGGGTGAAATAGAAAAATCTAGGTCACCATCACATGTATTAGAGGCTAAATCCATGGCATTATCATAAATTGTGGTATAAGTAGAAGAAGAACTATCACCATCATCTTTCTCATGACCATTAATGAATTTGTAAAGACTTTCAAAATCTTTAATATATGTATACAAAGACACAAAAGAGAAACAACTAAAAGAAGCCATGATGAGATGAATTGTCTATTGTATGTAAATAAGTGATTACAATAAAAAAGATGCAAATGCTCGAAGCTACGAGTTCATCAAAATGTTTAGTATGAAAAAGGAAAATGATAACAACTAGAATGCACACTAGATCAAACCCCTTTCCATATAACATTCAAGGACAAAGCTGAGCAAAATCACTACCAAATGCAGGTAGAGTTAGCTACTGACCTTGTGCTCATGTATGCTATAGATGGATTAGATTTAATTTAGTTTTTTCACCAAACCCTAGGTTTACAATGCATGAAACCTTAGTTTTACAATGATTTTCTTATAATAGAGAAAGTATAATAGAAACCTAGAAACCAATTGCATAGGGATGATTAGGGAGATGATAAAACCCATCTCTAGAAAGTAGAAGTGCCAGGGGACCAAGGCGGGACCACAAGTTCTGATTGGAAGAATCTGCCAGAGGTGAAAACTAGAAAGATGTTATAAATGTTGTATTGATTCTAGATCTGAACTTAGAAAGGTCCAGAGGACATGGGCAGTGCTGGCCAAGTTAGGTTGGTGATAGAAAACTCCAAAACTGTCTTCAGATCTTCAAACCCTGATCTACACTCAATCTTCCTATAGCTCTATATTTTCCAGATCTCACTCCTATAACCTGCACACAAGAAGATAAGAAGGGGTTTGGGGGTTATGGTGTTTAGGGACTTGCCTCATTCAAATCCTAGGATTGCATTCAATCTTCCCAACACCATTGATTGATAAAGAGTTCATGTCGTCATGGGGCAGAGGCTGAAAACAATGATAATATGATGATTCAAATGATGATAAACAAAAATGATATCACCTATGTGATGAACCTTTAGAATGATGAAGATCCTTCAACTCCTAAGAAAGAATAGATGATAGATCCATGCCTACAACAACACACAATAATAAAACACAAATCTGCTCTAGGATCATAATGAATGCTCTTGCTTCTTTCCTTCAAGATCTCAAGTTTTTCCTTTTCCAACCTAGTTACAAATGAACTCAAAAACCATACTTATATATTCTTTCCTTCTCACAATCGTAAATTCAAACCAAAAGAGTCGACAAGGAGAAATCTTTTGAAAGGTCCTAGGCTAACATGAACTTAAATTAGGCCTAACCTAAAAGGGGTGACATGTGTGGTAGGTCAACTGGGTCCATCAGCCTTGTTTAGGTCTAGCATAAGTTAAAACAAGAGGCCCATATTCCAATTTCACTTTGGTGTCAAGAAATTTTGTGTTGGGATAAGAATTTTGAATGTATAATGCCATCAAGGGGACCTAGGAGCTAAACAAGGAGGTAAAAAGATATGTAGATACTTTTTACTCCATAACAGTGTGGTCACCGCTACTACTGTAGGGACCACTTGGGATCCCACTCTATCATCTCCTCTCCCCTACTAGTGGTGATGTGCTCTCAATGTTACTTCGATAGTGTCCCCAAATCCATGGCCTATTGTGCTAATGGATGAAATGGTATTGTTAATAGATCAGGCCATTTACCTACCCATCAATCATCAAACCTATCCACGATCCCCACATCCACCATGTCTCTCCTATCATCCTCCTACACCTATGCTACCATGGGCCATCTATTTGATAGCTCCTTCCTATCCACTCATGGCCCTCGATGCCTAAACTCTCTCACCAATCATGTCTAGACATGTGGAAGGGTGGAGATATCCTACTACATCCTAAACTTCCTTATCACCCTATTAGGTTTGTATGTCTTAATGATAAAGTCTCACCATTCCATGATGTAGAATAAAATTTGAGTGAAGTCCAAATAAAACCTCTCCTCCACATCAGCCCTAGTACTAAAAACTACCTCTCCTAATCCACCACCATAGGAAATCTTTGCACACATAGACACCCTTGTTATCCTCATTCTAACCTAACCCACAATAAAATCTTTTTTTGGTAAAGCCTCATGCACTTTACCATTCGTGCACTTGTGCCACTCAAGCATGTTCTTGCACCATTCATGGACTTGTGCCACGTAAGATGTTCTTGTTGTTATGGTGTAAAATGTGTACCCTTGCCATTTTACACCTAGTTTAGCACTCAGGTGGATGTAAAACAATTAATTCTTAATCTTGATGCACAAAACCTAAAGATGACTTTAGGGCTGGCCTAAACACACTTAATTAATCTTATTCTAGAGTTTTTGGGGGTAAAGGACAAGGGCGCCCAATGCCTTGGTCCCTCCTTTAGCTTAGGGCTAATTTAAAGTAATGTCAGCTTAGGACATCTCTAATGATTATTCATGTCAACCTCATTTGGTTTAATTCCCTAAGAACCAATGGTAATGCATATATAAAAGTTATTTTATTCATTTGAACATCTCTAAGTTCTCTAAGGACTCTCTCTCTCTCTCTCTCTCTCTCTCTCTCTCTCTCTCTCTCTCTCTCTCTCGTGTTCTCTTTTCTTCTTTACATGATCTTGGAAGCTCTCTATGGTGGATTATCGTTGTTGTACTAACTTATTGCAGGTCTTGTGAAGATCTCCAACTACTTCTTTGGGCTGCACCAACTTCTTGAGTCAAGTTGTGATGCCACATCAAGCAAGATAGGGTTCCCATGCTCATGGTGACTCTTTTCCTTCATGCTTTATTATAGCATTCCATTCTAATTCAAATTTTCCTTTGCCCTCTTAGGGCACACACTCTTTGATTTCTCATCATTACTATTGTGGAGTTAGAAACATCATTCGTGGAGCTTTAATTAGGCAAGATCCTAAATAACACCACCCCTTCTCTCTTCTTGTTTGTGTGTAGTTCACAGTCAGAGGAATCAAATGACAACAAGTGACAGGAAGGAGGAAGACACATAGGGGAAGGCACCCATATCTTAACATTATACAAAACCATAATTTGAGTCTAGGGTGTCCAACATCCTTGTAATTCCCTGATCCTAAACTTAGGTTCTAAATCTCCTCTATCTCCTAATCTCTTCTATCACTTCAGAATTCATGTATCTATTTTTTATTGTCGTTTATTGGTTAATCTTTCTCAATTAGGGTTTCATGCTTTTCCCTAGTTTGGTTGGTTGAATTTGGTTGACACTCCTTTATACAACAAAGGGACAAACCCCATGTAGTTTGTCTCTCCTTCAAAGGTAGAATCCTAACTCAATTTGTGTTCCAATGTTGATAGAAGAGGGTTTGATCTAGTTTAATCTTTTAGGCTAAGTCACCCTTTTCCATCAAACATTTTGGTGAACCCGACGTGTCTTGCAGTTTTCCATCCTTCTTGCTTTAGATCTGAGTTATTTTCTACCATAGATTTGATTAGGTTAAATTCATTCATCATTTTACACAGTTGCATAGCTTACCTTTGCATTGTTTCATTATTAGGGTTTACAAAATAACCTTGCTTTCATTGAAAACCTATCTAGTCTTGAGCCTAAGGTTTCTAGATTCGAGTGCTGTGGCATTATTTGGTGGATTAAATTGATTTAATTTTATTTATCATATCATCTTTGTTTTTAAGAAAATAACATTCTTGCATATTTGCATTTGAAATTAGAAAATCAAGCATTTGATTTAGGTTTAGAAAAAAAACATATTTTTCACCTTGTCTATATTTCATAAGTTTAGATCATTATAGCATGATATAAATTTTTTATTTTTGCATCAGATTTGATTGGTATTGCATTAATTAATCATTTTAGAGTGGTATGTTTTGTATTTTCACTTCTTCATTATTAGGGTTTTCAAAAATCTTGCATTTTTATTAAACCTAACTAGTCTTGTACCTACAATTTGTTGCGTAGAATCTTGTTTCAAATCTTGGTGATGTTGATTAGTTGTTCAAATATGATTTATCATTGTTGTAGCACATCATATTTATCATTTTTGTTTAAATTAAGAAGAAAAAAACATTCTTGCATCAAAGAATTTGGGTTTAGGCTCTAGGGTTTGATGGTAAAACCCTAGCTAGTCTTGCATTTAGTGGCTATATTTGAAAGATTATTTTTAGATATTTTCTATATTGGATAATTGCTAAATCAAATTTTAAGTTGTTGTACCTCATCATATTTGTCATATTTGTTTAATTTAGAAAGCAAGAACATTCATGCATTCATCTTCTCTTTGAAATTTGAAACCAAAAGCATAAACAAAACTATCTAAATGAAAACATGGCTTTTCTTTCATCATTTTCCAACTTTACTTGAAAGGTTTATGAAATTGATTTTCCATTCCTTAAATATGGTAAAAACATATCATTTCCTATGCCCTTGTATTCCTTTGATCTCTCTCCTAAGATTCCTCATACTTATGAAGAGATCTTAGCACAAGAGGATGAAATCATTGACACATTCCTTAACATTACTTTACTTTCTCCTCATTTGAATGATCTCTCTTCTAGAGATGCGGCATTAGAGGATGTTGAGAATACTACTTCTACTTCTATCATAGTACATGATTATTCCATGACTCATCCTATTGTTCTTCCTCCTTTTGTTGAATGATTAAGTACCTTGGATATCACTAAGGATGTGAAGACCCTTGATATTCCTCCTTTGGTTGCATGTTCAAGCCCGTTGGACATCAATAAAGATACAATCATCAACACTTTCCTTAACATAATGCTACCCTCTCTTCATTCTAATGCTCTCCCTTCAAAATATGAAGCATTAGTTGATGAAGTTCTTTCTCTTATGGATCCCCCACAGGTAGATATTGAGAATTCATTGTGCATTCTCTTGAATTTGATAATTCTCAAAAAGATTTAATATAAATTCTATCATTATCAATATACCTATCCTACCCACTAAGAGGATGTTGGATAGGTGCATCAATATTCAAAATATTTCAAAAATAATTGCGCATGAGCCACCTAATCCACCTCCTTTCTCTAAACCTGCGATTACAGTTTGATGTGTTCAAAAACCATCTTGACCTCCTGGTTACATCTTCAATTTTGCAAAGAAAATTACTCAAAGGAGTCAAGGTGTTAAACATGTGCTTCAACAACCTCATTATCATGTGGTTTGTCACACACACAACACTTGTAATAACAAGCAAAATAAGTAAACACCAAGTGTGCCCACTTCTTTTCCACCTTCTCAACCTATTCTTCCTCAAGCACCTCATCTTTCTCAACATATTTGTAGAGATTATAATCTTGTTGAGCAACTCCATGCTACTCTGGCTAAGATCTCTCTATGGGAATTAATACAAACATCACCTACATACAATGGAATGCTCCAAGAGGCTTTACAAAAGGTAGGTGTTCCACCTTCTATTAGATTGAATGATGTAGCATCTCTGTTTAGTTGTATGCATGTGACAACATCAGATATCTTATTTCAACAACATGAATTACCTCCCACACAAGTACAAAACCAATATGAGCCTCTTATGATATTCATCATTATTAATATTCTAAGGCTAACACACACTATGATTGATGATGGATCAAGTCTTAATGTTTGTGGCATATACTTGTTACATAAAATAAATGTTGATACATCTCTCATCAAACCAAGTAAACTCAACATCAATGACTATGATAATGTTGGTAGTGTTAGGGTTAGAGGGCAGAAGATATCAATTAAATATGTACAACTAAATATTAAACTAAGGAATGAAAAATACATAGAAATAACAATAGTGAGAGACAAGTTTTAATGTGGTTCACCCAAGCTCGGACTACATCCACCAATAGAGAGTCCAATATTATTATCTAGTAAATCAAACTGATTACAACTAGTAATCCTTGCAACTCAATATCGCTACAGAATGGTACAATACATCAACTAAAACCCTAACCCTTAGCTGCTTTTATCAAGACTTATGTCGGTTACAAAAATAGGTTTTTTTATGTCAGCCAATAGAAAAATAACTCCAGACGCATTTATAAAATAATAAAAAATCATTGGAGGTTTTTGGGGCACTGCCCCTTGACCCTACCCTGTATCGCAATAGGGAGCACACCAGGGGTGCTACCCCTTGGATGCTGCAAGGGGTGCTGCCCCTTGATCCTGTTAAATAATTTGGGGGGAAATCACGTTGATAAAAGTGGGGTAAATTTAACCTCCAAGTTTAATTAGGCTCCATATAACCATAGGTAGACAATCACTAGGTACAGTTGTTACATCCCTCTTTTTGGAATTGATTATGCTATTTACTTTCTTGCAAATTTCAGTAATATAATATGTTGTGGACGACATGGAAATTCATGATTTATTATACAAAGTTAGTTCTATGAAATTTTAGAATCTATTGATTATGATCAATGTGATAGTGTAGACTAAATGTCCTTTTTGTTAAGTGAAATGATGTTTTGGATATATTATGCTTTGATTTGGAACATAGGTGCTGTGACCACAAAATTGTATGTGAGACTGTCATTGCAGGAACAGGTGGACCATGTTCGACAGGAAGAGAAAGTATCTTTGAGAGAGAGTATAGACTCTAGAAATTAACCATGGGTGTTTGTTATTGAGAACGCCAAACAAGTAGATAAATCTTGGAACCATCAATTAAGTCTTGTTTGTCGGCTGGGATAGTTAAACTAGATGTCGACATCTGAAGATAAGGTGTAACATCCTTTTCATAAGTTGTCATATAGAATCTTGGAATCGACGATGTTGTCATAAGTCCACCAAAGCGAGTCGACTTATATAGACGATTATTATTTCATTTATAGGTAATTAAATGAACCTTCTTGTGGCAGATTCATGAATCACGTCTCATAGTTGAAAGATGTGAGAAGTCGGCTTTGTGCATCTAACGATGTAGGAAACTTGTTTGCGTTACGCTCAATCCATCGTGATTGTCGTAAAATGCATCGAATTTGTGTTGTGAATTTATTCTTTTTGGAGATCGACGAATGTCGATTTTGAAGCCATAGCATGTAATAAATTGTTTCGGTCATTGTTGGGAATGAGTCTTTTTCTTCTAGCTTTGACCGCGAGATGTTATCGATCTAACCTTGAGTTTCCTTATTAAGTTGGTCTTTATTTCTTTTCTTTTTTGACCAAAAAGATGCTCTAGACATTTCTTAACCGCCGCCTTGTCGAGCTTTACTCCACAATGCATCTTTTAGTTGCTCTTGAATGAATTAGATGAATTAATGTTCGAGTGAGGGTGGAGTTGTTATATCCACTTTCTAACCACGTCGCCATAGGAGCCTCCATCTTTTTAGTGGTCGTGATAAGTGGGAAGTCAGGTAAAAACATAGTTATGCCGACCCTTGTGGATAGGCATGTGATGGTTTTTGGTCTCATTGCACTATCTTCCATCACCGTGGCGCGAGAGGGACGTAGCTAAGTGGTTGTGTTAAGGTGTAACCGTTAAATGAATGTGGAGGCTCGGTCATCATTGTGGGCACTGTGGTTGTTGAGAAATAAGAGGAAACCGCAGATAGAGTGGGTCTTTTCCTTCGTTGTTGGGGAGTTATGCAGTGTGGTAGTTAGAAATGGAAAGTGAGACTTAAATGGAGATTTTCCATCGTGAGGGACAGAGAGTAAATGAGGAGGCTGTCGTTGTATAGCAACAGAAAAACTACGGAGAGTTATTGAGGAGTCTATCGTAGTTTAGAATGGGAAAATGACAGAGATAACCAGGGAATCCTCTTTGTTGTGGTCGGGTAGGAGATAGGAGATAGGAGGTAGGAGATAGGAGATAGTTATGAGTAGGATGTCGTTGTTTTAGAGGGAAGAAAAATGGTAGAGAGGAGGAGCTTTTGAATTAAAAAGTTTGGCTTCATTGTGCACGACTGGAGATAAGAGAGAGTTTTGAAAACCAGAGGAGGACGACTAGCCAGAGGGGGATGTGGATAGGTGTGAGGAGAGTTGGGAATCTACAACATTCGCTGGGAACTTGCCACAGCAGTCTTCAACTCTATCGACAGGTTTTCCCAACCTCTTATTTTTCACAGTTTAAGTTAGTTTTTGTGTCTCTTCATTGCAAAGATAAAGTAATGTGTTTACACCAAATAGAATGTGATGACAATGTCTTCTATTACAATTTCTGTGTGAGGTTTATCCATTAAATGGTATCATTGCTGTGTTTTGATATTCAAAAACTCAGAAATAGTTTCATTGCTATTTTTAGTATTTGAGAACTCAAAAACTAGATCATTGTCTATCATGATTGACATTGTATGATGATAGAACATAGTTCTCAATGTGTACACATCAAGGAATGATCACTGCATGATACAAATGTAAACTACAAACTTCTAACAGTCGGCAAAGACGTAAGTTTAAAGAGTTTCCTTTAAGACTGTGATATCAACTTAAAACTACCTTTGGTGCATTTGAAATGATAGCTCCACAGCGAGAAAACACATTGCTCCACGTGCATGTTGTGTAGGAGTTTAAAAACCATAGATTTAAAGCATATTTTGACGTAAACTTTAGTGTGTTTGACAGCCAGAGATGTAGTTGTAACCAGCTAGTGTCTTATCTATTTTATATCTTTAGTTAGAGGTCGACCATGTGGTTGGTCACCTCTAATGTCGTAAGAAAGATTCCCAACCCCCTTATTATCTTATATACGACTCTTATCTCTATGAACCATGTGAAACTATTTGACTTGGAAAGGGGAGTAGAAAGTTAAAGTATCAGTTTTGGTCGAAAGCCGTCATGGTTTTGTATAATGAACAAGTACGGTGGGAAAACCCACATTAGAGTCTAGATTACGTTGCATGCGATGATTCTAGTGTTGTATTTATTTTGTAGACTTTTATGAGTCTAAAACCCTTAAATTTTGGGATAATGGCAAATTGTTTTAGATACTTGAGTATGTTGAACAAACATGGGAACCGAGTAACCAAGTTTGAAACCACTTAGGAGTGGGCGTTATTAAACAATGTTTTTACATGAATATGGGATTATGAAACTATAAACTCGGGAATAGAGTAAACGTTGCGCCATGCACTATTGCAGGAGAAAATCCAAAAACCTTGAGGTCATCGAGGTCAACATTTGTTTAAACCTTATAAATAGGAAACTGTAGAATTTTGATCAGTTCAAGTTGAGCAGGGTGGGTGAACTAAGTTCATGCATTCTTAGAATGCTATTTAAAAACAAATCCTTTGGCCAAGGTGGTGCACGATCCTCAAGTGCATCGAATGTTCACTGTGACTGGATGGCATTTCTTGTGGAGTGTCGTGCATGACTAGAGGGTTTCTAGGGATCTACACGATAACAAGACACGTAAGTTACAACACCAGAGCTCAGATGGAAAACACTGATGGTTATCCTAAGTCTATCCTCTTGAGTAGGGTAGGGCCACTTCCGGTTAGGAAGGAGTGCGGGAGACCGACGATCTGTGGTTGGAGGTTAAGCTCCTTGAAGATACTTTCTCTTCTAAATACTAAGGATTGCTGAGTCTTGAATGTGATGGGTCGACAATCGAGATGCATGTTAATGGTATGTTTCCAATAATTTATTTGTTTCAAGAAAAATTTCAAATTGTTAGAGAACAAAATGTTTATTGTATATCATTTCTTTCAGTTTTATGAAATGAGATCATGTTTATGTTAAAGTGAAAAATGTTATAATGGGTAATAGATAAGTTTCTTTTTTATTTGATTACCTAGCAAAAAAAAAAAATTACCTTTGTGAAAACCTAGTTTTTCTTGTTAATTCGGATATGGATGTTACATATGGTATCAGAGCTAACTAGGTTCAGCACTAGGGCTAATGAGTCCACTAACCTGATTAGGAAATCAACATTATGCGGGTAGCTAATGATTTGATTTATTGTGCCAAGATGGTATACATCAAGAAAACCACAAGAAAATCCTTCGCGGGTAAGAAGCGTTATCTGCAAGCTAAGCAGAAATGGCTTGCGATGATCAAGACCATTGAGAAAACTAATGATGAAAATGACATTTGGTTTGATGATGTGGAAACCTTAGCCAATGCAATGTCATGACTCAAACGAATGAGGAGAGAACTCCTAGAGGGAGCAGTGACGGCAGCTCGAATCATGATCAACTGCTGCCCCAGTTTTGTACCTAATAGTGTACCTGAGAGTGTACCTATTAGTATACCCATGATCACTAGGGATCCTTGTGTAGTACCTAGAGCTGAGATCATTGAGCTATCTTCTAATAGTGAGTCTGAGGGGTATACACCTTGTCATTATGTATGGGACAATGAATCCGAAGGTTACACTCCACTAGATAATACTGAGTAAAAACATGAGATATGTCTATCTCTAATGACATTGAAACAATTTTGCAAAATGAAAAAAGACAAAATTTTGGGTTGAGAACAATTATGATTATGATCAATTGTTGTTTTCTTTTGATGATTTATAATATGATAAGCATAAAACTGATTAGTATATGTTTAATCAAGTGAGAAACTAAACTATCATGGACCAATCAGAGTTTAACGAGGGAGAGGATCGGGAAGGTCATAACTCTTGGGGAAACTCCACTGAAAAGTTGGATAGGATTCTAAACATGCTTACTGAAACCAAGGAAAGGTTGAACAAACTGGAAAAGAAAATGGATGAAACTGGCAACACAGAGGGTGGAAACAAGAACTCACATTATACAAGCAAGAGTAAACATTGGGAAAATGGCACGTCAAGTGAAAATCTTGACGACAGTGAAGTCCAATTAAAAACCAAGGATAAACTTGCATTAGAGTTATCTAAGGATATGAAGAAGATTAACCCTCCAAAGTTCCATGGAACAAAAACTGGAGATGCAGCAGAAGCATGGTTAACGGAGATGGAGAAATATTTTGAGATCAGAAATTACTCTGAAGTTACTAAAGCCATGTGGGGAGCCTATCAGCTATCTGGGGAAGCATCCACTTGGTGGATGAATAAGAAAATGGAGCTGGAATTAAGTCCCTTGAAGGTGACATGGGATGAGTTCATAGAACTATTCCAAAAACAGTGGTTACTTCAGTTATATTTGGATCAGAAGTTAACAGATTTACAAAACCTCAGGCAAGGTGAACTATCTGTGGTCGAGTATGCAGAAAAATTCACTAGACTACTGAAGTATGTTCCTCAATACCAAAAGGATGAAAGGTTTCGAATCAGAAAATTCATTATGGGACTCAATCCTCAAATCGGCGGTGAGGTGGAGGTGCATGGTCCAAGCACAATGGATCAAGTTTATGAAAAGGCAATTAAACAGGAGCAGAAGATCAAATCTATCTCTGCTTACCGTGATAAGAAATGCAAGAAGTTTGATAAGAACTACAACGATCAGTCTTTTAAAAGGAAAAATGAGAAGGGATATGGAAACAGGAGGTTTGATAAGGGAAATCGAAAGAATCAAGGGGGATTTGGTAATGAGCGAAGAGGTGAAGATTATAAGAGAAATGTAAATTTTAAGAAGAATGATGAATCTGCAAGTAGGCCATCTGAGAAGCGAGGACCTATAGGGGGATATTTTTCTTATGGAGGAGATCATTATGCCAACTGTTGCCCTAACAAGAAGTAGAATGGGAAGCCTAGGAACACGGAACTTCCTTCGCAATAAGAAGCATTTTAGCAAAGGATTCATGCCACTCTTGACAATCGACAAGCAGAGTATCAGATCACCCCTATTGAGATGACAGGTACCTTATTTGGAGTTCCTATTTCTATTCTACTTGATACTGGTGCAACAGAAAATTTTGTGTCACCTAGAGTCTTAAGTAAATTTTCTAGAAAAGCTAGTTTTATGTCAAAACCATGGACAATAGAGTATGCAAATAACTCAAAGGCTCAGGTAGAGAAATGTTTGTTCGAAGCTAAGATTGATGTTTCTAACTTCACCACTGAGTCAAATTTATACGTAGCGCCTTTAGGGTCCTACGATGTCATCTTAGGAATGAATTGGCTGTGGAAACATCGAGCCAAAGTAGATTGTTTTCATAAAACCATTGAGTGTCTAGATGAGATGGGTAAAATAGTAAATCTCCAAGGAATTCAAAGGGAAATAAGGATTAGATCCATTTCATCAAAACAACTAAAACGGGCTAGGCGAAAGGGATGTCAACTTTTTGCAGTCAAAATGGACCTGGTAGAGGAAACCTTGGAGAAACAAACATTTGAGGAAAGATATCCATATCTATGCAACTTCAGGGATGTGTTTCCCAAGGAGTTACCAGGCTTGCCTCCGAAGAGAACATTTGACTTTGGCATAGATATTAAACCAAGATCAGAGCCAATCTCTAAAGCTCCGTATCGTATGACTAGCACTGAACTTATGGAATTAAAAGCTCAGTTGCAGGAGCTATTGTCTAAGAATCTAATTAGGCCAAGTGTATCACCATGGGGAGCCCCAGTTATCTTTGTCAAAAAGAAAGATGGAACTCTAAGGCTGTGTATAGATTATAGGATGCTTAATAAGACGACAATAAAGAACAAGTATCCCTTGCCACGTATTGATGATCTATTTGACCAAATGCGTGGTGCATCAGTCTTTTCCAAGATAGATCTGAGATTTGGATACCATCAGTTAAGGTTGAAAGACAAAGATATTCCCAAGACAGCTTTTAGAATGAGGTATGGTCATTATGAGTTCACGGTGTTGCTATTTGGATTGACCAATGCACTTGCCGCTTTCATGAATCTTATGAATAGTGTTTTCAGAGATTGTCTTGATAAGTTTGTGCTAGTTTTCATTGATGATATTCTGATCTATTCTAAAAATGAAGAAGAGCATGCATGACATCTTCAAATAGTCTTGCAACGATTAAGAGAACACAAATTGTATGCGAAACTCTCAAAGTGCACCTTCTTTCAGAAAGAAGTACAGTATTTAGGGCACATAATATCAACTGATGGGATATCAGTTAATCCGGCCAAAATAAAAGCTATTATGGAATGGCCTGAACCTACCAATGTGTCAGAGGTACGAAGTTTCATGGGATTGGCAGGGTATTACAGGAAATTTGTGTTGAATTTCTCAAGCATTGCTAGCCCAATTACCTCCTTATAGAGAAAAGGAAAAAGGTTTGTTTGGACGGATGAATGTCAAAAGGCTTTTGACTTGTTAAAAGAAAAATTAACAACCGCTCCAATTCTGAAAGCTCCTAATACTAAGGGAGAGTTTGAGGTTATCACTGATGCCTCAGGGGAAGGATTGGGAGGTGTGCTTATGCAAGATGGTAGGGTAGTAGCCTATGAGTCAAGGAAGCTGAAAAACTATGAGCAAAACTATGCTCCTCATGACTTAGAGATGGCAGCAGTGGTTCACGCCCTTCAGATGTGGCGACATTATTTGTTGGGAATGACTTTTATTCTAAAATCTGATCATCAAAGCCTTCGCTACATATTTACACAACCTAATCTCAATGCAAGGCAAAGGAGATGGTTGGAATTAATATCAGATTATGACTTTGAAATTTCTTATATCAAAGGCAAGGAAAAATGAGTACCTACTGCCTTAAGCAGAAGAAGGCACATAGCCTCTATAATCTCCATACATGCTAACTTTAAAGACTTAGTAATACAAAACTTATCTGGAGATGAGTATTATGAACAAGTGAAACAGGCTTTGCACTTAAACCCTAAGGACCCAAGATATGACGAATTCAGTTTTGAACCCAATGGTTTGATGAGATTCAAGGGAAGAATCTATGTTCTTGATTCAGTAGAACTTAGAAACCTTGTGTGGAAGGAAGTTCACTGTGCTCCTTACTCTGGACATCCTGGTGTAACTAAATTGTTAGCAGATGTAAAGCTACTATATTTCTAGAAGGGAATGAAAAGCAATGCTGCAAAGTTTGTAGCTAGCTGTTTGGAGTGTCAGAGTTAAAGTGAAACACCAACATCCTACTGGATTGTTATACCCGCATGATATTCTGGAATGGAAATGGCAAGTTGTTAGTATGGATTTTGTCCAGGGGTTACCAATGTCTAAGAATAGGCATGATGCAATATTGGTTGTTGTGGATAAACTAACCAAGGTCACACATTTCATACCGGGAAATTTGATGGATGGAGCTCACCTTTTGGCTCAGAAATTTGTGCAAGAAATTTTCAGATTACATGGGGTACCTGAAAAGATTATATCTGATAGAGATGCTCGGATAACTTCACGGTTTTGGCAAACCTTATTTTCTGCATTAGGAACTAAACTGAATGTAAGTACTGCTTATCACCCCGAAACTGATGGACAAACAGAAAAAGTGAATCAGGTATTAGAAGACCTTTTGAGAATGTATTGCATGGATCAGCAATACAGATGGGAGGAATATCTACCTCTTGTCGAATTTGCCTATAACAACTCCTATCATTCTGCCATTAAGATGGCACCATTTGAAGCATTATATGGAAGGAAATGCAGAACTCCTATAAGCTGGGATAAGCTGGAGGATAGGATAAGCATTGGACCTGAAATACTTGCTGATATGGAGGAAAAAGTAAAAATGATTAGGAAGAGGTTGGCAGAAGCCAATGACAGGCAAAAGAGTTATGCAGATCGCAAACGAGTGCCTAGACACTTCTCTGTTAGCGAGAAAGTGCTTTTGCGAGTGAAACTCCAAAAGAGTTCTATAAAATTTGGTAAATCTTCGAAATTGGCTCCTCGTTATGTCGGACCTTTCGAAGTTCTTGAGATTATCAATCCAGTTGCCTACAAAGTTGCTTTACCTCCAGCCTTGTCTAAGATGCATAATGTTTTTCATGTTTCGTATTTAAAGAAATATTTTGTAGGTAATAACCACATCCTTAACTAGAATTCCTTACAGATGCAAGAACCCAGGGTGGTTGTGATCGAGCCACTCAAGGTGCTCAAAATGCATAAACTTCGTTTACATAATTGAGAAGTTTTGCAATGCAAAATTCAGTGGGACCAATATGGTGAGGATAGCACCACTTGGGAAGACTATAAAGACATTTACCAAAGATTTCCTAAACTTTTCAAAGACATTAATGTTGCACTATAAAAAGTTTGTTTTAAGTTTAAATTTTGCTTGATAAACATAATCATCGGGGACGATGATTTTTAAAGGGGAAGGATATGTTACATCCCTCTTTTTGGAATCGATTATGCTATTTACTTTCTTGCAAATTTCAGTAATATAACATGTTGTGGACGATATGGAAATTCATGATTTATTATACAAAGTTAGTTCTATGAAATTTTAGAATCTATTGATTATGATCAATGTGATAGTGTAGACTAAATGTCCTTTTTGTTAAGTGAAATGATGTTTTGGATATATTATGCTTTGATTTGGAACATAAGTGCTTTGACCACAAAATTGTATGTGAGACTGTCGTTGCAGGAACAGGTGGACCATGTTCGACAGGAAGAGAAAGTATCTTTGAGAGAGAGTATAGACTCTGGAAATTAACCATGGGTGTTTGTTACTGAGAACGCCAAACAGGTAGATAAATCTTGGAACCATCAATTAAGTCTTGTTTGTCAACTGGGATAGTTAAACTAGATGTCGACGTCTGAAGATAAGGTGTAACATCCTTTTCATAAGTCGTCATATAGAATCTTGGAATCGACGATGTTGTCATAAGTCCACCAAAGCGAGTTGACTTATAAAGATGATTATTATTTCGTTTATAGGTAATTAAATGAACCTTCTTGTGGCAGATTCGTGAATCATGTCTCATAGTCGAAAGATGCGAGAAGTCGGCTTTGTGCATCTAACGATGTAGGAAACTTGTTTGCGTTACGCTCAATCCGTCGTGATTGTCGTAAAATGTGTCAAACTTGTGTTGTGAATTTATTCTTTTTGGAGATTGACAAATGTCAATTTTGAAGCCATAGCATGTAATAAATTGTTTTGGTCATTGTTGGGAATGAGTCTTTTTCTTCTAGCTTTGACCACGAGATGTTATTGATCTAACCTTGAGTTTCCTTATTAAGTTGGTCTTTATCTCTTTTCTTTTTCGACCAAAAAGATGCTCTAGACATTTCTTAATCGCTGCCTTGTCGAGCTTAACTCCACAATTCATCTTTTACTTGCTCTTGAATGAATTAGATGCCTTAATGTTCGAGTGAGGGCAGAGTTGTTATATCCAATTTCTAGCCATGTCGCCATAGGAGCCTCCATCTTTTTAGTGGTCGTGATAAGTGGGAAGTCAGGTAAAAAGATAGTTATGCCGACCCTTGTGGATAGGCATGTGACAGTTTTTGGTCTCATTGCACTATCTTCCATCACCGTGGCATGAGAGGGAGGTAGCTAAGTGGTTGTGTTAAGGTGTAATCGTTAAATGAATGTGGAGGCTCGGTCATCATTATGGGCGCTGTAGTTGTTGAGAAATAAGAGGAAACCGCAAATAGAGTGGGTCTATTCCTTCGCTGTTGGGGAGTTATGCAGGGTGGTAGTTAGAAATGGAAAGCGAGACTTAATTGGAGATTTTCCATCACGAGGGGCAGAGAGTAAATGAGGAGGTTGTCGTTGTATAGCAATAGAAAAACTGCAGAGAGTTATTGAGGAGTCTATCGTAGTTTAGAATGGGAAAATGGCAGAGATAACCAGGGAATCCTCTTTGTTGTGGTCGGACAGGAGATAGGAGATAGGAGATAGTTATCAGTAGGCTGTCGTTGTTTTAGAGGGAAGAAAAATGACAGAGAGGAGGAGATTTTGAATTAAAAAGTTTGGCTTCATTGTGCATGACTGGAGATAAGAGAGAGTTTTGAAAACTAGAGGAGGATGACTAGCCAGAGGGGGACGTGGATAGGTGTGAAGAGAGTTGGGAATCTATAACATTCGTCGGGAACTTACCACAGCAGTCTTCAACTCTGTCAACAAGTTTTCCCAACCTCTTCTTTTTCACAGTTTAAGTCAGTTTTTGTGTCTCTTCACTACAAAGATAAAGTAATGTGTTTACACCAAATAGAATGTGATGACAATGTCTTCTATTGTGATTTTTGTGTGAGGTTTATCCATTAAATGGTATCATTGCTATGTTTTGATATTCAAAAACTCAGAAATAGTTTCATTGTTGTTTTTAGTATTCGAGAATTCAGAAACTAGATCATTGTCTATCATGATTGACATTGTATGATGATAGAACATAGTTCTCAATGTGTACACATCTAGGAATGATCACTGTATGATACAAATGTAAACTACAAACTTCTAATAGTCGGCAAAGACGTAAGTTTAAAGAGTTTCCTTTAAGACTATGATATCAACTTAAAACTACCTTTGGTGCATTTGAAACGATAGCTCCACAACGAGAAAACACATTGCTCCATGTGCATGTTGTGTAGGAGTTTAAAAACCATAGATTTAAAGCACATTTTGATGTAAACTTTAGTGTGTTTGACAGCCAGAGATGTAGTTGTAACCAGCTAGTGTCTTATCTCTTTTATATCTTTAGTTAGAGGTCGACCATGTGGTTGGTCACCTCTAATGTCATAAGAAAGATTCCCAACCCCCTTATTATCTTATATACGACTCTTATCTCTATGAACCATGTGAAACTATTTGACTTGGAAAGGGGAGTAGAAAGTTAAAGTATCAGTTTTGGTTGAAAGCCCTCATGGTTTTGTGTAATGAACAAGTATGGTGGGAAAACCCGCATTAGAGTCTAGATTACGTTGCATGCAATGATTCTAGTGTCATATTTATTTTGTAGACTTTTATGAGTCTAAAACCCTTAAATTCTGGGATAACGGGAAATTGTTTTAGATACTTGAGTATGTTGAACAAACATGGGAACTGAGTAACCAAGTTTGAAACCACTTAGGAGTGGGCGTTATTAAATGATGTTTTTACATGAATATGGGATTATGAAACTATAAACTCGGGAATAGAGTAAACATTGTGCCATGCGCTATTGCAAAAGAAAATCCAAAAACATTGAGGTCATCGAGGTCGACATTTGTTTAAACCTTATAAATAGGAAACTATAGGATTTCGATCAGTTCAAGTCAAGTAGGGTGGGTGAACTAAGTTCATGCGTTCTTAGAATTCTATTTAAAAACAAATCCTTTGGCCAAGGTGGTGCACGATCCTCAAGTGCATCGAATGTTCATTGTGACTGGATGGCATTTCTTGTGGAGTGGCGTGCATGACTAGAGGGTATCTAGGGATCTGCACGATAATAAGACATGTAAGTTACAACACCAGAGTTCAGATGGCAAACACCGATGGTTATCCTAAGTCTATCCTCTTGAGTAGGGTAGGGCCACTTCTGGTTAGGAAGGAGTACGGGAGACTGACGGTCTGTGGTTGGAGGTTAAGCTCCTTGAAGATACTTTCTCTTCCAAATACTAAGGATTGCTGAGTCTTGAATGTGATGGGTCGACAATCGAGATGCATGTTAATGGTATGTTTCCAATAATTTATTTGTTTCAAGAAAAATTTCAAATTGTTAGAGAACAAAATGTTTATTGTATATCATTTCTTTCAGTTTTATGAAAATGAGATCATGTTTATGTTAAAGTGAAAAATGTTATAATGGGTAATAGATAAGTTTCTTTTGTATTTGATTACCTAGTAAAAAAAATTTACCTTTGTGAAAACCTAGTTTTTCTTGTTAATTCGGATATGGATGTTACAACTGTCACCTTAAATGTTAATGTTGGACCTATAACATTGCCTACCCTTATCCATGTCATTCCTAGTTCTCTTTCTTACAATCTTCTTCTTGGTAGACCCTGGATTCATGCCATGGGGATAGTCCCATCTACCCTTCATCATTCAACAAAGTTCATATTTAAAACAAGCTCCATAGATTGAAGCTAATCCAGTTTTGGAAATTTGCTTACAAATGGAAGTGAGACATAAAATACCTCTAAATAATTTGATCCCCTCTTTACCAAAAATCAACCCACTACCCTCTATTTCTAACAACAATTATGGTTAGGATAGTGTCAGTCCTTCGAATGCATTTTTTGGTGATGATTGGGATTCATTAGATTTTACACCCTCCTTTATGGGTGAATATAAAGTTTCACCCTCAAACCATAAAACCTTGAAGGTAAATGTAATTTCTTCAATAAAACCTCTCGGTCATTAAAAACTTAAACATAATGACGATGGAACTTTTGATATTGATGATGATCCACTTTCTTCTATAGAAATGGTGGTCAGTTGTGATATATCATCTCAATGTAAAAAACTTAAATCTAATGGATTATCTTTTTCTAATGTATTTCTTGGTAATGATGAGATCCCTTTAGATTTCAACCCCCATGGGCTTGTTTAAAAAAAATTGACCCTCCTCACCATGATAAAAATAATGATCCTTCTACTTATTCTTCAACAAATGACCACACTTCTCATTTCAACAAAGATAATAATGTAGTCTCTCCTCTTCCTGTAGACTTGAAGATGTGCTATGGGTGTGGATTCAAATTTCTTTCTAAACTTGGATATAATGGAAATGGGTTAGGATGTAAAGAACAAAGAATTAAGGAACCTATGGAGTCAACACTGCACTTGTCTAAAGTAGGTTTATATTTTTTACCTTCTCCTACATTCTCTCCACCATGTTCACAACAAAAAGGGTTGATTCCTACACCACCTATATCTTCTCTTCTATCTCAACAAGAGTGTATGCTATTGAGTTTACTCAAAACCACTTAATCACTCTTCCTCCAACACACAAAAATATCCAACACAATAATCATTCAACACTTCATTATTGTGCATATCATCAAGCGCTTGGCCATTCCACCAAGGAATGCCAAGACTTGGGTGAAAAAATTCAACAACTTTGAATATGGTATGGCTCTAGCACTTTTCACCACACTTGATGTAGTCCCTATCGCACATTGTCCTCCATCCATTTTATAATAAGCAAGCTAGGGGAGGATGATTTGTTATAGGCCGAATCACAAGTGTGGTCCATCCTTCTCATTTGTGTTATGCTTGTAAGTATTGTTATCCCTGTATTGTGATCTATTTTGCTAGTTCTCCCTTGGCACCCTTGTTAGCACAAAGGTACAAGGAGGAAAAAAATGTCGTGTCATTCTTCTATATGTTGTGATGTACAATTTTGCTATTTTTCTTGGATGATTTAGCATCATTTCATTATTCAATTGTTGCTATCATGTGATCTTTCTTCCATCATCCTCATAGTTATATGGAACCTTTTTGAAATGCTCGGTGTCATACCATGATGACACAAGCCATTGTGTATCATGCTTGCAAGCATCGCCTTGGTTTGCTCATCCTAGGGCAACCCCTTGTGCTAATGTAGCTTTTAAGAGCACATATCATTTGGGCATGTTCTTTTAGAAAACTCTCATGCATGTTTTCTATGTCTTTCTTAGTCTACCTTAAAGCCAATTGATCCCTGATGGAGTTAGCAATCACTTTAACATGGGGGCATATATCGTGGTATGAGCCTTACTCTCATCTTTCTATTAAAACACTTGTTGATTATATTTGCTACTGCACTCTCTTGGAAAGGATTGTAGCAAGCTTGGAAGCAAGATCTTGAGTCTATCTTGTTCTGCTAGGTTGAAGCTCCTTGCATGTTTGGGAGAAGGGTTGGAACCACCAACTTGAGTTTGGCTAGAGTACCTTTGGGTATGGTTGCAATGCCTTCTTATTCTGCAAGGCTTCATGTAAATCCACTTGTGGAGATGGGTTGTGTATTCCCTTGAGTGGAACACTTTACTTGATGTGGATTATGTGTATGATGTGTTTGTATGCTCTTGTTCTTCTCATTTCTAACTAACCCCTTCTTAGAATTCTTCTTATTTCATCTTGAGGAATGATGTATGATGATTGAGACAACCCTTTAGATTGAGGTCTCTTTTGTCATGTTGACTCAGGGTCTTTCGTTATGTGCTTCTTGTGGTTATTGTATGATGTGTGTATTCGCCTTGTATATTCTTATCCTCTGTATTCTTCATGCCTCATGCATGGTTCACATGTATTCTCTACATATTCCTTATGTATTCCTTTTGAGTTCTTTGTGTGTATTCCATGTGTGTTCCATGTGTATTCTATGTATACTTTGTGTATGGCGTGTATACTTTGTGTATGGCATGTATACTTTGTGTATGTCATCCATGCTTTGAATATTGCATGTATACATTGTGATTTCTCAAGTGAATGCATTGTGTATGTCTTGTCTTGTCTCATGATTCTAAGTGCTTAATGTATGTAGAAATTATGCCTTGTGTCTTATGTGTATGTGATCCTTCTAGATTCATAGAATCCTAAGCTTGGGGCTTGATCACCCCTCAATTTTGGAGACATTCTATGGATTCTACATTTGTTGTGATTGAAATCTATCTTCTTCATACTTTAGTGAAAGTATGAGCATAAGATCATACCCACACTAAAGTGGGGCTAAACGTTATGGAGTAAAAAGTGTACCCTTGCCATTTTACACCTAGTTTAGCACTGAGGTGGACCTAAAACAATTAATTCTTAATCCCGATGCACAAAACCTAAAAGATGACTTTAGCACTAGCCTAAACAAACTCAATTAATCTTATCCCAAAGTTTTTAGGGATAAAGGACAAGGGCACCAAATGCCCTAGTCTCTCCTTTAGAGCAAGGCTAATTTAAAGTAATTTCAGCTTAGGACATCTCTAATGATTATTCATGTCGGCATCATTTGTTTTAAAACCCAAGAATCAATAGGAATTCATATATAAGCAAGTTAGTTTATTCATTTGAACATCTCTAAATTCTCTAAGGATTCTAGCTCTCTCTCTCTCTCATGCTCTCTATTCTTCTCTACATGATCTTGAAAGCTCTCAATGGTGGATTATTGTTGTACTAACTTCTTGTAGGTCTTGTGAAGATCTCTCTACTTCTTTGGGCTACACCAACTTCTTGAGTCATGTTGTGATGCCATGTCAAGTAAGCTAGGGTTTCCATGCTCATGGTGACTCCTTTGCTTCATGTTTTATTAGAGCATTCCATTCTACTTTAGATTTGCCTCTACCCTCCTAAGGCACACACTCTTTGACCGAGCTCATAATTTCTATTGTGGAGATGGAAACACCATTCATGGATCTTGACTTCGACAAACTCCTAAATAGCACTGACCCTTTTCCCTTCTTGTTTGTGTGCAGGTCACATTCAAAGGAATCAAATGACAACAAGTGATAGGAAGGAGGAAGACACATAGGTGAAGGCACCTAGATCTTGACATTTTACAAAACCCTAATTTAAGTCTAGGGTGCCCAACACCGTGGTACTTCTCTACTCTTGAACTCAGGTTCTGATTCTCCTCCATTACCTAATCTCTGCTATCGCTTCAGAATTCTTGTATCTATTTTTGACAGTCATTTATTAGTTAATCTTTCTCAATTAGGGTTTCATGCTTTGCCCTAATTTGTTTGGTTGAATTTGGTTGACACTCCTTTATACAACAAAGGGATAGAGCCCCTGTAGTTTGGCTCTCCTTCAAAGGTAGAAGCCTAACTAGGTTTGTGTTCTAATGTTGATGGAAGAGGGTTTGATCTAGTTTAACCTTTTAGGCTAAGTCTCCCTTTTCCATCAAACACTTGCACCATTCATGTGTGATTGCATAATGCATGATCGTGCATGTACCACTGATATGCATACATGTGCTAGAGAATCCATAGTGCATGTGTACCCTTCTCCTTTCCCTTCATTCATGACCCCCAAACACTACCCAAAAATTTTAGAAAACATGAACTTGTTGTAGTCTAACCTATCACTTGTCACATGTACTCTCAAACCAACTTAATTTGATGTTGATCAAACAATATGTGCTCTATTCTTCTCATCCCCTATCTCTAAAATATAGAGCTCCTTCTTTTCAAGCAAGGTAAAAATAAACCTTTTACCCCCAAAATTACTATTTATAGGATTTCCCTCCAATTATTTTACTTTTCCACCCTAATGCTTCCATAAAACCCCTAATTTTCACCTCCTAAGACATGTTTATCCTATTTAAACCCCATCCAGGCCCCATAACCTTGCTTACCCTCTAGAATGGGCATCCTACCTCATTCCCCTTTATCACTCCTCCTTTAAGTGGCTAGGGCATCCCTCTCAAAAATTGCTATATTTTATATATTTTTTGAAATGACATTACATAATGTCATCTTAAAGAGGGGAAAATTGTAGACACCTAAAATGTATTCCCACATTATTACCATCATCACATCAGATTCATCCAATGTCTCCCCTTCTAACATAATTTATTTAATTAATCAATTCAGCCATTCTTCTAATATTAATTAAATAAGTCGCATTATTTAATTAATAATTCCTTGACCATTCTTATGATATTAATTAAATAAATTACATTCATTTATTTAATTAATTGACTAATATAACATTTCTTTTAAAGTTTCATATTTAATGGGATAAATCACATTTAAATATTTAATTAAAACAATCATTCTCCCAACATTTCCCATAAATTAAATAAATACATAATATTTATTTAATTCAACCAAAATCCTCCTCCTCATTAGTTGAATAAACAAATTAGGTTTAATCAACTTACTCATTATTTGTACATTCCTCCACCACTTTGTTTAAACTAAATAAAGTCAACCTTGCACAAGACTCCAAAAGGTACCTTTTCTAATCCTCACCCTCCATCAAAATAAGAAAATCTCCACCCTCAATCTCTTTCCAATTTTTGCCCTAATCATGTACACCTATCACAAGATGCCACTTGTAAGATTCTCATTCTCACTTGCAAATGGATCAACCCCTTGCCTCTATTGTACACAATCAAATCCTCACCATCCATCATCCTTATCCCAAATCTATAAATCTCCCATTCCCAAGCCAATTCCAAGAGTTGATACTAGATGAAAAGTAAGGTCATAATGTTGGAAAGAGAAACTACATCAACTCTTAACAACCACAACTATCTTAAGCATATATCATAGATATCAAGGTTTGTGTTGGTGAGAATCTTCTTCTCTTTTCACCATTTTTTTGCATGCCTTAGCTCAATTGGAGGTGTTCTAGGCTTGATATTAGGTTATATTGTTTGCATCGCTTTAATTCCTTTTTGTTTCAAATCTTAGCATACACAATGCTAACTATGTGTTTTGCCTTGGTTCACCTTTGTGCATGTTAACTTGATATCCACTCAACATGTGTGGTCCTAAATGTGAAATGTAGATTTGAATTGTAACTTACGATATTGATTTGGCACACCATTCACTGTTGGAAGTTGTTCCAATATTTGAATTTGAGTAAGGGCTAGCAATGCTTAAGAACACCTTTGAGAATTTGTTGCATTATGAGGGTCACATTGTCCTTAGTTAGAACCCTACTTGGACTAACTTTATGAATTTGTGTAATGGATTCAAAGACAATAATCAAGCATGCAATTGACATAAGATGATGTCATAAGCAAACAATGTAGAACATATCTTCCTTTAAGCTCTTTGACCTAGATGTTTTTTTCAACATTTGAGTATGATTTCAAATTATTAGTGAAAGAATTTCCTTAAATATAACAACCAACTACACAAATCAATATAAATATACACTATGTCAACTTAACACAACTAACAAAAAAGAATCAACATGCTTGATTTTCAAAATTTAAGATTCAAATTTGTAACTACAAAATGATTTGGATCAAATCCAAACCTTAAGATCTAATCCAAAGTAATAAATATAAAATCTAAGAATCAAAATCAAATCTTTAAAAATAAATAATGATAAAACCAAGATATAAAAAATATTATACATCAAAATTTATTAAAAAGGAATTGCCACTTATAAATTTATTATTATAATTAAAACAGTCAAATCAAAATGAACCAAAACAAGAGTGTATCACTCAGCTACACTATTACACACACAACTACGAAGGGCAGGATATTTTTATAGAAAGCAATTGAGTGGTGCCTTTCATTTGGTCAATAAAGATGAACCTCCCCAAGTAGTGTATCATTTGTCATTAAAGAATTTTGCTGCTCCATATCCCACCCCGTGACAGAAAATGTTAAAATAGTTGCTTAGACCTTGACTTTCAATCATAAAAATACGCGCTTAGCCGCCTCAAAGTCAGAAGATGATAAGAATTGTCACCATTATCTGACAGGTTCCCACTATCTTCAGTGGAACGCGCAGATAATGCAGTGCTTGCTCTCGAGTTATATATACCATACATTTTGCACATAATTTTTGCAAATCAAACCGAGTGACTGAAAGAAGATTTCAGCCATGGCAACATATACAAGAATTTTAGTGTTAATAATGGCTACGCTGATATTCCTAGGAGAGATTCAATTTGGGTCAGCACAAAACTGTGGGTGCGCCAAAGCACAATGCTGCAGCAAGTGGGGCTACTGTGGAACTACTCAAGCTTATTGTGGATCCGGTTGTCAGCAGGGCCCATGTACTGCTAATCCTACGCCTTCGCCTTCTGTCCCTGCTCCCTCCGGATCCGTTGAATCTATTATCACCCAGACCTTTTTTAACCGGATTATTTCTGGAGCTTCTGCTTCTTGCAAGGGAAAGAACTTCTATACTTATGATGGCTTTATCAGCGCAGCGAAAGCTAGCAATTTTGCCGGTTTTGGCACCTCCGGAAGTCTTGAAGTTCGCAAGAGAGAGCTCGCTGCTTTCTTTGCCAACGTCGCCCATGAGACTGGAACTATGAAGAATATAATCCCTTTTACTTGTATATTATATACATGATTGCTTGCTAATAGTGAAACCCTAATATGTTTTATTGTGCAGATCTGTGCTATGTGGAAGAAATTGCAAAATCCACCTATTGCCAGTCTTCCACACAATGGCCTTGTGCGAGTGGAAAGCAATACTACGGACGGGGGCCTCTTCAGCTGACCTGGTAATGTTATTTCCCAATAATATCACTAAACATTGCTGAAATATCTGACAAGCACTCATACAAGTGTTAAATTATTTCGCAGGAACTACAACTACGGAGAAGCGGGAAAATATGTGGGACTTCCGCTGCTGAATAACCCAGATTTGGTTGCCGAAAAACCAGACGTTGCGTTCAAGACTTCACTGTGGTTTTGGATGATTCACAGCAACTGTCACGATACCATGACTTCCACCGACGGAAAAGGATTTGCCGGGACGATCAAAGCCATCAATGGTGGAGAATGTGGGGGAGGGCGTCCATCGGCTGTGCAGAATCGAGTGAGTTTGTATCAGAAATTTTGTGGATGGCTGGATGTCGCCACTGGTCCTAACCTCTCTTGTTAGTATTCCTTACGTTTTGCATATATAAATAAATAGAGGGTGTGGGCACAATAAGGGCATGGACAAGCTCGCTCACATGTAGCTACAGCTACAATCCTCTTTAACCCACAGACGCTTTCTTCATATTATCAATATAATACTTTCCGGTGAATCATCTTATGTGAGAATGGAAAGCAATTCTGTGGATGCTTTGAAGTCAAATTTAGTTTTAGTGGCGGTTTGACTAAAGAGCAACTGATCGGACCTCTAAGCACTTCTTCCTAAACCACGAAGGGAGTGCCCTTTATTAACTGCAGGTGTATTGCAATATAGTGTATTGTGATGTGAATAGGGGTGTCTTAAATATCATCCATTTTAATAGTCAAAGGTTAATTTTGGCCAATAAAAATAGGACAAATGTTTACGACTTTTTGGTGTAGATGAGATGTAAAATTCCTAGAGTGTTTTACCATTAAACCAAATGATATTTAAATAGAGTGTGTAGATAGATGTTTATACAACACTTAACTTTGAGAGATTTTTTGTATTGCTATGTCTAATTAAATTTTGTTAGGGAACATATTATTTTGTGGTATACAATAAGCCTACATAAGCTTGGATTATAAATAATGTAACTTAAATAATAAATGCTAAATTAAATGTCAAAATAAGATAAAAATAAATATAATGTTTAGTTAGATTTGGAGATGGGAAAATGATGTTTTAGGGATTCATTCATCACAATGTTACAATTTTAGGGTTTGTTTAAATGATTTTCTCAAAATCTACAAATTGTCTATGTTTCACTTTGGTTAACTCATGATGGCTAGGTGTAATATTTGAATTTTGAGTTAAAAGTTTTAAGGTTGAGATTTGCAACTACGAAAAGGACCTAGGTCAAGTTTACACCCACTAATCTGATCTAGCATAATGAATAATAGATCTAGGGATCAAAATCAATATTTAAGGACGAGTCATGATGAGATAAGGACAGGATGATGTTATGAGCTAAACTCATGCAAGAACATGCCACTTGTAGATTAGGCATTGCATAAAAGACATTCTAATCAAAGTAGGCCAAAAAAAGGGGAAATGGTATGGTTATGCAATTTTTACCATTACATTTTGCCCCCACTTTGATGTGCATCCCAACTATTAAGCAAGTGCATACCAAGATAAAATAATTCAACATGGAAATTCAATCTTTGTTAAACCCTAAAAGAAATGTGGATCTGCTAAAACTGTATAAATTATTTTGAAATCTCCACACATTGAGGTCTAAGTTAGAAATCTACAAAATAAAAAGAAGCATGCAATGAATAACATCTATCACATTTTAAAAACATGTACTACAAATTGCTTGAGAAAGACCTATCCTATAAAAAAAAAAAAGTAAAGAGGAGAAGAGAAAATATTTTTATTGGTATAGAAAGTGGTAAAGCTCCAACTAAGTGAAAAGGTAAAAAGAGTCTAGCTATGAAAATAAGTCACCTTAGGACTCCAACTACATCTTACTCTATAGATAACATGATAAGGAATCTAACTATGTGGAAACACACTCTATGTGGAAATGGTAATGAAGCTCTGTCTAGTGTGAGGAAATGATCATACTATCATAAATGCATCACTACAATCAAACTCATGAAGATACATTAGCGATATGAATGCCTATCCTAACTGGTTGCATATAAAGGATGCAAGGAGCTGGAGTTAAAAAAAAGATAAAATTATTTAAATCATAATAAGCATATTTAACAAATGTCAGTAATATCTAGTAAAGCATAGAAGCATGCAATGTATGTCTATAGATAACACTATTTAATAATGAAATTAAAATATATCAATAGACAAACAAGTAAGTATATAAGATAAAGGGCAATGAGATGCCCATACGGTTGGCCCAATGATAATGCAAGAAATAACTTATATATATTATTAATTTTATCAAACTAATGACATGCCATGTAGGATGTAAACAATGTCAATGAAAACAACTACAAAAGGTCATATTTAAGATATGAGCATGAATGCACATGGGGTATGTCAAGAAATATGGTCAATTATAGTGAGAGATATGATAATAAATTTAGTAAACATAGGTAGAGGTTATTGGGCCAAAGAATCTAAATAATTTGATAATTTCCCCTATATCACTAAATCAATATTCATTAGTAATAAAAATATAAATGCATAATATTAACTAGATCTTTCACCAATTTTCTATCTAGATTAGATAAAACAAAAAATATTTGTTTTGAACTAAAAAATAATGATGAAGGGTCCCAACCAAATATGATGAAATTTAACACATAATTATTCTTTAACTTTGGATTCTTAAGGTTAGCATGATGAACCAAATCCCCAAGCTAAAAGTATCTTTGAATAATGTCCCTATTATAGGTTTTCTTTAACTACCTTTAATGTTTTCATAGATTATCTAATTCATTAACTTTTCCCTAATCAAGTGTTGTTATCCATTCTCTACCCACATGTAATAAATAATGTCTAAACACTTAAGATATCATGCTTACCCACATATCTTGCCATCTCACATCAAGTATGTTATGTTCTTCACCCCAACCTTGCTTCACATGGTATCATCTATCATATATCCTAACTATCCATGTACATACATGCAATTTGATTACAAGAGTACTCACATAGAATATAACTTACAATATATTACTCAATCTCACAAAGTATAAATATTTTGTTTATTGCTTAGTAGTTAATTTTTATAATGTGTAAATTATTAGGGATACATAAAGGTGTCTATCCCCTAGTGCTACCTAGACTATTTATACATCCATGCGTTATTTCTACCTATAGTGTAGACTTTCTCACTAGTGAACTACAAGTTGCATGCATCCTTAAATACATCATATTTGTAAATATATCCTATACATGATTATCCCTAATTATATGTCCATGAAACTTAGTCATGTATTCTTTATCTATAGCTATGTGTTACTTGTGGCAATATGGATGGACGTTATAATTGGTCACCAACATCTTTCATACACAATTATATGTTGTGTGCTTAGAATACCAAATGCCATAATATACTGAACATAAAATTTATTTACATGAAAAAGGAGCAATCAATACACACTCCTAGATCATGAGACAAAAACTCCTATTAGTGTAATCTTAAATGCATCCATCAAAGATGTGTTATGCACAAATTCACATGTTTGTACACTATTGGATACCAAGCACATCTTGAGATAAACTATCTCAATATTAATCTTTTACAATCCATCTTTCTCATTGGGTGTCAACTGTTCTGATTACATAATGTAAAGAGATACCATATTTGTATGTGCATTGAAATTTAATTATAATATTTGGACTTTTGTGTTCATTGTTGCAAATCAATTGTTTCAACATAATGGTCTTAGTGTCTTGATTTTATTCAATTTTCAAGAGAAATTTTACTATGCACTCATTAATGCTTCTTAAAGATTCATCCACTATATCTGTGAGGCCCACTTTTTCTTCTAATCTCATTGACACTTGTTATACCTATTTTGGATATTGATACTAATTAACTTGAACACTTATATTTTGGATTATGTTCATGTGATGATAGACTAGCATGGATAGCATGTGATTATGGTTAGAGTGTTTAATTTTATGAGCATATCAAATGTTGATCTAGATTAGTGGATGTTTATTGTAATTATTAGCATTCATATGTTGGATGCAAAATTGGGACTAGATGAGTATATTTGCATGAAACTAACCTTACAACATGTTTAATTAATATAGGATTTCACATTCCCTATTTTGTCATAGTTAAATTACTGTAGGTGAATTGCATATATATGTTTTGAATGTATTCATTTAATCTAATTTCAAATTAGATTTGATAGTTATGATTAAAGTGTCTATGAATGTTGAATTCTAGAAAATTAACATGAACTAATATTATGAACTATATGGGAAATTGAATTTCTAAAAATGTGTAATTTTGATAATTAGCAAGTGGAGTTATGATGATTATGCAAATAAATGAATTTTATATTATATATGGATATGTTTAAATTACCTTTACAATTGCTCTATATATATTTTATATCTAATGTATTTGATGGTTTTTAAGTGTACACTTAGTTACAAATGACCAATGAAAATAGTTCAAATTGTTAGATTCATGACAGACAATTGAGGGGTGGGGTGAATCAGTTGTCCAAAACTTTCTTGCAATTAACTGCTTAAATCCACTTGTAATTCAGCAACATAATAATAAATCAATCATGGAAACGCAATGCATTAAATCAAGAGTAGAAACATATTAACACATAAGACACCAAGATTTTTGACATGGAAAACCTGGTTAAGGGAAAAACCATGGGGTGACTAACCCAAGATTGTATTCTCTGTTAAAAGAATAGAAAGAACAAAATGGCACATGTCAATTAGGGCTTACTACCCGAGCACACTGCTCACAAGAGGCCCACTGCCTACAGGAGACACATTGTCTACAAAATAATAAGTATTACATACTTGAACTGAAGAATAACATCTTCACCATGCTTGAGTCAGTTCCATTTAAGCCCAATACTTCTGCTTTTCTTTTCGCCCTACTCCTCTCTACCACACTCTCATCTCCACAAGATACCTTTGAAATGACTTTACAATTCCTTATTTATGCAAGACATCGACTTAGGGATAATCATCCAAGTTGGCATACATTATAGAGCAAATACATAAATACAACATGACTAATTACAAAAAGACTTTACGCAGATCAACACACTATCGACCACATGGATATGAGACTTCAATCTTCTTTTAGGAACATGCCAAACTTCACAGAACATCTTCAAGATCATCCGCAGGATGTGTAACTCATCTGGTCGGCCTGACTTGGGAAGAACATCATCATCTGGAAGTAATTCTTCAATTATGAGCTCAATCTTCAATGTGGACCACCAATATGAACTAGACACAATCCAAAGACCTCCACAAGCTTGCCTAAATCACCAAGAACATCCACACTACTACTTATTGAAATCATTCTCTCCTTCATCCGAAACCTCAAGAACACAGTCTATCATCACTGTCTTATTGGAATAGATGCTTGTAGACCTCTAGACAATGAACCAATTGATTTGTCAATTCCAGTTGACTTCATAAGCACTCCACCAAATCTACAGAATAAGATATTTCAATTCTGGAGCTCACTAGACCTATCTGTGTCACTCTGTCACCTCTGAACATCTGTCAGAACTGGTTTTACTTAAGTGGCCATAACTTCTTCAGATCTTCATGTGGACCTCTAAAATCTTTACTGGATCATCTTAAGACATATATCTACAAACCCTTTGATGCACATCCTCTGATCTTCATCTTAGTTGCAATCTTTACTTTACTGTCTTCACTGTTCTTCTCTATTCCTGATAGGACTAATTTTCTCAATATCCTCAGCATACAGTTCATCCAATCCTTATCATTAATGTAACAGGAGTATGTTGACATCAATAATAGCATCAGTTAAGCCCATACTTGCAACAATCTCCCCCTTTGTCATTGATGGCAACATATGATGTGAAAAATTGGTTTAACCATCAAGATAAGAACTTCTACTCACTGACATAACTCTCCCTATCAACAACAACCATTCACATGTCTTCTCTTCCTTTACTACTCCCCCTTTGATTAGAAACCACTTTTTTTTCACATGTCTTCTCTCCCCCTTTGACATCAATCGCAAAGGGCACATACTTGCATCACTTCAGAATCATACCAGCTGCTCCCCCTGAATGGCAGCTTCCCATCATCAATTCAAACCACAAGATATGACTATGAGATCCACTAGACTGATGCACATCAGTGTAGCTTAATTCAGAACCAGAGGGGTAATAACCCCTAATTCTCTTTGAGATACTCAAAAGAGTCCTTAGGTAGAGGTTTGGTAAAAATATTTGTAATCTGATCCTTAGAAGGTGCAAACTCCAATCTGACTTCATTCTTGTTCACTTGCTCTCTCAAAAAGTGAAACTTGATCGATATATGTTTAGTCTTTAAATGCAACACTGGATTCTTTGATATATTTATTGCACTTGAATTATCACAGAAGATTGTGATAGGTTCCTCATACTCCACTCTGATGTCTCTTAACATTTGCTTCATCCACAATACTTGAGTGCACCTACCTGTTGCTGCAATATATTCTACTTCTGCAGTGGACAGAGATATTGCCTTTTGTTTCTTGCTCAGCCAAGAAACCAATCTCTTCCCCAAAAAGAATGCTCCACCACTGGTACTCTTTTGGTCATCTACATCTCCTACCCAATCTGCATCTGTATATGCATGAAGAGAGAAATCATGATCTCTAGGATACCACAAACCATACTCAATTGTCCCTTTTAGATATCTAAATATCCTCTTGATTGCTATGACATGAGATTCTCTAGGATGAGCTTAGAATCTAGCAACAAGACCAACAACATTCATAATGTCAAGTCTAGTTTGAGTGAGATACATGAGTCTAACAATCATTGACCTGTACTTTTTCTGATTAGCCTTAGGAGAGTCATCATCTTTGCTCAATTTACATCTGGTTGCCATGGGGGTACTCATTGGTTTTGAGTCTTCCATCCCAAATTTCTTCAACAATTCTTTCACATATTTGGTTTGAGAAATGAAGATTCCTTTCTTTGTTTGAGTAATTTGCAGACCCAAGAAGAAATTCATTTCCCCAAACATGGACATCTCAAATTCACTTTTCATTTGATTTGCAAAAGTTTTGCACATGCTATCTCTTCCTTCAAAAATGATATCATCAACAAACACTTCAACAATCAAGATATTTTCATGATCAATTTTGAATTACAAATTACTATCAGCAATACCTTTGTTGAAACCAATCTTCAAAAGATGCTTATCCAATCTTTCATACCAAGCTCTTGGGGCTTGCTTGAGTCCATACAATGCTTTCTTCAACTTACAAACCATATCACCATGATCAGACAATTAAAATCCATCCAATTGCTCAATGTATACTTCTTCTTCCAAGTCACCATTCAAGAAGGCAGATTTAACATCCATCTAATATGCTTTGAAGTCCTTGAAGGCAGCAAAGGTGAGAAATAACTTGACTACTTCAATTCTTGCCACCGGAGCAAAAGTTTCTTCAAAATCAACTCCTTCTACTTGAGAGTAACCCTTGTAGACCAATCTGGCTTTGTTTCTGACTACTTCACCAATTTCATTTAGTTTGTTCTAGAATATCCATTTGGTTCCAATCACATTCTTGTTTCTAGGTCTAGGAACAAGATCCCAAGTGTGATTTTTCTCAATTTACATCAGCTCTTCCTCCATTGCTTTAGTCTAGGTTTCATCATTGTAAGCTTCATTTATTGACTTTGGTTCAATCTTTGAAATGAGACAATACTCTTCTAAATCTTGAGCAATCCTTCTTCTTGTTTGAACACCTTTTCTTTTATCACCTATGATATGGTATTTAGAGTGATTTAGTTTTACATACCTAGGAATTTTGGGACTTTCTTGCACTTCTATCTCTTGAATAGGTTCATTCAAACATATCACCTCTTCCTGGTTCACTGGATGAGTCTGAATCTGAATCTCAGAAGGGGCTTGGACTCCTTGGATCAAAACATCATTCTGATCATCTTCATCATATTCATAAAACCTTGAGGGTTTTTCAATACCTTCATCAACTTTCACATTTGTACTTTGTATAATCTTTCTCAATCTCTTGTTATAACATCAGTATGCTTTGCTTTGAGTAGAATAACCCAAGAATATTCCTTCATCACTTCTAGCATCAAATTTGCCTAGATCTTCATCTCTTTTAATGTAACATTTTCTACCAAAAACTTTAAAATATTTCATAGTAGGAGTGATGCCAAACCAAAGTTCATAAGGAGTCTTACTAGTATTGCTTTTGATTTGAACTCAATTAAGAGTGTAGATTATAGTGCTTATAGTTTCTCTACAGTAGCTCTGAGGAACATTTGCTTCCATCATCATGGTTCTAGATGCTTTCTAGATGGTCCGGTTCTTTCTCTCCACTCCTCCATTCTGTTGTGGAGTCCTTGGAGCAGAGAATTGTCTTTGTATTCCATGCTTCTCACAGAATTCTATGAAATCACCAGATGTGAATTCTCCACCTCTATCAGACCTCAGACATTTTATGTTCAATCCGGTTTCATTCTCTACCATAGACTTGAATGTTTTGAATTTTTCAAGATCCTCTAATTTCTCCTTCAGAAAAGTCACCCACATCATTTGGGAGTAGTCATCAATTAATAGCATGAAGTATCTATCACCTTGCACACTCTTGATTCTTGCTAGACCACATAGATTAGTGTGAACTAAGTCCAATAATCCAGTAGAAGACTGTTCCTTACTTTTGAATGTGACTCTGCTCTGCTTACCCAGCTGACATTCTTTGCACAAACTATTAGTAGGTTTTACCAGTCTTAGAAGATCTCTCACAGCCTGGGTGTTGCTTATTTTGATGATATTATCAAAATTCACATGACACATTCTCCTATGCCACAACCAACTTTGATCAATTTAAACAAATAAGCAACTTTTACCAGTACCAACCAAGTGGAAGATATTACCTTTAGTTTGAGTACCAAATGCAATCTATGTTCTAGAACTTTTAAAGATCTTGCATTTTCTATTTTTGAATCAGAGATCATAGTCTTTGTCCACCAACTGTCCAACACTGAGAAGATTGTGTTTCAATCCTTCAACATATAGTACATTCCCAGTTTTGTTGTTTCCATCAAAAGAAATAGTTCCTCTACCTCTGATTCTACTAGCAAAATTATCACCAAATTTTACCACTCCTCCTTCATACCTTTCTAAATCTATGAAATTATTTTTGTCACCTATCATATGGTGGGAGCATCCACTATCAATGACCCAATCATCCTTTTCTTCAACTTGGGCAGCCAGAGCTCTTTCTACAATTCTATGATTGACAGATTCATAGGACATTGGATCTTCTTCCTTGATGGCAATGAACACCCAGTCATTTCTAGATTTGTTTCCTGTCTTTGATTCATTATTTTCATGAACATAGTAATATTTGTTTTGGAACCTTGATCTGTTAAGGTTTGGCCTTGGAAATCTTTTCGAACACCTTAAGGCAAAATGACCAATCTTATTGCAGTTAAAACATTTAAAAGGTAATTTCCCCTCATACTTACCGGATCCTCTTGGCAATCTTTTTGCAATAAGGGATTTAAGTTGAGCAACTTCTACTTCATTTTCTTCTAGGTCTTTTCTTGCTTTTTCATACCATGAAAGTTTCTTTGAAGAGTTCTCTCCCAAATCAAACTTTTGTTTTCTTTTTATAGAGGTACTAGCTTTGAATGTAGATTCAGTCTTGGGGGATCATCTCCAAACTTAGTCAATTCAAATGTAGCTAATTTACCAACCAATTGATCTCTTGTGATACCAGAAAAGGATCTGAATTCTTCAATCGCAGTAACGTTGTATTTGTAAGAATCAAGAAGGGATCTGAGAACTTTACCAACAATCTCATCTTCATCCAAGATTCCACGAGCACATCTAATGCCACAAACAAGCTCATTTACTCTTGGCATAAATGTATTGATATTTTCATCTTCTCTCATCTTCAATTTTTTGAATTTTCCTTTCAGACTCTGTAGCTTGGCACATTTAACATACTTATCTCCTTCATACAGAACTTCCAATTTTTCACAAATCTCATGAGTAGTTTTCAGGTCAATAACATTTGTCAACTCTGAATCAAATAAGGCACTTAGAAGAGCTTCTTTAGTTCATAGATTGTTTTCAGTATCTCTAATTCCATCTACAGTATGTGAACCATTCTATGGAGGATCATACTTCTTTGAAGACATGATCCAATACTGCATTCCCATACATTGCAAGTGACATTCTATGTGACTTTTCCAAAGAGTGAAATTGGTTCCATCAAACCTCAGACTATCCTTCTTGTAGGATGACATCCTGGATCTCCTCAAGCGGTTAAGCTCTTTTAGAGGAACTTAGCTCCGATACCAATTGTTAGATTCAAGACAGACAACTAAGAGGGGGTGAATCAGTTGTCCAAAACTTTCTTCCAATTAACCACTTAAATCCACTTGTAATTCAGCAACATAATAATAAATCAATCATGGAAACATAATGCATTAAATCAAGAGTAAAAATATATTAACACATAAGACACCAAGATTTTTCACGTGGAAAACCCAGTTAAAGGAAAAACCATAGGGTGACTAACCCAAGATTGTATTCTCTGTTAAAAGAATAGAAAGAACAAAATGGCACATGCCAATTAGGGCTTAGTACCCAAGAACACTACTCACAAGAGGCCCACTGTCTACAAAATAATAAGTATTACATACTTGAACTGAAGAATAGCATCTTGACCATGCTTGAGTCGGTTCCATTTAAGCCCAATACTTCTGCTCTACTTTTCACTCTGCTTGTAATGATCCAAACTAAGATTTTAACTTTAAATCAGATATGAAAATAAATTTATTTAACACCACCAAAAAATACAATAATTTCACCAAGACTAGCAAGCTAGTCATGCATAGAACAACACCAAACTAACACAAACTTGCCCAGAAATTAATGGAACTAATTTTAACTAATATTAAATGGATTTTACATAATTCTAGACTTTCATAACACCCATAACATAAACATCAACCAAAATCTCAAATCTGGAGCAAATATAATCAAACCCACAAAAACTGCCAACACCGTCAACCACTGAAATACACCAAAAACACCCAAAACTGATATTGTTTGATTTTTAGATAGAAAGTACATGAAATATGGTCTGATACCATTAAAGTAAAATCAGCCAACACCTACAACACTTGGCAGCAACTACACAACCTAATATTGACAACAAGTTGAAATACACATTAGGTATTCTGACCCACAAAACCAAAATCAACACAACACTACCCACAACTTCTAATACTAATCTCTGACATTAGAAAATAGAAATATATAGCTACTACACATAAAACCAAAGGAAATAAAAATAGTAACTCTTCCCAGCACTTCTGGAACTATCATGACAGCATAAGAAGACCTGCACACACAAACAATGGACACTGCTGAAAACTGTCAGAAACTACTTAATCCTTGAAGCTATGTGCAACCTCTGGATGAAGCTACTCTTTGTGATAAAAGGGTTTGCATCCTCTAGCCACCTAAAACTCGTGGGTTTTCATCCACAAGCCTCTTTACTCCAATGGGTTTTCGTCCATTGAAGCCACAATCTGCAAATCTGCAAGTTTGAGAGAAAAATATCAAATTAACAATAGCCCCAAATCACCAAAATTACATATTTTGTATCAATATTTCATGGGAGAGATGGAAATCCAAGGTTCCCATGTTTTTACTTGATTCCTTGCTATTTTGGGGTATGACAGTTGTCATAAGCTGTCATACATTGTCATAAAATCCTCCACCACTTGTGATTTACCAAGATTTTTGAAATCTTCATGCAAATGGACACCTCACCAAACCCAATGCCCCTTTTTGAGTCTCAAAATATTTAATTTAATATTTAATTGTCCTCTTGAAATAGATATTAGTTGAAAAATATTAAATATTAAATATTTATTCTTCCTATGCTTGCCCAATCAACCCATGGAAGAATAAGATGGGTTAATATTGACCATTAATTAATTATTTTATAAAGGGGACATGAGAAGTCCTCCCTCCTAGAAATTTATTGTCCTCAAGCAATGCAAGTTTGGATGGTCAATAATTTCTAGTCCTTCCCATGTTGCATCTTCTTCTGGAAAATTCTTCCATTTGATCAAATATTCTGAAATGCTCCTATTCCTCAATCTTTTATCCCTCATTTCTAAGATCTTTTCAGGTATCAAAATGAACTTCCCTTCATCATCCAAAGGTGGTAAATCAGATGAAAGCACAATTTATTGTCCAAGGACCTTCTTCAAACAAGAAACATGAAATACATTATGTATCCTGCTATTTAGAGGAAGCTCCAACTCATAAGCTACGTTACCAATTTTCCTGATGATCCTATAAGGCCCAGAGAACTTAGGCTTAAGATTTTCAGCCCCACTCTTCTTCAAAGAGCTTTGTTTATATGGCTGCAATTTGAGAAATACCAAGTCTCCCACCTCAAAAAATCTTTTTGTTCTCTTCCTATCTACATATATCTTTTGTTGATTATGTGCTTGCCTCAAGTTATCTTTTAGTGACCTTATGATCTCTTGACTATGATTGATAAGATCACTAGCTGCTAGTACTCTACTATCTGTAAATATCAAATCAGAAAAAGAAAGTGCATCATAACCATAAAGAGCTCGAAATGGAGGCATACCAATTGACATATGATGTGATGTATTGTAACAATACTCTCCCAAGTGCAACCATTTGACCCAAGTAGTTTGCTAATCTGAAACATAATTCCTCAAATACCCCTCTATCCACTTGTTAACAATTTTTGTTTGTCCATCTGTTTGTGGATGGTAACCTATGCTTGGCGTGAGCTCTATTCCTGTCAAGTGAAATAGTTCCTTCCATAAAGAACTAAGGAACCTACTATCTCTGTCACTAACAATGTTCTTTGGTAAACCATGTAACTTAAATATCGCTTCGAAAAATAACTCTGCTACTTGAGGAGCCTTAAACTCTAAAGTGATGGGAAAGAAATGAGCATACTTTGTTAATCTATCCACCACCACATATATACAATCCTTACCTTGTACCTTGGGAAGTCCTGTGATAAAGTCCATGGAAATGCTCTCCCATTTTTGTTCAAGAATTGGAAGTGGTTGCAGGAGACCTGCAGGAAAAATTTGTTTAGCTTTGTTCCTTTGGCAAGTCATACACTCTTTGATATATTTGTGGACATCCTCTTTCAAACCTTTCCAACAAAATCTCTCATGGATCTACCTGTATGTTTTGAAGTAACCTTGATGACCAACCAAGGGAGTGTCATGGAAAGCTCTTAAAATCTTTTCCTTGATTTTTGATTCAAGAACAAGGAAAATTCGGTTCTTGTAATAAATTAGCCCATCATGCACTGTATACTTATCATCTTCTACCAAATCATCCAATACCTTAGATGCAAAATTATTTTTGACATATTCAGCAATGATAGAATCTTTCCATTCTGTAGAAATAGAAGATAATGAACACAAAGTTGGCTTCCTAGAAAGTGCATCCACTACCACATTTCTTTTACCCTTCATATATTCTATTTCAAAATCATATGCCTACAGCTTGCTTACCCACCTTTGTTGGCAATCATTCAAATCTTTTTGATCAAGAAAATACTTCAAACTATTATGATTAGTTTTCGCAACAAACTTCCTACACACAAGATATTGTCTGAACTTCTCTAGTGCATGCATAATTGCCAACATTTCCTTGTCATAAATGTGATATGTTTTTTCTAGATTGTTTATCTTCCTACTCTCAAAAGCAATTGGATGTCCCCTTTGAGTTAGGATAGCCCCAACACCTTCATCCGAAGCATCACATGCAACTACAAAAGGCAATGAAGAATCAGGAATAGCAAGCATAGGGCATGAACTCATTACCTCCTTAAACTTGTCAAAAGTTTTCTGAGCTTCTTCAGACCATGTAAAGGCTCCCTTCTTAGTCAAATATGTTAATGGAATAGAAAGTTGAGAAAAACCTTTTACAAACCTCCTATAATAGCAACATAGCCCAAAGAATCCTTTCAACTGTGTAAGATTTGTAGGTGGAGGCCAATCAATTATTGCTTGAATCTTCTATTGATCTACTTGAACACCCTTAGAACTTATGACATATCCCAAGTAAAGAATTTCAGTTAGTCCTAACTCACATTTGGACAACTTAGCATAGAAAGATTTCTGCTCCAAAATACCCAAAACTATATCTAAATGTTCTAAGTGTTCCTTCCAAGTTTTACTGTAGATCAATATATCATCAAAGAAAACCAAGACAAACTTCCTGAGTTGGTTGCTAAATACCTTGTTCATGCATGATTGGAAAGTTTCCGATGCATTAGTGAGGCCAAAGGGCATGACCAAGAAATCAAAATTCCCATAGTGACATCGAAAATCTGTCTTTTCCACATCTTTGTCTCTCATCTGAATCTGGTGATATCCCGATCTCAAATCAATCTTAGAAAAGTAAACAGCTCCATGCAACTCATCAATAAGTTCATCTATCCTTGGTATGAGATATCTATTCTTAATGGTTTTCTTATTCAAAGCTCTATAGTCAATTCACATCCTTAGAGTGCCATCCTTCTTCTTCACAAGAACTACAGATGATGCAAAAGGACTAGAACTTGGTATAATGAATCCCATATCTAAGAGCTCTCTGATAGTCTTCTCTATCTCTTCCTTGTAACCCCTTGGGTGTCTGTATGGTGTAGTTATAACAGGTTTGGCATCTTTTTCCAACTCTATAACATGCTAAAACCCTTTATCTAGAGGTAATCCTGGGGGTATATCACTGAAAACAATGCTATGCTTATCTAAAATTTCTTGAATTTCAAAATAAAATTTACCTTTTCCATTTGGAGAGCTTGAAGGTCAGATCAAGCAAGTGGCTACCCAAGCAACTTGACATCTCTTGAAAGTCCTTTCCATCTTCTTTGATGTCACCACTTGTGGAGCTCCATTTGAAATCCCTCTGAGTGTAATATCCTTGCCTTCTGACTGAAACTTGAACTCCATAGTTTGATAGTTCTGATAGTGTCCTCCAATAGAATGCAACCATTGAACATCCAAGACAACATTAGTTTCACCAATACCAACAACATAAAAATCATCACAAACCTTGTAGTCTCCCATAGTGATGCTTAATTGTTTGACCACTCTGGTGCACGGCATAGTGAATCCATCTACAACAGTCACATTGAACCCTTCAAATTCTTCAGTCTTCAATCCTCTTTTCATTACTAACCCTTCATCAATAAAATTGTAGGTTTCCCCACTATCAATCAAAATAGTCATTCATTGCCCTGCTAACACTCCACGAACCCTGAAAGGATGATATCTTGGTGCTCATGAAAGTGCAGCTAATGAATCCTCTTTTTTAGTCTCCTCTTCGATCTCAGGTTCAGAATCTTCTATGTCATGAAACTCCTCATTACCATATGAGTCTGAATCCTTATCTGAGACAACCTCTATGTAATGGACTTGTCCTTTTCCCAAACACCTATGTCCAGGTACCCAAGGCTCTCTGCAAGAAAAACAAAGTTTCTTCCTCCTAAGCTCATTCCTTGTTTCTTCATCCATCTTCTTTGCAGTATTAGGATTTGTATTTTTTTGTATAGGTGCAGGTGTAGGTGCATGGAATGGTTTCTTTTGGAATCCTCCCTTATGATGCCATGTGTTCAGTTTGGAGGAGTGTGGGAAAGCATTCTTTGGAATTGATGGCTCAAGGGTTAGAGCCCTCTTGATAGCTTCTTGCAAGGTGAGAGGTGTGAAAGATCTGACAAACCCCCTAAGAGGTTCAGCAAGCCCTGTGATGAATAGATGTACTCTTCTCTTCTCTGATATTTTAGGTACCATCACTGCAATCTTTTGAAAGTCTGCCATATACTTACTGAATTCTTTTGCTTAATTTTGGACAACTAGCTGAAATATTCTTCTTCTTCTTTCAGTTCATACCTATCAAGAATCCTTTGTTTGAAATCACCAAAGGTCTATAGACCATCATGTCCCAAAGTAGTACAACCATGGTACCACCATTCATGGGCTTCTCCTTCCAAATGTAAAGTGGCAAACTGAACTGCATCCTTCTCTGTCATGGGATTGAGCATAATGTATGTCTCTATCTTTTGAGGCCAAGCTCTAGCTGAAATCTTTTCACTTCCATCAAAGAAAGTTGCGGTTAACTTACCCAACTTGTGTTTTAGTTCATTATTTTTGTCTTTCCCCTTCTTTTTAGATTCACCTCTTCTTAGGAACTCTACATATTCTCCCCAAGACATATCATTCTTGATCTCATCTGCCAATGCATTGTATTCTCCACGCCATTTGTTAAGGGTCTCTGCATTGAACAAACTAGTAGTTGCAGACTCAACTTGTTCAAGTTCCTCTTTAGGTAGGAATAAGGTTTTATTTGCAGCTCCTAAATTTTGTGTTTCAATTTCCTTCCCTTTTTCATTGTTACTATTGTTTGCACCCGAAGTACTACCACCATTGTTTTCGTTGTTGTTGTTGTTGTTTTGGATCCATTGCAACATTTGCCCAAACATTTCAGCAAGTTTGGTTTGTGCCTCAACCATTTGAGTAAATTTCCTTGAAGCATCATCTTCTTCTTCACCTCTTCTATCTACCATTGTTTCCTCCAATTGCAATTTCCTATGCTCTCTCCTAAAATATCTAATTTCTCTGTCAGCCGATATCATCAATCATCTGAATAACCTACAGGCTGGCAAGATCATGCTTTGATACCACTGTAATGATCCAAACTGAGATTTTAACTTTAAATCAGATTTGAAAATGAATTTATTTAACACCACCAAAAAATACAATAATTTCACCAAGACTAGCAAGCTAGTCATGCACAGAACAACACCAAACTAACACAAACTTGCCCAGAAATTAATGGAACTAATTTTGACTGATATTAAATGGATTTTACATCATTCTAGACTGTCATAGCAGCCATAAGATAAACAGTGACCAAAATCTCAAATCTGGAGCAAATATGATCAAACCCACAAAAACTGCCAACACCGTCAATCACCAAAATACACCAAAAACACCCAAAACTGATATTGTTTGATTTTTAGATGGAAAGTACATGAAATATGATCTGATACCATTAAAGTAATAGAATCCAACACCTACAGTACTCGGTAGCAACTACACAACCAAATCTTCACAACAAGCTCAAATACACATTGGATATTCTGACTCACAAAACCAAAATCAACACAACACTACCCACAACTTCCAATACTAATCTCTAACATTAGAAAATGGAAATCTATATCTAATACACATAAAACCAAAGGAAATAACAATAGCAACTCTTCCCAGCACTTCTGGAACTATCACGGTAGCACAAGAAGACCTACACACACAAACAATGGACACTGCTGGAAACCAGAAACTACTTAACCCTTGAAGCTCTGTGCAACCACTGGATGAAGCCAATCTTTGTGATCAAAGGGTTTGCATCCTCTGGCCACCTAAAAATCATGGGTTTTCATCTACAAGCCTCTTTACTCCAATGGGTTTTCGTCCATTAAAGCCACAATCTGCAAATCTACAAGTTTGAGAGAAAAATATCAAATCAACAATAGCCCCAAATCACCAAAATTACATATTTTGTATCAATATTTCATGGGAGAGAGGAAAATCTAAGGTTCCCACATTTTTCCTTGATTCCTTGCTATTTTGGATATGACAGTTGTCATAAGTTGTCATACATTGTCATAAAATCCCCCGCCACTTGTGATTTACTAAGATTTTTGAAATCTTCATGTAAATGGACACCTCACCAAACCCAATGCCCCTTTTTGAGTCTCAAAATATTTAATTTAATATTTAATTATCCTCTTGAAATAGATATTAGTTGGACAATATTAAATATTAAATATTTATTCTTCCTATGCTTGCCCAATTAACCCATGGAAGAATAAGATGGATTAATATTGACCATTAATTAATTATTTTAGAAAGGGGACATGACACTGCTCCTCTCTACCACTCTCATCTCCATAAGATACCTTTGAAATGACTTTACAATTCCTTATTTATACAAGACATCGACTTAGGGATAATCATCCAAATCAGCATACATTATAGAGCAAATACATAAATACAACATGACTAATTACAAAAAGACTTCATGCAGATCAACACACTGTCGGCCACACAGATTTGAGACTTGAATCTTCTTTTAGGAATATGCCAAACTTCACAGAACATCTTCAAGATCATCCACAGGATGTGTAACTCATCCGGTCAGCCTGACTTGGGAAGAACATCATCATCCGGAAGTAATTCTTCAATTGTGAGCTCAATCTTCAATGCGGACCACCAACATGAATTGGACACAATCCAAAGACCTCCACAAGCTTGCCTAAATCACCAAGAACATCCACACTACTTCTGGTTATTGAAATCATCATCTGGAACCTCAAGAACATAGTCTATCATCACTATTTTATTGGAATAGATACTTGCAGACCTCCAGACGATGAACCAATTGAGTTGTCAATTCACATTGACTTCATAAGCACTTGACCAAATCCACAGAACAAGATATTTCAATTCTGGAGTTCACCGGACCTATCTGTGTCACTCTATCACCTCTCAACATCTGCTAGAACCGGTTTTACTTAAGTGGCCATAACTTCTTCAGATCTTCATGTGGACCTCTAAAATCTTTAGTAGATTATCTTAAGACACATATCTACAAACCCTTTGGTGCGTATCCTTTGAACTTCATCTTAACTAGGATCTTTACTTTACTGTCTTCATTATTCTTCTCTGTTCCTAATAGGACTAATTTTCTTAATATCCTCAGCAATTTTCTCAATATCCTCAGCATACAGTTCATCCAATCCTTATCATTAATGCAACAGGAGTATGTTAAAATCAATAACAACACCAGTTAGGGCCATACTTGTAACACAAATGTCCTATTGAACCATGACTACATATATTTTCCTAGTGAGACTTTGGCCTTAGTCTATGAGGGGGCTAAGGCCTTCCTTGTGATAAATTGTTGTAATGTTAATTTGTTAATTGTCTTTATTGATTTCTAACTATGTATCTAAGGTGGGTTGGGTATGATTTATGGGATGGGAGTCCCCTTTAGATTCAATCTCATATTTGCACTTATAGGGAATTTTAAAAAGTGAAAATTTAAAATATTTCTCTTTTATTTTTGGCTAAAATTAGACCACTTAAGAAAATACATATGGGGTGGGTACCTTTTTGGGGTATAGATCTTGATCTTTGGGAAAGATTTGAGTCTTCTAAGCTACTTGGGAAGGAGGTGACTTGACCTTAAATGTGGGAGATGGAAGGTTGACTTGTCACTTTCCAATCTACCCTTCCTAGGATCATGTATGAGGGGATGAGTCAAGTACACCCCCATCCCAATTCCACACACATGTGGGAGCACTTCATATTTTCATGAGAAAAAGTGTAAAAGTACACTCTTCTTCCCTATCTCTCACACATGTATGAGAACATACAAATCGTGTGACTTGATTTTTGTTTGTAAGGAAGGATAGGGGGTGAGGTAGAGTCCATATGTCACCATCTCACAAGGTGAGGATGGGTGACATTGAACCCCTTATTTATAACCACCCTCTTAGGCTTTAAGGGGTCTTCTTGGCTCATTTTTTCTTTCTTTTAGTTCAGAGAGGAAATACTTGGAGAAAATTAGAGAACTTGTTTAGAGAAGGTTTAAAAGGAGGAAACTAATTTGAAAGAGCTCAACAAGGAAGGATCTTATCTTTTTAGAGGCCATTGAAGAGGTAGGCTTCCCATCTTTTCTTCTATATTGTTTTGTTATAAAAATATATGAATGCTTATTGTGCTTGTTCGCTAATTATAAGTGTGGATTTGTATGGTTTTTTATTCTTGTTTTGCTTTCTGAATATGTTGTATTGTGGTTATGATTAGAATGGGTTTGTGTATAAGTTAGTTTAAGCTATTCCAATTAGATGAGAGAAAATTATGTATGGGATTGAGGGAGATGTGGAAACTACTTGGGGAAGTATTTTTTATGCAAATGAGATGGTTTGGGGTGATATGTGTAGTGAAATGAAATTTTGGTATAAGGGGTACTTAATGATGTGGTGATTTTGAGGGGTGTTGTGGCTTAAAGAAAAATTGCAAGTTTTATTTCAGAATGATATTTTTTAGGCATGGTGTATGGGATGAGTCTCAATTTCTTTTTTTCCCAAATCAGAAGTTTCTCCTCTTCTCCCCTTTATTATGAATCATACCATTATCTATGAGTGGTCAACCAAGCTATGGGAGATTTGTGTGTATGTTGGCCTTGTAACATTATTGTTTTGTGAATATTTAGTTTTAGAGGTTCTCATAGCTTGAGAGTGGGGTTTGCTTGAAACCCTATGTACTGGGAGATGAACATCTCCATTGGCATTTTAGCAATTGAATAAATAAATTTGTAGGTTTTTTGAATACCTGGAGTTAAGGCCTTTTTTTAATCAAGTGGAGTTGTTTACTTTCCATGTAACCCTCTTTCCATGATTCCAATAGAGTGCTAAGACTCCTCATTGTAATGGAAAGAATTTTTTATATTTTATTTTGTATGGAAATTAATTTATAAGTGGGAGAAAATAATATGTTGTTGTAGCTTTGAGAGATTTTACTATAAATATGAATAAATCTTCCCTAATTATGTATAAATGTAACATGTATTCATCAATAGTTAAAAAGGATAATTGTTTCTTAATTCTCATCATTTTTCTTTCTTCTATATAATCTAGTTTGGATGAGCATTTACAAAAATTGTTGTTTATTAAAAAAAATAGTTTATTATATATATGCCGGTACATTTTTAAACTATTGCTATATATGAAAACGTGAAACTTGTTTTATTTTTTAAAAACTGTATAGGCATAATACATATATGTGTTGCCATAATAGTCATAGTATTACATTGTTAAATAAATAAATGTTAGTAAGTAGATAAATAAGTTAGTTCTCAAGAAGTTACATTCCCATAAATAAGTTATTAGTTGGTTCATGGGAATTTGTAAGGCTTTATAAAGCCATTGTGATGTAATGTAAAACATCAAGAAATCATCAATATATTATTATATGCTTTTGTTGTTCCTGTGGAATGGTGTAATCTATAGTTGCTTACCATATTTCAATATGGTATCAGAGCCTTGTGCAATGTGAGGAAGGCATCAGTTTGCTGCGTCCATTTGAGGCGTTAAAGTGGACAGTTGGTATGCAAAACATATGGGCATTTACGCTAGGCATTTACACTAGTCAAGTGCAGGTAGTTTTATTTTAATATGGATTAACAATTATTGCTTCTTTCAGAGTTTTAGGGTGCATCTTTATTGTTCATTTTTCTTTACCAAATGCCACATATATCTATCCCTTATGGTTGCCAGGTGCCACATTAGTGGAAGTTGATAGAAATCATTTATATTCAGTGTTGGGCATTGAAGAAAACTCCATTGAATTTTTTGCACTTCATTTCCATGATGGATGCATATGCAGTGATATTGGCTATGAAGAGGATCGAAGAACTGAAAAATATCAGTACCACAAGAAACTAGTCTCCAGTGTCAGCACATAATTGCCAATAAGATGGACAAGGAATTGTCAAATGAGCCTAAAGCTATGGTAGTTGAACAAACAAATTCCCAGAGTACTGCTTGGAAGCTTGATTCTCACCATGGAGCTTCAAGCATTGCCCCTACAAAGCCACAATTTGAACCATGGACTACTTATGAAAGATTTGGTGGGCGCCCCGAGTTTCAGAAAGTGTCTGTTCCACCTCATCGTTTTACACCTCTGAAGAAAATTTGGATGGAAATTTACACTCCTATTTATGAGCAGATGAAGATTGACATTCGAATGAATATTAAGGTCCATAGAGTTGAATTGAAGACACACCCAGACACCACAGAAATTAGTAACCTCCAAAAAACTACTGATTTTGTCCATGCATATATGCTTGTTTTTGATGTACCTGATGCCATTGCACTTTTGAGGTTGGATTACCTATATGTAGAAGCATTTGAGATTAAGGATGTTAAAACACTCTGAGGAGAGCATCTTTCTTGAGCAATTGGCAGGTTAACTAGGAAAGGTGGAAAGACAAAGTTTGCAATTGAGGATTCAACAAGGACTAGAATTGTGATCGTTGATACAAGAATTCATATATTGGGATCATTCTTGAATATCAAAGTTTCTAGAGATGCTTTGTGCAGTCTTATTTTAGGATCTTCTATAGGAAAGGTCTATTCAAAATTGAGAGCAGTGAGTGCAAGGATGGCAAAGAAGTTTTAACAGTACATTGGAGGTAGGCAGCACTGAAGGATGGAGGAATTTCCATCATCTCAAGTTAGCTTCTCACTTTGAGATGATGCTTTGCATGAGAAGCATTTTTGGTTTTGGTTGTTTTGCTTCTCTTTATTGATGCTGACAGATTTGAAGAACGTATGTCTTGTGAAGATTTTGTTTTGGAGACAGGTTTGGGATTTGGTGTTTAGCTCAATATGGATTGTTGTCTAGTGAGCTTCAAAGAGTATTTGATCAAGAATTAGACCCTTTCGCAATCACTAGACAATGACAAAGCTTTGTCATATCCCTTAGGGTTCATTGTCAAATAATTCAAGACTCTGTGATTTGAGAGTTTGGGACTAAAGAGCTCAAGAACACAGCTCAAAGCTACGCCTTTCCGAGGGTAGACGAGACAGCATGATGGTGCCCTGCCTAGTTCAAGATTTGTTCTTTGGGAGAAGATCTTCTATAAAATATGTATTCATATTATGTAATCAGCTCTGTTGAGTATATTAGCATTCAGGGGGGGTCCCTTGGTACTATTACAGAAACAATGTAATAAGGGGGGGAAAGTTGGCATAATAGTCATAGTATTACATTGTTAAATAAATAAATGTTAGTAAGTAGATAAATAAGTTCGTTCTTTGGAAGTTACATTCCCGTAAATAAGTTATTAGTTGGTTCACAGGAATTTATAAGGCTTTAAAAAGCCATTGTGATGTAATCTAAAACATCAAGAAATCATCAATATATTATTGTATGTTGTTGTTCCTGTGCAATGGTGTAATCTATAGTTGCTTACCATATTTCAATAATATGTATATATACACACACAAGCACATGCACATGCATAGACACCTGCACACACACACATAACATAGTAGATAAAAATAAATAAATAAATGTACATAATATATTTACACACACAAAAAAAAAACATAACTAGATATCTATAGATAGATTTAATTGTGGAATTTAAAATATATTAATAAAAATTGATGTATATTTATATATGTAATATTTATTATTTAAATAAAATGTTTTAAAAAAATTTAAAAAAAAGTTGGGAAGTTTTATGTTTAGGCAATAGTGGGTTCACCCCTAGCTCTATTGCTACAAAGGTTATGACCAAGATGGGGGCACTACCCACCCCATGGGGATTGTGGCTCTTATAGGTGCTACAAACCCCTCCTTTGGGGCACAATAGTCCCATAGGGAATGACCCCATGGGAGGTGCCACTAACCCTCACTCGAAACAAAAAAATTATATTATTATTTAAAATAAAAGAAGACACATATATTTATTCTTCCATTTATCATTTTTAAATTCAAAGAAAAAATCTCTAAAAATATTCTCTTGTGAGTATCTTCAATGGTTGTCCTATATATATAGAAATAAAAAAAAATTAACCTTGAAAGAAAAAGATTTGGAGGGAGTGACATGGACGTTAGGTTTGAATCTTCTCATCCAACTTGGAACACAAAAAAGATGGAGAGATTTTAGCTTCAAAATTCCCTCCTCCAAACCCACTTTTTCAAAATGAAGAAAATATGGATGTTAGGGATTTTTGTAATTCCTTCATTAGGGTCATTAGGATTTATTTATCTAAAATTTGAATAACATTTAATTTGAAACTAGAAAAAAATATTAAAACTCAAATGCTATATAAACTTTATTTTATTGTTTTCATTTGATTTTGGGTTTTGAGATTAATTATTATTAAGTTGAACATTTAAAATGAATTAAATGTAACATGTAATTATATTATAGATTAATAGGTTAAATCATAATAGTGTGGTAATGTCCAAAAGATACAAATTAAATTATAAAATAAAATAACAAAACAATATTTTATTGCAAACATTAAAAAATAATCCTCGTGGGTTATTAGTATTAGTAATCATTGTTGTACTCCTTAACTCATCCTTTATAATATTAATGTAAGTTGGGAATTTAATTAGGAATTAAATCAAGAAATTTAAATGTTTAGTTGGAACAATTTTATATTTTGATTTCCTCAACTTCTGATTAATTTTTAAATTAATGCCTTATTTATTAGTTTTAAACTCTTTCTTGTTGATTATTAAATCACATTAATAGTCAAGTTTTAATTTGAATAATGCAAATGTCATATAAGTATTCTTCTAAGTATTAGTGGTAATAAATTTATTAATTTTTTGTATAATATGTTAAATTTAGTCATTAGCAATAATTTAATTTTATATGTTTAGTTAGAAGTTTAATTAGATATGTTCAATTAGGTTATGCCTTGACAGTGTGATCAATCCATTTTATTTGGAAATACTTTATAGAGGTTTTCCATTGAATTATTTCAATTAATAATGTCACTCCCTATCTAAGTGGCCTTCATCATTGTAGAGTGTGTAGAATAGATTTTGCATCACCCATCTCTATTTGGTTCCTTTCTCTTTGTAAAAGTGGAGTGATTTATTGCCACATTACTCTTGCACATGTTTTGGTTTCAAGTGGCATTGCATGTGTGACATTGTTTGAGTGTGCATGTTGCACTACATTGTATAGTATTGTTGAACAAATTAAGGATTCAAACAAAAAAATATTGAGTTTGCATATATGTCCCATGTATAAATGCCAACATGACATTTGGTATCAAAGCCTAGTTTCAACAACAAGAACTCCAAAAACACATGGCTACATTTTGTTCGAACTTGACCTTGTCTCTTGCTAAATGTAGGATGTTGCCTAACCCGAGAAGAGGATGTTCTCACACTCATGAATTAGGAACAACACACTCTTTAGTGGCCCATTCAAAGCCATCACCATTAGAGTCTACATGCCATGAACCACCTCAAAATCTCAAACTAAAGATCCTTTATGCCCTTTAGTAGTTGATCACGAAAGTGTAGGAGATGTTACCACCTATGTTAGAGGCATACCATGTGGACCATTCTTAGAATTTTGATAAGGAGCATATTTTAGAGCATATAGAGCATAAAAGGAGCCCTTTGAGAGCTCATGTGGAGCCTATATAGATGATTTTGGTGTGGAGTCAGGCCACCTCAACCCATCATCCTATGTATAGTAGTAGGATGTAGGAGGCACACTAAGGCTTCCTTGAGCTACAAGAGACTATATTAGAGAGTTTCTATGATTACAACCACCTACATTGTTAAGGTCTACAAATGGAGTGGAGATAGATTCATGGCTCCTCAATCTTGATAGATGCTTCATTATAATTAATGGTAGTCCATGGATATTACCCTAAGTCATAGAGGCCTAAAGTATAATTAATGGTATTCCAATTACTATTTTATTTGATTCAGAGGCATCATATTCCTTTATTTCCCCATCTCTAATGGAGCATTGCAAGCTAGTGGCTTCTAGGCAAGACGATAGGTGGGAGATGAACATAGCTTTAGAGATAAAGTTGACAATAGATTTGTTGATTAGGGATTGTGTGTTAGGACTTGGATATTTAACCATATCAATGGACTTTCTATTTATGCCTTTGGGTTCCTATGGGGTAGTGTTGGGTATGGATTGGCTTGATTCCCATTGAGCTAAGATAGATTGTCACTCTAAAGTGATTGATAACCTTAGTGCTAGATCCAAGATGATAGGAGTTTAGAGGACTATTTCCCTTCACATGATTTTCCTATGCAACTTGGGCAAAGTATGCAAAAGGGAAATTTGTTATTTTCTATTATAGTTAGTGATAGGTTAGATGGTGGACTAGAGACTTCTCTTGATGATCACCCCTTTCTATAAGATTTTGTTGATTCTTTTCTATCAAAGTTACCGAGGATGCCACCTCGATGAGAATTAGACTTTCATATAGAAGTTGTGCCAAGATCTGAACTAGTATCTTAAGCACCTTATACAATGACCATCCATGAGCTTAGTGAGATCAAGTTGTAGATAAAGGAGTTGTTGGAGAAGGACCACATATATTCTAGTATCTCTACTTAGGGCATGAAAGCCATCTTCGTTAAGAAGAAGGATAGTCCCCTTCACCTTTGCATATAATATAGGTAGTTGAACAAAGTAATAGTGAAGAATCATTACCCATTGAATAGGGTTAATGACTTGTTTGATCATATACAATGAGCTAGGGTGTTCTCTAAGATAGATTGAAGTATAGATACCATCAACACAGGATCTCATAGATAGATATTCATAATATAGTTTTTAGACTTGTTACGGGCATTGTGAGTTCATAGTGATACCATTTGGATTGATGAATGCCCTTGTAGTGTTCATAAACCTCATGAATGGGGTATTAAATAACTTCTTGGATCAATTTGTACTAGTATTTTAGATGATACTTTGATCTACTCTCAAATAGAGAAGTATGAGGATCACTTACATTAGGTTTTTTAATGTTTGAGGGAGAACCAACTTTATGGTAACCTAGCAAAGTGTGCCTTCTTTCAACCAGAGGTTTAGTGCCTAGGACACATCATATTTAGCAATAGTATCTCTATAGATCCATCAAAGATTGAAGATATGATGGATTGGCTGGCACCCACCAGTGTAATTTAGAGGTCAAAAGTTTTTATGGGATTGATAGTTACTATCATAGATTTATGGAGGGATTTTTTAAAGATTACACACCCCATTACTTCCGTTCAAAACAAATAGAAGAAGTTTGATTAGACTAAGTAGTGTGAGAGGGCCTTTTAGACCATTAAAGAGCATCTTACAAATGTAGTAGATTTTATGGTTTATATGGATACATCCATAGATTGGAATGGTACAATACTTATGTAGGAGGGTCAAGTGATCACATGTGAGTCATGAAAACTTAAAAACCATGAGATAAATTATCCTACACATGATTTAGATCATGTAGAAATGGTTCATGCATTGGTTAGATGGAGGCACTTCCTCTTGGGGCATTGTCTTGTGCTTCAGACAAATCATGGTAGTCTATAGTAAATCTTCATGTAGCTAAATCTAAATACCCACCATTGCAATTGGATGGAGTTATTGTATGAGTATGAATTTGATGTACTTAACATAAAATGAAAGGAGAATGTGGTTGCAAATGTCTTAAGTAGGAGGTGACATGAGACCATAGCTATGACCTTGAGCATGGATTTGAGGGGGTGTATTCTTCAATAGTTTCTAGAGGAAAATATGAAACTACTATTTTCCTTGAGGAAAATAAGGAATTGCTATTTTACCTAGGGTAATAATCCATTATTGATGTAACTAGGGTTATGAAACCATATGTTTATGGATCAAAATAAGTGTATTTCTCTCCTATGTGGTTGTTCTATTCTTTCTTTCATTTTTTATATGAACTATTATGTCAAAATTCTACTAGAATTTATATAGATCAAATAAGTTGTGACATATTCCCATGTAGGATTAATGGTTGAAATTATTTATTATTTCCCTTCATTTGGTTTTAGAGATTAGATTTAAGTGTTAAAAAATAGTAGTGTCAAGGGAATTTACTTTTCAATTACATATCATAGCTTAGTTTTGAGTTTTTATACTAGTAGTGCTTAGGGGATTTCCTTTTTGACATGATTGATTGCCACCTCCATAGATAAAATAACCACATCTAAATGATACAATGATGTAAGTGTATCAAGTAAAGTGGGATCAACTATCACAAATTGTTCAAACTTATCAATATCTATAAAAGAGGCATGAATACAAAGCTAAGGGCTGATGATAGTCCATGCTAAAAATATACATCAATTCAATGTACAAACAAGGATGAGTGTGTGGATTGGTTGATATGGATCAAGAAGAGGTCATTAAGGACCAAACCCTAATTAGATGAATTTAAACTAACCAAGCAAGGGTCCATCCAAACCATAATTAGATTTGAAATAAAGATGTAATAATTAGACATATCATATCTAAAACTCTAAATGAAAGAAAGTCAAATGCTAAGGAAAAGACCTAAGGGTGTAGAAAAGTCATGTTCATAAAAATGTAATGGACAAATGAACCAATTATAGAAATTACACTAGGATAAATAATTAAATCACCAAAAAAAGTTTGACTTATGATAATGAGATGGGACTAGAAACAATAAATACTGAAACTAAATGCTAAATTATTTACAAAATTAAATAAATTAAATTGTGATACTTAACTTGATTTTGAAAGTGGGAGAGTGGAGATGAAGATGTCCAAAATTGATTCAACACATAACTAGAGTTTTAGTGCTTGCATGCATGCCTATCATAGACTTCTACAAACTAATTGTGTTGTTTTTTTCCTTGGTTCACCTTTGTGCATGTAGACTCAGTCTCCAATCAACATGTGTGGTCTTGAATGTGACATGTAGATTTGAATTGTAACTTACAAGACTGATTTGGCACATTGTTGACTATTAGAAATTGTTGTAATATTTGAATTTATGTAAGGGCTAGCAATGCTTAAGAACAACTTTGGGATGTTATTGATTGTGAGGGTCAAATTATCCTTAGAATGCTACTTGGACTCAGTTTATGACTTTCACTAAAAGATTCAAAGACAAAAATCAAGCATGCAATTGACCTACGATGATGTGATAAAAAAACAATGTAGAATAGATCCTTCCTTAAACTCTTTGACCTAGATGTTTCTTCCACATTCAAGCATGATTTAAAACTATTAATGAATTAATGGCCTTAAATATAACAACCAATCACACAAATGAAGAGGGTTTATTTTGAATTTGGATTTTGAAAATTCAAGGTTCATATTTGTAACTACAAAAGTGACATAGGTCAAATCCAAATCTTTAAATCTAATCTAAAATGACAAATATAAAATTTAAGAATAAAAATCAAATCTTTAAAAATACAAAATAATGATAGAATTGAAATATACAATATTATAATCCAAAATTTATAAAAGCATATGACACCAAGAAATTTATTATTACACTTAAACTAGTATAATAAAAAATGGGCCCGAAACTAAAGTGAAAATCGCATGGGTATTCAATTTTCACTATTACACATACGACTACATAGAAGAGCTCAAACAACACACCGACAGTCGAAAATCTACCGACAGATCAAAATAAATCGACCATAATAAAAAACAGGTGATTTGAATCCATCAACTACTCAAGGCGGGATTTGTTTTGTTTTTGGGTCTGATGCAATTGAGTGGTGCCTTTCATTTGGTCAATAAAGATGGAACTCCCATCATTTGTCATTATAGAATTTTGCTTCTTCTTGGTAAACGGGGAACCATATCCCACCCAGTGACTGAAAATGTGAAAATAGCTGCTTAGACCATGACTTTCAATAATAAAAATACGTGTTTAGCCGCCTTAAAGTCAGCAAACGATAAGAATTTTCACCCATATCTGACTTGTGTCCACTATCTTTGGTGGAATGCGGACATAATGCAGAGCTTGTTGTCGCATTCTATAAGTCAACATAGTTAATTGTTAGTGGTTGTAAGGTTGTCAATTAGATAGAGAAATAAATATTGATATCAGAGACGCAAATCGAATTGATCTTATTCATGTAATGATACTTATATAGCAGAACAAGTCACAATTAGTTTCCTCAACCTCACAACCACTATCCTACTCGGCCTCTCAACCACCCTATCAACAACTAACATCAACAACAATATATCCCATACGTAATTTGCAAATCAAACCGAGCGACCGAAAGAAGATTTCAGCCATGGCGACATATACAAGAATTTTAGTGTTAATAATGGCTACGCTGATATTCTTAGGGGAGATGCAATTTGGGTCAGCACAAAAGTGTGGGTGCGCCAGAGGACAATGCTGCAGCAAGTGGGGCTACTGTGGAACCACTCAACCTTATTGTGGAGCCGGTTGTCAGCATAGCCCATGTACAACCAATCCTACGCCTTCGCCTTCTGTCCCTGCTCCATTGAATATATTATCACCAAGACCTTCTTTAACCGGATTATATCTGCAACTTCTGCTTTTTGCAAGGGAAAGAACTTCTACACTTACGATGGCTTAATCAGCGCGGCAAAAGCTAGCAATTTCGCCGGTTTTGGCACCTCCGGAAGTCTTGAAGTTCGCAAGAGAGAGCTCGCTGCTTTCTTTGCAAACGTCGCCCATGAGACTGGAAGTATGAAAAATATGATCCCCTTTACTTGTATATTATAGACATGATTGCTTGCTTATACTGAAACCCTAATCCGTTTTATGTGCAGATCTGTGCTATGTGGAAGAAATTACAAAGGCCACCTATTGCCAGTCTTCCACACAATGGCCCTGTGCGAGTGGAAAGCAATACTATGGACGGGGACCTCTTCAGCTGACCTGGTAACATTATTTCCGAATTATATCACTAAGCATTCCTAAAATATCTGACAAGCACTAATACAAGTGTTAAACTATTTCGTAGGAATTACAACTATGGAGCAGCGGGAAAATATGTGGGACTTCCGCTGCTGAATAACCCAGATTTGGTTGCCGAAAAGCCAGATGTTGCGTTCAAGACTTCACTGTGGTTTTGGATGATCCACAGCAACTGTCACGACACCATGACTTCCACCGATGGAAAAGGATTTGCCGGCACGATCAGAGCCATCAATGGTGGAGAATGCGGGGGAGGGCGTCCATCGGCTGTGCAGAATCGAGTGAGTTTGTACCAGAAATTTTGTGGATGGCAGAATGTCGCCACCGGTCCCAACCTCTCTTGTTAGTATTCCTTAAGCTTTTCATATATAACAACAACTCTTGTAGGAGATAGTGTACATGCAACAGAGATATACAATGAGTTGTGGTAATGATGGTAGTTGGTATGGATGTCTCTAAAAATAGCTGCACTAAATCACCACTTGCTTTGCACTTTCATTATTAATATGGTAAATGTCTTTGTGCTTTTATTTGTCACCACATCCTCCTCTATATTGAAGCAGAACGTCATAACCAGCTGGTGCGTTGTAAGCAACCGGCTGGTCGACAACACGTATGGCTGGTCAACAACTGGTCGACGGATTGTACAGCAGGAAAGGTTGAACAAGACTGAGGCGGTTTGGTCGCTAGGTTTGGTCGACTGCAAGATTAGACTGGTCAGCCGTACAGCAGGTCGTTTACAATGCATCGGCTATTTACGGCTGGCCTATTGAAGCACTCTCTATCGCCACACCTAGTTGCAATGTTATTCCTCCAACTAGAATGTCACTTCTCCTTTCTACTAAAGAGATCAAAGCACTCTCTACACTTAGTATTCAATCATATACTCCATAAATATCAACAATGTGATTTATGAACACACCAATTGAATAAACACTACCAATGCAGAGATCAACGATTAGTATTGTAAGTGGATGAACAACATGTTTTATACGATGTTCATGATTGCTATGATGAATCACGTCAAGAGCCACCAATTAATGTTGCATCAAGACTTGTAAATGATCCATGTGGCACCTTTGTCCAATGGTTTTTCAAATATATTTATGTAATTTTGAGACTTCATCATAGATTAGCAAGTCAATAAACTTTTTTCAAAGATTGATTAGCAACTAGTTTTGATGTTGTATCAATTTTTTTACAGATTACTTACGACTACAAATTAACACCTCTTATAAAATGCTCATGCTAATTTTAAATTTATAGAACAATCCTACATAAATTGCAATCGACATAACCATTGCACCTTCTTTCAATGCAAGTGCTAGTAATAAAAAACTTTTTAACATATTATTTTAGGGTCATATTATTGTATAATAAATTGAAATTTAAAATTCGTAATTCATATGAAAAAATTCATAATTCGTAATTATTGATTGTTGGCCACATTACTACATATGCTTTGTACAAATATTTTAAATACAAACTTTTAATTGATATAGGGACTTTCATTTCTACAAGTGAGCTAACCAGGACAAGTAAATCAATGAGTGTTTGTCATACATTAAAAAATTTAGTTGTTGGTAGGATAGTTAGGGAATGTTGTAATTTTCTCAATTATAGAATTTTATGTCTTGGGAGTCCTCGTCTAAGGAGTAGAGAGAGTAATATTATCAAACATTAAGCATCCATCTCAAATGTTATGGCCTCAATGATTGCTTTGGTCATCTCAACGGGGAAAAAAGATTGATTAGTTGCATGTCAAAAGTTTAAAAGAATTTCAAATACACAAGTAAAGGCTAATAATATAAAAGTTTGGCATCTCTTGATCTCATAAGAAAAATAAAATAAAATGAAAAATTGAGTATGAATAAAGAGGACTATCACATAGAAAATTCTCCAAAATAGAAGCCAAAATTTTCATTTATCTCTTCAATAATGAAATATACATTAAAATAATAAATTTAAAAGATAGCTACTTCCAAATTTAAAAAACTATAAATTATTATTACATATATTAACTCAAAAACAATCTACCATAATCTTTTTCCTTATAATATAAAAAATACTCTTAAACGATACAATTCCTAGTTCTTAAGAGTAATATATAAACCCTATTTATAAACAAATCATGGCTAGGGAATCTAAGTGTGCTCCATAGGATTTTCATATGGAAGCTTCATTCCTATTAATGTAAAATGCAGCAATGGCACGTGGGTAGTTATCGTTTAGATAGCCCCGAAGAATGCATTGAACACCAACAATGTGTGCCTTCATAAAGAATAAATAATCTCGTATACAAGCATTTTTACCCCTCTGCTCCTCTAGCTTCGATGAGTACTTTTTTAATTTCTTTAACAATCCAGCTAGACAAAGAATATTAGCAGCCACCCAGAGGAATTCATAATAATCCACTAGTGTTGATTAATGAAGCAAATCCATTCGGCCATTTTGGGAACACCTACGTTCACAATGGTGAGAAAGTAATACCCGAACGGAGTCGCCACTGTGGTGGGTGGAGTCTGTTGCTGTTCTTGTAGCGACGGGAGATATGTGAAGAGTCACCACATGAAGAGACATCATATAAAGAGACACCATATGAAGAGTCCCCGATGCATATGAAGAATCACATTGATTTGTATATACAGAAGACAATGTTCATTCATTTGTGTATCAGTTTTTTTTTATGCATCAAATTAGTCTTGTAATTCAGTCAAGCTGTAAGCAGATTTCTGTTCTTTTTATTCAATATATAAGAGATATATTTGTCTGGGTTTTTCTCCCTCAAGAAGGAGGGTTTTCCCAGGGTACCTCTGTGTTAAAGTGTTATCATTTATGTTTTTCTGTTTATTTCAATTCTGATCATAAAACTAACATGGTATCAGAGCAGGTCTAAGAAAAGATCAGATCAGATTTGTTTAAGCAGCGAAGTCTTCTTCTCATCTTAGAGCATCTATTCAAGCATTGAAAATGGTGAACGGACTCAAGGTTGAAGATAGACTTGATGGTGCATCTAACTTCACCTCTTGGAAGTTCAGAGTTCTTATTACATTGGAAGAGAATGATATTCTCGAGTTTGTAGAGAGCGAAGTACCTGAACCTTCTGATGAGTCTGAGAAAATTCAATGGAGGAAGAATGGCACGAAGGCCAAGAAGATCTTGATTGATTCCGTGAAGGATCATCTTGTGCCTATCATCTCCAAGTTGAAGACGGCTAGAGATATGTTCAAGACTTTGAAGGGATTATATGAAATCAATAACACCAGCAGAGCTCTTGCCTTGAGGCAACAGCTACATCACATCAAGATGGCTAAAGGAGATTCAATCATCTCTTTCTTCATGAAGATTATTGAATTAAAGGATCAACTATATGCCATTGGAGATAAAGTTGAAGATAGAGACTTAGTCATGTTGGCACTCAACGGTCTTCCTCAATCTTGGGAGCCTTTCATCCAAGGTATCAGTGGAAGATCTAAGTTACCAAAGTTTGATCGCCTTAGAGCTGATTGCATTCAAGAAGAATCAAGATTGGCAGTAAGAGGTAATGATCAAAGCTCTCTCAATGAAGACAATCAAGTTCTTGCTGCTCAAACTTCTAGAAGGAAAGGAAAAGAATGGAGAAGAGGAAACTTCAAGAGAAATAGAGACAGAAATTCAGATGCTGCCCCTAAATCAAAGAAGAAGAAGGATCTCTCCCATATTCAGTGCTTCAGATGTGACAAGTATGGTCACTATGCTAGTGATTGTCCAACAAGACCAAAACCACATGCCTCTACTACAGATGTGTATGATGTCTATCCTCAGAAGGAATCAAGAGATAACTCAAGTGGATTCCTATTCATCTCTGCCCTATCAAGCAATGTTCCAACCGATAGTAGCACATGGTTGATTGATAGTGGCGCCTCTCGTCACATTACGGGTTATAGAAAACATCTTTCAGACTTAATAGAAAGAGAAAACCACCTTCAAGTTATAATCGGAGATGATGCATGCTATTCAGTAAAGGGTGCTGGAGCCATCTCTCTTCATTTAGATTCTGGCATCTCTCTCCATTTGAGCGATGTCTTGTTTGTACCAGGTATCAAGAGGAACCTTGTATCAATTTCAGCATTGGAAGACAAAGGATATCAAGTTGCATTTTCTAATGGAAAAGTTCTTGCTTGGCCAAAGAACTCCAGCATCAATTCAGCCCAAGTAATTGGTGTTCGTCAAGAGAGTCTATACAGACTTTCCACTCGTTCAATTCAAGCATTGATGCATGACTCCACCAGTTCAAGTGAGTTATGGCATAGGAGACTTGCTCATCTTCACTTCAAAGCTCTTCCATTTATGGAGAAGATGGTTATTGGCCTTCCAAAACTTAGTCAAGAGCATGATGGTACTTGTAGAGGATGTGCAATGGGTAAGAATACTAAGGGTCTTTTTCATAATAGTGAAAGTAGATCAAAATGCATTCTAGATCTTATTCATTCTGATTTGTGTGGTCCAATGTCTATGGCATCTTTGAGTGGTTTTTTTGTATTATATAATTTTCATTGATGACTACTCTAGAAAGACTTGGATCTATTTTTTGAAGTCTAAGGAATCTGAAGAAGTGCTTGAGAAATTCAAAGAATTTAAGGCTCAAGTAGAAAATTTGTCTGCGAAAAGGATCAAAGTTCTGAGATCTGATAACGGAGGAGAATACACTTCTGGAGGCTTCCGCAACTTTTGTATTGAGGCAGGAATTAAGAGGGAGTTTTGTGTTCCTTACAATCCTCAGCAAAACGGAGTTGCAGAAAGGAAGAATAGATCCATAGTTGAGGCAGCCAAAGCTATGATCCATGACCAAGGCTTACAAACCTTTCTTTGGGCAGAAGCATCTAGAACTGTAGTGTATGTTCAGAATCGGAGCCCTCATCGAATATTAGAAAATATGACTCCTGAAGAAGCATTTATAGGTATGAAACCTGAAGTTAGTCATTTGAGAATCTTTGGTTGTCCAGTTTATATTCATGTGCCTAAAGATAAAAGATCTAAGTTAGAACCATCAGGCAAGAAAGGAATGTTTGTGGGATACAGTGAGACTTCCAAGGCCTACAGGATCTACATTCCAGGGTAGAAACAGATTGAGATCAGCAGGGATGTCACTTTTGAAGAAGAAGTTGCATTTAAAAGATCTAAAGAGTTGTACATGAAGATAGACAGTAAAGAACAAGAGACACCTCAGAATATGGACATTTCTCCTGATTTGACTTCTGAGATTCATAGGGAGTCTACTAAATTAGAAGAGGCTAGTGATCTAGTTGATTCTATAGAACCAACTAATGGACCTAGAGATATTGCAGTAGTACAGAAAAGGCCTCGACAAACCATGCAAGAGGAGGAAAAATATGCATCTCCTCGAAGATCTTTTAGAGAAAGCAAGAGACCTCAGAAGTTCTCAAATTATGTGTTATTGATGAGTCACATCATTGATTCTGAACCTTCCAATTTTGAGGAAGCATCCAATCAGCAGGTATGGAAAGATGCAATGACAGAAGAATTTCAGTCTATCATCAAGAATGATGTTTGGTATATTGTACCTAGACCTGAAGGAAAATCAGTTGTATCTTCCAAGTGGATTTTCAAGATCAAGCATGCAACTGATGGGAGCATTGAGAAATACAAAGCAAGATTTGTGGCTAGAGGATTCTCTCAGAAAGAGGGAATAGATTATGAGGAGACATTTGCTCCAGTTGCTCGTTATACATCCATCAGGACTATTATTGCTATTGTAGCAGCTAAGGGATGGAAACTACATCAGATGGATGTGAAGATAGCATTTCTTAATGGTATAATTGAAGAAGAAGTATACATTGAGCAACCTGATGGATTTGTGATTCATGGGAAGGAATCTCATGTTTGTAGACTAAAGAAGGCTTTATATGGCCTTAAGCAGGCTCCTCGTGCTTGGTATGAGAGGATTGATCGATACTTGGCGAGCCTAGGCTTCTTAAAAAATGATGCAGATTCAAATCTTTACTTCAAGGTAATCGATGGTGAGGCTCTAATTTTAGTTCTTTATGTTGATGACTTATTCCTTACTGGTGAAGAACATCTCATTTTCAAATGCAAGAAAGAGTTAACTTCTGAATTTGAAATGAAGGATTTAGGTCTTATGCATTACTTTCTAGGGTTGGAAGTATGGCAAAGACCCAATGAGATTATTCTAAGTCAAGGGAAATACACCATAGATATCTTGAAGAGATTTGGGATGATGGATTGCAAATCTATGTCTACACCGATGGAAACAAATTTGAAGAAATTGAGTGAGTCTGCAGCTAGTTCAGATTTGGTAGATCCCACCATGTTTAGGGAGTTGATTGGATCATTGATGTATCTAGTCAATACTAGACCAGATATTTGCTATGCAGTGAGTGCCCTTAGTTAGTTCATGTGTGAACCAAGGCAAATTCACCTAGTTGTAGCCAAGCATATCTTGAGATACTTGCGTGGTACAGTTGGATATGGCTTGAGATATACTTCTAGTGTAGATCTAAAACTACAAGGGTACTCTGACTCTGATTGGGCCGGGAGTGTAGCTGACAGAAAGAGCACATCTGGATGTTGCTTTAGCTTGGGGTCTGCAATGATTTCTTGGTGTAGCAGGAAGCAGTCTTCAGTGGCACTAAGCACTGCAGAGGCTGAATATATTGCAGCATGTGTAGCAGCTCGAGAAGCAGTGTGGCTTCGAAAGCTCCTTGCAAATTTGTTTGCAAAATCATTGGAGCCTACTGTTATTCATTGTGACAATCAAAGTTGTGTGAAGCTATCTGTCAATCTAGTGTTCCATGACAGAACAAAACATGTGGAAATCAAATATCATTACATTAGAGATATGGTATTAAGGAAAGCTATTCAGCTGAGATACATTTGCACTGAAGATCAGACAGCTGATATTCTCACCAAGCCTCTCTCTAAAATGAAGTTTGTACAGTTTCGAGACAAGCTTGGAGTTGTGAAGAATGAAGCCCTTGCTGAGAAGGAGTCTTAGCATCAGTGATTTGTGTTATCTAATACAATGCATTCCATCTCTGAGATAGGAGATGTGGTTCTTTCCACCCTCTGGGAGTAGCCATGGTGGACGTCATGTTGAGTGACTCCATGACGATGTTTCTTTTTCACTAATGGGAGTAGCCATTGTGAACATCACGTTGAGAGACTCCGTGATGATTCTCTTGTACTTGTGTTTATCCACCCTCTGGGAGTAGCCATGGTGGACGTCATGTTGAGTGACTCCATGATGACATCACGTTGAGTGACTCCGTGATGGGCACTTGTACACTAGTTTTCTTTCACTCATGGGAGTAGCCATGGTGGACATCATGTTGAGTGACTCCATGATGATATCATGTTGAGAGACTCCGTGATAAATTCTTCTCACTAATGGATGTAGCCATTATGGGTGTCATGTTGACATGTCTGGAAAGATATCTTCCTAGCTAAGAGGGAGTGTTGTTGTTCTTGTAGCGACGGGAGATATGAAGAGACACCATATGAAGAGTCACCACATGAAGAGACATCATATAAAGAGACACCATATGAAGAGTCCCCGATGCATATGAAGAATCACATTGATTTGTATATACAGAAGACAATGTTCATTCATTTGTGTATCAGTTTTTTTTCAAGCATCAAATTAGTCTTGTAATTCAGTCAAGCTGTAAGCAGATTTATGTTCTTTTTATTCAATATATAAGAGATATATTTGTCTAGGTTTTTCTCCCTCAAGAAGGAGGGTTTTCCCAGGGTACCTCTGTGTTAAAGTGTTATCATTTCTATTTTTCTGTTTATTTCAATTCTGATCATAAAACTAACAGAGTCGTCAAACTGACAGCTATGGCTGCCAATGACAACATTCTCTAGTTCTTAGACCATGTGTGTGTGGTGGGCATTATCGTGAAAATGAAGTTTGAGGACGGGTTCGAAGATTTGATATCCATTCTCCCGCAACTCTTGAGCGCCTCCACGAATGTCTGGTTAAATGTGGCTTGTTTGAAGGATCTGTCGGGTGCTCCTCCACAGATGTGAATCACCACCCTTTGGAAATTATTAGCAGAGTTGATAGACGAGCCAGATGAAGGGTAGTTTTGCATGCCACCACCAAGCATGGCCAGGAATGTTTTGAGCACCTAGTTTAAATGTTGTAGTCGAAAAGGATTGAATCTTGTTGGTGAAGATGAAGAGATTGTCATCAGAAGACATATGTGTGAACAGGTGCCTGAGACAGGTTTACCGGTTAACTGTTGACTTACAAGTCCACTTAAAAATCCTAATATTTAAATTGCAATTGCATCTTGAGGTGTGATGAGCATGCAGATAGATGTTTTTTTAATTAGGGTTACTCAAATTTTTAGCCTGGTAGAGAGACCCTTACGGGGATCTCTTCCCATGGCTTTAAACACAAGACCTATGAGCTCTTTGGCCCAGTGAGAGTTTGAACCTTGGTGGCCATGACAACAACCTTGTGACTTGACCACCACACCACACCCTTATCAGCTATGTGGATAGATGTTTATACAACGGTTAGCTTTGAGAGATTTTCATATTGCCATGTCGTAATTAAAATTTTCTTCGGGAAGATATAATTGTGTGCAAGGTACGACATATACTAAAATAAATTTAACTATAATGTTTAGATAGATTTGAAGAGGGGGGGAATGATGTTTGAGATGTTATAGATTGATTCATCACAATTTTATAATTTTAGGGTTGTTTAGATGATTTTCTCAAAATCTATAAATTATCATTTTTTTTACTTTGGTCAACTCTTGATGGCTAAGTGTAATATGTAAATTTTGAATTTAAAATTTTAAGGTTGATATTTGTGAATATGAAAACGAACTAGGTCAAGTTCACAACCATTGATCTAATCTAGGGTAATAAATAATGGATTTAGAGATCAAGACCAATCTCTAAGGATGAGCCATGATGAGATTAGGATAAGGTGATGTTATGAGCTAAATTCATGCAAGAATATGCCACTTGTAGATTAGTTATTGTATAAAAGATGTAATAATCAAAGCAGGTCAAAAGAATAAGGGAAAATGGTATGGATATGCAATTTTCACAATTACATTTTGACCCCACTTTGATGTGCATCCTAACTACTAAGAAAATGAATGCCAAAATAAAATAAGTAGCCAAAATGAAAATTAAATATTTGTTAGTTACTCAAACATATATGTATCTATTAAAAGTATATAGATTATTTTTTAAGTTTCCACACAATGAGTTCTATATTGGAAATCTACAAAATAGAAAAAGAGAAGGCAATGAGTAGCATCTACCACATTTTCAAAATATGCACTAACTGCAAATTGCTTGAGAAATGCCTATCCTCAAAAATAATAAAAATAAAGAGAAGAGTAAATTATTTTGCTTGGTATAGAAAGTGCTAAAGCTCCAACTGAGTAGAAATTTAAAAGGACTTTGGCTAAGAAAATAAGGCACCTTAGGACTCAAACTACATAGAACAATATCTTACTCTATATATAACATGATAAGGAATTTGACTATGTGGAAACATACTCTATATGGAAATTGTAATGAAGCTCTACCTAGTGTGTGAGAAAATGACCATACTATCATATAAATACATCACTACAATAAAACTCATGAAAACACATTCATGATATGCATGCCTACCCCCAATTGGTTGCTTGCCAAGGATGTAAGGAGATGGAGGTAGGGGAAATTATCTAAAGCATAATAAGCATGTAACACTATCAATGATAATATCATGTAAAGCATAGAAAGCATGCAATGCTTGTCTTCAGATAAAAATGTTTAATAATCAAATAAAATATATCAATAGATAAGAATGTAAGCACATAAGATAAAGGGAAATGAGATTATCATAGAGTTTCTCCAATGGTAATGCAAGCAATATCCTTTATACATTAAGCATTTCAGCATAGTAATGACATGTTATGTAAGATGTAAACAATGTCAATGGCAAAATATAAAAAAGGTCATATAAGATATGAGCATGAATGCACATGGGGCATGTAAAGGAATAAGGTCATTTATAGTCAGAGATATGACAATGGATTTTGAAAACATAAGTAGAGGATAATGTACTAGAAAGAATTTAAATAATTTGATAATTATCCCTATATCACTAAATCTATGATCAACAATAATAATATAAATGCATAATTGTAGTGTAGGAAAAGTTACTCCTTGATTGAATAACCTCAATCAAGTGAATTCTCCACTAACCCTACACTCAGGTTTTGTTATCTATGGTTTTAGATGTTCAAGAACCTATTCTAGGTTACAACGGAACCACTATGCATCCCAATCAAAACAATACAACTTGACTAGGTGATTGCCAATGAAGAGAAAACAAAAGAATGCAAAAGTTAAGATACTATAAACATAATTCAAATAAACTGATAACACAAATGAAAAGAGAAAGAAAATTTGAAGTTGTAGCCGAAAGGGGAAGCTCACTACCTCGGATGCCAACACACTATTAGGATGTCTGCGCTAGGTGTTGGAGTCCAAAACTTATCAAAAATAAAAATTGTCAGGCTTGTATGGACCTAAAATGTCTACACAACACAAATTTCAATAGAAAACATACCCAACATTATCTAAGTAAAACATAGCTTGAAATGGAAAGTAATTTTACTAAGGAAATAGTTAAAGCAAAGAAGAGAGGAAGATACACAAAACCTTCATGTGTTCAATAAGTCTTCACTCCAAGGGTACCTGAAAAAGGGACAGAGAAGAAGGGGTTGTGCTACTTAGGGACTTACCTTAGTCAAGTCCCAGTTTTGGTATTTTTACCTCAACGAGTAGTTATTTATGAAGAGTATAAAACAACAAGGAAATGAAAGTGTGTGCTCCTATCCTAAGTGCATCTAGGAAGGTAAGAGCAATGATAAAACAAATAAACTAAGAATATTTTCTTCTCTGGTCTATGGGGAAGAAAGGTCCACAAGCATGTAGCCAGTGCAAGATAACACAATGGTGGTCTACACCATAGCAATGAAAAGAAAAATGGTGGTTTACACCATAATACAACTATGCAATATAAAACATATTCAAATACCAAACCTTGAAATTAAGTAATGGAACAATCTTACCCATTTGAATAGAAACAAGAAGGTTGTAATCTCTCAAGAGTCCAAATCTGATATACAGTTCCAAATCTAGCAAGAGATAGCCTTCAAAATGAGCACCAAGTGAACTCAAAAACATCCAAGAGCTAATGGAAATAATATCACACCAAAAGAGAGTGTTTAAATTAGTCTAGCTGCTATGCAGAGTGAATTCTCCAAGAGTTTGAGCAGAGTAGAGCTAAGAGAGTTGTACCATATTAAGAGAGTGTGAGAGTGCATGAGAGTGAGTGAGAATTGAATGATAATGAATGAAAATCCAAGAGTTTTTGTTCCAAATTCAACCAAAGGGTGGAAATCCTAAAATAGCACATTGAGAGACGTTATGCACCTTGAAGAGGCATTACAAAAAGGTCTCATGATGACTAGAGGCATGTGGTAACACTCAGGAATAGTCACCTAGTGGAAAATGGATATGGGATGCTAGTGCATCATGTTGATGTCTACACCGAGTGCTCAAGGCCAGGTAAAACTAACTCCTAGTCACATAAGATGCCTTAGGATCATGTGACCATCTAAGCATCAGAATAAAATTTGAGGAAAGTGAGAAATAAGCTTAAATTAAACAACCTTAGCTTATAATGCAGAGAGAAGGTGCAAACACAAAGGTGGTTGCGAAACATAGCATGAAATTGCAAGGGTATGTAATTCTTGACATTACATTTAGCCCTTACTTTAGCGGGTGTATGACACTACATGCACATGCAAGCTAAAGTAGAACTTAAATAATATAGGATATTTTAGGTTCAAAAAGGATTATTGTAATGATGTAGAGGGTTCTTCAAGCAAAGGTATGAAGCCCCTAGGCTGAGAACTTGCAAAACCATAGTATTAGACAATAAACCTACACAAGAGGCAATGTCATAATCACATATATCTATGAAAAAAATCTAAAAAGGATTAGATTAAATATGGTTTTCCTAGACATCAGTGTTTAGAAAATCATATAATCTAATACACAATCTACAACTATCTACAACAAAACACACACACACAAGCAAACAAAGAAAATAAAATAGTGGAGAGGCATTTCTAGCACACTACGAGAGCAAGAATGATGCAAAGTATGGTTCTAGGGATAGAAAACTATGAGAGCTAAGAACCATAGCAAACTCTTGTGGGCCACTAGGACTAAAAAACTACTTTGTTAGGTGACTCACAAAGAGTACCAAATGAGTAGCTAAAAGTATGGCCAGGCCAAGCAAGTGCATCGGCTTAGGACCATAGGGTACAAGGTGCTACTAGAGCACATTGCTGCCATGAGAGAACCATTGATATGGTGTGTACAAAAAGATCTAACGAAGGAAGTTATGCCCCCACCTTAAAATAATTATATAAATATTCGATATGCAAATTATTTTAAGGGATAATAAGGGGAAGAGAGCCTAGGGAAACATATATGAGAAAATATGTTCTAGGGGGTGCTTCTTGAAAATGAAAAAGTGGATTACCCCCATGAAGGGGAAACAAAGGCGATGCTACAAACATGATACACAAAATCTTGTATAAGCATGGTATGACACCGAGCAATGCTAACAAATGTCATAAAAAGGCAACAACACCCAAAAGGATACTAAGGGATCTACGTTTTATGGGATTGGTATGTATAGGGAAGAGTAATCATCAGGAAACAACTAAATGAATCATCATCATTCCCCAAGTACGTAGAACTACGAGTACAAAGGAAGAAGGTCACAAAAAGACAAATAAAAAGAAAAAGAAAAAAAAAAGAAAAATAAAAATAAAAATAATTTTTTTTGGGTCAACATGGAAGGAAGATGCTTTATCCCCAAAATGTCAAAACAATAAACAAAAAGACAACATAGAGAAGAAAGTAGGAACAAATAAAATAATGTCACAACAACTTGTGCATTCCTCTTGTATCCATGTGTCTACAAGGACATCATGGTTCCTCTAGGAATAACTAAAAAACATAAAATCACATCATAGGAGAAGCATCACGATCAAGCAAGAAAACACACAAAACACAAGTAAAGCTCTCATGCGTTGGTTGTGAATAGGTCATCCTAGTCCCAATCTTGGTAAGCATAAGGGGATGATAGAAGAGCTGAAAATGGAACCACAACAAGAGAATTCGAAGAAGATTCACTTGGTTCTAGATGTAGAGGAGCAACATTAACAACTAGAGCCTATGAGGCACTAGGAATAAGAGTCAACGATCATGTAATGATCATGGATGACTTAGGTATATCAACATTGAACTTAGTGATTCAATCTTTAGAAGGGGAATCAAGAGAGTCACTATTAGACTAATGAACTAACTGTGGTTCCTTGGTGCTATCAACTATAACACATACATAAGGAGATACAAATGGAGTAACATCCTCCAATAATAAAAGAGAAGGAGAAAAAGGATGGACAAGTGGTGAAGGTAGCTATAGGGTGCACTTATGTATGTGGAATGATGAGGTGGGATAACTCTCAAGCTTACGCTTAGGTGGCGGAGGTGGAGGATCAAGGTCAATGGTACCAAGGTGGAGAACATCAAGAAAAATAGTGGCGAGTGTGTAGAGTAGGTGCAGGAGTGGATAGTGTGACACTAGGAGTGCCACGAACAACAGGTGTGAGGGTCGAGGATGGAAGGGATGAAGAAGGAGAAAGAGGAATTTGGTGCTCCTCAGGAAGAACATGATCAATAGGCAATCATGAGGGAGAAACATTCTTAGGAGGAGGTTGCACATCAATAACATGCACTCAGGCCACAGCACGACAGAGATGCTTGTGATCTCTTGCAAGTTGGTTCTGCCTAGTATGGACCAAGGCTTTTGTTGACAAAGCCAAGGGGTCTTCCATCATGGGTTACACATCATCCACCATCATAAGGTTACATGGAGAATAAAGGACAACCACTAATGGTGGCGAGACCACAGGAGAGGTAGAAGGGAAAGGTGCCTATGATATGGGCTACTTTCCTCATGCCATCAGAGGGATAGGAGGAATAGAAGAAACTAACGAAGGTTGTGTTGTAAATATGTGCTTAAGCAGTGTTGTCATTGGTGTTAACTATTTCCTATTCTGTTGCCTGGTTGAGAGATTGGAATGTTGAGGATATTGAGAAAATTAGTGAAGACAAATGTATGTGGACCATATGGCTATGTAGAGGATTGTCTGAAGGAGATCTAGTTAAGATTTGAGAGGTTCGCATGAAGATCTAAAGAAGTTATGGCCATTTGAGTAGAACTGGTTCTTGCAATGTTCTGAAGAGACAATATGACATGAAAGAGGCCTAGATTGCTTCGGTAATGTAAAATGATGATCTACGGATTTAGAGGCATGTCTGGGAAGTCAGAGTGTGTCATCCATTCAAGTGGTTCATGGTTTGGAGGTACTCAAGCAATCTTTCTAGTGTGACAGTCATGGCAGATAGTGTTCTTGAGGTTCTAGATGAAGATGCAAGTAATTCTGATGATTTGGAGGAGTGTGGGTGTTTTTCTTGAATTCATTGTGCTTGTGGAGATCTCTGGATCATGTGGCTATTGTGTTTGAGGTTTGCATTGAATTTTGAACTTATTATTGAAGATTTCTCTTTTGGTGTCAATGTTCTTCCCATTTTTGGCCAACCAGATGATTCAAGTGTGTTGTGGATGGTCTAAGACCAATTATGTGGAGTGTGGCATGTTGATAGAGGAAGATTTGAGTCTCAATTAAGTTTGGCTGACAACTTAGTGATCTGTATTAAGGCAGATGTTTGTAATGCTGACCTTGATGTTCATTCCATGGTTGATGAAGCATATAAATACTTGTTGGCGAAGGTGTGGAAAGTGTGCTTGTGTGAAAATGATAAAATCCTAGGAGAGGTATAGAGGTAGAGAAGAAAGGAAAAGGAACAGAAGAGCAGGAGCAGTGAAGGATGAAGATTTAGTGAAAGAAGAGTTTTGAGGGGGCAGAGTAGAAGTCTTATGAGCTTTCATTGGGATTGAACCAAGCATGATAAGGATGCTATTTCTCAATTCATATTCTTTGTGTTAAATTTAAATTTTGTAGGCAGTGAGCCTCTTTTGAATAGTGAGTTTTGGGCAGTGCGCCCGAAGGCATGTACCTTCTATTTTTCTAAATACTTTTAACAGGGTACAAACTTTGTGAGTTAACCCCCACCATGGTTTTCCCTTAACCGGGTTTCCACATTAAAAATCTCGGTGTCAAATGTGTTAATTATGTTTCTGCTTGTGTGTTATTGTTTCATGCTTTAATGTTTACATCATTAATCTATTTATAAGTTGTGACAGAAGATCAAAAGAAAGGAAAGTTTAATTCTATGGAACAACTGATTCACCTGCCCCCACTCTCAATTGTTTGGCCTAATTCCAACAATTGGTATCAGAGCCGGGTGGACTCTAAAAGAAGCTTGACTACTTAAAGAGATCCAAAATGTTGACTTACAAGAAGGATAGTCCGATGTTTGATGGAACAAATTACCCTCTATGGAAGGTACGCATGTAATGTCATTTGGAATGTATGGGTGATGCCTTCTGGTTGATAACAAAGAATGGTTATAAGATTCTGAAGAATGGCCCTACTACTGTAGACGAACTCAAGGATGCTAAACACAATATTCAAGCCAAAGAAGCTTTGTTGAGTGCCTTAACTGATACTGAATTGACAAATGTTCTAGAATTAAAAACTACACATGAAATCTAGGAGAAGCTTGAAACCTTGTATGAAGGCGATAAACATGTCAAATGTGCCAAGCTACAAAGCCTGAAGGGTAGATATGAATCTTTAAGAATGAGTGAAGATGAAAACATCACTTCCTTCATGCAGAAAGTGAATGAACTTGTGATTGGGATCAGAGGTGCTAGTGTTGTATTGGAAGAACCAAAAATTATTTTCAAAGTGCTCAAATCTTTACCTTTGACTTATAAGCATAAAGTTGCTTCCATTGATAAAATTAGGTCAATGATAACTATTACAAGGGATTAGTTGGTTGGAAAACTTTCAGCTTTTGAGATAAGTGAGTTTGGGGACTCTCTTCCTAAATCTAAATCTACATTTAGAGCCAGTGATCATGGCAAGCCAAAATATGATCCAAGTGAAAGCTCCTCAAGAAGAACCACCAGATTTGAGAAAGCAAGAAAGGATATCGAAGATGATGAATTTGAAACTGCAAAACTTGAAGCTCTTATTGCCAAAAGAGTGCCAAGAGGATCTGGTAAGTATGAAGGTAAATTGCCACTCAAATGTTTTGCTTGTAATAAGGTTGGTCATTTTGCCTCAAGATGTCCGGAAAGGGTTTCAAGGCCAAACCCTAAAGGATCTATAAATTAGAAGAAATGTTATTATGTCCAAGAAGCTGGTGAAGAAGGAGTTACTAATGATGAATTTGATCATGGAGATTCCACTGATAATAATTGGGTGTTCATTGCTATCAAAGAAGAAGATCTAGTGTCTACTGAATCTACTAGCTGTGTAAAAGTGGAAAGTACCCTGGTTTCTCAAGTTGTTGAAAAAGATGAATGGGTGATTGACAGTGGGTGTTCTCATCACATGACTGGAGATAAAAGTAAGTTTGTAATCTTTGAAAGATATGATGGTGGACTTGTAAAGTTTGGAGACAACTTAGCTAGTAGAATTCATGGTAGAGGATCCATCTCTTTTGATGGTAAGAATAACACAAATGATGTTTTGTATGTGGAAGGATTGAAGCGTAATCTTCTCAGTGTTGGACAGCTGGTTGACAAGGGCTATGATCTCTGATTCAAGGATGGAAAGTGAAGAATCTTGGAAAGCTCTGGAACTAAAATTGCATCTGGTACTCAAACTAGAGGTAACATCTTTCATTTGAGTTGTTCTGGTAGAAGTTGCTTAATTGCTCAAGTTGATCAGAGTTGGCTATGGCATAAGAGGATGTGTCATGTGAATTTTGATAACATTGTCAAGATAAGTTCCACTCAAGTTGTAAGAGATCTTCCAAGACTTGTGAAACATGATAGCATGTGTAGAGAATGTCAATTGGATAAACAGAACAACATTTCATTCAAAAGTAAAGAAAAGTCTTCAGGTAGATTGTTGGAACTTGTGCATACTAATCTCTGTGGTCTTACTAGAATTAGGAGTGTGCAAGGAGACATATATTTCATGTTTTTGATTGATGACTACTCTCGGATGATGTGCGTAACCTTCTTGAAAGAAAAGTTAGAAGGTCTTGACAAGTTCAAAGTGTTCAAAGTCATGGTGGAAAATGAAATTGGTGTGAAGATAAAGTGTCTAAGATCCAATAGAGGTGGAGAGTTTACCTCCGGAGAGTTTAATGAATTCTATGGAAAGAAAGGGATAAAAAGATAGTTATCTACTCCTAGAACTCCTCAACAAAATGGAGTTGTGGAGAGAAAGAACCGGACCATTCAAGAAGTTGCTAGGACCATGATGATGGAATCCAATGTTCCTCAAGTCTATTGGAGAGAAGTTGTGAGCACTATTGTCTACACTCCTAACCGGGTGCAGATCAAAGGCAATTCTGGTAAGACTCCTTATGAACTATGGTTTGGTCATCCTCCTTCTGTGAGATATTTTAGAGTTTTTGGTAGTAAATGCTATATCAAAAGAGATGAGGACCTAGGCAAGTTTGATGCAAGAAGTGATGAAAGAATATTTTTGGGATACTCCACTCAAAGTAAGGCATACCAGTGTTTCAACAAGAGGTTGAGAAAGATTGTTGAAAGTACTAATGTCAGAGTTGATGAAAGTAAAGAAGGACACTCTAGGTCTTGTGGATATGATTCAGATGATCAAGATGAAAGTCAAAGTCAAGGAAGGCAAGTTCAAACCTAGACTCAGATCCAGATTGATCCAAAAATTCTAGAAACTTAAGAGGATAGTATGGATGTTGAAGAACAGGCTCAAGAAATAGAAGTTCAAGTAGCTCCCAAAACTCCCAAGTATGTAAGAATGAATCATCCTGAAGATTAGATCATAGGAGACAAATGTAAAGGTGTTTGAACTAGGAGAAGAAATGATGAAGATCAAGATGAGATCTACTTGATTTCAAAGATTGAACCTAAATCAGTAAGTGAAGCCTATAATGATGAAAACTGGGTAAAAACAATGGAAGAAGAATTGATGCAAATTGAAAAGAATCACAATTGGGATCTTGTTCCCAAACCTGAGGACAAAAAAATGATTGGAACTAAATGGGTCTTTCGGAATAAGCTAAATGAAGATGGTGAATTGTAAGAAACAAAGCAAGGTTGGTGTGTAAAGGCTATTCTCAAGTGGAAGGAATTGATTTTGAGGAAACTTTTGCTCTGATGGAAAGAATAGAAGCAATCAGACTATTTCTTGCATTTGCTTCTTTCAAAGACTTCAAAGTTTGCCAAATAGATGTCAAATCAGCATTCTTAAATGGAGAGTTGGAGGAAGAAGTCTACATTGAGAAATCAGAAGGATTTTAGTTTTCTGGTCAAAGAGATATGGTTTGCAGACTAAGAAAAGCATTGTATGGACTCAAGCAAGCCTCAAGAGCCTGGTATGCAAGGTTAGATAAGTATCTGCTCAACCTAGGATTTAGCAAAGGCACTGCTAACAGTAATCTTTACTTCAAGATTAATCATGATAACATCCTAAATGTTGAGGTCTTTGTTGATGATATCATTTTTGGTGGAAATGAGAGTATGTGCAAAGCATTTGCTGATCAAATAAAAAGTGAATTTGAGATGTCAATGTTTGGTGAGATAAATTTCTTTCTAGGTCTGCAAATTGTTCAATCAAATAAAGGTATTTTCATATCTTAGTCCAAGTATGTGAGAGAATTGTTGAAAAAGTTTTAAATGGAAGATTCAAAGCCAGTAAGTACTCCCATGGTAACCGGATGTAAGTTGAGCAAAGATGATGACTCCCCTAAGGAAAATTAGAAAAAGTACAAATCAATGATTAGAGGACTACTTTATTTGACTCAGACTAGACCTGACATCATGAATTCAGTTGGACTTATTGCTAGATTTCAAGATGATCCTAAAGAATCCCATGTTGTGGCAGTCAAAAGAATTTTTAGATATCTCAAGGGGACAATTGATTATGGCTTGTGGTATCCAAAGGATAATGACTTCACTCTTCATGCATACACTAATGCTAATTGGGTAGGAGATGTGGATGATAGAAAAAGCACTAGTGGTGGTGTATTCTTCTTGGGAAGGAGATTGGTTTCTTGGATGAGAAAAAAGCAAGAGGCAATATCTCTATCTACTACAGAGGCAAAGTATATAACAGCAGCAGGAAATTGTACTCAAGTCTTGTCGATGAAACAAATGCTAAAGGATATTAGAATTGTGTTTGAGGAACCTGTTACAATCTTCTGTGATAATTCAAGTGCAATAAATTTTCAAAGAATCTGATGCTAAATTCAAAGACAAAACACATATCTATCAAGTTTCATTTCTTGAGAGAGAAGGTAAATGAGAATGAAGTCAATTTGGAGTTTGTTCAAAGGATCAAATTGTAGACATTTTTACCAAGCCTCTACCTAAGGATACTTTTGAGTATCTTAGAGAGAAATTAGGGGTTTTACCCCTCTTGATCAGAACTAAGATGCACTAAGGTGCATCAATCCATTGGAATTCACAGTCATATCTTATGATCTAGATTGATGTTATGGAGATACTACTCAGGGGAGTAGTCTGTATGCACTTTAGAGATTAGTCTAAAACCAAAAGGGGAAGAAAAAGATTGCAAATATGTGCCCTTTGCCATTGATGTCAAAGGGGTAGAGAAGTCATGTGAAAAACTAGTTTCTGATGAAAGGGGGAGTAGTGAAGAAAGTGATTGCAAAAGTGAAAAGAGAAAGGGGGAGAAAGTCTTGTCTTGATGGTTGAATCAGTTTTTTACATCATATGTTGCCATCAATGACAAAGGGGGAGATTGTTGCAAATATGTGCTTAAGCGGTGTTGTCATTGATGTCAACATATCCTTGTTGCGATTGGTATTATGTTGCCTAGTTAAGAGACTGGAATGTTGAGGATATTGAGAAAATTAGTGAAGACAAATGTATGCGGACCATATGGCTATGTAGAGGATTGTCTGAAGGAGCTCCAGTTAAGATTTGAGAGGTTCACATGAAGATCTGAAGAAGTTATGGCCATCTGAGCAGAACCAGTTCTTGCAATATTCGAAAGAAACAGTATGGCAGGAAAGAGGTCCAGATTGCTTTGGTAATGTAAAATGATGATCTACGGATTTAGAGGCATGTCTAGGAAGTTAGTGTGTGTCATCCATTGAAGTGGTTCGTGGTTTTGAGGTCCGCAAAGAATCTTTCTAGTGTGACAGTCATGGCAGATAGTGTTCTTGAGATTTTGGATGAAGATACAAGTAATTCTGATGATTTGGAGGAGTCCAGGTGTTTTTGTTGAATTCATTGTGCTTGTGGAGATCTCTGGATCATGTGGCTACTATGTTTGAGGTTTACATTGAATTTTGAGCTTATTATTGAAGATTTCTCTTTTGGTGTTGACGTTCTTCCCAGTTTTGGTTGACCAGATGATTCAAGCATCCTGCGGATGGTCTAAGAGCAATTATATGGAGTGTGGCATGTTGATAGAGGAAGATTCAAGTCTCAGTTAAGTTTGGCTGATAGCTTAGTGATCTGCATTAAGATACATGTTTGTAATGCCAACCTTGATGTTCATTCCAAGGTTGATGAAGCATATAAATACTTGTTGGTGAAGGTGTGGAAAGTGTGCTTGTGCAAAAATGATAAAATCCTAAGAGAGGTATAGAGGCAGAGAAGAGAGGAAAAGGAGCAAAAGAGCAAGAGTAGTGAAGGATGAAGATTTAGTGAAAGAAGAGTTTTTAGGGGGTAGAGTAGAAGTCTTATGAGCTTTCATTGGGACTGAACCAGACATGATAAGGATGTTATTTCTCAGTTCATATTCTCAGTGTTAAATTTAAATTCTATAGGCAGTGAGCCTTTTTTGAGAAGTGAGCTTTGGGCAGTGCACCCGAAGGGATGTGCCTTCTCTTTTTCTAAGTACTTTTAACAGGGTATTTTTGTGGGTTAACCCTGCCATGGTTTTCCCTTAACCAGGTTTCCATGTTAAATTTTGTGGTTTAACCCTGCCATGGTTTTCCCTTAACCAGGTGTCAAGTGTGTTAATTGTGTTTCTGCTTGTGTGTTATTGTTTCATGCTTTAATGTTTACATCATTAATCTATTTATATGATGTGAAAGAAGATCAAAAGAAAGGAAAATTTAATTCTATGGGACAACTGATTCACCCCCCTCTCAATTGTCTGGCCTAATTCCAATAGGTTGTGGAGACACCAAAGAAGGAGGGGGTGTGCTCAACAGAGGCAGGTTTCTTGATGCCACCGAAGAGGTAGAAGGAACAAAACTAGCCAACGGAGGTTGAGAATTCCCAAGAATGTGTGGTACACAGGGCTATACTATAGGTCGATCTCTGGATCTTGTATAAGAAACAAGAGGTGGCACTACAAAGTACAGGCTAGGAGGATGAAAGCGGGGACATGCACTCTATGCAAGCTACTTTCATTTTTCTACCTAGGAGACAGAAGAAGGAATAGAAGCATCCTCTGAAGATAGAGGCACCATAGGGGGAACATTCAAGGAGGACAAAGAATAAGAAGCACCAATGGAAAAATGGGCTATCCCACTTGCTTTGAATTTTTGATATGAAATAAATAGAAAATCATTGCAAGGCTGAAGGGGCTTAGTGGGTGTTGGCCAAAATTAGTCCAAAGAGATGTTTCCTTGCATGTTGAGTGGTGTAAATGCCTTGTGATAGATTGTATGCACAATGCCATAATGAGGGAACTTCAAACATTAATGAACTATGAAAGGGACCGCTCTCATGGAAGTGCGTCGTAGGTTGCCCTATTTCACATGAAAATGGTCAAAAGTAGGGATAATGGAAAAGGGAATGACTAGGGTCCTTGGTCCCACCTAGACAAGAAAGGTGATCAAACCCAAAGTAGGACAAGACATCTTGTCATGACACTGTATAAGGACATTAGATTTCTCATAAACATCTTTATACAATTCATGCACATATATAAATTCTTTAGTAATATTGATGATGCAAACATGATCTATGAGGACACCCTTAATGTGTTTCCCATGGATGTCTCCAACAATGTACAAAGTTCCTTTTGATGTGTTACGCAGTATCTCGAAAGAAGAGAAGGCGATAATTGGTTTAGGAACATGATGTTCTCAAATAGGGAGAGAATGAATGTCCACCATACTAATCATATTAGAATAGGAAAGAAGAGAGGGAACATCAGAAGTTGACTGTAGTGCCACAGAAGGAGAAGAAAAGTCAACAAAGTTTGAAGAATGGTGGAGCATAGGATTTGTATAAATTTGCAAGTGCTAGTTTGTAGGAGCCACTGACTTGTTTCTTCCATCTTTCGTATTAGAGACCTAGATCACATTCTGATTGATGAGATCCTCAATGTATGCTTAAGATGCAAGAATCACTCAGTGTTGTGTCTAGGAACCCCATGGAACTAACAGAAAGCCTTCAAGTCATAAAAAGGTAGCAAGGGCTTTCTCATATCAAGAGGCCTGATAGGGGGCAACTGCACTAAATTGTTGTTAAGGATCTATTGCATGATGGTGTAGAGGGACTCCTTTAAAGGAGTAAACTTTTGATTTCTTGATGCTTTAGGAGTAGAGAGGGCTAAAGAAGCCTGAGAGGAAGATTTAGCCATTGCATTGCTAACTAGATTTGATGAATTATTTTTATAAAAATTATTATTTTTCTTATACTTTGTAAATGATGAAGAAGCATCAAATTGGACAATAGGAGACTGTGAGGGAGAAGCCTCAAACTACCTAAGCTTCTATTGATAATCATGCATTGCAATGCACAAATGTGTAAATGAATAATATTTCATAAGTAGATCCTATCTCAAATCTATGGCTAAAGGTTTCCAATGAAACCCCTCTACATGTCAGAATTAGGTAGAGCTAGGGAATTTGAGAAAAAAAGAGATTGATAATGACAAATGAAGTTTGTTACCTTCTCAGCACTTCCTTTCTTGTAATGGACAAGGTTTGTAAAAGTGACTTGTGGTCCTATGTTCACTTGGAAGTGTTGAAAAAATTGATTAACAAGATGATCAAAAGAAAGGATGGAAGGGTCAGGTAGTGAGAAAGACCAATCCATCATAGTATCCTAGAGGGATCGTGGGAAATGTTTCACCAAAAAAGCATTTTGAAATTGAAAATCACTACATAAAGCAGTGAAGGCAGAGATGTGGGTTTGTGGGTCACCTTTACCAGTGTATTTTCTGAATCTCAGTGCCTCAAAGTTTTATAGAAATTGAGTAGCAAGAATAGCCAAAGAGAGAGGACTATGCATGTAGTATGAAGAGACATGTGATTGTGAGGATGATGTGGAAAGCATAGCAAGCTACTACTATAATGAGCCAACATTTTGTAAAAGATGGTTTATGATGGGAACAACAATATGTGTAGGTGGAGGAAGTTGAGAAAAAACATGAGGTTACCAAAGCTATTGTGAAACTTTAAGGGTAATGGGAGGAAAAGTGAATTGTAAGGGCCTCAAGGGTAGAAAGAATCCATATTGATTAATAGGATTCATCATACCACTAGACAAGCCAAATCCTACACTACCAGAGTGAGTAGAGCTAGTAGTCATGTGAAGAGAAGTGAAAGTCTAAACACCTATAGTATGTAAAGGAAGGGAGAGATGATTGCCAGGAGTGTGAGACTGAGAGTCCTAAGCACTTGGAATACAACTCACCAATGGTGGGACATCACTATGTACTATGTGAGTAATGTCCCTAAGGAAATTAATGCATTGAGGATGATTAGTTAATACAATGCAAAGAGCATCGACTAGAGGGATAGCCGAATGAGATATGTCCTCATGATTCAGAAAGTCCTAAAAATTGGCCAAGTGGCAATCAAAGCATTAATGTTTTCTTGCAGGACATATCCAAGTGTTGCCTCATGATTGAAGGTTGGCTACACATCATGAAAAGTAGTCATTGGTGCAAAATGAGAAGAAGGAGATGAACCAAAGTTTGAAATAGTAGTGAAATCAGGAGTAGTATGAATGTGTGGTAGGATTCACAAAAAATTCTATAGAGCAATTTCTTAGACTTCTACACACAACGTATAGAGAATTTGAAGAGAGGGTCATAAAGCTCATAAACCACATTCAAGATTCACAAGTAGTGTTAAATGTTGAAAGGAAGATGTTTTTGTTTCATTCAAGGATAGTGAGTTCACCTTGATGAAAGGTTAAACCTGTAAGCACAAAAATCACACACAACCTCCATGAGGACCCCTATGATGATATATAATCCTTGTCACATACATGTAAGTGTGAAATAATGTCCTCTAAGAAGCAAACCTCTTGGTCACGTGTCATTTCTTTCGTCTTGTGTTGTTTCGTCTTCGTCATTTCCCCTCTCTTTCTTGTCGATTTGCATTTTTTGAGCTTTTAAGCTTGTTCCTAAGCTTTGTATGCATCTTGTAGGTGTGTTTTCACCTTTCCCCTATGTTTTTCATCTTCTCCACTTGTAGAAGCCTTCTAGAGGTCTCCCCTAGCCATTTCCAACTTTTGGTTTTCAATCTCACTCAACCAATCCAAATCTCCCCCTATTATTTCCAAATCTCCTGCCGAGAGATCCTACTTTGCAAGTGGAGATTTGGATTCTTACACATGATTGACCTATTTCCAGAGGTAGATCCCCTCCTTTTCATCTCCTGTACCATCTCCCATCATGTATTTTCACCCAGGCCCCTTTCTTTTCAGATCTCTCACCGAGTGACCCTCATAAATCAGGATCTCCCCCTAGGTGACCCATGGGCGACCCTGTCACATTCCTAGCCATGAAAAAACTCAAGTTGCTAACTCAAAATAGCTCTGTTTTCACCTATTTTTCTTCCAAATTGCATGATTTTTTTGCCTAATATGGAGTTGACTATTTCATGCACCCACACATGCATAATTAGCTCCATTTGATCTAAAATTAACAACTCATTATCTCCCATGCATTATTCTAACTCCATTTCTTCTCTAGTGATAAGCTATTATTTCATTATCACTCCCTAATTAACTGAGTTCACTCCCCAATCAATCCTTGTTAACTCTTCAATCAATTGAGTTAACTTCTCAATCAATTCCACCTCTCATTCCTTCTTCTAACCTATAAATACCCCCTCCCTCAAGCACAAAGGGAGGCAAACTCATTGTGGACATAGCTCTTGCTAAGTTTTTTCTCTCCAATTAGCATTATCATGCTCACACAGGATGACAATGCCTTTTGTTTGTTCATTTGTTCATCAAGCTTTCACATAAATCTCTTCAAGTGTTCTTAAGCTACTTCAATCAAGCCATCATTCTCATTAACAGCTCTCATTGAGCTCATTTCGCAAAGCTTCTAAAGCTTCTTTCACTTCTTTGTGTTGTCTTGTCGCCAAGAGGTATTCTCATTGATTCAAGAGGATACAAGGTTACCATAAAGGATCTCTGAGGATAGTGGAGGCTCACAAGTCTTCTTAATTTTAGGTTCCTCCATACTTTTTGTCAATTGGTAGTAATTAGAAAATTGAAATTACTCTTGGGATTAGTAATTTATTGCTTTTTCCTTGATAGAATACTTAGATCTAGCATTCTTGAAGTAATTTGCATTCATAGTTTAATTCATTTATTTGCAATTTCCTTTTCTAGATAAATAATTTCAAAACATTCAAAAAACCCAAAAGCATAGAATATCGTTAGGTAACATTCACTTTAGTTGCATTTATATTTCCTTTCCTAGATTAAAAAGTGTCTTTATTTCCAAAAATACCAAAAAAGCACAAAAACAAATTTTGCATGTCATATAGTTGCATTCATAAAAATATAGAAAAGAAAAAAAACATTAGACAATTAGGTAAATTGCAAACCCTTGATACTATCACATGGTCAACCATGGTCAATTGTTTAAAACTCTTGATGCTATCATAAGGTCAACAAAAGTCAACACACAACTAAACCTTAGGTCAACTCAAAACCCTAAGTCAAAATCCTAAGTCTAGTCAAGTTTGGTCCACATACACCTATCTCTTGTCTCAGCTCATGAATGTGCCCAGGATTAAGAGGTGAGTAGGTGAGGGTGTTGCAAGTATGTGCTAACCAGTGTTGTCATTGATGTCAACATATATGTGTTGTCATTAGTGTCAACTGTGCTCTTGTTTTGATGCTTTCTTGTAATGAGTTAGATGCTTTGTATTTTCCTATGTAAGTTTTGGAGATCCTAATATTGAGGATATTGAGAAAATTTGCTCCTCTGGTGGAAACATTATGTTGCAAAGTATCTTTGTCTGCAGAAGAATAGTTCAATAGATTGATCCACATTTGTTGTAGATTGCATATCTTTATCTGCAGATTGGAAGTTATTTAGATACATGTTTGAAGATGCTATGTTCAAAGTTTGGGCCTCCGGTATGAAGATTTGAGTGAGTTATGATCACCAAAGTGAAAACTACTTTTCCTGTATGTTTGGTAGTGACATGGAGATAGTATTATGCTCTACATTCCTCTGCATTCAAGTGTTTTGGTCTGTGATTCTAGAGTTAAGTCTGAGATGCTGTTATGTGCTTTCAACTTCAATGGTTCATGATTTTGTGGTCCACAAGCGATCTTTTCTTTATGACAATAACTGACAGTGTTGTTTATAAGCTCTGGTTTGAAGAATCTTTTTGTTAGAGTGGTTAGAGGTTGTGCAGTTGTTCCTAGTAATTACAATGTGTTTGTGGATGTTTCCTAATCATGTTCCTATCCTTGGATTGGTTCGCAAAGAGAATTTTTTTATCATGGATGAAGAATGTTCTTGAAATTCTTAAACAGAACACCAGTCTTGGCTGACTTGGTTGTTTTCACTATTTGTGGAGATGCATTAAAGATTCTAGAAATATGTCGTGGCATGGAAGATTGCGTTTGAGTACCAACTAAGGCATGGCGTGATCAGCATACATCTTTACATCTTTTCCTTAGCTAATTTTGTATTAGGTCTAGACCTATTTTTATGTATATTTTTGTAATGCCGACCTTGGAGATTGTTCCAACGATTGATGAATTTAATGCTGACCTTGATGTTGTTGAGTACTAGTGACTCAAATTACAGGTTCAATAGCTCAAAGGTTCCTTGGGTTCAATGGAAAAGTTTGAACTGTCGGTGAAGTCTTGAACCTCGCTCGTCGGGTTCAATGGTTCCTTGGTTGATCATCGATTCAATGGTTCGGTTCATTGGTTCACTGGTTTGGTTCAAAGGATCCTTAGTTCTGTGGCATTGGTCCATCGCCAAAGTTTGAACTGTCGGTGAACTCTTGAACTTCACCTGCCGAGTTCAATGGTTCATCGGGTTCAATGGTTCATTGAATTGTTCATTGGTACAATGGTTCTTTCATCGGTATAGTGCTTCGTCATCTGAGCTGAAGATATCACTCTATTGAATCGTTGAACCTCGCGTAGAGGTTCAATGGTTCAATAGGTTCAATGATATGTGAAGATGGCATCGGTGAGAGGAATGTGGTCGATGAAGAGTGAAGGCTTGGTATCGGTTGGACATGGAACCATCAGAGTAAAGGATGGTGTGGTGGCCAATAGTTTGGATTATTAATCGATGAGGTTAGACGGGTGCCGTCGGCAGCAAAAGTGCCGACAATTATCTTACGTATGGTCATGCATATAAATCAGAGTGTTCAACGTGACTGGATGCATGTGGGACTAAAGTATCTCACAAGAATGCGAATGGTTTGACAGTTATGCAAACAATTAGAAGTGACTGTTTGGATAGTTGGAAGACAGCGATGCTAGGCAGTTGGAACGAACTGTCAGTTACATGAGGTGTCAATTGGATTGCTAAAAGCAATAGGGAAATCGATAGAAAGTGAAAAAAGAGAGAGTTGGACGGTGCGATTAATCTGGTGAGCTCTGTTGTTTTCTTCTTCGGTGAAGTCCTATGCTGTATGTTGTACGCAGCATGTTAACAGTATGTAAAAGGACTGAGGAGAGATGAAACAATCAGAGTCAAGAGACTGAAGTTCTATATTGTATGTGATTTGAGGCATGATAACAATATGAAGGACTAGTCTAAGTGCAGAAGAAAACTGAGCAGGGTTGTGCTGTCAATTATTCTTCAGATGAAGCAAGATGTAAATCTTCATGAAAGGCTTATTGCCAATTTTGTATTGTAACTATTTTTCTGTTGCTGAATAATACAATGGTGATCTGGGCTTTTGGAGTGTGGGGTTTTTTACCCGTAAAGGTTTTCCCCACGTAAATCTGTGTTCTTGTTTTGTCTTTCATGTTTAATGTCTCTGCTGTTGAAACTGGATATTGTTCGCTTGTGCTTTCCTCTAAGGGTCAATGTAGGAAATGTTATATGTCTGTTTCCACTTTAAAGGCATAGTTGTGCGTGTTTTTGAAGCATTTGGAAAGATTTTAAATCTGTCGAAGACACCACTGTTCTTAGAAATACCTTCTGAGATGTCCTCATTTCCTTACAGATGTACATTCCAAGGTTGACGTATTGTATAAAGACATGTAATGTAGCTATGAAAAATATGTCCTTGTACGAAAATGAAAAGATAGGTGCGAAGGTGTAAGAAGAGCAGAGTAGAGAAGTTATATTGTGTTTCAATGGAACTGAACTCAAGCATGAAGTAGATGCTATCAAATTAGTTCACCAATCCTTGGTAGCGAGCCATCCCTTGGCAGTAAGCCCTAACATTTGCAGTGAGAATTTTGGGCAGTGAGCCCTAAGGCAATGAGCCTCTAATTTTTGGTATTACTATAACTTATTTATTTCTATGGGCTAACACCCACTGTGGTTTTTCGCTTATAGGGTTTTCCATGTAAAAATTCTAGTTTCTCATGTGTTATTATGTTGAGCTTCGTGTTTTATGCTTTCATGATTAATCTTAATAATAGTGATTAAGAATTGGATGTGTTAATATTCATAAGTGGTTAAAGTTTTGTGACAACTGCCCCCCCTCTTAGTTGTCTTGTGCATTTCAACAATTGGTATCAGAGTAGGTTCCTCAGAAGAAAGCCAAACATCTTGAGGAAGATCCAAGATGTCTTTTAAGAAGGAAGCTCCATAGTTTAATGGGACAAATTATGCTCTATGGAAGGTATGAATGAAAAGATATCTCCTTTGTCCTGGTTATAAAGTGTGGAAAGTTACAGAGTCAAAATATATCATGCCTCAAAATGGTTTGACAACTGAAGATGAAATCAATGAATATGAACTGGATATAAAAGGTAGAGATTGCCTGTTAAGTGCCTTGACTGGCACTGAGTTGATAAAAGTCATGTGGATCTAGAGTATGCAAATGAAGTCTAGGAAAAGTTGAAAAATCTGTATGAAGGTGATGATTCTGTGAAAGAAGCCAAGTTGCAAGGCCTAAAAGCTAAATATGAGGGTTTAAAGATGAATGAAGATGAAGGGTATGTGCAGGATCATCACAGGCTAAACAGTGGCAATGGAAAAAAAAATTGCGTCTTTACTTAGCCAAATTCATGAATTGCCCAACTTTGACTTTCATGGGTATGTTAAAAATATCTGTTTTGGCTTGGATACCAAACCAAAATGGATATCCATTTTGGTTTTCCAGAAACAGATATCTGTTTCTTGGAACTATAAAAATGGTTTTATTATTCTTTACATTGTGCATAGATAAACATGGAACTATGAAAAAGGTCACATAGATAAACATGTGCATGTTGTATAGGCTAAAGAAGCAAGCTCATTGAGTGCTAGATTAGAAGGTGCAAACCTAGAGGCTAAGGAGAACTTGATGATGAACATTGTTTTGTTGAAACTTGCATGAAAGGATGATGAACCATGGTTTAGAGTCTCTTCTGACTAAGTGCAAGTTTAGAGGAAAGTGTTGCAATCTAATCATTAATGGATGCACAACAAACACATTAGTATCAATAAAGATTATACATAAGCTAGGGATGAAGATAGTCATGCAAATCACACAATACAATCTCATGGATACAAAAGGGATAATAACTCATGATGACATGGTAACATTAAGTTACATTCTACCTTGAAGGATATGCAAATAAGGTATGGTGTGATGTGATTTTGATGTATATTCCTACCATGTGTTACTAGGAAATCCTTGGTTGTATGATCGATGCATTGTGCATAGGGGCACAAGCACACCTTCACCATCAAGAAGGATGGGAAAATTTTGAGTTACTTCCCATGAAGGATGAGGAAGAGTTCATGTAGAAGGTCAAGGTGTTGCTGTTATCAAAATGAAAATTTCTCAAGGAGATAGGAGACTTGAAATACTACTATGCATAGGTAGTCAATCCCACATAGAAGGAGTAGATTGAGCCACAACTTAGAGGAGACAAGTTGTGATTCTACATGAGGAGTTCATACATGTGATTTGTGAAGGAATTGTAGATGGATTTCCACCAATATGTATCATCTCATACTTCATGGATATGATTCTAAGTTCAGGTTTTCTGAATAAGCTTATACATGGATTAAAAAGGAGTTAGGAATTATTGTATGTAATGATGGTTGAACTAGTGGGCATGGAGGTGATGAAGGATATCTACACCAAAAATATATATTTTACAGATACATGGAATGTATTAGTAGAACCCTAGATGGGACATATAGTCTTATATGAGGAATAATTTGTATGAGGGATACCTATTCAAGAGTTAATAACTGTCCATATTGTAGAGTTCTAGGAGGGAGAATATCATTAGAGAGTTACATTAAGGTGGACTTGGAGGATATTTTCATGTCTAGAAAAGACATGATCCATGTTGGAGTAGGGGTATCACTAGCTAAGTTTGAACAAAGATGTACATATATTCATTGAAAGAGGTACCATCTACCAAAAACAAAGATAATTGCATAAAACATTGGGTTTTACAAGCCATTGTGCATGCCAAATAGATTGTGGGAGGAACTATCTATATTTTGTTCTTGGATCTATGCACATAGAGGGGTAATGATTCTATCTTCATAGTGGTATTTTTTCCTAAATGTAACACTTCATTCCTTGTGTGTAGTTGAATGAGACATTCTGGATAGTGGATTTATTCTTCAAGGAGATGTTTTGGTTGCATGGTTTACTATGGAGCATAACATCTAATCATGAAATGAAGTTCCATAGCCGGTTTTAGCACAACCTATGGAATAAATTAGGTACAAATCTCAATTATATCTCTATGTATCATTTGCAAATGGATAGATAGACATAGGTTGTTAATCAAAGTCTTAGAAATATACTTAGATGTGTGGTAGGGGAAATTATTAGGTTGTGGAACTCTATGTTGGTGCAAGTAGAGTTTGTGTACAACTTGGTAATTTATCATCAATGAAGGCTCTATTCCAGGTGGTGTATGGGACATTCACACAAGGTGTCATAAATTTGTTGGGAGTAAAAAAAAGGCAAGTGCAAAAGTGTAGAAGTTGAGGAATTTATGTAACATGTATGAGAGAGATTCATGCACAAGTCAAGGAGTAGATGGAGGAGAGTAGCACAACATATATGTATTACACATAGATGATCATTATAGAGAGAATATTTACTCAAAGTGTGAGTTAGTCATGGAGCATTTAAGAAAAATAGTTACCTAGAGGAACCTAGAATAAGTTAAATCTAAAGAAAGTCAGTCCATGCTACATTATATGTAGATTTTCTAAGAACACATATGAGATATATTAGGACTAGGGATGATATTCACCTTGCAATTGATTTAGACTATTGCAATTTATTTAATAGTCAATTAATTATGTGTGCAACTCCGAGGATCATGAAAAGGGGAAAATTAGACTTAAACATGAGTCCATACCTCCTCTAGGTGACTTAGAATATGTTTGTAAGGGGTATAATGTGGAGGAAAACAAATGTGTAAGGCATGATTGGAAACTTAGCACAAAGTGGAGGGTAATCTATGAAAATTTATGACATTGTAAGATGTGTAAGAAACATATATGACATTGTAAGAGGTGTAAGAAACAATATATGATGACATGTCAGAAGTTAATTGTCATTTTTGGACTTGGGGAGTTGTTATTTTATCCTTTAGTGAGTTGTTTTTGTCCTCTAGTGAAGTTGCATAAACGAGTTCATGAGAAAGGTCTTGACACTTCTAGAAAGGTACTTGTAACTCCCACACACATGTAATGAGGTCTCTTTTGCATGTTGACTACTTGGCTCATGGTTTGAGTCCATTGTATTGGAAACCACAAATTGGATTACATTTACCTATATATTGGAGGCATGGGATAGTATTTTGTATGGTATTATAGGTTATGTTGTTATGCTACCAGAATCTTGTTGGACTAAAAGGGAATTTGTGTTAATGTACTCTATACTTGAGATTAATACAAGATTGTAATTTCTTTGGTGATAGGGTTTTATACACATTGTATCTCCCTATTGGTCCTGTATCTCTCTCTAAACCCTAAACCCTAAACCTTTAAACCTTAACCCCTAACCCCAAATCCATAAACCCTAAACCCTAAATAATGACCCTAAACCCAAGAAACCCTAAACCTCTATCTCCCTATCTCTCCCTATCTCTTTATCTCTATCATCCATTTACCTCTCAATTTCTCTCTATGTCTCTAGACATGTCTCTCACTCTCTATCTCCCTATCTCTCCCCTATGTCTCCTCTATCTCTCCCAATCTCTATTAGTCACCTCTCTATATCTCTCTTTAAACCCTAAAGCCTAAAACCTAAACTCAAGCAACCCTAAACCCTAAATAATTCCCCTAAACCCTAAACCCTAAACTTGAACAATGCTAAACTCATAAGCCCTAAATAATGCCCTTAAACCCTAACCCCAAGCAACTCTCTCTCTCTCTCTCTCTCTCTCTCTCTCTCTCTCTCTCTCTCTCTCTCTCTCTCTCTCTCTCTCTCTCTCTCTCTCTCTCTCTCTCTCTCTCTCTCTCTCTCTCTCTTTGTGTGTGTGTGTGTGTTTATATGGTTCAACTATTGAACAATGATAAAATGTAATGTGGTAGGATGTGGTGAGTTTTAGATGTTGTGATATAGCATGGAGATATGTCTACATGTGATGATTCTATGGAAATTAACCATGAGTCATTTGAAGAAGTACTCTCAACTACATATTTAATTGTGCTAGTAGAAGCATAAATAATAATGCATGTGGACTTGTAGAAGACTTGAAGTTCATGTGGAACAATCTAGAGGCTTGGTTATGTTAAGAGAATGTTCTACAATACTACAAGTTGAAATAATTGGTTAGTTGGTTGTATGTGTTACCACAAGCTTATGGTTGGTAGTGGTGGTTATACAAGAAGACATGAATACATTGACTATAGTTAGCAATTTAAACTATTGGAATTTAATGTGTAACATAACATATAGTCATCTATAATGGTTATCTAGATGGACATACATCATGTTTGGTGATATATGTGATATATTGATTTTATGATATGGTCAACATATAGCTTTGTGACTCTTGGTATTCCATTGGTTTGTTGGATAGTTAGACAATTGGTATTCTATGATGATACATATACCTATCTACTCATGTGAATGGAGAGTAGTTAGATTGTGATTAGTTAGGTGTTGGATGTGAGAAACATTGAAGAAAAGTATGCTATAAGCTTGTAGATATCAACTCTATCAAAAGAATTCTTCTATTAAATCAATGGATTCTAAATAATGTAATGGTTTTACTGTCTTGTACTACTAGGTTTTCTCGCATAAGGGTTTCTAACATAAAATCTAGTGTCCCATTTTGTTTCTTTTGGTTTTACATACTATCACATGAGCTTTCTTAAATGTTACTAAATAGATAATAGGTTTGTATCATTGTCTTTGATCATATTATTTAAGTTACTCCTCTATCATAGTATAATAAAAAGAATAATGAAAACACAATAAACTAAAAAATAATATAGTATATTTAAGTTACTCCATATATTATATTTAAGTTACTTCTCTATCATATTAGTTAATCTAAGACAACAATCTAAAAAACAATGAAAAGAATTGGGTAAAGAAAAACAAATATCCGTTTTAGGCAACCTAAAACAGATATCCATTTTGCAAAATAGATATCCTTTTCTCAAAACATAAAAAAGAGAAAAAGAGGTCACGTTTTGCAAACCTATGGCTTGCAAAATGTAGACCTCTCACAAAACTAATATCAGAGCTCAAGAACAGATATCCAATCCAAGAGGTTAGTAAATTTGCATTTTTCTATTTGTTTTGTATATTCAAGCAAGTTTTTTTGGTTTCTTATGCTAAATAGCTATGTTTTATTTTTTAAATAGGTAAAATGGATGAACAAAATGAAAACCCAAACCTTTCACCACCAAACCCTCCCCCTCTAACAATCGAAGAGAAAATTCAAAGAAACATTGATCAAATAAGTAGGATTGTAGAAATGTATCGCCGCCACCCTCGATTGTCTACAATGACATCAAATTTAGAGGGAATTATTAGTCATGTTCAAACCCTGTCAAGCCAACATGAATCATTTAGGCAATGGTGAGAAACCAAGAAGGTAGAATATGTTGACAGTTTATCATATGATTAAGTGAAAGAGTTAGACATTATGAAAGCTATGTTAGCCCAACATTTTGTCAATCCTAAAACTAGCTTGCATGTTGATGTTCGTAAGCCCAAGTATTTAATCAAATGGTGTACACATGAGGGCATTAGTCAAAATTTTTGGGATCGTTGGTGGATGGTTTTTTGATAAACCACCCAACAACAATTTAGATGTACCTTTGTATTTCCTTCATAAACTCTATGTAGAGTTTGACATGGGCCACCATGTTAATTATTTTGATTTTAGAGATTTTTAGGGAGTAGGTAAGGAAATGAGACAAGTACAAGGTCCTTATATTCCTCCTCCTACTATCCTTGGTCCACCCCCAATTCAGCACCCATACGTTGTTGCAAATGCAATACAACAGGGCCTTAGTGTAATACACTCTTTGACCGAGCACTTGATTATACAAACTTCTTAGTTTGTATAACCACGTGATGTTGGTGATGATATTGGATCACCTGATTTTACTAGACCCTCCTCATCCACACATGTTTGTGTGCCCCATCATTATATTTTTTGCAATCAACTATGCTTAGGTCCTATTTTGAAGAGTAGCGATCCACCTTTGAACACCTCAGGGTACGATCTCCATTCACAAGATGAGGTAGTAGCCTCCAGAACTCAAGCTAAGGGGTTAGGGACAATAGAAAAAGGACAAGAATTAGTGGAGCATAGAGAAGGAGAAGACCATGCCAATCTTTTATGCAAGTAAAATTTAAATTTAACTTTCATGGTGTATTCTATATGAATAATATAAACAAATTTATTAGTACTAATGTATCTAAGGGGGATAACAGCCGATGATAGAGGAGGAGTTGACAGAAGTTCATCATGGAACTTTGTCTGCCATCCAATTTGGCTTTGACTCATTGGTATAATTTGTTCTACACATCAATTTTTTTTGTATGCATTTATTTCTCTATGAGTAATTATATATTAATTTATATCATGATGTTAATATAATTTTACATGGTCAATCTAGAATGTGAATGATGTGGCATCTTTGCCAATAGTTTTCACTCGAACTCTTGATCGACCCACGGGACTATCATTTGCAAAATGACTTTTTGAATGCCAACAAAGGGTGGAAGTAATTCGATTGAATTGTACTTTAATTGATAATTTAGAAAACTTAAATATTTGATTATAGTCATTTAGATAAATAATAATTTAAAAATTATTATGATTATTTGTATACATAGAGTCTTACATTCTTGTCATTTTTCATACAAGAGATTTTAGTTCGTTCATCCATGATGAGTCCTTCTCAATCGATGCAGGAGGCCTTGATGGTGGTATGTGCTTGTTTTCTAGTAGATAATTTTTTGTGTAGTGCACTCTATATTGTTTATGTGTAACACATCTAACCCTTTTTAATGTATGCATTTCCTTTTTGTTTAATAATGGGTGGGTGCAAAAAGTTGGGGTGCCAAAAAGTGGCCAACTTAAAAAATAAATTAGACATAACGTGATTGCATTATAATGCGCTCGCATTATGGCTTGGTGTACTCGAGCCTACCCCAAGCCATAACACACATGCATTATGTGTTGTTATATATATAAAAAAAGCAGTGTTCCATTTCATTATTTCACAGCAAATTGCAAGAAACCCACAGCTTGAAAAGAGAAAAGAGCGCGCTCACATTATCTAAGATCCAATTGTCACCTATTTCTCACCAATTCGTCATCAAAATGCTGCCATGACATTGGGGAAATTGAAGAAGTAAGTTTTATTTTCTTTCTTGTGTGAATTTGTTGCTAAATAGGTAGGTTAAAATAGTTTTTGATGTAAATTTATTAAATTTATAGGAGTTGATAATGCACCTCCTCCTCCTAAAAATCCATAAAATCCTACATCACCTGAACAACAAATACCTACTGAAGAAGAACCCCAACCACAAATACCTCCATTTATTCCTAAATATGCCCCTGGAACACAAGAAAATGTAATGGGGCAAATTAAAAACAATAAGAAACAAATTGAGGACATAATTGCAAGGTTGAAAGAACCTGTAACTTCAACCTTGCATAGATCCATGCTTGCTCAATCCCTTGAATCTATGTTATCAAATGTAGATTCAATTAGCAAGCAAATCACAAGTTAGATAAAAAGAGGAGAGAATTTAGAGAGTATTATGTAGACAAGTTTTCATATGAACAAGTTAAAAAAGAACAAATTACAAAACTGGACTTGTGTTCCATTTTTACAGACCCACGAACAAATGAATCTCTACCCCTTACATGCAAGACGTTCCCTATCCATTGGTGTAACAACCAAGCAATAAGGGACAATTTGGCACAGAGGTGGTGGATGGGTTTTGACCATCCTCCATGCAACAATAATGAGGTCCTGCAATATGTTTTGAGGAAACTCTATTGCGAGTTTGTCAAAAATAAAGTGCCAAATTATTTTGATCTGCAAGAGTTCTAGGGTAAAGGTAGGGCATCAACACAAAATAGACAAGGGGCACATGTTGACTCACAGTGGCTAGTGAGATGAGCACTTGCTAGACCATCCCACGAGCACATTTCTATCCCTTCCATTATGAAGGAGAGTGTTGAGGTCAAGACACTTCAGTCCATTAGTGCCTTGAATCAGAGCATCTTACAGCATGCTAGTCCTATAGCACAGCATGGGTTGAGGGAGAGTTCGAGTACGGTTCCACCCCATACTTGTCGCAGTTGCGGGTCAACATGTGGTTATGACCCCATAGTTAGTCATGACGTAGGTGCACAAGCTACATCTGCAGCTGAGTAGATGGTGATGACAGATGCCCTCCTGAGTGAGACTTTTGGGCTTGATACTCAGGTAAATCTTAGCAAGTTTATTGAATTTAATTTATTAAATTTTATTTTTGAAATGCAAGATTAACTAATTTAGTTTGATGATTTTAATAAAATTTTAGGGTCATAGCATTGATGCAATTTTCAGTGGTTCTCCACCTGCATATTACACTGCATCATCTACTGTCGGGGTATGTAACTAGTAAACAATTATAAATATTACATGTGAATAGCATCGGTATATGAATGGTATTCTAATATCTAATTTTGGATGTTGAATAGGTTAATATTAGAGATTTCATGACAACACCTGCCAGTGGTGGTGGACTTCAAAGCTTCATAGATGTAATAAAATAAATAATTTAATGAATGAATTGTACTTACTAGATTTTTGTATGTGACTTGTGTACTTTATTGTGTGTACTTCCATGTTTAGGCGAATGTGTGTGTACGTTAGGAGCCATGATTTGCATCACTATTATAGTTTTCATAATTGAATAATGTTGTTTTATTTCTAGATGATGCAGGCTATGGAGACACCTCCCAATGTTCATAGGGAAATGGAGCATGGTGTGTCCTCTACGATTCATAGCTCCATGCCATTGATGGGGGTATGAGGCAGATTAGTAAATTTTAATTACATTCATTGTTATAGTTGTTTATTTTTGAAAAATCAAAAGATTATTGATTTGAAGTTTATTTCTATTTGGATGCTTTCTATAGGACATGACATCACCATAGCCTAATCCTGCTACTAAGGCAAATGAGGAGATAGATTATATGGTAGCGGTAAGTGATTATTTTGTTAAATGTTTCATTTCTTATAACATGTAATTTCTATATATTAATGTCTATACTTTTTATTGTAGCAGCTACAGATCCATGAACAACTAAATAGGAGGAGCAACCCTTGGGTTCGTAGTAGACCACCCACATATGCGTCTCCATCCCCTAGAAGATCAAAGGCTACCCGTGATCTATTCTCTTCACCGAACAGAGGGCAGTGACTTTTTATTGTGTTCCTTTGTTGTATGCCTATATGGCATTTGGGGACATATATTTTGTATTGCATATAGTTGACATTGTATGCCTATATAACATTCTTGTAAGCCTATATGGCTATTTTGTATATATGTTATACTTATATCAACAGATATTGATGTATGCCTATATGGATATTTGATTAATACAAATCTTTTTTATTGATGGCATCCATATTTACATTATAAATCCACATTTGAATGGATATTTGTAGATTGTTACTTCAAATATTTAAAGTCTAATTGTATTACATAGGATGTTTGTTGATCCAATAAGCCAACTATTGTTATTCAAGTATTACCTAAACCTCATTTTGGAACTAAAGGATAAAAATTGTATTTTAGAATCAAAATGAATCATCATGTTGAATAGAAAATATTCATATTCTTTATGAGTTGCTCAATTGAAAATATTCAAATGAGTATGTTGATCCATTTTCTTTATGAGTTGATCAATTGAAAATATTTCTTAATTTCTTCTTATTATACCATATTGGGATGCAAAGACTATGTTTTTTGTTTTGAATAAGATAGTCAAAATCATATGCTTATGAGCACCTGATGACCATTGTGGTTATTAAATGTAATTCCTCTTTCATATAAGGCAAGGTTATGAGAGTACATTGAGTCTTACCTAATTTTAGTATGCAACATAACATTCGGGCTATAGGCTTCCATAAGTCATCAACAATCAAGGTTCAAGGTTGTCATTGAAGTCAAAGGGTCAAGGTTGTTTGTCATTGATGTCAAGGTTGATGCCATGATGTTGATAAGGTGATACAGTGATTCAAGGTAGGTGATGGTCATGAGGTCCGTGATGTTGTGAATATGGTTTTCATGATAAGGTCTCTCAATTCATGTTGATGTTACACAAGACAAACATGGTTCATATCATGTAAGGTTCATGTTCATGGTGGATGCGGTTTTGTTCATGCAAGATTTTGTTGTGAATATGGTTTTCATGATAAGGTCTATCTTGGAAGGTTGATATGATGTAAGGTTCATGTTCATGGTGGATGTGGTTTTGGTCATGCAATAAGAAGTCAAAGAAGACACAAGATTTCATAATCATAATTCAATGTCATCATCAAGGAGAGTTATAGTTATCAAGGGGAGTCATGAGTTTGATTCGAATGTGAATTTGTTCATGTCTTAGAACCCTAAGCCTATGATAAGTGTCATACTCTAATCTCTTTCTTCTGATGTCCCTAAGGTCTCTAAAATGTCATAGATATCTCTTGATGAAAGTTAGAATGTTTAAGTCTTTCTTATTGATAGTTAGGGTTTACATATTGGGTATTAAACCCTAAAAAGAATCTACTTTTCTTAAGACTTTAAAACCCTCAATTGCCTATCATGTGTAAAGTGCACTTTTGTTTTAATTTAATATTGACTTATAATCACAAGTTACTATCACTTAAATAAACCTACTAAAGGGTCTTTAAGTCATTAGTTTACTGACCCTTCAACGTAACTCATCAGGCCTCTCTGGTAAACTCTCATAAGCCCGAGTGCCATATCATAATCGAAGGTCATATTTAATTGATATGAGGGTGAGAAAAAGGATTGGAAGGTCAGTATTTCAAAGGAATATGGAATATAAATAGTCATCTCTATACGGTTGAATTTGATGGGCATGCCTTTATAAAAGGCTAAAAGACAACTTTCTACAGGATATAATGGTATTTGTAGTGTTTGAATATTGAAGACTAGTTAGTGTTGTAGCTCAGACTATTTCGACATATTTCAGTGTGAAATAGGACCATGCCTAGCCTAAACATACCCATCCAAATGCATTGGAATTGTTAGTTTGGCCACACGAGGAGAAGAACAAAAGTTACACCCCTTTGCAACTTTACACTGCATCCTTCTGATGATTTTTGGGGCAGTAGAAAACCTTTCACCACAGGCAAATGCCTCAGAGATATAAAAAATGAGAGAGGTTATTGTAGAGGAACCATACGTGATCGTATTACCTCAAACAAAATGTATCTAAGTGACATGGTTTCTGATTAACAACTCATCAAATATTGCTACCTTTTTGCACTTTGGACTCTTAAGGGATATCACCAGTACAATGTAGTTTAGACTATTTCAACATGTTTGGGTGCAAAACAGGACCATGCCTAGCCTAAGTGTACCCATCCAGACATGTTGGAACTATCAGTTTGGCCACACAAGGAGAAGAACAAAAGTTACACCCCTTTGCAACTTTACACTGCCTCCTTTTAACGATTTTTGGGGCATCAAAAAAAATTTTACCATGGGAAAATGCCTCAAAGATATAAAAAATTGAAAGAGGTTATTGTAGAGGGACCCTATGTGATCACGTTACCTTAGACAAAATGTCTCTATGTGACACAGTTTCCAAGTAACATCTTGTCAAAGATTGCTCCCTTTTTGCACTTTAGACTCTTCAGGGATATTGTCAGTACAATGTAGCTCAGACTGTTTAGGCATGTTTGGGTGAAAAATAGGACCATGCATAGCCTAAACATACCCATTTAGATGCATTGGAATAGACAGTTTGGTGGCATCAGGAGCAGGAAGAAAGTTACACCCTTTTGCAACTTTACACTACCTCCTTCTGATGATTTTTGGGGTAGCAGAAAACCTTTCACCATGGGAAAACACCTCATATATATAAAAATTGAGAGAGGCTATTGTAAAGAAAACCTACATGATCATGTTACCTCAGACAAAATTATTTCTAAGTGACATGGTTTTTTAGTAACATCTCGTCAAAGATTGTTGCCTTTTTGCACTTTGGACTCTACAGGGATATCGTCAGTACAATGTAGGTCAGACTGTTTCAGCATGTTTGGGTGAAAAACAAGACCATGCCTAGCCTAAATGTACCAATCTAGATGCGTTGGAATAGTCAGTTTGGTTGCATTAGGAGTAGGACAGAATTTACACCCCTTTGTAACTTTACACTACCTCCTTCTGATAATTTTTTGGGCAGCAGAAAACCTTTCACCATGGGAAAATACCTTAGAGATATAAAAAACTAAGAGAGGTTATTGTAGAGGAACCCTATGTGATTGTGTTGGCTCAAAATAAATATTTCTAAGTGACACAGTTTTCAAGTAACATCTTGTGAAAGATTGCTACCTCTTTGCACTTTGGACTCTTTAGGGATATCATTGGTACAATTTAGCTCAAACTATTTTGGCATGTTTGGGTGAAAAACATGACCATGCCTAGTGTAAATGTACCCATCTGAACGTGTTGGAATAGTTAGTTTGGTCGCATCAGGAGCAGGACAAAAGTTACACCCCTTTACAACTTTACACTATCTCCTTTTGATAATTTTTGGGGCAGCAGAAAACCTTTCACCACAAGAAAATGCCTCAGAGATATAAAAAACTAAGAGAGGTTATTGTAGAGGAACCCTATGTGATCATGTTGCCTCTAACAAAATATTTCTAAGTGACATAATTTTTGAGTAACATCTCATCAAAGATTGCTACCTTTTTGCACTTTGGACTCTTCAGGGATATCATCGGTACAATGTAGCTTGGACTGTTTCGGCATGTTTAGGTGAAAAAAAGGACCATGCCTAGTGTAAATACACCCATTCAGATGCATTGGAATAGTTAGTTTGGTTGGATCAGGAGCAAGATGAAAGTTACACCCCTTTGCAACTTTACTCTACCTCCTTTTGACGATTTTTGGGGCAGCAAAAAACCTTTCACCACAGGAAAATACCTCAGAGATATAAAAAACTAAGAGAGGTTATTGTAGAGGAACCCTACATGATTGTGTTTCCTCAAAAAAATATTTCTAAGTGATATGGTTTTCAAGTAACATCTTGTCAAAGATTGTTGCCTTTTCGCACTTTGGACTCTTCAGGGATATCGTCGATACAATGTAGCTTAGACTATTTCGGCATGTTTGGGTGAAACAAAAACCAGTCCTAGTGTAAATGTACCCATCTGGATGCGTTGGAATAGTCAGTTTGGTCACATCAGGAGCCGGATAAAAGTTACACCCCTTTGCAACTTTACACTACCTCCTTTTGATGATTTTTGGGGCAATAGAAAACCTTTCACGGCGGGAAAATGCCTTAGAGATATAAAAAATTGAAAGAGGTTATTTTAGAGGAACCCTACATGATCGCGTTTCCTTAGACAGAATGTTTCTAAGTGACACAGTTTCTAAGTAACAGTTCATTAAAAATTGCTATCTTTTTGCACTTTGGACTCTTCAGGGATATCGTCGATACAATGTAGCTCGGACTGTTTCAGCATGTTTGGATAAAAAATAGGACCATACCTAGCCTAAACATACCCATTCAGATGCGTTGGAACTGTCAGTTTGGTCGCATTAGGAGCAGGACACCAAAAATGCAAAAGTTGCTTTGTGTAACTTGACAACATTGATACTTTTTTGCAACAAGACTCAAAGACTCAAACTGACCCTAAATGACTCAAACTAACTCAAAAACATATGAAATGGTTTTAGAAGACCTTATTACATACAATTGAGTCAATCAAAACAAAATTTCACTTTTTGACCCCTCTTGGAGGCATGACAACCTAGGTGCCCCTACAGCATTAGTGCAACTGAAGTCGATAAAGTTTTCCTATTAAGAAAAAGAGCTTCCCTTAGCTTCAAGAAATATAAATATTCTATACTAACAAGGTTAACCACGTGAAAGTGGAAGCTCATGTAGCCTCATCTAAGACCTAAGACACATGTATTCTAGTAGACATAGGACACCTAAGACACCTATTGTATAGTATGTATCTAGATTTTATAGACATAGTAGACCTAAGACACCTAGTCTTTATACCTTATTGTAGTCTAGACCTAAGTCAACTAGACACCTAGATTATAGTTCTACCTAAGACACCTATTATGGTGAGCTAGTTGACATATAGTACCTACTTAAGACACCTAGATTAAATTACAGAAGACACCTATATCATTCTAGATTATACCTTATTCTAGTCTCTAGACAGGCCGTTGATATATAGTATCTACCTAAGACACCTAGATTAGATTAAATACATTTTTTCTAGTCTCTATCTACCTAGTTGACATATCGTATACACCTAAGACACAATTAGTGACACCTATTATCTAATTAGAAGCCAAGACACCTAGAGACACCTATATTTTATACATTACCTAGATTTTATACATTATTCTCAGGATCAACTTCATCCATCACTTAGGTCTAACCCCATGAAGCATAACATGATGATGTAAAAATGTGTATATGTGTAAAAATGCAGCAGCAAATAAAAAAGACAAACCTTACAAATTAATGTGCATACTTACAACTCAATGTAATGTGACTTTACAAAATTAATGTGAATACTTACAAATTAATCCAATGAACCATCCAGGTCTACTCTACTCTTTATTGTGTCAAGTATTGCTTCATGGTTAGACTCACACACCTTCTATAAGGTCTTGTTCAAAAGTCTACCCTGATATTGTATCAAATGAACATTGGATGCCACGACAAGGTTTGAGTAATGAAGAATCTTTCGATGCATGTCAAAGTCTTGAAACAGCCAAACATTAACACTCTTATGTGGGTACCTTCTAAGCCATGTTCTAGTAACAACCACTGAGTCTATAGGGTATTCATTGTTTTCTCCATCTGTAATTGGGGCCTCCAATTTCTTTTTGGCCTCAACACAATGACAGAAGTAATAATTTGTTCCCTCTTCATTATCTTCATCTGCAATAACTACATATACATGCCCTACATTAATATGTGTAGAAAATTAGATGAAATTAGTCAACATTACAAAAACACTACAAAGTAAGATGACATTAGGAATTTCAAAAACTATGTAAATAGATATATTACCTAGTTGAACTAAATCTAATATGTGGTCAAAGTCAACTGATGATTCCATCTGTGTTAGTTCCAGTGCCATTGGGGGTCGATATGTGTCAAGTGGGCTAAGATAACATAACTGCCATTCGTCAACCCACTCATTTGACTCGCACTCATCCTAGGATTGAATTGTATAGGAAGAACAAAAGCATGACATCTTTCACGTATGGATACTCCATGAACCTGCAATTGAGCTTCTAAAAGAGTGCATCTCACTTGATCCTATCAGTGTAGAACAGTCCTCATATGGTGCAATGTTAGGACCATCTATCAACCAAACAAATCTACGAACTAAAGACTTACCTTCATTACTTGGACCCATGGAAGCATTACACCACTCGTTGATCAATTTTACATCTATCAACTTTGCATTGTCTTAATACTTTAACTCTTCTCATGCTATGGCTTTTTTGATACATGCTCCTGCACCATCATGCTACCCCTTTCCATGCCTGGCCTCACAAAAATTCCACATATGTTGAATACCTATAAAAATATGTCTCCTACTCAACCAATAGAAATTCTGCGAGGTCCTTGAATTGTGACACACAGTTATCTAACCATATGATATGTTGACTAATTGATATGCCCCTTCTAGCCAAATCATTATAGAACACTTGAAAGTAACCTTGCATGAACTCAGTAGAATGCGTGTGATCATCACTGATATAGAAATGATACTCCCTTCTAATCTTTCTATCATCCTCTATACTATCATTCACATGAATGAATGCGATGTGCACAAATATAGAAACCTGTGTGGAGTTGTAATATTGTGATTGCACCTCATGTTGTAGTTGTAGACTGTAGTTCTCTGCAAAGTCAATGACTGAAACAATGCTACCAACCATAAATGTGTCTTTGCATAACTTGAATTGCAAGTCCAACCATTGAGCTCTATGGGCATGTCTTGCATACTCATACACTATGTTGTTATGAAATATAGGCATAAACTGATATAGTGGAATCTTTTACCATCTTTTGTATTGTATGCCACTATTTTATACTTGCCGAACTCTACTAGTTCATTTCCAACCACATGTGTTCTTTCCATATGTTCACATATTGGCATACATTGCAAGCCACCGCAACGATGACATGTGCCATCCAAGCATAATTTCTTGTATAATATTTGGCATTTCTCTCTTTCATATAAAATTCTTGATATGAAGTCTCTTGAAGATGTTAGTGGGGCACATATGCCACAACCCTGCAAAACATTGTTAGTATGAAAATCTAAACATATAGACCGATAAACATCAAAATGGTTAGAAAATTCAATATGTAATCTACAACAACAAGTAGTGCGTGTGTGATTTATCTTGACATAGAAAGGTTTTAGCATTTCAAAATATCTTTGACAAATTTTAATTTGAGGATACTTCTCTAGAAATTTACCAAAAAACTGTGTTTGAGTCTCATCCAAAAAATGCTTTAGATGTGGCTCACGATTCTGACTACCAATTCTCCTTCTTACCACATCCCTTTGATTCAAAGATACCCTTGTGTAAGTCTTCCAAAAGTCTTTAATTAGTGATCTCAATGCTTCAACAATTGGTTTATCTTTTCATGGTAGTCTCCTCGAGAACGTCCATAATTCATGGGCATTAGTGTCCTCAATTCTTTGGCATCTTCCAATAGCTCTTGATAAAGTTTTCCTATTAATTCTCAATGCTTGACTCGTCTTTCTAATGAGACGATCTTTCCTTGTTTGACTACTTACTATAGATGATGTAATCACACGCCATGTTGCATTACTATCTTTTGTGCGTGAGGTGTTACCCACACTCTCATATGCACTCATTAGATTCTTGACAATAGATTTTTCACTTGAAGCCTCTGATGTCCTCAACCCAAGAATCTTCATAATGGACCTATACTTTATACTTCACATCATTTCAACAAATAGTTGACATCTTGCGATCTCATTTAACTTTTCAAAGAACAATCTCCAAATCTTATGAGATATCTTCTACAAGTGCATTTTGGAATCTTACCTTCTATTGGCTACAAAATATTCTCATCAATATCAATCAAATACTTTGGCTTTCTATGCAAAATTCTAGGTGGTGCTAAGTTAGGTAAATTCATCTCAACATTAGGAATTTCATCAATATTTAAATGAGATGGGCTAGATGCCATACCTTCGATTGAAGATGGAATAGATGACATACCTTGAGGTTGAGGTGGGAATGATGGCGTACCTCCTTCATCACATGTGAGTGATGATGTACTCTCAACTTGAGATTTGGCAGATGGTGTCCCTACATGTTAACTTGTAATAGAGGATGTGTCTCCAAGTATGGTATTCAAATCTCTCATAGCACAAAATTTTTTCATTCGTTCTCTTTGTGCTACCAATACCATATCTCTTTGTGATGGTTGTGGTTCCTCTTCAATTGGAATGTCCTCATTTATCATGTCCAATTTCCTCTTCTCACGAAGTTCCCTCGTAGTCACTGCTTTCTTTGTATTCTTAGCTTCTATCTCTTCCTATGTTGGTTTAATTCTTGATCATTTCCTTGGCATGACGGAGAATTTGTCTATACCATGATAAATAGACCAATATTAGTTCCTAAGAAATCAATCGATACAAATAACTAAAATATATGTCATTCAACCCTTCATCATAGTAAATGTACATACACTCATCATGTAAAAGAGTAAATGTCACTCAACCAAAATAGGCACAAAGCATACAAAGCAAATTATTGCAGCCATACAAAGCATTATTACACAATGTTATTGTAGCAATACAAAGCATTATGGTACAAAGTTCACTTCAATCCTAGATAAGGATTTAAGGTCAAAGGAGAGTCACATATTGAGGCTTGTGAAGGAATAGACAGAAATTGAAGAGTGTAGACTTGAGTAAGGGTTTAGAATGGATGTATCTTCTAAGTTCTTGAGGGGTGAGAAGACCTCTAGTAACCTTGTTAGGTTTTGAAGTATTGAAGACCCTCTTTGTGCCTTTATATAGGGAGATTGCTTGAGAGGAAAGATTATGAAATTTAGGGTATTGAATAGTATATAGTCGATCAAGGTAACCACCATCATGCGCTAACAAAGGACAATTAAGAAATTTGAAATATTGTTGTGTCATGTGCGTACAAATCATCATGAAAAGGTGCATAAGGAATGTCCTAGCCCAAGATATGTGCATACAAATCATCATGTCATGTGCATACTTGTATCATCTTGGCACATATTCATTTGTATTTTAACTTGTTAATATGACAAGATAATAGTGGGATTGTATTTTTATTATGTTGTAAGGATTTATTCTTGTATAGTTTGAAATCATGGTATGTTAAGGTCTGTTTATTACATATAATTATTAAAGAGCCCAAGTGTAGAAAATATACATGGCATCATGTGAGATTGTAGGTTGCATTCTTGATTGGGAATGTGTCTATTTTAATTAATATTGACATTTGAGATATCTTTTCTTATGCATACCATGAACTAATTTAAAACATAGTCTATTATATAAACACAAGATATGTATACATAGTCTTTTATTATGCATATTGGATACAAGTGATATAAACATGTATGATAAAGCATGATAAATTAATTCAAATACAATTAAGGAAAATGTAAAGAACATGCATGTAAAGACTTGACGTACCTAAAAAATGGAGATTCGAGTGGAGAGAGTGCCCAAGTATGTAGTATTTTTTTCTTCTTGCATCAAACTCCTCAACAATTTGAGTTTTTCACCACTTGCTTCTTTTTCAATGTTAAATTGAATAACACTAAAATATAATTAGTAACAACAATACTATTAACCAATCTATAATGTTAAATTCCTAAAATTGAATCACAATTAACATTGCAACAGTACAAAAATTGAAACTTGAATAGATATATATCAAATTTGATGTGAAAACTATGTTAATTCCTCCTTCTCAAGTTGGCAAAGTAGAAAAGGTGGTGGAAAGATCATGCAAAGGTGGTAGAATGTCTAAAATGTGCATGTGAACTTCCCAACAACATGAAAACACTTCTTTTTTATCAAAACACACGCATAATCAGCATGAAAACAAAGCATGTGGGCCTAGATCACAGGACAAAATGCGAGTGTGTTATAATGTGCTCGCATTATAACATACTCACATTTTGTCCTGTTATAGATTGATCCATAAATATTTGTGCCAATCTCACCTTTGATAACACCTTTGCAATATCTCACCTCTAGTTCCATTAGCTCATGTTCTATCTCTCACCTCTCTATATCTCACTTATATCTCCCCCTCACCTCTCTACCTCTCCCCTCTCTATGTCTCTTAGTCGCTCCTTGTCTACCTCTCCATCCTTAGCCATCTAGGTCTCACTTAATCCTAAACCCTAAAGCCTCAATCCTCAACCCTTAAACCTTAAATCCTAAACCCTATCCCTAAAGCCTCAACACTTTACTTTAAACCCTATCCCTAAACCCTCAACACTTTACCTTAAACCCTATTCCCTCAACCATAAACCCTAATCCCTCAACCCTAAACCCTAATCCCTTAACCCTTAGCCCTAAAGCCTCAACCCTTAATCCTTAAACCTTCAACCCTACACCCTATCCCTAATCACTATACCCTTGACACTCTACTTTCACCCTAATCCCTCAACCCTCAATCTTATCCGTAAACCCTCAACCCTCAATATCAATCCCTAATCCCTCAACCCTAAACCCTCAACACTATACCTTAAACCCTAATCCCTCAACCCTAAACCTTAAACCCTCTCCCTAAACCTTAAACCCTAATCCCTTATCCCTGAACCCTCCAAACATATCCCTAATCCCTATATCCTTGACACTCTACTTTAACCCTAATCCTTCGACCCTCAACCCTATCCCTAAACCCTCAACCCTAAAACCTCAACCCTCAACCCTTAACTCTAATCCCTCAACACTATACCATAAACCCTAATCCCTCAACCCTCAACCCTAATCCATCATCCCTCAACCCTCAACCCTAACCCTATTCCTAAATCCTCAACAGGCTTGATACTATACCTTAAACCCTAATCCCTTATCCCTAAACCCTCCAACCCTGTCCCTAATCCCTATACCCTCGATACTCTACTTTAACCCTAATCCTTCGACCCTCAACCCTAAAACCTCAACCCTTAACCCTCAACTTCAAACCCTAATCCCTCAACCCTTAACTCTAATCCCTCAACCCTCAACCCTATCCCTAAACCATCAACACTATACCTTAAACCATAATCTCACAACCCTAAACCCTAAACCCTAATCCCTTAACCCTCAACCCTAATCCCTTAACCCTCAACCCTAATCCATCATCCCTAAACCCTAAATGCTATCCCTATTCCTCATCCCTCAACACTATACCTTAAACCCTAATCCCTCAACCCTAAACCCTAAACCCTATCCCTAAACCCTAATCCCTCAACCCTCAACCCTAATCCATCATCCCTAAACCCTAAACATTATCCCTATTCCTAAACCCTCAACGAGCTCGATATTATACCTTAAACCCTAATCCCTTATCCCTAAACCCTCCAACCCTATCCCTAATTCTTATACCTTTGACACTCTACTTTAACCCTAATCCTTCTACCCTCAACCCTATCCCTAAACCCTCAACCATAAAACCTCAATCATTAACCCTCAACGTCAAACCCTAATCCCTCAACCCTTAACTTTAATCTCTCGACCCTCAACCCTATCCCTAAACCCTCAACCCTAAAACCTCAACCCTCAACCCTCAACATCAAACCCTAATCCCTCAACCCTTAACTCTAATCCCTCAGTCCTAAACCCTATCCCTAAACCCTTAACACTATACCTTAAACCCTAATCCCTCAACCCTAAACCCTAAACCCTATCCATAAACCCTAATCCCTCAACCCTCAACCCTAATCCCTCAACACTCAACCCTAATCCCTCATCCCTAAAACCTAAACAATATCCCTATTCCTAAAACCTTCAATAGGCTTGATACTATACCTTAAACCCTAATCCCTTATCCCTAAACCCTCCAACCCTATAACCTCGACACCTTACTTTAACCCTAGTCCTTCGACCCTCAACCCTATCCCTAAACCCTCAACCCTAAAACCTCATCCCTCAATGTCAAACCCTAATCCCTCAGCACTTAACTCTAATCCCTCAACCCTAAAATCTCAACCCTCAACGTCAAACCCTTAACTCCAATCCCTCAACCCTATCCCTAAACTCTCAACACTATACCTTAAACCCTAATCCCTCAACCCTCAACCCTAAACCCTATCCCTAAACCCTAATCCCTTAACCCTCAACCCTAATCCCTTAACCCTCAAACCTAATCCCTCATCCCTAAACCTGAAACACTATCCCTATTCCTAAACCCTCAACGGGCTTGATATTATACCTTAAACCCTAATCCCTTATCCCTAAACCCTCCAACCCTATCCCTAATCCCTATACCCTCGACACTCTACTTTAACCCTAATCCCTCGACCCTCAATCCTATCCCTAAACCCTCAACCGTCAAACCTCGACCCTCAACCCTCAATGTCCAACCCTAGTTGCTCAACCCTAAACCCTATCCCTAAACCCTCGACACTATAGCCTAAACCCTAATGCTTCTCTCTTGGAGAATGAAAATAAAGTCTAGAAAAATCCAGTATTTACCATCAACTAGCAAGAGCAAATGTCATCCATTTAAATTAGGAAAGGTCCTTGAAGTGCACCTTAACTCTTTAGATTCATGAGTTGTCCTCACTTGCATCTCACATCTTGGGCCATATTGTTCCTTCTCAATTCTCTGAGTTTCTAGCTCCATCAATAAAACTTTCTAGCTAAAGTGAATATTCAAATTATATGGCATGTTTTTCTAGCCCATCTAGGGTTCATTATGCCAATAGGTGTACACACTATGAGAAAAGCTTTGTGTCTGGTACATTCACAGTGAGTAATTAACAGTTGAAATCAGAAGGATGATCATTATGAGAAAATCTTTGTATTGGGGTACATCCATAGTGGGTAATGAATGGTTGAAATCAGAACCCCTGGTCAACATTAACTGAACATTTTTTTTATTATGATTGTTTTAAAATATCAACATACTCTCTCCACCTATTTGCTTGAATTTAAATTAGAGCCATAAAAATGTGCACACATCTGCTCCCAATGTATAACCTGGGTGTAATTAAAACCATCAACTAGGTAAAATAAACAACTTTGGCCATAAAAATCAATCAGTCTTTTAAAAATAGATATTAGTAACTATACATTTTAGTACCATTTCTTTCTTGATTTTCTATTTTTAATTAACTAATTTTTGTTTATTTTAGACAAAATATTACAATCCTCATGAAGATCTTTTCTTGTATAATTTTCTCCTTTTATCTTTGGCCTGTCTTTTCCCTCCTAGAAGTTCTTTTAGAAGGATCCTTATTTTATCTTTCATTCTATATGAACTCTAAACATAAATCTATGTTTCTTGTTGTCCACTTGCTCAAAGATGCAAATGTCTCCTTCCTTTATATTATTATGACGTACAAAATATGCCCACCCCGCACTTAGGGTAGGTATATTGTTATGAAACATGCAAATAATCTCCCATTATTTACTGGCTCTATCCACAAGAACTACTAAACTTTTTTCTCTTGGTAATTGTAGAGGACATTCACCTATTTTTGGCAACTCCTACATTCCCAAACCATTACAAAAACTAAGTTATTTTAACCCAATAAATAGTTGATTCCATTGATTTAATACTCTACTATTAAAGTTTAGCATTCACACAAATGCAGATGTTCATATTATAGAAGACTGCATTATATTAGACTATTCTAGAGATCCCTCAGAAAAATGTAATAACATAACTACTTTGTCTTATGTTAGCTTACAATTAAACCCATTCTTTTTTACACTCTTCTCTTAATAAAGTAAGAGTAATAATAATAGAAGGCAGAGAATTTGATCTTACTAGTATGCATGGTCAGTTTACATTCCCTGACTTCATTTTCTATGAATAAAAAGGTTTATCTAATTTGAAAGGTGGGGCAGAGTTCATTGTCATGTGCTTTTCTAGATGATATGGTCCATAATGTCCAGGGTTCTTCAAAGAAAGGTCTATAAAAAAATTAAGTTTTTGTTATATCAATCATCTTGGTAAACCTACAATTCAGATGCCTACTTTGAAAGTTGAAATAAATTAAATTAGACTTACAATTTTGATTTTCTTCCATTGCTTCAACAACATCATTGTCTTCTTCATCAGAAACCAATTCAATCAGCAACATGATGCCCATTGGTTGACTTGAATTGCATCCTCTGTTGGAAGAAGGGCATTTTTTATCTACATCAATGTTGGTATTCATAAGCTGAAGAGCATTGATATTTTTCACACCCTGTTCTTTGAAATATCTTAACCTTAAAATATATCTTGAATATGTACTTGAACACAACAAAATCTCCAATTTCCATCCCATGATGATTCACAAAATTTTCCCAACCCTACCTAAATTCCATTTTATTTATGGTACCCCCTAATTGCACATCCCACTCCTGTCCACCTAGGCCTTGCAACACCATATGTTCATCTGTGTTGTCTATAAACTATGAAGCAAATGTAAGAGAAATGTGCTACCATAAACACATTACACAATTAGATTTTACAAGTTCTTAATAGTGTATAGGAAATAAAAGAATTAAAAATAATGTATAGAGTTACTAGTTTTTGTGTAAAGTCTCCAAGCATAACTTTGAAGAAGGAGGCACGCCCATTAAACCAATTCATTCAACAACTTGCTACCCATTGGTTGACTTGAACTGCATACTCTATTAGAAGAAGGACATATTTTATCTGTATCAATGTTGGTATTCATAAGCTGAAGAGCATTGATGTTTTTCACACACCTTGTTCTTTTAAATATTTTAACCTTAAAATATGACTTGGATATGTATTTGAACATAGAAAAATCTCTAATCTGCAGCCCATGATGATTCACAAAATTTTCCCAACCCTACCTAAATTCTAGTTTATTTATGGTACCCCTAATTGTACATTCCTAAACCCTAATCCCTTAACCCTAAACCCTAATCCCTAATCCCTAAACCATAAACCCTAATCCCTAATTATAATTTATGGTACCCTAATCCCTAAACCCTAAATCCTAATCCCTTATACCTAAACCATAAACCCTATCCCTAAATCCTCAACCCTCAACACTTAAACCTTGAATCCTCAACCCTATCCCTAAACCCTCAACCCTCAACACTATACCTTAAACCCTAATCCCTCAACCCTAAAGTTTCAACCCTAAAACCTATCCCTAATCCCTCTACCTTCAACACTCTAACTTAATCCTAATCCCTCGACCCTCAACCCTAAACGCTATCCCTAAAGCCTCAACCCTAAACCCTAATCTGTTAAGGTCCTAAACCATGATCCCTTATCCCTAAACTCTAAATCCTATCCCTAATCCCTCAACCCTAATCCCTCTTGACCTTAAACCCTCAACCCTTATCCACCCCTCTCCTCCCCTATCTACCTCACCCCCATCTCTACCCTTGACACTGTACATACATACATGCATACATACATAAATACATACATATAGGCATACATACATACATAGATACATACATACATACAATTATACATACATACATGCTTAATAACCTTGAACATAAAACAATCCAAGGGGGACATAGTGCAAGCATGTTATAATGCACTCATTTTATGTCAAACATGACAAACATTGAGCAAACTTTTGTGAAGAAGGGACAAATGCAAAACAGAACATAATGCGAGCGCGTTATAATGCACTTGCATTATATTTTGCTTTGGGAATCCCAAGCCTTAGGCTTGGGATTTTCTTTGGAATTCCAACCCAAAGGCGTGGAGTGCCTTCCCAATGTCCAGAGATGTGTTTTTGCATATTCTACAGGATTTCACATAATTTTGTTCATGCTAACCCTTAGATTTGCATGTGTTTCAAGGTCAAACAAATTGAACACTTGGGTAATGTTAGTCTTTCTCTTAGCTATTTAACGATGTAATGTTTTTCACATTTTGACAATGTTAAGTCTTTCATCTTTAATTTCTTTTGTTTGTATGTCCGTTTTTGGGCAAAAACTAGTGTTTAGTCTTTTTTTCATTGTAAATTAACCATTCATTAAAATTTCAAAAAAATTACATTTTTAGAAACTAGACTCCATTCTACACATATTAAAAAATAATGATTTTCAATTAGTTCTCAAAATTTATAGGGGTAGCATGGCCAAAATTCTATTTTTCAGGATGTGTCCACTTTGAAAATTAGTAAAAAATCAAATATTCATTAAAAATTTATCAGAAAAATTAGGCATAAACTACATGTTGTTAGCTAATTTGTCACTGAAGTGATTTTAAAAATACCAAAAAAAAGTTAACTTTTTGAGGGAGCCACAAAACATGCTATGTTATATTTTTTTGATAGAAACAACACCAATTTCTATGGCTCCCTCTTTTGAACCCCTTAATCTATACCATTTTTAAAAAAAATTAGTAGTTTAGAAAGTAGACTCGGAGCACTATGAACATTGTTTTGGTTGTATCTCCAAATTTTGAGTGTAACTATGCTCAATTTCTCATCCAAGACTAGTATTTCTTGATTTAAAAAAAAAAGTGGCCACTTAAGACCCCTTTCTGGCCCCCCATCTTCTTGCACTTACCCTAATTATATATTATTTATTTCAATGTTACTTTACTTTTACAGTCTCCTGAGAATATCAGTGATGTGTCACCTTTGCCATTATGCTTCAGTAGGACACCTAATCGTCTTAAGAGAAAATCATTTGTAGAACGATTGTTTGAATGACAAGAAAGAGTCAAGGTAATTGAATTAAGTTTTTAGTTTATAGTGGTCTTATAGTTGATAAGATTCTATTTACTAACTCTAACTTTTTTTGTACCATTGAAGAGATTGATCAAATTTGTGGTTTGACTTGTTAATGCAATCAACTTTTCCTCCATCAACTACTAGACATCATGGTACGAAGAGGACACTTTTTAAGGGTCCATCACAAATTGAGGATTCACCAAAGACATAGGGTCAAGTGGACCTTTAGTATTTGATGTAGCTATTCAACATGTAGATTGTATATAGATTTTGAGACATGGCATATGCCACATTTTGTAAAAAATGTTTTGAGTTGGCATATTTGCCAAATTTTTGTATATGTCTACCATTATGGACTAGATTTTAATATATATACACCTTGACATACAATATAATTTAAATTCCTTATGTGCATGTATTCCTACTTTAAAACTTAAAAGTTTGATGTATAATCAGTTCATAATAGTTTAGTTATGATTGATAACATGCGGTAGATTGATTTCTTGTTATATATGATTTTTTTTGTTAGAAAGATTATATATGTTGGTTCACACCTTAAGACATAACTTGATCTTAATTGCCACGTGATTGTAGTTTTAGTTACATATAGGATTTCATGAAATGACAAATTTGAGTGGTTCACACATGTACGGAGCTATAGAATACTTTTATCTCCTTTTATCTCCTCCATATGTAGTTGCATCTCTTCATTTTTCAAGTACAAACATCAAAAAGTAGTTTTAGATAACTAATTTCACCATCAAAACTTCATTTCTAGCCTCCTTTCTTCATGTTTTCTCCATTTTCAGTCTTATTCAAGACATCGACAATCTAGAACAGCAATTTGGTACTTCATGGAAGGCTACAACAATCATATTTAAGGCTGTAATTCTAGTACATGATTATAAAGTGAGGAAGCATAGGCAAGGCACATGAACTATTTGGTGGAATACCTCAAAGAAATGTGGTCGAATGGAATGCCATGATTGCATGATATAGGAGTATTATACTAGGATTCTTATACTATGATTAGCAAATGTGATCTTTGGAACAGGGTACATGGACATCCATCAAAACATAATGAGGTAATTGAGCATGTTGGTAAGAAATTTATCTTTTGTTCAAATTATAAAAGGAATGGGCATAAAGCACAAGATTGTAAATCACAAGTTCCAGGCATAGTTTGTGGAAGAAATAATCATTGTAGTTGTATCTATAAAATAAACACCACCACCAAGGAGCATAAGTCTCATAGTATGGATGAAAAAGAAGAAACCACTCATGTAAGCTAGGAAAAGAGGAGGACAAAGGCACACTTAAGGAAAATAATGAGAAATATAAGTTGAGTATGTGTAAAGCTAACAATTATTGCTCCCACTATAAAATTAGAGGACATTGGGATGACAATGTTGGAGGCTCCATCCCAAACTTCACCCAAAGCATGGCCAAAATAAGAAAGCAAAACCACTTGGGCAAGAGAAGCATAATAAAACACCAAATAATAAAATGAATAGCCTTTTCAAAAGCCTAGAACTTCAAAGTATGGTAAGGGATTGTCTTATGATGCTTGGATAGAACACTTTCTTGATTTATATAAGAGATAAGAGAGTGTTTTTGTCATATGTATGAGAATATGGTGGCATCCTAAGTTTATTTTGTAGTTTGGGTTTGTATTAAGCTAATTCCACTTGATTGAAGAAGAAAGGAGGAGAAATCCCTCACCAATAGGTGAATATGAACAAGAAAGTGTGCATGAGAGTAAGCAAGGACAAGAAGATGAAATGTATGAGGAAATGCATATTTCAGCCCTTAGATTTCTTGAGAAAATAATAAAGGTACACATCCATTGTTGTTAGTAGAAAGCATGGGTACTGTAAATGGTATTTTCATGGAAGTATCATTTTATAGAAATAAGAAATTGTGAAAGAGAGAAAAGTGTATTTTTGTTCTATTTGCATGAGAAAAGGATGAAGGATATACAAGTAACATGAACAACATTGTTGCATTTTTGTGGATGTTGTATCCCATCTATAATTGTTGATTGAGCACATGTACATCACTAAAAAATTTATTTGGGCATTGTAAGCCTGTGTAGTCTCCATAATTGCATGAAATATTAGCAAGTTGGGTAACATGAGAAACACTATTGCAAGTTCTTGGGTGTTATGAATATGTGTGTATGTTTCATGAGGTAGATCATGGAAACATTACAAACATGTTCTTGAATGTTGTTAGCATGTATCTTGTTATTCCATCATGGTGTACTCATTGTAGCATGTAGAAATTATAACACTTGTAGTAAATAAGAAAAAAGATTGCCAATTCTTGTGATTTGTAGAGCTACATAAAGCATTGTCAGAATTGTAAAAAGGAAAGAAGGTGAGATTGTTTTCACTTGTATGGGAATTTGGTTAACTTTACATGATTTTTTGTGAATTTGGTAATGTTCAAGAAGGTTGTTTCCACCTCAAGAAAGTATGTAAAAGATGTATAAACATGGATATCCCACTTTGTCTTATCTATTTTGTCACCTTCCTATAGGAGAGGTCAAGGTGTCATTGAAACCATTTATCCAAAATCCAAGGAAAGTAGATATTGCCATAAACTATATGAAATATACCATATGAGATCAATGAAGGATATGGGAAATCAGTTAGATTTTGTAGTTGCAACTGCCCTAGGAGACATGAATGCAAAGTGAGAAAGAATAGGCAGAAATTAGTATGTAGAAAAAGATAGAAAGAAAAATATTAAGAAATTCAAATTAACACTAAAAATCATACCTCGGGTTTAGTCAAAATAACCTATGATGCCATGCAAAAAAATCTACAATGCCATGCAAAATAACCTCATTTGCAATCTTGTATACTAAAAAACCATGCATTATAGTTAAAGAAACAAGATTTTTAATAAAACATAGAAAAGTTTGGCAATTGGCGGGTGTAAAGAAAAGTGTGGAAACATAGAAAAGTGTGTAATTTGATTTCATTTGTCATACCTACTTTCTTGAACATTGTCAAGGTGTCATTGAAACAATTTATCCAAAACCCAAGGAAAGTAGAGATTGCCATATACCATATGAGATTGCATGAAGGATATGGGAAATCTAACAGATGTTGTAGTTGCAACTGCCTTAAGACACATGAATGCAAAGTGAGGAAGCATAGGTAGAAATTAGTATGTAGAAATAGCTAGAAAGCAAAATATTAAGAAATTCAAATTAACACTAAAAATCATACCTTGGGTATAGTCACAATAACCTATGATGCCATGTAAAAAAATCTATAATGCCATGCAAAATAACCTCATTCACAATCCTATATAGTCAAAAACATGCATTATAGTTTTAAAGAAACAAGATTTTTAATAAAACATAGAGGTAAAGCAAAGTGTGGAAACATAGAAAAGTGTGCAATTTGATTTCATTTGTCATACCTACTTACTTGAACATGGTCAAGGTGTCATTAGAACCATTTAACCAAAACTCATGGAAAGTAGAGATTTCTATATACCATATGAGATTGCATGAAGCATATGGGAAATCTATCAAATGTTGTAGTCAAATTAACACTAAGAATCATACCTTGGATATAGTCAAAATAACCTATGATGCCATGCAAAAAAATCTACAATGCCATGTAAAATAACCTCATTCACAATCCTGTATAGTCAAAAACATGCATTATAGTTAAAGAAACAAGATTTTTAATAAAACAATTCTAAAAAATAAAAAAAACAAGAACAAGTTAAGATAAAAAAATGTCATACCTATCCATCTGGAATTTTAAATGCTATTCAACCATACTTGAGGGGTCATCTCTTACCTTCAGAGTATCCAATATTGCTTCATGAACAACATTACTAATTGTCCATAGTTGTTTTGATTTTGGTTTTCCATGATGCTTTAGTAACTTGGCATTTGTTGCTACAACTAGGTGTGAATACATCAATATGGTTTTATGCTTCTCAAAGTCTTCAAAGGAAGGGATGCCATTATTTCTAATCATATATGTTTGTAACCAAGTCCCAGCAATAACAATTGATCATGTAGGATATGTGAACCCATCATCATCTGTCATAGGTTGTGTTAGCTTTTATTTTCCTTGTACACATTGTGCCAACCAATAGTATGACCTATCTTCATTTCTATGTGGTACAACAACTGCATAAATGTGACTTGGTTGGACAAGGTATGAAAGATGTTCATAGTCAAATGAGCTCTCCATGTCATTGATGGAAGATGATTGACCTTGAGATAAAGGGGTTAAATATCATGGAATCCATGCATCTACCCACTCACTTGACTCGCAATTATCCCAATAATATTTAATACAACTCTAACAAAAACAAGCTAATTCTTGTGTCCAAATATTCCATGCACTTGCATCTGAGCTTCGAAATGAATGCATCTTTGGTGATTCACTGATTCTCTGAAAATCCCATTTCTCTTTGGCTACCCCGTCATCAACCAACCAAAAGAACCTATGCACTTCTAAATCAAGAGCCACTCCTTGTGACAATGCATAGTTACACCACTTAATAATAGAATCTACATCACGAAATGTAGCACCACTTATAATCTTTATTTGTTCTTTAAAAAGAGCTCTCTTCACACATGCACTCACTCCATCATGTTCACCTTTTCTGTGCCCAACTTTAAAAAAATTCCAAATATGAGGTATACCCATCTCTACATGCTTTCTACTCAACCAATAGAATATACAAGCATTCTTGAATTGACCAGTGCAATTATCTAACCAAATGAGATGTTGATCCATTCTAATATCTTTTCCTTGCAAGAACCCATAAAATTGTTCAAAACAATATTACACATACTATGATGAATGAGATCAATCATCACTCATGTAAAAATGGTATTGATAGAATTGCAGTACTAGGATTGAACTTCATTTTGGGGTTACAATGTGTAGTTTTATGCAAAATCAACTACAGAGACAATAGTTCCAATCATAAAAAATTCTTTACACATCCTGAACTGTTGATCTAACCATTGAGACCTATGGTTATGTCTGAGATACTTGTATAAAATATTTTCTTAAAATCATGAAAAAAATCAACAATACTTACCTCTCTTACAATCAACTCACATCTAGAAGCTTCACCTCCACTTTTCAAATTGTATTTCACTATCTCATATCTCTTTTTCTCAACCTTTCTCTTTCTAAAATCATGCTTCCTTCCCTCATGAAAACATGATACAAACTTTGATAACCCACCACATTGTAAACACTTTTCATTTAAACAATCATTCTTATAAAAAATGCAACCATCCTCTCTAATACATAGAAATAAATCCAATAAGTCCCTAGATGACTTTGGTAGTTGAATTGCACCACACTCCTGTAACATTTCATTAGTATGCAAAGTAGAATGAATATTGCATAATAATTCATAGTACATAGAAAACTCTACATGCTATTTGCAACAACATTTATTACAAACTTTAAGAGGAACACAATAAAATGGCTTAAGAGATTCAAATGCTCTTTGTGAGATTGTCATACCTGGGTGTGTTTCACAATATTGTTTATACAATGTTGTTTGGCTACATTCCAAGTAATGTTTAGAATGCGATGTGCAGTCTTTATAACCAATTCTTAACTTTAAAATATATTTTGCATTTGGTGATACCCTAGAGTTATTGTGCCAAAATCATTGAATTTCTTCCTTTGTGCTATTGATTACCTTCTTGTCAACTCATGGAAGCCTACCACTAAAAGCCCAAGTATCATTTCCAAGAGGGCTATCTAGCCTTGATCTTAATTATGCTAGTGCTTTTGATAATTTTTTATGATTCAATCTTAAGTCAACACAAGTTTACCTCATTAATTGAGCCTTTCTTAATTGTTTGCTTACTATTGAGGTTGTTATTACTCTACAAGCATCTCTTTTATCTTTCTCCTTGCTAGTCATTCCAATAGAATTGAGTGCATTAAAAAGGCTTCTAATAATAATTTTATTCTGATTGAACACTTTGTTTAACTGAATCTTTAATTTCTTTATAAAAGTCTCATTTTGTACATCTTTAGTAATTGCACAAAAAGTTGGCATTGTTCGGTTAATGTTTTATTCTCAAAGTATTCATTGAAGAGTTTTGAAGCCCACAACTGAACCATTCATGATGACCTCTTGCCTTCAAGTTTTTCCATTATGTTCTCATCAATTTCAAGTAACCATTTTGGGGTTATTGGATGTTTTACAATTTCATCATGCTCATTCTCTTCTTGAGAAACTTCCTCTCTTCTTATGTAATTTGGAGATACATTGATTGTGATTGTTTCATCCATGTTATTAACCTCATCAATTTTATCAACAAATGGATTATGGACTGCAAATTCAACATCATGAGGTTCATATCCACTTTGTTCAAGTGCACGTCTTTGTTTTTCTTCTTCTTTGTCCATGGTATTTCTCTTATCAATAGGTGTTTCATAACATTTTGCAACATTTTTATTTACAATATCATGGTGAATTTCATTCTTATTTAACATTCATTATAATCAAAATTAACATCTTCAATTTGCATGTCAATGGATGGTAAAGTTCAAGAAGCTTCACCTTGATGAGCATCCGCCAAACCCTCTCTTCCAATCCTCTTCCTTGCCCTATCTTTTTCCCTATTTACTTTAATTTCCTCCAATGTAACTTTCCTCTTTTTTGCTTTACAATGATTGTTGCTCCCCATTAGGGGAACAAAAAGATCACCCTTATGATTGTAACAAGCAAATTGTGTCTCCAAAAGTGCATAAAAATATTTTTTTTCACTGTCACGGGTAGAAATCACGAGTTTTTTGACAGCAAGGGTCTGTAGGTGTAGATGTCAGGCCCAACAATATTCCTTTTGTCTTTTTTTGCATTTACATAATAGATATCCATTATAAACAAATATCTATTTCGTAAAGACAATTCTTTAGGCAATGGTCACCCATCAATGTCCATATCACTTCAACAAAATAGATATCTATTTCCAAAATGTCTAAAATGGATATTCATTTTGTTTTCCTCACAAATCATGTAACTATATACATAATCTACGAAGTATACAACTATATACATAAATGATAATAGGATATGCATAAGAACACATAAGATGGAAAAATTAAATGTTAAAATACATATATAAATAAGTAAAGAATAAGAATGCTAAATGTGTAAGAACCATAAGTATGTTTAAGTATTAGAAACATCATGATAAGCATGGAATATGGATACATAAGAGATAGAGATCACAAACATAGATCATAGGAACATAGGGACATCATGGATATATAGCATAGACATATATAAGTAGACAAGGAACACAGAAAAATATAGGTTCTAAACATGGAACATAGAGATGTTTAGGAACCAAACAAGGCATAGAGGAAAGCATGGGAGGTAAGGATTGAATATATGAAAGAATAGGAGCTAAACAAGTAACATAGGATAGCATAAATGGTAATCATGGAAGATAGGAACAATAAGTCATAAAGGAAGAGACATGGAAAGAATTGAAAGGAGCAATATCCCCACATGGGTCCAAACAAACAACCAATAAAATTAGAGAGATAACCATAAAAGATGTCATCCCCATCCCAACAAGTAATATCAAGTTCTTTATCCTCAAGTAAATGTATTTTTTATAAGAAGCAACATGTGCAACTATTGAATTATTTTTCTATATCCATTGTGCTTTCTTCTTTTGAGGTGGCTCCATAGAGAGATTTTGTATTTGCTTCACCACAGTTCATTATTAAGTATCTAGGAAGAAGTATGAAATGTGGGTTTATCATACATATTGTCCTTGTTAATCCCTTGATTTCTTGGTATGTGAGGAATGTGTTCTTAATAAGACCATTGGAAGGCATGCATATATCACGACCTTAATGCTTAAACATTGTAGGATGTGCAACTTGAGTCTCAGACATTTTTCATCATAAGTTCTAGAATGAGAAGGTGCATAAGTAGCTTCTTGATTCTTGTTCATATTTTTATTCTACTATTCTTCAATAACTATCAACTTTAACAACAACATGTCTTCATCAACAACCATTTGACTTTGTTAATGACTACTCAACTTCATCAACAAGGAAAACTTTGGTAGTAAAGAGCCACTTCTAGAGAAACTGTCAACTTCTATAGTAACAAAAAAATTAGGACATGACCCCGATCATTTAATTATTTCAAATAGATCCAAATTAACTGCTTAATTTTAGATCAATATGGGTTTGACATCTATTGTTAGCTTGTCCACATGATCCATGCACCACACGCATGTACATTTGTATAAAAGTATAGACAAGGAAGAATAAGCTAAACATTGCACATTTGTACACGCCTTCTCCAAATCAATAAAATAATTTGTTCAAAGTCTTTAATGCCTTTGAATATACATTTGGATTCTAGACTAGGGGTTCATTTTATTATTCTATAAACTTGTGAATTACCATCTAATTTGAATGTTTACACACTAATCCACCTAGGTATCAACTTAATAAAGCTCCACATAAGTCATTATTTGATTTGAGTAATTTTACTTTGGACACATTTATGAAGACTCCTAAGAGCTTCCATATAATTGTAAAGATGATATTCCCTCCATATAAGCATAAAGATGATATATGATTTTAGTTTGTTGAAGGCCATGTTTTACTCATTGATGAGGACTCTGCTACACCTAAAGTTGAGTCCTTTGTTTGGAACTTTGAAGCATGCAAAGAGGCAAGTGAATTGTAATGCTTAAGTAAACATGAGTCTCAACATGATGTAGTTCAACTTGATGAGATGTCTAAATGTGACACATTTTAGTTTGTGTTGCATGAGGACTTCCTTATTCATGCATATCAAATTTCTACTTAGGTATATTTTTCTAAAGTGTATGAGTTTGAGGCTTTCAATTTTTGTATTGACTCACTTGAAGATGCTAGCAGCCATGTGAACATGATTAATATGGAATCCAAGAGTTGTCCTTTTCCTATCCATTTGGAGTGGATTTTTGGCCCTTATGATTGTTTACATCATGTTGGCCTAGCATTTGAATAGTTGCTTCATGGTATGGATGGGAATAGATCATTCTCCTACTACCCATGGCTAAATTATATTGATGACTCCAATGAGGTTGACTATTATCTTTAAGAAGTAGTGTCATGGTCATGTTTGGATGTGGAAGATACTTCATGTTGTAGTTAAAAGGTGGATACATAATCAAGTCAATATTGGGAATCTCATTCATGAAGGTTATTTTTTACAAAGGAAGGAGATGTACTTTAGTTTATCTATTGTAGAATGCAAACGAATCTCCCCACAAGCCTTGACTTGCAACATGTTCTTGATGTTATTTGCATGACATGCTTAATTTGTCCTCTCATATGCCTTTAGGTCAATTAGCTACAAGTTTTCATTTTTATGCTTTGTCTTAAGGGTTCTAAGTTGTGTTTCCTTTATCCTTGTCTATAAATTTTGGTGTGTGTTTGTGTATCACCCCCATGTTTTTGGACTTCCCCTTTTCCATTTTGGTCTACACCCTAGATTTTTTTTGGATTTTCATAGTGTCAACATGTGATACTCATCCTCAACCAAAGCATATGTTGGCATTTTTTTTGTCTAACCTTTTGATATGCATATATGCTCTTCTAACTTGTATGAACCTTGGTGTATAAGTTTGTATGCTTCAATTCTCAGTTTAGATGTTCAAATTGTTATTCTCTATCATTAAGGTTTCATTTTAAGCATAAGCCTCTTATGGTTAGGGTTTAACTTGTACATTTTCTTATTGCATGCACACCCTTATTCTAAGTGTTCCTTGATGTTTATATATCTCTTTGCATGGTTCTATGTAATATACTTGGACCATTTGTATCATGACACGTGTTATCCTAGTGATGCCAACATTGGTGGACCTTGATGTTTATTTGTCATGGGTGTATGGTCTCTCATGTGGCTTATGTGGATTCATTATCAGCTCTTTTATTGCCATGTATTTCCTTTGATGGTGATGGGCCTGAGCATTTATTATGTTGGCTTTACATTATGAGGTGTCATTCCAACTTGGTGGTGACTATTCTCCTACAAGATAGTCAGGTATACTTCATGGTAGAGACTTCATCTCATAAGAACACATAAAACCAAAACCTTTGAACACTTCGTTTTGGGCAGCCCCAAAACAGATATCCGTTTCCCAGAAATGGATATCTATTTTTAGCTACCAAAATGGATATCCGTTTTGCATTTACCGAAGCAAAATGGATATCCATTTTCCATTTACCAAAGAAAAATGGATATCCATTTTGGTTGTCAACTTTTCATGGATTCTAACGTGTTTTCATGTTTTAGTCTCTTCTTCAAACCTCACCCTTCGTGCTGATGACTTTTTTATGCAAATTTGATAAAACAGAAAGGTTTTATTGAAGAAATTGTTAGCTTTCTAAAAATATAAGATTTGTTTGGTTATCATTGTATTAAATAATTATTAATAAATTTCTATATAGTGTGTGTTTGAAATCCTAATGGATACACTGATTGAAAAACATCCATAAATTTCAAACTATTACACCTTTTTGAGATCTGAAAGCTATGTCACACTCTATGCTTTTCTGGCTATAGGTTAAAAAAATTTGAATTTTGACTTTTTTTTTTATCGAGTTAGGTTGGCTAGGAAATTACTTTTTAGTTTTTAAAAAAAGTCACAGTCAAAAAATCATAACTAATTATTTTATTGGAAAAAAATTTCAAACAAATATGTGTCACATCTGGGGCATGAGTCCTCTACTTATTTTGAAAGATTCAAAAAAAACATTCTCATAGTTAGGTTGGCTGGAATGACACCCACTTTTTATTTTTTTCTAAAAAATTTAATAGTTGTTCATTGAAATATTCATTTTTCACTAAGTAAATGTAGTTTTTTTAAAAAATAGTAGCCCATAAACTAGATTCAATTCTCTACAAATTTCGTTCTTACATCTTTTTAAAATTGTGTAGATAATCCATTCAAATTTTCACATGAGCTTGATTAAGTCTATTTTTTTGTATTTTCATTGCTACTTAGAAGTATAGTTTGGCCCATCATGATCCTGCACATACCCTGAAAACATAATAGATTCATGCAAAAGGTTGATGAACTTGTCAATGGAATAAAAGGTATGGGAGGAACTATTGGTGAGAAGGAAGTTGTGATGAAAATTCTTAGGTCACTACAAAAATCCTACAGTCACAAGGTAGATGTAATTGAAGAATTAATGACTAAAAACTGTCGACAAGGATCAATTACTTGGAAAGATTACAGCCTTTGAGATGGGAGAATTTGGTGATGCTCTGCCAAAAGTTGAGACTACTTTCAAAGCTAGTACTTCTGAAAAGAACTCCACCACTGAAAAATAAAAAAGTGGAGTCTATTCATGACTGATGAAATTGAAGCTAACTTTGTTGACAGATTACAAAGAGGTTCCGATAAGTTTAAATGTAAATTATCTTTCAAATGTTTTTCATGTCGTAAAGTTGGTCATTATGCTTCTAGATGTCCTAGAAGAATTGAAAGGAATAGAAAAAGATTTGAGAACAGACTTATAGCTCCAAAGAAATGCTACTATGTTAGGGATCTTGATGATGAAGGTGTGACTGATGATGAATCTGATGATGCTAGTACTAGTACAAATGAATGCTTTTTTATTGCTATTAAAGAAGAACCTATGTCTAGTAATCCTACTAGCTATGCGAAGGAAGAAAAACTAGTGGAAGAAAGTGCTTTGGTTGTTCATGTTGAGAAAGATAAGGATGAATGGATTATTGATAGTGGATGCTCACATCACATGACCGGTGACAAAAGTAGGTTTGTGAGTTTGGAAAAGTATGATGGAGGATTGGTTAGGTTTGGACACAATGCAGCTAGTAAGATTTGTGGAAAAGGATCTATTTCATTTGATGGTAAGCACAATACTGATAATGTCCTATATGTGAAGGGTTTGAAGCATAATCTTTTGAGTGTTGGTCAGATGTGTGACAAAGGTTATGATCTGAGATTCAAAGACAATGGGTACAAGATCATGGAAAGCTCTAGAATAGTGATTTCTACTGGTAAGAAGACCAGAGGTAACATTTACCAATTAAGAGGAACTAATGATTATTGTTTATTGGCCTAGACATATGAAAGGTGCATGTGGCATAGAAGGATGTGTCATATCAACTTTGACAATTTGGTGAAGATAAGTTGTGCACAAACTATAAGAGATCTACCTAAACTTGTGAAGCCAGACAAGACCATTTGCAAGGAGTGTCAATTTGGGAATCAAACAAAAACAAGTTTCAAAATCAAAGAACAATTCTCTACCAGATTGCTAGAGCTAGTACATACAGACTTGTATGGTCCCACAAGAACAAGAAGTCCACAAGGTGACACGTATTTTATGTTTCTTATTGATGACTATTCTAGAATGACTTGGGTCACTTTTCTAAAAGAAAAATTTGAAGCTCTAGACAAGTTCAAATTTTTCAAGGCAATGGTTGAGAATGAGTTAGAGTTGTGAATCAAATGCTTAAGGTATGATAGAGGAGGTGAGTTCACATCAAATGTTTGTAAAGAACAAGGGATAAAGAGACAATTGTTTGCACCTAGGACTTCTCAGCAAAATGGAGTTGTTGAGAGAAAAAATAGGACAGTTCAAGAAGCTGCCAAGACTATGTTAAAAGAAGCTGACCTATCAGAAGTATACTGGAGAGAAGCCATACATACTATTGTGTACACCCTAAATAGAGTTCAAGTGAAAGGTAACAGTTCTAAAACTCCTTCTGAATTATAGTATGTAAAGGTTTCTACAATAAAGTATTTCAAAGTTTTTGGAAGCAAATGTTATATCAGAAGAGATGAAGATCTAGGCAAGTTTGATGCTAGATGTGATGAAGGAATTTTTCTTTGTTACTCTACCAAGAGTAAGGCTTATTGGTGCTACAATAAGAGACTAAATAAGATTGTTGAGAGTGCTAATGCGAAAGTAGATGAAGGCAAGGAAAGAATATCATATTTGAGTTTCTATGAACCAAATGAACCTGTGATTATAGAAAATGAAGAAAAAGTTGAGCAAAAAGATAGTCAAGATGACGAAGAGGCTTTGGAAAATGCTATTAAGACTACCACGTATATAAAGATTAATTGTTCTAAAGATCAGATTATAGGTAACAAAAAAAAAGGTGTACTGACAAGAAAAAGAGTTGTAGAAGAACAAGTGAATTACTATCTGCTTTCAAAGGTTGAACCAAAAACTATGAATGAAGCTTGCAATGATGAAAATTGGGTAAAAGCCATGGAAGAAGAACTAATGTAGATTGAGAAGAATCAAACTTGGGAATTGGTTCCTAGACCTACTGATAAGAATGTGGTTGGCACCAAATGGGTCTTCAAAAACAAGATGAATGAGAATGGAGAAGTACTAAGAAACAAAGAAAGATTGGTAGGCAAAGGATACTCTCAAGTTGAAGGAATAGATTTTGAAGAAACCTATGCTCCTGTGGCAAGAATTGAAGCAATTAGAATATTTTTGGCATTTCCAACATTCAAAGACTTCAAAGTGTATTAGATGGATGTTAAGCTTGTATTCTTGAATGGTGATTTAGAAGAAGAGGTTTACATTGAGCAACCAAAAGGATTTCAATTATCAAAACAAGGTGATATATTGTGCAGATTGAAGAAGGCCTTGTATGGACTGAAACAAGCCCCCAAAGCCTAGTATGCATGGTTAGACAAATATTTGTTACAATTAGCGTTCAGTAAAGGCATTGTTGACAACAATCTATATTTCAAAATCACTGATAATCATATCTTGATTGTTGTAGTCTTTGTTGATGACATTATCTTTAGAGGAAATGAAGGTATGTGTATGAAGTTTGCAGGTGAAATGCAAAATGAGTTTGAGATGTCTATGTTTGGTGAAATTAATTTCTTTTTGGGTCTACATATTAATCAATTAGATAAAGGAATCTTCATATCTCAGTATAAGTATGTGAAAGATTTGTTGAAGAAATTTGGGATGGAAGACTCTAAACCAGTATGTACTCCTATGGTGACTGGCTGTAAGTTGAGAAAAACTGATGAATTACCCAAGACTGATTAGAAAAAAGTACAGATCTATGATTGGAGGATTGCTTTTTCTAACTCAAACCAGACCTGATATTATGCATGCAGTTTGTCTTGTTGCAAGATTTCAAGCAGATCCAAGAGAGTCGCATGTGATGGCAGTAAAGAGACTCTTGAGGTATTTAAAAGGCACACCAAATCATGGCTTATGGTATCCAAAGGATAATGAATTCTCTCTCAGTGCTTATACAGATGCTGATTGGGTTGGAGATGTTGATGACAGAAAGAGTACAAGTGGAGGTGCTTTCTTTTTGGGTAATAGATTGGTTGCATGGCTGAGGAAGAAGCAAGATTCAATCTCCTTGTCAACTGTAGAAGTAGAGTATACTACAACAGCATGTTTTTGTACTCAATTTTTATGGATGAAGCAAACATTGAAGGACATAGGAGTTGTGTATGAAGATCCAGTTGCAATCTTATGTGATAATACATGTTTAGGGTTAAATTTTGATAGTTGGTTTTTGATTAGTTTGTGTGTATCCTCCTTTCACCCTAAAGCATTTAAGGACCTTGGGTTGAGTAAGAATCTATCATCAAGCCCTTGGTCACTTAGGAATGTAGGGAAAATAAGATTTGTGTGATTTGATTGCTTGATTATGCCTAATTATTCTCAAAACCCTAATTATGCAAATATGGAAGAAAACTAATAAATTACAAAAAATGCTGCTACATAAAGATGTAAAATAATAGACAAATGTGTACCAGTTTTCAAAGTTTGGGAAGTGGAACAGTCAGGGACTAATGAGCAGGCACCCTAGTCCAATGCCCTAATTTTTATCAAGATCTAGGAACTCAATCTGCAACATGTTCATGTTCTCTTAGAGATTTCTCTTTTACAGTATCTGGAGGACTAATAAGTAGGCACCTGAGTCCAGGTCCTTATTTTCAACTCTGATATACAATTTTGACACTCTACAACTCCACTTTTCCTACTTCTTCAACCTGTAACCTGCAATTACAGGAAAATGGGGAGGGGGTTGTGGTGTTTAGAGGCTTGCCTCAGTCAAGCCCTAGAGAGACATTCAAGTCTTCCAAACATCGTTGTCAGATAGAGAGAATGTGCCCTTGGAGGACAGAAGAAAAAACCCAATGATAAATGCTTAAAAACACAAATGATATTGTGCCTTGTAGTGAATATCTCATTGAAGGAAGAAGCTCTTCATGCCATGAGGAGATGGATGCTCAAATCTGCAAATACAAACACATAAACAACACAAGATCTGCTCTTCCACACAATAAATGCCTTGAATCACTTCTACACAAGCTTACGAATCAAAATTGTCATCTAGTTTACAAATGAATGCCTAAACATGCTTATATATGCAACTACAAACATTCCCACCAAGAATTTCATAATTCAAACTTACCATGTCAGCCTAGGAACCAAATAACGGTCATAAACTGACACTTAAATTTTGGGCCTAACCCAAAATAGGGTAGGACTAGGGCGTGGGTGCCCAAGTCCTCCCTCCTATTTTGTGTAGGGTCTATCTCAAGGGATCCCCCTAGGTCCCATTCATCATGAAACTCAGGGTTTTTCTCATCAGGATGCCAAAATATGATGCAAGATATCCTAAATGCATATCAAAGACCCGGGAGCTAAACTTTAAGAGGGAAAAGCCCCCAAGGGGACATTTTCTAATGTTACATTTAGCCCCCACTTTAATGTATGTATAAACGCAAGGCCAATGCACGTATTAAAGTATGGTCAATAAACACAACAAACACGCCAAGAATGAAGAAGACACACCAAACATAGAGAAGTCAATAACAGGCACACAAAACATAGAGAAGACAGTTACAGTCACACAAAACACAGAGAAGATAGTAAATGCATAGAAGACATGAATGATTTCTTTTCTTTTTCTTTTTCGCATATATATGAAATGCAGATGAAAGTACAAGGAAAGTAAACACACCACCCATAATGCAAGAAGTACTCATTGCACTGGTCTTTAAACTGCATATGGGGTAACAAACATGCCAAACACACCACCCATAATGCAGGAAGTACTCATCGCACTAGTCTTTAAACTGCATATGGGGCAATAAACACACCAAACAAATCAAGAATGCCAAACACACACACTTTGAAGACATGGAGAAAACACGGCAGGCAAGCGATGGAGTTTTCCTATTTCTAGGTTCATCACCATCTCAGGCACATTACAAGCACACACCAATGATTATGCTACACCACAACAATCACCGAAGACACGCTTAAGGGTTGAGTTAGTCATAGAGCTGCTCCCCACATCTCAATGAGGACTTTTGAAAATGATAGGATGTGTGCTTTCCTCAAAAAATACACCATCCCTGCCTCTGCAAAGGGCTTAAGATGATTGATGATTGATTGATTGATTGCCAACAAACTTAGAGTGCAGGAAGTACTCATCATACTAGTCTTTAAAGTACAAGTGAGGACAAGCACATTGCTAACATCTACAATAGACAGCTTACCTTATATATGCCCCCACCTTAAGGTGGTTGATATCATGCATCGATATCAAGCACGTTAAGGTAGGAAGAAAACACATGAGGGAACATAGACTCTCGCAAAGCCCATGCTCCCTAGAGGTGACATGTACTTTATGATCACCAAATGTTCCCACAAACACATCCCTGCAAGAAACATGTTAGTGTCTGCATAATCATGATAAACAACATCGATGCATATGATTAATCACATAAAGAGCTAATGTTCTACTATGAATTAAGATATCAAGTATAACTACAAGGTTATACTATGAAAATCTCAAAACCAAGTGTCACTAAGGCAAGATTCAAAGATAAACAAAGAAGTAGTATTGTTATGTTTTGTAAGTGAGATAGAACACCATCAAAATCACTATTCAGAAAGCACGGAGTGCTTCTACTAGCCAAGCGTTGGATAATATATTACAACCCCATCCTCATATTAGGAACTAAGTCTAATTTTTTATTTCTCACTAAAGGGATGCTAGGTCCACATCAATATAAATGTTTTTCATCATCTGCCCACTAGATAGAAACACTAGAGGAAGGGAAAAAATGAAATAAGAGAGGAGAAACAAGTGCCTTAGGGACAGTCACGTAGAAGGGTGCCCCCAATTCACCAACTGCAATGCTGTGTTCGTAGGACACAACACACAACAATGAAAATAGAGAGAGGCAATATAGAAGAATGATAATACAAATAGAAGAAAGTCACAACAAAGACAGTCTCCTCGTATCCTAGAAGGCCTACACAACACATAACACATCACGGGGGAAACCCATCACGAGAGATAAAGGGTTAGAAATACTTATCTATATGGAGTCTCATGTCAAGTTTTATCAAGAATCATATCATCCTCTTCCCAATCCCAAATTCTAGAGAAGATAGGTGTGTAAGGTACCATAGCCCAACTTTTGTTCTTGTTTTTAGGTTGTTCAATGTTAAACTCTTCTTGATTAGTTTGAAAGTTTCCTTGTTGAATTATATGCATTATGCTCTTGAGAGATGGAAGAAGGAATTTGGTTTGAGTGATCTTAGTATCTATCCAAGAAAGTTTTAATGTAGGAGACCTTCCCCCATCTACTAACTATGCTACATCTTTTAAAGAAAGAAAATAGGAATGAGAGAAAGGTAAGGTGTTGTGAGAAGAGGAAATCAAACATATTATCAAGGTACAACAAATAATAGCAATAATATCAGTCACCTCAAGCCATAAAACTCATCACAACATGCTTGGAGTGCAAATCAAGGTCAAACCCGAGGGCAAATATAGCAAAAATGTGTAATTTTTCACCAAATTTTCAATACAAGAACCCAATAAAAGGTTTTGTGAAGATTTTTAGGAGGGGAAGAAAATAATAACCCTAATAACAGCCAATTAGTGCAAAAATATTCTTCACAACATATCTATGGTGCAAATCTAGAGAGTTGTTAAGGCCAAATCTAGTGGAAATCAAGGTTTTTCAAGACCTAGGTATAAGATCTTAATGCAAAATACTATATGAATGTCTTAAAATCTGATTTATGATGAAAAGTAATTACACTAAGATCTGAAAATGATTTTCCAATCCTATAATACAAAATGCAAATGCAAGTCGAATGAAAAATCAATGAAAAATGCTAGTTTTTGTTGAAAATTTCTATGTAAGAATGCAAATTTTTGAGATCTAAATGCAAATTTACAGTAAAATGCAACACTATAGACAAATGCAAATTTGAATGAGTGTCTAAGATCGGTAGAAAAATCTGAAACAATATTTTACCTACAAACCCTAGTTTTTAGAATTACTAGGTTATATGATAAATTCAAATTTTCCAACAAAACCCTAGCAAATTTTATGATGAAAAATGCAATGAAAGTGATTGAATTTTTGTAATTTTCTGTAATTTAGCTTAGATCTAATAAAAAAATCATAAATTTGATGAAATTCAAATTAACTGATGCCAAATAGAAACCCTAGAATGTAAATTTTTTTTCAAATTTTTCAAAATTTTCAAATTTTTTGTAATTTTTCCAATGCAATAAGATGCATGATGATGTGAATGAATGAAATCAATGTAAATCTAAAGCAAAACACTCAGCATGGTGCAAGATTCATGAAAAATATGGGTTCACCAAAATGTTTAGGGTAAAATTTGGATAGTTGGTTTTTGATTAATTTTTGTGTTTCCTCCTTTCACCCTAAAACATTTAAGGACCTTGGGTCGAATAAGAATATACCGTTAGGCCCTTGGTCACTTAGGAATGTAGGGAAAATTGTATTTGTGTGATTTGATTACTTGATTATTCCCAATTATGCTCAAAACCCTAATTATGCAAATACAAAAGCAAACAAATAAATTACAAAAAATGTTGCTAAGAAAGATGTAAAATAACAAACAAATGTGTACTAGTTTTCAAAGTTTGGGAAGCAGAATAGTCAGGGACTAATGAGTGGGTGCCCTAGTCTAGTACCCTAATTTTTGTTAGGATCTATGAACTCAATCTGTAACCTGTTCCTATTGCCTTAGAGATTTCTCTGTCGCAGGATCTGAATGACTAATGAGTGGGCACCTAAGTCTAGGTCCCTATTTTCAACTCTGATCAACAATTTTAATACTCTGCAACCCTTCTCTACAACTCTACTTTTCCTACTTCTTCAACCTATAACCTATAATCACAGGAAAATGGGGAGGGGGTTGCGGTGTTTAGAGGCTTGCCTAAGTCAAGCCCCGAAGAGACATTCAAGTCTTTCAAACACTATTGTCAGATAAAGAGTGTGTGCCCTTAGAGGATACAGGTAAAAACCAAATAATAAATGCTTGAAAACACAAATGATATCACCTTGTAGTGAAGATCTCATGGAAGGAAGAATCTCTTCATGCCATGAGGAGATGGATGCTCAAATCTACAAATACAAACACATAAACAACACAAGATATGCTCTTCCACACAATGAATACCTTGAATCACTTCTACACAAGCTCATGAATCAAAATTGCCATCTAGTTTACAAATGAATGCCTAAACATGCTTATATATGCAACTACAAACTTTCCCACCAAGAATTTTATAATTCAAACTTATTGTGTCAGCCTAGGAACCAAATAATGGTCATAAACTAACACTTAAAATTTGGGCCTGACCCAAAATAGGGTAGGACTATGGCGTAGATGCCCAAGTTCTCTCTCTTATTTTGGACAGGGTCTATCTCAAGGGTCCCTATAGGTCCCATTCATTATGAAACTCAGGGGTTTTCTCATCGGGATACCAAAATATGATGGAAGATGTCCTAAATGCAAATCTAAGACCTGAGAACCAAACCTTAAGAGGGAAAAGACCACCCCAAGGGGACATTTTATGACATTACAATACAATTACTATAAACATTTCAAAGAATATAGTGATGCACTCAAGAACAAAACATATATCAATAAGGTATCACTTTCTGAGAGAAAAAGTGACAGAGTATGAAGTAAAATTGGAGTATGTGTCCACAAAGGATCAGATTGCTAATATTTTCACTAAGCCTCTGTCTAAGGATACTTTTGAGTATCTCAAAGAAAAGTTAGGGATCATTACTCCTCCTAGTCTGAATTAAGATGCATAGGAATTCATCAGTCCAGAAGTGCTCAAAGTATCATTCTTCGATCTGGATTGATGTTTTGAGAGCTACCTCTCAAGGGGATTAGCTAGATGTTCCTGTATAAGTTCCTGATAAAGAAAGTATTAATAACCAAGAAAGCTCGGTTGGATTAGAGCAGCAGAATGCAAGTATGTGCCCTTTTCCATTGATGTCAAAGGGGGAGAAAAATCATGTGAAAAACTTAGACAAGAAAGAGTGCAGATGTGTAAAGTGAAAGGGGGAGAATCTTGTCTTAATGGTCTTTACAGTTTTTCACATCATATGTTGCCATCAATGACAAAGGGGGATATTGTTAAGTATGTACTTAACCGGTGTTGTCATTGATGTCAACATATCTGTGTTGTCATTAGTGTTAACTGTTCTCTTATTTTGATGCTTTCTTGTAATGAGTTAGATGCTTCATATTTGCCTATGTAAGTGTTGGAGATCCTGATATTGAGGATATTGAGAAAATTTGCTCCTCCAGTGGAAACAGTATGTTGTAGAGTATCTTTGTCTGAATAATAGTCCAAAAGATTGTTCTACATTTATTGTAGAATGCATATCCTTAGCTTTGGATTGGAAGTTATTTAGATACATGTCTGAAGATGCTATGTTCTAAGTTTGGGCTTTCGGTATGAAGATTTGAGTGAGTTATGATCACCAGAGTGAAAACTACTTTTTTTGTATGTTTGGTGGTGACAGGGAGATAGTATTATGCTCCACATTCCTCTGCATTGAAGTATTTTAGTCTATGATTCTAGAGTTAAGTCTAAGATGATGTTATGTGCTTTCAACTCCAATGGTTCATGATTTGGTGGTTTGCAAGTGATCTTTTCTTTATGATAGTAACTGGTAGTGTTGTTTATAAGCTCTGGTTTGAATAATCTTCTTGTCATAGTGGTTAGAGGTTGTGCAGTTATTCCTGGTAATTACAATGTGCTTGTGGATGTCTCCTAATCATGTTCCTATCCTTGGATTGGTTCGTAAACAAAAATTTGGATCATGGATGAAGAATGTTCTCGAAAGTCTTAATGAGAACACTAGTCTTGGCCGACTTGGTTGTTTTCACTATTTACGGAGATGCATTGAAGATTGTAGAAACATATTGTGGCATGGAAGATTGCATATGAGTCCCAGCTAAGGCATGGCATGATCAACATATGTCCTTACATCTTTTCCTTAGCTAATTTTGTATTAGATCCAGACCTATTTTTATGTATATTTTTGTAATGCCAACCTTGGAGATTATTCCAATGGTTGATGAATCTAATGCCGACCTTGATGTACATTCCAAGGTTGATGTATTGTATAAAGAAATGTAATTTATCTACAAAAAATATGTCCTTGTGTAAAAATGAAAAGATAGGTGCAAAGGTGTAAGAAGAGCAGAGCAGAGATGTTATATTGTGCTTCAATAGAACTAAACTCAGGCATGAAGTAGATGCTCTCAAATTAGTTCACAAACCCTTGGTAGTGAGCCACCCCTTGGTAGTGAGCCAATCTTGGCAGTAAGCCCTATCATTTGTAGTGAGCATTTTGGACAGCGAGCCCTAAGGTAGTCAGCCTCTAATTTTTGGTATTGCTATAACTTATTTATTTATGTGGGCTAACACCCACCATGGTTTTTCCCTTATAAGGTTTTCTATGTAAAAATTTTGGTGTCTAATGTGTTATTGTATTGAGCTTCTTGTTTTATGCTTTCATGATTAATCTTAATAACAATGATTAAGAATTGGATGTGTTAATATTCATAAGTGGTTAAAGTTTTGTGACAACGGATTAACCCCCCCTCTCAGTTGTCCTATGCATTTCAACAATTGGTATTAGAGTAGGTTCCTTGAAAGAAAGCCTAATAGCTTGAGGAAGATCTAGGATGTCTTTAAGAAGGAAGCTCCATAGTTTGATGGGACAAATTATGCTCTACGGAAGGTGTGAATGAAAAGCAATCTCCTTTGTCTTAGTTATAAAGTGTGGAAAGTTGCAGAGTCAAAATATACCATGCCTCAAAATGATTTGACAACTGGAGATGAAATCAAAGAATATGAGTTGAATATAAAAGCTAGAGATGACCTATTAAGTACCTTGACTGACATTGAGTTGATAAAAGTCATGGATCTAGAATCTACAAATGAAGTCTAGGAAAAGTTGAAAAATCTATATAAAGGTGATAATTCTTTGAAAGAAGCCAAGTTGCAGGGCCTGGAAGCTAAATATGAGGGTTTAAAGATGAATGAAGATGAAAACATAACAGCCTTCATGCAAAAGGTTGTTGAACTTGTCAATGGAATAAAAGGTATGGGAGGAACTATTGGTGTGAAAGAAGTTGTGAAAATTCTTAGGTCACTACCAAAATCTTATAGTCACAAGGTAACTGTAATTGAAGAATTAATGACTGTAAAAACTGTCGACAAGGATCAATTACTTGAAAAGCTTATAGCCTTTGAGATGAGAGAATTTGGTGATGCTCTGCCAAAAGTTGAGACTGCTTTCAAAGCCAGTACTTCTGAGAATAACTCAAGAGCTGAAAAATAAAAAGTGGAGCCTATTAATGACTTTGATGAAATTGAAGCTAACTTTGTTGATAAATTGCAAAGAGGTTCAGTAATTTCAAAGGCAAATTACCTTTCAAATGTTTTTGATGTGGTAAATTTGATCACTATGCTTCTAGATGTCCTGAAAGAATTGAAAGGAATAGAAAAAGATTTGAGAACAGGCCTAGAGCTCCAAAGAAATGCTACAATGTTAGGGATCTTGATGATGACGGTGTGAATGATGGTGAATCTGATGATGCTAGTACTAGTGCAAATGAATGCTTGTTTATTGCTATTAAAGAAGAACCTATGTCTACTAATCCTGCTAGTTGTGCGAAGGAAGAAAAACCTATGGAAGAAAGTTCTTTGGTTGTTCAGGTTGAGAAAGATACGGATGAATGGATTATTGATAGTGGCGTTGGTGTTGGAAATAAGCCACACCTAAACCGACAATGGACTGGTCTAAGAGGGGCCAGTAGCTTAGTGGTAGAGCACTCCTGCAATGAATGGAAGGTCCTAGGTTCGAGACCTAGCTGGTCCATATCTGAACATGGTATCAGAGACAGGCCCAAGCTAGGAGCCCCAAGCACATGAGAGGTGTGGCTTAAGGGGGGTGTTGGTGTTGGAAATAAGCCACACTTGGACCAACAATGGACTGGTCTAAGAGGGGCCAGTAGCTCAGTCGTAGAGCACTCCAACAGAAAATGGAAGGTCATAGGTTCGAGTCCTAGCTGGTCCATGTCTCAACAAGTGGATGCTCACATCACATGACTAGTGGCAAAAGTAAGTTTGTGAGTTTGGAAAAGTATGATGGAGGACTGGTTAGGTTTGGAGACAATGCAATTGGTACGATTTGTGGAAAAGGATCTATTTCATTTGATGGTAAGCATAATACTAATAATGTCCTATAGGTGAAGGGTTTGAAGCATAATCTTTTGAGTGTTGGTCAAATGTGTGACAAAGGTTATGATCTGAGATTCAAAGACAATGGGTGCAAGATCATGGAAATCTTCATAATATTGATTGCTACTGGTAAGAAGACCAAAGATAACATTTACCAATTAAGATGAACTAATGACTATTGTTTAGTGGCCCGGATAGATGAGAGTTGGTTGTGGCATATAAGGATGTCTCATATCAACTTTGACAATTTGGTGAAGATAGGTTTTGCACATGATGTAAGAGATCTACTTAAACTTGTGAAGCTATCCAACACCATTTGTAAGGAGTGTCAATTTGGGAAACAAACAAAGACAAGTTTCAAAAGAAAAGAACAATCTCTGTTGGATTGCTAGACCTAGTACATACAGACTTGTGTGGTCCCATAAGAACAAGAAGTCTACAATGTGATAGGTATTTTATGTTGCTTATTGATGACTATTCTAGAATGACTTGGGTCACTTTTCTAAAATAAAAATCTGAAGTTCAAACAAGTTCAAAGTTTTCAAGGCAATGGTTGAGAATGAGTTAGAGTTGAGAAACAAATGCTTAAGGTCTGATAGATGAGTTGAGTTCACATTAAATGAATTCAATATTTTTTGTGAAGAACAAGGGATAAATAGACAATTGTCTGCACCTAGGACTCCTCAACAAAATGGATTTGTTGAGAGAAAAAATAGGATAGTTCAAGAAGCTACCAGGACTATGTTAAAAGAAGCTGACCTATCAAAAGTATATTGGAGAGAAGCCATACATACTGTTGTGTACACCCTAAACAGAGTTCAAGTGAAAGGTAACAGTTCTAAAACTCCTTTTGAATTATGGTATGGAAGGGTTCCTATAGTAAAGTATTTGAAAGTTTTCAGAAGCAAATGTTATATCAGAAGAGATGAAGATCTAGGCAAGTTTGATGCTAGGTGTGATGAATAATTTTTTCTTGGTTACTCTACCAAGAGTAAGGTTTACCAGTGCTACAATAAGAGACTAAATAAGATTGTTGAGAGTGCTAATGTGAAAGTAGATGAAGGTAAGGAGAGAATATCAAATCTGAGTTGTTGTGAACTATATGAACCCATGATTATTGCAAATGAAGAAAAAGTTGAGCAAAAAGATAGTTAGGATGAAGAAGAGTCTCTGGAAAATGTTGTCAAGGCTTCCAGGTATGTAAGGATTAATCATTCTGAAGATTAGATTATAGGCATGATAAAAACAAAGGTGTGCTAACAAGAAAAAGAGCTATAGAAGAACAAGTGAATTAGTATTTGTTTTCAAAGGTTGAACCAAAAACTGTGAGTGAAACTTGCAATGATGAAAATTGGGTAAAATCCATGGAAAAAGAACTGATTCAGATTAAGAAAAATCAAAATTGGGAATTGGTTCCTAACCTGTTGATAAGAATGTGATTGGTACCAAATGGGTCTTTAGAAACAAGATGAATGAGAATGGAGAAGTAGCAAGAAACAAAGCAAGATTGGTATGCAAAGGATACTCTCAAGTTGAAGGAATAGATTTTGAAGAAACCTATGCTCCTATGGCAAGAATTGAAGCAATTAGAATGTTTTTGGCATTTGCAAAATTCAAAGACTTCAAAGTGTATCAAATGGATGTCAAGTCTACATTCTTGAATGGTGATTTGGAAGAAGAGGTCTACATTGAGCAACCAAAAGGATTTCAATTATCAAAACAAGGTGATATGGTGTGCTGACTGAAGAAGGCCTTGTATGGACTGAAACAAGCCCCCAGAGCCTGGTATGCATGCTTAGGTAAATATTTGTTGTAATTAGGGTTCAGTAAAGGCACTGCTAACAACAATCTGTATTTCAAAATCATTGATAATCAGATCCTAATTGTTGTAGTCTCTATTGATGACATTATCTTTGGAGGCAATGAAGGTATGTGCATGAAGTTTGCAGGTGAAATACAAAATGAATTTGAGATGTCTATGTTTGGTGTAATTAATTTCTTTCTAGATCTGCAAATTAATTAATTAGATAAAGGAATCTTCATATCTTAGTCTAAGTATGTGAAAGAGTTGTTGAAGAAGTTTGGGATGGAAGTTGAACTAAACTAGTATGTACTCCCATGGTGACTAGCTACAATTTGAGCAAAACTGATGAATCACCCAAGACTGATAAGAAAAAGTATAGATCCATGATTGGAGGATTGCATTAACTAACTCAAACCAAACCTAATATTATGCATGCAGTTTGACTTGTTGCAAGATTTCAAGCAAATCCAAGAGAGTCACATAAGCACACTGGATCATGGCTTATGGTATCCAAAGGACAATGATTTCACTCTCAGTGCTTATACAGATGCTGATTGGGCTAGAGATGTTGATGATAGAAAGAGTACAAGTGGAGGTGCTTTCTTTTTGGGTAATAGATTGGCTACATGGCTAAGCAAGAAGAAAGATTCAATCTCCTTGTCAACTGCAAAAGTAGAGTATATTGTAGTAGCATGTTGTTGTACTCAAGTTTTATGGATGAAGCAAACATTAAAGGACATAGGAGTTGTGTATGAAGATTTAGTTGCAATCTTCTATGATAATACAAGTGCTATAAACATTTCAAACAATCTAGTGATGCACTTAAGAATAAAACATATATCAATAAGGTATAAATTTTTGAAAGAAAAAGTGATAGAGAATGAAGTAAAATTGGAATATGTGTCCACAAAGGATTAGATTGTTGATATTTTCCCTAAGCCTTTGCCTAAGGATACTTTTGAGTTTCTTAGAGAAATGTTAGGGGTCATTACCCCTCCTGGTATGAACTAAGATGCAAAGGAATGCATCAATCTAGAAGTGCTCAAAGTCTCATTGTTTGATCTAGATTGATGTTTTGAGAGCTACCTATCAAGGGGAGTAGCTAGATGTTATCGATATAAGTTCTTGATAAAGAAAGTATTGATAAAAGAGAAAGCTCAGTTAGATCAGAGTAGCAGAATGCAAGTACGTGCCCTTTTCCATTGATGTCAAAAGGGGAGAGAAATCATGTGAAAAACTTAGAAAAAAAAAAAGTGCAGATGTGTAATGTGAAAGGGGGACAATCTTTTCTTGATGGTCTTTACAGTTTTTCACATCATATGTTGCCATCAATGAAAAAGGGGGAGATTATTGCAAGTATGTGCTTAACCAGTGTTGTCATTGATTCAACATATCTATGTTGTCATTAGTGTCAAATATACTCTTGTTTTGATGCTTTCTTGTAATGAATTAGATGCTATTTAGTTTCCTATGTAAGTGTTGGAGATCCTGATATTGAGAAAATTTACTCCTCCAGTGGAAATAGTATGTTGTAGAGTATCTTTGTCTACAGAAGAACAGTTCAAGAGTTTTCTCCACATTTCTTGTAGAATGCATATCTTTATCTACAGATTGGAAGTTATTTAGATACATGTCTAAAGATGCCATGTTCCACGTTTGGGCCTCTGGTATGAAGATTTCAGTGAGTTATGATCACCAGAGTGAAAATTGCTTTTTCTGTATGTTTGGTGGTAATAGGGAGATAGTATTATGCTCTGCATTCCTCCACACTGAAGTATTTTGGTCTGTGATTCTAGAGTTGAGTTTGAGATGATGTTATGTGCTTTCAACTCTAATGGTTCATGATTTGGTGGTCTGCAAGCAATCTTTTCTTTATGACAGTAACTGACAGTGTTGTTTATAAGCTCTGGTTTGAAGAATCTTCTTGTCAGAGTGGTTAGAGGTTGTGCAATTGTTCTTGGTAATTACAATGTGCTTGTGGATGTCTCTTGATTGTGTTCTTATTCTTGGATTGGGCCGCAAAGGGAAATTTGGATCATGGATGAAGAATTTTCTTGAAAGTCTTAATGAGAACACTAGTCTTGGTTGACTTGGTTGTTTTCACTATTTGTGGAGATGCATTGAAGATTGTAGAAATGTGTTGTGGCATGAAAGATTGCATTTGAGTCCCAGCTAAGGTGGCATGATCAACATACATCTTTACATCTTTTCCTTAGCTAATTTTGTACTAGGTCAAGACTTATTTTCATGTATATTTTGTAATTCTAGCCTTGGAGATTGTTCCAACGGTTGATGAATGTAATGCTAACCTTGATGTACATTCCAAGGTTGATGTATTTTATAAAGACATGTAATGTAGCTGTGAAAAATATGTCCTTGTGTGAAAATGAAAAGATGGGTGCGAAAGAAGAGCATAGCAAAGATGTTATATTATGCTTCAATGGAATTGAACTCAGGCATGAAGTAGATGCTATCAAATCAATTCACCAAAATGAACCACCCCTTGGCAGTGAGCCGATCTTGGTAGTAAGCCCTAACATTTGCAGTGAGCATTTTGGGTAGTGAGCCCTTTAAGGCAGTGAGCCTCTATTTTTTGGTATTTCTATAACTTATTTATTTATGGGCTAACACCCACTGTGGTTTTTCCCTTATAGGGTTTTCCATGTAAACATTTTGGTGTCTCATGTGTTATTGTGTTGAGCTTCTAGTTATATGCTTTCATGATTAATCTTAATAACAGTGATTAAGAATTGGATGTGTTAATATTCATAAGTGGTTAAATTTTTGTGACAACTAATTCACCCCCCCTCTTAGTTGTTCTATACATTTTAACAGAGGGCAGTCCTCAAAAAGATTGAGGAGATCCATCTAAGACCATAATAAGATCCATTTTTCTTATAACAACTGGAAGCATTTAGAAAAATTCAAATATAATGAGCAATTATCCAATGAATTGAAAGACAACAAGACATCAACAAAAATAACATCTTGCCCACACAAAGGTGAAACATCAGAAACTCTAATAGAAGAAGAGTAACTAGTGACCTTTCGAGTCATACGGTTATCTCTACAACAACAAACATTGAATGAAACATCTACATCAACACATAACAACAAAGGCCATAAGACATGCCCACGTCTCTCTGTGAAGTCCAGCTCTCCAATGAGCCAGACCACCATTGTGTCTCACCTCCTCTCGACTTGCTACTTCCACGAGAGTGAGAGTGACATGGTAGTTCACCTCGTGGCAAGGAGGGAAGGGTCTGTGTGCATGCTGAAATCTAACTCAACAACCCCATGCAACTGAAGTCATGATTTTGAGCGTACATATTTTAGTGAACCTAACATGAAGAACAAAAACTTTTGTTTGTGTTGTTTGCAATCCAAAAAGCTTAAATCCTCACAAAATAGTAGAAAACTTTAAACATTCTCACATTATTCTTCATAGCCACTTCCACTTCCATCACCTTCATCATCATTCATTCCATTTATTCTGTGGTGTCTACAGCACCCCTAAATATGATAGAACCTAATTTAAACCAAGGGAATATTCCCTCAAGAGAACTAGAAATTCTTTCCTTTGAAAGATATGTGCCTCCCCATCCAAATGTACCTATCACAAACTATTATGACTATAAAGACTCAGATTACGATCAAGATCAAAGAGACCAAAGAGAATCTAGGTGTTCTTTGTCTTTTAATAATCCAACTTGGAAACATAATCCATCCATACCAAATGTGCCACATAAAGCTAGGAGGGTAAGGTCAGAAATACATCGACCTGATCAACCTTCCACAAGCACATCATGTACTTATCTTGATGAGGAAGTGAAATGATTAGAAAAACACTTGCAGGAGGCAAGAGACTCTCAAGAGGTACTAAGAGTCACCTTGCGAGAAGAACAAAGAGAAAATGTTGCATGAGAAGAAACATACCACCATGAAAATACTCAAAGAGAAAATGTTAGAAATGAGGAAACACCTAGAGCTGCCACTCTTGCTAACTTAATCGCAACTCTAGTGCAAAGGATTAGAATCTTGGAAGTAGAACAAGTTGCTCTTGAAATAAGGCAAAAATCCCATGAACAAGACCAATGGGGCATCTTAGAATCCCCCTATCTCAATTATTATTCATGAAATGCAAGTAATGACATGTGTCTGAATGGGAACCCTCCTCTTCAGAACAATCCTACAGTGTTGGGAAATCAAACAAATCAAACAATGGGTTATCGAAACCCACCTACAGGGTTATTGCTATCAACCCCTCAATTGCAAAGTGCCTTCCTAGGGACATATCTTGAGTACTTGAAAGAACCTCTCAATCTAAATACAAGGAACGTTCAGTTACCTCAGCCATTGCCTAATCTCCTAAAGTTCAAAGGAGAAGTAGATCCAAACTCCCATATTAAAGCCTATAATACAGAAATAAGAGAACTCCTTTGGAATGGGGTTGTTGCTAAGATCTTTCTGAAAACTCTCAAAGGGATCACCCTGGATTGGTACTTTCATTTGCCAGAAGCTTCAATTCACTTGTTCAAACAACTAATCAGAGAGTTTGTCATGGCATTTGACATTAACAAACTCATTAAGATAGGGATCAGAGAATTCCTCACCATGAAGAAAGAACCGAATGAATTCGTAGCCCACTTTGTGACTAGATGGAGGCAAGTCCTCTATTCCTCAATCGGTACCCCGAACATGGACCACCATGAATTATACGATCTTTTCTTGCATGCCTTAAATAAGGACATGAGAGAAGAAGTTCAAAAATTACCATATATATCCTATGAAGAAGCGTTGGCCAAAAGACTTATGATACCCATAGAAGACTCAAAATATCCAAAGAAGTCGAAAAGACTACATCCAATGTCTCTCTAGACAAAGATGTCAATGTTGTGAAAAGCAATCCTAGTAATGACAAGTGGCAACAAAAAGGAAATCAAGGGTCAAACTGTCATCCCTATGACCCCAACACTTATTTTTAGTTCCATGGAACAAAAGGTCATGAAACAAAAATCTACTACAAATACAACACGGCTATCTCCAAACTTACTCTAGATCAATAACAAAACTTCCTCAAACTCCTTCATCACAAAGGAAGGAGAAGGAACCTCCAAATGAGAAGGGGGAGGCCAATCAAAATAGCTCCAATCACATAGATTTGAACCAAGAAGTGTTCATAATCCAAGAAGAAGAACAAACAGATCAAACAAAAAATGTCTTCTCACAAGTGATAAATTTGTTGAGAGCCCCCACTTACACTGCAAAACATTCTTGGAAGTATTAGAAGTGGGATGTTCAACACAAGAGGAACCAACACCTCTCATGTTTGATATCTCCAAATTGCCTCAAAATGAAGGAAGTAAGAAAAAGGATTCACCACTATACATACCAATTCAAGTTGAAGAGGTCATCATAAAGAGAGTCGTGGTAAACAAAGTATCGACAAATAATATCTTGCCAATGTCATTCCTATGAAGAATGGGACATAGCAAAATAAGAATTGTTATCCTATTTTTCCCCCTTGGCCAAATAGTCTAAAGATCCATGAGATCCTGGTGTTTTTCCCTCTGGAATGTAAGGAAAAACTACCCAAATTAGCCAAGTCCCAAGAATCCTGAGTTTGCCTTGTGTTTTCCTTGTTGTCAGAGTTTCAGAGTTCATAGTTTTTCTCTTTAGTGTTCCATCCTTCTTGTCTCTAAACTCTACTCCTTTGCCTTCAATTGGCTAAGTATTCAATGTTTTCAAACATAAGAGTTCGGGCCTTCCCTCTTCTCCTTTTCTAAAGGTGATAGTGGGGGACTCCCATGATGTGACATGTGTCAGCATGACACAAGTTCTACGCTAAACGAAGACAATTCCTTCAAAACTTTGTGGCAACTCACCACGTGTATAGGCCTAACAAAGTAAATCAAATAAGTGTTTCAAACATTTAGGAGGTGGACTTTCTTTCTTCTTTCTGTCCTCCTAGAAGACCAAACGATGTAGGCCCAAGGCCTGATCTCTGCAAAGACCCTAGGGATGCATGGCAGCCTGACAGAGACTATCAAATCCACTGAAGTTGAACCCCTTATGTTCGTTGAGCCTAGCATGTCCTCCTTTTTAGAACAACTTTTATTGCACGTGCTTAAAGGGACCTTCAAGTTGTTCAACCTAAAGCCTAGTCAACAAGCACTTTTCTTCCTTCACTAAGACTTCCTTCTTTGGTGGGCCTCATTTTATGTTTCAGTGACACTGCGAGCTTCCACAAAGTCCTACGTATCTTCCATGTAGGCTCTTCGCTGAGACTCCATCCTTTGCGAGACTTTCCAAACAGCTTTAGGGAGTCTGTGAAGGGTCTAAGGATATCGCGAGCTCACAGACTACTAAAGTTGACGTCATATTTGCACTACGCAACTACGAGATGAAGACAAGTGTAAAGCATATCGTGGCCTATGGCCATAATATCAATCATTTAGTTGAATGAAGGAGATGGCACTAGGTGTTGAGGGATTGAAATAGTGGACTGTAGCAATTGAAGATTGGATGGTAGCGCATTGTTGCAAGAGAATCTTGTCTGCGAGGAAGATTCTCTTTGCTACTATGAGATGTTGACACGTAGCTGATTCCCTAAAAGGCGAATAAGGCTTGCATAATGTAAAATCTTAGAGCCTTAGTGCCAAATTAAAAGGGGGAAGCAATGGCAGTTGATTCTAAAGGCAGATCTATCCACATCTAATATTCAAAGGTGACTCTCAAACAGTCTAGAAGGTGAGAAATCTTACCAATTAGGGAAATATGTAGATTCACCAGACAGGTCTTTATAGAGGACAATTATTCAAAGGAATCAACTCAAGTCAAAAGATGCAGAGACTCAAAGAGTTAAAGATTTAAAGTATTGTAAAAGCTTGTCTCTCCCTAAGATCATGCCCTTTTTAGGGAGATGTACTCAGCATTCAATTCTACAGACCTGGGCCGACGAGGGTAGATGAAACAGTGAGTCCTTCAATGTGAGAGTACAAATGCAGATACAAGGTCGATTCACTAGTAAAATATGAGGACCTTTTGCATTCCCTAATCAATGCACCTGCCATTCATTCACACAAGAAATCCATTACAGGCTTGCAAGCCTGACAGGGGTATAGGCTCCGCCCTAATTTGTAGGAGGTTTCTGAGAAAAATTTAATGCAGCATGGTCGACGTCCCTTCTCATTGACTTCTTTTTCCCACCATGGTTGCTATAGTGAAAATGAAATGCTATATATATATATATATATATATATATATATATATATATATATATATATATATGTCTCAAAGATGTATTAAGTGTTGGTTATTCTTCTAGGCTACTACAAGATAGAGAATTTTGTAACCGGACCTCTATATTGCAACTATAGGAACTACTAGATCTGATAGATTATGCTATTCAACTAAGCCTCTCGTCTCTAGTTTTGTTCACCAATCAATGTAATTGGTTATTCTATGTCCAACTTCTTTGCAGTATTCTCTCTTTTGTAATGGCTATTTGACCTCTATAATCAATATAAACTGGTATTTTGCCTCTCTTTTATTATTCTAGTATTGTGTCTGCTCTTTGGATTAGTGTGAGCTATGTATTGTGGACAAAATAGTCCCTTTCATTTATCCACTTCTCTATACTCGCCTTTGTTAGAATCAATATGAGTCTATGTGAGTCCTTTCAGTTTTGAGATTATTATTGTGTTGAATCAGTTACAACTAAACCTATCAAATATGGTGCATCACCTCTTTTAGTTTAACAATCTCTTTCTCCCTTTTCCCCTGCAAGCACTACCACTAGGTTTACTTGATTTCTCTGATATTAGGCTTAGAATGAGGAACCAGTTCTCTAGAGGTCTGATCTCATATTACAAAGTTTCACACCTTGAAATCATTCCCATTATGTCATTGTTATCACCCAGATTTGCACCCTTTGTTGCAGTTCTAAAACTTCAACAATCTAGAATAACATGGGAATGATCTCGAAGTGTGGGACCTTCTGAAATCAGATCAAACCTCCAGAGAAGGCCGGCTTCCTCTCTCTAAGCCTAATGCTTAGAGAAATTCATCTAAACCTAGTGCTAATGCTTGCTAGGAAAAGGGTTATAAGGAATGCTGAAAAGAAATGTTGAAATAAACTAGGTGATACACCAGATTTAAATGTGTTTGGCTACAACTAAATAGACACAGTAATAATCTCACAGCTGGAAATACTTACACTGACTCATATTAGTTCTAACAGAGGTCAAGACGGAATAATGGAGGAATGAAAGGGACTATTTTGTCCACAATACACAGCCTACCAATCCAAAGAGCAGACACAGTGCTAAAAAATAACAAAAGAGAGGCAAAAATACTAGTTTTTATCAATTATAGAGGCCAAAAAGCCATTACAAAGAATAGCCCAGAAGGACAACCAACAACCATATACATCTATTTTTTATGTATATATATCATTTCATTTTGACCTCAGTTGGTTACAAACAAATCACACATGGGCGCTGTCAGGAAAAATATCTTTGTTGACGGGACGTCCATCTGCCCTAAAGTTATGGCGTAAAAGATCTAAAAATAGAGTAGATGAAAGATATTTCTTATCTTTAATGTGGTCTGTAGAGTCATTGATCTGTAGCAATGAATGCAACAAATATCTGAAACATGGTGGTGGAGAGATATTTCTGGTCACTAATGCAAGCTACTTCATCCCTTGTGCAGTAATGAATGCAAGAAATATCTTCATCTGCTCAAAACAGTCTCTAAAACGCCCATGCGCCCAAAATATGCAAGGTCAGATCTGAAATTAAAAAAATGATAAAACCCCCTAAAAACCCTACCAAAAGAAAGAGGGGACAAAAACATGCATCTTTGCTTCTTGCAGCATGTCGAAATTCACTAGAATGTAGGAGATATAGGCAGTCAAAGTTTTGGTCAACCACCTGTATATATTGTTTTGCATCTGTGTGTATATCGCTATCTAAATCAGCTTATGAAACTACCTTTGTATGTACAAAGTGCCTATATGTACCTTTGCTTTTGGTGCCTAAAAGACCCCTTGAAACCACTCTGTGTATATGCATTTGAAACTGCATACAAACATGGGCCTTAACCTTTTTAAATCGGCACCTGTATCACCTACCACATGGCATAACCTGATTGGTTGCTGAGCTGGTCTTGAGAAGCATCGCTGAAAACTGTATCAGCTTGTCGGTGGTTGGAATGACTATGAACTGATCTACCGATGCATTCTGTCTGGTCGATGACCTTTGTATATGGTCCCCTGCATCTCAGTTTGTATGTGCAAACAGACAGGCGAAACATGCATACAAAACTTGCATCTGCACTTGTGTATGTTTCCTTGTATCTGCGACTTGTATATGCATACAATCGCCTTTGGATATGTAGGCCCCACCAGTTGTATGTCCTTTGTAGCTGCAAACATACAAGCCGCGAACTCAAAAATGACTATTTAGCTGCATTTGATTGCTCTGTCGGGTCCAGCTTGTATCACCTTTCTTTGTATACTTCTTTGCATGTTCAAATATACAAAGCACTTATACATACAAGCCAGACTTGATGCTCGAATATGCCAGAATTTAATCTTCAAGTCAGGTTCGCCTTGTAAATTTCCTTTGCACCTTTGACTTGTATAGTGCAATATACAATTGCCCACATACATGCAGGCCATAGATTCAATGTTGCATTCAACCAAAATATATATCCATTTGAAATCTGGCTTGCATCCTTACTTTGTATCTTTCGTTGTATATTGGCATATACAAGCACCATATACATGCAAGCCGTGGATTTGAAATTTTTATGAAACAGACTGGAAAGACTTTGAAATCCAGCTTGTATATTGCCTTTGTATGTTTTGCTTGTATGTGCAAACATACATTCCACTGTTGCATGTGATCTTTTGCATGTATATTGACCTTGTATCTTTGGCGAAGGTCCTTTGTATGTGTGGCCCTTTGTATTTCTGACTTGCATCATTTCTTTGTATGTCGCTGATATACAAACACCCTTGTATATTGTGGACCCTAGCAGTTGCACATTTAGCCTTTGTATATTCCACTGTAGCCGATGTATATTTCCAGCTTTATATATCGGTCGTGCATATGAAAATATACAAAGCGAAATATACAAGGCACTGTAGCGAATGCATGTGAACTGCTTGTATGTTGCCGATGTACATTGCAAAATGTACATTCATCCTTGTATGTGTACTAATTGCATCTACCCCTTTGCATATTGCGAATGTATGTTCCAAACATACATTAGCGAATGTATATGCAAATATACATTCAAAAATGCATATTGAAATACAAGTATGAAACTGAGAAATCCTAACGATAGAAAATACTTGAAGCTAAAAGATTTCTGGGTTTTTAGCAAAGATTCTCAAGGTGAGATTTTTGGTACTTTTTGCAAGGCACAACATGAATAATTTGAAGGAATCAAGCCTTTTGGGGTGATTTCTAAAGGATTTTCAAGGAAAATATAAGGTGAACTATTTAACTTTGCATAGAGGAAAATGGGTCAACAATTTGGCGACTTCCATGAGATGTTTACCTACTAAACAAAAGATCAGTAGCCTTATTCATCCATTGGGCATGGAATCAAGTCTAAAACATGCTATAAAATTGGAACCTGCCTCCAAAATACAAAAAAGAGGAAAATGCCTGCATTCTCCTAAAGACAATGCAGCCATGTGTAGAAGCACTTAGGAAAAGAGAAAACTAAAGTAGAAATGAAACCTACTCTAATCCTAAACTAACAATTAGACATGACTTTAAACAAAGCCATTAATTGGTTCTTGAAAATAACTGCCCTTCCTTAACAATTTACAATGTTTCCCATTCATGTGGGCAGTTAAAAAGAGGTGAGGGAAAAATGTATATATGACAAATTGATAAAACACCCCCCTCAAAGTGGAGATAAACTCGCCTATCCACCTGGACTGATTGTTGATGTTGCTAACTTGTGGTGAATAAATGGGTTGATCCCACTCATTTTGATGCTCAACTTCATGCTTAGAGGTAAGCATGGCAAGTGGTGACTCCTCTTGATGTGTCTCCAGCTAGGCTAGATGCCTAATTGGACATCCCCTTGAAATGACATGCAAATCATGATGGTTGATCTCATGTCTCTGCTCTGATCCTTTCTCTTCTTGCTCTTCACTTGGTATGATGGTGCCTTCCATTTGACTCTCATGTTGTTCTTGTGTGTGAAATAGCTGACTTGGGATCTCATTTCTTTGTTCTTCCTCCTTCAAGGAAACCAAGAATATTGATATAATGTTATCATGGTTGCATTCCTCTTCTTGCTGATTTGAATACTCTAGCTCTTGTGATTCTACCACAAATATGGCTTCCTTTACCATATGAACAAGATGTTCATGATTTTTTGATCTAGGCTCAAAAAATGAGTCGTGTACATGTTCAAAGGTGAGAACTTCCCCACCAAGAAGTTGATATCCTTGCTGGAAAATAAAGAACAGATCTTCAATTTGCTCTTGCCCATGTTTAGTCATCTCATTACTTTTAATAAAGCATGGAAGCTCTCCAAGCATATCAACATAATCAGCCTTTGGATAATCTAGCATAGAGCAACATGCCTAGCCTTCTTTATGGTTTAGAAACTCACTATCATGCTCAGCCTCAACCTACAACAATTTGTCATGATTTTCTGTGTTCTCTTATTGCTACAAATTCACAACCAGCTGCACATATTCTTCATCTTCAACATAATCAGGTAGCTCATGAAGTAGGGCAGCATCATCCATTTCTGAAGTGACCTTAACAATACTCATAGGGGCAATAGGTTCAAACAATTCTATTTTTGTGAGTATAGGAACACACTACTGCTCATTAGTTTTATTTTCTTCCACCTCCTCTTTTGGCTTATCTTTCCAAATATCTTGGTAGACAACTTGTCCACCCTTGAGGATTGAAATAGCATAAGGGAAAGAAGCCTAAATAACTTCTTGAATTTCTTGGAGGGGAGAGGGTTCTAGACAAATTTGTTCCTGGGAAGTGATAATTTAAGTTTGCACAGGAACAGGGACTTGTGAAGGGATATAGGCATTGAAGCCTAGAAACTTGTGGAGTCTAGGTTGCTCTATAGGCTGATCATCGGCAGAAGAAAGTGACTGGTTGAAATTTGGAATTGTAAACACATGCTCTTTTAACTTAACAATCTCATCATAACCGTCCATGCTAGGCCCATCTGATAAGGGGATTTGAAAACTGGGAAGTAGTTTTGGAGGTGTAGATGGACTAACCTACCTGAAGCTTGGAATTTTAAATTTTGGGGCTTCTTCAGCAGCAGGCTGAGCAGGTGTCATCCTTATAGCAAGGTTTTCTTGAAAAACCTCCTCTTCTGCTTCTCGCTACTGGTCACATGTTAACATTTCTATAAATTCATCAGCCTCCCTATTCAGATCTAGAGATAGCTTTTTGAGACCATACATGCTTATGATGCTGAGATCATAAAACCGCTGAGGCCGACTGTACCCTATTGCTCCTTGGGCTTTATCTAAATTTCTATCAAGCTTTAGAAAACTGCTCATGAGCTCATTGGAAGCATCAATATTCTCAAGGGCAACATTAGGGGTGGAAGAAAGGTAAGAATCATGAGGACGTTGATACTCTGTAGCGGTAGGGCTGTATGGCATAAAATTAGAGGCATTTGGCACCTAGTATTGTTGATATGGGGGCCAATAGCCTGTATTTGGATTAGGGGTAGGGGAATAGCCATGATTCCCATAAAATTCTGACATTTTATAGATCTTAATGTTGGATAATCATGAAAATGTCATAATAACAACAAAAAAGGTCTGCAACCAAAAAGATAACCAGATACATACTAGAAAGGGAGTCGCCAGGTGATTAAAATGCTTCTGAAAGCTGAATAGACCAGGAAAATCACCAAATCCTAATCTTTGATGAAATTTTAGGTACTTGGGCTGTTAAAACCAGCTGATTTGTTTAGTAGAGTCACCATGGTGTTGAAGAAATGGCCTTGAAGGCTAGTAATACCAGGAGAAACACCAAATCTTTTAGTACTTTGATGAGAAGTTCATCAAACTTGTCCCACCGGGCGTGCCAGAAACTGTTATCACCCAGATTTGCACCCTTCGCTATAGTTCTGAAACTTCAGCAATCTAGAGTAACATGGGAATGATCTTGAAGTGTGGGACCTTGTGAAATGAGATCAAACCTTTGGAAAAGGTTGGCTTCCTCTTTCTAAGCCTAATGCTTAGAGAAACTCATCTAAACCTAGTGCTAATGCTTGATGGGAAAAGGGTTATAAGAAATTCTGAAAAGAAATGCTAAAATAAACTAGGTGATACACCAGATTTAAATGTGTTTGGCTACAACTGAATAGACACAATAATAATCTACAGCTGGAAATACTTACACAGACTCATATTAGTTCTACCAGAGGTCAAAACAGAATAATGGAGGAATGAAAGGGACAGTTTTGTCAACAATACATAGCCTACCAATCCAAAGAGCAGACATAGTGCTAAAAAATAACAAAAGAGAGGCAAAAATACTAGTTTTTATCAATTATAGAGGCCAAAAAGCCATTACAAAGAATAGCGCTGAAGGACAACCAACAACCATATACATCTATATTTCATGTATATATATCATTTCATTTTGACCTTAGTTGGTTACAAACAAATCACCCATAGGTGCTGTCAGGAAAAATATCTCCGCTAAAAGGACGTCCATCTGCCCTAAAGTTATGCCGTAAAAGATCTAAAAATAGAGTAGATGAAAGATATTTTTTATCTTTAATGTTGTCTGTACAGTCATTAATTTGTAGCAATGAATGCAACAAATATCTGAAACATGGTGGTGGAGAGATATTTCTAGTCATTAATGTGAGCTGCTTCATCCTTTGTGTAGTAATGAATGCAAGAAATATCTTCATCTACTCAAAACGGTCGCTGAAACACCCACACGCCCAAAATATGCAAGGCCAGATCTAAAATTTAAAAAAATGATAAAAACTCCTAAAAACCCTACTAAAAGAAAGAGGGGACAAAAACATGCATCTTTGCTTCTTTCAGCATGTTGAAATTTGCTAGAATGTAGGAGATACAAGCGGTCAAAGTTTTGGTCAACTGCATGTATATATTGTTTTGCATCTGTGTATATATCACTATCTGAATCAGCTTCTAAAACTACCTTTGCATGTACAAAGTACCTATATGTACCTTTGCTTTTGGCACCTAAAATGCCCCTTGAAATTGCTCTGTGTATATGCATTTGAAACTACATACAAATGCGGGCCTTAACCTTTTTAAATTGGCCCCCGTATCACTTGCCACATGGCATCACCTGATTGGTCACTGAGCTGGTCTTGAGAAGCATCATTGAAAACTGTATCAGCTTGTCGATGGTCAGAATGACTATGAACTGATCTGCCGATGCATTCTGTCTGGTCGATGACCTTTGTCTATGGTCCCCTACATCTCAGTTTGTATGTGCGAACATACAAGTGAAACATGCATACAAAACTTGCATCTGCACCTATGTATGTTTCCTTGTATCTACGACTTGTATATGCATACAATTGCCTTTAGATATGCGGGCCCCACCAGTTGTAGTCCTTTGTATCTGCAAACATACAAGTCGCAGACTTGAAAATGACCATTTAGTTGCATCTGATTGCTCTGTCAGGTCTGGCTTGTATCACCTTTCTTTATATACTTCTTTGCATGTTCAAATATACAAAGCACTTATACATACAAGCTAGACTTGACACTCGAATATGCCAGAATTTGATCTTCAAGTCAGGTCTGCCTTGTAAATTTCCTTTGCACCTTTGACTTGTATATCGCAATATACAATTGCCCACATACATGTAGGCTATGGATTCAATGCTGCATTCAACCAAAATATATATCCATTTGAAATCTGGCTTGCATCCTTACTTTGTATCTTTCGTTGTATATTGGCATATACAAGCACCATATACATGCAAGCCGCGGATTTGAAATTTTTATGAAACAGACTAGAAAGACATTGAAATCTGGCTTGTATATCGCCTTTGTATGTTCCACTTGTATGTGTAAACATACATTCCACTGTTGCATGTGATCTTTTGCATGTATATTGACCTTATATCTTTGGCGAAGGTCCTTTGTATGTGTGGCCCTTTGTATATCTGACTTGCATCATTTCTTTGTATGTCGCCAATATACAAACACCCTTGTATATTGTGGACCCCAGCAGTTGCACATTCAGCCTTTGTATGTTCCGTTGTAGCCGATATATTTTTCCATCTTTGTATATTAGCCATGCATATGAAAATAGACAAAGCGAAATATACAAGGCACTATAGCAAATGCATGTGAACTACTTGTATGTTGTCGATGTACATTGCAAAATGTACATTCATCCTTGTATGTGTGCCGATTGCATCTAGCCCTTTGTATATTGCGAATGTATGTTCCAAACATACATTGGCGAATGTATATGCAAATATACATTCAAAAATGCATATTGAAATACAAGTATGAAACTAAGAAATCCTAGCAATAGAAAATACTTGAAGCTAAAATATTTCTGGGTTTTTCTGGGTTTTTAGCAAAGATTCTCAAGGTGAAATTTTTAGGACTTTTTACAAGGCACAACATGAATAATTTGAAGGAATCAAGCCTTTTGGGGTGATTTCTAAAGGATTTTCAAGGAAAATATAAGGTGAACTATTTAACTCTGCACAGAGGAAAATGGGTCAACAGTCATTAGAATGTTTGGACTCTCTCCATGCTAGGTGTAATTCCATGTGATAACAGTTTCTGACATGCCTGGTGGGACTCTCTTCTCTGAGTGAGAGATGGACTAAGGATCCAGTGTCATTCTTGGTTCGTCTGCTACTGTGAAAGAATTCAAAAGGCACCTGGCGACTCTGTTGATCCAGTTCCTATACAAAAATTCAACATTTCATGCCTAGACTGTAGACAAGGTCATCTTCTAGAGGTAATTTCCAATTCAGAGAAATTTCATTTACTGAGTCTAGAAGAAGTAGACTATCTAGATCCCATGTGAGAGCAAGTAGAAGTAATAATTCATACCATTCAAGAGCTCAGTCTACTCCTCCTCTAGTCAATTTTTAGGTTAGGTTTCAATATTTAGGAAGAACCCTATGCATACCTATAATCAAGCTGAATATCCCTAATATGGCTAGAAATCTTCCATTTGTTGCTTTTAATAGAGGTAGCCCACTAAACCTAGCTCAATATGATGACAAACCTACCTCAGCCTTAAAGGCTATTCCATTCTTTACCGGTGAAAATTCTACCACCCCAACTAAGCATATTCATGACATACCCAGCATCTACTCTATCCACAATGTCACTGCTGATAATGTGGCTATGAGATTGCTAGATTCTTCATTCAAGGGAAAGGCCTTACAATGGTGTAAGGGTCTTCAATCCAAATCTATACACAGTTGGGATGATTTGGGCACTAAATTGTGCCAACACTTTGAAGACAAGAGTAATCATTTGTCACTTATGGAACAATTAGCTACAATCAAGAGAACCCCTCATGAATATATGGTAGACTTCAACTATTGATTCCAAAATTCATGGGACAAAATTTCCTTGTTAGTGAAGGCTTCTCCAAACACAGCATTCATCTATTACATAAAGTCCTTAAATCTAGATATTTTTGTCATGATGCAGTCCATGGGGGGATTGTATTGCCTGATGCCTATGACACATCAATAAGGGAAGAAAATTGCCTAATTCAAGTAGGAAAGATTGCACCAATGCCTCTATTTCCAGAGGCCTCTGTTATGCAGCCCACTATGGCACCAATTCCTACTGTCTCTTCTGTTACTCCTCTAATGACATCTTCAATTGAACTACCAGAAGATAAAGATGCTAGGATAAGGATGTTGACTAATCAATTGGCACTAAAAAGGAGGTAGAATACACAATCAAATAGGCGTTATCAACCCTCCAACCAGACATATCAACCCTTCAATCAAGGTTGGCTACCATACCAAGGTAACATGCAAAGGCAAGGGCAACCTAGTTATATCACACAATTATATGTTGTTAATCCTAATGTAGAAAGCACCTCAGGGCCCCTTGTGCCAATTCAAAACAACTTAGCCTAAGATAGTGACTAGTGCTATCCTTACAATCAACCATATGACCAAAATTTGTGTCAAAGTGGACAGTTCAGTCATGCTTTGATAGAGCAAGAGAAACCAACAATTTCATAGCAGTAAGTTAGCATCTATCAAGAAATGATTGGAGGTCAAGAACAAACACAACATAATGCTACCTTGTTGATCTGGACCCCTGATGACTATTGTGGGTTAATCAAGACACTAGCCCTATAGCATTCAATACAAGGGCAAAGAGGAGAGCTACTGAAGATACTTCAGTACCTATAGTTGGTCATACACCTATACCCAAAATGTCTCCAACAGTTATAGTGAAAGAGAAAATTCCTAAGACTCCTTCAAGGTAGGAAGATCAGACTGTTGGGATGGCAGATTTAGTACCAAATGTGCAACCCCAATCCAATCAATAGCCAAAAGATGACCCAACTGTCACTAAAATGTCACAAATGGGAAGTCAAATACCCTTTAGTATAGTGGATCAGATGGAGAAGACAAATCTAAGTGTTAGTATGTGGGATGCTTTGTTAATCCCAGCTCAAAGGAATCTTATTCAAGAGGCCCTAACATAATTCATTCATCTTGTTGCGGAAACAACAAAAGAAAAGACAACTACCCCAACAAACCTATGTCAGCCCAAGGAGGAAGTAAGTACAAGAAAAAATAGTAAGCCCCTTCCATTTTATGTTTCCCTAATCATAGGTGATAAATTGTTGCATAACTGCATGATAGATTCTAGGGCGGGTAACTTTGTCATGTCTAAAAATATTGTTGATAGGTTGGGTATAGAGTATGAGCCTGTGAACAAGAGTGTAGTTCAATTAGATGGCACTATTGTTAAGATAGTAGGTGTTCTTAAAGGTTTGAAACTCATGTTGTATGCATGCCCTGGTTACTTTGTTTTACAAGATATCTCAGTCATTGACCTCTCTGCATACTTTGGAATATGCTTATCTAGGGATTTCGTTGCAAAAATATGTGCATATTTGTCTTTTGATTGGTCGTACATGTTGTTTAGAACTAGATATGGCACCAAAGTGAATGTTAGGGCTAAGCCTATTGAAAATGATCATATAGAACCTTATTCTCCTAACCCAAACAACATGAATTGTACAATCCATGAGTTGGAGGAGGATGACAACAATGGGAATGCGGCAGCAACACTTGTGGAGGAAATACCTGATATACTACTAGATGAGTTGGCTAATTATTTTTCGTTTGACACTCCTGACTGCATAGAGGAAATAGGTTGGGTACTTATTGTATCCATTAGGAGGATGCCATTATTTCCAATATTGAAAAGGAAAAATCAGACTCAAGTGGGATATGGTAGATGTATTTTGATGGCTCCAAAAGAAAAAATGGAGCAAGTGCTGGGGTTGTACTGATTTCACCCCAAAAGGAAAGTTATTTCTCTTCATTTAGATTGTAGTTTAGCTGTACTAACAATGTAGCTAAGTATGAAGCCTTGATTCAAGGCATACAGCTAGCTCAAAAAAAAGGAATAAAATTTTACAAGTATTTGGTGACATTGAACAATTGTCCACCAAATCAGAAAATTAAGTGCTTCGAAGAATGGCTTGCTCAAGTCATACAAACACAGGGTCTGGAACCTGATTGAAGACTTTCATGCCTTCAACATTCAAGTAGTTCCTAGACAAAGAAACAAGGATGCTAATAGGTTAGCTACAGTTGGTGCCTAGTTTGATATTCTTCATAATGTCAAACAAGTTTCAGATCAGCATGTAAGGATTTTTGTTATGCCTGCTATGCCTAACAATGCAATGAGCTGGTAGGTATTTGATAATGACCAGCAAATTGTAAATTTTTTGCAAGATGAGGCAGATTTTGCTGCCAAAAATCAATCAATATTGCAAGAACAATATGGTGACTAGGTGATCTAGCTAAAGACCAACAAGTTGCCTAGAGGGTTGATCACTTTAGAGAGTATATTTGGTGTTGATTATCAGCAAAAAAAGGAAAAAATGAACATGACAATCAAAAAATAGGACTATGAAAAGGTGGAGATTGCATAGGGAAGATTCTTAAAACATGGCAAGGTATGTGGTCAAGTTGAGAGGCAAGGTTTCATTGAGCTTTGTAATGAATTTGATGATCTAATAGCTTGGGATTATAGGGATCTGAAATGCTTTGATCTCAGTTTAATCCAACATATTATTGATCTAGATGCTAATACCAAACCAGTCCGCTAGAAGCAAAGGCCTGTCAATCCCAAAATTGAGCCATTAATGAGAAAAGAGCTATCCATCTTATAGAGGCTAAAATCATTTATCCCATCAAACATTCCTCTTGGGTGGCTAACCTTGTTCTAGTTAGGAAGAAGAATGGGGAAATAATATTATGTGTAGACTTTAGAGAATTGAGCAAGGCCTCACCTAAGGATCACTATCCACTCTCTTCCATAGAGCAGATTTTACAAACAGTAGCAGGTGCTAAAAGGTTTTCACTCCTAGATGGCTACTCAGGCTACAATCAGATTCTTTTGAAAGAATCAAATCAGTACAAAACAACCTTTACCACCAAATGGGGTACTTTGGCTTATCAAAAGATGCCTTTTGGATTGACAAATGTCTGAGCCACTTTTCAGAGAGCAATGGATTTGGCCTTCAAAGCCCTGATCAATCATATTATTTTAGTGTATCTTGATGATTTGACTATGTATTCCAAGCATGCAGTTGACCATTTGGATCATTTAAGAAAGGTCTTTGAAAGATGTAGAGAATATGGGATATCATTGAATCCTAAAAAGTGTGTATTTGTTGTCCCAGAGGGCAAGTTGATAGGGCATGTGGTTTCCAAAGAAGGATTGGCTATTGATCCAGAAAGAACAAGTGCCATTCTTTCTCTTCCTCTCCCTAGTCATACGAAAGGTTTGTAGATCTTTTTAGGAAAGATCAACTTTGTGAGGAGATTAATACCTAATTTTGCTTTAATTTAGCAAAACCCCTCACAACTATGCTAAAAAAATGATGCCTTAACATGGTCTAAGGAAGGCAGGGACGATTTTGAAACTGTCAAGGAAGCCATTGCACAAGCTCCTACACTGATAAACCCTAATTATGAGAAAGATTTCATCCTTTATGCCTTTGGAGGCAAAGAGGGTATATCAGTTATCTTAACCCAACAGAATGAAGAGAAATTGGAATAGCCAATTGCTTTCTTCAGCCAACCTCTCAAGGAATATACAATGAATTATGATTTTATAGAAAAATAGGTATTTGTTGTAGTGAAGGCCCTAAAAAAGTTTAGACATATGCTTTCTAGCAGCAAAATTTAGTTGATGGTGAACCATCTCGGTGTGAAAGAATTCCTCTCGAGCAGGGATATCAATGAAAAGAGAGTTGGGTGGATCACAAAGGTAATGGAGTATGATGTCAACATCAACATTACTAAACTAGTCCATGGAAAAGGTCTATGTGAACAAATGGCAACATATGTCAAGGGCAAAAGAGAGATTGTATATCTAAAGGCAGGCACAACCAGCTAACTCTCACACTCCTTGACTGACTGGTATTATGATCCATGGTCACATTTCTATAGTCAGGAAGATGCCCAGATGGATTGGATCGGGCCAAAAGAAGGTATTTCAGACTCCAATCCATCCCTTATGTTATTGTTAATGGTGTCTTGTTTAGAAAAGACATCAATGGAGTTCTTCTTAGGTGTAGTACACAAGATTAGACTTCTAGAGTACTAGAAGAATTTCATAATGGCCTTGTTGGTGGCCATTATTACCTAAGAACAACTACTGTCAAGATCATGAGAGATAGTTATTACTGGCCTACTCTATTCAATGATGCACATAGATGGACAAGGAAATGCAAAGAATGTGCATTATTTTCTAGAAAGCAGAGACTGACAGCTCTCCCCCTTCAACCAATTCAAATAGACTGGCCTTTTGCTCAATGGGGTTTAGACTTCATTGGACTAATGAATCAACCTTCTAGTGTTGGCCATAAGTGGATTCTAATAGCCACTAATTACTTTACTAGGTGGACAGAGGCAGTTGCTTTGAGGGATGCTATAGAGGCATCCATTGTAGACTTCCTTGAGGGTATAGCTACAAGGTTTTGTGTGGCATCCACCATCATTTCTGATAATGTCAAGGCCTTTTTAGGCACAAAAGTCAATGAATGGGCACTGAACTATGGGGTATACTTGAAAACCTCATCCAATTACTATCCTTAGGGAAATGGTTTGGTTGAGTCCACCAATAAAAATCTAATCAGAATCATCAAGAAGATAGTGGAGGATAATCAAAGAACCTGGCACTCCAAGTTAAAGACTGCTCTTTGGGCTGATAGAATCGCTCCCAAAAGAGCCATAGGTAACTCTCCTTTCATGCTTGTATATGGAAGGGAAGCAAGGGTCTCGCTATCATTGGAGTTACCTTCTCCTGAGTTGGCACATCAGCTATAACTAATGGAGAATGATGCCATGACAATCAGGCTTGTGGAGCTGGTGGAACTCGAGGAGAAAAGGGATACTGATATGAGGACCCTTGAAGCCCATCAAGATCAGGTCAAGAGGACCTTTGACAAAAAATCTACTGGTAGAACATTTAGTGAAGGAGATATAGTGCTGAAATAGGATGTAGATAGGGCCAAAGCTAAAAGATATTCAAAGTTTGATGCCATATGGAGTGGCCCTTATATTATTACCAGTTGCAAGTAGATGAATGCATTCCAACTTTCCAGGATGAATGGAGAGGTTCTACCCATCCAAGTCAATGGGATTCATCTCAAACCTTGTTTTTAGCATGGTTACGAGACCTTGTAAATAGGTTAGGCTTCCTTTTAATAAGTGCCTCTGCACTCTGCTATATTCTCATTAGGAGAATGCATGCTTGGTTTGTTTCATGTTATTTCTTAGAGGCATGCCCTGTTATATCAACCCACCCTTGTTCTTTTGATGGCCCTTTGACTCTGTGCCCAATGGATTGATAAAGCCTCTAGATCCTAGTGTTTAGGTAGGCAAACACCCCTGCATAGTTGCCGAAATGTTATCCTATTTTTCCCCCTTGGCCAAATAGTCTAAAGATCCATGAGATCCTAGTGTTTTTCCCTCTGGAATGCAACGCAAAACTACCCAAACTAGCTAAGTCCCAAGAATCATGAGTTTGCCTTGTGTTTTGCTTATTATTTGAGTTTTAGAGTTTAGAGTTTTTCTCTTCAGTGTTCCATCCTTCTTGTCTTTAAATTCCACACCTTTGCCTTCAATCGCCTAAGTATTCAATTTTTTCAAATGTCAGAGTTCAGGCCTTCCCTCTTCTCCTTTTTCGAAGGCGATAGCAGAGGACTCCCATGACATGACATGTGTTGGCATGGCATAAGTTCTAAGCTGAATGAAGACAACACCTTCAAAACTTTGCAGTGGCTTGCCACATGTCTAGGCTTGCCAAAGTAAATCAACTAAGTGTTTCAGACTTTTGGGAGGTGGACTTTCTTTCTTCTTTCTTCCCTCCTACAAGGCCGAACAATGTAGGCCCGAGGCCTGATCTCTACAAAGACCCTAAGGGATGCATGGTATCCTGACGCAGACTATCAAAATCCACTGAAGTTGGGCCCCTTGTGCTCATTGAGCCTAGTGTGCACCCCTTTTTAGAACAACTTTTATTGCACATGCTTAAAGGGACCTTCAAGTTGTACATCTTAACACCCAGTCAGCAAGCAATTTTATTCTTTCGTTGAGACTTCCTTCTTTGACAGGCCTCATTTTATGTTTTAGCAACACTATGAGCTTCCACAGAGTCCTATGTGTCTCCCACGCAGGCTCTTCACTGAGACTCCATCCTTTGCGGGACTTTCCAAACAACTTCAGTGAGTCTACAAAGGATCTAAGGCTATCACAAGCTTGCGGACTGCTGAAGATGATGTCATATTTGTACTGCATGGCTGCAAGATGAAGACAAGTGTAAAGCATATCATGGCCTATGGCCATAATATCGATGATTCAGTTGAATGAAGGAGATGGCACCAGGTGTCGAGGGATTAAAACAGTGGGGCCACAGTAATTAAAGATCAGATGGTAGCACATTGTCATAGGAGAATCTTGTCTACAGGGAAGATTCTCTATGCTACTGCGAGATGTTGACACGTAGCTAATTCCCTAAAAGGATAATAAGGCTTGTGTAACACAAAATCTCAGAGCCTCAGTGTCAAATCAAAAGGGGAAGCGATGGTCATTGGTTCTAAAGGTAGATCCATCCACGGCTAAGATTCAAAGGTAACTCTCAAATAGTCTAAAAGGTGGGAAATCTTGCCAAATAGGGAAATATGCAGATTCACCTGACAGGGCTTTGCAAAGGCTGATTATTCAAAGGAATCAACTCAAATTGAAAGATGCAAAGACTCAAAGAGTTAAAGATTTAAAGTGTTGTAAAATCTTGTCTCTCCCTAAGATTGTACCTTTTTTAGGGAGATGTACTCAACATTCAATTCTACAAACCTAGGCCGATGAGGGTAGATGAAATAGTTAGTTCTTCAATGCAAGAGTACAAATACAGATACAAGGTCAATTCACTAGTAAAAATGAAGACCTTTTGCATTCCCTCATCAATGCGACTATCATTCATTCACACAAGCAATCCATTCTAGACTTGCAGGCTTGACAGGGGTATGGGCTCCACCATAATTTATAGGGATTTCTGAGCAAAATTTAATGTAGCATGGTCGATGTCCCTTCTCATTGACTTCTTCTTTTCCCACCATGGCTGCTATAGTGAAAATGAAATGCTATATATATGTCTCAAAGATGTATTAAGTGTTGGTTGAAATGCTATATATATATATATATATATATATATATATATATATATATATATATATATATATATATATATATATATATATATATATATATATATATATATATGTCTCAAAGATGTATTAAGTGTTGGTTGTTCTTCTGGGCTACTACAAGATAGAGAATTTTGTAACCGAACCTCTGTGATGCAACTACATGAACTACTAGATCTAGTATATTGTTCTCTTCAACTAAGCCTTTCATGTCTCTAGTTTTATTCACCAATGAATGTAATTGGTTATTCTATGTACAACTTCTTTGCATTATTCTCTCTTTTGTAATGGCTATTTGACCTCTATAATCAATATAAATTGGTATTTTGCCTCTCTTTTATTATTCTAGCACTGTGTCTTCTCTTTGGATTAGTGTGAGCTATGTATTGTGGACCAAACGGTCCCTTTCATTTCTCTACTTCTCTGTCCTGGCCTGTGTTAGAATTAATATGAGTCTGTGTGAGTTCTTTCAGTTTTGAGATTATTATTGTGTTGAGTCACTTACAGCTAAACCTATCAAATCTAGTGCATCACCTCTTTTAGTTTAAAAATCCCTCTCTCCCTTTTCCCTCCAAGCATTAGCACTAGGCTTAGTTAATTTCTTTGAGCTTTAGGCTTAGAATGAGGAATGAGCCTTCTCTAGAGGTCTGATCTTATATTGCAAGGTCCCACACCTTGACATCATTCCCATTATGTCATTAGAATGCTTGGACTCTCTCCAAGCTAGGTGCAATTCTATGTGATAATAGGAATCAAGCAATAGGCTACCACCTTGAGGATATATGATAATCACAATATTCAAATAGTTGAAAAAATCAGCCTACCACTTACTCTAATGGATAGAACTATTTCCACAAACTTCCATGTCATCAACAAAGAAACCAATTACAACGTAATCCTCGAAAGACCTTGGATTCACGCTATGGAGGCCATCACCTCCACCTTGTTTCAAGAAATACACTTCCATCATTTAGGAAAGATCCACATTGTCAAAACAAACCCTGATCCTTTCAGTGTTTATAGGAAGGAACAGGAGGAAAAAGACAAAAAGTTAAAAATGCAAGAGAAAGCAAAAGAAGAAACTCAAGGCTCTCAACCAAACATGAGTTCTCACAATATATCATATCAAAGCATGAACGATCTTAGAGACTCTCACACTACCAAGTCTCATGCTCCATTTGGCCGAGTGGACATACCATGCCTTAATGAATGAGACATCAAGAACCTCTCAATGGGAATAATCGAAATCATCAAAGAAGGAGAAGAAAAAGTGGAGAAATGAAACTCAACCTGCAAGTTTGGAGAAACATCTCAACTGCAAAGTAATCAAAACTTATAGACTCTCCACTTTGACGGAGCTAGTCATAAAACCAGAGTAGGGATAGGGATAATCCTAAACTCCTTAGAAGGAAAAGTTCTCTCCTTTACCTTTAGATTAGACTTCTTTTACACAAACAATATCACTAAGTACGAAGCCCTATCCCTAGGGGTCATGCTAGCCATGAGAATGGGGATCAAGAAGATCTCTGCCTTTGGAGACTTCCAATTAGTGATCAACCAAGTCGCAGAGAATTACGAAACAAAATCAAAATGACTACAACCTTACAAAGAGACCATCATAAATTTGGTCCAATTCTTTGACTTCTTATCTATAAAATCCATACCTAGGGAAGAGAACCAAGTGGCATATTCAATGGCTACATCTGCCACACTATTTTTTCCACATGCTTAACTTCAAAATTCAAAATACATTGTGTTAGTTCATGGAAAGCCATTGTTGGAAAGTGAAGAATTACCAAACATTCTAAATTACACTACGGATCAAACAGAAAAACCCACTTAAGATTACACTTAGAACAATGAGGCCATCTTAGAGTATCTACATGCTTATGATGGCCTCCCAAGAGTGTACCACAAGAAAGGATAAATGCTCCTCCCACATCCAGAAGATTATTTTGGGAGTTAAAAAGAAATCCTCCATATCGAAGCAAATTTAGATTTACCACCTGTCTCTCAGAAATTCGAAGAGGGATATCCATCATTAACTGAAGATACCATTGATATCAATGTAAGAACTCCTGAGAAACCAAAAATGTTAAAATTAGGAGGGGGTCAAATGATGAAGAGTTGGAATAATACACTAAGTTCCTTATCAAATATCCTGACGTCTTCACATGGGCATACTCAGACATGCCTGCATTAGACCCAAAGATCATGGTGCACAACTTAGTAACAAAGCTTCATGAAAAACCCATAAAACAAAAACTGAGGCCCATAAAGCCATAGGTAGCCAAAATGGTAAAAGAAGAATTGATGAAGTTATTGAATGTCAGCTTTATCAAACCAGTGGATTATTCAAGTTGGGTATCAAACATTGTCCCAGTTTTAAAGAAAAATGGAAAAATTTGGATATGCCTTGATTTTAGGGATATCAATCAAACTTGCCCAAAGGATGACTTTCCCTTACCATCCATAAATCAAATTGTCAATTCAACTACGGGATATGAGGTACTCTCTCTTATGGATGGGTTCTCGGGATACAATCAAATCATAATATTGGAAGTGGATCAAAACAAGATAACATTCACCACTCCTTGGGGAAAATTATGTTATGTAGTCATGCCATTCGGACTAAAAAATGCAGGAGCTACCTATCAAAGGGCAATGAAACATATATTCATGATTACATCCACAAGATAGTAGAAACTTATGTTGATGATCTTCTGGCTAAGTCAGAGCAAAGATCAACACATGTGGAAGACCTTCATAAGATCTTCAGTAGGCTTCAAGAATACAAAGTAAGGTTAAATCTTCAAAAGTGTGTTTTTGGGGTTACGAAAGGTAAGTTGTTAGGTTTCATCATTTCACAAAGAGGAATTGATGCTAATCTAGCAAAAGTTAAAGCAGTCCTAAACGCAACCCCACCAACAAGTGAGATAGAGATAAGAACTTTTCTGGGACAATTAGGCACAATCAGGCATTACATACCAGACATGACTTTCAAGATTCACTTGATCAATCAATTACATCTGAAGAAATAAGTTGGCATAACCTAGACAATAGAATGTCAAAATGCATTTGAGCAAGTGAAGAAATTCTTGTTAACTCCGCCCACGCTAATGCCACCAAAACATGACAAACCTTTCATCTTGTATTTCAAAGCAATCGATATCTCTGTAGCATGCATGTTAGCTCAAGAAGATGAAGGTGGGAGAGAAAGAGCCATATATTTCATAAGCCAAACCTTGTTAGAATATGAGAAGAATTACACTTAGTCTAAAAAAGAGTGTCTTTCCATAGTCTTTACAACTCAGAGATTATGACATTACATGCTAATAGACTCCAAATTTCCATAGTCCATAATGTTTGAGAGCAGTGTTTTAGGATTAAATTGTGTTAAATTTTTTTCTCTTAATGTTTTAGATCACACTCTGTGATCCATCATCAGGAGAAAAAGAGAGGAAGAGAACAAAAAAATGAAAAAAAAAATTGTTCTCTTGCTCTCTTTTTCTCCTAATGATGGATCACGGAGTGTGATCCGAAATGTTGAGAGAAAAAACTCTAACAAAGTTTAATCTTGAAACACTGCTCTCTCTCTCATTACATGCTGAATCAAGTAAGCAAGGTTATGATATGATCCGAATAGTTGAGGATTTTCTTAAATTAGCCAATGTTATCAAGAAGAGCTAGCTAGTTCGTGACATTATTAAGTGAGTTTGAATTAGCCTATGTCAAACAAAAGTGAGTCAAAGGACAAGTGATAGTAGACTGGCTAGTAGAAAATCTAGTTCCTCAAGAGGAGCCCATAAACAAAGACTTCCCGGATGAAGAGTTTTGCATAATTGATCTTGAGGAATATGTCGCTTCATATTGGTATAGAGATATTGTAAACTACCTTACAAACAAGACTTACCCCGAAAACATGACCCCTTTGGGAAAAATATGATTGTGTGTCCTCACAGTAAGATATGTTCTAATAGATGATGTACTCTATCGAAGGGCCTTAGATGGGATGTTACTTCAATGTGTTGATAAATAAGAAGCACGTAAAATCCTAGAAGAATGCCATAATGGAATCTATGAAGGACACTTTGGTGGTCATGCCAGAGCAAGGAAAATACATAGGATGGGATATTTTTGGCCATGCTTACAAGGGGATGCTATCAAATTCGTAAAAAGATGTCCAAAATCCCAAGCCAACGCCCATGTCCACCACACACCAACAAGAGATTTGCAACCAATAGTTAGCCCTTAGCCCTTTTCCAATTGGGGCTTAGATTTGGTGGGGAAGATATCTCCCCCATCAATAGATGGATATTTGTTCATCATCATTGCAACAAAATATTTTACCAAATGGGTAGAGCCCATGCCTCTCACTACTGTTTTAGGGACCGTAATCGCCAAATTTATACTGAATCAAATTACGTCGGTTCAGAATTTGCCAAGTGATAGTGACAGACAATGCCTCATCATTCGAAAATCCATGAGTGAGAGAGTTATGTGAGAGGTTCCATATCAATCATAACTCTCCCTCAATCTACTATCCTTAAGGGAATGGGTAGGCTGAAGCCACAAACAAAACATTGAAATTAATATTGGTTAAAATTGTGGACTCTAAAAGAGATTGGCATTTACAATTATATCTAGCTCTCTGGGCTTATAGAACAAGTGTAATAACTCCAATTGGAACCACTCCCTATGCTCTCACTTTTGGGTCAGAGGCGGTGTTACCCTTGGAAGTAGAACTACCTAGTCTAAGAATGTCATTACAAGGACTATTCGATAATGAGGAATATCGAGAAGTAAATTAGTTGAACTAGAAATGATAGATGAAACACGTTTAAGAGTTGTCTAAAGACATGATTCTTACCTTGCAAAAATGAAAAAGTAATATAACAAGAAAGTTGTCTAAAGACATGATTCTTACCTTGCAAGAATGAAAAAGTAATATAACAAGAAAGTTGTCCCCAGACCTTTTCAAGTGGGATACCTAGTACTCAGGATAAACAACTTGATCAATAAAAGAGTTGGTAAAGGACACAAGTTTAGACCAAACTGGATAGTTCCTTACATGGTTAAAGAAGATCTCAGAAACAATGGCTATCTCTTGTGCACAATGGAGGGAGAGGAATTTGGTGAAACAGTCAATGCCTTTCACCTCAAGAAATACTATGTCTAACAAACCAAAAAAATCATAAAATAAAAAATTCAAAAAAAAAAGAATTTGTTTCTTGCATTTCAGTATTATTATGTTCATTTTTCATTATAGTCAATGACTTGCTCTTATATCATTTTCATTTCAGTAAGGATTTTGAGGTTGCCTAGATATACATCATCCTTTCAGGACCTAGAGATACCCTATTTTCACAATTGGTATTCTTCCCCTTTTCATTCCTAGTGATTCTAATCAAACCCTAGCTCTTAGCTTTACACTAATCCTAGTTTTAATGATCCAAGATGTTAGGTCTAAACAAATTTAGTATTCAAACCTATAACGTTCAAAAGAAGCTTACAAGTAGACCTTCCATGTTCTTCCCTAGTAGAAGAGAAGTCCAACCATATTACAAAACTTTAGGTGGCGCTTGGCCCCTTATCTTTCCTGGCCAAAAATGTCAAAAGGATCAAAACTCTGAAGGAAGCAATCTAAAATCCAAGTAAATAAAAAATGAGTGATCAAAATAAGAGTATTGAATTAAGAGATCAAATTGTTGCATGTCAAAGTTCCAAAAGCATTTATTTCTTGAAAATTTTAAAAAAATCCAAAAAAATGAGAAAATCAAGTGAGGCATTCTAAAAAATTTTTAAAAAAAGTGAAAAAAGAAAAAAAAGAGATACCAAAAAAGAGTGAAAGAGAGAAGATTGTTGAATGTTTGTACTCTTGGGTGGAGATTAGTCTAAGCTTGAAGATTCAAGGGTGACATTCTAATAGAGAAAATAAAAGAGAAAGGTACAAAGTACACACGCACTAGCTGAGCAAAGCCAAGAGCCTAGTAGTCTTCAGGATCATCTTCTATCTAAGGACCCTTGTTCTTTCCCATTTATCCTTTACCCTAGGTCTATCTTGCTTGTTATCTATGATCTAAGTCTAGTGAACATCAATAGAATTTGTTACTTGTCTAAGTTAAAAGAGATTGTCTTATCTAGATAAGGATCAGTGTTTAGCCTTTAGCAAAGCCTAAATTTTAAAGCACTCCATTTCCATTCCCGCTTCCCACTTGAGTTTTAAAATCCTATCTCATAGCCTTGAATAGATCTCTTATATCAGGACAAATTGCAATCCACTGGATTGAAAATCATATTAAAGAGAAGTCATATTGTTTGTTCCACATTGCATTCATACCAAAATTAGAAAAAGAGTCTCAAAGCAATAAAGACAATGTCATAACTCGTGACATTCAGTAGAAGTAAATGTTTCATTTTAAGCATCCCTTGTGTTCTTGCATCTGCATATCATAAACTGCATCTCATATAAATGCCAAAAAATTACAAAAACATGTTGTCATCATCATATTTGCATGGTTAGAGTTGAATGTCAAAAACATAATCAAAAAGTTCTTAAACTTCCATAATGCACAAGAGATGACTACCCATTCGATAAGCAAAAACCATAAAGAGATAAACTTGCATAGATATATCCGAAGTTTACATATACAAGAGTATCAAAGAGCTAAAGACAAAATGCTCTCAAGGGAAGTAAAGGATCCCCATGCAAGGGGCATGATTTCAAAGGAAAAGCAAAGTAAAATGAAGGATGGTTCCCTCCAACAAAACCCTTAGGACTCCTACTCCTCTTCTAGGATCTATGCCATTAGTCACTCCATGAGACCTATGGGATTGAGGTACCCTCCTGTGAGCGTGAGATTATGAAGGCCCTACTGCACTAGCATCTCACCAAACAAATCCAAGATGGGCCATCTCACAAAGCACCCGATTCTCACCCTTAAGGATGAGATTCTCAACCTTCAAATCCACACTCCCCGAACATCCATGATAGGTAGGAGCAAAAATGTTAGTGTGTCACCCTGTAGTATGGGGCACACCAAGATCAACCAAAAGACTCTCTCGAGACAACCTAGTGAATGGAGAAGCCAAGCCAACATTAATCTCATGAAGGAAAGCCCTCCACTCCTTAACATTACCTACAAAGCGAACCCAAAAGAGAAAGTGTGTTAGTTCTTCACGAAAAGAAATGAAAGAGAAAGGACAAAGTGTGAAAATGATAAAACAAATGTAGACATACATGGGTCACCAGGCTGCCAGTCAAGGTCAAGTTGTCAGATTACCTCATCAGAGTGAGGATGTGAGGCCTAGCTAGTACTGCACTTGAGACCATGATATGATACTATTTATAATTGTTTATTTTGATGTGTGTGATTGGACATTATGATATAATTAAACTCTTTGGGAATTATGTTTGGATTGTATGCTTTTTATTCTAATGAGTTGCTATTGGATAATTAATTGTGTGGGAAAAGAAAGTATTGAATAAATTAAATGATTTTGTGATAGTCTTTAAATAGAATAAATTATATTATTTGAATTATGTAATCATGAATGAAGTTGGATTATTTAGTTAATTTTTCTATGCATTTCAAGTTGCTTCGGCTATATTTTCTTGACAAAATGATGTTCGAAAATTAAGTGTGCAGGTGGGTGGTCAAGCTCCTTAAGTGGACTCAGAGACTCCATAAACCCTATGTTAGACCAGTTAAGCCTAGCCTAACCCGTGGAAGGGGTTAAGGCTAATATGTGATATAATATTGTTATTTAATTTTTATTTTAATTTTTGTGTGTGGTGGTGGTATTTTATTTATTTTTATTAATTTTATTTAATTGCATTTTGGGAGAAAGTCTTTTTAATTAATTATTTCATTTTAATTTATTTCTTTTATGGAATGTGGATAAATGTTTTAAAATTAATATTTTAATATTTTATTTTATTTTTATGAAAGGATTTTATCCCTTTATTTTAATTTTGGAAAAATAAGAGTTTTATTGAAAAAAATAAAGAAAGTTGCTTTCTTTTTTTTTGTTTTTCTTTCTTTTTTCTTTTTTCATTTTCTTTCCTTTTTGGAAACTTTGTGTTTTATTTATGGGAATCTTTGGGAAGAGTTTTCACACTTTTGCTATGCTTGGATTTTGGGATTAGGAAATTGTGAGAAGATTTTTAGAAGAGAATTTCTTTGTGAGAAGATTTGGAAGAGAGTTTTGGTGAGAAGTTTTTGTAGAGAAGTTTGGCTTTGGAATTTGGATTGTGAATTCAAGTGCAAGATTTTTGTCTCATTTGGGTTTTTGAGCTCACCCTAACTTGGGGGGCTGAGTTAGGAAATTATCTCCTCTTAATATTTTTGTAAAATGTATGCATGCTTGTGAAAGCCTTTGTTTATGTGTTTTTGTATTTTTTTTGTTATTGTGGGTTGGGTTGTAATAGGAGTGGCCCTCCGTATCTGATGAGAGCCTCCTACATAATGGGGTTTGAGAGAGGCGTGGAGCCTCTCTTGGGGGGGGATTTGTTTTATATGTGATGGTGTTGTGGAGTAATTTGATAGTGGAGTTGGGTTTGGGCATGAGTGCCCATGTTTTATTGATATTTTGTTGAGGATAATTATGGAGGTTTGTTGGAGGAGGTTTGTGATTATGGAGTTTTGTGGAGATGAAAGGAAATAGTAATAAAATAAAAATGAAATGAAATGAATAAATAACAATTAAAATAAATATATTTATTTAAAAGATAATGTAATAATGGCCATGATTTGAGTAATGGTGTTGTTGGTGGTGGATTATGGTGTTGCATGGATGGTATTGTTATGGAAGATTAAGGAGGATTGATGTGATTATTTTACCCCCAAGGGAGATGATTATCCCCTCTCTCCTCCTGTTTTGGATCTAGTTTGGATCCTTTGTTTGTGAGTCGACCAATGGGATTTTTCATGTTTATGTGTAAACAATCTTTTCTGGTTTATGGATTTATGTGTTTGCATGAGTGTTTTACTCAGTTTATGGAGCTCTCCTACTTGGGGGTGGGATGTGCTTAGGCAATCCCTATGGTAGGGTGGAGAGCAGGACTTGGCCATCTATTTTGGCTGAATGTGTGCAGATTATGAAAAGTTTCAAGTTGAAGATTGGAAGTTGATATTAGTCTCTATGTGTTCACCGAAAAAGAAAACTATCTATGTTTACAAGTTTTGGCAGAAGTGCCATTATGTGTTGGGGTTTCATTCATTATGTACAAAAGGTTTTCTTGTGAAGTTGTGTCAATTCTGTGTTAATAGGAGAATGTTGGGAGTTTGAAAAGAAATAAATATCACAAGCATATTTTCTCTTAAATATAAAAAAAAAAAGATTATTTTATTGTATTCATACTTGTGTTAGTGGTTTTTTTTTTTGGAATATGGTTTCCTTTATTTTGATTGAATCTAAAAAGTTCTCCTTCTTGCAAATTGATTCTATAAAATATTATAAGATTTCCATGGTACTACTATCCTACAAAATAAACGCAAAGTGTAGGTAAAATTATATTAATAGGTAAATATAAAACAATGGTTTAGTTTTATTAAAAAAAACATGTTTATATATTTAAAATATATATATATACGTTTATATATGTATATATATACGTATATATATATACGTATATATATATACACGTATATATATATATATACGTATATATATATACACGTATATATATACCTATATATATACGTATATATGTATATACGTATATATATATATGTATATATGTATATATGTATATATACATACGTATGTATATATATACATATACATATACATATACATATACATATACATATACATATACATATACATATACATATACATATATATATATATATATATATATATATATATATATATATATATATATATCTTAGATTAATGTTTATATTTTCAAATGGGAAAAGTATGTTAATTTTAGAAATGAAACAAGAAAGCAAGATTTATAATTAATTTTATTTGAAAGAAGCAATTTTAGTTATTTAATTAAATTATTAAAAAGAAATCAAAAATTAATTTTATCTTACATATATTTGAAATAAAGTATTTGCTTTATTGAGTTAGAAAGAAAAGATTGTTTTCTTTATTTGCTTTATTTAGTTTAAAAAGATTGGGAAATTTTAAATGTATAACTTAATAATTGTTTTATTGTTTTGAGAATAGAAAAATCAATTTTATGTAGAAAAATATTGGCTTTATTTCATTATTTTAAAAAGGGAAAAAAAGAATTAAACTTGTTTTATTAAAGTAAATATATAAGAAAGATATAATTAGAATTAGGATTTATAATATAAATCAATGGTTTGGGTTTTATCCTTTAATCAATTCTATAATGGAAAAATATTGGATTGATTATATTTTTGGAATAGAATATATTTTTGGAATAGAAAAAGAATTTTAATTTTAGAATAGAAACCAAAAGGCAAGCTTTATGTTTTATTTAATTTGAAAAGAAATTTAGTTGTTTTATTAATTTATTAGAAAGAATTAGCTTTGATTTATTTAAATATGAAGAAAAAGAATCTGTTTTTATCTTATTATTTTTAAAACATAAAAAGAGTTAGATTTATTTTGTTCTCATAAAAAGGAAACAATTATTATAGTTAAATAAAGAAAAGAATGTTTTTTTTTTAAAGGATGGAAAAAGAAAACTAATTTAATGGAAAAAGTTGTTTTATTGCTTTAAAGAATTAGATTTAATATATTATTTTTTATAAAATAATTAGTTTTATTCTTTTATTGAAGAACGCAATTGATATATTTAAATCAAACAAAGAAGCTTTATTTTTTAAAAAAAATAGAAAAAGTATTAGTTTTATTTCTTTATTAGAATAGATTTTATGGAAACAAAATTTGTATATTCTTTTTTGAACAAAAAGCTTGTTTTATTATAGAAATGGATTTGTTTAAATATATTTAATAGTTTCTATTTTTAAATAACAATTAAAAGATATAAATCATGTTATTTTGGAATTGAGAATGAGTGAAGAGATTTAGTTGGATTTTCTCGATAAAAGCAATTAGTTCTAAATAAGAAAGATGTTAGTTAATTTTATTAAAAAGAAAAGATTTAGAGATTGAAGATATTAAATTGATGTCATAATTAGTAATAAAGATTTGCTTTCTCTTTTGTTAAATAGATATTAATTATCAAATATGGAACTTATTATTATTATGTTGAATTTATTATCTAGTTTTATTCTAGAAAGAATTTGAAAGATTTGATTATTTACTAATAAAATATTCAATTTGACATCATAAAAAAAATAGTTTATTGCATTATTAAAAGAAATTAGTTTAAAATGAAATACTATAGTTAAAGTTATAAATTAGTAGTTGTAATTTTATATTAAATGTTTTGTATTATCAATTTAGCAACTGTGATTTATTAAATGTTAAACTAAACATATTCTTGTTAATTTAAATTAAAGAATCAAATAATATATCTAAGTCATTAATATCTTATAAACTTTGATGAATGTTATAGTAAGTGTAATGGTAGTTTTAAAATTAAAATTTACTAAAACATTGTTATATTTAATTAAATCACTTAGTGGTGGAAAAATTATAGTGTAACTCTATGGACTAAGCTTAACACAATATTTTAATATTCTTATTAGTTTAACCTGGCAATTAGTTATTAGGATACTTGTAAATTAGAGAACGATCATCATCAAACCAATACATATTTGTTATACGAGGGTGAACTATAGGTAAACTGATAATGGAGTTTCAAGTTTAACTCAATTCCTTCAAAAAAAAAATATTTCCATCATTTTTTTTCCCACTTGTATGGTTGACATACAGGTGGCCCTGGTATAGGCATGACATTTGGTATCAGAGCCAGGTTTACAAACACTGGGAGCTCTGGGAGTGTGTTTGGGTCATGTTGTTGAATGTATAATGGTGAAATGTTACCACTTATTTGAAAATGTTTGTGTAGTTAATTTAAGATGTAAGTAGTAACACAAGTACTTGGATTGACTTATTTTTAATTCTTTTTAATTCAGATTTTTTTTTAAACTATAGTTTTAAATTGTTGTGCATCCCTATTGCCCTTTTGAATAGTGACCTTCTAGTCAAATTAGAATGAAATGAATCTAATTAGAAACATATTATGTTTAACATCTCCTTGTAAGTGTAAAATTCCTTATATCTTCTAGTCAAATATTGCTTAGAAGGTAGTAGATTGTTTAAGGGTCCAATTGTCATGTACAATATTGTAACTATCTATGTTGATGTTTTTTTTTAATTTCTTAAGGTGATAGTGGCTTCCAACTTCATTTGATTTATACACTTCTTTGCATCTAGTCTAGAGGCCTAGTTTATAATGGAGCCAACCTTTTTGCAAGCATGATATAATTGATTTTGTTATAGATAGTCCACACTAGTTTAGGATGTACATTGAAATCTTCCCTAAGTGCACCTTGGTCATTTGAAATTTGAGTCTTGTTGTCCGTAATGGTGTCTCAACAAATTTCTCCTTTTGACTTTCTAATTGTTTGTGCTCTTAGAAAATACTTTAATGATAGTAGCATTTTTTTCTTTCTAATTGTTAAGCGGATTGGTTGGGAAAACAAAGTTAGAATTAAGGGTGTATAAGGCTTGATTTTGAATAAACAGTTCTAGTGGATTATAAGGTAATATAAAGTTGTGTGATTTTCTTCAAATAAATGTATTGTACTAGTAAAAGTTGTGAAGTCTTAGACTACTGATCATTTATATGCTTTAGGATAGAATAATGACAATAGATAGAGGATATAGTCAAACATGTTAAAAGCACTTAGACTGAATAATATAGAAATTATATGTATATTTATGCTCTTATGAACCCATTCTAACCATGAAACTAGAATCCTTTCTATTGTTAGTTATTATGTGAGGAAAAGTCTTTGCAAATGATCTTTGTGTGAGTTAGTATTGATTAAGAAATGAAGCATAATTAGCATATTGTACCTCTTTGTGTGTGTTATTGTGATCTCCAATGAAGGATTAATGTTTAAGATTGGCGTCATTCACATTAGTTGATAATGATGTAGATTACACATAAAGTTACAGTATTTATGCATAGTTGTTTAGTCATCTATGCTTGAGTATGAAATAAGATAAAAGTTGTAATATAGGAATTGGGTCCTTGAATGAGTTTGTTCTGAGTACAACATATAGTAGGTAATTAAGGCATGTTTTTCCTCCTTATGTGGTTGGATGTGTAAGTAAATACCCTTAGAGTTTGGGTTGATGATGAACCATTCTTTCAATATATGAGATTGATTTAGGAAATATCTAATGTATGCATGTATTGTGTGATAAGAAAGCACTAGTATCTTATGTGATTGTAACCTTAGATGTTAAATAGGATATTAGGTACCTCTTTAATTGTTTTTTTCTCATAAATAACTACTTTTGATGTTGATAGGATTGAATGCCTAATATGGTAGGGTTTGTTCCTTCTCATACAAATATGTGGGTTGCTTCCTTTACTTTTAAGGTGGTGATGTTTAGGTTAACTCATTCTTTCTATTCCAGTAGATTGGGGGCTCAAATTTGATTTAGATATGCATGAAAGGGGTGTTTATTGGGAGATTATAATAATATTCCACGAGCATTTCTCTCGATTGATCTTTCTTTTTTGTTAAACCACACTCGTTAGTGCATAGGAAAAGTCTAATTTAGGTTGTTATATTGTTGCAGTTGGGATGAGGTACACTCTAAGTTTGTTAATTTTTTTTATACCAACATTATATATTAGTTTTGGGAAAACCATTTCTAGTATGGTTCATTTTCTTTTTAATGCAATAGTGAATTATGGGTTTGAATAGTATTAGGTGTACCATAATAAAAATATATAACATATTATAGTTTCTTTAAACTCTCTTAGATACTCTTGCACATGTTATAGCTTGGTGCTAGGCTTTTTCATTGATTATAATACATGCTTATTATAATGAGAGCTATGAGATTATCCAATGACATGGTTATCCTAGAATAATTTTTTGTAAGGATGAGTCTACCATAATCCTTCTCCCCTTTGGGTGGCTTGTATAACCATGATGAAATTTTGATGGACAAATTTTTATGAGATTAAATTGGTTTTCTTCTTTAATTAATTTATGTTTTTTTTTTTTTATGAATCTTTAAATTTTCAACCAACAGTATGAAATTTTTTATTTTCATGGGCTGCTTGGCCAACTAGATTTGATATGTTCCCTTGCCTCAAGAACTTATTGAGTTGATATTTTGAATGAATTTGACACATTGTTGCATTGGTGGTCACAATTGAATTTTGTTATCTATATGAGGTTTCATTTTGGATTTTAATTGATATTGGTATCATTTTTTTTAACAATTATTGTTTCCTTTTGAGGCATTTGCTTGATTGTTATTGTTAGTTCTTATGAATTTAAGTTGTCATTTTTTAAAGGGGCCCCTAGAAGGTTGTATGGGGGGAGAAGGTGGTTTGGAGATTCTCGAGCAATAAATAAGATTAGTATAGGAAGGTTGAGTCTTTTTTTTTTTCTTAGATTCATAAATAAATATACCCTCTTATTACCTTATAACACTAAGATACTATGATATAAACCCCTCTTAGGGAGGTGAGACTTGTTGGACATCATAGGTTTTTGGATATCGATTCTTCTACTGCAAGCTAGTTAGCTACTTAGTCATGAATTCTTGATTATTTGAAAACATTTGAGTGTTGATCATCTCTATAAATTCTTTGTAAATGAGCCTCATGTTGCAAGTAAGAGAAGTCATTATTTTGATTCCACCTACCTTTGAGACATATAAGTTTAGTAAAATAAGTTCTAGAAGTTACTTGAGTGGTAGGAAAGCATGCTTGACAACTTGACGCATGGGATGGTTGTTGATTGGAATGTTTGATGTAAATTATCATTATGCTTGATAATCTAAAGTAGAAACCTTGTTATGTTGCAACTAATAGTCTAATAATTATTGTGTTTTAGTATGCACGGCTACAAATTTACTTTATGCATGATTCCTATGGCACTTCGTGGGATAAATTAGTGTTTTTGACATTCTTTATGAATGTAGATAGTGATGTATTCTTGTTCAACATATATAGTAGTATGGATAGTTTCACAGGAAAGATAGAATCTAGGGTACTAATTATTTGTTGGTTATTATGGTTACTTAGTTCTTCATGACCTAGATTTAGAATCTCATTAAAGACATGCTTTGTTAGTATGCTGAGTTATTCCACTGTAATCTCTTAAGGGCTTCCAGGAGGAAGCCTAATATTAGAGGGGGAGAATGTGAGGCCTAGTTAGTACTACACTTGAGACCATGATATGATACTATTTATAATTGTCTATTTTGATGTGTGTGATTGGACATTATGATATAATTAAACTCTTTGGGAATTATGTTTGGATTGTATGCTTTTTATTCTGATGAGTTGCTATTGGATAATTAATTGTGTGGGAAAAGAAAGTATTGAATGAATTAAATGATTTTGTGATAGTCTTTAAATAGAATAAATTATATTATTTGAATTATGTAATCATGAATGAAGTTGGATTATTTAGTTAATTTTTCTATGCATTTCAAGTTGCTTCGGCTATATTTTCTTGACAAAATGATGTTCAAGAATTAAGTGTGCAGGTGGGTGGTCAAGCTCCTTAAGTGGACTCGGAGACTCCATAAACCCTATGTTAGACCAGTTAAGCCTAGCCTAACCTGTGGAAGGGGTTAAGGCTAATATGTGATGTAATATTGTTATTTAATTTTTATTTTAATTTTTGTGTGTGGTGGTGGTATTTTATTTATTTTTATTAATTTTATTTAATTGCATTTTGGGAGAAAGTCTTTTTAATTAATTATTTCATTTTAATTTATTTCTTTTATGGAATGTGGATAAATGTTTTAAAATTAATATTTTAATATTTTATTTTATTTTTATGAAAGGATTTTATCCCTTTATTTTAATTTTGGAAAAATAAGAGTTTTATTGAAAAAAATAAAGAAAGTTGCTTTCTTTTTTTTTGTTTTTCTTTCTTTTTTCTTTTTTCATTTTCTTTCTTTTTTGGAAGCTTTGTGTTTTATTTATGGGAATCTTTGGGAAGAGTTTTCACACTTTTGCTATGCTTGGATTTTGGGATTAGGAAATTGTGAGAAGATTTTTGGAAGAGAATTTCTTTGTGAGAAGATTTGGAAGAGAGTTTTGGTGAGAAGTTTTGGTAGAGAAGTTTGGCTTTGGAATTTGGATTGTGAATTCAAGAGCAAGATTTTTGTCTCATTTGGGTTTTTGAGCTCACCCTAACTTGGGGGGCTGAGGTAGGAAATTATCTCCTCTTCATATTTTTGTAAAATGTATGCATGCTTATGAAAGCCTTTGTTTATGTGTTTTTGTATTTTTTTTGTTATTGTGGGTTGGGTTGTAATAGGAGCGGCCCTCCGTATCTGATGAGAGCCTCCTACGTAATGGGGTTTGAGAGAGGCGTGGAGCCTCTCTTGGGGGGGGATTTTTTTTATATGTGATGGTGTTGTGGAGTAATTTGATAGTGGAGTTGGGTTTGGGCATGAGTGCCCATGTTTTATTGATATTTTGTTGAGGATAATTATGGAGGTTTGTTGGAGGAGGTTTGTGATTATGAAGTTTTGTGGAGATGAAAGGAAATGGTAATAAAATAAAAATGAAATGAAATGAATAAATAACAATTAAAATAAATATATTTATTTAAAAGATAATGTAATAATGGCCATGATTTGAGTAATGGTGTTGTTGGTGGTGGATTATGGTGTTGCATGGATGGTATTGTTATGGAAGATTAAGGAGGATTGATGTGATTATTTTACCCCCCAAGAGAGATGATTATCCCCTCTCTCCTCCTGTTTTGGATCTAGTTTGGATCCTTTGTTTGTGAGTCGACCAATGGGATTTTTCATGTTTATGTGTAAACAATCTTTTCTGGTTTATGGATTTATGTGTTTGCATGAGTGTTTTACTTGGTTTATGGAGCTCTCCTACTCGGGGGTGGGATGTGCTTAGGCAATCCCTATGGTAGGGTGGAGAGCAGGACTTGGCCATCTATTTTGGCTGAATGTGTGCAGATTATGAAAAGATTCAAGTTGAAGATTGGAAGTTGATATTAGTCTCTATGTGTTCACCGAAAAAGAAAACTATCTATGTTTACAAGTTTTGGCAGAAGTGCCATTATGTGTTGGGGTTTCATTCATTGTGTACAAAAGGTTTTCTTGTGAAGTTGTGTCAATTCTATGTTAATAGGAGAATGTTGGGAGTTCGGAAAGAAATAAATATCACAAGCATATTTTCTCTTAAATATAAAAAAAAAGATTATTTTATTGTATTCAGACTTGTGTTAGTGGTTTTTTTTTTTGGAATATGGTTTCCTTTATTTTGATTGAATCTAAAAAGTTCTCCTTCTTGCAAATTGATTCTATAAAATATTATAAGATTTCCATGGTACTACTATCCTGCAAAATAAATGCAAAGTGTAGATAAATTTTATTAATAGGTAAATATAAAACAATGGTTTAGTTTTATTAAAAAAAATATGTATATATATATATATGTATATATATATATGTATATATATATATGTATATATATATATATATATATATGTATATGTATATATATATATATATATATGTATATGTATATATGTATATGTATATATATATATATGTATATATATATGTATGTATATATATGTATATATATATGTATATATATATATATATATATATTTATATTTATATTTATATATATGTGTATATTTATATATATATTATATTAATGTTTATATTTTCAAATGGGAAAACTATGTTAATTTTAGAAATGAAACAAGAAAGTAAGATTTATAATTAATTTTATTTGAAAGAAGCAATTTTAGTTATTTAATTAAATTATTAAAAAGAAATCAAAAATTAATTTTATCTTACATATATTTGAAATAAAGTATTTGCTTTATTGAGTTAGAAAGAAAAGATTGTTTTCTTTATTTGCTTTATTTAGTTTAAAAAGATTGGGAAATTTTAAATGTATAACTTAATAATTGTTTTATTGTTTTGAGAATAGAAAAATCAATTTTATGTAGAAAAATATTGGCTTTATTTCATTATTTTAAAAAGGAAAAAAAAGAATTAAACTTGTTTTATTAAAGTAAATATATAAGAAAGATATAATTAGAATTAGGATTTATAATATAAATCAATGGTTTGGATTTTATGCTTTAATCAATTCTATAATGGAAAAATATTGGATTGATTATATTTTTGGAATAGAATATATTTTTGGAATAGAAAAAGAATTTTAATTTTAGAATAGAAACCAAAAGGCAAGCTTTATGTTTTATTTAATTTGAAAAGAAATTTAGTTGTTTTATTAATTTATTAGAAAGAATTAACTTTGATTTATTTAAAAATGAAGAAAAAGAATATGTTTTTATCTTATTATTTTTAAAACATAAAAAGAGTTAGATTTTTTTTGTTTTCATAAAAAGGAAACAATTATTATAGTTAAATAAAGAAAAGAAAGTTTTTTTTAAAGGATGGAAAAAGAAAACTAGTTTAATGGAAAATGTTGTTTTATTGCTTTAAAGAATTAGATTTAATATATTATTTTTTATAAAATAATTAGTTTTATTCTTTTATTGAAGAACGCAATTGATATATTTAAATTGAACAAAGAAGCTTTATTTAAAAAAAAAAATAGAAAAAGTATTAGTTTTATTTCTTTATTAGAAAAATAAAAGAATTAGATTTTATGGAAACAAAATTTGTATCTTCTTTTTTGAACAAAAAACTTGTTTTATTATAGAAATGGATTTGTTTAAATATATTTAATAGTTTCTATTTTTAAATAACAATTAAAAGATATAAATCATGTTATTTTGGAATTGAGAATGAGTGAAGAGATTTAGTTGGATTTTCTCGATAAAAGCAATTAGTTCTAAATAAGAAAGATGTTAGTTAATTTTATTAAAAAGAAAAGATTTAGAGATTGAAGATATTAAATTGATGTCATAATTAGTAATAAGATTTGCTTTCTCTTTTGTTAAATAGATATTAATTATCAAATATGGAACTTATTATTATTATGTTGAATTTATTATCTAGTTTTATTCTAGAAAGAATTTGAAAGATTTGATTATTTACTAATAAAATATTCAATTTGACATCATAAAAAAAAAATAGTTTATTGCATTATTAAAAGAAATTAGTTTAAAATGAAATACTGTAGTTAAAGTTATAAATTAGTAGTTGTAATTTTATATTAAATGTTTTGTATTATCAATTTAGCAACTGTGATTTATTAAATGTTAAACTAAACCTATTCTTGTTAATTTAAATTAAAGAATCAAATAATATATCTAAGTCATTAATATCTTATAAACTTTGATGAATGTTATATTAAGTGTAATGGTATTTTTAAAATTAAAATTTACTAAAACATCGTTATATTTAATTAAATCACTTAGTGGTGGAAAAATTATAGTGTAACTCTATGGACTAAGCTTAACACAATATTTTAATATTCTTATTAGTTTAACCTGGCAATTAGTTATTAGGATACTTGTAAATTAGAGAACGATCATCATCAAACCAATACATGTTTGTTATACGATGGTGAACTATAGGTAAACTGATAATGGAGTTTCAAGTTTAACTCAATTCCTTAAAAAAAAAATATTTCCATCATTTTTTTTCCCACTTGTATGGTTGACATACAGGTGGGCCTGGTATAGGCATGACAGAGGAGGCCTAGGAAGTTCAAGTAGACCCTCTGGGACATCATGAGCATCATCCACATCATTAGCATCATTAGAACCATCGTATTACGCATCCTCTAGTGGGCCCTCGTCTGTCGAATCATCCCCATCAAGAACATAGTCCTCATTAGTAGAATCTAAGTCCTGAACCACAATGAGTGCTTGGGAATTAGGAGTCCCTCTCCCTCCCCTCTATCCTTCTCTTGAAGATCTAGGAACTCTGGTAATGAAGACTCCAGGAGTCAAAGGAGTCTAAGTAATTATCCTCTAATTAACCTTGCCCATCTCCTAAATAGATCTATAGCAAGTAGACACTAGGGGCAAATCCTTAGGAAAGTCCTCACCAAATTGTTGCAAGACATGCTCAACACGATGAGCCTCAACCAGACCATTATGGTTTGAAAGCTCTGATACTCTGTGACAATACTCTATGATCTCGGCATCACATGACCATGATCACTCCAAATCCACATAAGGATCAAACATCGTATCCTCATCTGTGAGAGTAGCTACATCTTGTAGAGAAGTATCAAAGTGACCCACCTAAATCCATCTAGCTTCTCTCAGAAGTTGCCTGTCAAGAATTAGAACTAGCTTCTGATAGGGCCTAATGTGCTCAAAAATCTAAGTCATAACCAAAGTAGAGTGGCTAAAAGAAAAAGCCCCTCAGTATGCAATGCAATAGAAATCTCTGTATACCATGGCCAAAATGTCTAGCCCCCAAGCATAGACTATACCCTGCTCAAGACCCTATATAATTGGTGCCTAGCACCATCTCAAGCGAGTTGAGGCCTTATCTCCAGACAACCTCAATGTGATCAAGCCAATCAAAAACTTCCTCTAGTGAGGAATGTGAAGTCATGGCACAAAAGTAAGCTAAACTCCTGTCTGATCCTCGGGATGACTAACCCCCTTAAACCCTGCCTAAGACACCTTGTCCTCAAAGGACTCGCTAGCAGGTAGGACGATACGATGTCCTCTCATAGGAACTCCAAGTATAAGGTAAACATCAAAAGGAGTGATAGTCCACTCTCCTAAAACCTATGGGAACTTGAAGGTGTTCCTATCTGCATCCCAATATGTCAAGATTTCATAGCAGATGCATGCCACAAGATGAATAACTAGCACATGACAAACCCTAGCTAAGCCCGCTTTCCTCAGAACAACACGATCATCATCACTTAGTGAAGAAAACATCTTTGAGAGCCTCAACTTATCTATGCAAAAATTCCATCAAATGCACATGTCCTGCAAATCAGAAAAGAGCTTTACATTAGATCTCGTCAACTTGCAAAAATCCTAAAAATTATAAAACTTGCAGAAAATCACACAAAAAAGGCATATAAATCATCAAAATTGTAATAAATAGGTGAATATAGTAGCCAAATTAGGTCAAAAAAGAGAGAAACAAATGTTAGAAAACATCAAATTTTAGACATAATTCACCCAACAGGGCATCCAGATGTCAATAGGATCTCCCCCTAGGTGACCCTATTATCAATAAGATCTCACCCTGGGCGACCCTGTTGTCAGACAGATCTCCCCCCAAGCGACCTGCCTGACAAAAGGGGTGACCCTATGTGGAGATCCCTCAAACAAAAAGTGCCCTAAAATCTATAATTTTTAGTTGATTTTAGTAAATGAAAGACCAATCTTAAGAGAGAATGCAATAGGAAGAATCACCAAAAATAGACAATTTTAAGAGATTTTTCACCAAATTCAATCTAGGGTTTAGAGAGGGGTTTTTCACTATTTGCATACCTGATTCTCAGTAGTTGAAGAAGAGGCGGCCATCTTCACAATCTCCCTGACGATATCTACTCAATGACTATTCACACGATCAATTTTATCAATGATTCACTCAAATATCACTAATTTGCTTGTTTTGTTTGCCCTTAGCTTAGTTCCTTTTATGCATTCTTAGATTAGTTTTTTTCTTTTATGCATCTTTTGTGTGTCATTTTGCATGCATTCATTCCTACAAGTCTCGCTAACAAAGGCAAACAACTAGTCAAACTCTCATGATCTATGGTAAATTCATCATTTTAATTTTCATTATTCATTTTGATATATTCAAAGGCTAGGCTAACACTAGTTATTGTAGGTACAATTGTGAGAAAATCAACAACAGGTAAGGCATAGTTCAAGAACAGTACCTACCTTTCACGTAGACTACCGTCCTCGAGGGGACAAATATGTAAGCATAAAAATCACACACAGCCTCCACGAGGACCCCTATGATGATATATGATCCTTGTCATGTACATGTAAGCATGAAATAATTTCCTCTAAGAAGCAAACGTCTTGATGACATGTCATTTCATTCATCTTGTGTTGTTTCCTCTTTTTCATTTTCCCTCTCTCTTTGTTGTTGACACTTTTGCGACACTTGTCTATTTGCTTTTTCTAAGCTTTTGACCTTGTTCCTAAGCCTTGTATGTGTCTTGTAGGTGAGTTTTCACCTTTCCCTTGTGTTTTTCATCTTCTCCACCCTCTAGAAGCCTTCTAGAGGTCCCCCCTAGCCATCTCCAACTTTTGGTTTTCAGTTTCACTCAACCAATCCAAATCTCCCCCTATTATTTCCAAATCTCCCACTGGGAGATCCTACTTTACAAGTGGAGATTTGGATTCTTGCACATGATTGACCTATTTCTAGAGGAAGATCCCCTCCTTTTCATCTCCTCTACCATCTCCCATCATGCATTTTCACCCAGACCCCTTTCTTTCCGGATCTCCTGCGAGGGACCCTCATAAATCAAGATCTCCCACTGAACGACCCATGGGTGACCCTACTAGTGAAAGGGGCAACCCATGGGTGACCCTGTCGCATTTCCAGCCATAGAAATACTCAAGTTTCTAACTCAAAATAACTTTGTTTTCATCTATTTTTCTTCCATTTTGCATGATTTTTGATGCCTAATATGGAGTTGACTATTTCATGCACCCACACATGCATAACTAGCTCCATTTGATCTAAAATTAACAACTCATTCTCTCCCATGCATTCTTCTAACTCCATTTCTTCTTCAATGATAAGTTATTATTGCATTATCACTCCCTAATTAACTAAGTTCACTGGGTAATCAATCTAGTTCACTCTCCAATCAATCCTTGTTAACTCTTCAATCAAGTTAACTTATCAATCAATTCCACCTCTCATCCCTTCTTCTAACCTATAAATACTCCCCTCCCTCAAGCACAAAGGGAGGCAAATTCATTGTGCACACAACTCTTGCTAAGTTTTTGCTCTCCAATCAGCAATCTCATTCTCACACATGACAAAGGTGTCTTTTGTTTGTTCATTTATTCATCAAGCTTTCACATAAATCTCTTCAAGCATCCTTATGTTGCTTCAATCAAGCCATCGTGCTCATCAACAACTCTCATTGAGCTCATTCTAAAGCTTCTTTTGCTTCTTTGTGTTGTCTTGTCACCAAGAGATCTTCTCATTGCTTTAAGAGGATATGAGGTTGCCATCAAGGATCTCTGAGGGTAGTGGAGGCTCACAAGTCTTCTTTATTTCAGGTTCCTCTATACTTTTTGTCAATTGGTAGTAATTAGAAAATTGAAATTACTCTTGGGATTAGTAATTTATTTCTTTTTCCTTGATAGAATAGTTAGATCTAGCATTCTAGAAGTAATTTGCATTCATAGTTTAATTCATTTACTTGCAATTTCTTTTTCTAGATTAAATCATTTCAAAACATTCAAAAACCCCAAAAACATAGAATAATTGCATTAGGTAAAATTCATTCTAGTTGCATTCATATTTCCTATCCTAGATTAAAAAGCATCTTTATTTCCAAAAATACTAGAAAAAGTACAAAAATAAGTTTTGCATGTCATATAGTTGCATTCATAAAAATATAGAAAAGAACAAAAATATTAGACATTTAGGTAAATTGCAAACCCTTGATACTATCACATGGTCAACCATGGTCAACTTTTCAAAACCCTTGATGTTATCACAAGGTCAACAAAAGTCAATACACAACTAAACCTTAGGTCAAATCAAAACCCTAAGTCAAAATTCTAAGTCTAGTCAAGGTTGGTCCACATACACCTATCTCTTGTCTCAGCTCACAAATGTGCCTAGGATTAAAAGGTGAGTGGGTGAGGGCAATCCTCAATGAGATTGAGGAGATCCATCTGAGACCATAATAAGATCCATTTGTCTTACAAAAACTAGATGCATTTAGACAACTTCAAATACAACAAGCAATCATGCAATGAATTGAAAGACAACAAGCCATTAACAAAAATAACAGCTTACCCACATAGAGGTGGAACATCAAAAACCCTAACAGAAGAAGAGTAACTAATGACCCTTCAGGTCATACATTTATCTCTACAACAACAAACATTGAACGAAACATCTACATTAGCACATAACAACCAAGGCCCCAAGAAATGTCAACCCCTCTCCACAAAGTCCAGCTCTGCAATGAGTCGGGCCACCATCATGTCTTGCCTCCTCTTGACTAGATACTTCCATGAGAGTGAGAGTGATGTGGGAGTTCACCCCGTGGAAAGGAGGGAAGGGTCCATGTGCGTGCTGAAATCCAACTCGATATCTCCAAGCAACTGAAGTTGTGATTTTGAGCATACAAAACCATAGACAAGAAGAGGATGTTTAGATTCAACATGTCAAGTTCACCAAAATGTTGTTGTAGGGAAAATTACTCCTTGATCGAATAACCTCGATCAAGTGAATTCTCCACTAAAACTACACTCGAGTTCTATTATCTAAGGTTTTTGATGTTCAAGAACCTATTCTAGGCTACAACAAAACTACTATGCATCTTAATCAAAGTAATACAACCTGACTAAGTGATTGACAATGAATGGAAAACAAACTTAGAATGTAGAATTTAAGCGATTGTAAACAAAATTGAAATAAATTGATAACATAAATGAAAAGAGACATAAAAGTGGAACTTGTAGCTGAAAGGGGAAGCTCACTGCCTTAGACATTAGTGCATTGTGAGGACATCTCCACTAGATGCTAGAATCCAAAACATACATCAAAAATAAAAAATGATAGGTCTATATAGACCTAAACTATCTGTACAACACATATTTCAACATAAAACATACCCAAGATTATCCAGGTAAAATAGAACTTGAAATGGAAGGCAATTTTACTAAGGAAATAGAACAAAGAAAAGAAGAGAGGAAGATACATAAAACCTTTATGCATTCAATGTGTCTTCACTCCAAGGATACTTGCAAAAGGGATAGAGAAGAATGGGTTGTGCCACTTAGGGATGTACCTCAGTCAAGTCCAATTTTGGTATTTCTACCTCCACAAGAAATGATTTATGAAGAGTATAAAATAATAATGAAATGGAAGTGTGTGCTCCTATCCTAAGTGCATCTAGGAAGGTAAGAATAGTGATTAAACAAATAAACTAGGAAGATTTGCTTCCCTAGTCTGTGAGGAAGAAACCCACAATCATGAAGCCAATGTAAGATAACACAATAGTGGTATACACCATATCAATGCAAATAAAAATGGTGGTCTACACCATAACACAACTATGCAATACAAAATAGATTCAAATACCAAACCTTGAAATAAAGTAATGGAACAATCTTACCTATTTGAATAGAAGCAAGAAGGTTGTAATCTCTCAAGAGTTTAAATCTGATATACAGTTCTAAATCCAACAAGAGATAGCCTTCAAAATGAGCACCAATAAACTCAAAAACCTCCAAGTGCTAATGGAAATAATATCACACCAAAAGAGAGTGTTTAAATCTATATATCTGCTATGAAGAGTGAATTTCCCAAGAGTTTGAGAAAAGTAGAGCTAAGAGAGTTGTATCATCTTGAGAGAGTTTGAGAGTGCATGAGAGTGAATGAGAATTGAATGAAAATGAATGAAAATCCAAGAGTTTTTGTTCCAAATTCAACCAAAGGGGGGAAAATCTTGAAATAGCACATTGAGAGACATTTTGCACCTCAGATAGGCATTACAAAAAAGTCTCATGATGACTAGTGACATGTGGTAATGCTCAAGAGTGATCACTTGGTGACAAAGGGATGCAAGATGATATTGTGTTGTGTTGAGATCCGTGTGGAGTGCTTGAGTCCTGGAAAAACTAGTTCCTGGTCACACAGGATGCCTTAGGATCATGTGACCATCTAAGCATCAAAACAAGATTTGACCAAAGTGAGAGAAAGAAGCCTAAATTAAACAAATCTTATCCTATAATATAGAGTGAAGGTGCAAACACTATGATGGTTGCAAAACGTAGCATGAAATTGCAAGGGTATGCAATTTTTGATGTTACAAAAATATTAACTAGATTTTTCAACAACCAAAAAATAATGATGAAGGGTCCCAACCAAATAGGATTAAATTTAACACATAATTATTCTTTAGCATTTGGATTCTTAGGGTTAGCATGAAGAACCAAGTCCCTAGCTGAAATTATCTTTGAATAATATCTTTATTAGAGGTTTTCTTTAACTACCTTTAATGTGTTCATATATTAGCCAATGCATTAACTTTCATCTCATCAAGTGTTGTTATCCATTAAATACCCACATGTAATAACTTATTGAAGATCTCATGCATACTCGTATATCTCCCTATCTCACCTCAAGCATGTTATGTTCTTCACCCTAATCTTTGCTTCACATTGTACCATCTATGATAGATCCTAACTATCCATGTGCATATGCACAATTTGATTATAAGAGTACTCACATAGAATATAACTTGTAATATATTACTCAAACTCACAAAGTATAAATGTTTTTTTAGTTGTTTAGTAGTTAATTATTACAATTTGTAGAGTATTAGGGGTGTACAAAGGTGCATATCTCCTAGTGCTACCTAGACTATTTATACATTCATGTATTATTTCCAATTATAGAGTGGATTTTCTCACTAGTGAACTACAAGTTGCATGTATCCTAAAATACATCATTTTTCATAAATACAATCTATAGATGATTATCCCTAACTATGTAAAAATTATTTTAATATTGACTAGTTATCAAATTAGGATTGTGACAAAGACTCCTGTAGCACCCACCTCTAGTGCCTAACCCCTACTAAGCACATTTATGAGAGTCCCTCATGCCAATGACCAACTCTAAAGCCTTCATTAGAAACCCAACATCAACCATAAATTTTGCACTAGAACCCCAACACTAACTTTTTTGCATCATTTCTCAAGTTCCTACAATTTGTTCCTAGTTGATTACAAAGAGATAAGAATTTGTAGTGTGACCCTCCTACTTGTCTTCTACAAACCCAACTAGTGATCTTTAGTCTACAATACTCCTAGGGACACCATTTCTCTTCTTTTTCTCATTTTACTTACACACTCATTCTCAACTCAGTATTAGTTTAGTCTAATTAGTAATCTAAAAGAAATTGTTTATTTCTATCAAGTATATTAGTTTATTATTCCAAATTAATTAGACTAAGTTAACACATTGAAATATAGGAACCTAGGTTAGGATAAACACCCTAAAAGAAACACCAAACTCTTAGGATTTAATTTTATATCTTTCAACCCCTTTAGTAGTTAGAATTGTCATCCTTATTTGTATCCCTTTGAGGTGTCATTGATGATAATACATATAAAGAGAAAAGATTATTGAAACTTGAAATAATTGATGGACATTGTGTTCATTCCTTAGATAATCTTTGTATCTATCAAATACAATTGAAAAATACATATCATAAAGGTATTCTTTAGCACATGATTTTGATATAGGTGACTTAATCCTTTGAGCCAATCCCAAAAATCTAAATGGTAAAGAAGATTTACAAGGAAAGTTTAAACCCCGTTGGTTGAGACTTCTAGTTGTCTCTTCTAAATATGGTACATGTGCCTTTGGTTTAACTACTCTTGATGTCAAATCTTTGAAAGATCTCATTAACATCATATACATGTACATCACTACTACTCTTAAGGGTCCCTCCATTTTTAACTTACAAAAATATTCCATGCTTCAATTTCATATTTTAATATACATATTTATACAAATCTTGAGATTTGAAGAGTGGATGAAAGGAGAGGATGCTTTGAGGTTGATGGGGAGGATGAAAAGTCTCCCGCCATTATCAACCTTGGAGCTGTGCTCTCTTCTTAAATCAAATCTGACTAGTGTTCTTCACCACATCTGATTTGTTATTCATTGTTCTTTTTGTCATTTTTGGGTGGTTTTGCTTTGTTTTTGTCTGGCTCTTCTTGTGGTAGTTGTTTGTGGTTACCTTTGTGTTGTTATAGGTTTTGAGATTGTTATTTTTTGCTGAGTTTTTTTTTTTTTTAAATTGAATTGAGTCTATTCCCCCTCCCGCCTTGTCTTGCAGGCAATATCCACTAGTTGGTGTCTTGGGAGTTATGACTGGAGCATGCAAAATAATGGAGGATGGAGAAATAAAGTGTATGGATGAAGATAAAAATAATGTTGAGAATAATTATGAATAGAGAAGGAAAACATACGGGGATATTTTGAGTGGTGAAGAGAGGATAGAAGTTTTGCCCTAGGATAGATTTGAAGTCAAAGCTGGGACTAATAATGGAAGACTTAGAGGTGAGTAAAATGGAGACCTTAGAAGTATGCAAGCCCAAGGAGGTGAAGAAGGTAAGGGGTCCCCTTCTGCCCTAAATGTACTCCTTGTAGAACCAAACAAGGATATGTGTTTAGCCATAGAGCATGAAGAAACTAGACAACAAAGTGTTGCTATTGTTTTCATAGTTGTTGATAGTAATGCCCTTCCATCGAGGAAGTTTTTTTATGAATGGATATTTAATGTCTGGGGAAGGAAACTAGGTCTATATGCTACTTTTTTATGAATGGTTCAAAATGGATTATTCATTGTTTTCTTTAAGAATCATGGCATGTAGAAGCATGCCCTACAAAAACAATTTCAGAATGTAGGTAAAACAATGTTCAAACTAGTGGTCTGGTCTCTAGAGTTGTTAAATGAAGAAATTATGATGACCACAGTGCCTTGGTGGGTTATTTTAAAAAATATTCCCTAATTGTTGTTACCATTGGGGAAAGTTCTCCAGGTGGAATAAATTAGGTCTTCCCTCCCCCACCTACATGATAGACTTATTGTTTCCCTTTCTCCTAGAATTGATATTATTGAGAAAATTGGAATCAATATGGGTAGTGAAACAATATATTGCAATATCAATGTTTTAGGGGGTCTTAATGCTTATTTCCATTACAAGAAAGAAGGGCACCAAAAGAGGAACTTCCCTAAAATTAGAAGGAAGTTTTAAAATGTAAGGAACCGACTCATCAATAACAAAATACTACTAACTCTAAATTCAAAAATGCCGAGGAATTAAAAATTTTGATCTAATAGATGTAGGAAATGCAAATTCAATAGTTTTTACTCTTAATTCTAAGAATTGCTCAATAAATGTTCTTGTGGTTAGATAGCTAGAGCTTAGTTTCATAAGGTCATCAAGTCCTAAAAGGATCATCAATCTTGATCTAGTGAAGAGAGAAAGTACATTTCTCATGATAACATGTAGGGACAATGAATCAACACATACCTTAAGTCATGCATTACATCCTGTATTCATTTTTGCTCCAACAACTATATCCTTATCATTTGCACAAAACTAACTAGACAATATAATGTTAACATGACTCATAAATCACTACACAGAAAGTTAAGAACACGATGTTAATTTTAGAAGAACACCCTATATCCGGAGGACCTACGTACTGGGGGCATCATTCACCGTTCAAACTACCTACATACCCTGTATCCACATGATCAAGGCCCCCTTTAGATGTGACTGACACGGGGAATGCGAATATGTAGTTTTGTTTTGCACTATGTTTGATGCAACTGTGAGTGGGTATCCAACCCTTTCTAGGGTTATTCCATGCCCCAGACAACTCTTTGTCAGCTGCCACCCACTCAAGTGATATAGGGATGGAAATTAGTCCACTACCATAAACACCTAAAGGGGTATTTTTCAGTTAGTCCTAATGTGGAGGAATCCCTATCAGGTGTCTACTCATGAAATCTAGTTTACTTCCTCAAGCCAAATTAGGAAATTTTGTGACTAAGTCCATTCCCGATTCCCTAGTGCTTTCACCAAGATCCACGAAGGTGAGGTGAGAGCATACAATAGATAGGGTTTCTAGATCAGACTAGTTGCCTTATCCAACATTTTACAAGTCATCTCTAATTTAGACTCATGTTGTCAATAAGTCCCATTTTCTGTTGATAGTTTGAAAGGTTTTCTAAATGATCATTTTAGCCTTGGTACTTAAAAATTCACACAGTAATCATCATACAACTATTTTCGATAGACTTATCCTTTAGTTAATCTTTTTAATGAAATATCTGAAGAGATTTTCCCTTCCTACAGATTTAACTTCAACATGTCCCTTATTACTCCCTGACGATTTAGAGGGACGTGGTGCCTAGACATCATTGTTGCAGCTATGTTACGCACGATGTACTTGATTCAACGCAATGACATTACCCGTAAATGTGACATAGAGGTGTCGTAAAAACCAAACACTGTGATTTGTTTGAGTTTGGATGTTTATAATTTACAAATTTTACCTATCTAATAGAAAAGAAAACTTGCATAATCACTAATAAAGAAATTGACAAAGGAAAGATACTTTTCTAAACAATACTGCAAGTAAAGTATAGTAAGATGTTGGATCATTTATCTTATACGTAATGAATAGTACTAGAGCAGATACTTAATCAATTTCATCAATTCATAATTGTATGTAACATAACTAGAAAAGATCTTCTATCAGTAACATATGTAAAGATTCAATCTTGGAAAAACAAGGAAATCTTGATAACTTATTTTGTCATACATCAAATAGACTTTGTTCCAAAAGTAAAGAATTGATTCAATTTCTTACACGATCATTACAAACTTATTTTTAATTGAAACCAATAAGGACATAATAAAAGTTGTAAAATAAGACAGATATCTCAACAAGAGGTTTACTTTAAACTCCCTAAATGGGTTTATACTTTATTAAAATTAAATAATTTCCATTGTTAATAAACTTGTGAATATAACTTGATCAAAGATAAACAATGATTCTTGTTACCTAAAACTGGTAAATAGTTGCTCTAAGGTTTTATAACTTTCCAATTAACAACCAATTTAAAAACTTTTTGATTACATTCATAATTTATATTATTATAAAATTCATCCATCTAAAATACCTTTGTCTTTGCAACTTCATGCTGAAGGAATGTGGTAGTTCATTTACTCCATTTATTATTCATTTTCCCTAGTAAACTTTAATGTTGTTGTAAGTTAATTTTATGTACTCTTATCTAAGGAAACATAAGTATTAATTTAAGATGATGTTTTTAATTGCATTCAATTTCCATATGTTTCTCATTTTGACACTTAATAACTTAGATACTCATTCATAAAGGTCATCATTTGTTTAAATAAGGCATTCCACTTGTATCTACATATGACCAAAAGGGCTAATTTTCAAATTTATAGATAGTTGAATTTTTAAAGTTGTCTAAAATTTTATATTTTTGCTTGATTAGTGAGTTCTTGTACAGAAATATTGAGTATCTAGTTTGATTAATATCAACATGGTTCACATGATTCTACATATACAAGTATATATCTTAGTTAAATGAAAAGAAGGATTAATGACATAAAATCATCCATGTAATATTTCCACCAAGACACTTAATAAAAGGTTCAAATATAAGGATATGATAATATATTAGAAGAACCCAATCATTGGTCCAAGATTTCGTTCTTGACCTACTATGACATTATAAACACATATATGTTTAGTTGTCAAAACATAGAAGTTAACTCTTAATCGAATTTTAATATATAATTCAATAATTACTTTTGAAATGTCCATGCTATTATTGCTTCTATCAATAATATTTAATCACATAATTTACTATTAAATCATCATTAAAATAAATATTCAAACTTACTAATGCTTGAGAATTACCCATTTATCTTGTTTTAACATCCACATGCTATCGCATAGAATATTACACACTATATCCTATCATTGTTATTAATATGATTACAAATCAAGAAAGAGATTCATCTATTAAATTTATTTGATGAGTACAAAATACTTATCCAAATTCTACCTATGATGCTACACACATAATCTTATGCTACTAACAGTTTTAGAAACCTTCTATAACTCCTTTCAATTGATAAGAATGAAATATTTATATAAGATCAACATCATGACTTAAATCAATTGTTATAAATTCTAAGTTGTTCAAGGAGTATGCTGATAGAAATATAAAAGTAATTTATTATTTAAGCCAATTTATAAATATTAAGACTTAATGTTTTAATATTATATAATTAATTATATCTATTTGTAATTAGATAAGTAATGAAATCTATTTATTCAACCCTCCCAAGACTTGTGTGTCAAGTAAGGTGATCTATTTTCCCACTTCCTTAACAGTCCCAAAATATTTTTACAAGACAATTCCATTATAGAGGCTATTCATCCATTTCTCAAGAGAATTACTGGACACTTATTTTATGAAATTGTTAAGTTTTGAACAATAGCTATGGTCTTATGTTATGGAGATGTCTACTTAGGGAATGCAATGCTTAAATAAAAATGGAATTGTTAAGAAGGCATTAGAAACTTCCAACAAATGCAACAGGCAGATGTAAAGCCAAATACCACAACCTTGGTCAGCGTCATTCCTGCCTGTGCCAACATCCTCCCTGCTTGGCCAGCATGGGAGTTCTAGAGTAGGGTATGGACATCCACCAAACAAAAAGGTGGGGGGATTTGTCAAATGTTATAGTTGGAAATGCTCTGGCAGATATGTATGCAAAACATGGTATCATAGACAAGGAACATGAACTGTTTGACAGAATACCTCAAAGAGATGTCATCTCATGGAAGGCAATGATTGCAGGTTTTCACAAAATGGATTTGTCAAAAAGGTGTTAAAAACTTTCAAGCAATAGCAATTGGCAGGCATAAAGCCAAAATCCATAACCTTTGCCAACGTCTTCCCTGTCTGCACACAAATTGAAGCTTGGGAACAAGGTATGGACATCCACCAAAGTAGAATAGAAAGTCAGATTTTTGTCAGATATTAAAGTTGAAAAGGCTCCGGTAGACATGTATGCAAAACAAGGAAGCACAAACAAGGCACGTCAACTGTTTGACAAAATCCCTCAAAGAAATGTGGTCTCATGACTGCAATGTTTCAGGGTATGCACAAAAGGCATTAAAACTTTCAAGTAAATGCAATTATCAGCTGTAAATTCAAAATCTGCAACCTTTGCCAGTGTCATCCCTGCCTGTGGCAATATGGACATCTATCAAGCATAAGGGAAGTGAATTTTTGTCAGATGTTGTAATAGCAAGTGCCCTGGCAGACCTGTGTGCAAAATGTGGAGTCATAGACAAGGCACGTGAACTGTTTGACAAAATGCCTAAAAGAAGTATGGTATCATAGACTGTAATGATCGAAGGATATGCACAAAATGGATTTGTTGAAAGGGCTTCAAAACTTTCAGGCAACTGTGATCGGCAGGTGTAAAAACTAAATTTCATACCCTTTGCCAGCGTCCTCCCTACCTATGCCAGGATGGGTGCTTTTGAACAGGGTGGGGGTATCTATCAAAGCAAACGGAAGGGGAATATTTGCCGGATATTATGGTTGAAAATATTCTGGTAGACATATATGCAAAATGTGGAGGCAATTTCTTTGCTTGGACAAACGGATATAAAGATAAATGTCACATAATTTGCCTAAAACTAGCATGATGATGGATCGGGGCATGTTAAACGTTGACATAAAAATTGTTACATAGTTTTATCCAGAAACCTTGAAAAATCCAAGAAAAGAGATTCTAAATATTTGAATGCCCTAAGAAACACCAAAAATCCAAAGACAAAAAAAGGGCGCAATCTACATTAAAGAAATCTCATATATAGTTACAGAAAGATTTATGCTAGATCTGTTGGACATGAAACCCAACGGTCACCTCATCCTTTTGTGGTGACTCTTCATTGTTCAACTCCTTCTCTTGGCTTCTATTGTAATCTATAAAAGCATATGTATATGCTGTTGTAAACACATCTGAGAATACATTAATATAAGAGTTTTCCCCTACTTTGTGGATGTAGCCATACATATGGTGAACCACGTTAAATATCTTTGCACTGTGTGATTGTTTACTATTATTTTCGTTTTTCGCTATTTCATTGTTTTAACAATTGGTATCAGAGCTCGGGTAAGGAGCTGGTTGAGAAATTCATGACAAATTTCAAAGAAATGGGAGAAGTGGACAAGTGGAGAATAGAGAAGTTTTCAGGGTAGAATTTTGGGCTTTGGAAGCTACAAATTCGTGCCATGCTAATTCAAAAAGATTTAGCTATCACGCTGAAAGGAAAAATAGCAAAACCGAAGGAGACGACAGATGACGAATGGGATGTGTTGGATCAAAAAGTTGCCGCTACAATTATCCTCTCGCTGTCCAGCAACATCTTATTTAATGTTGCAACAGAAACTTCGGCAAAGCAAATTTGGGACAAGCTTTGCGACATGTATGAAACAGCGTCCGCAACCAATAGGGTCTTCTTGCTAAAGAAGTTGTTCAACCTGAAAATGAAAGAGGGAAAAACATTTTCAAATCACTTGAACGAATTCAACATTGCAATCAGCCAACTAGTTTCTGTAGAAATCAATTTTGATGATGAAATGAGGGCTATGCTACTCCTGTGCTCGCTTCTCGACAGTTGGGATAATGTCGTGATGATGATCAGCAATTCAGCACCTGGGAGAAGAGGATCCGAAGACAAAGAAAAGAAAGCATTGTTAAGATTTGACGATGTCGCTGCCACCCTCCTCAACAAAGACATGAGGAGAGGACAAAATAAAATATCCGGTGAAGCCTTGGTTCTAGGCAATAGGGGAAGAACCCAAGATCGAGGAAAACAAAATAGGAGAAGATCTAAATCAGCGAAGAAATCAAAGTCAAGAGGACGGAAAGAAGGTTGCTGGTTTTGCGGGAAAGATGGACATGTCAAGAAGGATTGTTGGTGTTACAAGAAAGCTCAAAAACAACTGAAAGAAAATGAGATTAACACGACTCTTGAAGATGATCGAGGAGCTCTTGTCTTGGCAGCAAGTGAAGCTGAAGCCAACTCATGGGTTTTAGACTCCGGTGCCTCCTTTCACGCAACTTCAAATCGGGATGCCTTCCAAACATATCAAGAAGGAAAATTTGGCAAGGTTTATCTCGGAGACAATGAGCCGTGCGAGATTGTCGGCAAAGGTGACATATTGCTACAACTAAAGAATGGAAGCAAGTGGCTACTAAATGATGTCAGACATGTTCCTAAACTTAAGAGGAACTTGATTTCAACTAGACAACTTGATGCGCAAGGCTGCAGCATCACTTTCTCTTCCAACATTTGGAAAGTAACTAAAGGTGCTTTAGTTGTTGCAAAAGGTAGTAAATCAGGATCTCTTTATATGCTCGAATGTACCACTGAAGTGGGAGCGGTGATGGTTGTAGTTGACAGCGGAACAGAACTGTGGCATAGGAGACTTGGCCACATGAGCAAAAAGGGAATGGAAGTATTGCTCAAAAGAGGCCAACTTTCTGGTTTACAATAAACAGATTTAGAACTTTGTGAGCATTGCATTTACGAGAAACAAAGGCGGGGTAGCTTCTCCAAAATCGGACATGACAAGAAGGAAAAACCCTTGGAACTCATTCATTCGGATGTCTTCGGTCCCACAGAGGTAACCTCCATTGGAGGAGCAAACTATTTTGTAACTTTTTTAGATGATTGCACCCGTAAACTTTGGGTTTATATGCTCAACAGGAAATCAGAAGTGTTTGCAAAATTCAAAATTTTTAAGGCAGTTGCTGAAAATCAAATTGGGAGCAAAATTAAATGTCTTAAAACTGACAATGGGGGGGAGTTTTGCTCTTTAGATTTTGATGCTTTTTGTGCAGACAACGGCATTCAGCGCATCAAGGTTGTGTCATTTACACCTCAGGAAAATGGTGTAGCCAAAAGGATGAATCGCACGATTCTAGAGAGGGCACGTAGCATGCTCTTTAATGCTGGTTTGAGTAAAGAATTCTAGGCTGAGGTAGTTAACATGGCAGTTTATTTGATCAACTGAAGTCCTTCCACCAAACTGGACTTTGATATTCCGGAAGAAGAATGGTTTGAAAAGGTCTCCTACAATCACCTTTGGGTCTTTGGCTGTGAGGTGTTCGCTCACATTCCAAAAGAAAAGCAAACAAAATTGGATTTCAAATCCAAATGATGCATCTTCGTCGGTTATGGGGAAGAGCAATACGGTTTTAGATTGTGGGATCCTGTTGCAAAACAAATCATTCGCAACCGTGATGCGATCTTTAATGAAAAAGTGTTTCCTGCCTTGCAAGAGCAGAGGGCATCTACAAAAGAATATATTTCATTGGTGACAGTTTCAATGGGTGTGATTCATAGTCTTCACATCAGTCACTAACAGCCGGAGGCATTTCTCAGTCACCTACACAAGGTACAGTTCAAATATTAGATGAAGTGGGAGCCCTGCATCCACCACTTTCATTTACAGATGCCAATATTGGAAGTAGTCCTTCCCAATTGCAAGGTAATCACATTTTGAAAATGATGAAATTGGTGAGCGCTCAGGCTCATATCTGCCACCCATTACCTATTCACAAAATTCATTGGGAGTTAATCCCACACCAATCAAGGATGACATTACTTCCAATATGTTTCAGCGGTCTGAGAGACCACATCAGAATGTGTCAAACGCCACTAACACGGCCTCACATAAAGATTCGCAGCATATGCAATTTCCCTTGCATACAGCAACCCCTCCATCCTTGGTAAACAAGTCTATTTTGCAAAGTCAAATTCCATTAACTCCTATGTAGCAGACTACAAACTGTGATTCAGATGTGGGTATGAGACGGGCTGAGGGTGGTAAGTTAAACGCAGGCTCACAAGCTCTTTTAAATCGGCCATCTCTTATAACCACTATGCAGCCTGTAGAAATTCCAACGCAGCCAGTTTGGAATACTACGCAGCTAGCAAGGGAATCGACAGTGTTAAGGGAAAAAGAAAATACTCCAAGTGAAAATTCATTTCTACCGCCTAGGTTCAGCCAGTCACTAGAAATACAAAGGGGCAAAATTGATTCACAGGGCAAACAGATATGTGACACTCAACATCAGAATGTTGGAATTAAACAGGGCAATGATGTCAATCAACTATAGAGGAATATTGCACAAGAACAGGGCAGTCTGTAGGGATAAATTCCTCCATTGAGGAGATCTACTAGGGAGAGGAAACCTCCTCCAAAATTTGATGACTATCAATTGCTCGTTGCTGACCTATCAGAACCAAATACTTTTCGAGAGGCTTGCAATGATAGGGATAGTGAGAAGTGGATGGCTGCAATGAAGGATGAAATGGACTCTCTAATGGCAAACCATACATGGGATCTGGTCCGGCTTCCACCTGATCACAAACCTTTGAACAATCGGTGGGTCTACAGAATTAAAGAGGAAGAAGGTGGCACAAAACGCTATAGGGCCAGACTTGTTGTGAAAGGATATGATCAACAAAAGGGAGTGGACTTCAATGAGATTTTCTCACCAATCGTGAGAATGAACACAATTCGAGCCATTTTGGGTTTGACAGTAGTTTATGACCTTGAGCTTGAGCAACTCGATGTCAAAACCGCTTTTCTCCACAATGACATAGAAGAGGAATTGTACATGCATCGACCAGAAGGTTTTGTCAAGCAAGGGCATGAAAATCTATTTTGCAGATTAAAGAGGAGCTTGTATGGGCTGAAACAAGCCCCTAGGTAGTGGTACATCAAGTTTGATAACTTCATGATGGAAAATCAGTTTACACGTTCTGAATTTGATCCATGTTTATACTACAAGGTTTTGCCAAGTGGTGAATTTGTTTTGTTGCTACTCTATGTTGACGACATGCTCATTACTGGCACCAACATGAGAGTCATTGCTGATTTGAAGCAACTCTTGGGAAACAAATTTGCAATGAAGGACCTCGGGGCAGCAAAGAAGATTCTTCGCATGACCATCATTCGGGACAGAAAGAAAAAAGAAATCAGATTGTCTCAGCAAAAATATGTTGAAAAAGTTTTGGACAGATTCAATATGAAAAGTGCTAAGCTAGTTAGCACTCCACTTGCCGACCATTTTCACTTGTCTTCAACATTGTGCCCCAAGACACAAGAAGAACAAGGTTACTTGAAGAACATTCCATATTCTTCAGCCGTGGGAAGTCTTATGTATGCAATGATATGCACCCGTCCTGATATTTCCCAAGCAGTGGGAGTTGTCAACCAGTTCATGAGTAATCCTGGAAAAACTCATTGGGAAGCTGTGAAGTGGATATTGAGGTATCTAAAAGGCACTTCAGATTATGCATTATGTTTTGGTGGGAAAGTTACACAGCTACAAGGCTTCGTTGACTCCGATATGGCGGGTGACTTGGATAAAAGAAGGTCTACATCCGGCTATGTTTTCACTTTTCTCAGGGCAGCTATCAGCTGGGTCTCAGGATTGCAACAAGTAGTTGCTCTTTCTACTACTGAGGCTGAGTACATTGCCCTCACTGAAGGAGCAAAAGAAATGGTTTGGTTGCAGCATTTGTTTACTGAATTGGGTTCCAAACAGTAAGCTTTCACACTTTTTTGTGATAGTAACAGCGCTATTCATTTGGCCAAGAATACGACATTTCACAACAGAACCAAACACATTGAGCTGAGGTATCATTTCATCCGTAGCATGATTGAAGAAGGCAAGTTGCAAGTTCAAAAGATCGACACCAAGATCAATCTGGCTGATGCATTGACCAAGGTTGTACCTCGAGAGAAGTTTGAATTTTGCCGCACTTCTCTCTGCATTGTCAAACTCTAACAATAGGCTTAAAGTAGGGGAATAGCTTTGAATCTTTTGCAGCAGTCGTTGGGTTTCAAATGGGAGATTGTTGGATATGAAACCCAATGGTCACCTCGTCCTTTTGTGGTGACTCTTCATTGTTCAACTCCTTCTCTTGGCTTCTATTGTAATCTATAAAAGCATATGTATATGCTGCTGTAAACACATCTGAGAACACATTAATATAAGAGTTTTCCCCTGCTTTGTGGACGTAGCCATACATATGGTGAACCACATTAAATATCTTTGCACTATGTGATTGTTTACTGTTCTTTTCACTTTTCGTTGTTCCATTGTTTTAACAAGATCCAGGGCAATTCAATGTCATTGATAACTACAGATAGTTTGCCTTTTTTCGTCATTTCACATTGTTAGGAAAACGCAGTGACTACAGGAACCAAAGTAACAATATGTTCTAAATACCATAAAATGATTAGAAATAATATTTACAGATAATATTTGACAAAAGGTAGATTCACACTTACAGAAGAACAACCAAAAAACTTGAGAAGGAAGCAATTGTACTTACAGATTACTCCAGCAATCTAGCCCAAACATTTTGTTCATCCCTTTCATATCTCCATGTTATTTATAGAAAAATTCAATCCTTTTTTATAACGTCATTTTCCAAGCACATGGTGGAAAATTTGGAAGTCAAGTCTAATAATTTAATGCCTTCACACCCATTTCTAAATTGCAATAAATTTTGGTGGAAAACTTCAATGCTATTTGGAAAATTGGCTTGGAAGATGAGGGAAGTTGAATCCCAATTTAATGCCTCCTTTCAATTTTCCAAATTGAAATACATTCATGGAGAAAATCTCATTTTAACATTAAATGTTTTGTTTCTAGAAGTGTACCCTTTTAAATTTTTATTTTATTTTAGTTTATATATTTAAAATTCTAAATTGTCCAAAAAAATAATTTATTTATTATTATTGACATTTTTACATTATTTAATTTTTTCTTCTAATTATTTTGATCAATTAATAAGATCAGTTTTGCTATATTTGAATAATGAAATGCATACATGTAGATATTAGAGTAAATGGTGATTAGCAAAAGTAATTATTGTTTGCATAGTATAACCTGATGACTCTAAAACTAAAAATCTAATCAAACTCTGATAGATCACAAATTATACTAGAGGGATAAATGTAGGCCGTGACAAAAAAATTTAAACCTGAATTCAAGGAGAAAGTAAAAGACAAAACTAGCCAAGAATCAAGTCAAATGAATGAACAAAACCATCCTAACAATTTTAATTTGGAAGGATTAAGAGACTTTGATGATATAGAAACTTCTAACTATGGTCCAAAAAATGATGGAAGTACCAATAATGTAAGTGAGGTTGTGAATGAAATAGCATCCAATCTAGAAGTTATGAAAAAAAAAGCCTATAGAAATGAAAAATCTAAACAATGACAAGCTTGATAAAGAAAAACAAGACCAAGGCATAGGTAACAATGCTCCTATTTTGTAACATAAGTAAAATTCTCAAGAGATTGTCATGAAAAAATTAGGAATAATATTTTTATGGAGAAAAACAATAAGAAAGACACTCTACAACATTCAGAGTGTAACCAGCTTGAAACGTTAGACACAGTTGGGGGAGACAAAATTTTGGGAAGTGAAAATATTAGTGAGAGACAAGATGATGGTAAAATTGGGGACTCCTCCCCTCATCTAAGTGATGGTGAGGGGATGATGGATATTGATAAATTCCTTAATAGAGTTGAGGACAAAAGGAAGATAACACAGGTAAGCAGAGAAGATAGTGGTTAGAAAAACAAGAAGAAAGTGAAGGATGACAAAATCTTTAAGTTCTTTGTCAGACTTTACAAGAATCAGAGGGGCTCTAAAAATACCTTAATGTAAATGAGTCTTAAATGCATAAGTTGGAACATCAGAGGACTGGAGTCCCCTGATAGGAAATATATAGTTAGGAACTTTTTCAGTAAAATAAAAGAACTTGATTTTATTCTTCTCTAGGAGGTTAAAGCAATAGGATTTTTTCTTGAAACCAATCTAAAATTCATATGGAAAAAAGCTATTCAACTTGTAAGAAAACATGATAAGGGCATAGGCAGCATTACCATTATGTTAAATAATAAATGGGCCATGTATGTCAAAGATAGTGGATTCTTTGATTGTAATAGAGAATTTTGGTTGATACTAGAGAAAGATAACTTCAAATTTGGCAGCTATGTTGTTTATGCTCCTAATGATTACAAGGAGAGAATTGAACTTTGGCAATGGATGGAAACCCTACCTAGAATCCCTTGGATAGTTGGGGGTGATTTCAACATGGTAGGGCAAATGGAGGATAAGATTGGTGGTATCAATATGAATTGGAAAGGTAATGGACATTTATTTTGGAAGAGAATGAAAAAAATTAAAACTATTTGATCTTGTCGAAAAAAGAAGAAAAAAATAAGGACATTTGGTACACATGGTGTAATTTTCAAAAGAGTGATACAAGAATCTACTGCAAGTTAGATAGAATAAATGTTAATGAGGATTTTTTCAGATTTGATAAGAGTGATAAAATCAATTTGGTGCAAGTTCATCCATATACAATCTCATACCACTACCCTATTTCAAGGCTAAAATTGTCATCCAAAAACATGAAAATGTTAATAAAATAAAAAAAGATAGTTTGTATAAACTAAATATTGAGATTCTAAAATATAATGACTATAATAAAGGCATCTTGAATCTGGGATGGATCAACAAGATACTCTTATACAAGATCTCAAATATTTATAGATGGAATAATAATACCAAAAGTTGGAAAATTTTGTTTCAAACTATTGGGAAAAATGGCACTTGATAGAAGGAAAGTTGAAAATGGCCTCCAAGAAAAGTTATGTAAGGATGAAAACCTTCTATAGGAGGATCTTTCTAATGTCTCCTTGTTTGATACTCTATCTGATACCAAACATAAATTGAATTGTGTCCAAACATTTAAAGCTCGGGGATTGAAGGTAAGAGCCAAGGTGAATTGGTTGAAGAATGGGGATAAGGGGTCTAAATTTTTCTTCAACTTCATCAAAAACATGAATATAAGAGAAGAAATTGGTTCCATCTGGATAGAAAATGATCATATCACTAACACGAACAAAATTAAAGAGGAATTCAAAAGTTTCTACATGAAACTATTCACTTCTGAAGACAATAATAAAATATGTAAAGAAGATCAACAAATGTGCAAGAATTTAATTCTTAAAAAAAATTTAGAGAAGGATGCCTCCATTTTGGGTAATGACATTAGCATTAAGGAAATTAAAAAATCTATAACCTCCTTCAATAATGATAAATCTCCAGGCCATGATTGGTTGCCGATAGAGTTCTACAAAGAAAATATTGAGTGGATAGTAGAGGATTTGCGGTTAGTCTACAAAGAAACAATCAATGAAGGCTCTTTGGGGAGTGATATAAATAGGGGAATTATCAAACTACTTCCAAAAGAAGGTGACAAAGGATTAATTAAGAATTGGAGACCCATATCTCTCCTCAATGTCTCTTATAAATTCTTAGCTAAGATTTTGGCCTTGAGATTGACTGGCATTTTTCCTAAGTTTGTTAATACCACTCAAATTAGTTTCATTAAAGGGAGGTACATATTAGATAATTTGATTACAATCTGGGAAGCCATGGATTGGGCTAATCTAATTGTTATCACTTAGGTTTGCACCCTAGTTAAGATGATAAGACTTAACTACCTAATGTAACATCATGGGAACACTTCGAGGTTGTGAGTTACCTAAGGTTGAAGTGAACCTCTAGAGATGGTTAGTTCCCTTAGTACTTCACCTAAAGCTAACTATGCTACTATTGTTTTCTTATGAAAAGGGTGAGAAAATGGCATAAACTAAAACTACTATATATGGAGGTGATGCACCAAAAATTTGAGACTTAACTGAAGTTGTTTGACACATAATTTGTTCAAAGACATGATATTCTTGACATAACTTAGACTCATTTCATGTTTACATATCAGTATTTCATTAGAAGATTTTATGTTTGGTAGTTTTAGGCAGAAAAGATTGAAATTTTTACAACCTAAGACTATTTTACAACATTATACAACTCATGACCTACACAAGACATGCATTTTCTGATGTTAAAGTATCAAATGAGACATATGTTTAAGGACATGCATTCAATATTGTAGAAACATCCATCAATCATTCATCCATACACATGCACAATAGAAGTTGAGAAGGTAAAATATTGAATCTTTATTGAGAAAATGTATCCTTACAGCTGAATAAGTCTGAAAACTAACTTGTATTGCTTGAAAAATTAGATTACAATATGTTGTTGTACAGTAGAAAACTTAAGTTATAGTGCTATATGTTTCAGATACAGTCTAGAAAATAAGAGAGAATTACTCCAAAAAAAACTATCCTAAGCCTTTTCTATCCTCATCCCAACATGGGGAGACAATAAGAACAAATTTAGGATGAAAAATCATGTCCATAACTGGGTCAAACCTCCTTTAGGTGCCTAAGAAGTCTCCTAATCTGATATTGACTCTTGCATGTCATGGTTGACCCTTTCCATCTCCTACAAACTTGCTCCAACTACTCAAAAGGCTCCTTGATGCTTGGGAAATCTCCAAATTGCCCCTCAATACCTAGAAAATGCTCTTAGTTGTCCATGAAGTCTTCAAAGCCCATCAAATAGCCCAAACAACCTCATAACTACCCATACCACCATCTTGTAAAACCATAGGACATGTGTTTTCTATGGTACAAATGCTATTAGAACTCCTGTGGGCATATGTAAAGAGTTGTACCTCTTTAAGAGTCTTTAAACTACTCAAAACTACCTCTTAATGACTTAGAAACACCTCCTACCTCATTTATGACCCTTGTAGGGTCTTCTTCAGGGTTAAAACTACCTCTTGTTGCCATTGCACTAAGTTTGTAGCCTCTCAATGGTGACTTGAAAATCTATTTCCCATTTCTTCCCTCTTGTTGAAATACACAGTGTGTATTCCAACCTATTGCACCCATCCTTGGACTGTCCTTGTGTTAGACACCCTCATGTTGATGATTGTTCCTTATAGCTATGCTCATGACTACACCATTGTTGTTATGATTGCTTTCTACCTATCATGCTTTTCTTTGGAATGTTTGTTGACTATCACATTTGTTAAATGTCCATGCATGCAAGAGAGAGGGCTACTATTAGCTATTACAGTCTCATAACTGTTATGCATTCACACACTTTTCCTTCCTCTTTGTTGTCTACTATCCAACTACATGGTTTGATATGATCTTTGATAACTATTGACAATCTTAACAAACCTAAAATCATAATAACAAGGTTCTTCTTAAGGTCCCTCAAGCTTTGAGACATGTACAGAGTTTCATCTTTCATCACACAAATCAAAAACTACCCCTCTATGTTTTGACAGTTAGTTATGTTGTTCATATGCATGGTTTCATGATTGTTTCTCAATGTTGTTATACTGTTGTCTTCTTCACCTGATATGACTGTCATCTTTGTATGACTATGATATACTATGTTTTCTTTGTTCTTTGTCTTGTCTTAGCTTTAACCCCTTTTCACCAAACTCAAATGGTTGATGTCTCTAGTTTGTCGTCTCTTTATGACATACATGACTGCTCCTTAGTTTCAATACTTCTTCTTAGAGATTTAAGTGGCTATCACCTTACAACAAGTGACTGCCCCTTGTATTTTTCCTCATGACTGTACCTTCTACCCTATCATGCATACTATGTCTCTACACCATGAGACAATACTCTTGACAAGCCTAATGGCCCCATGTAAACTTTCTAACTCCTATAGTGTCTTGACTGCATTTCTTGGCAATTTCTTTACTAATCTCTACATTTTCATAGATATCTCTGCTAAGGCAATAAGACATCATGACTTTTGGGTATGAAAACCTTACAAAAACCTTACATGTGGTTTTTGACTTACCACTGTATTCTTTCAAAATCTTTGAAGAGATCTTGTCACATACTCTAGTTGTGCAAACCCTTGAAAATGTTAGGCATTCTTAAACAACACTTGTTAAAGCTACCATTATCCTTAGATGACTATAAGGGTTTTATGACTGTAAGAACATGATTTATCACTTCTCACAGAGGTGTAGACTATCATGATAGAATTGAGAACTATTGAGGCTCTTCCAATAGTTTTGACTATTCATCAAACTTAAACCCCTAGAGGTAAAACAATGATATGCATGACATTCTTTTATTGGTAGAGTTCTGCAACTCTTACATACCCTTATGACTATTATCATGCATGGTATGATGCAAATCTTACTCACAGACCTCTGTTTAGGGCTTTTACAAAGGTCGCTATCTCATAACTCTATACTTCCCTCTATTTTATGTTAAGAAAAGTGTCTCAACCTTGCAACTTCGAAAGGTTACTATTCTTCCTAGTTTTGGTCTTTTTGAATACTCTTTATCTTGAAGAATGATCTACAAATTTCAAAGTTTCCAAAAGGGCTAAAAATGGTGGGACTTACTATTTTTAGTAAGTTTACATTTGACCTTGGATTGACCAAAAATTTTCCTAGAAGGTGTAGAACAGCTAAGTAAACATCTCAGGTGAGTTTTGACTCAAGATCATATCTAGATTGAGAGATATTAAAGTTTCTATGTTTTAAAACTACCGAAAAAAGTTTTGAACTCAATTGTTGTAATCAAAACTTCCCGATGCATTAAACAGTTTGTTAATTAGACACCCAGATCAAAAGTTATGACCTTCCTAAGTTAGACCTCCTATTTCTAGGAAATGTGAAAACATGTTGGACACATAAAGAGTTGTAAAGGGGAGAGTTACATGTGTTGGTGTGTGTTTTGGCACATCACAAGGAATCTTTTATTGGAGATAATTTGGGCACCACTTTTGGGTGCTTTTGGCTCATGGTTTTGTAATTACCAGTAATGTTTTACTGTATTGTATCTCCTATATATCAGAAGCTAGAGATGGAGGTTGTGTGTAAGAATCTTATAGATGTCGATTTACCTCCTAGATCTCTGGTTGATTATACTCCTGTAAAATCTTGCTCTGCAAGTATATTGTAATCTTCTTGATTCCTGAATAATATATTGGGTAGCTTTGGAGTGGGGTTTTTTACCTAAAAGGATTTTCCCCACGTATATCTTGTGTTGTGAGTTTTGTATTTGCATTTTGAATTTGTTATTATCTTTCTATTAATGTGCACCTTAATCTGTATGTGTAAAAGTAAAAATTTGCATAAATATTTCCTCAGTAGATCAGTGTAGGAAGTGTTTTTACATACCCTGCTTCCTTTCAATTGGTATTAGAGCCTGATCACCTTTGGTTCTAGTTGTTGGGTAGAGGGTTTTCTGAGCTAATCTTCATTTGAGTGGGAGCTTGTGCAGAGGATTTTGAAATCTTTGTTGTAGGTAAGAGATGGTGAATACATCTAGGATGTTTGAGATATAGAAGTTTAATGGTAGTAATTTTGAGTTGTGGAAACTCAAAATGGAGGACATGCTTGTAGATCAAGATTTATGGGATGCCATATCTAGTAAAAAACCAACAACAATGTCTCAAGAAGACTGGGATCTCAAAGATCAAAAAGCTAAGGGATTGATATGGCTTTGTTTGGTTGATTCAGTGCTCCTGAATATCCATGAAGAGAAGACTGCAAGGGATCTTTGGAAGAAGCTTGGAGATGTTTATCAGGATAAATCCATGGTGAACAAGTTATTCCTATGAAAGAAATTGTATTGTCTGAGGATGGAAGATGGAGGATCTATTACTGATCACCTAAATACATTCAATATGCTTGTTTCCTAGTTAACCTCTATTGGTGTAAAGATGGAGGAGGAGGATCGATGTATGACATTATTGTGTTCCTTACCAAATTTGTGGGACCACCTTGTTATGGCCATTGGGAGTACCACTACTACCTTCAAGATGGATGAAGTAGTTTCTTTGCTATTGTCTGAAGAGATGCAGAGAAAGTCTTCTGAATTGGCTAAGGAGGATCTTGCAGTTCACGGTAGATCTAAAGAGAAGGGAAAGAAAAAGGATAAGAAGAAGGAAGAATAAGAGAGATCCAAATCCCATGGGAGATATAAGTCTCCCAAAAAGTCCAATCCCCTGTGTTGGAACTATGGCAAACCTGGTCACTTCCGCAAGTACAAGGAGGAGAAAAAAAAATGAAGAATTATGATTTGAATTCTAACAAGTCCTATCAGAACGAAGGCGAAGCATTTATCAATGGCTTGGCAATGCATGCATCTAAGGATTTTTGGTTTATTGACTCTAGTGCATCTTTTCACATGACCTTGCATCAGGGTTGGTTTTCAAAGTATGAAGAATATGATGGTGGAAGGTGTTGGCAAGAGACACATTGAAACTTCATGATTGTTGTCATTGATGGCAACAAAGGTCAACCCACACATCTGCAGGACATGATGAGTCTCTATCAAAAGGCAGATTGCAGAGTATTGTGATTCGGTAAGCAAGAATAGAGCATGTGGCGAGGTCTAACAGTCTGCTCCGGATCTCTCAAAGGAAGTATCTTGGTGAAGTGCGAATTTGGGGAAGTCAAGAGGAATACCTTGACTGATAGATTCCAAGGATTTAGCTTGCGGTGATAGATGAAGAAAAAGATATGAATACTTAAGTGTCAGGTTCCTGATTGGTAGTGTGGATAGAGGAAGAACTAACTGGCAGAACATCAGACATCATTCCAGATGCATTACTGATGATGGTAAAGATTCTCAAGGCATAAGTTATAATTGGCTGACATGATTGATGACTTCTACAAGTATATCCTTGATCCGCATTACTTGGGAAGGAAGGATTCAGCCGACAGATCAGAGTTCATGGAAAATATTGACTATTCTGGATGCTGACTAGAAAGGTGATGAAATCACTTGTGCATATATATATATAAGATGGATTTAGTTGTGAGAGGTGTCGTGTTGTTTTTGAGTAGTGCGAAGAAAAGCAGGAAAGCAAAGTAAAAGTAGAAAGGCAGGTTTGGTATGTGAAGGGATAGCAGCACTAAGGAAGAGAAAGGATGAAGTGCAGCAGATCAATGTATTGAGTTTAATTAGAACTAAACTCCAGCATATGTAGATGCTCTTTATCAGTTCAAGTATTGTATTACACTCTTCGTAAATTGTAGACAGTGAGTCTCTTGTAGGCAGTGAGCCTCTTGTGAGTAGTGAGCCCTAATTGGCAAGTGCCATTTTGTAATCCTATTCTTCTAACAGAGAATACAATCTTGGGTTAATCACCCCGTGGTTTTCTCCCTTAACAGGGTTTCCACGTCAAAAATATTGTGTCATGTGTATTTCCATTTCATGGTTATGTTTGCTTGGTTGAATTGATGCTACACTAATTATTAAGAAAGTTCATAAAGCTGAAATAATCAAGATAACTAATTCACCCCCCCTCTCAGTTAGCAACAATTGGTATCAGAGCCAAGTTCCTCCTAACAGAGTCTAACAGCTTGAGGAAGATCTGGGAATTCAAGTGGATGTATATGGTTTAAGGGAGCAACTCAAGACTACCCTTGATGATCTCGAGCAGTCAAACTCTGAAGTCAATGAATTAAAGGAAAGACTCAAACAGGCTGATGATTTCATGAAAGAACTAACAGACAAGTTAAGTCTCTCTATGAAAAAGAGAAAGGAGCTACTTCAGCAATTGGCAAGTCAAGGTGAAGCCAATGATACAAATGAAGATCTGAAGGAGAAAACCAAGTTATGTGAAAAGCTATCAAAAGAAATCATTATGGTAAGACATGAAATGGAATCAGAAGTTATGAAGTTTACCCAAGAGGTTGAAGAGAAAAGAAAAATTGAAGTTGATCTAAGACAATCTCTCAAGGAGAAATCAGAAGATTGCCACAAGATGGATAGAATTATCAAACATCTTGAATCTGATCTTGAAGATGCTAAAGATAATGAAGAAAAACTTGAGGATCAAATTTTCTCTCTTAAAAGGGATCTTCAAACAGCAAATGAATATAAAGAGAAATTCAAGATAAGTTCTACTCAACTTGAAGTTCTTCTTGAAATTCAAAAGATGGTAGATGACAAGTGTGGTTTGGGATATGAGAAAGGAGAAAGCTTTGGATCCAGTCAGAAGAATCTTAGATCAGAAAATCCAAGGAACAGGCCTAGAAGACCTCCGGTAAGACAACCTAATGCTCAAAGATATCCATCCTTCAATGGATATTGCCACAACTGCAATAACTTTGGTCATAAAGCTAATCAGTGCAGAAAGAGAATAAATCAGACCAATACATCCTTCTCCAGATAGTGTTTCAACTGCAAAAGGTATGGTCACAAATCTCATGAATGCAAAAATATGCAAATAAACAATTCATTTAATGGTAGATGCTTTGCATGCAATAGAATGGGTCATATGGCTAATCAATGCAAATCAAAAGGATATCAATCAAATATGCAAAGAAATGTAGTTTGCCAAATTTGCAATAGATCCGGTTATATTGCAAAATTCTGTACAAGCAAGAATCAGGACAAAAGAGGTCCGGTATATCATAATCATAATCAAGATAAGGGAAGACAAAAAGTGAATGCGGATGAAGTTCAAAGTGAGATGAACAAGATTTGGGTGAAGAAAAGTACAAAGAATGTAGGGGATGGATCCACACCAGACTCTGGTGCTGATATTCCTTCCAGAAATTAAAAAGTGAGCTCTGGCTCAGGGGGAGACACAAAGAAAACCTTATTCCCCTAGCCAGTCAATTGGTGCCGGAACTGGCACAAGACAAGTTACGAATTAAAGGGTTCATAAGAGAAACATCCAAATAAACTATGGTTAAGTTTTGGAAGATCCGCAAGATGTTTAAGATCAAGATTGATCCAATTCTTCAAGCCATCTGAATAAGGCAAACCAAAATGACTTAGGTCAAGCATTTATTGCAACTTGACATTAGGGTTTGCGGAGCAATATTAGGGTTTTCTCATTAAGTTTTTGTTCATTCTGCATTCAAGAAGAAATGAAAAGAGAAGCTCTGCAACAAAATTCCTCAAGCTCATCAAAGATCATTTGCAGAAGTCAATTCATCCAGAAATCGATCTAGCTAACTTCGTGAAATCAAAAGGTGCAAAAGGTATTCTCCGTTATCAAATATCTCTCTGTAAATCCTTGAATGATGGGTACTCCAAATATTGTGAAGATCTCTGATAGGCCTTGCCCCAAATTCAAGAAACATCCATACAAATCCTTGGAAGTAGATCCCCTAGGAGCTTTTTCCAGTGTTTCGCATGGTGTGTTGCATGTAGAAGATGTTAGGGCATATATTCATGCAAATATTGAAGAATTTGGGGAATCTAAGCTAGTTGATATCTATCACAATCAATTAATAGATAATTCTTTTGAGCTCAAACCTCAGTTCAAGGCCATCCGAGATAAGCATTTTGCACAGTACATTCATTTCCCCTGTTTTGAAGAAGACGAATGGGTCCGGTACGTGTTGAGCAGAGTACATGATAACTTCCTATGGTTGAATAGACCATTTAAGATTACCAAAGATGCAATTAGGGCAGTAACCAGTTTGCATTCATCCGGTGGGATACTCGTTCTCAAATCTGTCAAGAATCAGACAGTGAGTGATGCAACCGGATCAAAATTCAACAAGAGAGCTATGACAATTGAAGATATCACTGATCTGGATATCAAATTTGCATCCATGATAATTGGTTACAAAATTTGTCACTCCAGTAGGGAAAATTCAGTACTAGGAACTGCAGTTTATACAACTTATCAAATGCTAAAAGAAAATGCTGACTATGATCTATGTGAACTTCTTCTAAACCAACTATTGGAGAATCTATAGAAGATCAAGAAGGATAAGAAAAACTCCTTCAAGTATGGTGGGTTAATATTGTGTCTATTTTTCTACTTCATGAGTGAGCTGCCCGGATCAAGTGGTTGGGTTTGGCAGAATGACAGACCTGTTGCAATCCAAATCAGAGACTATCTACATGGGTTTGGAGATGCCAAGACAAGAAATACAACTCTGTGGGGTTATTTCAAGAACTTCCAAAATTCGATGCAAGCAAGAGAGAGAGAATTCCTAAATCTCTAGTTGAAAAGTATAAGGATACAGTTTGTTTTATGGTTGAAACTGATCAGTGCCAAATGGAAACTGTGGAACCAAGGACAGTCTGGATCATGCCGATGGGGTATGAGGTGGATGAGAAACTTGTGGAGCTACATCTCCAACACATGCTTAGTCAACCCAAGGATCCCAAAGCAGAAAGATTTGGAACCTTTGAAGAATTGAGTATAAAAATTCATGTGGAACTTAGACAACCGGAGGTAAAGAGGAAGGTGAGAAAATAAGTTGAAGAAGTTGCCAAAAGATATGGCATATCAAAAGAGGCACTTGATGCCAACAGGGAAAAGATGGAAAGGACTGATGAAGAGAAGAAAGAGGCAGAAAAGGGAAGCAAGGAAAGTGCTCCGGTAGAGTCCTCCACCCGGACAAGATCATCAAAGAGATCAGCACCTGTCACTGCAAAAGCTCAAGGACATCAAAACCGGAAGCAAAATCATCTAGCAGAGGAGAGAAAAGAACTAAAACAAAGGCCACAAGGTCTTATGTCAGTCAAAAGGATAATGAAGAAACTGAATCAGATGAGGAGATAAAGAAAATGAAGAAGCAGAAGAAGAAAACATCCGGTGAGTCTTCTACCGGTCAAGGTGAAGAAGAAAAGGCAGAAGATTTTGTAGAAAAGCCCACTCTGTCTTTAGATGATGCCATCAAATCAGTCACTATGGATGGAAATCTTCAACCAATGGCTAAATTCTATGATGATTACAATGAAGCAGACCAAAAGATCTTGCAGGAAGCAGCAATTAAGTATCTGAACATATATAACAAGGCTTTTATTGAAATTATATCTCGTATTCCTAAAAGCCTAGAAAAAGAGTTAGAAATAAGAAAGAATACTGCCTTGGCAAAAGATCTCAAGATCCAGAAACAGATAGCCATTCAGCTATACCCTTCAATCTATTCAAAGCAAATGAACATGATCTTCAAGGATTGCAAGGATGAATTTCAGAGCAAATCCAGAATGAATCAGCTCATGCTTGGTGAGACTAACAAGGTAGCCAAGGAAATAGAAGAGATCCTCTAGAAAGCCTTCAAAAGATTCAATCTTCCTATTATAGAGGACTTGGGTGTTGATCCTTCGGTCACAGTTGTTGAAAAAGAATCCATTAGCAAATCGTGGACACTGGTACCGAAAAGAATAAGGACTTGGAATCCTCTGTTCTGGAAAAGGAAGTGCATGGATAGACAAACATCACTCCTCTGGTTTCCCCTGCTAACTCCGGATCCAAAGGAGAAAGAAGCAGAGGTGAAGGAAAAAGAAGATATCAATACAAAGGTTGTGGAAGGGGAGAAAGCTCCAAAACACAGTTCTCTGACTGCAGAAGAAAAGAAGAATCTGTCTCTAGCAAGAGACACTGCAGAATCAGTCAAGGACTTTTTAACAAAAGAAACTATGGAGATTGATGAACTGGAACTACTAAAAGGGCCATTTGATTTTGACTCTTTATCTCCGGTACAAACAATGAAGATAGCTTTGTTTGCTAATGCAAAGGTCAAAGAAAAACTCTTGAAGTCTCACATGGAAGACTGTGAGCTTATAGTAGCTGCATCCAGAGTGTTAGAAAAGATTGTGCCATCTTTTCAGAAAGATCCCTCAACCTCCCTATCTGGTAATCTTAAAACTCAAGTAAATAGTGTTAGCACACATTTTGATTCCCTAGAGAAGTCAATAGAAGACAAGGTCCGGAAGGAATTTTTGACAAAAAGATTATCAGAGGTACAAGGGTTAATAACTAATGATAGGAGGAATATGAGTATAGGGATAAAGAGCTTAGAAATGCTCTTAAAGATGGCGGAGACATATACAAATTTTGTTTATCTTGGTCCAAAGCAACATTGGACATTGAGAAGAAAGTAAAAGAACAGGAGGACAAACTGACAAATCTAGTGAAGAATTTTGATCCTCTCTATCCTCCATAATAAATCAAGAATGTCAGACTATTGCAATCTTGAATGAAATCAAGAAGCTGGAGAAGGAAAAGAAAAATAGAATAAGTAGGTTGGGTGCACTCAGAGGGATAATTATCCCAAAGTTAGAGGCCAGGCATGAGGCCATAAAAGAAGCCCAAATCACAGCCCAGATCAGTGATCTAACAGATCTAAAAAGGGCAAATGCATTTGCATTCCTGTTAAGCGGTCATATATCAATTTTGGACAGAATGAAGCAAAGTTGGGCAACATAATTTGTCCAATTGAAGACAAATTTTGCAGACATTCTTCAGTATATGTAAGTATGCCATATGTATATACTTATGTGGCTAAGTATAGAAGTGTTTTTGAGAATTTTTTTGTACGGGCCCCACCCTTTGCCATTGATGTCAAAGGGGGAGTGATGAGCAGTGAAAAATGTTGTAGCCAGCTAAGGGGGAGCTCTGGAAAATGTACATAAAGACAGAGCATCAGCTAAGGGGGAGTATAGTATAACACTTAGTCATTTTTCACTAAGTGTTGCCATCAATGCCAAAGGAGGAGATTGTTGGCAAGAGACACATTGAAACTTCATGATTGTTGTCATTGATGGCAACAAAGTTCAACCCACACATCCGCAGGACATGATGAGTCTCTACTGGAAGGCAGATTGTAGAGTATTGTGATCTGGTAAGCAAGAATAGAGCATGTGGCGAGGTCCGACAGTCTGCTCTAGATCTCTCAAAGGAAGTATCTTGGTGAAGTGTGGATTTGGGGAAGTCAAGAGGAATACCTTGACTGATAGATTCCAAGGATTTAGCTTCTAGTGATAGATGAAGAAAAAGATATGAATACTTGAGTGTCGGGTTCCTGATTGGCAGTGTGGACAGAGGAAGAACTGACTGGCAGAACATCAGACATCATTCCAGATGCGTTACTGATGATGGTAAAGATTCTCAAGGCATAAGTTATAATTGGCCGACATGATTGATGACTTATAGAAGTATATCCTTGATCCGCATTACTTGGGAAGCAAGGATTCAACCGACAGATCAAAGTTCATGGAAAATATTGACTATTCCAGATGCCAACTAGAAAGGTGATGAAATCACTTGTGCATATATATATAAGATGGATTTAGTTGTGAGAGGTGTCGTGTTGTTTTTGAGTAGTGTGAAGAAAAGAAAGAAAGCAGAGTAAAAGCAGAAAGGCAGGTCCAGTATGTGAAGGGACAATAGCACTAAGGAAGAGAAAGGATGAAGTGCAACAGATCAGTGTATTGAGTTTAATTAGAACTGAACTCCAGCATATGTAGATGCTCTTTATCAGTTCAAGTATTGTATTACACTCTTCGTAAATTGTAGACAGTGAGTCTCTTGTAGGCAGTGAGCCTCTTGTGAGCAGTGAGCCCTAATTGGCAAGTGTCATTTTGTAATCCTATTCTTCTAATAGAGAATACAATCTTGGGTTAATCACCCCGTGGTTTTCTCCCTTAACAGGGTTTCCACATCAAAAATATTGTGTCATGTGTATTTCCATTTCATGGTTATGTTTGCTTGGTTGAATTGATGCTACACTAATTATTAAGAAAGTTCATAAAGCTGAAATAATCAAGATAACTGATTCACCCCCCCTCTCAGTTATCAACAGAAAGGTGTACTTGGGTGATGATTCTCACCTAAAGATTGTTGGCCATGGAAGAGTCTTGATTTGATTCTTCGATGGATGAGTGAAGGGAAGCAATGGTGTTTTGCATATCCTTGGTTTGACATGAAACCTTCTTTCTATAATTAAGTTAAATGATGTGGGTGTGCAGGTTGTTTTCTCAAATGGAGGATGCAAGATGACTAGAGGATCTATGGTTTGGCTAAGAGTGTTTGGATTGGCACTCTATTTCAGCTTGATGCATGTGCAGTCTAGTGCAATAGTGCCTCTGTTTCGAAGAAGAGAGCTTTAGAGTCTTCATCCTCACTATTGGAACCAACAGTAAAGAACACTATTGCATCTACTTTCAATGGTCATGCTTTCTAGGCACCTAAGGGTGCTCATTCTATGGAGATGAAATTTCCAGGTGAGAAGACAAGTTATGGCACCAAAGGCTTGGTCACATTGGTGAAAATGGTTTGAGGACCTTGAAAAATAAAAATCTTGTTGAGGGTATGAATGATTGTAATCTTGAGTTCAATTTTTGCGAACATTGCATTAATAGAAAACAAAATTGTGTTCGGTTTTATTCTAGTTCTCACAAATCATCTAAGGTGTTGGATTTGATTCATTCTGATGTGTTTGGTCCTGTTAATGTTCCTTCAATTTCAAAATCTGTTTACTTTGTTTCATTCATTGATGATTACAATAGGACATGGGTGTATTTTCTTAGAAGTAAATATTACTTCTTTAATAGATTCAAAGAGCTCAAAGATCTTGTAGAGAATCAGAAGGATAAAAAGATTAAGTGTTTGAGGATTGACAATGGTGGTGAGTTATGTTCAGCAGATTTTGACAAGTTCTATAAAGAACAGGGGATTGAGAGGCACAAGACAACTCTGTATACCCCTTAGCAGAATGGAGTTGCAGAGAGGATGAATAGAACATTAATGGAGAGGGCAAGGAGTATGCTAAGTGGAGCTAGTCTTGAACAAAAGTTCTAGGTTGAAGCTATTTCTACTGCTTGTTACCTGGTTAACAGGTCTCCTACATTAGCGCTCATTGCTAAGACACCTATGGAGGTATGGTATGGTAAAAAGCCTTCATTAAGACACATTCAAGTATTTGGTTGTGAGGCATATGCACATGTGCCTATGGAGAAGAGATCTAAGTTGGAGAACAAGGTTGTGAAGTGTATCTTCATCAGTTATGGCATTGGTATGAAAGGGTACAAGCTTTGGGCAGTGGCTGAAAGAGTTATGTATAGCAGAAGTGTGATCTTCAAAGAGCTCAATCCTTCTTTTGTTGTCTTGAAGCTAGAGAAAGAAGAGAAGAAAGATGATGTGGTTCAGCTTCCTTGCACCCCTGAGAAAGTTGAACAAAAAACATCTATTGGACCTGATAATAAGGAGAGCTCTAGTAGCTCTGAAAGTTCAGAAGAAGATGAAGAACCTCAACCTCAATCTTTGAGGAGGTCCATGTGGATAAGGCAACAACCTGATAGGTTTGGTTATTCATTGCATGATTCCAATTGTATTTTTTCATTGATTTCTAACACTGATGAGCCTAGAACTATGAAAGAGGCTATGGGTATGAAAAATGCAGGTTCCTGGAAGGAGGCCATGGAAGAGGTGATGACTTATTTGGAAAAGAATAATACTTGGGACTTGGTGCCTTTGCCTGAAGGATGAAAACCTATTGGATGCAAATGGGCGTTCAAAAAAAAATTTAGTGTAGATGGTAGTGTTTAGAAATATAAGGATAGATTGGTTGTGAAGGGGTATCCTCAGGTGGAGGGAATTGACTATAGTGAGATTTTCTCTCTCATTGCAAAGCTGACATATATTCGGTTCTTGTTATCTCTTGTAGTAGTGTATGATCTAGAAGTGGAATAGATGGATGTGAAGACAATATTCCTTCATGGTGACTTGGAGGAGGAAATCTATATGTCACAGCCAGAGCACTACGTGGTGAAAGGTAAAGAAAATTTGGTTTGCAAGTTGAAAAAGTCTTTGTATGGTTTGAAACAGTCTCCTAGGATGTGGTACCAGAAGTATGATGCCTTTGTATTGAGTATTAGATTTCAGAGATCAAAATTAGATCATTGTGTTTGTTACAAGTTTGACAATGATCTCATTCTCATTATTGCATTGTATGTTGATGATATGTTACTCATTGGGAATGGTTAAAGTTCGATTTCTGATTTGAAGTCTCAGTTGTTAGCATAGTTTGAGATGAAAAATATAGGGGCAACTTGGTACATTCTAGAGATAGAGATTAGAAGAGACAAAGAAAATAGAAAACTTTGGTTAGGCTAGAGTAAGTATGTTAACACTGTGTTGGAGAGATTTAGCATGGTGGATTGCAAACCTTTGACTATTCCTATTACAATGGGGGCAAAGTTATCTATTGTAGATTGTCTAAAGTCTCCTTCAAGGACAGAGGATATGAGTAGAGTTCCTTATGCTAGTGTAGCTGGCAGTTTGATGTATACGATGGTCTGTACAAGACCAGACATTACCCAAGCAGTGGGAGTCCTTAGTCAATTTATGGGTAATCCTAGACGAGTACATTGGGATGCAACGAAGAGAGTGTTGAGATATTTAAGGGGTACTTTTGAGTATTCCTTACGTTATCATGGTTATCCTACAAGATCTTGGCATTCGCTTTGTATTCATGGATTTGTAGATTCAGATTGGGTAGGTGACATTGACAATAGGAGATCAACCAGTGCTTATGTGTTCACTATGTTTGGTGGTGCTATTAGTTGGATGAGTAAGTGGCAACCTGTGGTCACTTTGTCCACTATTGAAGTTGAGTACATGGCAAAAACTCATGCTTGTAAAGAATCCATTTGTCTTAAGAGATTGTGTTCTGATGTTGGGTTTGATGCACGAAAGATTAGTATTTGTTGTGACAGTCAGATTGCCATATGTTTGGCAAAGAATCCTACTTTCCACACGAGGACTAAGCATATTGACGTCCAGTACCATTTTGTTCATGACATGGTAGAGGATGGGAAGGTAAACTTGGATAAAGTTGATACTTTGATGAATGTTGCAAATTCCTTGACAAAACCTGTGAACAAAGAGAAGTTTAGATGGTGTTCAGAGTCTATGGGCCTCTTGGCCCCTAGAAATTAAATCATAGTGTTGATACTCCCTTTGCTCTTGTAAGGTGTTCGACAAGTGGGAGAATGTTAATAAAAGTGTCTCAACCTTGTAACTTTGAAAGGGTACTATTTTTCCCAGTTTTGGTCTTTTTGAATACCCTTTATCTTGAAGAATGATCTAGAACTTTCAAAGTTTCCAAAAGGGCTAAAAATGATGGGACTTACTATTTTTAGTAAGTTTAGATTTGACCTTGGATTGACCTAAAATTTTCCTAGAAGGTGCAGAACAGCTAAGTAAACATCTCAGGTGATTTTCAACTCAAGAACATATCTGGATTGAGAGATATTAAAGTTTCTATTTTTTTAAACTGCTAAAAAAAGTTTTTAACTCAATTGTCATGATCAAAACTTCCCTAAATGTCCCAAAATTTTTCATAAGTAGTAAATCAGGTTATATTGTGATAGATCTCTTCACGATCTTTCTGACGCATTAAAAATTTTGTCAATCGAAAACCCAAATCAAAAGTTATGACCTTTGGAAGTTGGAGCTCCTATTTTTGGGAAATGCAAAAATGTGTTGGACACATAAAAAAGTTGTAAAGGGGAGAGTTACATGTGTTGATGTGTGTTTTGGAACATCACAAGGCATCTTTGATTGGAGATAATTTTGGCACCACTTTTGGGTGGTTTTGGCTCATGGTTTTGTAATTACCGATAACGGTTTACTGTATTGTATCTCCTATATATCAAGAGCTAGAGATGGAGGTTGTGTGTAAGAATCTTATAGATGTCAAGTTACTTACTAGATCTCTAGTTGGATATACTCCTTTAAAAGCTTGTTCTACAAGTATATTGTAATCTTCTTGATTCCTGAATAATATATTGGGTGGCTTTAGAGTGTGGGGTTTTTTACCTGAAAAGATTTTCCCCATGTATATCTTGTGTTGTCAATTTTGTGTTTGAATTTGGAAGTTGTTATTATCTTTCTTTAAATGTGTATCTTAATTTGTAACCGTAAAAGTAAAAAATTTCATAAATATTTCCTCAGTAGATCAGTGTAGGAAGTGTTTCTGCATACCTTGCTTCCTTTCATTTTACACTGTCTTATGCCACTACAATCAAGCAAACTATCTCAAGATCTCTACAATAGTCACCTAAACTATTTCAAGACCTCTACAATAGTCATTGATGCTATTCCAAACCCTTCTTCTCACTGTATCTTGTGATTCCACTTTTCTCGTATCCATCCACAACATCATAAAACAACAAGAGGCTAAGGTAAAAGTTGTCATGAGAAGTTACAGACCTACTGTTGTGATGTTCACAACACGCCCCATTATGCTCCTTAGCAAAATGGGGACCCCTGCTGATGTTTTGCTTTTTGCTTCTGCTTGTGTTTGTCTGCTTTCTGGCGGTTTGGTAAAAATGAGTCAGGTGCATCATCATCATGAAGGTCAGGATGAGGTTGGTCATCATCATGAGGTCAGTTTGTCAAAGTTCATATTTTGTTTCTATGGCCTCATATTTAGAAAGAGCTTGAAATTTCATGCAGGTTTGCCTTTTACTTCACTTGAAAATTCGTCCATATGTGGAAGTTATGCACAGTCAAAGTTTTGGTCAAACCTGATAATCGCAAGTGATCATCATATTTTTTTCATGTTGACAAGGTCATCATGATCTTGGTCTATCACCCGATAAAAATCATGCAGTCGCAATATCCGGACGTCAATCTTAGGTGGTAGTGCCCTTTACCCGTCAAATGACCTTATGCGCATCGTGAGCATCATGATATTTTTAGGAGGGTCATATTTTATAAACTTGGTTTTGCTGTATGAAGAACATCATCATCATATTTGAAACGCCCCCCCCCCCCCCCCGATAATATCCTGAGGTTCAAATATCCGGACGTCAACTTTAAGTCATAGTAAGTTTTCCCCGTCGAGCGGTCTTTTGTATCGCGAGCATCATGATATTATAACATCACCCGATATTATAATATCATGCTGATATTATAAGATCACCCTGACTTAGAAAATCCACCATCGGCATATTTGCATGCACATGTTAAAATCCTATCGGAGGGTCATCATCCTGATATTTGCTGAAATTCGCTAAGATGATGATGACATCTTCATATCCTCCTGATCTCCGTTTGCATGATCATGATGATCACCCTATCTTTGAAGGGAAGGTGATATTCCATTCCTCAACAGCATGATCATATTTTAAATATCACCCTAGCGCTAACCTGATGATGACCTCAACTCATCCTTATGCTCCGAAGACGAAATATGATGGTTACGTCATCATGATAATTCGATGAGGAGGATCATCATATTTTTATCCTGTCATATTGTCAAGATCATCATGATCTTGTTTGTTCACCCGACATTTCGTAAAGTCCTCCTGCCAAGAAATACAACCTTTTGCAAATATCCTGATGATCATCATCATCACATTTCCCTTCGGCAGGATATTTTCCAAAACATGATCCGGTTGGCGAAGCATGATGATGACGTCTTATTCTAAGTTCGACAAAAGCCACAAATATCCTGATGATCATCATCATCCTGATCTTTCGAGAGGGTTACCTTGGCCGCAAAAAGGTCATATTACATTCATCATCCTGATCATGCTCCTTAGGTGACCCGATATCACAATTATCCCCTGATCTTAACTGAACATGATGATGACGTCATCTTTTGCATTTTAATGAAGCCCGAATATGACGATGACGTCACCATCATTTTCCTTTCCTCAGCAGCAGGATCATATTCCATATCCTCCTTTTCTCCTTTAACATAATGATGATGATGATGTTGTTCTTTTCCCCAATATGCAGAAGCGAAACATCCTGATGACGTCATCTAGACCTTCGGAAGGGAGAGCATCATATTTCCAAAATATCATGCAGATGAAGTGAATATCGGCCAACATGTTTTTTGACACGCCAATAGCGATAGTCATGCCGATGGGCGGGAAATGAAGCGGTGGAGTTTTAAACCATTTTTTTTTGGCGCCCGTGGCATTTTTTTTCGGTCAGCGATGGTTGACCCGATGGGTTTTGGGCGGTCTGAATGCATTTTGAACGCGTTTTGAGAGTATTCTGGATCCGATTTCCACAATTTTGCGCAGTCACCTGGGTTTAAACGATTATTTTAATTTCCTACTGTTTATGTGATAAATGAAATACTTATTGCTTGTCTTGTCTTGCAGGCTTGCAGTTGAGGAAGCAGCTAGAAAGTCAACACAGTGACCTCATGGAGGAAGGAAATCCGATCTCAGGAGCAGGAAGATAAGGAATGAAGTGCGAAAAAGTCAAGGCCATTCAAGTAAAGAACAAGGTTGCAGCTGAGAGTATTACTGCAACAGACAAACAGAAGTTATTACCCAGCTGCCCGAACTTCTTAGAAGGGGCAATATTTCGCCCAGATTTGACACTGCTCAGAGATATTTTGAAGAGCTGATTCACCTGTATTTATTGTTGTAACCAGGGGTTTGAACCAGGGGTTCAGTTAGGTTTCTGCTGTAGTGAGGACAATCAGAATGTCTTTATATTGTGCCTCTCTACACTGTAATACTTTACAACAGGGATTTTAGGAAAACAACAGTGGCTACAACAGGATTTTTTCTTTTAGAAGCATACAACAAGTTAGCATAGTTTAGAGGTAGAAGAAGGAGGTCGCCTGTTTGTCTGCAGTAAGGTGCGCGTGGAATGTCTGGCTGCCTTACTGTATCTGTAAAGCTTGTAAGTTCTCTGTAGTATGATCAATGAAACTAAGAGTCATTCCTACATTGTAAATCATGTATGACTATTCGTTTCTAATACAATAGAATCTGGAGTTCTGCATCTATCTTCTGAGTGTTCTCCTGCTCTTCTTTGTGTTTTGAAATATTTTCTTTGAGAGCTTGCAATTTTAAATGTATGTTTGTGAAAATGCTCAGAACTTACATTTAAGGTTTTTACTGTGGATTTGATCAAATTACTGTGGTATTTACATAGTGCATAACAGAAACAATTAGATCCTTCGATAGATTAAATGAGGTATAGATTAGATCTTTCTAACTTTTCCCAACCCATCTGAAATATTTAGCTAAAAACGTAGAAATCTAAAGGAAATTGTCTCAAATTTGAAGAAGCATGCATAACAGAGCTATAAGTAGACAGTTTTCATAAATAGATAAAGAAGAAAGCTGCAATAATTCAAGAAAACCATCTAAAACTTGCAGCACAGTAACACTTTTATGCAAAGGAATGAAAATTATTGACATATCTCATGACCTTTTTGCATATTCTTAGTCCAGTAAACCACCAAACAAACCTAAACTACGTAAGGCCCCTTGAACATTACAGCTTCACATTGACCAACTGAACTTGACCAACCGAACCATTGTAGACTTGGGATTAGTTGAATCTCAAATGATTCCTTCTTATCTTTCAAGTATAGTTTCAGTTTATTTCATGTGAATTTTAACTTATTGTTATGATTGCATCAAAACAATCACCAACAATTTTCTGGCGCTAGAAGGAGGGCCTTCCTGAGTTAGGTTTCATTTCAAACTGGCTAACGACAGTAATAGAGTGACTAGGTCTAGATCCAGTTCAGGAGATATATTTGTGCAACTACCTGATACAAGGTGAAGTAAAAGCCCTTTAATTTGGAATCCAAAGATATCGCAAGCAGGAAGTTCATCTGGAACACCTCCTGGGTCACCTTTTAACATCCGTAGTATTGTAAGTCCTGATAGATCACTGTTCAGATCTTTAAATCTTGGTTCAGGCACTCCTGGGGGTCTCAATCCTCCTCTAAATCCTAATCCACCAATCAATCCATGTATTCCTGCAAGTTCAAGTCAAGCTCAACCACCTACAATGGCTTATTTCGATGTCAATTCTCCCATACTCTTCAATGATTATCATGAGATGCCAAAAAATCCAGAAAAGATATGTCCCAAATACCAGTTGCATCAAGACCCAGAAGATCATATTAGAATATTTAAGGAAGCATGTTTTAGGGCTATGTTAGAGCACGAGGATGTTGTGTGTAGATTGTTTCCTTACACCTTTAATGAGCAGGCCTCTAGCTGGTACGTAAACTTACCCAATGGTTACATTTCTTCCTGGGCACTTATGGAAGAAGCATTTCTGTCAAGATTTAGAGGACCCATTGACCCTTGCGCTTTGTATCATAAATTGGCTGCTATAAAACGAGGTGAGGGAGAGCTAATTGATAATTTCAATGACAGATTTCAAAAGGCCTATTCTAGGCTGGTAGCCCCTTATACCATAGATGATGCTCCCTTGTTGGCTATGTACTATGCTGCCTTGGATCCTTTAACTGCCATGTTTGTCAAAAGAAAACCTGACATAGATTCAATATCCAAAGCTTATAAAGAGGCAGCCTCAGTGAACCAAGAAATGAGGCATACAACTTATAGTCCATTTGTCAATGGAGGAAATTTTGGGGTGCAGAATCAGGCACACCCATGGAATGGAGTCCCTGTGCAGCATGCTCCACTAGTAAATCCGGTTCCTTCTTACACACCTGTGTATAATCCTACTCCAATCCAAGCTATAACTCCTTACACGGCTAGTACTTCTAATAACAGTCAAAATAATGCTCAGCCTTTCTTCCAACTTCCTAGGGATCTAACTGTGGCAAAAACACCAGAGGATAGGGAAGAAATCAAAGAAATTACGGCACATTTGAAAAGATTAACAACTGAGGTGACACAGCTAAGAAATGAGAACCTCTATGGAAGAAGCAACCAAAACTACAATCCACATCAAAATCACAACCAAGGCCAAACTCAGACTTATAGTCTCAACCAAAATCAGCAGTATAATCAGAACCAAAACTACAATCAGCATCAAGGCCCCAGTCAGGGGTAACCAATGCAAAATAGGGGGCCAGTGATAGATAATAGGACCTGGGGCAATAATAACAAAAATCAGAATCAACCTAGGCCACCCAAGACATGGAACACTGGGCCCAACAACGGTACTCTGTCTTCTCCTTTTGAGAATACAGATAATCATGGTGCAAAACAAACAACTAGCATACAGATGGCCAGTACAGCACCCAAAAATTGGTGCAGATTTCACAATACCAATGCCCATGCTGAGCACGACTGTCCACAGTTCCACTTGGTAGCTAGTATTTTCAACATAGATGTACAGCCTCCTACCTCTGAATTTCTCATTCCTAAGGGTAATGAGGTAGTACCCTCAGAATATGACACAGCATTAGTCTTAGAAACATTTACCTTTGCAATTGCAGAAGGGAAAGAGGATGAATTACTGGAGGATGAACCATACTGTTGTGAAAGTCTTTATCCTGAATCAGCCTTTGTGTTAAATGCTTTTCAGTTTCCTTTTGAATCTGAAAATGAGATATTAAATGAAACAGAAGAGGTGCAGGCCTTTCAACAGACAAATAAAAGCCACACCTACAATTTGAGGAACAACCCTAGGCCGGGAGGACCTTTCACCACTTCCACTCCCCCGAATAACATCAATACACCCCCAGATCAGAATGCTAGCAACAATCCTGCCATACTTAAAGCTAGTCAGCACACAAATAATGGAACAACAGTGCAAAAGGATCAAACAAGTAAGACAGAAGCAATAGAGACAACAAGATTAATGAATTACTTATCAGAGGAAATAAAGAAAATTAAGGTCAGTATACCTCTAAATGAATTATTGAAGACTCCAGGGATCAGAAATGCTTTTTTAAAATCCCTGGATACATCCATAACAAACAAGGTGTCTGCTGATATAACTGTTCCTAATAGTGATTCACCACCTAAGGAGAAGGGTAAGAAAGTTGAGCAGCCTTCCAATACAAATGTGGTAATACATGCGGATAAGAGGGATACTCAACCTTTCTTGTTAACTGTTAGGTTGTGTGGGAAGAATATACACAATTGCATGGTAGATTTTGGTGCTTCAGCCAACGTAATGCCCTTAGGAATATGTAAAACTCTTGAGCTGACTCCCACCAAATCTGCCAAGGTTGTCACACAGTTAGATAAGACCGAGGTTAGCGTGATAGGAGAACTCATGAACATTCAAGTGCAATTAGCTTCAGACCCTAGGGTAAGCCAAATCATTGACATTCAAGTAGTGGATATACCCGTAAATTATGGAATGTTGCTAAGTAGGGATTGGTCCAAGACATTAAACGGATATATGGCTACTGACTTTTCACACATGTGGTTACCTTGGAGAGGCATCCCAAACCAGATCAGAATAGAGGCAGAGCCCAGAATGAAACATATGATAACAGAGTATAATCGAACTAATGAAATATTATATGCTGCTGTTGAACCAGGTGTCTATAGAATTACCAACAATGGGATGCAGATTGAAGAGATTATGATGTTAAACATTAGAAAGAAGTGTGTCAACAATAGAACGGCACTATTCATTGAGTCTGACGGAAATTCTTTAGATGAAGAAAATAATGCAATAGACAAATTTGGTCGTGCCATTAGATGAGAGGTGGAAGAGTGCGTTACACACAATCTCCCAGTCCAATGTAAGTTATATAAAAATAGGTGTAGAGTCCATGATAGGCAACATTCTGAGGAGAATTGTGAAATATGCAAAGACATCATTGAATATGAATACAAAAAGTGCATAGGGAGGGTAGAGTCACAAGAGGAAAATGAGAATCCTGATCCAACACAGAGATATGTTCAGGATAATATAGATGCCTTGATTCCAGATTTAGGAAAAGAAATAGAGGACAAGGGTAGTTATCTTTCTGAGTTGCAAACTAAAAACACACATATGCAAGATAACCAAACGGAAAAACCCATGAATGAACAAGACAACACCCCACAGGCAATAAAAGGGACAAAGTATGCCAAGGTAAAAGATCAGAAAAGTAAAGATGGCATGTGGACGTTAAAATGTGATGGGTCCAAATCAAAACAGGGCGCAGGTGCAGGTATTGAACTCATAAATCCTCAAGGTAAATCACATTTGGCAGCATATAGATTACAATTTTCCTGCACTAACAATATTGCTGAATATGAGGCCCTAATTTTAGGACTTGTCATGGCCATCGAGAAAGGGGTAAAAACCATCAGAGTATTTTCAGACTCTGAATTAGTAGTCAGACAAGTGAGGAAACTATATGCCTGCAATTATAAGAAGATGATTAGTTACAGACATAGAGTATGGGGTTTAATGGATTCATTTGATGCCTTTAACATAGAGCACAGTCCTAGAGAGCTGAACCATAGGCCAGATGCGTTAGCAATTGCTGCTAGTACATTAGAACCATTGACACTGTCAGGACTAAGACGATTTGCTGTTGAGCTAATTAACGTGCCCAATATACCAGACAACGTTACACACTTTCAGGTATTTGGAGAGGATCAGCAAATTATTAATTTTCTGACTTGTAATGAGGCATTTGAGGCCCAAATTATTGATGAACAAGAAAGGCCTGAAGTAACATGGGACGAAGAAGATATGATCAACTTAAAGAGCAACTTCTTGCCAAAAGGAGTAATTGAATTAGAACACATCTTTGACTTCGACGGAGTAATAAGACAGAAAGACTTACCCAAAACAGAAGGGGGTAAGTGTGATTTACATAACTTAGGGACTGAGCTAAATCCACAAAGTGTACTAATTGGGAAAGCTTGCTCTGAGAAAATTAGAAAAGAGGTTCTGGACGTTCTGAAAGAATATAAACATGTCATAGCATGGACTTATGAAGACTTGAAAACATTTGATGAGTCCATCATAACTCACGTAATACCTTTAAGAAAAGAAGTCAAACCATTTAGGCAGAAACAGAGGCCTGTAAATGCCATTCTAGAGCCTTTAATCTTTGAGGAAGTTAAAAAATTACTATCCGCTGGAATAATTTTTCCAGTCAGACATTCTGTCTGGGTAGCTAACTTAGTATCAGTGAGGAAGAAAAACGGAGACATCAGGTTGTGTGTAGATTTTAGAAATTTGAACAAGGCTTCTGAAAAGGATAATTATCCTTTGCCCCCAATAGACGAAGTACTACAAGCAGTAAATGGCGCAAAGATGATGTCTTTTTTAGATGGTTTTTCAGGTTATAACCAGGTCTTAATTGACAGAGAAGATAGACTAAAAACCACCTTCACTTGCAAATGGGGAAATTATGCGTATAGAAGAATGCCTTTTGGTCTGATTAATGCAGGTGCCACTTTTCAGAGGGACATGGACGTTGCTTTTCGTGGATTATCAAGTAAATGCATTGTTGTGTATATGGATGATTTAACTGTATATTCCAAGGATGCATCCACCCACACTGAAGACCTCAAAAAAGTACTCCAGCGATGTGAAAGGTATGGGATTTCCCTTAATCCTAAGAAATGTATATTTGGCGTAACTGAAGGTAAATTATTAGGCCATGTCATTTCTGAAAATGGAATTTCAATTGATCCGGATAGAATAGAATCCATAAAAAATTTGCAAATACCAAACAGTAGGAAAGAATTGAAATCATTTTTTGGTAAAATTAACTTTGTTCGGAAGTTTATAACTGGTTTTGCAGAGATCGTGCAGCCGTTGAATGCTATGTTGAAGAAAGATGCACAGATGGAATGGACGCCAGTGGCCAAAGCCACATTTGAAGATATCAAGGAGGCAATTTCTAATGCCCCTGTATTAGCAAGTCCAGACTACACAAGCCCGTTTTACATCTACTCCTTTGCATCTTCTCATTCTGTCGCGGCTGCCTTGACACAGAAAGGTGAAAATAATGAAGAGAGGCCCATAGCATTTATGAGTGCGCCTCTGAAGGATGCATAGCTGAGATATCTAGATATCAAAAGACAGGCATTCGCATTAGTGAAGGCTGTGAAAAAATTTAGACACTATATTCTGCGCAGCCAGATTAAAGCCATAGTACCAGACGCAGCAGTAAAAATGTTGCTGATGCAAAACGAGCCTGGAGAAAAAAGAGCCAAATGGATCACCACACTGCAAGAATTCGGCATGGAGATCATTCCCGCAAAGCTGGTCAGAGGGCAGGCGTTGGTGCAGACAATAGCAAACATGGATCCAAATCTGATAAAACAACAATATGTATTGAATTCCTAAGACGCATCAGGCTGGTATGATGATTTAAGCACCTTCCTGATAGCTGGAAAGTACCCAAGCAAGATGAAGGCTTCTCAGAGGAGAGCTTTGAGGATTAAGGCACAAAATTATATGGTGCAAGGAGGTCTTCTATTCAGGAAGAACCATGATGGAATTTATCTGAGATGCATAAACAGAACTGAAGCTGATAGAGTGTTGACAGAACTACATGATAAGTACGGAACCGGCCATGGTTCCCATTTAGCTACAACACACAAAATACTGAGGGCGGGCTATTACTGGCCCACTATGTTCAAAGATACTAAGAGCCACATTAGAAGTTGCCACACCTATCAGACTATAGCAGACAAAGGGAGAAATCTGGCCAATCCACTGCAACCTGTGATCGAATCCAGACCGTTTGCACAGTGGGGCTTAGATTTTATCGGAGTCATCAATCCCCCATCTTCTGCAGGACACAAATTTATATTGACGGTAACAGACTATTGTACAAGGTGGACTGAGGCCACTTGCTGCAAATTTTCCACAACTGAGGTAGTTATCAAGTTCCTTGAAGAAAACATTATCACCAGGTTTGGAACACCCTATTCATTGGTATGTGATAACGGCCCTGCTTTCTCTTCTTTAAAATTTTCTAAATGGGCATTTGAATATGGGATTATTCTAAGGTTTTCTTCGAATTATTACCCTCAAGGTAATGGACTGGCTGAATCAACAAACAAAATTTTATTAGACATAATCAAGAAATTAATTGCCAAAAGTCCTAGAGAGTGGAATACTCTGTTAAAATATGCATTATGGGTAGACAGGACCAAGTTTAAAACAGCTTTAGGTAGCACACCTTATCACTTAGTTTATGGGACTGATCCCATACTTCCGGTTAATCTGAGAATACCAACCTGGAAGTTTGCCAATGAATATCTAGGCTTTGATAACCATAGGGAAGCCAGAATAGTGCAAATGTTACAACTAGAGGAGAAAAGAGGTCAAGCCCTCGAGAAGTTTGCCAAACACCAAGCGGTTGTTAAGAGGTGGTTTGACAAAAGGGCAAGAGTCAAGACATTTAGGATATCAGACTTAGTATTGTGCTGGGACAAAGCACATGAAAAGAAAGGAAGCCATGGAAAATTTGATAAATTATGGCTGGGTCCATTACAAGTCTCAGAAATAATAGGAGATAACATCTTTAGACTTAAGACCTTGACTGGAGAAGATGTGCCATTACCAGTTAATGGCCAGCATTTGAAACACTACTTCCAGGCTTGAGGTAAAAAGGGGGGGCAGTCCCTTTTTTCTTAATGTAAAGTGCTGTAGATAATGTACAGTTCTTCTTTTGCTGTTTTCTTTTGGGTTGGCTGTTTGTAGCTTGCTCTCTGTTTGTTTTTGCTTTTTGTTTCTTTCTGTTTGTACAGTTTTTCCTTTTGTTGTGTTGTTTGTACAGCCTGTTTGTTTGGTTTGTTTATTGTCTCCTCAGCAGGGATCTTTATTTTACTTTAGAGTATTAAGGAGCAAAACTAGCAACCATTCAAAACAGTATAAAATTTAGGATAGTCAAGTTAATCATTTACAATTTACACATAACTTGTCACTGTCATGAATGTAGAGAGTTGTTCATCTTCTAAAGTTTTGTATTCAATAAATGTGATTGAGAATTTGAAGCAGGTTTCTCATGATGACACACCTAAAATCCTTGGGTTTGTTGAACATACCAGTGTAGATATTAGGTGAAAAACCAGAGGTCACCCTTGCTACCATTACAATTCTCAGCTTAATTTCAGCAAGTGTCCACTCCTTGCATCATGAAGTTACAAATTGCTATATCTTATGAAATCTTTCAAAATTAGAAAACAAAAAAAATAAATAAATAAATAAAGCAGATTATACTGAAAATCCAGATTAATCCATCTAAGTAACTCTACCGGGGCTATGGACGCTCGCTGGCAGTGGGGCTCTACTTAGGAGAATTGTAACGATAACCTTGCCAGGGCTATGGACGCTCGCTGGCAGCAAGGCTCTATCCGGTCGGCTATGAGGGAATATCCTCACCTACGTAGGCTAATGTCAGTCACTGGTTTGTTCAACCGATCTTCAAGATGAGGATAATTAATCACATGCACACAACTAAACTGAAAATAGAAATTCATGCATCTTTATTGAATACTTTGAGTCTCAAGCTGAATAGTAATTTGTAGGAAAGATAGTTGGAAGTTATGAGTTCATTTCATCTAGTTTCCTTGAACACTCTGAATTTAATTATTTTGTTTTGGTTGCTAGTTGTTGTGATGTTCACAACACGCCCCATTATGCTCCTTAGCAAAATGGGGACCCCTGCTGATGTTTTGCTTTTTGCTTCTGCTTGTGCTTGTCTGCTTTCTGGCGGTTTGGTAAAAATGAGTCAGGTGCATCATCATCATGAAGGTCAGGATGAGGTTGGTCATCATCATGAGGTCAGTTTGTCAAAGTTCATATTTTGTTTCTATGGCCTCATATTTAGAAAGAGCTTGAAATTTCATGCAGGTTTGCCTTTTACTTCACTTGAAAATTCGTCCATATGTGGAAGTTATGCACAGTCAAAGTTTTGGTCAAACCTGATAATCGCAAGTGATCATCATATTTTTTTTCATGTTGACAAGGTCATCATGATCTTGGTCTATCACCTGATAAAAATCATGCAGTCGCAATATCCGGACGTCAATCTTAGGTGGTAGTGCCCTTTACCCGTCAAATGACCTTATGCGCATCGTGAGCATCATGATATTTTTAGGAGGGTCATATTTTATAAACTTGGTTTTGCTGTATGAAGAACATCATCATCATATTTGAAACGCCCCCCCCGATAATATCCTGAGGTTCAAATATCCGGACGTCAACTTTAAGTCATAGTAAGTTTTCCCCGTCGAGCGGTCTTTTGTATCGCGAGCATCATGATATTATAACATCACCCGATATTATAATATCATGCTGATATTATAAGATCACCCTGACTTAGAAAATCCACCATCGGCATATTTGCATGCGCATGTTAAAATCCTATCGGAGGGTCATCATCCTGATATTTGCTGAAATTCGCTAAGATGATGATGACATCTTCATATCCTCCTGATCTCCGTTTGCATGATCATGATGATCACCCTATCTTTGAAGGGAAGGTGATATTCCATTCCTCAACAGCATGATCATATTTTAAATATCACCCTAGCGCTAACCTGATGATGACCTCAACTCATCCTTATGCTCCGAAGACGAAATATGATGGTTACGTCATCATGATAATTCGATGAGGAGGATCATCATATTTTTATCCTGTCATATTGTCAAGATCATCATGATCTTGTTTGTTCACCCGACATTTCGTAAAGTCCTCCTGCCGAGAAATACAACCTTTTGCAAATATCCTGATGATGATCATCATCATCACATTTCCCTTCGGCAGGATATTTTCCAAAACATGATCCGGTTGGCGAAGCATGATGATGACGTCTTATTCTAAGTTCGACAAAAGCCACAAATATCCTGATGATCATCATCATCCTGATCTTTCGAGAGGGTTACCTTGGCCGCAAAAAGGTCATATTACATTCATCATCCTGATCATGCTCCTTAGGTGACCCGATATCACAATTATCCCCTGATCTTAACTGAACATGATGATGACGTCATCTTTTGCATTTTAATGAAGCCCGAATATGACGATGACGTCACCATCATTTTCCTTTCCTCAGCAGCAGGATCATATTCCATATCCTCCTTTTCTCCTTTAACATAATGATGATGATGATGTTGTTCTTTTCCCCAATATGCAGAAGCGAAACATCCTGATGACGTCATCTGGACCTTCGGAAGGGAGAGCATCATATTTCCAAAATATCATGCAGATGAAGTGAATATCGACCAACATGTTTTTTGACACGCCAATAGCGATAGTCATGCCGATGGGCGGGAAATGAAGCGGTGGAGTTTTAAACCATTTTTTTTTTGGCGCCCGTGGCATTTTTTTTCGGTCAGCGATGGTTGACCCGATGGGTTTTGGGCGGTCTGAATGCATTTTGAACGCGTTTTGAGAGTATTCTGGATCCGATTTCCACAATTTTGCGCAGTCACCTGGGTTTAAACGATTATTTTAATTTCCTGCTGTTTATGTGATAAATGAAATACTTATTGCTTGTCTTGTCTTGCAGGCTTGCAGTTGAGGAAGCAGCTGGAAAGTCAACACAGTGACCTCATGGAGGAAGGAAATCCGATCTCAGGAGCAGGAAGATAAGGAATGAAGTGCGAAAAAGTCAAGGCCATTCAAGTAAAGAACAAGGTTGCAGCTGAGAGTATTACTGCAACAGACAAACAGAAGTTATTACCCAGCTGCCGGAACTTCTTAGAAGGGGCAATATTTCACCCAGATTTGACACTGCTCAGAGATATTTTGAAGAGCTGGTTCACCTGTATTTATTGCTGTAACCAGGGGTTTGAACCAGGGGTTCAGTTAGGTTTCTGCTGTAGTGAGGACAATCAGAATGTCTTTATATTGTGCCTCTCTACACTGTAATACTTTACAACAGGGATTTTAGGAAAACAACAGTGGCTACAACAGGATTTTTTCTTTTAGAAGCATACAACAAGTTAGCATAGTTTAGAGGTAGAAGAAGGAGGTCGCCTGTTTGTCTGCAGTAAGGTGCGCGTGGAATGTCTGGCTGCCTTACTGTATCTGTAAAGCTTGTAAGTTCTCTGTAGTATGATCAATGAAACTAAGAGTCATTCCTACATTGTAAATCATGTATGACTATTCGTTTATAATACAATAGAATCTGGAGTTCTGCATCTATCTTCTGAGTGTTCTCCTGCTCTTCTTTGTGTTTTGAAATATTTTCTTTGAGAGCTTGCAATTTTAAATGTATGTTTGTGAAAATGCTCAGAACTTACATTTAAGGTTTTTACTGTGGATTTGATCAAATTACTATGGTATTTACATAGTGCATAACAGAAACAATTAGATCCTTCGATAGATTAAATGAGGTATAGATTAGATCTTTCTAACTTTTCCCAACCCATCTGAAATATTTAGCTAAAAACGTAGAAATCTAAAGGAAATTGTCTCAAATTTGAAGAAGCATGCATAACAGAGCTATAAGTAGACAGTTTTCATAAATAGATAAAGAAGAAAGCTGCAATAATTCAAGAAAACCATCTAAAACTTGCAGCACAGTAACACTTTTATGCAAAAGAATGAAAAGTATTGACATATCTCATGACCTTTTTGCATATTCTTAGTCCAGTAAACCACCAAACAAACCTAAACTACGTAAGGCCCCTTGAACATTACAGCTTCACATTGACCAACTGAACTTGACCAACCGAACCATTGTAGACTTGGGATTAGTTGAATCTCAAATGATTCCTTCTTATCTTTCAAGTATAGTTTCAGTTCATTTCATGTGAATTTTAACTTATTGTTATGATTGCATCAAAACAATCACCAACACCTACCTCCTTTGGACCTCCATTCCATATATGACTACCACTATCACTCAATGTAGTTACCACTACCTCTGTCTCTGTGTTGATGACTACTCCTTTACCGCTCCTACTGACTATTATGACTGTTTGCCATGACTATCCCTTCATATTTCTTGATCTCTGACTGTTATGACTGTTGCTTAGGGTATCTATCAACTCAATGTCATTTCTCTTTGTAGCTTTGAAATCTTCAAGAGGGTCTGTTGGTTCCCAAAATAACTCCAACCCAAAACTCTAAAACATTCCTAAAACACCCAGGCCAAGGATTGTCGTCAAGGTGAAAGGAAGAGGTTTATCAAGTAAAGGGGAATTTTAGCCAACTACAGGAGTGGGTAAACTCCTCTTCTCTTCAGGCTTAGCTAGACCTAGGAGGGATATTCCTAGAGGCATAAAATGAAATATAGATAAACATACACAGCCATACCCAATGTACACTTGATCCCCAAAGTTGTCACTAGATCAAGACAAACTAGCTACACAGGCCTCTCATTAAGTTGATTCAGTTGTGCGAATGTTCATGCATAGGAAGATGGTTTTTACCTTGAACCAGAGGTGAATAATTTGTTTTATTTATAAAAATGTTTGATCCCTATCCAATATGGACCAGTGCTTATTTTATTGGGCAACAGAGTCATAGAATGCAAGGAAGAATGAAAAGACACAACAAAGGATTAACATAACCAGGCATACATTTACATATATGACTTTTAAATAGATCTTCATACAATGGAAATACTTAGTGATCCAGAAGAGACCTGCAATGATTCATATGAAACAAATAAATGGAAACTACAAACTCTTGTATTAACTTAGGGGTTGTCACACACCCCCAAATACTTGTTACAATCATACCAACAAATGTGGTAAGGGAAAATATATAACTACGATTATATATTTACCAAAATCAAAACAAACTCCCATGGAGACATACCACTACATTCAAATCTGCAATATAAAACCTTCCTACACAATACTAAATATATCCCTTCACTTACAAATTGGACAAATCGTGTGTTGATACCAAAAAAATCCTTAGACTTTCCAGACTAGGCAATTGGCCTAGAGACCAACCTAGAAAATATCTTCATTTCATGTGTATATAGAAACCTGGTCATGGGCATTAGAAAGCTTGGTCAACAAGAAACCCATGCTACATTGAATGTAGGCCCATGACCATAGTTAGAAGACTCGGCAGAAATATTAGGTGCCCATGCCCTATAAATCAATTTGTGTACTTGAGATGACCTGCAGAGAGTATGGATGGTAAAACACCATCTCCATATTGAATTATGTACCTACTCATTGATGGAGAACACTATTCTAGCCACTATCCTGATGTTGTACTTCTTCAACCTCATGCTTTCATGGCCGCAAAAGGGGAAGAAAGTCATTTTAGAAAACACAAGAGGCTACCAACAATGTTTGTAAATATTTTACAACACTTCAACATTATTAAAGCCTTTACACATTACAAATATATGCTTTACACTTGATTCTACATTTCAATTTTGCCTCATCAGCAATTCCCCCAGTAGGAACTCTCCTTCACTTGCACCATCGACAAATTTCTTCTTTCATCTTGCCACCTCCATCATCTGCTTTATTAACAAATCTTTAATTTTCCACAATTGATCTTTTCTCTATCATATTTACCTACCTTTTCCCCTTTAAACCTTGGAAACACGACATTCCACCACGTGGAGCCTTGGTGCAAGTCGGGAGGGTCTTTTCTTCTTCAAGCCTTTTAAATGAGCACCAAGTTGACACTTGGCAGCTTCCACTACTAGAGCAAAGCCTTGCTTCTGCATTTCCTAAGAGTTGCACTAGGCCAACATGTGGAGTGATGGTACAACACAGAAGGAGACTCACTTGCATTTGTTTAGGATTTGTGTCCGGCTAACACATGGAGCAATCTGCAGCCTTTTTTATAAGAGTCAGGCCCTCCATTATTTTATAAATTTCACTTTTGATTCATCATGACTCACATGACTATATAATCTTTGACTTATCTTTTATTATTAAAACCTTGACAGATTTTAATCAAAGGGGCTCCTTGGCTACTGTTATGTCATAAAATGTCCCCCTAGGACTTTTACCTCCTAAGTTTATCTCCTGAGTCCCTTGTTTTACATCTTGCATGTTCATTTTAACTCGAGAAACAAAATGGCCTGAAACCCATGTCAAATGGGGCTTGAGGGACATTGTTGAGCTTAAACCTACCCTAACATAGGTACCAAGGGCTTGGGCACTCACACCCTAGTCCTGCCCTATTTTAGGCAGGTCCCAAATTTGAATGTCGATTATGTGACCATTAAAGGTGTCACATGTCGACATCTTAAGTTTTAATTACAAAATTTGTAGTGGGAATGCATATATAAGCATGTTTAGGGTTTCATTTTTAAACTAGAAAATTATTATGAACTTTTAGTAAACTTGTGATTTTAGTGCATTCAAGATATTCATTATTGTAGAGAAGAATATTATTGTTGTGTTTGTGATTGCAGATTTAGCTTCATCTTCTCATGTGTTGAAAGATTTTCATCTACATGCGAGCCACATCTCTGAGGTGATATCTATTTATGTTGAATCAATAATTTATCTATTTGTTTTTGTCTCTATCCTATAGGGATACACACTCTTTATCAAACAATGGTGTTGGAAGGCTTGAATCCCATTCCGTGGATTGACTGAGGTAAGCTCCTAAACACAACAACCGTCAACCACACTCCTTGTGATTGCAAGTAACAGGTATTGGATTTCATGGAGTCAGGTTGCAGAGGAAGGTTGAAGAAGATAAGGATTCTAGATCTGACGGAAAGAAGCAATTTGGTGCACTATTGGGGTTAGGGCACTAGTCATAAAGCCCTCTGAGGTTGTAGGTATAGAAATCTCCATGATAGTGATAATTAGCAATAGAAGAGGTCCTAAAACCTTGAAGAATATCTTGCCTTGGGCCTGAGCACTAGTCACAGTGCCCTCTGCATCTACAGACCCAAAAATATACAAAACAATGATCATCAATGTCGGAAGGAGTCTGGAACCCCCTAAAGAAAATACTACATTGAGCTTAGGTGCTAGTCATGAAGCCCCCGACTATTGAGATTCCCAAACTTTGAAAAATGGTCAATAACTAATCTATGTCTACTGTCTTTGTCTACAAACATTTGTCATAATTTCTCTGTTTGCTTACAATTTTACATAATTAGGGTTTTGAGCATAAGTGAGCATTAAATTAATACATTAACCAACAATTTATGAATTTCCCTATTATTACAAGTGAAAACTAACCTATAGGTGAATCCGTTAAACACCCAAACTACTAAGATGGGGGGCTGAATCAGTATTGTATTAAACTTCTTTCTTATTGAACTAATAATCCATTTTCCACATGCAATAATAAAGCAAATTAAACTTAGAAGTAACAACCAAAATCCATCACACATGAACATAAGGATTTTTACGTGGAAAACAAAAAACTGGGAAAAACCATAGTGAGTGTCAGCTCACAATATATTATGTAATAGCAATACCCGAATTACAAAAAGGCTCACTACCCAGAGAAATGCTCACGACAAGAATGGCTCACTACCTAGAGAAAGAAAGAAGAAAGGAGATGGCTCACTACCAAAAATGAACTACTTTGATTGCATCTACATATGCATAATTGCAGCTCCAATGAATGTTCAAAACACTGTCTCAAAACTCTTCATCTTTGACTGCTCTATTTCACTGTTCTGTTCTTACATTAGACAAGATCTCTATTTTTCTACTATTGTCACCTACTCTATATTTCAAATATTCACACACACACACACACACCACCCTTAATAAAAAAATCCATCAAGTATTTATATCTGCAACAAGATCTAACTCAAAACTAGGTCGACTTGCTAAAAATGAAATGTGTACACAAAAGGTTATACTTTGTTGGCTTGAACTCTTTACACAAGAAGCTATGCAGACCAATACAATCCTTCAAGAACCTTCATATAGGTGCAAACCTATTATAGAACCACTTAGAATGATGATCCAAATAGTATATCTTTACTGCATATCAATTCAACTTGTATGACAGCTTCATCCTTAAGTATACACTTAACCAAGTCAACTGTCATACCACAACTCCCAATACGGACCACACAAAACTCTAAAATTCATATCAAGTATTCTTTATTCATCACCCAACATACCTTCAAAACCACGAGTCATAATATTCTTATACGGAAAAATGGGGATCTTTGAACTACTATCTCTGTCACTATGAAATACTATCAAATTGAATGTCAATACTTAGGAACTTGTAGACGATCATTCGGTAAACCTTAGACTCCACAAATCTGAAATTGGATACTCCTAACATGTTTTTACAACACCTCTAAACCACAAATCAAAACAGCCAATAGCAGAGAAATGTAGACTGAAATACTCAGGTATTTTCATTGTTCATGATTGAACTCTGTTAACCCAGACTTAAGCAATTCAAAGTGTAGCTTCTAGGGATTGTTAGGACATGAATATTGGAATATAAAATCATCAAACAACAATGTGCAACATACTAGTATTGCATACCAGAATTTGCATCTGCAGAGGAATACCAAATTTCTGTCGCTAACTCAGTAAGCTGCAAACATTTGGTCAATTTGACAAAGTCATTTTTTCTAGACCAAAAAGAACTATAAACAACTTCTCTCAAGCCCTATTCCCAATCATATTTGACTATTACCATCAATGACAACACCATATAACAATCATATCAGTAGTGCCTCTTGACCATGTTGCCAACAATCTCCCCGTTTGGCATTGATGGCAAAACTTAGTGAAAAATGTTCATATTGCTCCCCCTTACTATGTAAACCATGTTTTTTTTCTCCACCTTAGATATTTAGCTATTTTTTACTGGTTCTTCTTCTCCCCCTTTGACATCAATTGAAAAGGTGTATGTACAAGTGATAAAATTGTATCAAAATTTTAAAACTGTTATACTTGGTCGCATATGTACAAGTGTAATCACATAACTTACTAGGAGTGAAAAGGATGTCTTTGTATATGGTTTTTAGTTGGGCAATCTCTCCATCCCGCCAAGCCTTAGCATTGCTCAAAATCTGAATGTTCCCATTCACTTGGAACACCAATTCCTCTACCTTATGTATAGTGGTAGGTACTTCAGTTATTACCTTTATTTTCATTGCCTTAGCTACTAGGTCAGTCATATAATCAATCTTAGAACTTACTATCTCTTTGAGTTGGAACATTCTATTTTTAATGGCCTCTTTCTGATTCAACAGACTACTTATGTTTGCATGAATACTTTCAACTTCTACTTTCTTGTTGTTGATGGAATCAACTGCTAGATCATATGTTTTTGAAATTTTTAGTAGTTGAAGTTCCATGGCATTTATTTTCTCCTTTATTTCTTTTGTAGTTTCTTGCCATGTTAGACAAAAACTATATATGTCACTAGCTTCCTTGATAGAAATGTCTACATACTTAATGCCATTATCCAACAAAATTCTTCAGCTCAATTGACCTTGTATTCTTCAGTTCAATTAACCTTTTATCATCAATCTATGTTCTAACCTTTTTATCCGCAACCTTTTCAAAAGACTCAAAATGTGTACTTACAGAGCTTATTATCTTTTTGAGTTGTTCAATAGGGACTAAAGATGTGTCCTTTTGTAGTCCATGCATCAACTTTTCTAAAACACTAGATGCCTCACCAATAAGATCACTATCCTGAATACAAGACTTCAAAATTTCTTCCTGAGCCTTAGCTTGGAAAATTGTCCCTAATTTAAATTTCTATAGACGGGACATGGAGGTTAAGTTAAATGGTCCTTGCAGCAACTTAGGTGTATCCAAAATCTGAGCTTCTTGTTGCCTCTCCAAGAACTCTCTTACTGAATCAACTCGGTATTGTATGGCTATGGTAGTGTCTCTTACCATGTCATGAGACACTTCTTCTTCTTCAGTCTTCTCCAGAGGTTCTTAATCCATGGCTTTCTACTCATTAGTTCTATGCTCTAGAGGAGGACTAGCCTTATCTTGTTCATTAGTCTATTCTCCTATATCACCTTGATTTCCCTGATCAACAGTTACATTCTACTCTAGAGGGGCTTCAACATTCTGGAGAATTATCCTCTTCTTACTCTTTCATTTCTTCATCTCTTCCTAAGCTTTCCAAAGGAATTGTCTTCATTTGATTCAAGCCCTGTTCTATGCTAATTTCCAAAAGAGAAGTATCATCACCAACTTTTGGTCCTTCCTTATCATGAATTGTTGGGATATTAAACTCTCTTAAGCCATCAAGAGTTATTTCCTCTATTTCCTTCACCAATTTCTCTGTCTCTGGACATCAAAGTGTTGGTCCTCTTCTTTCTCTTAAAATTTCCTCCAAGCACCTTGGTGACCTTGGTTTTCTCTTCAACAGTTATATCAGGACACAACTTTATTAATACATATTCTATTAACTATGTGTCTTTGGCCATTGCTGCTTCCTTTCTAGCAGACATAATGCTGGCCAAGCTATCTGATAGATCAGTAATCACCTTAATGAGAGCTTTGTTGAACATGTCCAAAAATCTAATCACTGTAGTCTCAATGATGCCTTTGTCTACATCATTATACTCATCATATAATTCTGCTATTGGCATTAGGTTACAATGAGCTACCATAGCATTTAAGGTATCTTCTAATGTTATTGTGGCCTCTAATTTCTGACTTCTTCTTGCTTTTTCCCTTGGAGGGCTTCTCTTGTTTACTCCCAGAGACTTCACCAGCCTTAGCCTTCATTTTATTTACTTCATCTATTTTAGTCTCCTCTTCATCAACTTCAATGCTAACATACATTCTTTGGCCCTTAGTTTTCTTTCTTTTATGTCCTTTATCAGTGGATTTCTTAGTAGGTACTTCCATACTCACTAAAGGAGTGGGACTGGAGGACTTAAATGCAACTTTAGTAGAGGTTGAGCTTCTTGTTCTTCTCTTTCGTATTATAGGCTCCTCTACTTTCTTCTCAGGCTCTTCTGGGGCCTTTTCTGGTTCATCTTGCTCCTTTTCTCTAGCATCTTTTTCTGCTGCTAACTTTGCTCTTGCTTCTGTAACTTGTTCTTTAGTATACCCCTTGCTTAGGGCACATTCCTCTACTATTTTCTTGACCTTCCTTAGAGTTTTAGGCTTCTTCAATTCAAGATGTACCTTGACTGAAATTTCCTCATATGTTCCAAATCTTTCCTCAATGGTGTCCTTGGGCTTGCTCAACATGAGCTGAACCATGTTAATCAACACATCCTCAGTTACTTCGTACCCCAAAGGAGGGACCCATACTATCCTTGGCTCTACTACTAACATCATACACTAATCTTTATTCACAATAAAACATATGTCATCCTTGTACTTTTCCACTATTGATCTAGGTATCCTTGCCCTAGATTGCATGGCCTTTTGAAATTTTTTGAAGTAGCCCCACAGGGCTGCATTTTGTGCATCATGAATGCTTATGTTTAGATGATTCCTAATTTGTATTCCAATAGGTTTTCTATCCAACCAGACCAAATTCTTCATTCTGGGCAATTCTTTCAGAAAATAGAAGAATAGGCAAATAATCAACATACCATATTTAAAGGCATTTTTGACTTTTTGGTCTTCTTTAGGTTCTCCATCAACTATTACCAGAGCAACTCACAGAGGTCATAGTCAATGTTATTCTTGACCATCTCATACGCAGTGTAGATGGCAATACCAAAGACAAAGTTCTCCTAGTTGGTGAAGTAAACTTTATACCCAACCACCATTGATGCAATCTCATTGCATGGTCTTCAATGGAGTTCACTATCAATGCCCTTTTGTCAAATGGAGCACCGATAGCCTCTATTACAGTGCTATTTTTCACAGCCTTCAATACTAGTACAGTTTTAGTGGACTTCAATCTAGTTACAACCCTTATTGCTTCCTTTGTGATCATGAAGGGTGTTTCAAGCCACAAAAACTCATCATGAATCCTACTAAGTACATACCGAACCCATGAACCCTCAGCAAATATCAGGAAGTCTAGATATTGTATAAATTTCTTCTCTACCAATGCCTTGTATTCTTCCTTCAAATCAAATCCATCACCACTCAGATGTTTCAGATACAGCTCCCCAAGTTTGCTATTATCATGTTCTTCTAAGGAAACATGGATGTAAGCCCTAATATCTTCCTCATGCATTACAACATATGGCACTTCTGAAAATGCACCATTAGGGTCAACTTCCATTGATTTGAAAGGGTATTTCTTAAATTTTGGATGAGGCCTTTCTGTGATCTCTATTACTTTTGGGAATAACATTTTTCCTCAACAATTCAAATAGTTTTACAAAGAAGTTTCAACTATAAACACCTCTTTTAGCCTAATTAGGGTTTCTTCACTTTGAATTGCTAGAAATCATTGAAATTGCTTAGGGTCTTGCTTTTGATCTTCTTGGATACTTGAAAACTTGAATGCAAAGTGATTATTTCTTTGAGTACAAGACTTTTATGCTTTATTCACCAAAACCTAATTGCAATAAATGCCAACTTCCAAAAAGTTGTCAAACACTTCATAATCAAGCACAGTCAATCTCGATTACTCTGCAATGCACCACATTAGATATTTTTCTGTCGGTAACTTCTTCATGAGATCTATCATTCAATTTTATACCTTATATCTTTGTGTTGGATGTCAACACCACTTTTCTGGCTAGGGGTTTAAAAGTTTGCACTGAAGCTCCCCCTGAGCCAGAGCTCCCAATTTACTTCCCAGAGGAAGTGTCTGCACTAGAAGCTGGTGCGGACCCATCCTTGACCTCTTGTACTTCCTTCTTCACCCATATCTAGTTTAATTCCTTCTTTATCTCTTCTGAATTAGCTTTTTCTTCTGATTTCTTTAATTCTTCTTGATTATCCCCTTTCATATTCTTGCTTTTGTAGAACCATGCAATATATCCAAGATTATTTCAATTGAAACATACAACATTTATATGTCCATTGTTCCTTTCATTCATCCTTGATCTGCATTGGTTAGCCTTGTGACCATATCTATTGCATGTAAAACAATTCCCACTAAAAGATTGAACATTCCTTCCATTGTTATAATTGTTCCTAATCTGACTTTTGCATTCACTAGCTCTATGACCAAACCTCTTGCAGTTAAAGCAATTACCTTTGAAAGTTTGAGCATTCCTTCTATTGTTGTAATTATTCCTTATCTAAATTTTGCATTCATTAACTTTGTGACTTACGTTGTTGCAAGTAAAACACTGATCGGAGAATGATGGAGCATTTTGATTTACTTTGCTCCTACACTAAGTAGCCTTATCATGAAATTTATTGCATGAATTACAATAACCATTGAAAGAAGGGTACCTTTGAGCATTTGGTTGCCTGACTGGTGGTCTTCTAGGTCTGTTCCTTTGATTCTGAATCTGTTTGCCTTTGTTCTTCTTGATCCCACCATTCTTTTCTTGACCGGTTTTGGAACTTTCACCTTTCTCAAATCCCAAGCCTTCTTTATCATTAGGACTCTTCTGAATGGCCATAATTCTATCAAGTTGACCAGCACTTACTCTAAATTTTTCTTCCTGACTCCAAGCATATTTGAGATCAGCTTTCAGATCCACAACTTCTTGTTCAAGTTTCGTGCAATCTTCAGTTTTGCTTTTCAACAACTAATTTAGAGCTTCTTTTGCTTTTACTCTTTTTACAACTTCTACTTTCAAATTACTCAAGTTATCTTCAGCAAATATCAATTGTTCACTAACCTCCTTATATTTTTCCTTGAACTTCTTAACTTGCTCCCTCAATTTCTTTATGCACTCATATGCTTCCTTGACATTATCTTTCAGATCTCCATTTTCCATTTCAACATTTTCAAGATCCTCAAGAGCAATTTTGAGTTCTTCTCCATTGACACGCATGCATTCTTCTTCAATTTCAAATGCATCAATTTCTTTAGGAGGAGTAGGACATTTTTTACCTGCCATGTGTTCAATTTCCAAGATCTTCCTCAAGTTATTAGCCTTCTTCCAAGGAACTAGGCTCTGATACCAATTGTTAAACACCCAAAGTACTAAGAGGGGGGGTGAATCAGTAGTGTATTAAACTTATTTCTTATTGAACTAATAATCCATTTACCACATGCAATAATAAAGAAAATTAAACATAGAAGTAACAACCAAAATCCATAACACATGAACACGAGGATTTTTATGTGGAAAATCCAAAACTAGGAAAAACCATGTTGAGTGTTCGCTCACAATATATTATGTAATAGTAATACCAAATTACAAGAAGGATTAATGTATTAGGGTTCATTGCCCAAATAAATGCTCACTGCAAGAATGACTCACTATCTAGAGAAAGAAAGAAGAAAGGAGATGGCTCACTACCAAAAATGAACTGCTCTGATTGCATCTACATATGCATGATTGTAGCTCCAATGAATGTTCAAAATATTGTCTTGAAACTCTTCATCTTTGACTACTCTGTTTCACTGTTCTACTCTTAGATTAGACAATATCTCTCTTTTTCTGCTATTGTCATCTACTCTATATTTCAAATTTATGCACACACACCACCCTTAATAATGAAATCCATCAAGTATTTATAACTGCAACAAGATCTAACTCAAAACTGGGTTGGCTTGCTAAAAATGAAATGTGTACACAAAGGTTATACTTTGTCGGCTTGAACTCTTTACACAAGAAGCTATGCAGACCAATACAATCCTTCAAGAACCTTCATATAGGTGCAGACCTATTATAGAACCACTTAGAATGATGATCCAAATAGTATATCTTTACTGCATATCGATTCAACTTGTATGTCGGCTTCATCCTTAAGTATACACTTAACTAAATCAACTCTCATACCACAACTCCGAATGCGAACCACACAAGACTCTAAAATTCATATCAAACATTCCTTATAATGCATCACCCAACATACCTTTTGTTAGTGAATAGATTTGTCCTTTGAAAATAAATGCAGAAAATGACTCAAGACACCTAGGAAGAAGAACAAATAGTACTAACAGTTGGAGAAGGTGCCATTGGTTTGACAACTTTCCTCTAAATTTTAGAGGTACATCTCCCTCTTATGAATTAAAATGCGGGGTGTGCTTTTGACTAGAAAGCAGGAAAGGCTCACTTACATATACACATAACCATGAAAGTATATGTGAAAGATTAAAATGGAAATGAAGGAGATGTAGGTTAAATGACTCACAATTTACCTACCCTACAACCCCAATCGGTAAACAAGAAAAGATGAATAGCGGAACATTTTTAAGAGATGATTTTATTATGAATTCATAGATTCAGCAATGAAACATCACACAATCTAACATAACAAATATAATATTGGAGAACCATCACAGAGACACAAAGAACATCAGCATATAAAGAAAGTATTGATAAATTCAAAGATTCAAAAATAATCCCCTTATTTCTCCAATATACAGGTTCAAAGAATCTACATCCGATATAACAAATTGTGCTTGAAAAATAAAAGTCTGCCTCCTCTTCCTTCCCCTATTCTTGAGCTGAAAAAGATGGAAAAAGATCCCTGCACGTCTACCAATTGTATATTTATAAGTCTGTAATGAGTCTTTATAGTTTTCATAACTGCTTCTTGAAACTGGGTGATTCAAATACCAAGAATTTCACCATCCTCTTCACATAACTAAATTTTAGTAGCCTTTCATATTCCTTTGTAGAGACTTTGATTTTCTTGTGATTTTTCAATTTCTTGATTTTATGTGGCCCCAACCTTTTCACACATTTTCTCAATTTATCATGTAAAATATTCCATTATGCATCTTACTTGAACCTTTGCCAATGCAAGTTATTAATACTATCAAGGGCTTGGCCTTTTCAAATATGCCACAACACTAAGTCCCTCTATTACAACAGCTCTTGATTGATTTTTCTTTCTTTCCCTCACATCATCTTCATACAAAATTTGATGTAGATCAGCCTGATCAAAGTCATCTCCTGCCTTCTAGCGTCAGTATCCTGGTGTAGGGACTCTTGAGCTTCCACTCATTTCTCATCTAAGATGAATCAGAGAATTGAAGGGAATGATTTGCATTGGTGAGGGTCAAAACCATCTCATTTATAATTTTTATTTCTTAGACATATTGCTTAACTTGTATGACTATTTTTCTCAAGGAGCCCACATCATTAGGCTATAAAGTACCTAAGCCTATATGACATAAACTCAGCCATCACAAAAATATCTCATAAGTAACCTAGTGAATTAATAAGAGGTAGGGAAGTATTATCTCAGTGACAATCTCTTCTGGTGAACTATGAACCTATAACCCTGTAAGTTCATTTATAAAGGCAATACCCATTCCCTGATAAAGTGCTCAACATCAATTATTTTTCTAGATATACCTGATGCTTTAGTGACTATGACCTTGTTGATACACTAAGAGAATGCAAAGGGCTGTCCTGGAACACTTAAGGTGACATCATTAACAATATCTGCATCTGATATAGTAGTCCCTAAAGCACACAATTGTCTATTTCCTTCTCCAATTACTTTATTATGAAATTCATCAAGTGGGCTGTGACCAAGTTTTTGCATTATGTATACATGTCTGTCAGAGCATCTTCATATTATAATATCTGATGAGTCTTTTGTTTCAAAGCTCTTATTTTGATGTGGACTGAGGGGAAGTTGAAGCTGGCCATTAGAGATATTGGCAAACATCATTGAAGAGCAGCTTCTGAGATACTCCTCGAACCATAGGACTTCTATCATGAATTTCAACATTTAGATTAATTTATGTTCATAATCCACACCTTACATAATGGTTTTCCAAGGTATTTGTGACCATAATATCTATCAGAAATCCTCCTTTCGTTATGCTTGGATAGCCACCCATACTCAGTTTGAAAGCTTACAATTTATCGCAGGCCGCAACTATTGTATTTTTAGTGCTTGAATCGGTTAAGAGAAATTTACAATACAGGAACATGTAAGCAAAGCTCTAGCTGAAGCAAGATAATCACCATCCAGATTCCAAGAAAAGATCAAGTAGTGATGCCAAATACAATTGAAGTTGTATTCTAGATAGCGTTAACAATGAGAAGGAAAGGCGCCATCTTGCCCTAGGTTAAAACAATGGTTTCTTAAATATCCAGACATCTCAAACTAGCACCTTTGCATCAATATCTTCAGCAACACTTTTTCCTTGTAAATCATATGCAACAAATTTCCATCTAAAACTCCTTCATAAAACCCCATGCATATTTGAAACATGAAAAATTGTACCGACAGGATTAGGATGGCTTCTTCTATGCTGTTACATTTTGCACTCATGGCAATAAGAGTGTTTTCAATTATAATATATGATAAACCTACATCTTCTATTTTTATCTTGAGTTGGCACACCAACTATTCCACATACATGTTCACTTATACCTGTGGGAGGTTCGAGGAATATGTTGGTATTTCTTCTGAATCAGCATTAGGGTTTGCCACTTCTAATGCACAGGCAGATTCAGGCCAACTGAATACAGGAGGTTGCGTGAGCTCCTCCCCTTCACTTCTGGTTCTGCCGCACCAAGGGGGGTATCCCTATAACTCAAGATATAACCTTGACTAGCTCAAAGATAGAAAGATCTAACTTGACAACAACAGGCAGAATACTCTCATGTATGGACCAAGATCTGTATGATAGATCACAAGGCTGGCAACATTCTTGGACTTGATGTCTGGTTGGGAATGAGAGCATGCAGGGGGTTCCTAATCCTACTCCTACAACTAACAGGTGGAGGTATGAAGTGTTTTGATATGAATTTGGATGCAAAGCTGGACATGGTGTATAACACAAGAACACAGCATGATTGGTGCCTATCCAGGGCTTGGAGTCGGTAGACATACACCTGTGAATGATCAGCATAAATAGCTAAAACCAGATTTTAGGGGGATACACATGATATCTGCCTCACAGATATCTCCCAATATAGCGTGTTGAGCTATCTCTACTTATGGCATCCCTACTGCAGTATACCCTTCCCAATGTTCAACCTGAAAACAGTTTAATCTGCCCCTTGAGCAGAGGTTAAAAGATCAGACATTCAACATAGGAATTCTATGCTCTAGAATCTAAACATCACACAAATATCCAGATCCAGAAGAAGAATACATGCAATACTGGAGACAGAATTAACACAACACATGCTAAGATAGCATTACTCATATAAGATCAACCATGAAACCAGTGGATTCATGCCAAGTCCTACAACAGGAGATACATAAACTCACAAGATCAAGCTGTACAGAGCAACCAGATCATCTGGTTTTGGATTACAGAGCCAAAAATCCACAACTTTCAACAACCTTCAAATGAGCAACACAACCTGCTTATAACAGCCAGGTAGGTGCTCAGCAATTAATTACAATGTTGACCAAAATTTTGCCAGATACACAGTATCATGGAAATGGCGCTTCAAACACAACCAGATTGGTGCCCAAACTTGAATGCAGCAGGTAGGGGAGGAGACAGGAAGATTTCTCGAGCCTTGCGCCGCCGCCTAGGGATTCAGATCTTCAATCAGGTACTACATCCGTCCACGCCATCGCCCATACCTCTGCAACAATCGCCATTGATGGCGCACCAACCCACGGCCTCGGGAAGAACATCTAACAGTTAATCGCAAACACTTCCCGCCGAGATTCATCATCATGATATTTCGAATATGCAGGATAACATTATCCCACATGCACCCCGCAGCAACCTCATAAACACTTTATATACTAGGTCATGAGCATATATCATGTCGGCGCTTTTGCTCCCGACGACACTAGTATAGACTTCATCATCATCATCCTCCAGCAGCATGATATTCCGTTGTTCGAAATATCACCCTGACGTCATCATGATATTTGAAATATAACCTTCATGATAATCGGCACATCCTGATCCATCGGAGGAACATCCTCCTGCTGAGCTTATAACAAAAGTCTGGCCGATGAACATCCTGATGACGTCATCATCGTATACTGCTGACGTCATCATCATATCTACCTACTGCGCACCTCCTCATATCCGGATGACGTCATCATCATGTTTGCAAATATCAGGAGGTCTCTTCAAGATGATCAGTTGTTAGAAATATGACCCCCGCGGACCTTGATGACGTCATCATCATATTAACATCATCATGATATTCGGAAGACAACCGGATATTTGGAAATATCCTCCTGACGTTCAAACATCAGGATGCACTGTAGCTCCTCTGTAAGATCGGGGCGATAACTGAATATGATGATGCTGCTTGAAAAGATCACCCCCAGTAGATAATGCGCGAAGCCAGCAGGCGGATATCTCCTTGATATCAGCATCATCATGATGCTCGAGCAAATAAATATCCGGGTGATATGAAAATATCACCCCTTCCTTCGGAATATCATGATGCAGATAGGCAGAAAGAAAAAGATCACCCTGATATACGGATGACGTCAGCATCATCAGGATGAGAAACAAAGAACAAGAAGTGATACAACATCATCAGGATGATATTGACTAAGATCATCCTGACGTTCAAAACATGATGACCCCAGTGAATATCGGGTCGCACTTAAAACTCTTCGACAACATCATCAGGATGATATAAACCAAGATCACCCGATGATAAAAATATCACCCTGGCGAAATATCATGAAGGCAGAAAATATGATGACCTCCGCAGGCAGCAGGATGAAAACTGGAAATATCATGATGATGACGATCCTTAGGAAAAAACAAGTCAGGTCGACAACTTAGAGAATAACCCCTTCAAGACATCGGGGCAACATCGTCATCATGTTTGAGCAAGGTGATATTCGGAAGATCACCGGATACTTGAAAAATCACCCTCGCAAGCAACTGAGGGCGCACTGTAGCTCATCAGTATCATCAGGATAATAAGCAAACATCACCCGACAGTTGAAATATGATGATGACGATGAGAAAAACAAGTCGACGAAGAACATGCTGATGCAGACCATCATCGAAGACAAGATGATGATGACGACCTCCTCCTCAGAAAAATATGATGCTGCAGCTGAAAAATGCTAAGGAGGTCCATCACTTAGAACATTTTTTGGATACTTAGGGAGAGTGCCTGAATGAAAATTTTTCAAAAAAACTACCAATCAATTCAGGCGCTAACAGAATACACCGCTAGGAAAAACATTATTAGCTAACTATCTTCTCATCATTCTGTCAAATAGTTCTTGCACCTAGGAAATGCCTAACAATGAGAGGTTGGGAGGTCGGGGCTTTCTTGAATTATTGAACCATAGTTGAATGGTCGGGAAGTTCAAGAACCCACGGAATATTCGACACTGAGGGGTTGGTAATTTTTCAAATTTGAGAACTAATGTAGCACCTAACTATAAAGAGTTTAACTTTCATAAAGTTAAAAGTCTTCACATAACAATCATAAATTTTTGACTTTAATAAAGCCATAACCAAACTTCAAAAAGTTAGATGGCTTTAAATTTTGAAAAACATATCAAGTTCCATGATGTCCTGACAAGATTAACTCCATAGAAATTTAAAATTGAAGCTTTGAAATAGTGCTTTGGGTGAAAGACAGAAAGATCCATATCTTCCGGCTGATAGCTCCATTTTTTAAGAAACTTGGACAGCAAGGTGATTAGATCCTCCTAAGCATAACCCATAATTCATTTAACCTCCAACAATATGGAAAGCAAAAATTTGGCCACATTTGTGAATTGTGGTTGGTAAAATCTAAAGCTCGAAATCTTCCAAACAGTGAGACAATTTGGGACAAAAACCTAGGAAGATTGGGTAGGACACATCTGAGACTAAAACCATACAAGGATTTTACACCAGCTCATATATATTTTCAAATTTAATCATTTTATGGGATTTGGCAGGCTCAAGGGTGTGTATGGGAGAATGCACAAAAATCTGAAAATCTTTGAGTTCAAATTTTGAGGCAACACCTTCATAACGGTGAGCCATAATATTCTTATGTGAAAAAATGTGGATCTTTGAAATACTCTCTCTATCACTCTGAAATACTATCGACCTGAATGTTGATACTTAGGAACTTGTAGACGATCATCCAGTAAACCATAGACTCCACAAATCTGAAATTGGATACTCCTAAAATGTGTTTACAAACCTCCAAAATGCAAATCAAAACAACCAATAGTGAGTAAATCTAGTATTCTGCACTATTCATGACTAAACTTTGTTAACCCAGACTTAATCAATTCAAAGTGTAGCTTCCAGATATTGTTAGGTCAATTTGACAAAGTCATTCTTTCTTGACCAAAAAGAACTATACATAACTTGTCTAAAGCCATGTTCCCAATCATATCTAACTATTTCCATCAATGAAAACACCATATCACAATCATATCATCAATCTCTCTCGACCATGTTGCCAATAGAATCCTCTTGCAAAAGTTGTGATTCAACTTGGTTAAATGTCCTTGAATGTGTGTAGTGAAAGGAGGATCTAGGCATATCATTAAATCAACCCTATTCCCACTTTTCCTACATAAAATTTTGGTGAACCCATATTTTATTTGAATGTTTCACCTTGCTGAGTGTTGTACTTCAGATTTATATTCATTCATTTAATTTTCATCTTATTGCATTTGAAAATTTACAAAAAAAATTAAAAATTTTGAAAAACATTGGCATCCTAGGCTTGCATCTTTGCATAGTTTGCATTAATTGAATTGAATTTCAATTAATTTCTAATATTTTCATCAGATCTGATATAAATTATAGTAGTACATCATTAATTAATCATTTTTATTGCATTTGCATGCTTAATTTGTTAGAGTTTGCTTGAAATTGCACATTTTTCATAAAACCTAGTCTTTGCATTAGCTAGGGTTTGTAGTTAAAATCTTGTTTTAGATTTTATTACTCTTTTAAAACACTCAATCAAATCTGATTTGGTTTGTAGTGTTTCATTATTGTGTGTTTTTGCATTCTACATTTGAAATTTTGCATTTACACTGTCAATTTCAACAAAAACTAGCATATTCACTCATCTCTCTTTAAAATTGTACTTGCATTGAACATCATACTATTTTGGAATTATTTTCAGATCTAAGATGAGCTATTTCACATCATAAATCTGAATATAATTCATTCATACATCATTTTGCATAGTTTCATGCCTTAATTTCACAATTAGGGTTTAAAATCCTTGCATTTTCACTAGATTTTGATTTATCATCCATATATATTTGCATTATAGGTGTGTTGTGAAGTATATTTATGCATTATTGGACTGATATTAAGGTTATAATTCACTTCTCCTCATCAATTTTCTTACAACACCTTATCTTTTAGGCATTTGCATTGGAAAAAGTGAAAAAATCAAGCATTTTTAGGTCATAAACATACATAGTTGTGTACTTGTTCTTTGCATAAGTATTGGAAATATTTTAAATCTGATCTTGCATTCATTTGAAAACATATATACATGGCTTCTCATTGCAACAATAATTCTAGGTTCCCTCCTAGGCCTTATTTGAAAAGAAGGAGCCCTAAACCTGAAATCACATTTATACCTCATGATAAAACATTTGTAGACAATGAAGGGCCTCTTTGCATCACTGTGAGTATAATGGAGATTCTGGTGCATGGTACACTTATAGATCCTAATTACATGGCTAATGTGTTAACCAAAGAGTTCCTTCTCTCACATAATTTGACATGGGATTCTTATGAGCCTTCAGATTTAATGATTAAGACACACACCGAAGCTTTCATGCCTACCTTTGGTAAAATATCCTTATTGGTTATGGTATATGATAAAGTTGTGGATCAATTATTTGATGTTATCCCTTTATTTGACCTCTTCTACATTAAATTAGGACACCCATGGTTAAAATCTATGAACACTATCCCCTCAACTATTCACAATTGCATAAAATTCCCTTTACATGGACAAGTCTGTACTATTCGATGTAATACATGGCAACCTATGGTTATGGAAAAGAACTTCACTCTTGATTACTTTTGGCAACAACTTGACAGAGACCTTGAGCCATGAAGAGACCACTCTTTCTTACAATATAGCTGATACAAAGCAAAGCTTATATCTAGAGTGGTTGGGCCTTCTATGCAAACAATAAGAGAAGAACAACCTGCAATAGAAGAACTTCCTAGAGAAAAAGGTAAAGGACTCTATGTTGAGGTTCCTCCTTTATCATCCTTACATCGATTGAGAGGTATTCATCTGTTGCAAGTATGAGGTGAGCCATTGTTGTCATTGATGTCAACATACTCATATTGCATTGACAAGAAGGATTTTATGAGCTGTGTGCTGAGGATATTGAGAAAATTAGCCTCAGTCAGGAACAGTGAAGAACAGTGATGAGAAGAAGGTAAATGTACTGTATAGGATGAGAACCGGAGGATGCGGATTAAAGGGTTAGTAGATATGAGTCTTGAGATGCTACAGTTAAGATTTCAGAGGTCCGCATGAAGATCTGAAGGAGTTGTGGCTGCCGGTATAGAACCGGGTCCGGCAAGTATCCAGAGGTGACAGAGGATCACAAAAAGGTCCGGTGAGGTCCGGAATTGTATCATCCTAATCTACGGATTGGACAGAGTGTTTGGGATGTCCTTGTGATGTGTCATCCTGATTTGTGTATGATTTGGAGGTCCAGAAGTACCTCTTGCATTATGACAGTGGCGACAGACTGTGTTCTTGAAGTTCCGGATGAGGAAGACAAGAGATCCCAGTAAGTAGAGGAAGTGTGGATGTATCCGGACATTCAGACAGGCTTGTGAAGGTTCTTGGATCATGTTTAGGTTGTGTTGTTGGTCCGCATTGATGGTAGAGCCCGGAATTGAAGTTATTCTTCCGGATGAAGTTCTTGCTCTGTTTAGCCGACCGGATGAGTTGTTCATCCTGCGAATGTTCTTGTGATGGCCGACCGGATGTGTTATTCATCTTGCGGATACTCCTATGGTTGTTTGCCGACTTAGATGTTTGTTCCTAAGTCGATGTCTTGTATAAATAATGGTTTGTGAGTTCATGTCAAGGTGTGGAGTGTGGATGAGTGTGGCATAGCGAAGAAACGTGTGAAAGGCAGAGCAGAGATTTTTGGGCTTAATTGGAACTGATCCGGACATGGTAGAGATGTCATTCTCCAGTTCAAGACTGTGATTTTTATCACTTTGTAGACAGTGTGTCTCCTTGTAGGCAGTGGGCCTCTTTGTGAGCAGTGTGCTCGGGCAGTGAGCCCTTATTGGCATGTGCCATTCATTTTTCTTTATTCTTCTAACAGAGAATAATTCTTGGGTTAATCACCCCGTGGTTTTTCCCTTAACCGGGTTTTCCACGTCAAAATCTTGGTGTTCAATGTGTTGATGCTTATCTGCTCTTGTGTTTATGTTTTATGCTTCCATGGATGATTATTTGATATGCTGCTAACTAACAACAGAGAATTAAGTGTTTGAAAGAAGAAGAAGTTTTATACAACTGATTCACCCCCCCCCCTCTCAGTTGTATGCCCTAGATCCAACAATTGGTATCAGAGCCAAGTTCCTCTGATAGGAGCTTAACCGCTTGAGGAGATCCAGGATGTCGTCATACAAGAAGGATAGTCCGAAGTTCGATGGAACCAACTTCACTCTTTGGAAAGGTCGCATGAAGTGCCACTTGGAATGTATGGGAAAAGCATACTTGGCTATGATTTCAAAACCATATGTACCCCCACAAGGTGGTCCGACAACTCTGAATGAAATCACAGAAGCTGAAAACAATCTGCGGACCAAGGAAGCTCTTCTAAGCGCATTGAATGACTCAGATCTCTCGAATGTCATTGACCTACCAACTGCATATGAGATCCTAACTAAACTGGAACTTCTGTATGAAGGAGATGAGTTTGTCAAAAGTGCAAGGTTGCAAAGTCTGAAAGGGAAATTTGAAAGATTGAAAATGAGAGATGATGAAAACATCACTACCTTTATGCCAAGAGTAAATGAGCTGGTATGTGGAATCAGAAATGCTGGTGGAACTTTAGATGAAAATGAGATTGTCTGCAAAATCCTAAGATCCCTTCCTGCTGCCTACAAAATCAAAGTTGCTGCCATTGATGAATTCAGAGCCCACACAACTGTCACAAGAGAACAACTGGCTGGCAAACTAGCTGCATTTGAAATGACCGAGTTTGGAGATGATCCTCCCAAGACTGAATCTGCTTTCAAAGCCAGTGCCTATGTGAAAGGCAAACAGAGATTTGATCTGGGTGAAAACTCATCAAGGAAAATGTCATGGTATGATCAAGCAAGAAGAGACATGGAAGAAGAAGAAGCAGAAACAGCTCAACTTGAAGCCCTCATTGCAAAAAGACTGCCAAGAGGATCCGGTAAGTATGAAGGAAAACTACCCTTTAAGTGTTTCAACTGCAATAAGATTGGTCATTTTGCCTCAAGATGTCCGGAGAGATCTGCAAGATCTAATACTCACAGACAAAGGTTTCAAAAGAATTGCTATTATGTTCATGAAGAAGATGACAATGAAGGAGTAACAGATGATGAATCAGAACTAGGAAGCAAATCCAGAAATGAGTGGGTGTTTATAGCCATCAAGGAAGAAGATTCAATACTCTCTGAATCTGTCAATCACAAAGCTGTTGAAAAAGCCCTGGCTGCTCAAGTAGAAGAAAAGGATGATTGGGTTATTGACAGTGGATGTTCTCACCATATGACTGGTGACAAGAATAAGTTCTTAGACTTAGAAAGATATGAAGGAGGAATGGTAAAGTTTGGTGACAATTCTGCTGGCAAAATCAGAGGTAGGGGAACTATTTCCTTTGATGGTAAAAGCAAAACAGGTAATGTACTGTATGTTGAAGGATTGAAGCACAATCTTCTCAGTGTTGGTCAGTTAGTGGACAAAGGCTATGATCTCCGGTTCAAGAATGGAAAATGCAGAATCTTTACAAGCTCCGGAACTGAAATTGCATCCGGTACTCAGACAAAAGGTAATATCTTTCATCTGGTTGGTTCAAATAAAAGTTGCTTGTTTGTTCAAATTGATCAGAGTTGGTTATGGCATAGAAGAATGTGTCATGTAAATTTTGATAACATCATCAAGATAAGCAATACTCAGGCTGTGAGAGATCTTCCAAAATTGATGAAACCTACAAATAGTGTGTGTAAAGAATGTCAGTTAGGTAAACAAAGCAGAGTCTCCTTCAAAAGCAAAGACCAGTCTTCTACCGGATTGTTGGAATTAGTACATACTGATCTATGTGGTCCGACAAGAATCAAGAGTCTGCAAGGTGATAGATATTTCATGTTGTTAATTGATGATCATTCCCGGATGATGTGGGTTACCTTTCTAAAAGAAAAATCAGAAGCTTTTGAGAAGTTCAAAATCTTCAAAGCTATGGTAGAGAATCAAACTGGATTGAAACTAAAGTGTCTAAGGTCTGATAGAGGTGGTGAATTTACATCTGGAGAATTCATTGACTTTTGTGAGAAACAGGGTATAAGGAGACAATTGTCTGCTCCTAAGACTCCACAGCAGAATGGAGTAGTTGAGAGAAAGAACCAGACCATCCAGGAAGCTGCTAGGACAATGATGTTGGAAGCAAATGTTCCTCAAATGTTTTGGAAAGAAGCTATCAGCACCGCAGTCTACACTCTAAATCGAGTTCAAATCAGAAACAACACCGGTAAGACCCCCTATGAACTTTGGTTTGGCATCACTCCTACAGTGAAATATTTCAGAGTATTTGGTAGCAAAATGTTATATTAAAAGAGATGAAGATCTAGGAAAGTTTGATGCTAGAAGTGATGAGGGAATTTTCTTGGGCTACTCCACTCAAAGCAAAGCATACCGGTGTTACAATAAGAGATTGAGGAAGATGATAGAAAGCACCAATGTGAGAGTTGATGAAGGAATTGAGAAGCCTTCAAGATTTTATGAGTTTGATGAAGATGACCAAGACAGTGTTCAAGGACCTCAATCCTCTCCGGTGAGACAGAGTCAACCTGATCCGGTAAATCAGGAAGAAGAGATAGGTCTGAATGCGCCTGATCAAGAAACAGCAGTGCTGGATACTCCCAAAATTCCAAGGTATGTAAGACTGAACCACTCTGAAGATCAGATCATAGGTGACAGAAGCAAAGGTGTACAAACTAGAAGGAATATTGCTCAAAGTCAGGATGAATGCTGTCTGATTTCAAAGATTGAACCTAAAACAGTAAATGAAGCCTGCAATGATGAAAACTGGACCAAAGCAATGGAAGATGAATTGATGCAAATTGAGAAAAATAATACTTGGGATCTTGTTCCCAGACCTAGAGACAGGAATGTAATTGGAACCAAGTGGGTCTTCCGGAACAAACTAAATGAAGCTGGTGAAGTAATCAGAAACAAAGCTAGATTGGTCTGCAAAGGCTACTCTCAAATAGAAGGAATTGACTTTGAAGAGACTTTTGCTCCGGTGGCAAGAATTGAAGCAGTCAGATTACTTCTTGCATTTGCTGCCTTCAAAGACTTCAAGGTATATCAGATGGATGTCAAGTCTGCCTTCCTAAATGGTGATCTGGAAGAAGAAGTCTACATTGAACAACCGGATGGATTTCAATTGTCTGATAATGATGATATGGTCTGCAAGTTAAAAAAAGCTTTGTATGGATTGAAGCAAGCCCCAAGAGCATGGTATGAAAGGTTGGATAAGCATCTTGTGCAGATTGGATTCAACAAAGGTACTGCTGACAGTAACTTATATTTCAAAATTGATCATGAAAACATTCTGATTGTTGAAGTGTTTGTGGATGATATCATTTTTGGAGGAAGAGATAGTATGTGCAAAACTTTTGCAAATCAGATGAAAAATGAGTTTGAAATGTCTATGCTTGATGAAATGAATTTCTTCTTGGGTCTGCAAATTACTCAAACAAAAGAAGGGATCTTCATTTCTCAGACCAAATATGTGAAAGAATTGTTAAGGAAATTTGGTATGGAAGACTCAAAGCCAATGAACACTCCTATGGCAACCGGATGTAAGTTAAGCAAAGATGATGATTCTCCAAAGGCAGATTAGACAAAGTATAGATCAATGATTGGTGGATTGTTGTATCTCACTCAAACTAGACCAGATATAATGCAGGCTGTTGGTCTTGTGGCAAGATTCCAGGCTGATCCTAGAGAATCTCATGTTATGGCAATCAAAAGAATTTTTAGGTACTTGAAAGGAACAGTTGAGTATGGTCTATGGTACCCTAGAGATCCGGACTTCTCTCTTCATGCTTACACAGATGCAGATTGGGCAGGAGATGTGGATGACCGGAAGAGCACTAGTGGTGGAGCATTCTTTTTAGGGAAGAGATTGGTTTCTTGGCTAAGCAAGAAACAAGATGCAATATCTCTGTCTACAACTGAAGCAGAATACATTGCAGCAGCAGGTAGTTGCACTCAAATCTTATGGATGAAGCAGATGCTAAGAGACATCAAAGTTGAATATGAGGAGCCTATCACAATTTTCTGTGATAATTCAAGTGCAATTAATATCTCCAAGAATCCGGTATTGCATTCTAAGACTAAGCACATATCTATTAAATTTCACTTTTTGAGAGAACAAGTAAACAAGGAAGAAGTCAGATTGGAGTATGTTCCCTCCAAGGATCAGATTGCAGATATCTTTACAAAACCTCTTCCCAAAGACTCTTTTGAATATCTCCGGGAGAAGTTAGGGGTCATGGCCCCTCCGGTGATGAACTAAGATGCACTGATGTGCATCAGTCCGGTGGCTATCACAGTCATATCTTGTGATCCGGACTAATGGGGAGCTGCAACTAAGGGGGAGCAGCTAGTATGATTCTGATGTATGAGAATTGCAAGTATGAGCCCTTTGCCATTGATGTCAAAGGGGGAGAGAAGACATGTGAAAAACAAGTGGTTGATGATCAAAGGGGGAGCAGTAAAGGAAGAGAAGACATATGAAAAGTTGAAGTTCTTGTCTTAAAGGTTTTTCACATCATATGTTGCCATCAATGACAAAGGGGGAGATTGTTGCAAGTATGAGGTGAGCCATTGTTGTCATTGATGTCAACATACTCATATTGCATTGACAAGAAGGATTTGATGAGCTGTGTGCTGAGGATATTGAGAAAATTAGCCTCAGTCAGGAACAGTGAAGAACAGTGATGAGAAGAAGGTAAATGTACTGTATAGGATGAGAACCAGAGGATGCGGATTAAAGGGTTAGTAGATATGAGTCTTGAGATGCTACAGTTAAGATTTCAGAGGTCCGCATGAAGATCTGAAGGAGTTGTGGCTGCCGGTATAGAACCGGGTCCGGCAAGTATCCAGAGGTGACAGAGGATCACAAAAAGGTCCGGTGAGGTCCGGAATTGTATCATCCTAATCTACGGATTGGACGGAGTGTTTGGGATGTCCTTGTGATGTGTCATCCTGATTTGTGTATGATTTGGAGGTCCGAAAGTACCTCTTGCATTATGACAGTGGCGACAGACTGTGTTCTTGAAGTTCCGGATGAGGAAGACAAGAGATCCCAGTAAGTAGAGGAAGTGCGGATGTATCCAGACATTCAGACAGGTTTGTGAAGGTTCTTGGATCATGTTTAGGTTGTGTTGTTGGTCCGCATTGATGGTAGAGCCCGGAATTGAAGTTATTCTTCCGGATGAAGTTCTTGCTCTGTTTAGCCGACCGGATGAGTTGTTCATCCTGCGAATGTTCTTGTGATGGCCGACCGGATGTGTTATTCATCTTGCGGATACTCCTATGGTTGTTTGCCAACTTAGATGTTTGTTCCTAAGTCGATGTCTTGTATAAATAACGGTTTGTGAGTTCATGTCAAGGTGTGGAGTGTGGATGAGTGTGGCATAGCGAAGAAACGTGTGAAAGGCAAAGCAGAGATTTTTGGGCTTAATTGGAACTGATCCGGACATGGTAGAGATGTCATTCTCCAGTTCAAGACTGTGATTTTTATCACTTTGTAGACAGTGTGTCTCCTTGTAGGCAGTGGGCCTCTTTGTGAGCAGTGTGCTCGGGCAGTGAGCCCTTATTGGCATGTGCCATTCATTTTTCTTTATTCTTCTAACAGAGAATAATTCTTGGGTTAATCACCCCGTGGTTTTTCCCTTAACCGGGTTTTCCACGTCAAAATCTTGGTGTTCAATGTGTTGATGCTTATCTGCTCTTGTGTTTATGTTTTATGCTTCCATGGATGATTATTTGATATGCTGCTAACTAACAACAGAGAATTAAGTGTTTGAAAGAAGAAGAAGTTTTATACAACTGATTCACCCCCCCCCTCTCAGTTGTATGCCCTAGATCCAACATCATCAAGAACAAGGCACTTCATCAAGACAAATGAGATTTAAAAAATCTTCCTCCTCTAACACAAAAGACCAATAGAAAAACATGACAATACTTTTGAAGATATAAGCAATAAGACAAGAAGAAATAGACAAGCAAGAGAAAGGAGGAGGAAAAGACAAGCTTTTGCCCAACGAAATGCACCTCAACAAGAAATTATTCCACCTAACATTGAATCAAACCAAGAAGAGCTTAAGAATGAACAATTTAAAGACAAAAATAAAAGTTGGGCTATGGTACCTTATGTACCTCTTTCCTCTAACATTCAAGATTGGGAAGATGATGATTTGTTTGACGACAACCGCTAGTTTGATTGTGTCTTTAGGTAAGTATTTCTAACCCTATACCCCTGTGTTGTGATTCCCTCCATGATATGTTATGTATTGTTTAGGCCTCCTTGGATGACCCTTGATACTCTTATAAGGTCAAGGATACCGGGAGACCGTCTCTGTTGTGACCATTCTTCTATTCGTATCATCAATCTTCTATCTTGCTCCTCTCCTCTATTTTATTGTTGTGTGCTATGCCTTAGGGGCATAGCATTGTAGTTGGTGACCTAGGGGCACCTTCCTATGTGATGACCCTAAGGCACTTGTTTCTCCCCTCTCATTTTATTGTTTACCTTCTGATAGTGGTTCTATCCAGCTGGTGGATGACAAAAAACAAAAAAATATTGATACGGACCATGTGTCCCTTCAGTGAATAAGCAAAAATGGACCTAGTCCATACATGATGATAGGGTTGATATATATTATCCAACAGTTGGCTAGTAGAATCACTCTATGTGATATTTTGATGTTGTCTTATATTTTCTAACAAACCATAACAATATAGCTGCTCCATGCACTTTGTTTATCTTGGGTCTCACCTTGGTTACACTCAGTTATGAGATTTCTACAGTATAGCCCCATAGTTATACTCAGTTTCTAAATCCATAGTATAGCCTTGGCTCTTGATGTGATTATTTTCATGCACTACTTTTATCATGTTATGTGGTTATTAGTTTAGAAAATGATTTCTAACCTCTTTTCTTGCAGGAAACTATGTATTTGTGGGGACATTTGGTGATCATGAAGCACATGTCACCTCTGGGGGCATGGGCTTTGCAAGAGCTCTTGTTCTCTTGTGTGTTTTCTCTCTACCTTAACATTTTTGATATCGGTACATGATATCAACAACCTTAAGGTGGGGACATATAAGGTAAGTTGTCTAATGACTTTGGTACTAATGAAGCGTGCTTGTAAGCCCTCTGTGGAGGTGGGCTGTTGTATCTCCATGCGAGTACACATCCTTATTTTATATTGCAATCAAAAATCCCTCTATAGAGGTGGGATATCATTCATATCCTTTTACTTAAATCCCTCTATGAAGATGGGATATCATGCATATCCTTTCATTTAAAGCCCTCTACAGAGGTAGGGATGGTGTATCTCTTGAGCTAGTGCACATCCTTTTTATTTCAAAAGTCCTCTAATTAGGTGGGGTTGATGTATCCTCCCTTAAGCATGTCTCTAGCAATTGTTGTGGCATAAGCCTAACCATCAGGTGTGCCTGTAGTGTGTTTGAGATGGTTTGAGATGGTGTATCCTTCCATCACCTTGTTTTTTGTGTTTTAGACATACAATATGTCTTTAGCATACTATATGGTGCTCGTGTTTTCCATGTGTCTTCTGTATGTTTTCTCTCTTGTGTAGTCTAAAGTTGTCTGGTGATCAATCCCTCCCTACACTCGGGTTTTGTATAGTGTGTGTGTTCCCTTGTTGTAGTATAAAGTTATGTGGCAATGAGTCCCTCCCTACACTCGGGTTTTGTATGGCATGCTTGTTCTCAAGTGTAGTCTAAAGTTGCATGGAGAAATGCCCCTCCCTACACTCTGATATTTGTATTGTGTGTCTTCTCCCCCATATGTAGTCTAAAGCTATGTAGCGAAATGCCCCTTCCTAAATTTTGGGGTTGTGTGTTGTATTTTTACTTTCCATGTATCTACATTCATTTATATATGAAAATGAAAAAGAAATAATCATAGCATTCACTATATTCATCATGTTTTGCATGTCTTCAATATTGTCTTCTCCATGTCTTGCATGCCTATTACTATATTCTCTGTGTTTTACATGCCTATTACTATCTTCATTGTGTTTGGTGTGTCTATGGCGTGTTTCCTCTAATGTCTACCTAAGACTGGGGGCTAGAAATAGTTCCTTGATCTTTGTGTATGCATTAGCTTCAAGTGCCTGGTGTGTTTGTTGTGTTTTGATCATACTTTAATGCATGTATGTGTCGTAAGATCATACATACATTAAAGTAGGGGCTAAATCTTATGTCGTAAAATGTGCCCTAGGACTTTTACCTCCTAAGTTTAGCTCCTGGGTCCCTTGTTTTGCATCTTGCATGTTCATTTCAACTCCCAGTACAAAATAGCCTAAAACCCATGTCAAATGGGGCTTGAGGGACATTGTTGAGCTTAAACTTGCCCTAAAATAGGTACCAGGGGCTTGGGCACTCATGCCCTAGTCCTTCCCTATTTTAGGCAGGTCCCAAATTTGAATGTCAATTATGTGACCATTAAAGGTGTCCCATGCCGACATCTTAAGTTTAAAATACAAAATTTGTAGCAAGAATGCATATATAAGCATGTTTAGGGTTTCATTTGTAAATTAGAAGATGATTATGAACTTTTGGCGAACTTATGGTTTTAGAGCATTCAAGATATTCATTGTTGTAGAACAGAATATTGTTGTTGTGTTTGTGATTGTAGATTTAGCTTCATCTTCTCATGTGTTCAAGGATTTTCATCTACATGTGAGCCACACTTCTGAGGTGATATCTATTTGTGTTGAATCAATCATTTATCTATTTGTTTTTGTCTCTATCCCATAGAGATACACACTCTTTATCAAACAATAGTATTAGAAGGATTGAATGCCATTTTGGGGCTTAACTGAGGCAAGCTCCTAAACACCACATCCCCCAACCACACCCCTTGTGATTCCAGGTTACAGGTATTAGATTTTGCAAAGTAGAGTTGTAGAGGAAGGTTACAAAAGATAAGGATTATGGATCCATAGGAAAGAAGTAGTTTGGTGCACTATCAGGGCTAGGACGCTAGTCATAAAGCCCTCCAAGGTTGTAGGTATAGAAATCTCCATGACAGTGATAATCAGCATCAAAAGAGGTCCTTAAACCCTTAAGAATATCCTGCCTTGGGCCTAGGTGCTAGCTGCACTACCCTTCGCATCTATAGAGCTGTAAATAGATAGAATAGTGATCATCATTGTCAGAAGGAGTCTGAAACCCCTGAAGAAAATACTGCATTGGGCTAGGGCACTAGTCATGAATCCCTCGACTACTCAGATTACCAAACTTAAAAAAATGGTTAGTAACTAATTGTTATCACCCAGATTTGCACCCTTACTGAGTTTGTAAAAACTTGGCAATCTAGAGAAACATGGGAATGATCTCAAAGTGTGGGACCTTGCGAACTGAGATCAGACCTCTGGAGAAGGCCGGCTTCCTCTTTATAGGCCTATTACTTAGAGCAATGTAACTAAATCTAGTGCTAATGCTTGCAGGGGAAAAGGGTTAGAAGGAAAATGAAATGAAAGGGGTGATACACCAGATTTAGTGAGCGATGGTGATCTTGGTGTAGGCACAACAATGATTTCAATGATGAAGAGGATTCACCCAAACTTATAGGGTTGATTGAGGCTTCAATATGAAGATCTAACCTATGGAGGAGCCATTTTACTCACAGGATAGACTATAACTCTAATCAAAACACAAAAATTAGGACACAAGTGAGGCAAGAAGTCATGTATATATTAATCATGAAGGCTAGAAACCATTACATTACATCATATTCAGTAGCAGAAAGTAAACCCAGTATAGCTAATCACATTCATTGGTGGATAAAAGGAAGACAATAGAGGCCAGATTCAGGCACAGTAAGTTACATTGCCATACCCTGTAATTACACTAAGAGGTCTAACTACAGAAAAAATGGCAGCATAATAGCCCAAAAATAAAACCATCCTCATTATTACATCTCATGATTAAGCATATATAGCATTTTGCAATTTGACCTAAGTCGGTTACAATCAATTCACCTCATGGGCTCTGTCAGAAAATATCATCACTAGAAGGGACGTCCACCTACAAGAAGTTATGAAATAAAATATCTGGAATAGGGGTAGATGGAAGATATTTTGAAACTTCAAAATGAGCTGCTGAATCATCAACCTACACCCATAAATGCAAACAAATATCTGAAGCATGGTAGGTGAGAGATGAGATTTGAACTGATGGCAGATGGCACATATTACCCCTTAACAAAGCCTTTACAGCACTTTAAATCCTTGCACATTTGAATTTCTACATCTTCGTTCACTGAGATCATCTATACAATCGGGCTCTGTATCTGTATAATCGGCCTTTGAATTCTCCCTATCTGACTGATCTCGAATTTTTGGCATTTGAGTCAGCAACCATCAATTTTTGTCTTTGCTGAAAGGAGAAACATCATTTGTATGCATACAGACATACAAAAATGAATGCACTGCATATCGGGTCCTTTAAACTGTTCAACTTGCACTTATGCGATCTCTTCATTTGCTTTTTTTGCATATGCAAACTTTTGTATATATCAGGCTGTCGAAGTGACCTCAACTGAGTTATACCGATATACAAAGGTCTTGCCGAAATGTCCATTGTATGTGCTTTTGCTTTGGCATTTTCATCGGTCTTTAAATTGCCTTTTGTATATGCAAATGTATATATAATACAATCACCTACATACAAAAGTGGGCCTTTACTTTTGTATCACCCTTTGTACCTACCTTTGAATTAGCCTTTGGATCAGCGATGACACGTGTCATCATCTGATTTCCTGCTGAGTTGAACCTGGGACCCATCGTTGAACATTTGCATGCCTTATCGACCATCAAAAAGACCTCAAACTAAGCCACCAATAAGGTTTGTCTCATCAAAAGTCCTTGTATGTGACTTTGTACATTGCAATTGTATATGAGATATAATCGCATGTACATACAATGCAGAACTCAAAGGATTATCAACTATATTAGATTATTGAAACAGGTCCAATTTATATCTTAGCTTCTTTGCATATTGGCATAGACATACACTTCTACATACAACCCACGGACCCCAAAATGATTATCCGCTGCATTTGATTCCCCAGTCGCATCTGGATTGTATGTTTTCCTTTGTATATTACCTTTGTATATCGCATATACAATGCGAATATACAAGCAAAACTACATACAACTCTCGCTTGCACATACAAACATTGAATTTGACCTTTGCATGTGACCTTTGCATGTGACATTTGTATATCGCGAATGTGTAAGACCCTTGTATATTGCCTTGTATATGCCCTTTGCATCTGCAAATATACAATGCGAACATACATATAAACATGCATACAACCGCATCCTTTGTAACACCCCTTGCATCCTTTCGATGTATCTTTGCATATGACCTTTGTACATTGCCTTGCATCTTTGTCCTTTGTATCTACCCTTTGTATATTGCACCTGTATCTGTGAATGTATATTGCACTTGTATATACAAAGATACATAGCAAGAGACTAAGCATGAAACTGAGAAATCCCTATGATGGAAAATACTTGAAGCTTAAGGATTTCTGGGTTTTTTTGGGTTTTTGGCAAGGATTCTCTAGGTGAGAGTTTGGGAAATTTTGCAAGGCACAGCATGAGTAATGAAAGATTTACGCCTTGTAGGGTCATTTCTAAAGGATATTCAAGGAATACACAAGATGAACTATTTAACTCTTGGACAGAGGAAAATAGGTCAACAATTTGGCAACTTCCAAGGGATGTTTGTCTGCTAAACAAATTGATCAGTGGCATTATTCTTCCATTGGGCATGGAGTCAAAAGAGACTGCAACAAGAACAGAGGAGCTGGAACATTGAGCAAGCTACTAAGCCAAAACAAAAAAAACAAGCAAGCATGTATCTCCTAATGAGAATACAGCAAAGTGCAAGGGCACTTATTGAAAGGAAACCTAAAACTGAAATAAAACCTACTCTAATCCTAAACTAACCAGTCAAAGGTGACCTTAAACAAAGCCATTAATTGGTTTTTGAAAGTAACTAGCCTTCCTTAACAATTTACAGTATTTTTTATGCATGTGGGCTGTTAAAAAGAGGTGAGGGAGGGATGGGCATATGACAAATTGATAAAACATTCCCCACAAAATGGAGATAAACTCACCTATCCACCTAGACTAATTGCTGATGTTGCTAACTTGTGGTGAATAAATAGGCTGATCCCACTCATTTTGATGCTCAACTTCATGCTTAGAGGTAAGCATGACAAGTGGTGACTCCTCTTGATGTGTCTCCAACTGGGCTAGATGCCTGATTGGGCATCCCCTTAAAGGTTTTGTTCTTCATTTGGTATGATGGTGCCTTCCATTTGACTCTCATGTTGCTCTTGTGTGTGAAACAACTGACTTGGGACTTCAAGGTTTTCTCCTTCTTCCTTCAAAGAAACCAAGAAGGCTTGCATGATAATTTGCCATGTTGACTTCTCCTTTATGATCAATGGACCATCCTCTTTCACTAGGACAGCCAATAGCTCATCAAAGCTATCAACTCTTAGAAGACTTTTACAAACAGCTAGCCAAAGCTCAAAATTCCAACTATTACTCAAAGAAGTGCCCTCCGAATCAAGTTTTTCTTCTTCAATAAAGGAAGGCAAATGTTCAAACAATGAGGTAGCCTCTTCCAACAAACTTTCATTTGTTATATCAGCCTCAAACTCTTCTGTACAACAGATAGGAAGTTCCTCCAATGAACCAAGATCTTGCAAATTAACTTCATGAAAGGTTTCTTGACTTGAGAGAATGGACTCCTCTTCATCAAGACCATAATCAGGTAGTTCATGAAGTATAGCAGCATCATCCACTTTTGAAGTGACCTTAACAACTTTTTCCCCTATGCCTCCATCCTTTGACTGCAGCTCCACTAGATTGTGTTTAAGTTCCCTCTACAATTGAAGGCTTTCCCCATGCACTCTTTGCGTTTCAACCTTGTTTTCTTGATCAGATGCATGAGAAAAGGCTTCAAAAGAACTAAAGTCTAGAGGACTCAATCCCTTATTTGGGTTAACATTACTCACAGGTGCAATAGGTTCAAACAATTCTATCTCTGTGAGTGTAGGAACAAACTTCTCCTCATTAGTTCTATCTTCTTCCACCTCCTCTTTTGGCTCATCTTTCCAATTATCTTGGTAGACAACAGGTCCACCCTTGAGGATTGAAATAGCATCAGGGAAACAGGCCTAAACATCTTCTTGAATTTCTTGGAGGGGAGAGGGTTCTGGACAAATTTGTTCCTGGGGAGTGATAATTTGAGTTTGCACAGGAACAGGGGCTTGTGGAGGGATATAGGCTTTGAAGCCTGGAAACTTGTGGATTCTAGGTTGCTCCTGGTTATGAATTAGTTGTTGGGTTGAAAAAACACTCCTAAAACTTGGAATTATGATAGGCTTGGATTCTACAACTTTTTCCTCTTCCTAATTTTGAATTGGTATGAGAGGATTGGCCTTTACAAGTTTTGATATTTTGTAACTAGGATGCTTGATCCAAGAAGGCTGCCACGGCAGAGAAATTTGAGGCTCTTTCATAGATTCACTTTGGTTTGAAGGATGGATTTGTTTGAAGCTAGGAATAGGAGAGAAATGCTTTACTTCAAGCTCTTGCACTTGAGCAATCAACTATTTTATTTGTTTCTCCTTGGCTGCAAGTTGCATGTTCAAGTATTCTTCCTCATACACCCTTCTATTTTCTGCCTCCTGTTGATAATGAGAAATCTGATAGGACAACTCCTCTTGTTACATGTTATATTGTGCTTCTCTATCTATTTCTGAAATTTGCCTTTGGAAATCTAGTAACAAACTCTGAATGCTACCCAAATCAGCATCATTTTGGGACTGACTAGGGAGGTTGCATGTTTGATGTAGAGTAGAATGGGTTTCACAAGGCTAACTATAGGAATGAATAGGCTGCAAATACAGATAAGCAAGAGTGGTTTGAAAATGCTTCTGTTGGTAATGCTGATCATAATGAGGCAAAGAGCTATTTGGCATAAATTTAGAGGCATTTGGGGCCTGGTATTGCTGATATGGGGGCCAATAGCCTGTATTTGGATTAGGGGTAGGGGAATAGCCATGATTCTCGTAAAATTCTGACATTTTATAGCATCTAAATGCTGGATAATCATAAAAATGTCAGAATTAGAGTGAAATAGGTTTGCAACCAAAGAGAAACTAGATACATACCAGAGAGGGAGTCGTCAGGTGATTGAGATGCTTCTAGAAGCTGAAATAGACTAGGAAAACCATTAAAATCCTATTCTTTGATGAAATTTTAGGTGCTTGGGCTGCTTTCACTAGTAGGTTTGTTCAGTAGAGTTGCCATGGTGTTGAAGGGATTACCCTAAAGGCTAGTAATACTAGGAGAAACACCAAATCTCTTAGTACTTTGATGAGAAGTTCATCAAACTGGTCCCACTGGGTGTGCCAAAAACTGTTATCACCCAGATTTGCACCCTTGTTGAGTTTGTAGAAACTTGGCAATCTAGAGAAACATGAGAATGATCTCAAAGTGTGGGACCTTGCAAACTGAGATCAGACCTTTAGAGAAAGCCAGCTTCCTCTTTCTAAGCCTATTACTTAGAGCAATGTAACTAAATCTAGTGCTAATGCTTGCAGGGGAAAAAGGTTAGAAGGAAACTGAAATGAAAGGGGTGATACACCAGATTTAGTGAGCGATGGTGATCTTGGTGTAGGCACAACAATGATTTCAATTATGAAGAGGATTCACCCAAACTTATAGGGCCGATTGAGGCTTCGATATGAAGATCTAACCTATGGAGGAGCCATTTTACTCACAAGATAGACTATAACTCCAATCAAAACACAAAAATTAGGACACAAGAGAGGCAAGAAGTCATGCATATATTAATCATGAAGGCTAGAAACCATTACATTACAACATATTCAGGAGCAGAAAAGTAAACCCAGTATAGCTAATCACATTCATTAGTGGATAAAAGGAAGACAACAAAGGCCAGATTCAAGCACAACGAATCACATTCCCATACCTTGTAATTACACTAAGAGGTCTGGCTACAGAAAAAATGGCAGCATAACAACCCAAAAATAAAACCATCCTCATTATTACATCTCATGATTAAGCATATATAGCATTTTGCAATTTGACCTAAGTCAATTACAATCAATTCACCTCATGGGCTCTGTCAGAAAATATCATCGCTAGAAGGGACGTCCACCTGCAAGAAGTTATGAAATAAAATATCTGGAACAGGGGTAAATGGAAGATATTTTGAAACTTCAAAATGAGCTGTTGAATCATTGACCTATACCCATAAATGCAAACAAATATCTGAAGCATGGCAGGTGAGAGATCAGATTTGAACTGATGGTGGATGAGACATATCACCGCTTGACAAAGCCTTTACAACACTTTAAATCCCTGCACATTTGAACTTCTACATCTTCATTCACTGAGATCATCTGCACAATTGGGCTCTATATCTATATAATCGGCCTTTGAATTCTCCCTGTCTGACCAATCTTGCATTTTTGGCTTCTGAGTCGGCGACCATCAATTTTTGTCTTTATTGAAAGGAGAAATGTCATTTGTATGCATACAGACATACAAAAATGAATGCACTACATATCGGGTCCTTTAAACTATTCAACTTGCACTTATGCGATCTCTTCATTTGTTTTTTTTGCATATGCAAACTTTTGTATATATCAGGCTGTCGGGGTGACCTCAACTAAGTTATACCGATATACAAAGGTCTTTCCGAAATGTCCATTGTATGTGCTTTTGCTTTGGTATTTTAATCAGTCTTTGAATTGCCTTTTGTATATGCAAATGTATATACAATACAATTGCCTACATACAAACGCAGGCCTTTACTTTTGTATCACCCTTTGCACCTGCCTTTGAATCAGCCTTTGGATCGGCCATGACATGTGTCATCATCTGATTTGCCACTGAGTTGAACCTGGGACCCATCGTTGAACATTTGCATGCCTTATCGGCCATCGGAAAGACCTCAAACTGAACCACCGATAAGGTTTGTCTTGCCAAAAGTCCTTGTATGTGACTTTGTACATCACAATTGTATATGAGATACAATCGCATGTACATACAATGCGGAACTCAAAGGATTATCTACCATATTGGATTATTAAAATAGGTCCAACTTGTATCTTAGCTTCTTTGCATATTGGCATATACATGCACTTCTATATACAATCCGTGGACCCAAAATGATTATCTGCTGCATTTGATTCCCCAGTCGCGTCCAAATTGTATGTTTCCCTTTGTATATTGCCTTTGTATATCGCATATACAATGCAAATATACAAGCAAAACTACATACAACCCGCGCTTGCACATACAAACATTGAATTTGACCTTTGCATGTGACCTTTGTATATCACGAATGTATAAGACCCTTGTATATTGCCTTGTATATGCCCTTTGCATCTTCAAATATACAATGCAAACATACATACAAACATGCATACAACCGCATCCTTTGTAACACCCCTTGCATCCTTTCGATGTATCTTTGCATATGACCTTTGTACATTGCCTTACATCTTTGTCCTTTGTATCTACCCTTTGTATATTGCACTTGTATCTGCAAATGTATATTGCACTTGTATATACAAAGATACATACCAAGAGACTAAGCATGAAACTAAGATATCCTTGCGATGGAAAATACTTGAAATTTAAGGATTTTTGGGTTTTTTGGGTTTTTGGCAAGGATTCTCGAGGTGAGATTTTGGGAAATTTTGCAAGGCACAATATGAGTAATGAAAGATTTACACCTTGTAGGGTCATTTCTAAAGGATATTCAAGGAATACACAAGATGAACTATTTAACTCTTGGACAGAGGAAAATAGGTCAACACTAATCTCTAACTACTATCTTTGTCTACAAGCATTTGTCGTAATTTATCTGTTTGCTTACAATTTTACATAATTAGGGTTTTGAGCATAATTGGGCATTAAATTAATACATTAACCAACAATTTCTAAATTTCCCTATCATTACAAGTGACAACCAACCTGTAGGTGAATCCTCTTGTAAAAGTTGCGATTCAACTCAGTTAACTATCCTTGAATGTGTGTAGTGAAAGGAGGATCTAGGCATATCATTAAATCAACCCTATTCCCACTTTTCCTACATAACAGCTGCAAGCCTTCCACTTCACCCACATGTCACAATGATGCTCATTCTTGAGAAATCCTTCTTTATTTTCCTTCTCCTGATACATCGTTGAGCCACGTGGAGAGCCACTGCCCCTTTCCAACAGACACTCTCACTTCTTCCTTTATTGTGTCAGCCGTTGGATTGATTTTGGATCTACGAGTGTTGCAGGCCTTCTTCTTCATCTACAAAATGGATGTGTGGCAAGTTGGTGCATCTTCTACAAAAATTCACCGAAGAGACTCTTCAAATAAGTGCCCTGCTGACAAGTGGCTCTCACCACTTCCTTTTCCTTAATAAGAATGGGGCCTACCAAATAATCAACAGTGAGACACATGGAAGGCTCTTGCAACATTTTGAAGCTTTAGCAAAAAGGAACCCTTCATTATGCATGGTGCTGACATGTGGCATCCTACACATTCATCTATTGAGACTCATGGTTTATTAAATGTCGACCGTGACGTCACCGAAACTTTGCCATAGCTCTTTTCCCTTTGAATCTTGGAAACCTGATATTCCACCATGTGGAGCCTTGGCACAAGCCGAGAGGGTCTTTTGTTCTTCAAGCCTTTTAAATGAGCACCAAGCTGACACTTTTTGCTATCCACGACCTCTTGGACTCTTTAACTTTTTCACTCTGAAGCTCCAACATGACTCAAACCTTTGACCAAGGATAACTTTTTCATATTAAGGAATTTTGACATGGTTCAAAAGGCAAAGTTGCTCAAAATGGAATTCTTTATCTAATAGTGACATTTGCCTAGGGATTTTGCACATGATTTTTGGATTTTTGGGGGTAGAAAAGGCACTTTGGAACTGGTTTTTCTGGGCACCAACAGTGGCTCTAGTTGGGGACGTGTGACAAGCAGTGTCACAGCAAGAATCCAGAATATCTTAGGACAGACCAACATACAAACACATGAAGGGAATCACACAAAACACATATTTACAATGAAACATAGTAAAAAATAACTGTAGCTAAAATTTGGGACACTGCAGGTCACCCCTAGAGAAAACAAGATGAAGCTACTTGCCTCTGTCAAAGACAAGCCTATTGAAGGAGCTGATCTCCCACAATCCCTTGCTACATTGATCACCCAACATCAACAACAAAAATATTTTGCATGCACACACATACAAAATACAGACATTCATATCATCATGTTGAAGATTGAAAAAAAATTTACCAAGGCAAGGCAGCCATAGATAATATGATTCATCATTATGTTGACTCACATATAAGAACTCACCTTCAGGTCCCATGTCAACATGATGGATTTATGGGCCTACGTAAATATCAGCATGGATAAAAATATCAAGCTGAAATGTATCTAGCCCAGGCATGATCTCATGCTAGGCTATGTCATAAGACTATTCAATTTGTTATGGCTCAACTGCACTAATGTTAATGTGCTCCTCAATGACTAAATCAAAGGCATGATTCGGATTTAAATCTCCACCATTAGCTTACAAATCTAAAATTTGAGGCACTTCAAATGAAGACTCACAATCTTCAATCTGCCTCTCTATTTTGTATTCCTTGGCACACAATGTTGTGTAAAATTTGATGCTAAGAAAATTAGTAATGATTTTCTCATCACACTGTAGGTCAACAAATTGATCCATACTAGAACATCTAGCCTCAATGTCATCAAGCCCAACCAATGACCTCAAAAATATGCTCTCAACATGATCCAATTAATCAAAGGTAACTGCCCCAAACAAAGCTCTAGAAAATCATTTGTTACATGGTCTTCAAAGTGGGAGACAATTACCTTAGAATCGCTTGTAGCTATAGCATTGCCCTCATGATGTCTAGCCAAAGCATAAGTCACCTCATCCTCATGAAACAAGTGCCAATGACCTCATTGTCATTATTAGGGCTAAATGAGGTTAACACACCAAACAAGAGACCAGTCTCTCGTTCACCCTCAACATCATTTTGTATACATCCCTCTCTTTCCAATTGCTATCCATAGGTAGCCACGTCACATTGCATAAACCTCTCCACCTCCAAAGATGATAGGTCAAACTCATTGAGCCCAACGCCATCTTCAAAAAGGGGATTATCCATGCACCAAAAATAACTAGAAATAGTACTATCTGATAGACTTGCATGCTCCTCATAGAGGGCATTATCTCTTATACTCATCTCTCCATCATCATTTGCTTCATCAATATATGCATGCATTACATAATCAACTATCTGAGTTGATTCATTCGATGCCTCACTTGCATACTATTTAGGGTAAAATTAGGATAGGGTTTTGATTTGATTGGTTTGGTGTATCCTCCTTTCACCCTAAAGCATTCAAGGACCTTAGGTCAAGTAATACTCTACTATTAGGCCCTTGGTCACTTAGAATATTGGGAAAATTGGATTTGTGTGGTTTTATTGTTTGATTATGCCCAATTATGCTTAGAACCCTAATTATGCAAATACAGAAGCAAACAAATTAATACCAGAAAATGCTGCTACAAAAAGATGTAAAATAGCAGACAAATGTGTACCAGTTTCTGAAGTTTAGGAAGTGAAACAGTCAAGTACTAATGAGTGGGTGCCCTAGTCTAGTGCCATGCTTTTTTTGGGATCTGGGAACTTTATCCGCAACTTGTTCCTGTTGTCTCAGAGATTTATCTATTGCGAGATCCAGAGGACTAATGAGCAAGCATCTGAGTCTAGGTCCCTATTTTCAGCTCTGATCTGCAATTCTAACACTTTGCAACACTCCTCTGCAACTCCACTTTTCCTACTTCTTCAACCTGTAACCTGCAATCACAAGAAAATGGGGAGGGGGTTGTGGTGTTTAGAGGCTTGCCTCAGTCAAGCCCCGGAGAGACATTCAAATCTTCCGAACACCATTGTTAGATAGAGAGTGTGTGCCCTTGGAGGATAAAGGCAAAACCAAATGATAAATGCTTGAAAACACAAATGATATCACCTTGTAGTGAAGATCTCATGGAAGGAAGAAGCTCTTAATGCCATGAGGAGATGGATGCTCAAATCTACAAATACAAACACATAAACAACACAATATCTGCTCTTTCCACATAATGAATGCCTTGAATCACCTTTAGAATGCCAATGCTCATTTAGTAATCCTCTAGTTTACAAATTAATGCCTAAACATGCTTATATATGCAACTACAAACACTCTTGCCAAGAAATTTTTAATTCAAACTTACTGTGTTGACATAGGACCCAAATAACAGTCACAAACTGACACTTTGAAATTGGGCCTGAACCAAAATAGGGTAGGACTAGGGCGCGGGTGCCCAAGTCCTCCCTCCCTATTTTAGGCAAGGTATATCTCAAGTGGTCCCCCTAGGTCCTATTTGCCATGACACTTAGGGGTTTTCTCATCGGGGTGCCAAAATATGATGTAAGATGTCCTAAATGCATATTAAAGACCCGGGAGCTAAATCTTAAGGGGGAAAAGCCCCCAAGGGGACATTTTCTGATGTTACATTTAGCCCCCACTTTAATGTATGTATAAACACAAGGCCAATACATGTATTAAAGTATGGTAAACAAACACAACAAACACGCCAAGCACGAAGAAGACATGCCAATCATAGATAAGGCTAGAATAGGCATGCAAAAAATGTAGAAGACAGTTACAGTCACGTAAAACATGAAGAATATAGCATTGAATGCATAGAAGACAATAAATGCATAGAAGACATGGATGATTTCTTTTCTTTTTCTTTTTCTCATATATATATGAAATGCAAATGCAAGTACAAGGAAAGTAAACACGCCACCCATAATGCAGGAAGCACTCATCATGTTGGTCTTTAAACTGCATATGGAGCAACACACATACAAAACCTCCCATAATGTAGGAAGCACTCATCACGTTGGTCTTTAAACTGCACATGGGGCAATAGACATGCCAAACAAATCAAGCACACTAAACACACACACTTTAAAGACACAAAGAAAACATAGCAGAAAAGCGATGGAGTGTTCCTATTTCTAGGCTCATCACCATCTCATGAACATTACAGACACACACCAACAATTGAGCTTCGCCACAACAATCGCCGAAGACACGCTTAAGGGTTGAGTTAGTCACAGAACTGCTCCCCACCTCCACAGAGGACTTTTGAAAATGATAGGAGATGCACTCTCTTCAAGAAGTACACCATCCCCACCTTCGTAGAGGACTTAAGATGATTGATGATTGATTGATTGCAAACAAAACTTAGAGTACAGGAGGGACTCATCGCCACCATTCTTTAAGACTGCACCTAAGGACAAGCACATTGCTAACATCTACAATAGACAGCTTACCTTAGATATGCCCCCACCTTAAGGTGGTTGATATCAAGTATCGATATCAAGCACATTAAGGTAGGAAGAAAACACACAAGGGAACATAGACTCTCGCAAAGCCCATGTCCCCCGGAGGTGACATATACTTTACGATCACCAAATGATCCCACAAACACATCTCTGCAAGAAACATGTTAGTGTCTACATAACCATGATAAACAACAACATTAATGCATATGATCAATCACATAAAGAGCCAAGGTTATACTACGAATTTGGAGATCGAGGATAACCATGGGGCTATATCACGAAAATCTTAGAATCGAGTACATCGCCAAGGCGAGATTCAAAGACAAACAAAGTGCATGAAGCAGTAGTATTGTTATGTTTTGTAAGTGAGATAAAACATCATCAAAATCACTATGCAAAAAGCATGGAGTACTTCTACTAGCCAATCATTGGATAATATATTACAACCCCATCGTCATATTAGGAACTAGGTCCAATTTTTTATTTCTTGCTAAAGGGACACTAGGTCCGCATCAGTATAAATGTTTTTTGTCATCTGCCCACTAGATAGAAACACTAGAGGAAGGGAAACAATAAATCAAGAGAGAAGAAACAAGTGTCTTAGGGATAGTCACGTAGGAGGTTGCCCCCAATGATGCAGAGGCATCCACACTATAACCTTCGCATATAGCATGGATGTCTGCAGACCAACCTCATCATCATCATCTTCGCCATCATCATCATATTTCCTAAAACCACCAACAGCATCATCATGTTTCGCGTTACACAGTCAGCATCATCATATTTCAGACGATCACAATCATCCTCCTGCCGACTACTATTCACCTCCTCCTTCAGTCGCCTATCATCATCATGATATTCAGCGGGCGCAAACATCCTCCGGTTGCACTGTTCATCGGGCTCCAAACACTATCGGCATCATCATGACCTTCAACACTCTCTTCGTCAGCAGGATATCAAATATTCGGTTGCTCCAAATATCCTGATGACGATCACCTTCAGCACCTTTCCTTCGATGCTCCGCTAGCCGACGACACAAACAACAACATCATGATCTACTTTATCCGGTTCTCTCGAAACCTCCTGATGATGCTAATACAACCTTCTGCCGATACCCAAGCACTTAACAACGACAGGATAAACTCGCATAGGGGGATATCTCAATATCCTGATGACGATGACGTCATATCCTGATGACGATGACGTCACCCGTTATCCTGATGACCTCTTCAACACTTAGTCAAAAAAACCGAACTTTCACTCCCGCATCTGTTAGCGATATGCGGATGATTGGCACTCCCGATAGATGATCCTAATGCCGATACGCTCCACCTCGGCTCCTCCTGATGATGATCACCCCGACGCACTTGCACTTCATGCAATCGACAACATCATGCTCACCTCCACTTATCCGGATGACGATGCCTAACCCGATTGCAGGATATTTGCAGAAATATCCTGATGATGCCGTCTTGACGAACTCCTTCACTTAGCGAAATTTCACTTCGCTGATCCTCCAGGGACGACCTGATCCAACCTCAGGGTGATCTTCCACACTCTATCTTATCAGCTTGACCTAGCACATGCCCATGCTAGGGTCTTCAACATCTCTTGACGGCGATCCTGCACACCTGCATGCAAACAGAAAACAAACTACAACCTACCCTACTGTACATCGCCATTCCACCGATCAGATGAGTCAACCGGTGGAATGGATCACGGAATCCATGAAACCACCCAAACCAGCAGATCGATTACACAAAGGAGATCAAACAGAAAACGAACAGGATCTTTATTGATTTCAAAGATGCAATACAATATACTGCTTCTCACATAGCACACTCGAACTCCTCTGCTTAATGCGATACTATATTGCCGATCGATGATCTATAATCAACCGATCCGTCTGCTTAAATAGATTATCCTACGAGTACTACTGACCCGACTCCAAGCGGCTGGGAACTCTCCAAGCGGCTGGGAGATCCAACCGGACCCTACCGCATGACAACTGTTATAACCAACTAACTAAAAATAGCAAAAGCCTGGTCAGCATGATCTTATCATGATCAGCATGACCTTATTACATGCATTTGGTCTTAACAGACCTTCTTGGAAACATAAACAAGACCTAAACTACTAACTGCCTCATGAAGGCCAGCTGTCAGGTAGGTGCTCCTGCACCATTCGCCCCAATAGAAAAGAACTCATGTCCCATGAGTTTAGTATGTGGAAGTCCTCCACCTTTACACTTTGCCTTGTCAATAGTCTGACCTGCTCCAGCTTTATCCTCTGCTGGCTCTTGGCTTCTCCAAGCCTTCTGCACTGTAACTTGCTTTCTGGCAAGTAAATCTGCATGCCTGTTGATGTAGGCCTTTCTCTCATATACCTTGTGTTTGTCAGGTTGCCTGACCAGAACCTCTGTCTGAACTGCCTCTTGAACTTCTGAAATGTTCAACTCTATCTTCCTGTCAATCTTTATAGGACAAGCAATAGTCCCAACTATGACAACATCCTTGTCATTCTTCTGAACTGGTTGCTGTTTGCACCCCTGTTTCTGAACCTGCTGCTGACCTCTGTCAGTCACAACTGAAACTCCCTTCAGCTTGTTGTCTGTAACAACTTCTTCCCCTGCAGTATCCTTATCTGCCTTTATGCCTGCTCCTCTAGGCATCTGCACAAATTCCTTCTTTCCCATTAAAATGATTTGGGCTGCCTTCTGTACTGCAGCTTTTGCCTGCAATGGCATCAACTTAATAATCTTCCCATCCTTCTTGATGGTGTAGGTATTAGCATACCCATCATACAGTACTCTTCTGTCAAATTGCCATGGTCTACCCAACAGTAGGTGACAACATTCCATAGGCAATATGTCACACAAAATTCTATCATGATATGCTCCAATCTGGAAATCCACATATGCCTGTTCTGAGACAAAAAGTGATTGACTATCACTCACCCAAGATGTCTTGTAAGGGTGTGGATGTGGAATCCTTTCCAAATGCAGTTTATCCACCATCTCCTGAGATACCATGTTGTCTGTTGAACCAGTATCAATGACAACTTTACATACTTTACCTTTGCTCTTGCATGTGGTCTTGAAAAGAGCTCTTCTTTGCATCATATCCTTTGATGCCTGCAAACTAATTCTCCTTAACATTAGTGATTCTCCACTCTTTGGATATCCATAATTCTCAGGACCTCTGTTTGAACTCTGTGCACTTTCTTCTACTTTCTCTTCTTGTACAAGTTGTACTCTCTTGTCACTTGTTCTATCATTTCTGGATGATGAACCTTTGTTTTCTGGACATTTGAAAGATGGATGACCAAACTCACCACAGGTGTAACACTTTCCTGAAAATGTAGTAGAACCTCTACCACCTCCAAATCTTCCTCTATTACCTTTCCATCCACCTCTGAAATCAGACTGTCCCTGTCCTTTACCAGTGTCTTCTTGACCCTCATTGGTTTGCTTTTGTGCAGGGGCTGATCCTCTTCCCCTATTGTTTCCTCTTCCTCTCATGGACTTATCATGTCCTCTATTCATCTTTTCTTCAATCCTGATTGCCATTTGATAACAATCCTCCACATTCTTAGGGTTAGCTAAAACTAACTCATCCTGTATGTTAAACCTCAAACCAGCCAAGTACCTAGCCACCTTTTCTACCTCATTCTCATGATGACCAGATCTCATACTCAACAGATAAAATTCCTCAGTATATGCTTTCACATCCCTGTCTTTCTGCTTTAAAAATTGCAGCTTCTTAAACATCTGGATTTCATAATCCCTAGGCAAGAATTTACCCTTTATCCTTGCTACCATCTTATCCCATGAAGTGATCTTAGACTTCCCTTGTTTCCTTCTCTCAGATTGTACATAATCCCACCATACCAAAGCATGACCTCCTAACTTGGTCTTTGCAATCTTTACCTTCTGATCCTTAGCAACATCTTCACATTCAAAGTGATTATCAAGTGCAGCAATCCAATCCAACAACTCATCTTCATTCAAGCTTCCAGTATACTTGGTAACATCAACCTTTACCTTAGGTTTTTCACTCTGCACTGCCTTTAACAGTTTTGCCAATCTCTGGTCTTCAGCATCCAGATCTTCAGCTACCTCTTCATACTCTTCAACAGTATCTTCTTCTTCTTCAGACTCACTGTCTTCCACTTCCCTTTTTTTGTTCTTTTCCAGGGCTGTCAGCCTGGCTTGAAGTGCTTCAGCAAGCTCCTTCATCTTCCTCATCTCTCTAGCATGTTTCTCCTTCATCTCCTGCAATTCCCTTGCAGTACCACTACCTTTCGGAGGCATTTTGTCAACCTCTCAATCAACACACAACACACAATTCAACTCTACCTCTGCCCTTTCGGTGACAGAATCAACACACAACAGCCCAGACCTTTTGCTGAGCTCTGATACCACTATGATGCAGAGGCATCCACACTATAACCTTCGCATATAGCATGGATGTCTGCAGACCAACCTCATCATCATCATCTTCGCCATCATCATCATATTTCCTAAAACCACCAACAGCATCATCATGTTTCGCGTTACACAGTCAGCATCATCATATTTCAGACGATCACAATCATCCTCCTGCCGACTACTGTTCACCTCCTCCGCCAGTCGCCTATCATCATCATGATATTCAGCGGGCGCAAACATCCTCCGGTTGCACTGTTCATCGGGCTCCAAACACTATCGGCATCATCATGACCTTCAACACTCTCTTCGTCAGCAGGATATCAAATATCCGGTTGCTCCAAATATCCTGATGACGATCACCTTCAGCACCTTTCCTTCGATGCTCCGCTAGCCGACGACACAAACAACAACATCATGATCTACTTTATCCGGTTCTCTCGAAACCTCCTGATGATGCTAATACAACCTTCTGTCGATACCCAAGCACTTAACAACGGCAGGATAAACTCGCATAGGGGGATATCTCAATATCCTGATGACGATGACGTCATATCCTGATGACGATGACGTCACCCGTTATCCTGATGACCTCTTCAACACTTAGTCAAAAAAACGAACTTTCACTCCCGCATCTGTTAGCGATATGCGGATGATTGGCACTCCCGATAGATGATCCTGATGCCGATACGCTCCACCTCGGCTCCTCCTGATGATGATCACCCTGACGCACTTGCACTTCATGCAATCGACAACATCATGCTCACCTCCACTTATCCGGATGACGATGCCTAACCCGACTGCAGGATATTTGCAGAAATATCCTGATGATGCCGTCTTGACGAACTCCTTCACTTAGCGAAATTTCACTTCGCCGATCCTCCAGGGACGACCCGATCCAACCTCAGGGTGATCTTCCACACTCTATCTTATCAGCTTGACCTAGCACATGCCCATGCTAGGGTCTTCAACATCTCTTGACGGCGATCCTGCACACCTGCATGCAAACAGAAAACAAACTACAACCTACCCTACTGTACATCGCCATTCCACCGATCAGATGAGTCAACCGGTGGAATGGATCAGGGAATCCATGAAACCACCCAAACCAGTAGATCGATTACACAAAGGAGATCAAACAGAAAACGAACAGGATCTTTATTGATTTCAAAGATGCAATACAATATACTGCTTCTCACACAGCACACTCGAACTCCTCTGCTTAATGCGATACTATACTGCCGATCGATGATCTATAATCAACCGATCCGTCTGCTTAAATAAATTATCCTACGAGTACTACTGACCTGACTCCAAGCGGCTGGGAACTCTCCAAGCGGCTGGGAGATCCAACCGGACCCTACCGCATGACAACTGTTATAACCAACTAACTAAAAATAGCAAAAGCCTGGTCAGCATGATCTTATCATGATCAGCATGACCTTATTACATGCATTTGGTCTTAACAGACCTTCTTGGAAACATAAACAAGACCTAAACTACTAACTGCCTCATGAAGGCCAGCTGTCAGGTAGGTGCTCCTGCACCACCCAAGTCACCAACCACAATGCTATATCTGTAAGACACAACACAACAATGAAAATAGAGGAGAAGCAATATAGAAGAATGATGATACAAATAGAAGAAGGATCACAATAGATGTGGTCTCCTAGTATCCCATACCTTATAAGAGAATCAAAGGTCATCCCAGGAGGCCTAAACAACACATAACACATCATAGGGGAAACACATCACGAGATATAAAGGGTTAGATATACTTACCAAGTAATGGTATCGAATTAAATTTTAGAGCCTATAAACCTCTTGGAAAGGTACTTGACCATATTTAGTGCAAAGTTTGAGTGGTTGTTATGAGAGTCTTGCTTATTGTCAGAAAATTCATGTTATGCTTGTTTCTCAAATCCTTGTGTAAGTGAGACTTTTTGTTGCTTGGGAGGAGGAGAACCACTATTATTTCCAACTAATGATAATCGTCTAACTCTTTTTCAATTTTTAGCAAGTTTTTGTTGTTGATTTCATCTACCATGGTTACAAGGATCATCTTTTACTATCTCGCTCTCTTCCTTTGTTATAGTCTCTTGTTTCAGCTGTTTCATTTGTTGTTTTGATACATTTTGGTTATCTCCCGATCCTTGTAAGGATAATGGAGGAGGAACCTCAGCATAAATTCATTTTCTACATGGAGGAGGTAGGTTATCCAACTTTTCCTTATCCACTTCTATTATACCCACGATGTTATCATATTCCAAGTAATCATTATCATCTACTTCCACTAAACCTTGTTCCAACATATTGTTATCAGTATGCTTAGGGAAAGGACTAGTGAATATTTGTAAATTTTGATTTGGTGGAGTGACCGATTTATTTCCATTATCATTCACACCTGATACTTGTATGATATTTGAATCAATGAGGTCTTGTATTTCATGTTTAATATGCATACATCATTCAGTATCATGTCCTTGTGTCCGATAAAAATGACAATAGGCGTTAGCATCAAAATAAGGTCCTTGTGCTTTACTAGGATCTAAAGGGTTAATCGGGGGAAGCTTCAGAAGGTTATTGCTCACAGCTTGATTCATGATAAAATGATAAGACTTAGATATCAGAGTAAACTTTCTTGGTTGATATGATGCCTTCTTTGGATTAGTGATAGTAGACACATTAGAAAAGTTATTCGTATTTGGTCCATTAATCCTAATGAAACTCCTATTGTTATTCCTATTAAAGTTGTTTTGTGATGACCCACCCTTGGATTGACCAACTTGAGTTGATGAGTTGTGATTTTCATACTGACTAGATGAAAGTTGATAATCACGAAGGGTGGTATGTAAATGTTGAAAGGAATTATACTTCATCAAGAGGATCTTATCGCAGATGTTAGGTTGTAGATTTGTAATAAACACCTTCTGAACATCCTCATCTTTCATCTAATATTGAATTTGTGCATATAAATCTTGATACTAACTAATAAACTTAGTTAATTTCTCTTTCAGACCTTGCTTGCAATTAACTAAATCAATCAAGGAAACTTGAGGTCCAATATTTGCTTGAAAATGTTGTAAAAATTGATCAACCAACTGTGAAAAGGATTGTATGGAATTCAAAGGTAATGAGCAAAACCATTCTAAAGCAGTATCCTTGAGAGATCACAAGAAAAGTTTTGCTAACAAGTCCTCTTCAAAGTAGAAATCGCTACACATAGTTGTGAATGCTGCCACATGAGTATTAGGATCGCCTTTTCCACCATAGTTTTCAAAGCGAGGGGTCTCAAAACTCTTGGGCATAGGAGTTCTCAAAATTACATAAGATAGGGGATTACAAACATGATAAGTTGGTATATTAGGTTGTGAAGAATTTGTCAAATTTGTCACTTTTTGTTGTAAAGCAGGCATGCCCTGTAAAAGTTGGTTTAGGATGGCATCATTAGGACATGCGGTTTGTTGCGAGGAATTAGAACCAAAGTGAGGAGGTGATTCAATCTGAGTTATAATAGGTGGAGGTTGTGAATAGGTCAATGTTGGTTGGACATATTGATAGGTGGGAAGTGGTAGTGAATAGGTAATAGGTGGTTGAGAATAAGTGGAATAGATATGTGGAAACTAAGAACAATTATTCATAGAAGAGGTTCCCCTAGAAACCAAATTCTAATAATTAAATCCCATAGCTTTGTAATTTTGTGAATTAGTTCCATTAGATACTCCAATACTAGTGGTAGCATTACTACAAGCATTTACATTGGTTGTTAAAATTGTCGATGTAAAGGTAGATATTCTCGTAGTTGGTATAGGTGCTGATACTTGTGTATGCAACGATGACGACATGTTAATAACTTTTACACATTCAGTCACTGGCATGACATTATTTTTCACAATATCCATTAAACCTTGGATAACATCAATACCATCTTGTCCTTCTTTTATCAATTCTATTACATGGTGAATCACAGGTACATAATCTTCTATTCTCTCAGTTTCTACAAATGTTTGGAATTCGGCTAGATCTTTGTCAAGTTTGTTTATTTGTTCATCAAGTACATGTGTGACCACCTCAATAGTGTCATCGACATCATGAAATATTTGATCTTCCATAGTGGTTGTAGAGGTACAATATCTTGCAAAATTTGTCTCTCCTTTTGTAAAGAAGGTATTCAATGGGTTCTCAGAGGTCTGGATATTATTTTCTTCAAGGGGACCAGATCCCATGAGTCTTTTGCTTCTTCTCAAAGGAATGTTTCTATTAGGGTAGTGGATCATAAGGCTCATGCAAGATCATGCAACATAGAATGCACAAACTAATAGAACAACCCCTAGGAGCAGGATATGTGTAAGATCTAAAATGCTTGATTTTTCAACTTTTTTTAATGAAAATAAGTGAAAGAAAAGGTGTTGTAAGGAAATTGATCAGGGGTAGAAAATAATATGTCTGATATCAGTCCAATATAGTAATAATATCCTTCACAACACACTTATGATGCAAATCTAGAATGATGACCAGTCAAAACCTAGTGGAAATACACTAAAATATGCAGTTTTTCACCAAATTTCAATGCAAAAAGAGTATGAAAAAGGGTGTTGTGAGAAAATGATTATGGAAAACAAATTTTGTCAGTAATAACAACCACATAATGCAAAAAAATCTGTCACAACATGCTTATAGTGCCACTCAAGATCAAACCCTAGTGAAAATATAGCAAAAATATGCAATTTTTCACAATTTTTCAATTCCAAGACCTAGCAAAAGGGGTGTTGTAAAGAATTTTAGGAGGTGAAGTAGATTATAGAAATAATATAAGTCACCTAAATCCATAAAACTTCTCGCAACATGCTTGGAGTGCAAATCTAGGTCAAATCCTAGGGCAAATATAGCAAAAATATGCAATTTTTTACCAAATTTTCAATACAATAGCCCAATAAAAAGGTGTTGTGAAGATTTTTAGGCGGTGAAAAAGATAACAACCCTAATAAAAGTCAATTAGGGAAAAAATATTCTTCACAACACACCTATGGTGCGAATTTAGAGAGTCAGTAAGGCCAAATCTAATGAAAATCAAGGTTTTTCAAGCCCTACGCATAAGATCTTAATGCAAAATGCTAAATGAATGATTTGTAATCTGATTTATGATGAAAACTAATCCCACTCAGATCTAAAAGTAATTTTGAAACCCTACAATGCAAAATGCAAGCGTAAATCTAATGAAAAATGCTAGTTTTTGTTGAAATTTTCTATGTAAAAATGCAATTTTTTAAAATCTAAATGCAAATTTACACTAAAATGCAACACTACAGCCAAATGAAAATTTTAATGAGTGTCTAAGATTAGTAGAAAAATCTGAAACAAGATTTTACCTACAAACCCTAGTTTTTGAAATTACTAGGTTATATGAAAAATGCAAAATTTCTAACAAAACCCTAGCAATTTTATGATGAAAATGCAATGCAAGTGATTGAATTTTTATAATTTTCTAAAATTTAGCTCATATATAATGCAAAAATCATAAATTTAATGAAATTCAAATTTATTGATGAGAATTATATGAAAATGCAAACCCTAGAATGCATTTTTTTTCAATTTTTTCAAATTTTGCAATTTTTTTGTAATTTTTCCAATGCAATAAGATGAATGATTATATGAATGAATGAAATCAATGTAAATCTGAAACAAAAAACTCAGCAAGTTTCCAAATTCATTAAAAACATAGGTTCACCAAAATGTTTAGGCTAAAATTAGGATAGGGTTTTGATTTGATTGGTTTGGTGTATCCTCCTTTCACCCTAAAGCATTCAAGGACCTTAGGTCAAGTAAGACTCTACTATTAGGACCTTGGTCACTTAGAATGTTGGGAAAATTGGATTTGTGTGGTTTGATTTTTTGATTATGCCCAATTATGCTTAAAACCCTAATTATGCAAATACAGAAGCAAACCGACGAATACCAAAAAATGTTGCTATAGAAAGATGTAAAATAACAGACAAATGTATACCAGTTTCTGAAGTTCAGGAAGTGGAATAGTCAGGGATAAATGAGTGGGCACCCTATTCCAATGCCATGCTTTTTTGTTAGGATTTGGGGATTTTATCTGCAACCTATTCCTGATGTCTCAGAGATTTCTCCGTTGCAGGATCCGGAGAACTAATGAGTGGGTGCCCGAGTCTGGCTGCCACAATAATGGGTTGCACTTTCTGGGACATCTTGATTTTTGCTGAAGTCACATATTTTTAGAAAATATAATGATTTAAGCCTTCAAAGGTTCCATTTAAAGGATTTTAATTTAAGAGGGTTTGATCAAACCCCCTTGGATAGAATCCCACTAGTTTTAAACCATACCTATAATGGAGTCTCCTCTACACCTATCAAAATGCTGATAAAAAATCACTTTTGATTTATCTTTTGGGGGATCAAATGAATTCATTTAAAATTTATGTTTTTTAAATATGTAGTCCTTATTATAAGCTTCCCAAAAAGTATAATTTTAAATATATTTAATTTGATCATTATATTTATTTTTTATTTCTTGTGAATGCAGGTTTTTCACCAAACATCAAGTTCTTTGTTCTACACACATGGAAAATTAGTAAATTAGTGATTTTTTTTTAAATATCTATGCCCTATGTATTGATGCATTGTTTCAAAAGAAAAAGAAAAATTGAATTTTGATACATAAAAAAAAGTTATGTTTTATGGAATACACCTATGTCTAAATTATAATTGGTTTGACTTCAAATTTTAATTAAAAAAAATATTCAACAAAACATTATGAAACCAAATGCATGCCCTATATATCGGTGTTACCAATCTAAATTCAAAAGAATCAGAATTTTATCCTTTGTAGAAAAAAGTTATGTGCTATAGAATACACGTCACTTTAAAAAAATGTTATTTACTATTAAAAACTAGTTATCAAAGGAGATGCAAAAAAATTTACAATTTAACTCCAATTTTTTTTAAAAAAATATATTTAGAATCTACAAGCAAATCTCACAAATCACCAGTTTGCATCATCTTCAAATTCCTAACGATTTAGCAATTATATGTGTCAAAAAGTGAAGATTTAGTTCAAAATGTTGATTTCAATGTCAAGTTTGGCCAAAAAGTATAACCCATTATTGTGGGATGATCCTCCAGGTCCCTATTTTCAGCTTTGATCTGCAATTCTGACACTCTGCAACACTCCTCTGCAACTCCACTTTTCTTGCTTCTTCAACTTGTAACCTGCAATCACAAGAAAATGAGGAGGGGGTTGTGGTGTTTAGAGGCTTGCCTCATTCAAGCCTCAGAGAGACATTCAAGTCTTTCGAACACCATTTTCAGATAGAAAGTGTGTGCCCTTGGAGGATAGAGGTAAAAATCAAATGATAAATGCTTGAAAACACAAATGATATCACCTTGTAGTGAAGTCTCATGGAAGGAAGAAGCTCTTCATGCCATGAGGAGATGGATGCTCAAATATGTAAATACAAACACATAAACAACACAATATATGCTCTTGCCACACAATGAATGCCTTGAATCATCTTTAGAAATGCTCATCTAGTAATCCTCTAGTTTACAAATGAATGCCTAAACATGTTTATATATGCAACTACAAACACTCTCGCCAAGAAATTTGTAATTCAAACTTACTATGTCGGCATAGGACCCAAATAACGGTCACAAACTAACACTTTAAAATTAGGCCTGACCCAAAATAGGGCAAGACTAGGGCATGGGCGCCCAAGTCCTCCCTCCCTATTTTAGGTAGGGTCTATCTCAAGTGGTCCCCCTAGGTCCTATTTGCCATGACACTTAGGGGTTTTCTCATCAGGATGCCAAAATATGATGTAAGATGTCCTAAATGCATATTAAAGACCCAAGAGCTAAACCTTAAAGGGGAAAATCCCCCAATGGGACATTTGCTGACATTACACATACATACCTTCCAGGCAGTTTACAATACAACAACAGGTACATCAAGGTCAAAAAACTCTTCACCAAATTGGATGTCATCATTGATTTGTTCATTTTCATCATCCACTAATGATAGATCCAATGGAATGTAGGTGTAGTCACTACTATTATCATTTGAATCACTCTTATACACTACACCAATGCCTTCCTCTACCCTTCTATATACACAATCATCACTTGATATTGTGTCTGGATCAAATGAAATGTCCACATCCCTGTTGTCTACAACAACCTGTTAATTACCAACTATCTATGTGTTTGGGGATATAGATTTTGCAATCATATCCCACTTGACTTTGTCAACATAATCAATGAACACAGGCCTATTACAAACCCACTATATTGAATTCTTCCCTAATAGAAGCAGAGCTTAAAGAAACATCATAAGCTCTCAAATACATATCAATGCAAATAGGGAGGTCAGGTCTGAATTTTTTTGGGATGTGAGATAGGGTCACCGCAGATCTTGGCTAAGCTCCATGCTAGACTCTCCTTCTTGCCTTCTAATATTTTCTAGTTCTTGGACAAGAAACGCATGGTCTAGACTACTTGCAAAGTCTTCAAAGGCTACAACCAACTGATCCCAAGAAACAAAATGTTGGTCAGGAAAACTAACCAGCCACTTTTGTGTTATTCCATATAGAGATCTTATAAAAAAATCTCATCCACATATCCCCATCTTCAAAATTAAATTTATCCATGAAGTCTGAAAATGCCTCAATGTGTGCCCTCCCATTGAAAACCTCACACCCATCAAATAAAGGCATCTGATTGTAAATATTTTGGGGCATGGATTACTATTCATAACTGACCCATGAGAGGTCTAGTTGCTTATATTTATTTTCATTAGTAATATGGGGAGGACGAGGAAAAGAACCACTAGGAATAGCAAGAGGTGAATCAGACTACGACATGGACTGATGCAGCCTGATTTGGCCTGCTAATTATTTTTCTTGTTGTAGAAAAGACCAACAATTGCTTTTCTTTTTCAATTTTAATCTGCAGCCAAGACTTTTTATTTCTACTATCCAAGGGCTCAAAATATTTTGGGTTTGTAAACTTGGTAGGGCTACGATTAGAAAATGCATTATCAATATGGTCAAAGGCCATATAGTTCCTAGGGTCTTCAACATAAGAAGATGTAGGGAAAGAATCTTCCCTAGGGTATCCATATTCATAACAGTTGGCCATGACCAACTACAAACCATTTGTGCAAGACAAAGTAAAGCAAACATGTTCGTTTACTGAGAAAGAAACCATGGTCAAGGAAGAAAGAAAACTTATACCTTAACTAGCTGCAACCTCCTTGAAACGTGCACATAGTAGCAACACTTTGTTTTCTTTTGATAGCAGAGTTGCCACCTCACTGAATGAGGAAATCCCTTGAAGCGTGACAATCTTCAAGCTTCAAAAATGATTCTGGATTGCTCACACTAGCAAAGTCTTCAAATTTCTATAGCCCATCACATATCAGCATTAATATGTTGGCATAAGTTGAAGAGATGCCAACTTACCCACAACAACAAACTGCACAACTGCAACAATTGCAAACAAGGATCTTCAAAATAATTTAACCTTTAAATCCTCCCCGGAAATGGCGCCAAAATGTTGGCATAAGTTGACGGGATGCCAAAATCACCCAAACAAAATGCACAACTACAAATCACTGTTACAAGGGTGTTTAAAAAATTTCTAGTTGCCTAGAACTCGGTAATGACTAAAGTAACTTTATCCTTGGCAGTGGTGCCAAAATGTTAGTTCCCAAAATAACTCCAACCCAAAACTCTAAAATATTCCTAAAACACCCAGGCCAGGGATAGTCATCAAGGTGAAAGGAAGAGGTGTATCAACAAGTAAAGGGGAATTTTGGCCAACTACAAGAGTGGGTAAACTCCTCTGCTCTTTAGGCTCAGCTAGACCTAGGAGGGATATTCCTAGAGGCATGAAATTAAATATAGATAAACATACACAACCATACCCAATGTACACTTTGTTGGCAAGAGACACTATATGGATTCATGAATGTTGTCATTAATGGCAACAAAGGTTATCCCATACATCTGCAAGACATGATGAGTCTCTACTGGAAGTCATATTGAAGAAATGTTATGATCCGGTAAGCAAGAACAAAGCAGTCAGCAAGGTCTGACAATCAGGTCCGGATCTCTCAGAGGAAGTATTTCAGCAAAGTACAGATTTGGGGAAGTCAAGAGGAGTACCTTGACTAATAGGTTCCAAAGATTTAGCCTCCGGTGATGGAAGGGTGAAGAGATATGAGCACTCGAGTGTTGGGTTCCTGTTTGGCAGAGTAGACAGAGGAAGAACTATACTGGCAGAGTGTCAGATCCTAATCCAGAAGAGATATTGCTAATGAATAAGTTTCTTGAGATATCATTCATGATTGGCTGACATGATTGATGACTTCTACAAGCATCTCCTAGATCCGCATCACTTGGTAAGCAAGGATCCAGCTGACAAATCAAAGCTTGGGAAAATATTGACTATTCCAGATGTCGACTAGAAAGGTGATGAAATCACTTATGCAAATATATATACAAGATGGATTTAGATGTGAAGGAGTGTGTGGTGTGAAGAAAAGTAGAAAAGCAGAGTGAAGACAGGGAGACAGGTCCAGAATGTGAAAGTACATCAGCATTAAAAGAGAGTAAGAATGAAGTGCAGCAGATCAGTTTATTGAGCCTAACCGGAACTGAACCTCAGCATGAGTAGATGCTTCTCATCAGTTCAAACATTGAGTTACCTTCCCTTCTTGTAGGCAGTGAGTCTCTTGTAGGCAGTAAGCCTCTTGTGAGCAGTGTGCTCGGGCAGTCAGCCCTAATTGGCAAGTACCATTTTGTTCTATCTATTCTTCTAACAGAGAATAATATCTTGGGTTAATCACCCCATGGTTTTTCCCTTAACAGGGTTTCCACGTCAAAATCTTTGTGTCATGTGTATTGGTGTTATTTCCATTTCATGATTATGCTTGCTTATTTGATTTGATGTTGCACTAACTATTAAGAAAGTTTAGAAAGTTGAAACATTAGGATAACTGATTCCCCCCCCCTCTCAGTTATCAACACACTTGACCCCCAAAGTTGTCACTAGATCAAGACAGATTGGCTGCACAGGCCTCTCATTAAGTTGATTCAACTGTTAGACATGCATGGGAATATGGTTTTTACCCTGAACCACAAGTGAATGATTTGTTTGATTTATAAAAAAAAGTTTGATCCCTATCTGATATGGACTGGTGCCTATTCTATTGGGCAACAGAATCATAGAATGCAAGGAGGAAAGGAAAGACACAACAAAGGATTAATAGAACTAGGCATACATTTACATATATGACTTTTAGATAGATCTTCATACAATGGACATACTTAGTGATCTAGAAGAGAACTACAATGATTCATATGCAACAAATAAATGGAGAATACAAAAGCTTGTATTAACTTAGGGGCTATCACACACCTCCAAATATCTGTTACAATCATACCAACAAATGTGGCAAGGGAAAATATACAACTACGATTATATATTTACCAAAATCAAAATAAACTCCCATGGAGACATACCACTACATTCAAATCTACAATATAAAACCTTCCTACACAATACTAAATATATCCCTTCACTTACCAACTGGACAAATCATGTGTTGATGCTAGAAAAATCCTTAGGCTTTCCAGACTAGGCAATTGGCTCAGAGACCAACCCAGAAAATATCTTCATTTCACGTATATATAGAAACCTAGTCATGGGCATTGGAAAGATTGGTCAACAAGTAGCCTATGATGTATTGAATGTAGGCCCATGATCATAGTCAGAAGACTTGATGGAAATCTTAGCCATCCATGCCCTGTAAATTGATTTGCGTCCTTGAGAGGACTTGTAGAGAGTATGGATGCTAAAACACACCATTCGCTATTATATTTTGTACTTGCTCATTGATGGCAAACACTATTCCAGCCATTATCTTGACATTGTACTTCTGCAACCTCACGCTTTCATGGTGGTGAAAGGGTAAGAAATTCATTTTAAAAAATGCAAGAGGCTGCCAACAATGTTTGTAAAGCTTTTACAACACTTCAAAATTATTAAAGCCTTTACACATTACAAATATGTACTTTACACTTGATTCTACATTTCAGTTTTTCCTCATCGACAAAAGTCCCCCAGCAAGAACTCTCCTCCACCTACACCATCAGAAAATTTCTTCATTTATCTTGTCACCTCCCTTATCCTCTTTATTAGTAAATCTTTAATTTGCCACACTCAATCTTTTCGTCATCATATTTGCCTGCCTTTTGCCCCTTTGAACCTTGGAAACTCAACATTCCACCACGTGGAGCCGTGGTGCAAGCCGGGAGGGTCTTTTGTTCTTCAAGCCTTTTAAATGAGTGCCAAGTTGACACCTGGTAGCTTCTGCTACCAGAGGAGAGCCTTGATTCTACATTTGCTAAGAGTTGCACCGGGCCAACATGTGGAGTGATAGCACAACATAGAAGGAGACTATCACTTTCATTTGTTTAGGATTTATGCCAGGCTGACAGTGGAACGATCCGCGGCCTCTTTTATAAGAGTCAGGCCCTCCATTATTTTATAAGACTCACCTTTGATTCATCATGACTCACGTGACTATATAATATTTGACTTAACCTTGATAGATTTTAATAAAAGGGTTGCTTGGCTGCAAGCCTCCGTTTCCCCCACGTGTCACGATGGTGCTCATTCTTGAGAAAGCCTTCTTTGTTTTCCTTCTGCTGATGTGTCATTGAGCCACATGGAGAGTCATTGCCTCTTTCCTATGGACACTCTCGCTTCTTTTATTGTGCCTGTCGTTGGATTGATTTTGGATTTACGGTGGCTACAGGTCTTCTGCTTCATCTACAAAATGAACATGTGGCAAGTTGGTGCATCTTCTACAAAACTTCACCAAAGAGACTCTTCAAATAGGCACCATGCTGATAAGTAGCTCTCTCTACTTTCTTTTCCTTAATAAGAAGGAGGCCTACCAAATAATCAACAGTGAGACACGTGGAAGGCTCTAGCAACATTTCGAATCTTAAGTAAAAAGGGACCCTTCATTATGTGTGGTGCTGACATGCGGCATCTTATGTGTTCATCTATTGAGACTCATGGTTTATTAAATGCCAACCGTGACATCACCAAACTTTTCCTTAGCCCTTTTCCCTTTGAACCTTGGAAACCTGACATTCCACCATGTGGAGCCTTGGCGCAAGCCGAGAGGGTCTTTTGTTCTTCAAGCCTTTTAAATGAGCAACAAGCTGACACTTGTCACTATCCACGACCTCTTAGACTCTTTAACTTTTTCACTCCGAAGCTCCAACATGACTCAAAACTTTGACCAAGGATCTAACTTTTTCATATTAAGGACTTTTGACATGGTTCAAAAGGCAAAGTTGCTCAAAATGGAATTCTCTATCCAATGGGGACATTTGCTAAGGGATTTTGCACATGATTTTTGGATTTTTGGGGGCAGAAAAGACACTTTGTAACTAGTTTTTATGGGCACCAACAGGGTGTATGACTCTTCACCATGCATAATGCTCTCTTCATCTATGCCATGCATTGATGACTATATCAATGATTCCTTTTTCTTCTATAGCAAAATATAATTGTTTTTTCCTTGAAAACACTCTTCATTGTGCAACATGAACCCCTCTTGGATGTCTAACAAGAGCATGCAAGTCTTATAATCCTTTTGGTGACCTCCATCTTCATTGTTTCTCTTCATTCAAAGCTTCAGCAAAACCCTAGACCATCTCTACGTTAGGAAACAAGAGAAAGCACAATGACTCAAGAGAAAACCTAAAAGAAGACCTAACTCAACCCTCAACTCAACCAAACTCAAACCAACCCTGTCATCAATGACCTAAAACTTTGCATGAAAGAAAACTTTCATTTGAAAACCTCTTCCCTCCATATTGTACAAAGGTTTTGGAGATAATAATGTGTTTTGGACATTGAAAATCTCCTTTTAACCCTTTGACTCCCAATGCATGCACATAAATACATGGAATATAAGTCTTTGGAGAGAATATGGTGGTATTTGAAGTCCGTAAGGTCTAAAACAACTTTTAATGCCCCTTTTTAACCTCCTCTAGATTCTAAAACATATATACATACATGGTAATGAGAATCCTTTGATATTTTGAATACCTTATAAACCTAGATTTTACATTGTCATAGGTGTTATTAAAGAGATTTAAGACTTTATGCACTAAGGAAATAATCAAATAATGGATTCATTACCTCGTAAACAAGCATTAAACCCTCTAAATCATGACTTGGACTTGTTTATGCCTTCAAGACACTTGTGTTGACTATTCGAGCCAAGGAGGTATGAGTATGCTAACAAGAACTAAACAAAATGTATGTATGCTCCTCTTGGATTTTTAGAAGGCATATGACATGGTTGAGTGATCCTTTGTTATAATGACTCTTGAAGCTTTTGGATTTCCTCAGAAATGGTGTGATATGATCAAGGTTCTATTCAAAGATGCAGTTACCCAAATTGATGTGAATGGATCCCTTACTGAACCTTTTATTCTATAGAGATCTATTAGGTAGGGGTGCCCATTGGCCCCTGCCTTATTTGTGATTTCCTTTGACGCTTTGTACTACCTCCTTAGATCTTCCATTAGTGGGGACAAAGTCAAAGGGTTAATGCTTCCTAATAAGGAGGAATTGATTAACATAAAATTTGTTCATGATACTGTGATTTTTGTGGATATTGATGAAAGAAATTTTGAAAATTTGATGGATAAATTAGATATTTTTTGTAAAGATTCAAGAGAAAAAATTTCTATTTGTAATTCTCATATTCTATGTTGGTTTGACACATCTCCTTCTTGGTTCAATAAATGTTATATTCAATGGGGAGGACCCAATAAGCAAATTAGATATCTAGGCATACCTTTCTCAATTATTCCCTCTCTAAACAGTATGTGGGAGTGGGTTCATGGTAAGATTGAGAAGAAGTTGATGAAGTGGAATAACCTGTTGATAACTGAGAGGGGGGGTGAATCAATTATCCTAATTATTTCTTCTTTTGAACTTTCTTATTAATCAAAGTAGCATTGAATCAAACAACTGCCTGAGCACACTGCTCACAAAGAGGCACACTGCCTACAAGGAGACACATTGTCTACAAAAGAATGTTTATACAATACTTGAACTGATTGGAAGCATTTACATATGCTGGAGTTCAGTTCCAGTTAGGCTCAGTATACTGATCTGCTGCACTTCATCTTCCCTCTGCTCTTTATTCTTCTTTCCTTTCACATACCGGATCTTTCTTATTACTTCTGCTCTGCTCTACACTTATTCACATATGTCATCACACAACACACCTTCTCACAACAAAATCCATCCTCTATTTATATCCACACTAGTGATTTCATCACCTTTCTAGTCGGCATCCAGAACAGTCTATTTTCTTACAAACTCTGTTCTGTCGGCTGAATCCTTGCTCACCAAGCAATGCGGATCAAGCATATACTTGTAGATATCATTAATCATGTCGGCCAAACATGATTCATGCCTTCACAACCTTTACCATCAACAGTAACACATCCGGAAAATAGTCTGATGCTCTGTCGGTCAGTTCTTCCTCTGTTCTCACTGTCTCTCAGGAATCCGGTACTCAACTATTCATATCTTTTTCCTTGTCCATCACCGGAGGCTAAATCCTTGGATTATACTACTCAAGGTAGTCCTCTTGACTTCCCCAAATCCGCACTACACCAAGACACTTCCTCTGAGAGATCCGGACCAATCTGTCGGACCTTGCCACATGCTCTGTTCTTGTTCACCGGACCACAACAATCTTCATTCTGACTTCCGGTAGAGACACACCATGACTTGCGGATATGTGGGATGACCTTTGTTGCCATCAATGACAACAACCATGAATCCATATAGTGTCTCTTGCCAACAATCTCCCCCTTTGGCATTAATGGCAACACTTAGTGAAAAAATGACTAAGTGTTTACACTATGCTCCCCCTTGGCTGATGCTCTAACTTTATATACAATTTCCAGAACCCCCCCTTAGTTGGATTCCTCATTTTTCACTGCTCCTCACTCCCCCTTTGACATCAATGGCAAAGGGTAGGGTCCGTACACCAAAATTTTCAAAAATTTACTATACATAGCTGCATATTTACATACTCACATAAACTGAAGAATGTCTGCAAAGGATGTCTTCAATTGGACCAGTTCTGTAGCCCAACTTTGCTTCATTCTGTCCAAAATTGAAATGTGACCACTTAACAAAAATGCAAAGGCTTCTGCCCTTTTGAGATCTATCGGATCATTTGTTTGGGCAGTAGTCTGAGCATCACTGATGGCCTCATGCATAGTTTCTAACTTAGGGATTATAATCCTTCTAAGTTCTCCCATCCAGTTAGTTATATTCTTCCTTTCCTTCTCAAAGTTCTTTATTGCATTTGTGATTGCAATAGTTTGACATTCTTGATTTACTATGGAGGAAGAGAGAGGATCAAAACTTTGAGACAAACTTTGTAGTTTGTCCTGTTCCGCTTTTATTTTCTTGTCAATTTCTACTGTTGCCTTTGACCAGGAGATACAAAATTTGTAAATTTCACCGCCATCCTTAAGAGCATTTTCTAAGCTCTTTATTCCAATACTCATATTTCTCCTATCATTAGAGATTAATCCTAGTACTTCTGAAAATCTTTTATCCAAAAATTCCTTCCGGACCTTTTCTTCAGCTGATTTTTCTAGAGAATCAAAATGTGTATCAACACTGCTGACTAAGGTTTTGAGATTACCGGAAGAGGAGGCTGTCGGATCTATCTGGACTGATGGCATAATATTTTCAAGCACTCCGGAAGCAGCCTCTATCAACTCATAGTCTTCCATATGAGACTTTAGGAGTTTTTCATTTGCCTTAGCATTTGCAAATGAAGCTATCTTCATTGTCTGTACCGGAGAGAGGGAGTCAAAGTTGAATGGACCTTTTAGAAGCTCCGGTTCATCAATCTCTATTGTTTCTTGGCTCAGAAACTTTTGAACAGTTTGTGCAGTGTCTCTTGCTGGAGACAGATGTTTCTTCTCTTCTGCAGTTTTGTCCTTTGGAGTCTTTACATTTTTCCCACTTTTAGTTGTGGTTTTCTCTGTTGGAATCTTCTCTTTCTTTGCATCCTTGGTGCTGTCAACCTCTTTTTCTTTTACTGCTGCTTCTTTCTCCTATAGTTTCTCTTCTTCTTGGGATCCGGAGACTGTAGGAGAAGCCGGAGGAGAGATGTTAGTCTGTTCAAGGGGCACTTCTTCCGGAGTAGATGATTCCAAGTCCATAGTTGTTTCTGCACCTAAGTCCTCTACAACAGGAAGATTAAACCTTTTGAAGGCCTTCCGGAGGATCTCTTCTGTCTCTATGGCCACCTTGTCAGTCTCACCAAGCATGAGTTGATTCATTCTTGCTTTACTCCTGAGCTCATCTTTGCAGTCTTTGAATATTATGTTCATTGTCTTGGGATCAATTTGAGGATATAGCTGAATAGCTATCTGCTCCCGGATCTCAAGATCTTTTGCCTGAGCATTATTCTTTCTTATTTCTAATTCCTTTTCTAGGCTTTTAGGAATTAGAGATATGATCTCAATGAAAGCATTATTGTATATGTTCAGATACTTGACTGTGGCTTCCTGCAGAGTCTTTTGGTCAGCCTCATTGTAGTCATCATAGAATTCAGTCATTGGTTGAAGGTTTCCATCCACCGTGATTGACTTGATTACACTCTCTAGAGACAGGGTGGGCTTTTCAACAAATACCTCTGCCATTTCTTCCTTGTCTTGGCCTGTGGAGGGTTTACCGGATCCTTTCTTCTTCTGCTTCTTTATTTCTTTTACTCCCTCATCTGACTTAGTTTCCTCTTCATCCTTTTGGCTTTCATAAGCTCTTGAGGCTTTTGTCTTAGATCTTTTACCGGATGCCTGGACTTTTGGTTTTGAGCTTTTGGTTCTGACAGGTGTAGATAATTTTGATGATCTGGTCCGGGTTGAGGTTTCCACTGGAGCACTTTTCTTGCTTTTCTTTTCTACCTCTTTCTTTTCTTCCTCAGCCTTTCTTCTCTTTTCCCGGTTGGCATCAAGTGCCTCCTTTGGAATGCCTAGGCCTTGAGCAATATGCTCTACTTCTTTTCTCACTTTCTTCTTTATCTCAGGTTCCCTTAGTTCCACATGGATCTTCACACTCAGCTCCTCAAAGGTTCCGAACCTTTCTGCCTTTGGATCTTTGGGCTGACTAAGCATGTGTTGAACATGCAGTTCTACAATCTGTTCATCAACCTCATACCCCATGGGCATGATCCAGACAGTCCTTGGCTCCACTACCTCCATTAGGCACTGATCAGTATCCACCATAAAGCAAACTGAGTCTTTGTATTTTTCAACAAGAGACTAGGGAATTCTTTCTCTTGCTTGCATCGTGCTCTGGAAGTTTTTGAAGTATCCCCATAGGGCTGTATTTCTTGCTTTGGCATCCCCAAGCCCATGTAAATAATCTCTTATCTGGACTGCAATAGGTTTGTCATTTTGCCATGCCCATCCACTTGATCTGGGTAGCTCATTCATGAAGTAGAAAAATAGACATAATATAAGAGTACCATACTTAAAAGAATTCTTTTTGTCCTTTTTGATTTTCTGTATATTTTCCATTAATTGGCTTAAGAGAAGTTCACAGAGATCATAATCTGCATTCTTCCTTAGCATTTCATAGGCAGTATATACTGCAGTTCCAGATACAGAATTCTCCCGGCTGGAGTGATAGATCTGTATCCTATTATCATGGATGCATACTTGATATCCGGATCAGAAATATCTTCATTGGTCATTGCCCTCTTATCAATTTTTAATCCGGTGGCCTCAGTTACAATGTTATTTTTGATAGATTTGAGGATAGGTATCCCTCCGGAAGAGTATAGACCAGTTACTGCCCTAATTGCCTCTTTTGTGATCTTGCAAGGGCTATCCAGCCATAGGAAGTTGTCATGCATCCTACTCAATACATACCGGACCCATTCATCTTCTTCAAAGCAGGGGAAATGAATGAATTGATCAAATTGTTTCTTCTGGATACCCTTATACTCTGGTTTAAGCTCAAAAGCATTGTCTATCAGTTGTTTGTGATAGAGATCTCTCAATTTGAATTCCCTGAATTCCTCAATGCTTGCATGTATGTAAACCCTAACGTCTTCTGTGTGTAAAACGCCATGAGGAACACTAGAGAATGCTCCTAAGGGATCTACCTCCAATGACTTGTATGGATGTTTCTTAAATTCAGGTCGGGGCCTATCTGAGATTTTTACTATATTTGGAGTAGCCATTTCTCAAAAGATTTGTAGCAAGTTATCAAAAATGGAAAATACCTTATGCATCTTCGGTTACACGGAGTGGTTGGATTGATTTCTGTATGTAATGACTTCGGCAGGAGATCTTTGGTGAGCTTGATGAATCTTCTTGCAGAGCTCCACTTTTCGCTTCTTCTTGAGTGCAGAATGAGCAAGTGATTTTATGAGAAATCCCTTATATTGCTCCACAAACCCTAATATCTGATGGCAATAAATGCTCGACCTACATTATTCTGGTTTGCCTTATCCAGATAGCTTGGAGTACAGGATCAGTCCTGATCTATGAACATCATGTGGATCTTCCAATCATGAACAAATCAAGATGACACATTACAAGAATATCCCAAACACTCTGTCCAATCCGCAGAATAAGACAATGCACTTCCGGATCTCTCCGGACCCTTTTGTAATCCTCTGTCATTCCGGAGCATCTCCCGGAATAGGTCTTACTTGATCGATCACAACTTCTTTACATCTTCATGCGGACCTCTAAAATCTTATCTGGATCATCTCAAGACATATATCTTTAAACCCTTTACTCCGCATCTTGTGCCACATCCGACACCACTTGATTGGCTGGGGGAACAGGATTTTCTTTGAGTCTCCCCCTGAGCCAGAGCTCACTTTTTAGTTTCCGAAAGGAGTATCAGCACTAGAGTCTGGTGCAGATCCAACCTCTACATTCTTTGAACTTTTCTTTACCCAAATCTTGTTCATCTGATTCCTAACTTCATCCGCATTCATCTTTTGTTTACCCTTGTCTTGATTCTGATTATACACCGGACCTTTTTTGTCTTGATTCTTGCTTCTGCAGACTTTTGCATTATGACCGGACCTATTACAGATTTGACAAATAACATTTCTTTGCATATTTGACTGATAGCCTCTTGATCTGCATTGATTAGTCATATGACCTATTCTATTACATGCAAAGCATCTACCATTGAATGATTTGTTTATTTGCATATTTCTACATTCATGAAACTTGTGTCCATACCTTTTGCAGTTAAAGCACTGTCTGGAGAAGGATGAATTAGTCTGATTCATTCTATTTCTGCACTGATTAGCTTTGTGACCAAAGTGATTGCAGCTGTGGCAGTATCCGTTGAAGGATGGATATCTTTGAGCATTGGGCTATCTTACCGGAGGTCTTCTAGGCCTATTCCTTAGATTTTCTGATCCAAAATTCTTTTGACCGGATCCGGAGCTTTCTCCTTTCTCATATCCCAAACCATACTTGTCATCTGTCCTCTTTTGACTTCCAAGAAGTACTTCAAGTTGAGCAGAACTTATCTTGAATTTTTCTTTATATTCATTTGCTGTTTGAAGATCTCTTTTGAGAGAGACAATTTGATCCTCAAGTTTTTCTTCATTATCTTTGGCATCTTCAAGATCAGATTCAAGATGTCTGATAATCCTGTCCATCTGGTGGCATTCTTCTGATTTCTCTTTAAGAGATTGTCTTAGATTGTCTTCAGCTTTTCTTTTTTCTTCAATCTCTTGAGTAAACTTTATAGTTCCTGATTACATTTCATGTCTTAACATAATGACTTCTTTTGATAACTTTTCACATAACTTGGTTTTCTCAGTCAATTCTTCATTTGTATTGCTTTCTTCACTTTGTCTTGCCAATTGTTGGAGTAGCTCCTTTCTCTTTTTCATAGAGAGACTTAATTTGTCTTTTAGTTCTCTCATGAATTCATCAGCCTGTTTGAGTCTTTCCTTTAATTCATTGACTTCAGAGTTTGACTGTTCAAGATCCTCAAGGGCAGTCTTGAGTTGCTCCCTTAAACCATATGCATCCATTTGAACTCCCAGATCTTCCTCAAGCTGTTAGGCTCTATTCGGAGGAACTTAGCTCTAATACCAATTGTTGATAACTGAGAGGGGGGGGTGAATCAGTTATCCTAATTATTTCTTCTTTTGAACTTTCTTATTAATCAAAGCAGCATTGAATCAAACAAACAAACATTACCATGAGATGAGAAACACATGACACAGTATTTTTGACGTGGAAACCCGATTAAGGGAGAAAACCACGGGGTGATTAACCCAAAGATTATTCTCTGTTAGAAGAATAAGGAATTACAAAATGGCACTTGCCAATTAGGGCTCACTGCCCGAGCACACTGCTCACAAAGAGGCGCACTGCCTACAAGGAGACACACTGTCTACAAAAGAATGTTTATACAATACTTGAACTGATTGGAAGCATCTACACATGCTGGAGTTTAGTTCCAGTTAGGCTCAGTATACTGATCTGCTGCACTTCATCTTCCCTCTGCTCTTTATTCTGCTTTCCTTTCACATACCGGATCTTTCTTATTACTTCTGCTCTGCTCTACACTTATTCACATATGTCATCACACAACACACCTTCTCACAACAAAATCCATCCTCTATTTATATCCGCACTAGTGATTTCATCACCTTTCTAGTCGGCATCCGGAACAGTCTATTTTCTTACAAACTCTGTTCTGTCGACTGAATCCTTGCTCACCAAGCAATGCAGATCAAGCATATACTTGTAGATATCATTAATCATGTCGGCCAAACATGATTCATGCCTTCACAACCTTTACCATCAATAGTAACACATCCGGAAAATAGTCTGATGCTCTGTCAGTCAGTTCTTCCTTTGTTCTCACTATCTCGCAGGAATCCGGTACTCAACTATTCATATCTTTTTCCTTGTCCATCACCGGAGGCTAAATTCTTGGAATATACTGCTCAAGGTAGTCCTCTTGACTTCCCCAAATCCGCACTGCACCAAGACACTTCCTCTGAGAGATCCGGACCAATCTGTCGGACCTTGCCACATGCTCTGTTCTTGTTCACCGGACCACAACAATCTTCATTCTGACTTCCAGTAGAGACACACCATGACTTGCGGATATGTGGGATGACCTTTGTTGCCATCAATGACAACAACCATGAATCCATATAGTGTCTCTTGCCAACATAACCAATATATGTCCCTAGCAGGGAGATGGTAGATTTGCCAAAATATATTGTCCTCATATAGTCTATACTACTCTTTTGTATGGATTTTTAATAAGTGTCATATTAATGAAATTCAAAAAAGTATTAGAAAGCTCCTATGGTCTGATGGGAGAGGTAACAAAAAAAAGGTTGTTGTGAAGTGGGATTGGTGCTCCATGAGGAAGGATTTAGGTGGAATGGGATTGAAGGACTTAAGAATTCAAGGGATAGCTCTTTATATTAAGTGGATTCTCAAGTCTTTGGAGGGTGAAGATGTAATGCCCACCCTTGTGTTTTCTTGGTGTGCCTTTTGATTCATATGCTACATGTTGTTTTGAGTGTTTACCAATGTGCTATGTGATTCTAATGCTTTGATCCATTGCACCAAACATTCTGATGATGCCTATTGTACCATCGAGGGGTTTTGAGGATGTATTTTGGATGACCATCAAGGTGTTTTTGATGGGCTTTTGCATTGACATTTGTTATAGTTGTGATTGTCACATTATTCCTACATTGTGAAATGTTGTTGGTCATGCATCATGTTCCAGGATCATGCTAGTCATAGATGATTACATTAGATGTGATGATTTTATATCATGTATGATTTATACCACGTTGGGGTGGATTATGTTGCTTCAGCTATTTATATGTGGAGCAGGTATGCCTGATGGTTGGCTTCAATGTGCAGGCAATTACATGTGTTTGACTAACATGGGAAATGTGGAGAAGGTTGACATGGGATGCTAAGTCATCTCACCCTTATCCTTGTGTTGTGGAAACTCGTAATGTATGTTTGAGTCATTTATGTGTGTTTTCTTAGCATTTTACACTATATTTTAAATTGTCTCAAAAAATGTGTTTTCCATGTTTTTGAAATATTTAAATGATTTAGTTGAAAATAATTAAATCTATCTTAACGAAAGTGGTTATTGCATTATTTTATGCTAGAGGAATAAATTTAAGTGATTTTGATTCATTTTCAAAATTTAATATTTTTCTGTCAAAAGGATTGAATTGCATTGTTTTGCAAAAATCAAATCCTTTATTATGAGTGTTTGGACTTTTCAGAATCCAGTTAAGACAAATGACAATTACCTATTGGGAAAAATGGAATTAAGTTAATTAGTTATTTTCCTATTAATTTAAATGTATTTTTTCGAGAGTATTTTGCAAAATTAGAAAAAGGAATAAATTATAATGAAAAAGGGTTTTTTGAATATAAAGGGAAAATATACTTATTTGCTCATTCATTCTTGAGTTTTTCTCTCTCCTCTAAAAACCTCTCATGGTTGGAAAAGAAAGATTTCTCCATGGATTGAAGGTGAAGGTTTGATTTCTTGTTGGAAGTGGAGTTGGATTGGATTTGCATTGTGGATGATTGGTGTGTGATCAAAGATTGTTTTCAAAACCATTTTCCTCCTTGGATTGCTTGGTGGAAAGGCATGTTTTATTTAATCTCTTCCTTCTTTAAATTATTATGCTTTCTTCATTTCCATGCCACCATGAATGGATTGCTATGGCATCATTGAATACAAAGGAGAGTTTTAGAATGAATTTATAGTTGTTTTATTTATTTTTGCTTGTGTTCTTCAAGTTGAAACATGCAAAAACAAACAAGGTTATGCCAAAATTTATCTAGAATTACCCAACTCATTTTTATTGCATAAGTGTAGTGTTGCATATATTTTCAACAATAGGTTGTCGATTTTTTTATTGGGCTTGTAATATGAAAGTTAGAAAAATACTCAAGGTAGCCAAGGAAGCTTTAATGGTGAATTTGGGATTTTATGGTTATTTTGCATATAAAAGAAAACTAAAATTTTAATTTTTAAAACCTTTCCTTGATGAATTTTGATGTGGGATGAGTAGTCTCCCTTATGAAATGAAATATTGCATCTTTGTAGTTCATGTCATGATTTTTATCATCTTTTTTTTGTTCCATACCCAATTTGTAAAATTGGTGAGATGGACGTGTAGGAAGAGGTTTAGGGTAAGAAGGGAGTGGCTTCCACCACGCACCACAATATGAAGGGATCATAGGAATTGGTGAGTGGGGAGTTTAATTAACTTTAACCATAATCACATTGGGTAATTAAAATGTAATAAGATTTCTATGCCAAACACAGATGCTTTCCTAGATCCGATTGAGGTGGTAAAGAGCATGTCGAGGTGGTAATGCCCTCTTATGCTATGAGGTTTTAATGCCCTCTTATACTATGAGGTGAGTAAATACCCTTGTATTGACACTCCTTGTCTTGACTACTATGTCTCTCCTCCTTGCTTAGTATTGGAATTGTATTCAATGGGATGTGACCCTAGCATTTGCATGTGCATTGAGATAATTGATTCATGCTGGTATGTGTGTGATGACCTATGAATTATGCCTTGTTTGACGTGCATTGAAGGTGTGATAATCTCCCTTATGCTTGAATGTTGTCAAGTTATTCTATTATGTATATTGGCAAGTGTACCACATGTTACTTGAATGCATTGGATTGGTAGTTGTGTCATGTGTGTTGTGTGCATTGATTGACATGTATACCATATGTTGCCATGTATACCTTGGATTGTGTGAGATGTTTGATAGTGGGTTTGCCATGATCACCTTATCCATAGCTTGGGGGTTGCCTAGAGTGGCATAGACAGCTATTGCACTTGACGATGGCAATATGGTTGGGAGGTGACCAACATTTCCCCATTGGTCCCATCATGATGATCTTGCAGGTGATGGATGGCTTCCTTATCCTTTTACAAGTTGAATATGGTGTGATATGTTCTTTGATGTGTCTTGGAGAGTGTAATGGACTTATGGTGTTTTATGCTCTTGTAGCATTTCATTATTGTATATTTTAAATCTTATAAAGGAGGTCCTTGTGACCTTTGTAATAAGTTTTATATGATGCTTTGATGTAATCAATGATGTTGGCTATGATGCATCCATGTTTAGGATGAAGCCCTTCGACTATAATGATTATTGGATATCATCTTGTATGTTTCCACGCCTTGGCTTGTGAGGACGTTGGCATGTTTTTAATGTTTTTCATATGTTGCAATCTTGCTATGTTAGCATGTTTGGATTCATTTATTTGATGTCATAATTGATGTTTTGGCTACGTTAGTATTGGATCATATTTTGCCCACAAAGGTGGTGAGGATCTTGTCGTTGCTTTTGGCATATGTCAACATGATGCAGGAGCATCCCTGGTTCAAGAGCAATCTTGCATAAACCAAAAACAGTTGCATTTCAGTTTGTTTGTAGTTTGTTTCTTTTCATTTTCTAGTTTAGTTCAGGTAGTTCAGTCAGAAGTAGTTTTAGCTTTTGGTCTAGTATTCTATCGCAGTTGCATTTCACATCTTGCAGATCTGGACTTAGCATCTACATTCATTCATCTACATCATGTATCTAGAATTTAGAGCATTTGGATCAGTTACCAGAAAGATATCACTTTCAGAAGATCAATTATTTTCTCATAGTAGAGCATCCTGACAGTCTCAAACAATCAACTAAAGGAGAAGAATTGAGGAACATCCCTTGACTTGTAGATCTTAATGACACATCATTCAATGATCTTTGGTTCATGGACAACCTTCCCCAAGTGTCTGCACATTATTCCATTCATTTGAGGAAGTTTTCTATGCATTTAGGTCTGACCTATCTGTGAACACGTTACAACTCTTCATTGGAGTTTGTGATCTTCCTTGGCCGATGCGGAGGAATTTATTGGTCCGAAGATGATATATAATGATGTAATAGATCCTTAGGAAAGTAGCAATTAAGTTCATAACATAGTGATAATAGATAGTTTGGATTTTGTGTGAAGGAGCTTCAAATCCTTATCTTGCGCATGTATGTAATCAGGCCTTTGAGCCCTAGTTGTAAGCGCGCATGTTGCCAACTAGATTGTATTTGAATTCTTTGATATACTAAATGATTGAATATGCATTTGCTTCATTTATTTGAGTTGTTTCCGTTGTGTTTACTCTTGTTGCATGGTCCAGACAGTTCATTCTGTGAACCCTCCTACCATGACTACACCAAGTGGTATCAGAGTGAAAGTTTGAATCTTTGGGAGTGAATTGAGTGAAGTTGGCGAGGGAATTCCATAAGATCTTGTTGTGGACAGATTGCTAAATTGAGACAGGTTACTTGTGTTGCAACTGATCACTGATTGTGAGGCAGTTGTCACCTTGTAGCTCGATTGTCGAACCTGAGGTAGTTTACACGTGATCTGAGGAAGAATGCCACCGAGGAGAGTTGCTTCTATTGGAACAATGGCTAGAAGAATGGATGAGATGATGGAGATGATGAAAATGATGTGAATTCATTTGGATGTTGTTGAAGAAGATAGGCGAAGAGGATTGACACTGAGACCTAATGTTGAAAGTGATGATGAAGGAGAATTTCAATCTGCTAAACAAACTAGTGAAACCCTAGGAGGTGATGAAGAGGAAGAATCAGATCAAGTAAAGATGGTACGAGCTATTTCAAAGATTGGTAAGATACCTAGATTTGATGTGCCGAACTATACTGGTAATTTGAACCCTGAAGAATTGATTGATTAGATAAATGGCATGGAAGAATACTTTGAGTATGAAGAGATGGAAGATCTGGAGAAGGTGAAATTTGAAAAGACAAACTTGAAAGGACATGCTTCTATATGGTGGAAAGAAGTTCAGTTGGAAAGAAATAGAAGAAGAAAGGAAAAGATTACAAAGTGGGACCAGATGGTGACAAAATTGAAGAATCAGTTTATACCTGCTAAATATGAGTTGGAGCTGTTGAAAAGATTGCAAAACCTAAGACAAAAGAAGAAATCTGTGAAGGAGTACACTGAAGAATTTCATAAGAGGATCATAAGAACAGGACATAGTGAAGCAAACAAGGAGAAAATGGCTAGATATATCAATGGATTGCGATTGAACATTCAAGAAGAACTAAGCTTGGTAAGGATGACATCTTTGGAAGAAGTGTATCAATTTGCCCTGAAAGTTGAAGAGAAGCTGAATAAAAGACATGATCAGAGACAGAGAGGTAGAGGAGGTAAATTTCAGAGAGGTAGAACACTTTCCAAAGGACATAGATCATATCCGGAGCAAAGCAAGTTTGACAACCCATACAAGAAGGAGGATAGAGATAATAATGCCTACCAGAGTAGTGACATAAATTTTCATCACAGAGGTAATTATAATGCATATCAAAATGAAGGATATAGGAGAGAAGGAAGATGATTTGATAAGAGGACATTCATAGGTACTTGTTTCAAGTCTGGAGATGAAGGACATAGAGCATTTGAGTGTAATTAGGGTAGTACAAGTAAGAGGACAAAAAATAGTGGAAGAGCAGCCTATGTTGAAGAAGAACCTATTGGATCCCCCTATTCAGTTGGAAAACTAGAGAAAGGAGAATCACTTGTGATGAGGAGAGCACTATTTCAATCAGAGACAAATGAGGAACCACCACAGAGGAAGAGTGTGTTCAAAACTAGATGCAAATTAGGAGTTAAGTGTTGTAAAGTTGTGATTGATACTGGTAGTTCAGATAACCTAGTTTCAGAGGAGATGGTGACTAAGCTGAAGTTAGAAAGATTGAAACACCCTAAGCTTTATCAGATAGCATGGATTCAGGATGATTATAAGGTACTGGTGAGAGAACAATGTTTGATGAAGTTTCATATTGGATCTTATCATGATGAAGTCCTGTGTGATATTATGCCTATAGATGTTTGTCATATCTTGTTGGGTAGACCTTGGTAGTATGATAGAAAATCTATAAATGATGGGAGAAAGAATACATATACTATAACAGCAAATGGTAAGAGAATTACTTTGATTCCTTTGGAGGATGACCCTAAGAGTGAAGTGTGTGGGAATGCTAGAATCTGTTTGGTAGATGGAAGAAAAATTCTGGATGGTTTGAGACATGAGAATATGTGTTATGCCTTGATCCCTAAAAAGCATGAAGCATTGAAGGAGACTGAAGAATCACAACCGGAGGAGATAAAGGAATTACTGACAGAATATGAAGACATCATATCAGATAATGTACCTAAAGGATTGCCACCTATAAGGAGTATCAGTCATCACATGGATCTTATATCGGGAGCAAGTTTGCCTAACAAAGTAGCACATAGAATGACACTGACAGAGAATGAAAAATTGAATAAACAGATACAAGAGTTGTTGAGGAAAGGTTTGATTAGAGAAAGTTTGAGTCCTTGTGTAGTACCTATAGTTCTTGCACCTAAGAAATATGGAGAATGGAGAATGTGTACTGATTCTAGAGCAATAAACAAGATCACAGTTAAGTATAGATTTCTTTTACCTAGGATGGATGATATCATGGATTGTTTGAGTGGAGCAAGATATTTCACCAAGATAGATTTGAAGAGTGGATACCATCAAATTATAATCAAAGAAGGAGATGAATGGAAGACTTCTTTTAAGACAAATGAAGGATTGTATGAGTGGTTAGTGATGCCTTTTGGATTGACAAATGCATTGAGTACTTTCATGAGATTGATGAATGAAGTTCTGAAGAAATTCTTGGGTAAGTTTGTTATTGTATACTTGGATGATATTCTGACTTTCAGTAAGAAAAAAGAGGAACATTTGTGGCATATCAGACAAGTCTTGCTGAGGTTGAAAGAAGAGAAATTGTTGATAAACATTAAGAAGTGTAGTTTTATGAAGGAAGAGTTGGTATATTTGGGACTTGTGGTTTCTACAGAAGGATTGAAGATGGACCCTAATAAAGTAAGAGCAATTGTTGAATGGCCTACACCAGAGAGCATTGGAGAAGTTAGATCATTTCATGGATTGGCTAGTTTCTACTAGAAGTTCATAAAAAATTTCAGTTCAGTTTGTAACCCTATGACAGAGACAATGAGAGATGACAGAAAAGATTTTAAGTGGACATCTGGAGCAGATAAAAGTTTTGAGTTATTGAAGTAGAAAGTGATAGAGCAACCTATTTGGCATTATTGGATTTTAATAAAGTATTTCAAGTTGATTGTGATGCAAGTGGAAATGCAATTGGAGCAGTATTAAGTCAAGAAGGTAAACCAGTAGCATATTTTAGCGAGAAGTTGAATGATGCAAGGAAAAGATATTTAGTTTATGATCAGGAGTTCTATGCCATAATTCAAGCCTTGAAGAAGTGGAGACATTACTTGTTGCCTAAGGAGTTTGTGTTGTATACAAATCATCAAGCTTTGTAATATTTGAATAGTCAAGGTAAGTTGAATCAGAGACATGAGATGGGTAGAGTTCATGCAAAGTTATACTTTTGTGTTGAAGCATAGGTGTGGAAAATCAAACAAAGTTGTTGAAGCATTGAGTAGGAGAAGAAACTTGTTGACAAAGATGAGAGTTGAGGTGTTGGGTTTTGATGAATTGAAGAACATGTATGAGGGAGACACTAATTTTGCAAAACCTTGGAAATCATGTAAGGAACCTATTGTGACAAATAGGAGTAAGTGGCTGGATTATTTCATTCAAGATGCTATGTTGTTTAGAGAAAGTCAGTTATGCATACCTAGAAGTTCAATGAGGGATAATTTGATCAAGGAGAAGCATAGTGGTGGACTGGCAAGACATTTTGGCATTAATAAGACAGTGGCTTTGGTGAGTGAAAACTACTTTTGGCCTTAGATACATAAGGATGTTTAGAGATTTGTGTAGAGTTGTAGAGTTTGTCAAGTTGCAAAAGGCAGTAGTTAGAACATTGGATTGTAAAAACCTTTGACAGTACTAGAGAGACCTTGGGAGGACATAAGCATGGATTTTGTAATGGGATTGCCGAAGACAGAGAGGACATGATTCAATATTTGTAGTGGTTGACAGATTTTTAAAGATGGCCCATTTCATACCTTGTAAGAAGACAATTGATGCAGTGCATATTGCTAACCTATTTTTCAAGGAGATTGTGAGATTGCATGGATTACCTAAGAGTATAGTTTCAGACAGAGACACAAAGTTTGTTAGATACTTTTGGAAGACACTTTAGAAGAAGATGAAGATAGATTTGAAGTTCAGTTCAACTTTTCATCCATAGACAGATGGACAGATAGAGGTAGTGAACAGGAGTTTGGGAAACTTGTTGAGATGTTTGGTATGAGAGAAAGTTGGAAGTTGGGATTTGATTCTTTCATAGGCAGAGTTTGCATACAATAATTTAGTAAACAAGAGTACTGAAAGAACACCTTTCGAGATTGTTACCGAAGTGAATCCTAGAGGAGTTGCAGAATTGAGAGACATCAGTATAGAGGAAAAGAGAAGTGTAGAAGCAAAAGAATTTGCAAATCATATGAAGATAGTGCCTAACTAGGTGAAGAAGCATTTGGAGAATATGAACAATAAGTACAAAGAGAAGGCAATGAGAAGAGAAGACATAAGGAATTTGAAGTGGGAGATGAAGTGATGGTGTGCTTGAGAAAAGAAAGATTTCCAGTTGGGACATATAACAAGTTGAAGATGAAGAAGTTTGGACCTTGTAAGATACTCAAGAAATTTGATTTAGGAAACAAATATGAAGTGGAGCTACCGGAGATAATGGGTATATCACCTATTTTCAACATTACAGACTTATATCAGTATCATGAAGCAGAGTTCAGTGACAACATGGAAGAAGACTTGAAGAAGCAGTTACCACAACAAGCACCAGAGTAGATAGAAGACATTTTGGATAGCAGAGTTGGATGTAGTACCAAAGGAAGACAATACAAAGAATATCTTGTGAAGTGGAAAGGCAGACCGGAAGAAGATTCATCATGGATTTCTCAGGCTGAGGTGGACCATCTTGGTTCTCCTCTAGCCCCAGCAAAGTGAGGGACTCACTTTTTCAATAACCTCGGATGTTTGATGCAGGAGCATCCTTGGTTCAAGAGCAATCTTGCATCAACCAAAAACATTTGCATTTTAGTTTGTTTGTAGTTTGTTTCTTTTCATTTTCTAGTTCAGTTCAGGTAGTTCAGTCAGAAGCAGTTTAAGCCTTTGGTCTGATATTCTACGACAGTTACATTTCACATCTTGTGGATCTAGAATTAGCATCTACATTTATTGATCTACATCATATCCAAAATTCAGAGCATTTGGATTAGTTACCGGAAAGATATCACTTTTAGAAGATCAACTATTTTCTCAGAGCAAAGCATCCTAATAGTCTTAGACAATCAACTGAAGGAGAAGAATTGTAGAGCATCCCTTGACTTGTGGATCTTAATGACACATCATTCAATGATCTTTGGTTCATGGCTGACCTTCCCTGTGTTATTCCATTCATTTGAGGAAGTGTTCTATGCATTTAGATCTGACCTATCTGTGAACATGTTACAACTCTTCATTAAAGTTTGTGATTTTCCTTGGCTGACACGGAGGAATCTATTGGTCCAAAGATGATATATAATGATGTAATAGATCCTTAGGAAAGTAGCAATTAAGTTCATAACATAGTGATAATAGATAGTTTGGATTTTGTGCGAAGGAGCTTCAAAGCCTTATCTTGTTCATGTATGTAATCATGACTTTGAGCCCTAGTTGTAAGCCCGCATGTTGCCGGCCAGATTGTATTTGAATTCTTTGATATACTGAATGACTAAATATGCATTTGCTTCATTTCTTTTAGTTGTTTCTATTGTGTTTACTCTTGCTACACGGTCTGGATAGTTCATTATGTGAACCCTCCTACTGTGATTGCACCATGATGTCGGTGTTGAACATGCATAGCCTTTTGTAACGCTTTTGTCCTTTTTGGCATGTGGACATTATTAGTTCAACACCTTATTATTTTTGGTTAAAAAAAACCTTATCTAATAGTAAAACATGTTTTGAGTGATTAGAGAAACTTAGAAGTTTGGGGTTTTTATTTATTTTTATTTTGTCTTTTATTATGGATGTTACCAGGGCTACAATGCCTAGTACTAGTGTCCACAGAGCACAACACCCAACACTGGTGTCCTAGATAGAGGAGCCCAACTTTGGTGTCTCAACTTATCTCCAGTGCCTTGTTCTAGCCGTTCAACCCTCCAGTGATACTTGTTGATGAAAGATGCTCTTTTGTCCACCTGAGTCTTTCCATGCATCCATTTCTATGATGTGATGTGTATCATTGGATTATTTCCTCTTTTTATTTGGGAAGTGCGCTCTTACACGATATTGACTAGTGATCATTCCAATTGGTTGAGGGCTTGTACCTCCTAGTCGACACTTCCTTTTGGGTGAGTGCTTCCCTTGTGTTTGGATGTCTTGAGTAGTCATGGAATGGATTGAGGTAGTTGTCACCCTCATCCTACTCCATGTGTTCACGCGAGGGAGTGAGGTCATGGATGCATATCCGATCTTCTCCTGGAGTGACATCCATCTCTCACTTGGTCATCATGGTGAGTTATCACATGATGAGTGAAGTCTTTCGCTTGTGTCACCTTGCTTAGTGCAATGGTGATGTCTTATTTGGTGTATTTTTTACTTATATGACATCTTGTGCATGTGTGAGTGCAATGCGACATGTGAATGTCACACTTGCAAACACATAAAATTTATTCATTTGGTGTTTGTTCATCTAATGTCCTAGGTGAAAACTTGGGGCATTACAGAAGAGCCCTAGAAGATACTGATCAGAAATAACATCGATCAGGTTGTTCTAGAAAAGGCCAAATAATGGACTGGTCTCCATAAGCATGATAGATCTTACTTGGCAAATCTCCCCTGGTGGTTCTAATGTGTTTAAAAGCCTTTGTAAGGCTTGGGACATGAATAGAGATCTCATAGAATATTCTCCTTCTTGGGATCAATTTGGTAAAAAAATATGTGGCTACAAGTCTCTATGGTGGAACTTGGTTTGGGGTAAAAATCCTCTAGATGTCATCCAAGGATGCTTTGCTAAGAGTTGGAATGACAAAGGAATGAAAAAGTTTTTTGATGTTTTGAAGGATGGTCGATTACTGGACTAGTAGTCCTTATGCAGATCTTCTGGACTACCCCGGTCACTAAAAATAACCTACTCTATGATTGAAAAAACATATTCTGAGTTGTTATTCCTTGTTGAGCAAAGTACTGAGCCTGAAGTTGGTAATAATCTCAAATGGATTGATAGTACTGCCCTACCTAATACTACATCAAAGAAAGACTATAATCTCCTAATTAGCTCTCAGGACATCACCAACCATGTCAATAACTATTGGAACTTGAATTTGAATAATACGTAGTAGTCAAAAATCTTTAATTCATGTTGGTCAAATCTTTTAGAACCTAAGAAAGCTTGCTTTAGATGGCTGATTTGGTTGAAAAAAAATGTTGTTGGTCCTAACTATTTTTTTGATGACCTTGCTAAGAAATTATGTGGGTATTGCAAGGAACCTGAAACTATTGAACACTTATTTTTTGAATGCAACTTTGCTAAAGATGTTTGGTTTCTCTTCTTCTCAGGTCTTAGGGGGTGGGATAGAAGAAGTTCTATTTCTTGGCATGAGATTTTGTTTGGCTATGTTGATGGTTTGAGAAATTATTTTAATCTTTTTTGGTTAGTTTAGACCACTAAAATTTTATGGATTCTTTGGAAGTTTATAAATGAGGACAACTTTTAGGACAAAATGAGACACCTTATAGAGTTTTCAAGAAGACTCACCCTCCATACTATTGCTATGCAAGTTAAGATGACCCTTGAGGTCTCAAAAGAGAAATTTCTTGAGCTTATGGATGAAGGGCAGACTATGTTGAAGAGGTCTAAAATTATTACTGCTAGTTTTTGGCCACATGATACAAGAAAGGTGGACTCTCAATTCTTCAATAATTATATGAAATTCCAAGATAAGTACAACAAGAAGATGACCTTTGATTAGATGCTTAAAGAACATAGAAAGGAAGAGGCACAACTTCTATCTGCTGCTATGGAATTTGTAAGGAACAATGAAGTTATTGTTGATATCACTCCTCCTATTGGTGCATATGAAGATTTGGATAAATTCAGTGAGAGTAGAAACAAATGATATTTCATGATTTAGTCTTGTCATTATGGTGATCAATTCTTTGGTTTCTTGGTGGCCTACTTACTATTGATGTTGTACAAGCTTTAGAGTAAATGCTAATTTAATTTTGTATTTGTGCCATGGTGGTGCTTGAGGACTTCTACATCCCTTCTAGCTTGTTTTTTGTATGAATACTTCATCCCATTAGGTGTTGTTGTCATGCATGGGCTATGAACATATATTGTAACATGAAACATGTTCTATAGTAATATATATTCAATTCAAGAAAAAACTTGAGATTCTATTACAAGTCCACATGATAATAGCTTCTTGGTCCAAATTCATGTTCACAACAAGGTTAGTTATGGTTACTAGACTCATACTCTCTAAATTTCTTGATTATCCATTCTTATGCTAGCCATGATTATATCTTAGGCTACCATGATGATTATACTTCCCCCTAATGCTTATCATGATGATAACTCGCACTTGTTTGTGCTTCCAAGATCCTTATCTAGTATTCATGGCTTTTGGGCATTTAATTTATGGTCCTAAGTGGCAGCAAGATTGGGGGCACCTTGCTTCTTATCATTATATATGGTTGTCACATGATGATATTTTTATATTCTTTCTTATCTGGATTACATGATCACATCATTTGATTTATATTTTTCCCTTTCCTCCAAATTTATTGCATTCTATACATGCAACTAATTGTGGCATACAAAATGCTAATGCTAATCTTTTGGAAGTGTTCACAGGGACTATCACAAGCCTATTTAATTTTATGGTTGTTGAGTACATTATTATGTTAGTTGTCAATAAGCAATATCTTATCGACCTCCCTTTAGTGGTATCCTATAGTTGTCGAGTGCACTACCACGCTAATTGTGTATGGGCGATATCCTTTTACTTTTCTTGTAGTTAGTTAGTAATTATGTTTTATGCTTATCTTGAATGCTTTATAGATGCCACTCGTTGGATCTTTTTTCTTTTGGCTTTACAAGTATTCAGATTGAGCACTCATGACAAGGGACCATGTACTGAAGTGATGTTTACATCCATAATTGTATCCTATTTATGATTGTCTAAATATTTACTTTTATGTTGGCCACCTGATTTTACTTTGACATGCATTCTCATGGTAGTTCACATGCAAGACAAAGTGGGGGTGAAACATAATGATGAAAATTACACACTTTACAAATTTTCCTTGTATTTTGAACTTGCTTTTGTTAAGTTATCCTTTATGTAATGGCAAGTGTACAAGTGGAATATTTTCTGCTAAGAGCTAGCACATGACTGAATTAATACCTACTTCCATCTACATTCATTCCTAAGAACTAGTTTGTTATATTTGATTTCATCCATTTCTTACCTCGGGTCATATCCACAATTTGTATAAGTGATCTAGGTCATTAATGCAATTGTAGGAATGAGTCTTAAAACTTTTAAACTTCAAATTCAAATGTGGGTTTGCTTGTTTTCCCTCCACTTAGCCATTATGAGCTAACTTGAATCATGAAACATTTTACTTGCACCTTTGGAGTTGTAATTAAGGAACCCTAACACATCTAAACATCTAGCAAATTGATGGAATGGTCAACCCTTGTAGACATCAAGGAACTTAAAAAGAATCATCTAGTGACATCAGCATGTCATCAACATTCTACAACATATTATATGATTGCTTGTTGTCTTCAATCTTTGTACAGAGTTATTAAATCATATCCTCATGAAGTTTAACACAAGGAAAGAACAATACCTATTGTATGCAAACTCCTAAGTCAACAAATTTTTATTAAACAAATTAAAAAATAAAAATAATCAATTCTTAAATCTAAAAATCATTATAAATCAAATTTATATAGAAAAATCAAGTCCACAACTACAAGATCACTTCGACAAGTTGCACATAGTAGATCCACATGTCAAGAAGTGTCCTAAATAGAGAAACCAAACATAACCCATATATCACGATGCATGTTTTTTGGGGCCATCCCGGGAAAGAAAAACATGCTACATATTTGCTCTAAAACATAGCGGAATCAGAGTTGACAACTACCACGATTAATATATATGTATTCTGTAAGAAATTCATCGTAGGACAGTTTGGCCGAGTGGTCTAAGGCGCCAGATTTAGGCTCTGGTCCGAAAGGGCGTGGGTTCAAATCCCACAGCTGTCATTTGAAAAATCTCTGAAGATCCCAGTGGGCTGTAAAATCGAGATTAGCGTTTTTTCCAGTTTTGAGTATAAAAATTAGATTTTATTTCGTAATTAAGATAAATTATTATTTTTAAATTAGATTTAACTTTTTTCCGTTTAAGTTATACAAACTAGTTTTATTTTTTAAAATAAAAAATAAGATATTTATTTACATAAATAACTAAGATTATAGAGAATACATCTAAGAAAGATTTGGGAGCAACAAACATATATATAAACATTTTTAGTAAAGAGTTTTGAATTTGATTGTCATTGTTTCTTATATTTCTTTTTCTTTTTGGTTGTTGAATTAAAGGTGGCAATTTTGTGCTTAGAACTCTGTTTGGATTTGATTTTAGTGTTTTTTCCTTTTAACTTTTTGGTTAATGACATGAGAACTAATTGTATCCTCTTCTTCCATCTAACTATCATTTAGAGAAGAGGCTAAATTGTCTACTTTATCGTCTTCATCATGTAATGTCCTTTTTCAGAAGTGTTGCCTCCTCTTGAACCACCTCTTCTTAAACCACCTCTATCGAAACCTTGTTTATGGAAGCACCTAAATTCATAGGAGCCACACCCAAGGACAAGAAAGAAAAGGGGTTGGAGGAAGAAGGATCTTTAACAAATCTTATAGGTTTTCTTTGTGCCTAATATTTTTCTATTAGTATTAAGGAAGTCTTCTTTTTTGCTATCATTCGTTTTAGATTTTTTTGGGAAGTTTATTTAAAAGTGCCCATGCTCATGACAAAAATTATATTTAAAAGGAATACACTCATAATCGATTTGTGTGTATTCATATTTTTCAATTTCATATTAATGGACTCAAAAAGTCCCTCTAGGAGATTAACTTCCACATAGATATGGGCTATTGAAAATTTCTTTTCTTTGGTTAGAGCCCATGTCTTATATGTCCCAATAGCATTTCCAATTGTTTTTAGAACATCCTCATTCCAATAAAACGAAGGAAGGAAATGGAGTTTTACCTAGATTGACACCCAAGAGGGTGTTCTTTTTGTTGGATTAAAATACATCGTAAAATGATTCAAGTAAGACTATTGGAGCCCTTAAACCAAGGGTCATTATGAAAAATCAAGCCTTTTTCCTCTTTGATCGAAAATGTTGCAATGAAGAAAACCCTCCCACACAAGGAAATGTCAATATCACCTTAGATTTTTTGTTTCCGCTCACTGTCTCTCTAGTTAACTAGTGATTTGCAATTGTATCATCTTATGCCACTTGACCTTCATCATGAGATGAGGCTAAACTGTCTACTTTATCATCTTCAATAGGTAATGTCTCCTTTTCTAGAAGTGTTGCCTCCTCTTGAACTACATCTTCTTAAATTGTCTATAGTGAAGCCTTGTCTATAGAAGCACCTAAACCCATAGGAGCCACATCCAAGGACAAGATTGAAAAGAAATTGGAGGAAGAAGGATCTTTAAACAAAATCTTATAGGTTTTCTTTCTGCATGTTGTCCACATTTTTTACCATGAAAATTTTAAACTTTTCCCATGTCTGAAGTCATCATGTATCACCAATTCAATTTTCACATGTATCTTTCATCTTGAAAAGTCACCGGTGAGTCGTCCTTCCATCTATTTGGTTATGTTCTTATTGTTGCACTCCAAAAGCTTGTGGTCATTGATAGTTGGAAAGGCTCAGATAAGATGAACAGATATGCGCAGGCTAATGGCATCCTTGGCAAAATATTCATTTCCTCTTTTCTAGGGTTACATTTGGCACTTTTAAAGGGCATTAATTCTTCTTATTGATGTGTGGCTGCTTATTCTACTACACATTTTTTATTTCCTTCAACCTCCAAGTGAACACATTCTAGTTGTAAGCATTGAAAGTGTCCCAAAGATGATAGTGGATGATGAAAAGTCAATATATGTGGTGGCCTCGATGGGGTAGTCTATATCTAGGATGCATCTATAGGGAATCTCATACATATACAAAATGAACCTTGAAGAGAGGTCGAGATGGTCTATAATAATGCTCTTTTTAATGGCTTTGACTCTCACACTACACAACAAGATCACAGCCTGTTGGGGTATATGGCGCAATATTCTTGTCAAATATTATAGCCGAAGGTCTCATGGAGAGTATTTGCTACCCGCCCAGGATGGCGGTGTGGATTGGGACATGCTCGCAACTGTAGTGAAGATAAGTGTCTGGTTCCCAATCGCCACATATCATGACTATTTCTTCATAGTTTCTCTATTCCTCACTGCGTCTCTTACTTCATTGATATGGCTTAATTGGCACTTCCAAATGTGGCCCAGTTCGTCGGCTCGCTGCACACTTGGGTCGGAGATTTGAACTATACACAGTGAGATGAGTTGAAGCATAGAAAAAGCACGTCATATACTTTAAAGATTTCCAAAAGGAGATATAATCTTAAAATGATCGTGGGCTATGTACAAAATAGATTTGTTGAAAAGGCTTTAGAAACTTTTTTGCATGGGGATTGATTTGTTTAAAATGGCTTTAGAAACATTAAAGTATATGCCATCGGCAGGTAACACCTCTACCACGACCTTTGGCAGCATGCACCAAAATGGAGAGAGCTCGTCTACATACATACCCACAAAATGCCATATAATGTAGAGAAAATCTCGTTGGGTATTATTACTGGAGATTCCCCCATTGAAAGTGGGTAATGAAAATGGTTTATCAATCTAAGCAAATGCGATCTAATAGATGGAAAGAAAATGTCGATAGAGTTGGAGGATCAACCAAGGCAGAGGTAGACAAGGATTTTAGTTGTTTGGCTCGCATTGTGACATGGATGATATGATTGTGGAGCTAGAGGCTCATTCAAAACAAGCAAAGCAAAGAATAAACGTTATCTCAAAATGAACTAAATGGATTTGATTCTAGGAATTTTCAAAGCAAGCGGTTAAGTTGGAAATAGTCTTGCTAGCGTGGATAAACACAAAGCAGATTTGTTAGAGATATTTAGAAACTTCTAAGAAGGTGCATTTGAAAGTTGTAACGTCAATTTGTATATCCTATTGCCAATGCATTCCTAGCCCGCGCTTGGTGAAAACTGTTAGGTGGTGAAGCCCACTCACCACTCCATGTGGCCGCTTCTCTATAAAGTAAAACCGAATCGGTTGTAACTCACTAAAACTATTTTGTAACTGCCTCTTCTATTAGTTGGTAGTCACTTCTCTTCCGTGCAACAATTGAAGATGTAAGAGTGGTTTTGGTTCTAGCTTTGTAGGAATAGCCATAGTAAGGTTGTGTGTATCTATATATCAGGGGATATCCCATTCAGTATGGATGTAGCCTTCTATGCAGGTGAACCATGGTATATTTGGTATATGTGTCTTACTCTAAGTGTGTGTCCTCTTGTTTTCTCTATTTTATTCTGTTTCATTATGTTTTTAATCTCAACAATTGGTATTAGAGCACTTGCTGAGGGTTGCATCTAATCTGGGACGAATCCTTAATCAGAATGGAGGATTTTGATAAATGGAAAATAAAAAAACTTTCTGGACAAAATTTTGGTTTATGGAAACTCCAAATATGTGCTCTCCTGATTCAAAAGGACTTAGCTATTACACTCTAAGGGAAAAAGAGCAAACCAGAGAAAATGTCAGATATAGAATGGGATGCCTTGGACCAAAAAGCTGTTGCAACTATCATTTTATCCTTGTCAAGCAATGTATTGTTCAATGTGGCTGTGGAGACAACAACCAAAGAAATCTGGGATAAATTGTGTGACATGTATGAACGCGCTTTAGCAATGAATCGAGTATTTTTGTTGAAGAAATTAGTAAATTAAAAAATGAAAGAAGAAACCAGCATGGCAAATCATCTTAATGAATTCAATGTAGTCATTAGTCAATTACTCTCAGTAGATGTCAACCTAGAAGAGGAAATGAGAACTATGTTATTGTTATGCTCTCTTCTCGATAGTTGGGAAAGTGTGATTATGACTATAAGTAACTCAGTATCCAGAAAATCAAGATTTGTAGAAGGAGAGGATAAGAAAAAGGAAACCATGTTATGGTATGATGATGTTGCAGCCACATTGTTAAACGAAGACATGAGAAGGGGGCAAAACAGAACAAGTGGTGAAGCACTAACGACTGTTAGCACAGAAAATAGAGGTAGGAGTTAAGATAGAGGAATGTATAAAGATAGGAGGTCAAAATCAGCAAAACATTCAAAGTCTCGAGGAAGACCAGATGCTTGCTAGTTTTGTGGCAAATCCAGTCACACCAAGAAACAATGTTGGAACTACAAAAAGGCTCAAGACAAGGTTCGTACCAATGAGGTCAATACGGTTGATGATGGTATTCTAATTTTATCCGTAAGTGACACAATAGTAGATTTGTGGGTCCTTGATTCTGGTGCTTCCTTCCGTGCAACTCCATGTCGAAGTGCCTTTGTCAACTATCATGAAGGTATGTTTGGAAAAGTATTTCTTGGAGATAATAAAGAATGTGAGATTGTAGGGAAAGGTGATGTCCCTTTATTTTTGACAAATGGTAGTAAACTAATTTTGAAAGATGTAAGACACGTGCCCTCTCTTAAACACAATCTGATTTCTGTTAGTCAGCTCTATGCTCAAGGCTTTAATGTAAATTTTTCACTTGACTCTTGGAAAGTAACCAAAGGTTAGTTGGTTTTAGCAAAAGGCATGAAATTAGGGAGTTTATATGTCTTAGAGTGTAATGGTGAAGTGGGAGCAACAATGGCTGCTACAGATAGTGGTGTCAAACTTTGGCATTGACGACTTGGGCATAGGAGCAAGAAGGGGCTCGAAGTCATCTTACAACGAAATCAACTTTTGGGTCTTAAATTCATTGATTTGTCTTTATGTGAGCATTGTTTATATGGTAAACAACATCGAACCAATTTTTTGAGGACGGATCAAGATAACAAAACATCTCCCTTACAACTTGTGCATTTGAATGTCTTCGGTCTGGAGGTAACTTCTTTTGGTGGTGCAAACTATTTTGTCACTTTTCTTGATGATCGCACACGTAAAATTTGGATCTATATGCTGAATAAGAAATCTGAGGTTTTTTCAAAATTTAAAGTGTTTAAATCTCTTGTTGAAAATCAAAGTAGTCATAAGATTAAATGTCATGAAATTGACTGAAATGTCCCCAATCTGATTTTTATTAAAACCCCACAAAATCTGAAAATGACTTTGCATTAATAACACAACTATGCATCACAATTTCTAGAAACTAGTGACTAGTTTGCACAATAAACCATCCAAAATATTGCAACGTAACTCCAAACCAATTTTATTATGATTTTCTAATGGAAACACATATGTGCAGGTCTGATACATAATATTTACCCAGCAGCAAACTATCACAACAAATCCGTAATTTCAGCCACAACCCATTAAGCAAAATGCTGAAATATACATAAAATAACTCACTACAAAGCCTCCAAACTATTAGATTCACACCCAAAACTAATATGGCTGTAGAATGACACTGTAGATAATGTATTACAGTAGCACACACAGCAAACCAAACCCCATACAACAGCAACACAAACAACCTCTAAACACACTACAAAATCACTACAAAACCCTACAACAACACAAGAACATTGTACTACTGAATCTTGTCCGCACAAATGCAATCTCTGAGATAATATTTCTATATCAACCCAAGAACACCACCCTCAGGTTACTGGAAACTCATGTCCACCGGCCACAAGCTTTGTCTTCAATGGTTTCCCTGTCCACTGAAGCTGCACAAGCATCTGCTTTGCAAGAAAGAGTAAGAAAATGCCATTAGCCTCCCAAAATGAAATGTTACATTATTTTATGATGTGAGAGACCATCTTGGGCATCCAAGATCTCCCATGCCCGAACCTTGGGAGTTACAACTCCCATATGCCACTTGGATGCTTCAAACAATGCCTACCATCCACTTGTCAAAGGTGCAGTCCTTATTTTTAGCAAGTATCTTCACAAATCTGCCCCAAATCTCCATTAAATATTCCCTTTCAAATCCAAATGCCCAAAGGGAATATTTGAGCTCTAAATACATTTTATTTAATATTTATTTGTTCTTTAATATATGAAAATGCATCGAAACAACATAATATTAAATAATTAATTTCCCTCCAAGATGCCATGTAAAGTGACTTGCAATTTTCAGATAGGAGGGACTTACTAAAAATTGAAAATGTTATTTTTGGAAAGGGGACATGACAAGTCCTCCCTCCCAGAATTTGCTTGTCCTCAAGCAATGGAGATTATGATGCTCAAGTATCTCAGGTCCCTCCCATGATGCATCCTCAATTGTCAAGTTCTTCCATTTGATCAAATATTCTGTGATGCACCTATTTCTGAGTTTCTTCTCCCTTGTTTCCAGCACTCTTTCCGGAATCAGAATTAATTTCCCTTTATCATCCAATGGCGGTAAATCATGTGAAGTAACAACTTGCTATCCTACCACTTTCTTCAAGCATGAAACATGGAAAACATTATGAATTTTACTACCTGAAGGAAGCTCCAACTCATAGGCCACTTCTCCGATCCTTCGGATGATTTTGTATGGACCATAGTATTTGGGCTTGAGTTTCTCAGCCCCATTCTTCTTCAATGTACTCTGTTTATATGGCTGCAATCTCACAAAGATCAAGTCCCCAACCTCAAATACTCTCTCTGTCCTCTTCCTATGTGCATAAATTTTTGTTGATTTTGTGCATGCTATAAGTTATCTTTAAGTGACCTCAAAATCTCCTGACTTTGATTTATTAGATCACTTGCTGCTGGTACATGACTATCTGAAAATAGTAAATCAGTAAAGGAAAGTGCATCATACCCATAAAGAGCTCGAAAAGGAGTCATACCTATAGACATATGAAAAGAAGTGTTGTAACAATATTCCCCTAAATGCAACCATTTCACCCAAGCATGTTGCTGATCTGAAACATAATTTCTCAGGTATCCCTCTATCCACTTGTTCACTATTTCAGTTTGTCCATCAATTTGTGGATGGTAGCTTGTGCTAGGCGTGAGTTTAGTACCTGTTAAGTGAAAGAGCTCCTTCCAAAAAGAGCTAAGAAATCTACTATCTTTGTCACTAAGTATGTTTCTGGGTAGCCCATGCAATTTGAAAACTTCTCTAAAAAATAATTCTGCTATTTGTGGTGCTTTAAATTCAGTTGTAATGGGGAAGAAATGAGTATATTTTGTCAATCTATCTACCACCACATAAATACAATCCTTACCTTGCCCCTTGGGTAAACCTGTAATGAAATCCATGGAGATGCTCTCCCATTTTTGTTTGGGTATGGGTAGTGGTTGTAGAAGCCTTGCAGGATAAAGTTGTTCACTCTTATTCTGTTGACATACCATGCACTCCTTAATGTGTCTATGCACATCCTCCTTCAACCCTTTCCAAGCAAATCTCTCACGGATCTGCCTATAAGTCTTGTAATATCCTTGATGACCTGCAAGTGGTGTATCATGAAAGGCCCTTAAGATCTTCTCTTTAACCTTGGATTCAAGCACCAAATAGATCCGATATTTGTAATAGATCAGCCCATCCATCACCAGATACCTATGATCCTCAACCAACTCATCCAAGATGTTAGTGGCAAAGGGGTTTTTTGTATACTCAGCAATGATGGACACCTTCCAATCAGCTGAAATAGTTGACAAAGAGCATAATGTAGGCTTCCTAGAAAGTGCATCTGCCACCACATTATTCTTCCCTTTCATATACTCAATCTCAAAATCATATGCTTGTAATTTACTTACCCACTTTTGTTGGCAGTCATTCAAGTTCTTTTGCTCCATAAAGAACTTGAGACTATTATGATCTGTCTTTACTATAAACTTCCGACAGACTAGGTACTGTCTAAACTTTTCCAGTGCATGCATTATTGCCAACATTTCTTTATCATAAATAGAGTATCCTCTTTCTAATTTGCTCAATTTTTTCTGCTCTCAAAATCTATGGGATGTTTATTCCAAGTGAGGACAGCCCCTACACCCTCCCCTAATGCATCACATTCTACTACAAATGGAAGAGAAAAATCTAGAATTGCAAGCACAGGGCAAGAGCTCATTACCTCTTTGAACTTATCAAAAGTTTTTTGTGCTTCTTCTATCCACATGAATGCTCCTTTCTTTGTCAAATTAGTTAATGGAACAACAAGTTGTGAAAAACCTTTCACAAACCTTCTGTAGTAACAACATAGTCTGAAGAAACCCTTTGGCTGTGTGAGATTGGTAGGTGGTGGCCAATCTAGGATGGCTTGAATTTTTTTTCTGATCTACCTTGACTCCTTCAACACTTATGACATACCCCAAATATAAAATTTTAGTCAGCCCAAACTCACATTTGGACATTTTGGCATAGAAAGATTGCTGTTCTAAAATCCCCAAAACTGTATCTAGGTGCTCCAAATGTTCTTTCCATGTTTTGCTATATATCAAAATATCATAAAAAAAAACTAGCACAAATTTTTGGAGTTGCTTATTGAATACCTAGTTCATGCAAGATTGGAAATTAGTTGGAGCATTGGTGAGGCCAAAAGGCATGACTAAGAAATCAAAGTGCCCGTAGTGACACCTAAAAGCTGTCTTTTCTATATCTTTCTCCCTCATGCGAATCTGGTGGTATCCTGACCTTAAGTCAATCTTTGAAAAATAAACTGATCCATGTAACTCATCTATGAGTTCATCTATTCTTGGAATGGGGTATCTATTCTTGATTGTTTTCTTGTTTAATGCTCTGTAATCTATACACATCCTAAGAGTACCATCTTTCTTTTTCACAAGCACCACTGATGAAGCAAATGGGCTAGAACTAGGCCTGATGAAACCCATTTCCAAGAGCTCTCTAATAGTCTTCTCTATCTCCTCCTTATAACCTCGTGGGTGTCTGTAAGGAGTTGTAATAACAGGTTTTGCACCCTGTTCCAACTCAACCACATGTTGAACTCCTCTATCCGTAGGTAAACCTAGAGGTGGATCATTGAAAACAATACTATGCTTATCCAAAATTTCTTGAATCTCAAAATGAAATTTACCTTTTTCTTGTGGGGAACTCGAAGGATGTATCAAGCATGTTGCAGCCCAAGCTACTTGCCCTCACCTGAAAGTCCTCTCCATCTTCTTTGCAGTTACTACTCTTGGTGCTCCACTCGAAAGGCCTCTTAGAACAATTTCTCTTCCATCTAAATGGAATTTGAATTCCATAGTTTGGTAGTTTTGGTAATAACCTCCAATGGAGTGCAGCCATTGCACACCCAACACCACATTTGTTTCACCAATACCCACCACATAGAAATCATCACTTAGATTATAATCTCCCATAGTAATGTTGAGCTGCCAAATCACTTTCTTGCAAGGCATTGTAAAACCATCAGCAATTGTGACATTAAATCCTTCAAACTCAATTTTCAATCCCCTCTTCATCACATATCCTTCATCAATGAAATTGTGGGTAGCCCCACTATCAATCAACACCGTCATCCTTTGTCCTACTAGGACTCCTCAAACCTGGAATGGATGATATCTAGGGCTCCTGATAGGGCTGCCAAGGAACCCTCTTTGTTGTTTTCAACTTCCACTCCTTCAAAACTAGGGTCTATAGAGTCATGAAATTCTTCATTCTCCTTAGACTCAGGGTCTGAAGATCCTTCAATGAAATGCACCTTTCCCTTACCAAGGCATCAATGGCTAGGGTCCCATGGTTCTTTGCAATGGAAGCAAAGGTTCCTCCTAAGCTCCTTCCTATCATTGAGGTCTATCTTCTTATGGGTTGCAGTGGTACAGGTGATGCAATCTTTTGTATAGGGGCTGGGAAAGTCTTCTTTTGGAAACCACCCTTTTGCTGCCCTGAAAAAAATCCCTTAGACGGTTGTGCCAAGCTCTTCTTGGGAAAAGTGGGTTCAAGTTGTAAGCTTCTTCTAATTGCTTCTTGGAGTGTGGTAGGTGAAAAAGGCTTTAATAAGCCCTCCTAAAGGATCTTCAAGTCCTTCCAAGAAGAGGTAAACAATCCTTTTTTCTGATATGTTAGGCACCATAATAGCAATTTTTTGAAACTCATCCACATACTCACTCACCATAGTCTTCTATTTAATCTTTGAAAGTTCTTTGAAATACTCTTCTTCATCTTTGAGTTCAAAGAGGTCTAATAGCCTCTGGCTGAAATCTGCAAATGTATTCACCTGATCATGATCTTGAGTAATGGTCCCATGATACCACCACTCATAAGCATTACCCTCCAGATGTAGAATTGTAAACTGAATAACATCTTTCTCAGTCATAGGATTGAGGGTGAGGTATGTTTGTAGTTTTTGTAACCATGCTCTAGCTAAGATTTTGTCACTACCATCAAAAGTAGGTGCTGCAAGTTTGTTTAGTTTACTTTTAAGTTCTCTTTCTCCTCTATCTTGCTCCCTCCTCCTATGTTCCTTACCAAATATCTCTAGAAATCTATCAAATGAAATGGCTGTTTTATAGGCTTGTGATTTCTTGGAATACTCATCAAACCACTTAGTTGTTGCCTCAACAGTGATGACCTCTATGTTAACATCAGTTGCAACTTCTCCTCCTCCATTCTCAGGTAGAAATATGGGTTCTTTTTGCCTTGACATAGTTGTTGCCTTTCTTCCTTCGGAAGTGCTTCCTTCACCAATAGCATCCTCTCCATTTTTATTACTCTGATATGTCCACATTTGTTCAACAATGAGAGCCAATCTATCCACAATGGCTAAAAATATTTCACCTGCTTCCTCTCCCTTACTTTTACCACTATCCTCAGCCATTATTTGAACTTCTTCAGTTTCTCTATTAGCTGTTAACTTTTTTTGCTCTCTTCTCCAAGCTCTGAGATCTCTTTCACTCAGAAGCATGAATCAAGAAGCCCTACAGGATGGCAAGATCATGCTCTGATACCACTAAAATGTCCCCAATCTAATTTTTATTAAAACCCCACAAAATCTGAAAATGACTTTGCATTAATAACACAACTATGCATCACAATTTCTAGAAACTAGTGACTAGTTTGCACAATAAACCATCCAAAATATTGCAACGCAACTCCAAACCAATTTTATTATGATTTTCTGATGGAAACACATATGTGCAGATCTGATACATAATATTTACCCAGCAGTAAACTATCACAACAAATCCGTAATTTCAGCCACAACCCATCAAGCAAAATGCTGAAATATACATAAAATAACTCACTACAAAGCCTCCAAACTCTTAGATTCACACCCAAAAATAATATGGCTATAGAATGATGCTGTAGATAATGTATTATAGTAGCACACACAGAAAACCAAACCCCATACAACAGCAACACAAACAACCTCTAAACACACTACAAAGTCACTACAAAACCCTACAACAACACAAGAACATTGTACTACTGAATCTTGTCCGCACAGATGCAATCTGAGATAAGATTGCTGTATCAACCCAAGAACACCGCCCTTAGGTTACTAGAAACTCATGTCCACCAGCCACAAGCTTCATCTTCAATGGTTTCCCTGTCCACTGAAGCTGCACAAACATCTGCTCTGCAAGAAAGAGTAAGAAAATGCCATTAGCCTCCCAAAATGAAATGTTACATTATTTTATGATGTGAGAGGCCATCCTGGGCATCCAAGATCTCCCATGCCCGAATCTTGGGAGTTACAACTCCCATATGCCACTTGGATGCTTCAAACAATGCCTACCATCCACTTGTCAAAGGTGCAGTCCTTATTTTTAGCAAATATCTTCACAAATCTGCCCCAAATCTCCATAAAATATTCCCTTTCAAATCCAAACACCCAAAGGGAATATGTGAGCTCTAAATAAATTTTATTTAATATTTATTTGTCCTTTAATATTTGAAAATGCATCGGAACAACATAATATTAAATAATTAATTTCCCTCCAAGTTGCCATGTAAAGTGACTTGCAATTTTCGGATAGGAGGGACTTACTAAAAATAGAAAATGTTAGTTTTGGAAAGGGGACATGAGATTGACAATGGTGGTGAGTTTTTCTCATTGGAGTTTGATAATTTCTGTACAGACCAAGGTATTCGATGGATCAAAGTAGTCCCGTTCACCCCTCAGGAAAATGGAGTAGTTGAGAGGTTGGATCGGATAATTTTGGAGAGAGCCCGTTGTATGCTCTCCAATGCCAGGTTGGGCAAAGAATTTTGGGCTGAGGCATGCAACACTGTTGTTTATCTTATTAACCGTGCCCCCTCATCACATCTTGACTTCGACATCCTAGAAGAATGGTGGACTGGTAAGAGGACTTCTCTAAGTCATTTGAGAGTTTTTGGCTGTGATGCATTTGTCCACATTCCGAAAGAACAACGAACTAAACTGGATTTTCACTCAAAGAGGTGTATTTTTTTGGGGTATGGTGAGGATCAGTTTGGTTTTCATCTCTAGGATCCAACTAAAATGAAAGTAATTTGAAGTCGTGATGTTGTGTTCAACGAATAGTTTTTTTCAGGTTTGCACAAACAACAAAACACTTTTGATGATTATGTTCAATTTGATATGTTTAGCAATGGCTCCAATTCCACTTCATAGGGACAATTTTCAAAGGGAAAATCTGTTAGTTTTGCTCCCTCTATTTCAAACTCTCCTTCTAATATGGTTACCTGACACATTTCTGAGCATACCTCCTTATCTCATTCACCTTTTGGCACCACTATTGCATAGCATTCCTTAGATGTGTCATCTGGACAGTATCCTTTCTCCCCGCCCTCACAACATAGTCAGTGCTCCATGGAATTGGCACCGCTCCCTCCTCCCACAGGAGATTCTTCATGCTTCCAGTGCATTTCTCCTACCACATCTGGGCCTTTGACTTTCTCTGTGCACCCCCTGCTTTCCCCTGCTCCTCAGGTCATTGAGGGTCCATAGGCATTTCTTGACGCTTTGCCTCCAGACATGTTATTGCCACCTACTAAAGTGGCTCCCACATATACCATTAATAGGGATATTTCAACTCAATGCCTAGATAGTCTGCCAGAGTCAAGTAAACAACAGTTTTTAAGGGATGCCCCTTTGGATAATGAACAAGGACCTCATCTTCATCAGTCCACTCGGGAAAGACGGCGTCCACCAAGGCTTGATGACTATGAATGCCTTCTTTCTAAGTGTCAGACTACTCATCCAGAGCCTCAGACATTCAAAAAGGCCTGCAATGATGTTAACTCTGCCCAATGGATGGCTGTTATGCATGAAGTATTAGACTCATTGAGCTCTGATGACACATGGGATCTTTTGCCTCTGCCTCCCAACCATAAACCACTAAAAAACAAATGAGTTTACCATGTGAAAGACGAAGCTAATGGGACAAAATAGTTCAAGGCTAGACTAGTTGTGAAAGGTTTTGGTCAGCAACGTGGCATTGACTTCCATGAGATCTTCTCTCCTGTAGTCAAAATGAAAACCATTCGTTTGGTGTTAGGGATGGCTGCTATTTTGGACCTCAAATTGGAGCAACTAGATGTTAAAACAATGTTCCTTCATGGTGACATTACCAAGGAACTGTATATGGAATAGCCTGATGGTTTCATTGAGAGGAGCAAATAACATCTATGTTGCCGATTGAAACATAGTTTATATGGGCTGAAGCAAGCCTCACGCCAATGGTATTTGAAATTTGATAACTTCATGATCCAACACAATTTCATTCGCTGCAAGTTAGATCCCTGTGTGTATTATAAATAGTTTCCCAATGGTGAGCTCATCATTCTATTATTATATGTTGATGACATGCCTGTTGCTAGTACTAGTATGCAGATTGTCAATGCATTGAAGAAACATTTAGCTCTTCGTTTCGCCATGAAAGACTTAGGGGCAGAGAAGAGGATTCTTGGCATGGATATTATCCGCAATAGGTAGAAAAGGGAACTCAAGTTATCACAGGAAAAATACATTTTGAAAGTTCTAAATAAGTTCAATATGTCCGTTGCCAAGTCTGTTTGTACCCCCTTGGCCGATCATTTCCATTTGTCTTTTGATATGTGTCCTTCCACTCTAGATGAAGAAGATAACATGGCTAATATTCCATACTCCTTCTTGCTAGGCAGCCTCATGTATGCCATGGTTGCTACTCATCTTGACATTGCCCATGCAGTGGGAGTTGCCAGTCACTTTATGAGTAATCCGAGCAAACCCCATTGGCAAGTGGTTCAATGGATCCTTTGCTACCTGAACGGGACATCTGACTTTGTGCTACGCTTTGCCAGAAAGGACACTTAGTTTGGTGGTTATGCCAATTCTGACATGGCTAGAGATTTAGACAAGCGAAGGTCCACTTCTGGTTATATTTTCACATTCGCCAAGGCAGCGACTAGCTGGGCCTCTTGTTTGCAACTGGTGGTTGCTCTTTCCTTAACTGAAGCTGAATATGTTTCTATCACTGAGGCAGCCAAGGAAATGATATGGTTATAGCATGTGCTTGGTGAGTTATGGTGTCATCCATCCACTTTTACCCTATTTTGTGACAGTGCCAGTGCCATTGATTTGCCTAAAAACATTGCTTTTCATAGACGTACTAAGCACATAGAAATTAAATCCCACTTCATTCATCACACTATTAGTGAAGGAAAACCTCAGCTAGATAAAATTCATACCAACCAAAATCTAGCAAATGCTCTAACAAAGGTCATCAAACAAGAGAAGTTCATTTTCTGCAGAGCTTCTCTCAGTCTTGTTCAGAAGTAATTTATCTCTTTTGGGATATCTCTGTGTTGTTGTTCCTCTATGTTGGTGACTGGTCTTCAAGTGGGAGTTTGTTAGGTGGTGAAGTCCACTCACCACTCCACATGGTCGCTCCTCTATAAAGTAAAACCGAACCAGTTGTAGCTCACTAAAACTATTTTGTAACTGCCTCTTCTATTAGTTGGTAGTTGCTTCTCTTCTATGTAGCAGTTGAAGATGTAAGATTCGTTTTGGTTCTGGCTTTGTAGGAACAACCATAGTAAGGCTGTGTGTATGTAAACTCATTAACAGAGAGTTAATCTATATATCAGGGGATATCCCATTCAGTGTGGACATAGCCTGCTATGCAGGTGAACCACAATATATTTGGTGCATGTGTCTTAATCTAAGTGTGTGTGTCCTCTTGTTTTCTCTATTTTATTCTATTTCATTCTATTTTTAATCTCAATAAAAACAACAAATAGAAATGAGATTTGTCTGTTAGATATTATCGCGGTGGAAGGAGATATGATAGACATGCATACAAATGTAAAGGCAGTGGCATGGCTGAAATCATTAAGGATATGTACAAAATGGAAATATTGAAAAAGATTTAGAATCTTTCAAGCAAATTCAAATTGCAGTGGCGGCATATCTTCTCTCATCTGCACCAAATCAGGAGCATTTTAATAGTGAATATGCATGCATGATGCAAAACATAGAAAAAGCCACAAATTAAAAATTCCCAAGCAAGATCGAAAGCCTTCAGAATACATAACACAGTGGACGATCAGTATCAACAGTTTGAAAGAATATCATATGGCAATAGTCTGCAGGGAAGCCGTGGCTTGCTCAATAGTTGAAGCAGGAGTATCGATATACTATTATGGATCCCATCTACTCTCAAACTCCTGTTGGTTTCAGAGCAAAGCAATGTTTTAATGAGACAGATTTTTGTGGAAAAGATGTTAATCCTGACTGGTGCAAAAGGAAATAAAATTTTTAGGGTTTGTAGGCCACCATGGTTGACCAAAAGCATAATCTATGTAGAAACAAATAGCAAAGAAATTGGTGTGTTCATACACTCACTGAGATTGATTGAGACTGAAGGGATAAATTAGCTTTGCATTATTTATAAATGCAGGTTAGTATGTAATAAGATTTTGGAAATATTATCTGCAGTGCCATAAGTGGCCTAGGTGCATAGATACATGAGTTGGGTGTGTATCATCCATTGAGTCTATCAGAAAGAATGGTAACCATTGTTGTTACTATGTCATTGGATAAAAATTGCTTCTGTAGACATAGTGGCTAGGAATTTCCTCTTATTCCTCTCTGGGGTGATGGGTAAGATGGAATCAAAAGTGGGGTTGTTTAGAAGAGATAGACAATGTTGAATACCAGAGTTCGAGATGCAAAGTAAACTATCATGTTCTTCAATTCAAAGATGTTATAAAACTAAGCACTATCATTGTCAATAAGCTTCATTCATAAAGTAATTTCATAGCAATACACCTATGCTTTGGAATGGATATGCCTTCATTTGCTAGGTGCGTTGATATTTTCTTTTACTCTAGAGGAGCAGGCTATCTTGAGGAAGTACACAAGAATATGAATGAGACTATGGAAATCAGGAAGCTAGTGACATGAATTATATCTCAGGTTCTAGTGGTGGTGATCTCCCAGTTGTCATAACTTGTGCAACTGAGTTGAATAATTCTTGCCCTTGCTGATGTTGGTTGACTTAGTAACTGCAGTTTCTATGGCATCTATTGGTAAAGAACTTATTGTTAGGGTAAATTTGGATTTAAACAATGAATATGCAATGATAAACAATATCAAATACCCAAAACTCAATAGAATAGTGAACTAAGAAGATTTAAATCAAATAAGCAATGAATCAATAAAGCAAACCTTCCTTAGATTGAAACTTCCATTGTTGCCTATCAAAAATCGTCCTTGTGTGTATGAAATAGGCCCTCAGAGAGTACACTTCTTTGCTTTGTCAAGAATGTCGATTATGAATGGTTATGGTAATGTCGTAATGAAGAGAAGCTTCACAACGAGGGTTGTAGTGCGTAGTACATAGTAAAAAATGTGATCACAAGCAATGAAGGAATGACGTGGGTGCCAAAGGCACACTGTAATTCCTGCAGAGTAACAATACTTAAAGCTTGGATGAATAGAATGGAAGAATGAGGTTTCTTTTATAGAATTAGAAGAGTGAAGATCAACGGTATAGAAGACTTGAGAAGATCAACGATTGAGAATAGTTGAGGAACGTGCAACGAATAGGAAAAAGACATGTGTCTTTCTTTCTTTTGCATGAGAGGAGTTAACAAGAATAGAAGAATGAGTTAACTGAAGAGATAAATCAACTAAAAGAATATAATAATTAGTTAAGCGATTTAAAACAAGAAGAAGGGATTTGCATGAGAATAAGAAGATATTTTGCTTTATTAAATATTAAGAATATTTAATTGCATGTGCAAAAAGATTGAATTATATTTAGAGATAACTCAATTTAGAAGAAAAAGACAACTTAAATAAATAATTTGATTTATTTAAATTTAGAGAAGATATTATTGGAAGAAACAATTAAATAATTGGAATTATTTAATTTAGAAGATAAAAAAACAAATTAAATAAATAAATTTATTTAATTGTTGTGCATGATTTTGGAAGAATAATAAAATATTTGATTGTATTTTATTTTTGGAGATTGAAAGAATTTAAATAAATTTGATTTGATTTATTCAAATTTGGAAGAATGATTTGATTTAATTAAATAATTAAGGATTATTTAATTGTTTGGAGGAATTTAATTAAATAAAGGATTTTATTTAATTTTGACTTTAGAAGAGATAATTAAATATTTTGATATTTAATTAACTAAGAAGAATGTGAATCGTGTCATTTTTAGGCATATATATTTTGCCCCTCTTTGATGCAATGCAATTTACAGTGTTACTTCAAAGAGTAAATAGTCTGATAAATGATACATGCCCAAGTTTGCCCCTGGTACAAGTTATGACGATAGGATGCCCCCTCAGGAGATTGGACAGGAAGAAGGAAAAAGGCGTGAGACGGACAATCTCATGAAGATGAAGGTAAAACAAAGTTGGGCTTGAAGGAAACAAAACGCATTTCAGAGAAACGGGAAGAAACAGGTGCAGGAAGTAGTCGTAGTCACCACATAGCTAGATTAGGGATTGCAAGCTATAAATAGGAGCTGTGTCCACAAGACAATTCATTTGCACACTTGTCTTAGTTTGATTTGCTTCAGAGAGCTTAGAACAACATGGCAGCCAGAGAGGCAGATATTCCACGCGAGGAGCATCGATTCGAGTACGTTCATCAATTCGACCGGCCAGCAGAGGTAGGACCCTCGGTATGTATCCCAAAAAACTTCTCCTAGGGTCAATTTAGGTAGCAATAAATGCTAGGAGAAATTAGGTTAGATAGATGCGCATAAATGCAGAATGACGCATATGTTGCACGAAGCGGCGCATATGTATTTTTGTGGCGCATGCATGGAAAGAAGCGGCGCATATGTGAAATCGGCGCATATGTAGGAAATTGCAGCATGCATGATAAAACAACGCATATACAGAATTTTGTGGTGCATTTATCAAAACTGCACATATGTAGCATGGATCAGTGCATATGTTGATTTTTGCAGTGCATTTGCCAAAAGTGGCGCATAGGACAAGATACGGCGCTTTTGTGAAAAAACGACGCATTTACCACTTGTTGTGGCACATATGTCATAGATAGGTAGATTACTTAGCAAAATTGACTCGATTGGTGTCCTGTTTGACACGTCAATCGATAAGCTATCTCTGAGATTGCAGGAATCTAGTCAAGAGATGTATTCTGTTGTTTTGATCAATTTGAAATGCTAGGTTAGTTGACATGTTTCTAGATATGTTGAGTATGGTACTTGCGGCTTTAGTTTGACGCCTTGCTTTGCATGCTTGCAGGAAGAGATACGGGATACACTACAGTCTAGGGAGTAGTTCCCTATGCCCTTGTTACAGAGATATATGCTAACTGAGATAGACAAAGAGGCACTTGGCACTATGGGACTCGATTACATATGCTTCATGCCCAAGGTACGGGCGAACCGTGGCTTGTTGACTGCTGCTGTGGAGAGATTCCATAGCGAGGATGGGACATTCCACTTCCTGACTGGTGAGATGACTATGACACTGGAGGACGTCTACAGGATTTTGCATTTGCTGATTGATGGTGAGCTTGTGGAGTATGATCCACAGAGAGGTGCGAGCGAGACTCGCCAAGTGCAGGCGAGTGTTTGATGACCTGGAGCTAGTTGGACAAGTCATCCCATGGCAGGATATTCATGATTACTACGACTACTTCCTAGGGATTGTAGCAGGATTGATCAGAGGCATTGTATGCCTCGACAGGAGATCACATGGGTTCCCCATTAGATGAGGTAGGATCATGGAGAGGATGGTGATAGAGGGCAACCGATGTGCCTTGGGTGTCTGCATTCTTTCCCATTTATGCCACAATAAGCATTAGGTGGTGTATCATAGGAGCACGAGCCTTTATGTAGGTGTATCACTATTACAGTTTTGGCTATGGGAGCACATAGCGATCACGAGACCGATATGTGTTTTTGCGAGACAGAGGGGAGAGCCATACAATTATGGTTACACATGGGTGATTTCCTAGCATAGGCTGGGGAAGCTGGAGTATTAGAGACATGCCTTGGATGGGGTAGATGTGGTCATCTGGTGACCATATCTAGACTGTGAGCCATGGGATGACGAGGCAGATGAGCTACCTTACTGCTTTCAGATGAGATGGCTGATAGGGCGGACCCGCCACATACTAGAGAGGCAGATTGTTGGCAAAGTACTGAGACAGTTCGACAGGAGGTAGGGCATGCCACAGGGGTAGGCTTGGTTTGCACAGACACACACGGAGAGGGTCAGATGGGGACTGGTGGCATCCTACGAGGAGGCCCTGGCAGAGTTTTGACAGACACCTTATGTCGCCTGGGACATGAGGAGGCAAATAGTAGACATCGAGACGTCATAGGAGTACGAGGATTGGTTTGCCGAGCATCCATTCCTGGGATATTCAGGACCTAGGGTGCTAGTGCCTCGCATAGATGAGGCAGACTTAGATGATGAGGGCCAGGTTGGCCGAAGGAGGAGGAGGGGGAGAGGGAGAGGGGGACAGAGAAGGGGCAGAGATGGAGGAGATGACGGAGGAGGGGGAGGAGGTGGTGATGATGGAGGCCGACCTAGACAGAGGCGGAGGGTCAGGGAGGAACCAGAGGTTGTACAGTAGGTACCACAGGTACAATGAGGACAGATGCCACCACCTCAGTAGGTGGCACAGTAGTAGGTGGTATAGTAGTAGGTGGCACAATAGCAGGTGGCATAGCAGTAGGTGCCATAGTAGTAGGTGCCCTAGGGTCCAGCACAGGCAAATGTCCATGAGAGGACTATAGCTACATTGAGAGGGTAGGTTAGACAGCTGTAGGCCCAGCTCAAGAGAGTTGAGGCCTGATGAGAGACAGACGTAGAGTACATTGCGGGCCTGACTAGAGAGAAGGGCATGGCAGATGCTCGGATACAAGTTATCCGAGTGGAGAGGGATACTGTAGTGGCAGCCCTAGGGATAGATGCGACGAGTAGCTTCCGGGTTGGGCAGGTACAGCAGGCACAGGCGCAGCTAGCATAGGTACAGGGAGAGTTGGCACAGGTGCAAGGGTAGCTAGCATAGGTATAGGGGGAGCTTGCTAGAGCGCAGGCCCAGACACAGTATTACCGTGGATTATACCATGATGTAGTGCCGGTTAGTCAGAGGGCTTCGAGCTATAAGAGTCAGTCTATGGCTTCACAGAGAGCAGGTCCATCGAGGTCAGGGGCCTCTATGATGGGCCCACAGCAGCCTGAGGCCAGAAGAGGAGGGGGAGACACTGTTGGGAGTAGTGATCCATAGTAGTAGGGGTAGCAGTGACACGTATACTTTTTTGGATCGTATGTTTTTTGATGGCTCAGATAGCCGGATAGACTTTGTACCACTTTTGTACATTGAGACACGTATCACCATCCATTTGGATGTATTTATTATATGACACTGATTCAGAGACAGACATTTTGATATTTGTACATTTGGATAGCTTTTATGATATTTATATGATGATGCAACTATTTTGATTCTCTCCATATGGATGAGTCTATGATGCACTTTTTATTGCTTGATGCGATGTATGTGTTTATCTGATGCAGACTTATATGTTTTACTTGATGTTTATGAGATGTTATCTGATGCAGACTTTTGATATGATGTTATGCGATGCTATATGGCCTAATGCAGACTTAGATTCTTTACTTGATATGTTTCTAATGTGTGTGAATGCAAATGGTAGCTATATGATTATGCAACTAATGTGATGCACTATGTTTTTTATATTTTTTTGTTTTGAGACTATATGATGATTGTATATGGATGACATAATGCACTCTATTATGTATGCAACTGATTTAATCATGTAAATGACTATCTCATATGTTATGATATGCAACTATATGCTCTATTTTTGTGATGTCCAAATGTACTATATCAACACATAAATGATAGGATGATAGATAGAAGATTGATTGAGAGACTGAATGACTCGATAGAAAAGATTCACAAGCTTCACTTTGTATTGTTGCTTTGCATTGATTGGATATTTTATTGCATGGGATATGGATGGATGGATGTGTAAATGGATGTATAATGGATGGATTTGATTTTGACATCTTGACAGTGCAAGTATTTTGAAGTGCTTTATTTCATCATTGGGCAATTTTTTTTTTTGGGTACTTTTTCTAAAATGTTGTAAGTTAATACAAGCATCTAGGTATAATTGAACCGAGATGACCTGAGCATTGCTTACATGGATTTTGATTTAGCAAGTTAATACAAGCATCGAGGTATAATTGAACTGAGATGACCTGAGTATTTTTTGCGTATCAACAAACAAGGATTGCCCCCATTCATGTTAGACCTTGGATGTCCTTGATGATCTTTTGCCGATCATGTCCTTAGACAAGGCTTCACATTACTAAAGTTTAATCCACAAACAACAAAGAAAGAAAATAATCATGCTCCCATCATAGCATCTCTAGCTTTTAGCATCCTCGAGTAGCATAGGAAGGCATGATAGCATAAATCAAGACTCAGTGTTTTAACCATGTTTCCAATCCACAAAACATTTTTTAGCATTTAGATGTGTTTATTTCTTGCCATAATTTGAGTAAAATCATTTAGAAGGCCTTAGGAGTTTTTTTCTGTTTTTGTCTTGGATAGGTAAAAAAATGGCTTGCATCAAAATTTCTGCTTGAAGAGCGGGTTCTGCTTGCGCTTGCTTGCTTGGTGAGAGATTTCCACAATCCTTATTGGTGAGACAAACCCTAAGGGACTGACCTAGTGCCTCGGGGGATCATTGCTAAATGGCCTTGCCTACGTGACGACGCAGAGGCAACGTAGTTCAGGGTAAACCCCAATGGACCTAAGACCTAGGTGGTAGAAAGTGGAGGTAGACTCAGATAGATAGAAGGACTAGACATGGTATGGATGGGGCAATGGAGCCTCAGGGGTGCATTTGAATAATGGCCTTGCCTACGTGACAATGTAGAGGTAATGTAGTTCATGGACTTGGACCATGGATAGACTAGAAGATAGATGACAAGATAAGGGATGGACAAGGAAGCCTCGGGGGTGCATTAGAATAATGGCCTTGACTACGTGACAGCGTAGAGGCAACGTAGTTCACGGACTTGGATCATGGATGGACTAGAAGATAGACAACAAGATATGGGATGGACAAGGAAGCCTCGGGGGTGCATTAGAATAATGGCCTTGCCTACGTGACGACGCAGAGGCAACGTAGTTCACGGACTTGGACCATGGACACCAACGAGAGACACTATGCTAGGCTGACATGAAGGATACAGTATGGGATAAAACCTTGGTTGACAAGGCCAACAAAGAGATAAAGTATCAAGCCATGATAGGTTATTGTCTGGATTTTATTATGGGATAGGTATGGGCCGAATGGGACACAAGGAAGAATAGACACAAGGTGATTGGTTTCCCAAAGATGGAGAAGGCAGTTCATCACAAGTAACGCTTGTTTACCAGGTTTTTGTCACTTGCTTTTATTTGCACGGAAATCTAGAAAGTACACATGATGCCTGATTGCCAGGTTTTCATCATGATACCTATCCAAGGCACCTGTTTGCTAGGTTTTCACCAAAGGATGATTTTTTTGTACTTTTCTATTTTTTTATTTTTTTTGAATTTTTTCTGATTTTTTTATTTTTTTGTATTTTTATGCCTCCCCTTACATTGGGGTTCTCGTAGGTATAGAATCGGCGAAGATGCATACTATTGATTGGGTCATCAAATAGCTCACCCTCTGATTTTGCTAACTAATATACCCCCAATCCATAAGCAACTACAATTACATAAGTCCCAAGCCAGTTGGGTTCGAACTTGCCCTTCTTTTCCTTATCTTGTTGATTGTGGGGATTTTCCTTAAGGACCAGATCTCCAACCTTGAAGACTCTTGGGCAAACTCTGTGGTTATAGCTTCTTGACATCATTTGTTGGTATGCTTTGAGATGGTCAAAGGCTTTTTGTCTCCTTTCCTCTAGCAACTCTAGTTCTTGCAATGTGGAGACTCTATACTCTTCATCTGATATGAGACCTTTTAACGACACCCTGAGAGATGGTAATTCAACCTTAATGGGAAGGATAGCTTTTGAGCCATAGACAAGGGCATAAGGTGTAGCACCTGTGGGAGTGCGTATACTGGTTCTGTAGGCCCATAGAGTGGGATTGAGTTGGATGTGCCAATCACGGCTAGCATCATTGACTATCTTCTTGAGGAGTTTCAAGATGGTCTTGTTGGATGCTTCAGCTTGACCGTTGCCTTGGGGGTAATAGGGTGAGGAGAAACGGTGTTGGATTTTGAATCGGTCACAGAGTTTTTGGACATCTTGGTTTTTGAAGGGTCTTCCATTATCCATGATAATGGATGAACGAATTCTGTATCTGTAGATGAGGTAATTTAGGATGAATGAGGAGATTTGCTTACCTGTGACGGTGGTGAGGGGAATGACTTCAATCCACTTGGTAAAGTATTCAGTGGCAGTTATGATGAATTTATGGTTGTTGGATGAGGGTGGATGGATCTTTCCCACAAGGTCAAGTCCCCATTGGCAAAAGGGCCAAGGTGTCGTTAAAGGTCTCAACTCTTGAGCTGGTGCATGTATCAGGTTCCCATGTATTTGGCACTGCTTGCACTTCTTGACAAACTGATATGAATTTGTTTCCATGTTTGGCCAGTAATAACCCAAATGCATGAGTTTCTTGGCTAAGGAAGGACTGCTAGAATGTGTTCCGCAGATCCCTTCGTGCACGTCTTGTAAGGCAGTTAGGGATTCTTCTCATTCTAAACAACAGAGTAAAGTACCATCTAGACCACGTCAGTATAGGGTATCGACAATAATGGTATAACAAGAGGTTTGGCGTATAAAGGTTCATCGTTGGTTTGAAGATAGGTCAAGTGGGAGGGTGTTGTCCTTGAGGTAAGTATAAATCTTACCATACCAAGGTGAATCGGATCCAACTAGAAGGCATATGGTATGGTTTTTCAGAAGATCATACATTGATTGTCGAATAGTTTCTACTAAGAACTCGTACCGTGACTCATTCTCTGGTATTTCAAGAAGAGAGGCAATGGTTGCCATGGCATCTACTATTTTGTTCTCAATCTGAGGTATCTGCTCAAAAGAGATGATCACAAAGTGTTCCTTAAAGTCATCGACCATCCGCTTGTAAGGGACAAGCTTTTCATCTTTGGTCTGGTAATCATCATTGACCTGATTTATCACTAGTTGAGAGTAACCATAGACATGTAGCTCTTTGATTTTCCACTCTGTTGCCATCTTGATACCAATGACTAAGGCTTCATATTTAGCTATGTTGTTGGTGCATGGGAATAGCAAATGGTAAGAATTTCGCCATCAGGAGTTACAAACAAGATTCCTGCCCCTGATCCATGGTTTGTGTAGGACCCATCAAAGTAGAGTTTCCAAGAATGTGTTGAGATGTTGAATAAGGATTCATCTGGAAAGTCAAATTGCATTGGTCTAGAGTCCTGTAGAGGTGCATCTGCTAACTAGTCAACAATGACTTGCCCTTTGTTAGCTTTTCTGTCTACATACTCAATGTCATATTCGCTTAGGAGCATGACCCATTTGGCTAGGCGACCTATGAGAGCTACTTTGCTTAGTAGGTATTTCAGTGGATCTATTTGTGCAATGAGTTTGACTAGATGTGCAAGCATATAATGCCGAAGTTTTTGGGAAGCAAAAACTACCACAAGACATGATCTTTCTATCTGAGAGTATTGCAACTCATAGCCCACTAATGTTCGACTGATATAGTAGATGGTTCTCTTTATTCTCATAGTCTTGTTGTGCTAGAAGAGCCCCAAGAGCTGTAGGTGTAGAAGATATATATAGTATTAATGGTTTTCCTTGGATAGGAGGCATGAGAATAGGTGGATTCATAAGGTACTCTTTCAGTTTGTTGAATGCCTCTTCACATCTCTCATCCCATCTGAATGGAATGTTCTTGTGCAGGAGATGACTGAATGGTTGACACTTGTCTGCCAGCTATAATATGAATCTACGGATTTCTTGTAGCTTGCCTTGTAGTGATCTTAGTTGTGTAAGAGTCTTGGGTGGTGGCATGTCCATGATAGCCTTGACTTTGGCAGGGTCCACCTCTATTCCATTTGGTGATACAATAAAACCTAGAAGCTTGCCTGAGGTGACTCCAAACACACATTTCTTTGGGTTCAACTTGACTTTGAATTGCTCTAATCTCTGAAAGACTTTCTCTAACACATCCAAATGTGATTCCCTTGTGAGTGACTTTGCTAGGATATCATCTACATAATCTTCCATTGTTACATGCATCATGCCATGAAATATAGTGGTCATAGCACGCTAATATGTGGCTCCTGCATTCTTTAGCCCAAATGGCATGACATTCTAGTAGAAAGTGCCCCATGGACAAGTGAAAGCTGTCTTATGTTGGTCTTTTGGTTCTATCCTGATCTGATTATATCTTGAGAATCCATCTATGAGAGATAGCATGGCATGTCCTATTGTCAAGTCGACTATGATATCTATGTTTGGCAACAAAAAATCAACCTTGCAGAAAGCTTTGTTTAGATCTCTAAATTCATTGCATAGTCTGACTCTGCCATCTGGTTTGGACATTGGTACAATGTTGGATATCCATTCCGGGTAGTCTATTGCTCTGATAAATTCTACATCCAACAACTTCTTTAGTTCTTCTTTGACCAATAGTGCTATGTGCAGATGCATCTTTCTAAGCTTTTGTTTGACTGGTTTAACCCCTGGATCTAATGGAAGATGATGCAGGATCAAGTTTGGGTCTAGACCTGGCATGTCTACATATGACCAAGCAAAGTTGCCTCTCTTTTTCTTGAAGAATGATACAAACTTGGTCTTTTCTGGTGGAGTAAGAGATTTAGCAAAGTGAATGATCTTAGGCTGTTCCTCTGTTCAAATGTTAATCAGCTCTGTATGTTCCACAACAATCCGAGACTTCTCCTGGTGCATGTCATTGGGGAGAGTGTCAATCCTTCCATCGTTAGGTGCCACAGTTGGGTTTTCACCTTCGGATGCATCCTTTCTTTTTACTATTTTGGGATCTGACACTACTGCAGAATGGTTTTCACCGTTAGATCCAGATTTGATTTTGATATTTTTGCAATTGGAAGGCTTGGCACCCTTTCTAAAATAATCCATGGTATTAAGTTCAATAGCGAAACCCGCTTTATGATCTCCTTTGGGTAGGTGGTCCCTAAGTTCCATGTAGTCAATATAAGCATCATTATTTTAGAACATATCTAGTTGAGGGGTTCCTCGTAGATCCCAATCAATAAGTTTAGGATGCACAAGGGGGAGGGAGTTAGAGGATAGATCTGATTCATTGATGGTTTGAATGAATATAGGAGTATTGGTAGGGGGAGTGTTCAGGATGGTACTTTCCTCCAAATTGTTTATTGCAATAGAACTCGAACCTTCCTCGAAAGTTGTATTCTCAGAGATAGGCAAATCAGACTCTAGTGGTCTATTCGGTAGCGTTTGTCCCTCACGGTAGGGCTATAAGTTTGAATGGTATCACATTCTTTGTCATCGTAGGAATGCTCTGTCAGCTCATCCCACTCATATTCATTAGGATCTGTGTCACTGTCCACTTGGAGTGTATGTATCATTTCCACAAGACAAGCATTTTCTTTAGCTTTGCCTTTACCTTTATATCCTAGGCCATTTGTATTTCGAGCCAATGAGGAGGAAGAAGGTTGAATGGGTTCTATGATTCCTTTTTTTCTGAGGCCAATGGGGCCTTGTCCTTTGTAACCCATTCTGTGTAGGATAGCTTCACCTCACCCACAGAGTTCTGTTGGGAGCCTAAGTGGTTCTTGTTGTGTGCTCTCTTCTTCTTTGGTATAAAGCCATTGTAGGACATCTCTTTCTTCTATTTCATCGGATAAGGTCCCCCATTTTACAAAGGGAGCTGTGGTAGGTATAGGAGGAGCAGATGGCTTTGGAAAATGCTTGGGTCAACCAAAGGATCTAGGAGATAGAGGCATCTTGGCTAGATTGAGGCTGTGCTCAATGGAGTATTCCCCAACTCTGAATTCTTTGATGGTAATCTTCTGCTCTTTAGGCTTTGATGAGGAATCTTTAGAGGTATGGTCTTGCTATGGGGTAGGGGATGTAGATGCTCTATTGTTTGGTATGATGCAATCAGGTTTTGAGAGGATAGAGTTGCAATGCTGGAAGGGGTCAGGGTTGCCTTGGATGGTAACTTGCTTTCCATTATGTGGGAATTTTATGCATTGATGATAGGTAGAGGGAACAACTTTCATTGCATGGATCCATGGTCTCCCTAGGAGAATATTATAGGCTAGATCCCTATCTAGGACTTGGCACACAACATCTTTTATGATAGGTCCCACTTGTATGGGTAATACTACTGTTCCCTTTGTAGTTCTCTTCTCTTCATCATAGGCTTCGATAGTAATCTTCTTTCTTGGATCCACTGCATTCTCGAAGAACCCCAATGTAAGGACTAGCTTTAACATGCAAATATTTAAACCCGCTCCACCATCAATGAGAGCCCTCTTGATGTGGTGCTTGTGGATGAAGGCAACAATATGCAGAGGGGTGTTATGGGGTTGAGACACAGAGAGGTCATCCTGCTTAGTAAAAGATATGGTACTTGAGGAGGTCAGATTACCTACCATGGCCTGAAATTTCTCTTGGGCCAAGTTAGTGGGGATAGTGGTTTCCACTAAGGCTTTATTGAGAATCTCCTTATGAGAAGGAGATAGACGCAACAACTCCAAGATAGAAATGTGGGCCAGAGTTTTCTGTAGTTGGTCTATGACATTATACTAACAGAAGTTGGACTGAGAAGGTGACGACCTTGGAGGGACAGTATTCAATGTGACCTTACCACTGCGAGTAATGATACTACAACCAGTTCTATTAGGTTCTGATTGTTGATTAGGTGTGACCACATTGATTTGTGGAACATGCTCAGATAAGCAATTGATGGTATAGTTGAATGGCACACTTACATAGTTGGCATTACTATTCCCACTGTTTTGATTTGGCCTGTTGCGGTTGTTGTTGTTATTGCCATGGTTGTTGTTGCCATTGTTGTTATTGCCCTGGTTGTTATTGCCGTTGTTGTTATTTCCCTGGTTTCTATTGTTGTTGTATGGCCTATCGTGATTGAGAAGTGGATCCCTGTAAGCCACATGTGTCTCATTGGAGGTATGTTGTTGGATTCCTCCTTGATTTTGATCAAGCACATCTTGGATAACATGTTTGAGATGAATACAATTGTTGGTAGTATTTCCCCTTCCTCTATGATACTCACAATAGTCAATGTCTTTCCAATAGGGAGGTTTGACGATAGGCTCATAATCACTTGTTGGCGGTAGAGAGATTTCATTGTTAGCTAATAACTTCTGTAATGCAGATTCTTGAGACTCACCTAGCAGTGTGAACTTTCACCTTGGATTTGCACTGAACCATGGTCTTGGCTCCCAAGAGAGCTGTTTGTTGGGCGTAACATTGCTTGCTTCTCCTTTGAGAGTGAATATGGGTTGTTGTTTGGGAGCCGCCACCTTGGCGTCAACCACTCCATCGTTGACAACATTCTTATTCTTGGTCCAAAACTTTGATTTGTCAGTCGTATAGTTGGAGGTAGGTGTGTCCTTGTATAACTTGATTTGCCCCTTGGCGATCATAGCTTTTTCGATAAATAATCCCATTTTGATGACTTTAGAGAATGATGTAGGGCATTGTATTTGTATTTGATAGCCAAGATCTGTGTTGAGGTTATGGACAAACATCTCCATGAGTTGCTCCTCAGGTACATCGTATGAGCACTTTCTTGCTAGTTGTCTCCATCGTTGTAGGAAGGTGGAAAATGATTCACCACCTTTTTGTTTGGTGTTGCATAGATCAAGCATAGAGACCTCATGTTCAATGTTGTAAGAGAAGTGGATGATAAACTTGTTGACTAGCTCATCAAAAGTTTTGATGCCCGGTGGAATCCATGAGAACCACTCCATAGCTTGACTGCCTAGAGATCTAGGGAATAGTCTCATTAAGTAAGTCTTGTTGTGAGCTACCTCTAAACATGTTGCGTTGAATTCCCTAATGTGATCTCTACGGTCCCCTTTTCCTTTGTACTTGTCAAACTTAGGAACTTCAAATCAATAGGAAAATGGTTTCATGACCAAGTTTTTATCAAATGGGTACGGTGCAATATCTTCCAAGGAGTAGTTTTTGGTGTTTGTACCCATCTTGAGATCCAACATTTGTTGCTTTAGACCCTTGCATTCTTTCCTCATTTCTTCCATGGGAGTACTTTGGTCTATGGTTTTCTTTCCTTTATCTTCCACATTTGTGTCTAGGGTTTTCTTTCCCTTTTCACAATCATCCTTAATGTTTTCCAAGATTGAGTTTATATCAAAATCCAGGGGCAGTTTAATTCCAAGACTAGCAAGATGATAGAAATACTTGTGAGGGTCGTCATGGAGCACTTTCTCTATTAAGTCTTGGAATTTTTGATCTTGGATGCTTCCTTGATAGTCTTCGTTAGAGATTTCCTCATCACTATCATGAGGTGAGAAGATGTGGTTGGATGACCCAGCCATTTCAAGTTGTTTTTTGTATTGAGATCTAGTAAGAACCATGCAAGGTGACATGGGACAAGGTGGAATGGGACTAGAGATTTGGGCGAGGTGCCGATGGAGACTATTGAGAATAGGATACTTATGACAAGATTTTGACAAAGGACTTTCTTGCTCAATGATTCCAAGTAAGACGGCCGATACAAGATGGTAGCCACTAGTAAGGGTACTCGATACCTGTCTTACTATGTAGGGACTAGTCATGCACCAAGACCTACTAGCAAAGTTCTGTGACTAAATAGTTTTTACTTGAATCCACAAGTGATATGAAAAAGGGGCCTATGCTGACCTGATATGGGGTAGTTTTGACTTTTGACTAGAAAGACATAATAGAAGGTGAATGGGATGACCAATGAAAGAGAGATTTTGACGTGAAATGGATGGAAAACTGACTGCAAGGTGGAATCTGATCTCTAATCTTGAAACTAAACTGAAATGGGTACCTAGAACTGGTGAAATTTTTCTCTTGAAAACTGTGTAAGTGCTCACTGTCGTGTATGCGCCGAAACAGATGCGCTACAAAAATGGACAAATGTGCCGCAGAAATGGACAAATGACTGGAAGTCAGAATATATGTGCCAGACTGGTAAAATGTATATGCACAGGAACAATATGTAAAAGCATGGAAAGTCACTGCATATGCGCTGAAAGTCGGCACAGATGCACAGGAATAGAGGACGAATACACCGCTCTATCTTTTTTCAATTTTTTTTGTAAGTTTTTAGAATTTTTTTGGTGTTTTTGGTACTTTGGTTGCAAGAATGCTTTTCTTATCTGATTTTTTGAATTTATGGCAAGAAAACACAGCAAACACAGAATTTTTTATGGTTTTTTATTTTTTTTTGTGATTTTTCTGACTCTATTTGGACTAAAAGGAAAAACAAGTACAAAATCCTAGGCTCGAAATGGTTTATAAGGGTTTTTGGCCACTAGAACAAAAAGGTGTTTAATGAGGGCAACCGTTCGAGTGGTTACACATGCGGCAACACTACTCTCTGTTATGGAGTCTCCCAGCCTGCAAGGGTTGTGCCTTGGAGGGTTTTGGGGGAGGTTGGCTATCGGTGTAACACAACTTCACTCGTTGTTTGAGGCTTTCGTTCCAAACACAATTTATTTATAGTGGCTTGGAAGGGCTTGGCATCTATCCTGTTACCACTTAGGGCCATTCCTACTTGGATAAGTGGTATCCAAGAGCAGGCCCCTCTAAAGGAAAAACACATGCAAAAATGATACTTCTGGCATTTTGGTCACCTAAGATAGGGGAGAGCATAGGCCTGGTATCATTCTGAAAAACACAGTATATAGTGGTTCTTTTTCCCCTAGTTAAAATAGAAAAAACTAGATGAGCTATCTACTTGGGCAAGCACAAAACTTTGAAGTGATTAGCAAGATAGCAATAGTCCAGTTTTAACCAAGATAGCATTGGTGAGTTTAGTTTTAATCCACGTAGCATGAATAGTTAACTTTGAAATGTTGGTCAATCGAGATAGCAGTGGTTCAGTTTTAACCTAGATAGCAATATCCACGATAGCATGAATTGTTAACTTTGAAATTTTGGTCAATCAAGATAGCAGCGGTTCAGTTTTAACCTAGATAGCAATAGTGAGTTCAGTTTTAATCCAGATAGCAATAACTTTGAAAAGATAGCAATGTTGCAATGCAAGATAGCAAAGGTTTCGTTACCACTTTCCTAGTTAGACTATGTGAGACTTTGCATGAACATCCGTTTTACTTTCCCGTTTTAGAAATCAAAGTGTGATCTAGCAAATGCAACTATATGAATCTAAACTAGTCCCTAGCCTACAAAACTAATAAGAGAATTCTTGCAAAGATGTCAGCGTTAGAAAAATCTTCCCAAAAAAACCCTAAAATAACGCCTACAACAGAAGTGCAGCTTCACAGACTGAATGCGCAGAAACAACCAATAGAAGCGCAGTAATATAGATGTGTTGAAACAGTCAGTAAATGCACCGAAATAAACAATAAATGTGCCGATCCGATGTATGCGCCGTCTCCAAGGGTAAAAGCACAGAAATAGTGTATGTATGCGCAGCTTCAACAGATGCACCGTGAAAGTTGGTATATGCGCTGGAACAGTGTATGTATGCGCGGCTTCAACAGATGTACCGTGACAATTGGTATTTGCATTGGAACAATGAATGCATGCGCTACATTAACAGATGCACCGTGACAGGTAACAGATGCGTGTTAGAAATTGACGTATGCATTATTTCCTCCTATGTATGGCTTTCTAAACACAAAAACTCAGTTTTTGGTTAAATTTGGGGCTGGGCCCCATGGTGGGCACCAAAAATGTTAGGGTAAATTTGGATTTAAACAATGAATATGCAATGATAAACAATATCAAATACCCAAAACTCAAAAGAATAGTGAACTAAGGAGATTTAAATCAAATAAGAAATGAATCAACAAAGTAAACCTTCCTTAGATCAAAACTTCTATTGTTGCCTATCAAAAATCATCCTTGTGTGTATGAAATAGGCCCTCAGAGAGTGCACTTCTTTGCTTTGTCAAGAATGTCGATTATGAATGGCTATGGTAATGTCGTAGTGAAGAGAAGCTTCACAACAAGGGTTGTAGTGTGTAGTGCGTAGTAAAAAGCATGATCACAAGCAATGAAGGAATGGCATGGGTGCCAAAGGCGCGCTGTAATTCTTGCAGAGTAACAATACTTAAAGCTTGGATGAATAGAATGGAAGAATGAGGTTTCTTTTATAGACTTAGAAGAATGAAGATCAATGGTATAGAAGACTTGAGAAGATCAACGATTGAGAATAGTTGAGGAATGTGCAACGAATAGGAAAAAGACATGTGTCTTGCTTTCTTTTGCATGAGAGGAGTTAACAAGAATAGAAGAATGAGTTAACTGAAGAGATAAATCAATTAAAAGAATATAATAATCAGTTAAGTGATTTAAAACAAGAAGGGATTTGCATGAGAATAAGAAGATATTTTGCTTTATTAAATATTAGGAATATTTAATTGCATGTGCAAAAAGATTGAATTATATTTAGAGATAACTCAATTTAGAAGAAAAAGACAACTTAAATAAATAATTTGATTTATTTAAATTTAGAGAAGATATTATTGGAAGAAACAATTAAATAATTAGAATTATTTAATTTAGAAGATAAAAAAACAAATTAAATAAATAAATTTATTTAGTTGTTGTGCATGATTTTGGAAGAATAATAAAATATTTGATTGTATTTTATTTTTGGAGATTGAAAGAATTTAAATAAATTTGATTTGATTTATTCAAATTTGGAAGAATGATTTGATTTAATTAAATAATTAAGGATTATTTAATTGTTTGGAGGAATTTAATTAAATAAAGGATTTTATTTAATTTTGACTTTAGAAGAGATAATTAAATATTTTGATATTTAATTAACTTAGAAGAATGTGAATCATGTCATTTTTAGGCGTATACACTTATTATTGATCCCATTTCAGAAGAAGAAGATTGTCGAGATGGGTGGTTGATGGTTATCATTATTGTGGAAGGAGGCTTTCCTTAGCCTTATTTGTTGAGGATTACAGCTAGAGTAGAGTGCCAAGAGTCATCCGAGACTCTTCAACTTATTTCATCTTTTTGTAACATTTCTTTGGGGAAATGGGCTTTTGAGTTTCCCATCAATAGAGTCTTTATAAACTGATTACCATTCATTGTAAAAGGATCTTTTGGTTGTTCAACTAAGAGCTCATGTGAGAGATGTGGGGGGTATTGATGTAGAGGCAAATTGGATGGGAAAGGATAGACAAACTAGACAAGGTTCCACTACACCTACAAGCCCAAAACCAAAGATCTTTATGCAAAAGTGGTAACAATAGAAAGAAACTCTTGGTTCATCATTGAAAGGTTGATTTGAGATGTTATAGGACCCATTCCATCCATTGGTTAAGGCAAACCACACTCAGGACCAACACTTCCTTCATAAGCCCCAAAAATGGCTAGTAGCCCTAAAAACAGAGAACAATCCTAATAACTTCTAGCAATGACCTCCAAATGCAAATCTCAGATAATTGGAAGATACCCTTTATGATTCCCCACAACATATTCAAGAATGGGTTTGGGTTTTTTTGGGTGGTATGCCTTAAGCAATAGCCCTCCTAGTGTTTTTAAGCCCCAATTAGGCCTAGTTTGTGAAGCAAGTACCTTTAAATGGTGGCTTGTAACTCTCTTGACCACTTAGATATGTCAATGACATCCCAAAACCATGGAATCCAGTCCTCATCTATTGCTAGAACTGACTGTCACCAAATTCCGTACTGTTGTTGTCTTTCACAAGCTTCCTAGCACATGGTCTTGCTAGTTTTTTCACAAAGACTATCTCAAACCTTCTATCCTACCCAGGGTTTTGCAAAACAACATGAAGACAACATCATCACAATCCATTTCACTAATTTTTGAAGCCTTACATCAGTGGAATGATGGTGAGAGCATGAATTTCAATCAAAACCTAAGTTAGGGCTTTACCAAACCAAGTCTAGAGCAATCCTTATAACTTCCTTCTATAGGATTTTCAAAGCACCAAAATGAGTTTAAATGGAAGTTAACAACATGTATTCACTGATCAATTCATTCACAAGTTAAGACAAAATTGTACCTTTGCACAGTATGGACTGTGGTAACAAGAAAAACTCATAAAATAATCTCCACAAGAGCAGTCTGAGGAGAATGTGAATATCTTTCCTTATATCTACTGTCAAGACCTCAAACTAACTTTGTTTGGAAGTTATTTCATCCTTCTACACATGCCATAGACTTAGAGACCATGACTATTCCGTACAATACGGCCTGATACAATGAATGATACAGAAAAAAAGGTAGAAAATTGATATTTTTATTATTTCCTTTAATAAAAAATGTCTCTCCTCCAACAATGATCATTGGCAGGCTTAAAAGAATCCTTCTACATTCCCTTGAGGTAGTTTGAGAGTGGTTGGGGTTGATGGAACTTCCCAACCATCGAACTTCCTCTCCAAACTTCTCTGTTTTTTAACTGCAGTAACTAATCACCTTTGTTTGATAGAGTTACATCTTTTGTTTGGGCTTAACACAACATCCAAACATGTTTACAATGTAAATTAGGCTTTGAACATGCCTTGGTCTCTTTGAACATGCCTTAGACTTTTTCAACATGCCTTAACAAGGCTTACAAACATGAAGACTACATGACTGCCTTTTATGGCTTTATGACAACAATAGACCTTTGGACAAAGTCCTTATTACAACATGGCATCATAGCCTTATTACATCATGAAAATGGTCTCCAAGACCTTATGAAACCAACAAAACAAAATGAAGATAAAAAATAAGACATAAATCTCTTGGTGCTCCTGCACCAGGTATAGTGATTAGATGTCTGGTTTTATCTTTTTGTTGCTTGTGTAGCTGGGAGCTTTGTAGGAGGGATAACTGGAGACTTTGTATTTCAGTTCATTTTGAATAAGAAAGATTGATGTTCCTATGTCTTCATTCTTTCTTGAGCTTTGATTGTTATTTTGTCCAATCAAGTTCTTTATGTTTACAATCTCTTTGCTTGCTCTTGGTATGCAGGTGTTTTGGGAGGACTTGGTGCCTTTGTCGTTAGTAGTTATCTCTCTTGGAGACTTTGTGCTTCTCTCTTTAGTTTAGTTTATTTTCCTCAAGGCATTTGTGTTGTGTTGCCTATGGTCACAGGCAAATTTCTTCCTCTTTTCCTCTCATCTCTTTTTCTCTCTTTTGACACCTTTTGTACTTTCTGGTTAAAAGTACTTAAAATCCAAAAACCCCCATCATACAAGGGAGCTACCCCTCTCAAATGCAAAGGATAATCATTGTAATTGCAACAATTACTCCATTTGTTGGTATCTTTTTGTCACTTCCTATTGGGAAAATTAGGGTGTTTTTGCATTGACAAAACTGTTAACCAACAGTTTTTGGCGACTCTATTGGGGAACGTGAAGACTGGTGCATCCTTATTCTCTAGTATTTTGAAAGTACCTCATTGAAGAAGTGAGGTTGGCAACTCTATAGAAATTTGAAGATGACAATGATGATAGAGATGATGATGACTTCCCTTCTTCCACATCTCCATTATGGAATAATTAGGTACTTGATGATCCTATGCAAGTAAGCTTTTTGAAGATTTTTTATGGTAATATGCAGTTTCAACCCAATATGGCGCATCCATCTTTGCTTAAAACCTTGCAAGAGATTGAACATAGGGATGGGAAAGATACACATTTTCTTGCTTGCAGCCATGAAAAGACCTCTGTTTGTGAAGATACATATGGTAAAGAACCTCATGCTACAATGCACCATTTGTAAAAAGAGGATAGCGATTAGATGCTAAACATTCTCTTGAAATGCCCCCTGATGAACCAGCAAATGCATGTAAAGATAAAGGAGAAACTGCTTCTCCAGTGCACATACAATCAAAGTTTGAGGATGAAGGTTTTGGTTTGATTTCTTCTTCCCAAGATTCTTTTTCTTTTGGGTGTTATTCTTTAGATAATAATCCTCTTTGGATGGATTCATTCGAGCATGCACAAAGTTGTGTTAAAGAAGCCCCTATTGTTTGCAGGATCATGAAGAAGAAATAGAAAAGAAAGATCATAAACCCGATAATGAGGATTTAGTGAAGATTGTAGTGGGTATACAAAATGTTCCTGATGAGGAGATAGTTCCAGACCTAAACCTTGGCTCATGTGAAACCATATCAGAGGAGTCAAAAGAATATGAAACATTGAAGGAGAAAGAAGACATTGGTGATTAGTCAAGAAAAAATCAAGAAGGCAACACATTTCATGATATTTCAACTTGCTGTCCAGAGGTACCCATTTCAGATTTTCTCTATTTTGAAAATCTTTCATTTGCTCCTCCATCAAATTTTAAAGAGGATTTGCATCATACATCCATAGTTTCAAATCGTGAAAGATGCATTCAAGTACTTGAGTTTGCTATACTTCAAGTAATACAAGAGGAAGTGTTTCTCAGCATGCATGAAGACATTAAAGTACTTTCCGATTCATACACTTTCCATGAGGAACAGTTGTTTGAGTTTGCTGACTTATCCATAAGAGCTGCATATGTCAAAATTTTTAAAGGTGCTATTCAAAACACCAAATGGTAGCTAGATTCAATCATGTTTCATTGGCATGGTCCTTTGTTTCGTACAGGTACATATTTCTTTGAATCTGTCAATGCATTCACATAGCTTCTAGAAGCAATGGTGATTCATTGTAACTCATTCAAGTACATAGGTGCCTTAGGTTGTTTCTTTCCATTCCCTATCAATTTTTTCTTTGTTCAAGGTCTCCTTTATTCCCCTTGACTCTATTTGCCCAATGGATAAGCATTGGTCTTCACCCAAGATTCTATATTCTCTACTTCCCGTGTGGGAAAGCAGTCCCCAATTTGAACCTGCTGTTGTCCACATTTTTGAACATGAGAATTTTAATCTTTTCTCGTGTCCAAAGTCATCATGTATCACCAATTCAATTTTCACATGTATCATTCATCTTGAAAAGTCGCCTGTGAGTCATCCTTCCATCTATTTGGTTATGTTCTTATTGTTGAACTTTGAAAGCTCATGTTCGTTGATGGTTGGAAAGGCTCATATAAGATGAACAAATATGTGCAAGCTAATGCCATCCCTAGCAAAATATTCATTTCCTCTTTTCAAGGGTTACATTTCACACTTTTGAAGGGCATTAATTCTTCTAATAGATATGTGGCTACTTATTCTACTACATGTTTTTCATTTCCTTTAAGTTCCAAGTGAACACATTTTAGTTGTAAGCATTGAAAGTGTCCCAAAGATGACAATAGATGATGAAAAGTCAATATATGTGGTGGCCTCAATGGGGTAGTCTATATCTAGGTTGCATTTATGGGGAATGTCATACATATACAAAATGAACCTTGAAGAGAGGTCAAGATGGTCTATAATAAAGCTCTTTTTAATGGTTTTGACTCTCACATTACACAGCACGATCACAATCTATTGGAGTATATGGTGCAATATTCTTGTCAAATATTATAGCAAAAGGTCTCATGGAGAGTATTTGCTACCTTCCTGGGATGGCGGTGTGGATTGCGACATGCTTGCAACTGTAGTGAAGATAAGTGTCTGGTGCCCAATTGCCACATATCATGACTGTTGCTTCACAATTTCTCTATTCCTTGTGGTGTCTCTTACTTCATTGATATGGCTTAATTGGCGCTTCCAAATGTGGCCCAGTTCATCGGCTCGCTGCACACCTGGGTCAGAGATCCAAACTATACATAGTGAGATGAGTTGAAGCATAGAAAAATCATGCCATATGCTTTAAAGATTTCCAAAAGGAGATGTCATCCTAAAATGATCGCGAGCTATGTACAAAACAAATTTGTTGAAAAGGCTTTAGAAAATTTTGTGTGGGGATCGATTTGTTTAAAATGGCTTTAGAAACATTCAAGTATATGCCATCAACAGGTAACACCTCTACCACGACCTTTGGCAACATCTTATTGGCTGCGCCAAAATGGAGAGAGCTCTTCTATATACAGACCCATGAAATGCCATATAATGTAGAGAAAATCTCATTGGGTATTATTACTGGAGATTCCCCCATTGAAAGTGGGAAATAAAAATAGTTTATCAATCCAAGAAAATACGATCTGACAGATGGAAAGAAAATGTCGATAGAGTTGGAGGATCAACCAAGGCAGAGGTAGGCAAGGATTTCAGTTGTTTGGCTGGCGGCGTCGTGACATGGATGATATGATTGTGGCACTAGAGGCTCATTCAAAATAGTCAAAGCAAAGAATAAACATTATCTCAAAATGCAAAGACTACCAGATATGCACTAAATGGATTTGATGCTAGGATTTTTCAAAGCAAGCGGCTAAGTTGGAAATACTCTTACCAGTGTGGATAAACACAAAGTAGATTTGTTAGAGATATTTAGAAACCTCCAAGAAGGTGCATTTGAAAGTTGTAACGTCAATTTCTGTATCCTATTGCCAACGCATTCCCAGCCTGCGCTCGGTGAAAACAACAAATAGAAATGAGATTTTTTTGTTAGATATTATCATGGTGGAACGAGATATGATAGACATGCATACAAATGTAAAGGTAGTGGCATGGATGAAATAATTAAGGATATGCATAAAATAGAAATATTGAAAAGGATTTAGAATCTTTGAAGCAAATTCAATTGGCGATGGCGACATATCTCATCTGCACTAAATCATGAGCTTTTTAATAGTGAATATGCATGCAAGATGCAAAAAATATAAAAAGTTGCAGATTAAAAATTCCCAAGCAAGATCGAAAGCCTTCAAAATACATAACACAGTGGGCGACCAACATCGGCAGTTTGAAAGAATATCATATGGCAATAGTCTACAGGGAAGTCGTGGCTTGCTCAATAGTTTAGAGCAGGAGAATCAATATGCTATTATGGATCCCATCTACTCTCAAACTCCTATTGGTTTCAGAGCAAAGCAATGTTTTAATGAGATAGTTTTTTGTGGACAAGACGTTATTCCTAACTGGTGTAAAAGGAAATAAACATTTCAGGGTTCGTAGGCCACCATGGTTGACCAATAGCATAATCTATGTGGAAACAAATGGCAAAGAAATTAGTGTGTTCATATACTCACTACGATTTATTGAGACTGAAGGGATTTTAGCTTTACATTGTTTATAAATGCAGGTTAGTATGTAATAAGGTTTTGGAAATACTGACTGTAGTGCCAAAACTGGCCTAGGTGCACAAATACATGAGTTGGGTGTGTATCATCCATTGAGTCTATCAGAAAGAACAATAACCATTGTTGTTGTTGTGTCACTAGATAATAATTACTTTTCTAGACATAGTGGCTGGGAATTTCCTCTTATTCCTCTCTGGGGCAATGGGTAAGATGGCATCAAAAGTGGGGTTGTTTAGAAGAGATAGACAATGTTAAATACCATAGTTTGAGATGCAGAGTAAACTATCATGTTCTTCGATTCAAAGATGTTATGAAACTAGGCACTCTCATTGTTAATAAGCTTCATTCATAAAGTCATTTCACATCAATACACCTATGTTTTGGAATGGATATATGCCTTCATTTTCTAGGTGCATTGATAATTTTTTTTACTCTAGAGGAGCAGGCTATCTTAAGGAAGTACACAGGAATATGAATGAGACTATGGAAAATTAGGAAGCTAGTGAAAAGAATTATATCTCAGGTTCTGGTGGTGGTGATCTCCCGGTTGTCATAACTTGTGCACCTGAGTTGAATAAGTCTTTCCCTTGTTGTAGAGGAAAACTAATGCATTGTAGACTTAAACAAAATCCAGGGTTAAACCTAACTGAACAGTCCACTCTGTCATTGCATTCCTACATTGAATTATCGACCAAGCAGCATAAGCTTATGATGATGCTCACACTATATATGCCTTGAAGACTCATTTTTATCCTAAACTACCTCCTACAAACTTATTCTAATCAACATAATTGATTGAAGTTCTTAGAAATGAAAGAACAACAAAAATAGTTAAAAACCTATTTGCTACAGGTACCCTTGACATAAGCTGAAGATAGCTATATTCAACAGAGAATTACAGAATTAACTTGAAATACATAGAATGAGAAAAGACTTGACACTAACCTCCAAAGGACTTCAATGATGTATTCTATTCATGAATCACAACTATTAGAAATAGCAATCACGATTTCTTACTTATTTCACAATGCAATGCATAAGATAACATGAAACAGTCTAACTAGAAATGCATAAATAAATAAATGAATGTATGAAGCGAGAGTTAGTACCTCAAGTGGCTAGCTCAGGGAACTATCTCACTTCTTCTGGAAACTAAATCTACTTCAGATCTTCACACATTTTCCATGACATGCAGTTGAATTCAATTCATATTGAGACAGAATCTTCTTCAGATTTTATTCAAAATCAAAACATGTCTAGAATAATTCATAATTGTAAAAATAGAGTAATGACTATATAGATATAAAGTAACAATAATAGCTAACTAATCAATGAACTCATCCCCTAACTTATACAAAAGTGGGAGAGTTGTATACGATCTTTCAACTAACTGTGATTATCAATTCATCCCTGAATATTAGGATATAGTTTTGAGATCAACTTATTAATTATCCAAGACAAGTGAAACATAGTCCTATTCAAATAGAAATCCCACATAATGGATCATGAATGAAAATACATAAGTTACGGTTAGACTTCTAGAACAAGTCTTCTTCTTCTCTTGTATTTACTTTTCCATGATGACCATGTTCATCTCCATCGATCTTCACTTCTGACACTTGGACTGCACTTTAATCAATTCCCCTATTTTGCACTCTACTACAATTACTCCTACCTAGATACTATGTCTTTGCTACATAAGGTTAATTATTCCAACATATATACACAAAATAACCTTTCCTATTAAACTTATGAAATCCTATCTATATTACATGCATATCAATAATTTAAATCATCCACTTGATAATATAACCACCATATTCCATTTATCAGCATAGGTTTAAGGTCTCTGGGAAGTATATGTGAAACAACATATAATAAAGGTAATGTTTGTAAGGTTCTTGCAAGATCATGTGAAAAGGTCTTAAAACATATAACAAGACTATAAAAGGAAGTCAATATTTCAACCCAACAGTCCCCCCCAACTTAAACTTTTGCTTGTCCCTAAGCAAAACCAAGGAACTATCATCTAGGGTAGAAGATTATAATGTAGAGTGATTTTTATGAGGTCCATGTTTTCTTTGACTCCTCCTTGTTTGAGATAAAATCCATTGTAATATGCAAGTCTTTCCATCCTATTTAGCTCAGCAAGCCTACACTTATCACTTTTCCCTCCTGTCTAGTGTGACACTAGGTAGAGAAGGATATGAGGATGGTAAGTAAGAGGAAACCATGCTACTCCCTTTTGCTTTGAGATCTGGATGTCCCTGTGTAACCTCTCAAACATCTTCATGAAGTTGTGGAAAGAGTGAGGTTCTTTCTTTTGCAATTCTGGATTTAGGCTATTCCACCTGTTCTACACATACCTTTGACAATTCTAAATGATGGACACTATTAATCTCTATATTCTTCTATGATCCATGAGTCTTAAATCCATAATCACCTTACCTGGACCCTTATGAGAAAGTAATGTTAGCTGTTAGGTCAGGATCACTTCAGGGTCTAAGGTTTCTTTCCTAATTGGCAATGGTTCATTCTTCTCCTGCTCCTCAGATTGGTCCATCAGTTCTCCCCTAAATTGGTCATTTTTTAAGTATGACATTAGTGCTTTGATTTGTAGGTCTCCAACATAGATGTAAGGGTTCCATTTTGTGTCCTCATCCATCAGGTAATTATGCAGATAGTATTCACACAACTGGTCCTATTCTTCTAAACTGGCCTCTTTGAAATATTTGCAAAAAATGTGTCTTAAATGCAAGTTAGGTTGATTATTGATAAATCTATTAAACTGAAAACTAAGGAATTTCTCTTTGAGAAAGAATGCATAAACCCTTGGTGGAGGTCTACATCCAATGATTTGCTTGGCTCTATCAATAACCTCTGCCAAACGATCCTCCAACCTTTTTATTATCAAATCCTTTTCTGCAACTGATGCATTGAGACTATGTTTCTCTTTTTCCCAATTCTCTTTTTCTTGCTTAGTTTTATCAGTCTATTTCATTACTTCAAAGCCCAAAGATAGGGTAGTATGTACTCTGGGGTCTTTGTCATAGGAGGTAGGAGAGTAAGTACTTCTTCCTCAATTTTTGTTTTATTTTCAGCCAACTCTACCAACAAATCTAAGTTAGAACCATGACCATAAGTTTGGATCTTCTCCTCCAACTCCTGAATCCTTCTCTCTTTCTCTTTAGCTTTCTCTTCATACCCCCTTACCTATTCCTCTAGATGTCTTATTCTGTCCAAGGCTTCTTGAAGTTCCTTCCTAATATCTCTGTCTTCTAATAATTCCTTTTCTTCTTCAACATTTTCATCATTTCTTTCTCTAGGAACATCAAAAACTTCTTTAGAAGAATCATCAAGCACAGGTTTCCCATCTTTCTTGCAGTAAACAAATCTTCTAACTCAGAATCAAAAGAAGAAATATACTTTCTTTTCCTTGTAGGCATATCAACATTTTCACAGGCATCTGTAGAGACATCCTCAAGAGGGTTTTCTCCTCTATCTGAATCTAGATTCAGTGGAGTTGGATCATTGTTCTGCTGGCCTATATTTCTGTTCTCTCCTCTCTATTTCTCAACAACTTTTTCTTTGGCACCTTGCCTCCTTAACCTACCTGAGTGTCTAGGAGTGACTATTTCCTACTTGTTTGCCTTTTTCCTCCTTTTATTGTCCTCCTTCTTCCTCTTTTCCCCTGCACTTTCTTCTTTTGTTGCACTCTTGTGCTTCCTCACTCCCTTCCTACTCTTCTTTTCCTTACCAGATGTTGAAGGAGTGGTTCTTTTAGTTTTAGGGGCAGATGTTGAGGGTTCTTTAGTTGATACCGACCTAAACTCTAGAGGGTTCTCATGTTGTGGCTCTTCCTTCTTAGTTTCAAAAGGAGGCATATGATCATATGGAATCTCATCTTTTAGTTCTGGTGCCTCTAAAAGTGTTGAAATGTCTACACATTGTTTAAAAGCTTCCCACCCAATCTGTGGGTACTGAATCCTTAAACTCCTCTTTATTAGCAGAACTATTAAACAATGGTGAGAAAGAGTGGTGTCTGTCTATTGTCTCTAATATTCTGAAGACATCCTTTTCAACATACTATACAGATAATTTGGAACATTGACAGGTTTGTCATGCCATAAATGATTGAGCAATTTAAGTTGTGTAGTATATAACATATTGTATCTACCATCACAGGTAATATACTTGATAATATAATAGGCACATTTCCCCCAAAAGAAGGGAAGAGATAGTCATTTGGTACCTTATGTGGTAGAATTTAGGTGTTCACCTCTTTCACAGAACTCCTCCCTAGTCGCGACTGCATCAGCTTTAGCTGGGTACTTGGACCCTGTCCATGGTAACCCTGTGACCTGAGCAATAGCTAACTCAAAAGCATCTATAGGTTACCCCTTCACCATTGCTTCATCATACTATAGAGTAAATGCAAATTCTTTCACCATATTATCATCAAACTCTATCAATTTTAGGAAGTAATCTAACCAACCTACTCTCATAAAGAGCGGGAGAACCATCACATCCTCCAATAGTTCCTTATGTGCCAAAGGTTCTCTTCTGATTACGTCTCCTCCCATTACTGTTGTGAATTACAAATTCTACAATATCAATATTTTGCACAATGTCAGTTTCTGTTTCTCAATTCTTGCTGCTTCAACTTACGACCCCAAAAGAACCAATCTTACAATCTGCCTCTTCTTTCCTTTGCACTATAACTTCCTTAGGGCACTAATTCACTTGATGGAAGAATAAGGAAAGTTCATGGTACAGAATATATATCTGGTTTTCTTGAAAGGCAAGGTTTTCAAAGGCAAACGATGTTCAAATGGAAATAATCAAAATAAACCCCTCCCCCCAACTTAATTGTGAAGTGGCCTCACTTCATGTGGTAGGTATTATAAAATGAGGAGAAGTGATTAAAAGAAATGGTGATAATATTCGTCGCATACATGAAATAAACTATGACTAATCATGAATATAAAAAGAAATCTAGTTGTAATAATTTAAATTTATTGAATGTACATATGAAGAGGAAATGAGTAATTAACATACCTTGGAAATTGTGAACAACACGGAAGATTTGAGATGATATGCATGCAGGGAATGAGATATAGGGTGAGAGAAGGTGGCGGGTACAGCTACTGAGATATAATGTGATAACTTAAGATGATGGAGAAAAGTACCAACTCATTAATGTGAATTGATACATGGATCAATAGAATGAAGTAGTTTAAAATGGATACGAGCATGTGGAATGGGCGGGAGAACTTAGGTAGTGTTTACCAAGTGATGGAAGAGAGCAGCATACAGATGGTGCTACAGGTGCCTTCAGCATAGGTCCTGACTTTTTAATTGTAAACACAATATATCAGGTCCCAGCTGAGTCAAGTCCCAGCTGAATGAGTGAAAAAAAGGTCTCAGTGGAAATAACTTGTTGTAACCATGAAAATTGTGTTGTGTGTGCATGTGATTTTAAAGCAAAGAAAGTTATGATTCAGCAATAGGGGTTGAGTATTGCAACTCAACCTCTGCATCACTGGATAGTGTTGGTGGATCAATATCTAAAGGTGTAGCATCTGGTGTCACCTCATCACTATCAGTAGTGTTGGGAGGACCATACTGAGCAGTTAAAAAAATAAGAAAGTCATCCTTCTAAAGTGGATTTTATACAATTTTAGCATCTGAAAACCTAACTGCATCAATAGTCTGCAACTCAACTGCACCATTAGGAAAGACTTTCTTGATCTTATATGGGCCTAACCAATGTGATTGAAGCTTTCCCTTGAAGTCCTTATACCTTGAATCATAAAGAAGTGCCCAGTCACCTGTAGTGAATTCCTTTGTTTTGATGTACTTGTCATGCCATTTTGCCCTTTGTTTCTATATGACCTCTGTATGATGAATGGCCTCCAATCGGATTTCATCTAAAGCATTCAAATGTTGTAGTCTATCTTGTTGTGTTGTGGTCAAATCCATTCCTAGGCCCACTGTTGTCCTCAGGGTTTTGTAGTCAAATTTAATAGGCAGGACTGCTATCTTGCCATAGACCAACTCATAAGGTGTACAAACCCTGTAGTTGTCTTCCAGGTTGTTTTGTATGCCCAAACAGCTTCTGGGAGCCTAGAAACCCAATCTCTTCTATGAAGCTAAGCTATCTTGGTCACTATGTTCTCAATTTCCCCATTAGTGACTTCCACCTGACCATTAGCTTGAGGATGGTATGGGGTGGATTTCTTATGCCTGATCTGATATTCTGTAACCAATTTGGTTATTAAATCAGATGTAAATTGTGGTCCTTGGTTAGTTACTATCTCTCTTGGAACACCATATCTATTGAATATGTCTTCATAGAGGAATTTGGCCACATTGCCATCTCTGGCAAACTGCAATGCCTTTACTTCAACCCATTTAGTTAAGTAGTTAGTACATACCAGAATATATTCTTTGTTGTTGGATGTAGGAGATATAGGACCCACAAAATCCAAACCCCATTTGTCAAAAGGAGCCAATGAGATTTGTGGCTGCAAAGGTATCTCATCACTTCTAGTAGGCCTCCCCATTCTTTGGCATCTATCACAACTCCTAGTGTACCTGACAACATCTTTATGAAGCGTTGGCCAATAATATCTTGTTGTTAGTATCTTGAAGGTTGTCCTCTTAGCTATAAAATGTCCCCCACAAGGCTCATCATGACAAGCCTTCATTATATCAAAACTTCATCCTCCCTGATACATCTTCGCACAATATTGTCTGGCCCAGTGTAAAATAGAAATCCAGAAATCTAGGAGTAAGAGAAATATTTATGAACTAGCTACCGAGCTTCTCCCTTGGAGAGAAGTATCCTGGAAGCTGCCCTATAACTAGATAATTGGCTATATCTACATACCATGGAGTGTGTATAGTGAGAGCAAATAGATGCTCATCAGGAAAAGAATCATCAACCACTCAATCTGAAGACTATGTAGGTAGTCTGGACAGAAAATCAGCAACAACATTGGCCTTGCCTAGTTTGTCAACAATTGTAATATCAAACTCCTGCAACAACAATAACCACCTTACAAGTTTGCCACCCACTATAGGTTTATTCATCAAATATCTAATTACAACATGATATGTGTGTATGAACACCTTGTAACCAGTTATATAGTGCCTGAATTTGTTAATTGCATAGACAACTGCAAACATCTCTTTCTCTGTCACAGTGTAGTTTAACTCAGTTCCCTATAGATTTTTGCTCACATAGTATATGGCATATTCCTTAGTTCCTTCTTGTTGACCCAGGACTACCCCAATGGCAAAATCAGATGCATCTATATGGATGTGAAAAGGTAGTGACCAATTTGGACCTCTCAGAATAGGGGCTTGTGTCAAGGATGTTTTTAGATTTTCAAAAGAGATCTGACAATCTGATGTCCATTCAAATTCACTGTCCTTGGTTAGTAAGGTAAACAGAGGGGAAACAATCTTGCTAAAATCTTGAATGAACCTCATATAATATCTTGCATGGCCTAGGAAGCTCCTTACATCCTTCTATTTTTGTGGAATAGGTAGGGTAGATATGATCTCAATCTTCTTTGGGTCAACTTGGATGCTCGCACTTGAGATGAAGTATCCGAACACTACTCCTTGTGTCATCATCAGAAAAAAAAACTTTTCATTACTCAAAGAGAGGTTGTGCTCTATACATCTTTTTAATACCTTCTCCAAATTGTGTAGAGCTTCATCATATGTGTCACCATATGTGGTGAAGTCATCCATATAAATCTTCATACTGTCATGGGCAAAATTAGAGAAAATGCTCAAGACTGCTCTTTGGAATTTGGCTAGAGTATTGCACAACCCAAAGGGTAAGACAAAGTATGCATATGTCCCCCAAGGGAAAGTAAATGTTGTCCTATCTTGATCCTCTGGAGCAATCTTAATCTAGTTATAACCACTAAAACCATCAAGAAAGGAAAAATATTTCTTGCCTGCTAAAGGGTCAAGAACTTGGTCAATAAAAGGCAATGGAAAGTGATCCTTCCTGGTAGCAATATTCAATTCTCTATAATCAATACAGACCCTCCATTTTCCACCTTTCTTGGGGACTATAACCAATGGGGAAACCCATTCACTGTCTGAAATTGGGTATATAAAGCCTGCATCCAGAATCTTTTGAAGCTCATCTTTTACAATCTCTCTGAGGGATGGATTCATTCACCTCTACTATTGCCTGATGGGTCTATACCCATCTTCAATGTATATCTTGTGCATGCACAAGGCAATATCAATGCCTTGCACATCATTGTAATCCTAAGCAAATGCTACTGAGTGTGTATGTAATATTTCATGCAAGGATTGTTGTTGTTCATCAGTCAATGTATTGTTAATGTTCAACATCTTCCCTGGCTTGACTTCTACTTGTTTGGATAGTTCTTGAATGGAAGACAAATCAAGGCTGGGTAATATAGGTAAACATTGCTGAGGTAATAACACATGGAAGATTTGGGAGACTTCTTCTGATGAACTGCTAGGTATTATGCTGCTCAAAGGGTCTTGTAAGAAAGATAGATAGTCTTGCTGCTGTGGGTGTCTCCCACAATCATTTTGTATAACATGAGTAATTAAATCATCCTCATCTGGAATATTCAGTAAAGGGTTGTGTTCTATATTCGTTAGGGTTTGCAAGGAATAGGTGTCCTCATCCTCCAGGCTAGGACAAATGGTCTGCTCAAGCTCATGGTATGGTTGGGCTGGTGGATATAAAACCAATTTCTTGGTCACTGTCCCATTGGATATAATCATGTTACCAGGCCTGCAACCTATAAATGCATTAGCAGTGGCAAGCCATGGTCTACCTAGTATAAGAGGATATCCAACAAGATTAACCTTAGGTTGCAAAACTATAAAATTAGCAAGGTATTCCCAAGAATCTAATGCAATGACCAAATCTTCTATGACTCCTTCAGGTTTGACTGTAGACCTATCAACTAATTGCAAGACTATTTGAGTAGGCCTAAGGTTGTTCAATTGGAGTGTCTGCATGGTCTCATTGGTCATGACATTAATTGTAGCTCCTAGATCTATCAAAGTATTCTTAATCAGAGTCCCATTGATCTTTACATCCACCACTGGACTACTTGGATCTATGTATTTGGGAACAATTATATTACCTAACATGATATCAACAAGATTACCTAAAACATGTACTGTCTGAGGGTCTATTCTCTTCCTTCCTGGCTTCTTTATGCAAAGATCCCTAATAGTTTTGGTATAGATAGGAATATCTTTGATGGCTTGGATTAAGGGAATCTTGATGATTATATCTTTTAGTTGGCTGAGAAGGACAATATCAGCTTGGGTTGTTTTCTTTTGCATGGCCAAGCACTCAGGGAAAGGAGGAGACTTCTGTGGTAAGGTAATTTGGGCATCTTGCATTGGTTTAGGTTCCAAGGGTGGATCATTTGAGGATTCATCAGTGGGTTCTTTATCTTCAAGATTGGTACTTTGGGGAGATGAAGGCCCTGGAAGTTGCTTCCCTGATCTAAGATGAACATTACTCACTTCCACCCCATAGGTGGGATATTGCATTACCTCGTTAGTATAAGCCTGTTGGACAAGGTTGTTGTTAGGGTTAGGTGCAGGTTGGGCAGGGATTTGGGTAGGTCTAGGAGGTGGATTTTGAGGTGGTGGCATTATGGCTAGCTGCTATGGTTGAGATGGAATCATAGGTTGCTGAAATTGTGCATTTTGCTACCATTGTTGGCCTTTGTTCCACTGAGGCTGCCATTGTTGCTGCTGAGTAGGCCACTAAGGGTTATAATTGGGACCTTGGAAATTTTGTTGAGGCCATGAGTTTGGATGTTGTTGGTTCCAACCAGCTTGGGGAGTAGGCCATTGGTGAGTAGGTCATTGGGGGTTTTTCCATGCATTTGGGTTACCAGGCCATTGTTGAGCATTCCAAGCAGAGAAGTTTTGATTTGTAACAGGAAAGGGAGAATTAAAACTAAGTGGATTAGAGGGCATACCTTGCCTTTGCTACCAAGGTCTCCTTTGAGAAATGAAGAAAAATTTCCCATCTTCTCCTTCAAATTGTTACAACTCAGGTCTTTCAATTTTTTCTTGCTGGATACTGGCCACCCTCTTGCATTTGCAATTGGCCTTCCTTTGTCTACAGCTGGGGTAGTATTCAATAAGCATTACGTCTGCCTCTTCTTTTTTCTTCGTGATGTCAAGAGTGTCCAGCTGTGTAGCCATATGGCTAATGATGTCCTCTTTCATGTTGGTTAGCAAGTTACTAATTTCCACTCTAGAGACTCCATTAGTTGCCTTGCCTGTAATGGCTACTCTTTCTCCTCTAGGTTTCCTTGAAAAGGTCCTAGAATAGTTTCTGTAGGCTATACAGATATCTTCAAAGGGAAGTTGAGATATATCCCCTGTTCCAATGAGATTGATGGCATCCATAAAGTCATCATTAACTCCTCTCAAAAAGACCACCTTTAGTGATTCTTTAGACAATCTATTCTAAGGGTTTTTCTTCAATGCAAACTATAATCTTTCCACATAGTCTTCTAGTGGTTCATCCTCTTTCTGTGACATCCTAAAAATATCATCTTGTCTCCTATCATGTCCTCTACAGTAGTCTTTATATTTTGCCAGAAACTTTGTCTTCGTGGTATCCCAATCTGGAATGACATCTTTCCCCAACCCCATAAACCATCTTAAAGAAACATATTTTAGTGTGGCAGGGAACAGCTTGAGTCTATAAGGATTAGTGGTGTAGTCATAACTTCTACACAAGACATCAAACTCGAACAAGAAAGTGTCAGGATCTTTGGTCACCAAGCCGTAGAAAACAAGCAATGTATAAGGTGGTATATTTTTCAGAGTAGCAACTTGTGCTTGGTCTAGGATAGGGAATTCAAATGGTGCTTGTTTTAGAGGATCCTCTACTATAACATCTACCATGGTTCTAAAGGTCCCTTCTGTGGCAGTGGAGGAAGCTAATGGGGATGTAAGAGGTGTTGATGAAGATGTAAAAGGAAACTCTCCTACAACACTTTCTAATGTGTAATTGATAAAATCAACTGTGTCCTTGTTATCTTGAGAAGTGGAAGGGAGGAATCTACCTCAGTTATCTCTCTGCCTCTACATACAATAATTTGAGCTTTATGTTTCAGCGGTCTTGCACAATGTTAGTAAAATGCCTGGTGTTTCTTAAAAAATGAATTTATTAAATCTAATGCATAGCACCATCCCCAACAATGGCACCAAAAATGTAGAGAAAAAATAATGCATTGTAGACTTAAACAAGATCTAGGGTTAAACCTAACTAAACAGTCCACTCTGTCATTGTATTCCTACATTGAATTATCGACCAAGGAGCATAAGATTATGATGATGCTCGCACTATATATGCCTTGAAAACTCATTTTTATCCTAAATTACCTCCTACAAACTTATTCTAATCAACTTAATTGACTAAAGCTCTCAGAAATGAAAGAACAACAAAAACAGTTAAAAACCTAGTTGCTATAGGTACCCTCGACATAAGCTAAAGATCGCTATATTCAACAGAGAATTATAGAATTAACTTGAAATACACAAAATGAGAAAAGACTTGACACTAACCTCTAGAGGACTTCAATGATGTATTCTATTCATGAATCACAACTATTAGAAATAGCAATCATGATTTCTTACTTATTTCACAATGCAATGTATAAGATAACATGAAACAGTCTAACTAGAAATGCATAAATAAATAAATGAATGTATGAAGCGAGAGTTAGTACCTCGAGTGGCTAGCTCAGGGAACTATCTTGCTTCTTCTAGAAACTAAATCTACTTCAGATCTTCACACATTTTCCATGACATGCAGTTGAATTCAATTCATATCAAGACAAACTCTTCTTCAAATTTTATTCAAAATCAAAACATGTCTAGAATAATTCATAATTGTAAAAACATAGTAATGGCTATAAAGATAGAAAGTAACAATATCAGCTAACTAATCAACAAACTCATCCCCTAACTTATACAAAAGTGGGAGAGTTGTATGCGATCTTCCAACTAACTATGATCATCAATTCATCCCTGAATATCAGGATATAGTTTTGAGATCAACTTATTAATTATCTAAGACAAGGGAAATAGATTCCTATTCAAATAGAAATCCTACATAATGGCTCATGAATGAAAATACATAAGCTGCAGTTAGACTTCTAGAACAAGTCTTCTTCTCTTGCATTTACTTTTCCATGATGACCACGTTCATCTCCATTGATCTTCACTTTTGACACTTGGACTGTACTTTAATCAATTCCCCTATTTTGCACTCTGTTGCAATTACTCCTTCCTGGATGCTATGTCTTTGCTACACAAGGTTAATTGTTCCAACATATATACACAAAATAACATTTCATAATAAACTTATGAAATCCTATCTATATTACATGTGTATCAATAATTTAAATCATCCACTTGATAATATAACCACCATATTCCATTTATCAACATAGGTTTAAGGTCTCTAAGAAGTATATGTGAAACAACATATAATAAAGGTAATGTCTGTAAGGTTCTTGCAAGATCATGTGAAAAGGTCTTAAAAACATATAACAACAGTATAAAAGGAAGTCAATATTTCAACCCAACACTTGCCGATGTTGGTTGACCTAGTAACTACAATTTCTGTGGCATCTATCAATAAAGATCTTATTATTGATCCCATTTCAGAAGAGGAAGATTGTTGAGATGGGTGGTTGATGGTTATCATTATTGCGGAAGGAGAGTTTCCTTAGCCTTATTTGTGGAGGATTACAACTGGAGTAGAATGCCAAAAGTCATCCGAGACTCTTCAACTTATTTCATCTTTTTGTAACATTTCTTTAGGGAAATGCGCTTTTGAGTTTCCCATTAGTAGAGTCTTTATAAACTAATTACCATTCATTGTAAAAGGATCTTTTGGTTGTTCAACTGAGAGCTCCTGTGAGAGCTATGGAGGGTATAATGATTAGATGTCTGGTTTTATCTTTTTGTTGCTTGTGTAGCTGGGAGATTTGTAGGAGGGATAACTAGAGACTTTGTATTTTAGTTCATTTTGAATAAGAAAGATTGATGTTCCTATGTCTTCATTCTTTCCCAAGCTTTGATTATTCTTATGTCCAGTCAAGTTCTTTATGTTTACAATCTCTTTGCTTTCTCTTGGTATGCAGGTGTTTTAGGAGGACTTGGTGCCTCTGCAGTTAGTAGTTATCTCTCTTGGAGACTTTGTGCTTCTCTCTTTAGTTTAGTTTATTTTCCTCAAGGAATTTGTGTTGTGTTTCCTATGCTCATAGGCAAATTTCTCCCTCTTTTCCTCTCATCTCTTTTTCTCTCTTTTGACACCTTTTGTACTTTCTGGTTAAAAGTACCTAAAATCCAAAAACCCCCATAATACGAGGGAGCTACCCCTCTCAAACATAGAGGATAATCGTTGTACTCGCAACGATTACTCCATTTGTTAGTATCGTTTTGTCATTGCTGATTGGGTGAATCAAGGTGTTTTTGCAGTGACAAAACTGTTAACCAACACTACCTAGTATTTTTCTATTAGTATTCAAGAAATATTCTTTTTAACCTTCATCTGTTTTAGGCTTTTTAGGGTAGTTTCTTTGAAAGCGCTTATTGGTAGGTTAAGGACCACAAACATAATAAACCAATAGTCATTAGAAGACCTTTGTGTACCTAGTAAACAACATCATGCAGTCCCTCTAGGAGAACAAAAAGACACAAGAATATATATAGGACATGTTCCTACATTAGAAGAAGCCTACATAGGCATCCAACCTCACCACAAAGGAAAAGGAGAGAAGATGACATAGATTATGATAGATGATGTGGTAGAGAGAGAGAGAGAGAGAGAGAGAGAGAGAGAGAGAGAGAGAGAGAGAGAATATATGTAATAAGTGCTACCCAAGCATGTGAGATGTGTATATCTATGCTTGTGGTAAAGATTGTGCATTGTATGAAGAATATATGATATGAATATATGAGCAAACCTACTTTATGGTGTCTATGACTATGTAAAAATGTATGAATCTTTATGTTATGCATATGTTATTTGTAACATTATTCTAATTTCCTTCTTATTTCATCACCCTAGGGTTAACTTCTCTGACATAAATAATTTAGATCTCAGACCTGTATTTCACTATCAACAGTACCCATGCTCATGACAGCAAATGTATTTAAAAGTAATACACTCATACTCAATCTTCTAAGTGTAGTCAAGTTCTTTTTTAATTTTAGATTAATGGACCGGATAAGTCCCTTGAGGAGATTAATTTCCACATAGATATGGGCTATTGAAAAATTCATGTCTTTGGGTAGAGTTCATGTCTTATATGTCCCAATAGCATTTCCTATTGTTTTGAGAGCCTCCCCATTGCACAAAAACAAAGGAAGGAAATAAAGTCTTATCTAGACTAACAAACAAGAGGATGTTTCTTCTATTGGAACAAAATACATCATTTAATGATTCAAGTACGAACTGTTGGAGTCCTTAAACCAAGGGTCATTATGAAAAATCTTCTATTTTCTCTTTGACTAAAAATGTCACAATGAAGAAAACCCTCCCATACAAGGAAATTCCAATATCACCTTAGATCTTTGGTTTCCACTCTCTATCTATCTAGTTGATTAGTAATTTGTAAGAGGGCCAAACACCTATAAACTTGGCTATTGGAACCATCTCAAAATACTTGATAAGAAAGTCTGTTGATTCCCCCATGGGTATATCAACAAAAAGAAACTTGTCATCCCAATGTTGAACCATTCAAAGTTCTTCATTGCCATTCCTAAGAAAGGGGAGATCTATAGTAGCAAACGTATACAATGTTTTTTTCATCCTAATACCCACTCTAGTAGCAACATCTCTATAGGAACAAGGGGGCATGGGGATGGAGAAACCAAAGAATATAGAAAACATAAGAAAAAATGTCTTGATAGAGAACTCTAACACAGTTATGCTAAAACAAAGTTTGTCCCCAACAATCATAGAGAATGCAAGTGGCACATGTAGAACAAGAGAGTCCACAACCAAATGGAGAAACCTGATGGAAAGTTCAAACAATAGAAAAGATGAGGGGCTAAAGAAAATTAGGTGATTGCTAGGCTTATTGCCCAAACCCTAACACCATTTTTCTGATTAATTATTTAATGTTGATGTCTTGATTTTGAATGATTTTTTTCTTTTGAAAACTAGATTTTTATATTTCAATTAGAATTGATGTTTTTTTACTCATTTATGCTATAAAAATTAGGTTTTATATTTGAATTAAGATTCATTATTAGGAAATTTATCATTGGTATTACATTTTTTTCAGTTTACACTATAAAAACTAGATTTTATTTTAAGATTGATATTAGATTATGAGGCAATTTTATTGTTGGTGCCTGATTTTTCAATTTATATTATAAAACTATGGTAGTTTTACCATTGGTGTCTTGATTATTTTTCCAATTTACACTATAAAAACTAGATTTTATATTTATATAAGGATTTATATTATGTAGGGGTGGCTCTTATAATTTTGTCCTTGATAAAAGCCTAGGCTCATAGAAGAGAAGGAAAAAATCGTGGGGAACAAAAAAATGATGCATGGGCAAGCTCAAGGTCCTCTTTCTAAGTATCACTTACCTTGGAATGTTTGTTTGGTTTAATTGACATGATTTATGTAATCACAAAATCAAATTTAAAAATATGACTTTTCTTTCATTTTGCATGTACTTTAATAATATAAAAAACTCTAAGAAGTTATGAGTTCTAGTTGGAGGATTTCTAATAGAAGAGAAATCCAAAACAAATATGCATAGTGGCATGCAAACCTCAAATCATATGCTCATACTAGGACATTTAGTGGGCTCAAGCTTAATAAATGGTGTTTCAACACTATAACTATAGTCTTTTAATTAATATGACTTAAGGAGATTAACCTAAACAAAATCAGTAGTAAATGTTTGAAAGAAAAATATCTCATGGTGTGAATTAAATATTTTTAGACTACATAGAAAGGTATAGAAATACATCAGATTGAAGAAGATTGGAATGGAATGCATTGACGTATTGATTTATTCTTGTTTAATTTGATCTTGGTATCTCTTGGGTGATGGAGTTTTTTCTTGAAAGGGTTTCTCCATGTAAATTTTGGTGTTATGTGTTTCATATGAAACTTGTTGATTTCTATTTGTTGTTATATGTGTTTCTCCATGATACATTTCAAATTTAATGGTTAATTACATGTTTATCTTTTCAGATAATCCAATTTGAGCACTTTATGTTATCTTTTCTCTATAATTGTTTCTATTATTTCTCAACATATAGACTAAGTTCTTCAAGACAAATCTTGCCATGATTTTCTTGATCTTGAACAAGAATCTATAGATTGTCCTTCTTCCTCAAGGTTCTAGTGGTCTCATGTTGCTCCATTTTGGAGAGTTCAATGTAGTCATTGATTTCACTTATTCCTTATATTTGTAAACATGTTGAGGCACATTAATACAAGATTCACCAAAAAATTTAGTTTTAATGGTTACCAGTCCTAAGCACCTTCAACATTAGTAAAGATTCATATACCCAATAGGAACTATATAGACTATAAATTGTAAGATCATGTATATCACCAATTTAATCACATAAGTGGAAATAGATCAGCTTAGAGGCCAACCCAAGTATCGTTATTGCTTTTCCACCCAACCACCCTCAAAGTGGGGTATTTAAATTCATGGGGTGTTGATGAGGTAGATGTCCCTTTAAAATTTTCATAACCAATTTGATAGTACAAAGTCTTTGCCAGTTCTTAATCATAATTATGGCACCCACCACTCAGCCATTCTAAGATTGACACTTGGATTCGACCAACATATACACGCAACTTAATTGCCTAGACCAAGAACAAAATCACAACACATATTGAAAGGGATACAACCAATCCATTAGGCCCAAACATAAGTTATTGAAGAAACACCCTGCTACCACAAGTCAACATCATCCTACTACAATAAAGATGACCACCATATTACTTCCATAAGGATGGTCGTCATCTAGCTACTAGTCACCAAAGAGACAACCATCAACCTATGTCAATAAGGGTGATAATGGAGATCCAATCTCCACCTAATGGTAGATAAATAGCTCCACCAAGGCCACAAAGCTAATCGACACTTTTAAATTCCTCTTGCCACGTATGAATTTGGGTACTAGTCCACAAAGTCTTCCTTGTCATTATCTTATACAAATACTTTGCTACACAAATTACTTACACATGTACACATGAGGGTTTTATACTCAAAATTGGCATCAAAACATAAGGTAACACACATGCAAGAGTTTTATTCACAAATTAAATAATTGTAGAAGAGGAAAAGCTACACTTCAACTAAGAGGTATTAGTCAAAGGAACTTTTAATTACAACTCACTTAGGACTCTTTTAGTTTCTACTGCCTATTTATTTTTAACATATTAATGTTACCAATCCCTCAAAGTGATAATAAATGTAAATAGAAACTATGCTACTGATTGAAAGATAGAAGAAGGTTAATGAAATACAAAAGATAGAATACTATGAACATAATTGGAATGTTTTGATGACAAAACAAAAAAGAGGAAAAAATCAAGAACCTAGTATCAAATGGAGGAGCTCATTGCTAGGGATGGCAACATGTCATATGGATGTCTATGCATCATACTATAGTCCAAAATATATCTAGAAAATAGAAATATTTAACTCTGCTCTACTCTATTTCATTTGTTCTACACAACATTAGACAAAACAAAATACCAATAGCTTCTAGGTGGTAAAAAATATACTAAAATTGAAAAGATATGAACAATACAATTCCAACTAAATGAAATAAATAATAGAAATGAAGAGATATTGGGAGAGAGTTCACAAAACTAGAGTGGATGGAGCTTCTCTCTCAAATATGAAATCTACAAGAACAAGGAAATTTGGGGCTATTTTAGGAGTTTTCCTTCAGGTCAAACCTTTGTTTTAGTATTTCTACCTCCATTGTAGCAAAGATTGAAAATATTGAAATATGTGTGTGCTGTTGTATTCTATGTGTGTCTAGAATGAATAACAATAATGACAAATATATTATAAACATAAAATGAAACTAATGCACTCAAGCATGAGATAAAATTAGTTAGTTGTTTGAAAGAGAGAACGAAAATGGAGGTAACCCACACAAATTCAAAGAGAAAATAAATGGATTACACTACACAAATGAACAACAAAAGAGGGTAAATGGAACTCAATCACCTTATAAATGAAAAGATGCAAACTGCTAGCTAGAGATGAAGAACCCAATAAGAAGTGGTACCAAGAAACCCCACAAAGATGCTACAAGTCCTCAAATAATCTCACATGAGTTTGGATGAAACAATAGAGCCACAAAAATATTTGAGAGTGCAAATACAAAGCTATTTTTGAGCACAATAACTCCAAGAACTAGTTGTAGAAGGAGATCCAAGAGAGTTTCTCAGATTGCTTAAAATATTTTTCAAGAATTCCCTTTGAAATGAAAGAATGAGAGGGAAAAGGAGAGTGCAGGTCAAACAAGGCCATTCAAGGATGTAGAGGCATTATAAGGAATATCTCATACCATAGGAGGTGGGAAGTAATACCCAAGAAATGGTCACTTGGTGCCACATAAGCTCGAGACGCTAGTACTACACGTGTATATCCATGCTAAGTGCTAGTGTCCAAGTGACTTTAGCTCTTGGTTTTAGAGAACACCTTAGGATAGAGAGAGAATCAAGGCACTAAAATAAAATTTGATGAAAATAAGAACCAAAGCTAGAACACAACACAAACACACATGTGTGGGTTAGAGAAAAGGCTAAGGCAAGGCCAAAGTGATCATAAAAACATACTAGGGGAGCGAACACTAAAATGAGCACAAAATGTAGCATGCAATTAAAAGGGTATGCAAATTTCAATGTTACAAGGACATCATGCTTCAACCTAGATATACATACATAAGACATCAATCTTAGACCGACTTCCCAAGTTTCAATTCTACATTATACCTTATCAAGATCTTCTCTAACCCCCCCTTTCTCTAATACACTTCACTTCATCTTCTCTTCTAGCACGACTATTCAACATATGAATGTTCATAGATTTAGTAGCCTTTTCCCATCATTTTTCCTTATATTTATATAATTTTCAAATCTCTTGCCTCTTGAACATCATTGGCCAATTTAGGTTACATATTAAATCTAGAGATTATTTGTCTAGGATTTTCTTTCTTTCCTAGAATCATTTTATTCCTCAAAATTTTTTAGCCACACAACTCTTGGCTCCACCTAATTAGTTTTCCCTTTAGTAATGCACTTGAGTGGGTATTTTTATCTTTTCCTACGTACATATAGTTCCTCTTAAATCCAAGCTTATTTGTAACTCTAGATGCACTATCCTCAAGCTCTATCTTGCCACTTATTTTGTATAATCTAGTCACTCCTTTAATCTTTGAATCTTGACACTTGGCTTCTATCTTTCCCTTCCATGGGTCTACTCATGCACCTTCACTAGACACCAACGATTTCCTATGAAATTGAGAACCCCCTTGTACTTGGTTGATCTAGTTCCTATCAAAAACTATATATGCACTCAACAACTTGTTAGGGAATGTCACATCTTTTAAAAGTACTCTTAGAAATCATAACTTGAATAAATAATTTGTTGAATCAAACATTAGTCTAGGATAATTATTTAAATACTAGATGAACTATTGGACTTTACTCAACACAAAAAAAATTTCTATTTTGCTTTTGGGATTGCTCATTTGTTTGAATAATGTAAATCTAAAAATATTTAAATTGAATACCTTTATCAAATAATAATCATGAAATTTAGATTTAGTACGTAGAACATTTACACCGCAAATGCCCTAGACTTAAACCCTCCCCCTTGGCTGCTTCTGGGCCTCCCAGGGGGGACAAGGGAAAGGCACCAATGTCTAATGCAACTGTGGATAATGAGGGTTTTATTCTAGTCAAGTCTCATAACAAGGGCAAGGGCAAGAAGAGATCTTGGCTGGATAGGCAGAACGACGGCACCTTTAATAGGTTTGAGATTCTTGATGATTTGACCCAGGAGGAGGGTATTCCAGTCGAGCTCTCTTCTGGGGCTAAGGGACTGCAGGATGTTCAGGATGAAAATGCAAGGAAAGAGGATCAAACTCTATCTTCAGGGATTCACCAGAAGGATCAGAAGGCTATGGATGCTTCGGCTCCTGCTCATGGTTTCGGGGTTCTCCAGGGGTCACAGACTTCGAAGGACTCTGCTGTGGTGGCTCCTGATCCTCTGGCTCCTAAGGGGCCCTCTGATCCTGTGAAGGGTAACAAAGCTCCTCCTTCATTAGGCTTACTTCAGAAATCCTTTAAAAAGGGACCTCTTGATAAACTGTCAAAGAGTGGAAGAAAGACGGATCAGGAGAAGGTTAAGCTCATGGGTGACACTTTGGTTGAGTCTGGGTCTGTGAAGCCCATTGATTCCCATTTCTCTCACCCCCATAAATGATTGTTTTATCTTGGAATGTAAGGGGGTTGAACAGCATCCCTAGACAAAAGGCTGTTCGCAGACTAATTGAATCTCAGTCACCGGATGTGGTCTTTATCCAGGAAACTAAGCTCACTATTGATGGGCTGGCAAATTGTGCTTCGCGTATCTGGCCCCAAGGCAAGTGGCAGGGGGTAGGTGCTTTGAATAGTGCAGGGGGTGTGGCCTGCTTCTGGAACCCAAGGAAAGTTTCCCCTTATGGTGGATGTCTAGTCGGTCTTCCATTTCTCTGGTTGCTTCTAGTTTTGAGACTGGAGAAAGGTGTCTCTTATCCAATATTTATGCTCCTACTGATCTCTCAGGTAAGTCAAATCTCTGGGCTCACATTCATTTTATCCGGGCCTTGGACCCGTTTCTCCCATGGATTATGGCTGGTGATTTTAATGCTGTTACTTGCTTAGATGAAAAACGTGGTGGGTTAGCCAGGTTGGAACCTGCTGTAAATCTTCTCCGGGATATGATTGGTTCCTTGAATCTCATTGATGTGAAGCCCTCCAATGGTGTCTTTACCTGGAATAATAGGAGATGTGGTGGGGAGGCTATCTCTGAAAGGCTTGACAGATTTCTTGTCTCCTGTTATTGGTTGAATAGTAGGTTGACTACCAGTTCTGAAATTCTTGATTGGAGGGGTTTTGATCACTGGCCCATCAAGCTTTCTGTCACCGCTTATGGGGTCACCAAAAATCCCTCTTTCAAATTCCAGTTGATGTGGTTAAGGGATCCGTCTCTTCAGGATCTTATGTTGGACTGGTGGTATGAGGGGATGCCTTCTCATGGGACGGCCATGTTCACTTTTAGTAAGCGGCTTCAGCATGTGAAGTTTAGACTAAAGAGATGGAATAAACATTGTTTTGGGAACCTTCAAGCTCAGAAGATGGCGGCCCAGTCCAAGTTGGATTTTATCACTCGTCAGATTCAAGATCAGGGGTTGACCTCTGCCCTTAGTATGGATGAATCCTTGGCTCTTAAGGATTTAAAAGAGTGGGATCTTCGTGAAGAGATCTTCTGGAAGCAGAAATCTCGTATTGATTGGCTTCAGCAGGGGGATAGGAACACTGCATTCTTTCATAATTCGGTTAAGGCTCGAAGACAGGGAAATTCTATCTCCTCTCTTGTTTCGCAGGATGGGGCTCAACTCTCATCCTTTGCTGATATTTCCAGGGAGGCAGTCAATTATTTTTCAAATCTCTTTTCTAGGAAGAATCATGCTGCGTGGGCTGAGGAGCAGGCCATCCTGGATTGTATTCCCCACCTGGTCTCTACTGAGATGAATGGGGTTCTCTTATGTCCTATCTTGCTACCTGAGCTGGAGAACGTGGTTTTTAATATGAAAAAAGGTAAGGCCCCTGGTCCGGATGGGTTTCCAATTGAGTTTTTCCAAGAGTTCTAGGAAATTATAAAGTTTGATCTCCTTGAGGTGGTTCAAGAATCACTTAGGAACAAACAGATGCTCAAGTCTATGAATTCTACCTTCTTGGCCCTCATACCTAAGTTGGAAGGAGCTAACCGGTTAGTTCAATTCAGACCTATTGCGTTATGTAATGTGGTGTATAAGATTATCACCAAATTGATTGCTGAGAGACTCAAACCACTCCTTGGTTCTTTGATTTCGGTTGAGCAAGGTGGTTTTGTTGAAGGGAGACAAATTCTGGATGGTGTTGTGATAGCCATGGAAGCTATTCATTCTATGGCTAACTCTAAGGAGAAGGCTATGTTTATTAAACTTGACATGTCTAAAGCTTATGACCGGGTGAGCTGGGAATTCTTACAGAAAACTCTCTTGGCTTTTGGCTTTGCTGAGGAATGGGTGATCTGGGTTCTTAGTTGTGTGACCTCTGCCTCATTCTCAGTGCTTATTAACGGGGAACCTTCAGATTTGTTTGGTGCTTCTCGGGGACTCCGGCAAGGGGATCCTTTATCCCCTTACTTATTCATCATCATGGTAGAGGGTCTTGGAAGATTTATTAAATCTCAGGTGAGACAGGGTCTTATCCGAGGCTGGAGCTGGAACAACCTTCTCCCCCCTACTCTCATCTTCAGTTTGTGGATGATACTGGGCTAATGGGCTTGGCTAGAATCAGTGAGGCGGTGAACTTCCGGCGAGCCTTAGACATCTACCTGAAGGCTTCTGGTCAGTGTATTAATGATGATAAATCTTCCATTTACTTCTTTAATACTCCTCAGCTTATTCAGAGCAGGATTGCTAGGATCCTTAGATTTCAGATCGGCTCTTTTCCCTTGATGTACCTTGGGATCCCGTTGGCTTTGGGAGCCCAGAGGAGAGAGTATTGGCAGGGAATTTTGGATAAATTTCATAGTAGGGTTAGCCATTGGACTTTCAGATGGTTATCCTCGGCGGGGAGAGTGATTCTTCTTAAGACTGTGGTGCAGTCTCTCCCCATTTATAGGTGCTGTGTGCAGGTTCCCCTGTCCACCTTTGTGCGGGAATTTGATGCTTTGTCTCGGCAATTTCTTTGGTCTGGCAACCTTCTTTCCTTGAAGCGGAGCTTAGTCAAGTGGGAGTCTGTTTGCAGGCCGAAGCACGCTGGGGTCCTTGGGCTTAGGTCTATGGCTCTTGCTGTCACTGCCTTGGCTGCCAAGCTGTACTGGAGATGGTGCAACAGTCAAGATTAGGACTGGGCTAGGCTTCTGACCCACAAGTATCTTCCTGGTGCTGATTGCCTCGAGGTGCCATGTCTCCCTTTGCTGGGTAAAGGTTCTTGTATTTGGGAGACCCTTAAGAAGGGTGCTCAGCTGATTAAGGAGGGCCTCTTCTGGATCTGTAATAGCGGCTCTGATGTTTTGTTCTAGCAGGACTCTTAGGATGGCCACCCTCCCATTCTTTCTAGTTTCCCTCAGCTTCAACCTCTGTGCCATATTTTTTCTGAGGCCGGTTGGATTAAGGTGGAGCATTTTAAAACTGTCAAGCGCATTGGGCAGGTGGTGGTGGCTTGCTGGAAGGACCCTCAGGTATGGCCCGTGGGGGGTTCTGAGGAGGATCGGGATGTTCTTTCTAGAATTTTGGAGACAAGGCTTTGCAGCTCCCTTAATGGGAGGGATGTTCTGGCTTGGAGTCCTAGCCCGAAAGGTAAATTTACTGTTGCCCAAGGCTACGCCATGCTTGATAGGAACTTATATGGTCCTACTGAGGTGCACTGGTGGAAGAAGGTTTGGGACAACTTCTCTTGGCCCAAGTGCAATTTTTTCTTATGGTTGGTTGCTCAGAGGAAATGCCGTACTTGGGAAAATCTTCGCAAACGTGGCTTTCAGGGTCCCTCTATTTGCCTTCTTTGTTCTCACAGTGAGGAGAGTACCTCCCACTTGTTCTTCCTTTGCCCTTATTCTAGAGAATTATGGCACAGATGGTGGGAGGCTTGGCATCATGGGTGTATTCATGCTACCTCCCTGATTGACTTCTGGGACAGTTTAGGCAGACCTCCAGCAAAGACTCCTTTCCTTCAGGTGGCCTGGTCTATTGGGCCTATCTTCATTCTTTGGAACCTTTGGCTGGAGAGGAACCGTAGAGTGTTTTGTGGTTCCAATTTGGGAAATCTTCAATTGTGGAAGAAGATAATTAGCAGGCTTCAGGAGACTATTTCGGCTAAGTGTGACATGTCTAAAACTCGTGATCCTGGTGATCTTGATATTGTGCAGAATTTGAGCTTGGGGGATAGTAGCCGAGGTTGCTTTGCTGGCAGAAGGCCTCGTCTGGTTCGACAACGAGTTTGTCGTGATGGGAGGTGGATGCCTCCCCCGGCGGGGGTCCTCAAGATTAATACTGATGGGTCCTCTCGTGGGAACCCTGGTCATGCTGGTGTGGGGGGTATTGGTAGAGGTAATGATGGTGATGTGGTTTTTGTCTTCTCTAGTTACAAAGGGCAGCACTCTAATAATATGATGGAGGCCCTTGCTATTAAGATTGCTGTTGAGCGTGGATGCTCTCTAGGCTGGAGGAGGATCATTTGTGAGTCAGATTCTCATATTGTTGTGGATTTGCTGAACAACCAAAGGTTGGATGATGTTAGCTGGCAATTAGCTTCTGTGGGTAGACAGATTTTGAGTCTTTGCAGCTCCTTGGATTCTGTCTCCTTTTGTCATATCCCTAGAGAGTGGAACAAAGTGGCCGATTGTCTGGCGAAGTGGGCTTCTGAGAATGTGGATGGCTGGAATATCAGTGGAAAGGATGAGCTTTCCTCTAATTATCTTGAGACCTTGGAGAGGTTATTAGTGGAGGACATGAATAGGTAGGGTTTTGCTGGCTGGTCTGGTGGGGTTCTTCTTTGGTGGGCCCTTGGCCTTTGCTTTGTACTCTGGTTCTGATTGAATAAAATTTTTACCCCTTTTTCCAAAAAAAAAAAAAAGATTTAGTACGTAGAAAACACAAGGTTAGGATTATAATTCTAGTAAATCATGATTTACATAAACTATGGAGCCATTAGGATTTACACCCTAATTCTAATTTTAGTCAAAATAGAAAACTATGGGGCATTACACTACCAATTGCTCATCCATATCACAATATCATGAACCAAGTTAAAACCATAATCACTAGTAGAACTTCACATCATATTCTTTCTAAGAAATTTTCCTACTCCAAAACCACTACAAGTGCACTATAGGATCCCATGTTAGAATCTATAATTATTTTGGTGTGTGAATTAATTAAATAAATAATTAAGTATAAAATTACTATACAAAAATGCTTTGAGAGATCATAACTTGGATAACCCTCGTTCAAGGGGCTCTTGGGGCTAATCCCTCAAAGAAAGTTAGTACAGAGGTCAAGTGGAGACCATCGGAGGTTGACTGGATCAAGATGAATTTTGACGGCACTTCCAGAGGTAATCTTAGAACATCTAGAGCCATTTGTATCCTTAGGGACCATGCAGGGAATACCCTAATTGAAGTAGTGACAAAACTTAAAGATGGCACGACAATGAGGCTGAAGTGCAAGCATTCCCTCTAGGCCTAAAGACTTGCAATAGATATAGATTTCACAATGTCCACATTGAGGGTTATTCCCAAATTATCATCAATGCCATCAGGCATAAGAACACCTTGTTGATGGTCCGTTTAACACATGCATGCAACACAGGCAAGGTGGGATTCAACTTGCCTCTCCTAAAAGGACAACTGATCCAAAAAGAATCAACAATCCCCAAGGTCTTGGGAGTTGGGTCACAACAATGTTGCGCAAGCATAGGGTAAATATGGATAGTTCATGAGGGGTCTTGGTTATTCACTTAATTTGTTCAAACTAAGTAGGAATTAATCTCTACTGATCGTTGTTCCAAAATAAAGATCAAATTTGGGTTAAACAACCACTAATGTAATTTGTACAAGGAAGATTTTAATGGTTATTTCTGGGCTCCTTGTGATTAGTTTGCATGCTAGTGCTTCCTATTTCATGGCCTTTTTAGCTATTTTGTAATGAGCTTATCTAATTTAATATAATACTATTTCAGGTTCTTAGCACCTTTTGCTTTAAAAAAAGATCAAAAGATCAAGAAAAGGAAAGAGTAGTAAATGGCACAACACTTCAAATTTTAAACTTTGTGTCAACACACCCACTCAAGAAATTCGTTAACCACAATATTAAAATCAGCTTTACAAAACCCAATCATTTATATCACAGTGCAATAGTCGAAGGATTTCTCAATAAGTATGATTAGAATTAAATTTTCTAATTACTATATTTCATACGAAAATAAAAAATAGAATTCAGAACTTCAAAGCACAAATTTCAGAATTTCTTGAGTGAATATGGAAGTAAAGAATACGTTTAATGCACTACAACAAAAACACAAGGATAGATCCCACGGAATTGACAACCATCTTGTATTAACTTCTTTGAACTTCAATACAAGAAAATAGATCCAACACAAGTACCAGAAATATGGATCTATTTTCAGAAAGAACCACCTCCTCTATGCTAAAATGCTGTAAAAACTACTAACTGCCAAAAAAGCTTAATAATCTAAGTGTGGACCGATAGTCCAATTCTTCAACTTTCAGACCCTTGAACAAAATGAGTCCTTCCCTTTTATAGGAACTTCAAAAGAATAATTACAATAGTTTAAAACTACATGCAATACCTCTTGTCTTTGTTTTCATCACCAAACTCATGCAACTCAAAAAACACATTCAAAAATAGAATTGTTTTTGTATGTCTATTTCCAAGTTGACTTTTCAACTCAAAAATATAAAAAGAAATAAGAAATATTTCTGTAGGGTGCACTTTATAAAAACAGTGAGTCCCTTTTTACTAAAATGATTTTACAAGTTTTTTAAATATCAAAACTGACTAAGTCCACGAAGTGAACTTAGTGAGAGTTGGATGCCCCTGAAGAAGACCGATCTTTTCTCTGCTCTGCAAAAATCTGAATGAAGTCGATTCACCCTATCCTCCTCCAGACCATCTAACCATCCATATCTAAACTTGAAAGTCTTGAGGCGCTCAACAACTTGTTCACATCATTTTTCCATATTGCTTATATCTACCAATGCTAGCTTGAAATTGGCTTTGGACTCTACGAATCTATCACATTTTCATCTATACCTAGAGCTTTGTAAAAACCTTCCATTTTCCTCTTGTAGACTTCCTTAACTTTATCCAAAGGTTCCAATCTATATTTTTCATGTGAGTATATATCAAGACCCACTACTACTTTGACAAAAGTCTCAAAAATAGCAATATAGGCAAAATTATCCTACCGTAGTATGAGTAACACTGGGCGATACTCAACCAATTGCTCTATCTTATACTTTGTAACCTTTATACACATGTCAACAAAATTAGGCTCCTCATCATGCAAAATATCGGCTTCAATTAGCTCCTACTAAGTGAGCCTACCAACCTGCTTCAAAGTTCTCAACATCAATTCTAACTTGGGCCCCTCCTTTTATGTCTTCAACAAAATCATCTATCTCCTTTTCTAGTCTACAAGATTCTTCATAAAATGGGAAATATTTGTCAAAAATGCTAAAGGCTTCTTCCAAAACTTTGGATACCCACCTGTCAAGTATAGAAGACTTTTCTTTCATTGCCTGTAGAGTATACACTTCCTATTTTGTCATCAAAATTGGTACATTAGTTGATGCTGGTTGCCATGAAATTGGAGTTACAAGGCCTTTGACAAATGTCTTCATCTGATGCAATTGTAGTTTCAAGTTGTCCTTGTCTTGCTTAGATCTTTTTGCATTCTGGATTTAACCATTGTGTATGCAGAATCAAATGAAGCAATCTCCTCAACACAGGTCTGCTTGCCCAAATTCACCCTTGTAATTTGATAATCATCAGCCTGTAGATCCCTATCATCCTTGTTAGCTACCAGGGTTGCGATTTCTAGAATTCTTTCCCCTTGGTCATTGGTGCGAATAGATGACAAAGTCCTAGCCTTTTTCTTTGGCTTCTCTTTTTCTATTTCAGCAATCATTTCTTGAAAACTTAAAGGCTTGGAAACAACTTGTTGCCTTTTAACCAACTTTAGATTTAACCATGTAGGTGCAGTTGGAGCTTGCAAAGTCTGATCTAGTTGGTTTTGTGCTACCTATTGTTGCTAATGATTAGAATGCTTGCCTATATTGCTTTCCTGTTGTTTTTCCTGCTATGGTGGCTCTTCTGTAAATTTTGAAGATTCAACATTTTTTAAAGAATTATCTTTCTTGGCCTATTCAGCAGCATTGACAAGTTCCTGTTGCTCTTGCTCTGTGAGCACATGTTCTTCACCAATTTCTTCTTCTCTTTCTTCTTTAGAAGGAATGTTTTTCTTCCCCTTGGATTGCTTCTCATGTTCCTTCTTAGGTACTTCCTCACTGGGGACTTCTACTTGCTCCTCGACATCCCTTTTTTCTTTAGTAAGCTTCCCTTCTTCAGGTTGTTGATGTTTTGTTTGTACAGTTTCACATTGCTGCTATGAAGAGGGAGGCGGGAATATGACTGTACCAAAAGTTTCCTGTAAGGTTTCTGTATCTACAGTCTGATGTTCTTCTCTAGATATTTATCCAATAACATCTCTAGGAGGTAGGAATTGGGTCATTGGTTTGACCTCAATGCCAGATGTTATTCCTATGGCCCCTTCTTTGTATATCATTGATGACTCAAGAAATTTTTCCTTGACAACTTTAAATACATTTTCAGGGGAAGCAACTTCAATAGAGATACCAGTCTTTGTTGTTTCAGGAGGCTTGCCTTGGACTTTCTACCTTTTCCTAGCTAGTAACCCAGATGATTAAGCATGTTGTTCTTTGCCTTGCTTCCTAGTTGGTGGGTTTTGTGGCACAAAGTTCCGTAATCTTGGGTCCAACCATTCCATGCTTCTTTGAATAACATAGGCAATGAATTCCCTGATGGAATCCTCTTCTTTCTCCAACCAATTGATGGGGTCCAAGGGTCTCATCAATTGCAAAAACCTGGTACACAGGATCTAATACCACACCATCATCAGAAAACCCCTCTGGTATGTCATTCCTTAATCCAAACTCTCTTAATTGAAAAAAAGTGAGTGGTGTATTGCTTCTTTCTGACTTCAAAATCATCTTGGCAATTCACCCATAAGTCTTCTAAAGAATGCTTATGCTTAAAATCCATTGTTAGGAACAACTAGTTCAATTTGCCAATAGGGTCAAAGTCCTCCCTAGGCTCATACACCTTCAAATTAAGAGCATTTAGGTCTTCAGCTGCAACAATAGATGGACACTCATAAAAAACCAACACAAAGGGATACTTGACCCCAAACTTATGCTTTCTAGATAGCTTCAGGTGAACTTCATTGATCTGGTGAGAAAATTCCATTAAAATAATCTTATCATTGCAATGCCTTGGAAGCAAAAATGGAGCCCTCATGAAGCCTGCTATTCTAATATATGTAGATTTAGGGAATTGTATGAACCACTGTCCCCATAGCTTGATGAGATCTATTGCTTTTGTGGACATACAGAAAGTAAGGTTGCCTATCAATTGCAAAATAATAGCATACAAAAATGCCATGTTAACCTTCTTAAAATGCTTCTCTGCTTCCTTAAGCTCCAATTGGGGATAAAACTCCCAAATTTTACTTTGTCCCAAAGCTTTTCCTCTAGTTCCACAATTGTCAAACTAGGAAAGTTTCCCACTCTAGCAGCCAACCACACAATATACGATGTCATATAAAATTTCTCGACTTGTACCATTGACATCAGTTGAGAATGTATGTTATTTGACACAATCTTTGCTCAATCTAGCTTAGTGTCTGATTTTAGATGTAATAGATAAATTGAAACATCTAGGTTTTATATGTTCTAAATTCCTCCCTACCAAAAGCTCTACTCAACAAGGTGATAACATCTGATACCTCTCCTTGAAAATCTGCCCTTGTCAATTTTCTCAACCATTTGTTCATAATGGAAGAGCAGTTGCAATGAAATGAATTTCTAGCAACTATATTCAAAAACACTGTAAAGCAAATGAATGCAAAGGAAAACTCGCTTCACACATGCTAGACAACATATATTTGGAAATTAAATAATAAAGAACCCTGGATTGACTAAACAACTTGCTACAATCAACATTTGAGGTAACTTATTCCTAACTCTTCAATTACAACTTATATTCAATTTTAAAATCATCACAAGAGTTTTTTGTAACCTTTTACATTTCATTACGAAATACAATGTATTTTATTGTAGTGTTTGTGTTTTTCTATGCTTTAGAGAAATAATTTTTTAATCAATGGAGTGTTCTTCTTTGTTAATAAATATTGAGACAATTTTCATTATAGCAAGAGGGGTCGGCTTCATTGATGTTGTTTTTTAAGTATATTTCTATGCGCTAAAACTATACATAATGAATTGATTTTTTGTGGAAAGATTCAATAAATATTGTTTATTGGTTGTTGCAGGTTCATGGAACCTTTAAAATAGGGAATGCACTTTCCAGTTCTTTCCATGCATTCTGCCCTAAATGTAACTGTTAGTGTATATTTTACCTATGTCTTATTTTACCTCACATGGGTAAAATACACATGCTGTAAGCCTACTTATGTGGACTAGGTGTCGACTTGGAGAGTTTGACACAACTCCAAGCTATATGTCAACACTCATTTGACACCCTCACTCATTCTCACCTATTTATACTTACCTTTTTAGCTAATGTAAAATGGTGGATTTGGTGGATTGGCTAGACTTACATACATTTCATTGCTGTTCATTTTCAATCTTTTATGCTTATGTTTTCGTCTCCTCAATCTTGGTTTCTACCATGCTATCAGAGCAGTGGCAACTTGTGGATAGACTGCAAGATTGCTCATATTTTTGCATTGAATTTTTTGTTTGGTTTTATTTGTATGTACTCACCGTGTGAATTCGCAGAAGACTGCCGAGGATTTACACAGGGCTGACACTATTCAAAGGCATTTTTAGGCATGTAGAGAGTGGTTTGTGTGTTCCAAAGGAGCCATGGAAGGCAGGCTTGGACCCTGCTCTCACATTGTAGGAGTTACTCCCTACCTGTGCCAGTTAAAGGAGCCTGCGCTCTCACACAACGCTTGTGTAGAGGAGAACCATAGCACCAAAACACCCAACGTCAGCCCTCACATTTTCCCTTCAATGCCCAACAACGGCTGTCGACCGTATTTTAGCTTGTGGGAGACCCTGTTCAGGCCTGTGGAAATCTATTCGCCCTCACACAGGTCCTCACGACCTCTTCCTGCGCATGAAGATCTCTGCATTTTCATTCCCCACACCATTCACATGTAGGAAAGGCATGAAGGCGACAATTGCAGGGGTTTACCTCTAGTTTTACTCAGATTTTACTCCTCCAGGTCTGTGCACAAGGGTTTGTTTTGGAAAAGGCAGCGACAACCTAAGGCATTTCATGCCCCTGCTCCTGCTCATTTTCCACAGCCCTGCTCACAAAAGGGGCATTCAACCTTTGCATAAAAGGCTGCTGCACAGAAGGCCCATGGGCCTGCAAACAAAAGTCCCCTGCAATTTCATCATTTTGGGCCTTTCTTCCCTAATCTGCCCTGCCCTAATTAGGGCCTTGTAATATTTACCTCCTATATATATATATATTTTAAAATTTTTTCAAAGGCAATTTTAAGATATGCTCAAAAGCACTATGAAATAAACATACAAAATAGGGGGTAATTCAAATATTTGGGAAAATAGCTTTGAGGAGTTGTGTTTTTTAACCCTTTTATTTTTGTTTGATCAAAGACAAAGGATGGGGCTCCGGTTGGTAGGGGGCTAATACCCCCTCACAATCAAAATCATTATACTCTTATCTCTTTGTCGATTCCAAAAAGTGGTTGGACTGTTAGGCTTCCTCTCGCCATTGGCATTTGTTTCTATTTTTAGTGCAAATGTATTAAATTAGGCCATTTTTGCGGGAAATTGATAGTGTAATAACTTTTGATTGGTAGCTCGAGATTGAGCACCGTTTTTTGAAAAAAGTTAATGTTTTCACATTTCCCATCTATTGGACCTACTTGCATTGTAAAATACACTAAGTTATAAAGTGCCAAAACTGGGGGGGTCACCTAATCAGGGGGTTTTCCTAATGTGTTGATTTCTATTGTCCAAAGGAGTTAACTTGTTTGCAATCATGGGATGTGAAACTCACTCTTTTGTAATCAACCTAAACAAGGGTAATTATAAGTCCTAGTGTGATGGCATCCTAAAACACCTCAGGTACCATAATCTCATTCCGTATCTATATGGACTTATCCCTAAACCAGGTAACCAATCTCAAAAGAATAAGCAGTTTAATAATCATGATCATATTTGTGGATTAATCATCTTACATATACCAGATGCCACTTTGTATGCCATCATGGATAATGAATGTCCACATGAATCATGGATCAAAATTTGGGAAATACATGGAGACTCAAGCCTTTCTCCCTTCCTGTATGATCCTACTATGATCACAACTCACATCCCTGATGCAGAGCGCACAGTGGAAGTGGTTAACAGATCAACAAACTTGATTGGTGAGAGGGAGGCTTATGTCTTGGCGATCTATTCTTATCAGCCAAACATACCCCATCAGCCACCTTGCAACTTCTCTGTCTGATTTCTCAACTCTCCCCAATAGCCCAACTCCACTTTGTCTTCAGAGAGGCTTCTTCTATCAGCGACGTCTTCAAACCTCCTACCGATACCCCAATGGTGGTTAAATTTCCACTCGCCTTAACCGTGGTGGTTAATCGTGACCTTATTGGTAAGACTTAGATCATCAGCGAACTCAAACCAAGGTCTACTGATACGCCGATACAACCGTCTTCAGTGAGACTCCAAACATCAGCGAAGCCTTAAATCCTTTAACCGATATACCGAGGTGTTATGTTGCCTTTAGCAAGACTTCCTTCATCGGTGAACCCCTTGTTTGTCCACCCAATATGCCAATGTATCAACTTAGCATATGCTTGGCATGACTTGCTATTACTAGAGGACTAAAGTTTCTTTGGTCCTGGTTTCACCTTTATGACCGGTCACTGTTTGTATCCGACGAAAGATACAGCCTCAACATACATTCTCAACATGCTTTTGCGATATGCATTCACAATGTACATTTGGTGAAATGATATGAAACTTACGTTGATATATGTTTCTTTGGTGAGACTTCCTTCATTCTTCATCGATACACTTTCTATCGGCCTAACACCATTGATCGGTGTAACTTCAAAAAGTTTCTCCCAGGGCTGTGTTACACTGATGGCAACCTCTGCTATTTTGCAACTATGTAGATGCCAAACCAGAAATAGAAACAAAGACTCGACAACACAGAAGGGGGTCTATAATCCTCTATAAACACTTGATCACCCGTCAATTTGGCCACTCCACAATAGCACTTCTCCTATCATTTCGATGACTAGTCACATAGAGATGCCTAGTCAACTCATGCTAAACTCCTTGGATCCCTGAGTGCTCGATCCAGAACTATAGAAAACATAAAATATACACTGTATTCCTCCATCACACTGAACATGAGAATCTTGATTTCAGTGGACAGAGGAGATACAGTCCATTTATTCACAGAAGCCTAGTTTCTAGGTTTTCAGACCAGTCTTTGTAAAAAGAACAATATCTCACAAACTACAACACTTCAAGACACCAGACTACTTGTAAATAAAGCTACTTCAACACAGGAACATCTCCAGTCGGTTTCAAATGATCAACTATCTGTACAAGCTGTACAGAATGACTGTTACAGAGAAATACTCAGAAAGAACAATGTTTCAACACACCCAAAAATCCATATCTTCATTCATTCATTCCCTTGTCTATAGTTACATCCAACTTCTCACCTATAAAAGGCTTGAGACCCTTGTTTACATCCCTCCCAACCATACAAACTAATTTTGAAAGTCAGTTAGCCGTTGGGTTTCTCCTCTCACAAGAAAACTACCTGTTTTCATTGTGTTATTACATCAAACTTGACTGAAACATGGTCTACATAGGTCTAGTGACCAAATTGACAAAAAACCTTATTACAAACATGATGTGGCTTAAAAAGCCTTATTGAAAACATAAACAAAACATGACTCCTGCACCATAGAGAAGGTGCTCCTACACCATACTCCCCCTGCAATAAAAACTCAAGTTCCTTGAGTTGCCAACTGTTGGAGTGTCTTCCCATGCTTCAAAATGTCTGCCTCACTCATCCATGTAGCCTCTGAATTAGGAAGATCCTGCCACTTGACCAAGTACTCCTTGTACACACCTTTCCTTGTCTTTTTGACAACCTTGGAATCTAAGATGCATTCCAATTGTAAAGGCTTACTTGGAGGTAGATCTCTAACCCAATCTTCATCTTCAATCACAACATCTGATCCATCTTCAACATTCAATGGAGGTCTGTATGGAAAGAGATCTGAAACATTGAATATGGGAGAAATACCAAGACTGGATGGTAGTTCTATTTCATAAGCATTTGGGCCGAACTTATGCACTACCTTACATGGTCCTATTTTCTTCATCAGAAGCTTGGTTGGCTATCCTTTAGGCAGCCTTTCCTTCCTTAGATAGGCCATCACCAAATCTCCCACCTTGAACTGTACATCTCTCCTTTTGAGATCTACCCTATCCTTGTATTTAGAGACTATTTTTTCCAACTAAACTTTGACTTGATCATGAACTGCCTTCATGGTAGCAGCAAAATCTTCTCCTAGAGCACTCCTCTTATCCCAACCTTGTAGGTCTTTGAGTTCAAGTGGTCCTCTTGGATGGAAACCATAAACAATTTCAAATGGACTCTTCCCAGTGTTTCTATTCATTGAATCATTGTAAGCATACTCAGCTTGATTGATAACCAAGTCCCATGCCAACCCATGCTGCTTGGTTGGCTCTAGAGGACAAACAATGGTCCCTACTATGATAGCATCTTCTTCTTTCCAACCACCTTGAGGTTGCTTGTAGACTTGCTCCTTGACCTTCTGCTGATCCATCACCATTTAATCTCCATCATTCAAAACTAAAACCACCTTCAAACTTTGGTCTTTGACAACCCCACTCCTTGAGGTATCCTCAACTTTCCTTGTCTCTTCTTCATTGATCTTCACAAACTCTTTCTTACCCACCAAGATGACCTTGGCTGCCTTCTTTGTTTCAACATCCTCCTGCAATGGTGACATCAAAAAAGTCCTCCCATCCTTCTTGATGGTGTATGTGTTAGCATATCTAGCATATAATGATTGCCTATCAAATTGCCATGGTCTACCTAAAAGTAGGTGACAACATTCCATGGGCAAAATGTCACATAAAACTCTATCCTTATATTCTCCAATTTCAAAATCAACATATGCTTGTTCATCTACCAAAAGTGATTGACTATCACTTACCCAAGATGCTTTGTAAGGAGTTCGATGAGGAATCCTTTCTATGTTCAATTTATCCACCATTTCCCTAGACACCATTTATCTGTTGAACCAGAATCTATTACTACCTTGCATATTTTACCTTTGATTTTGCAATTGGTCCTGAAAAGTGATCTCCTTTGTATCATCTCCTTGGATGTCCTCAAGAATGTTCTCCTTAGCATCAATGCTTCTCCATCTTGAACTGGAGCTACACTCCCAATTGGAGAGTTAACACTTTCATCTACCTCCTATTCTTGCACATATTGAACCCTCTATTCATTCCTCGTTTCACTACCACTGGATGTAGAACTTTGTTTCATTGGACACTTGTATGCTGTATGACCAATCTCATCACAATGATAACATCTCCCAATGAAAACATTAGAACCTCTACCTCCACCTCTTGTGCCTCTAAATCCCCCTCTAAAATCAGAAACTTGGCCCTTACCTCTACTTGTGTCTCCTTGGTCTTCTTGGGACAGATTTATGTCCTTAAAATTGTCCCTACCTCTGAAATTTCTGCCACCTCTTCCTCTGGTGTTTTGATCACTTTTCTTTTCAACTTCTCTTCTGCCCTAGAGGCTAATTGAAAACACTCATCCACTATTTTAGGAACCACCATACTGAATTCATCTTGTATGTTATACCTCAAACCATCGAGATATCTGGCCACCATCTCTTTCTCCTTCTCCTTGTGATTGACTCTAATGCTCAATCTATGAAACTCTTCAGTATATGTAGCCACATCCATATCCTTTTGTCTGAGATGATTAAACTTCCTAATGGTCTGCAACTCATAATCAGATGGCATGAACTTGTCTCTTAGCATGGCCACCATTCTAGTCCATTTGGTGATAGGGTTCTTTCCAACTTTCTCTCTTTCACCTTGCATATAGTTCCACCAAACTAGGGAAGAACCCCTCAATCTTGTCTTAGAAAACTCGACTTTCTTGTTGTCACTATACTCCTTGAAGTTAAAATAGTTGCACATGGCTTCAATCCAATCCACGAGAGCATCTCCATCTAGTTTCCCATTAAATGTAGGAACATCCATCTCTAGATTGCCACTATCTCCCTGAGCACCTTTGACTGCATTCAAGAATGCCTTTTGGTCTGCAGACATATCTGGTTCTTGAGGGCTCTCCTCTGCCTCTTCTTCTTCTTCTGCATCAGAAGTACTTCCATATTCTTTACTCTTACCCTTGGGCCTCTCTTCTTTCAACCTTGCTTCAAGAATCTCCTTTACCATCTTCTTGATGGCTTCTTTGCTCATAGACTTGGGAGGCATTGTGCTAGCCTCAGTTTCTAACTCCTCATCAGACATACACTACTTCAATTCAAATATTGGCTCTGATACCAATATGATGTAGAGCACACAGTGGAAGCGGTTAACAGATCAACAAACTTGATCGGTGAGAGGGTGGCTTATGTCTTGGCGATCTATTCTTATCAGCCAAACATACCTTGTCGTCCACCTTGCAACTTCTCTATTCGATCTCTCAACTCTCCTTGACAACCCAACTCCACTTTGTCTTCGGAGAGACTTCTTCTATCAATGGTGTCTTCTAACCTCCTGCCGATACCCCGATGGCGGTTAAGTTTCCACTCGCCTTAACCGTGGCGGTTAGTCATGACTGTTAGTGCCTGAATTGACTGACAATTTTTGAGCAATTTTCATGCAGGCACTTTCCCTAAGAATCCAAAAAATGCTCTAAGTGTTGGACCTCCTCAGTATCTCTCAGCTACAACATCATTTTTTCTTTGAGGAGGAGGTCATCATCATCATATTTTCTTCGATGGTGGTCAGCGTCATCATGTCCTCCGTCGACCGGTTTCTCATCGTCATCATCATATTTCAATATCGGGTGATGTTTGGTTTTTATCCTGATGATGATGCTGATGAGCTACAGTGCGCCCTAAGTTGCTTGCGGGGGTGATATTTCCAAATATCCGGTTGTCTTCCGAATATCATGATGATGTTAATATGATGATGATGTCATCAGGGTCCCGGGGGGGTCATATTTCTAACACTGATCATCTTAAGGAGATCCCCTGATATTTGCAAACATGATGATGACGTCATCCGGATATGAGGAGGTGCGCAGTAGGCAGATATGATGATGACGTCAGCAGGATATGATGATGACGTCAGCAGGATATGATGATGACGTCATCAGGATGTTCATCGGCCAGACTTTTGGTATAGGCTCAGCAGGAGGATGTTCCTCCGATGGATCAGGTTGTGCCGATTATCATGCAGGTTATATTTCAAATATCATGATGACGTCAGGGTGATATTTCGAACAACAGGATATCATGCTGCTGGAGGATGATGATGATGAAGTCTTATACTAGTGTCGTCAGGAGCAAAAGCACCGACATGATATATGCTCATGACCTAGTATATAAAGTGTTATTGAGGTCATCGGGGGGTGCATGTGGGATATTGATATCCTGCATTTTCAAATATCATGATGATGAGTCTCGGCGGAAATGCTTGCGAATGCAGAATTGATGTTCTTCCCGAGGCCGCGGGTTGGTGCGCCATCAATGGCGATTGTTGCAGAGGTATGGGCGATGGCGTGGGCTGATCTGGTACCCGATTGAAGGTGTACATCAGTGGCGCAGGGCTCGAGAAATCTTCCTGTCTCCTCCCCTACCTGCTGCATTCAAGTTTGGGCGCCAATCTGGTTGTGTTTGAGCGCCATTTTTATGATACTGTGTATCTGGCGGGATTTTTGGTCAACCTGGTAGTTAATGCTGAATACACCCTCCTGCTATATAATGCAGATGGTGTTATTCATTCAAGGTTGTTGAAAGTTGATGATTTTTGGCTCTGTAATTCAAAACCAGCTGATCTGGTTGCTCTGTACAGCTTAAACTTGTGAGTTTATGTATCTCCTGTTGTACGATTTGGCATGAATCCACTGATTTCATGGTTGATCTTGTATGAGTAATGCTATCTTAGCATGTGTTGTGTTAATTCTGTCTCCAGTATTGCATGTATTCTTCTTCTGGATCTGGATATTTGGGTAATGTTTAGATTCTAGAGCATAGAATTCCTATGTTGAATGTCTGACCTTTTAACTTCTGCTCAAGGGGTAGATTAAACTGTTTTCAGGTTGAACATTGGGAAGGGTATACTGCAGTAGGGATGCCATAAGTAGAGATAACTCAACACTCTTCATTGGGAGATATCTGTAGGGCAGATATCATGTGTATCCCCCTGAAATCCAGTTTTAGCTAATCATGCTGATCATTCACAGGTGTATGTCTACCGACTCCAAGCCCTGGATAGGCACCAATCATGCTGTGTTCTTGTGTTATACACCATGTCCAGCTTTGCATCCAAACTTCAAACTAAAACATTTCATACTTCCACCTGTTAGTTGTAGGAGTAGGATTAGGAACCCCCTGCATGCTCTCATACCCAACCAGACATCATGTCCAAGAATGTTGCCAGCCTTGTGATCTATCATGCAGATCTTGGTCCATACATGAGAGTATTCTGCCTGTTGTTGACAAGTTAGATCTTTCTATCTTTGAGCTAGTCAAGGTTACATCTTGAGTTATAGGGATACCCCCCTTGGTGCGGCAGAACCAGAAGTGAAGGGGAGGAGCTCACGTAACCTCCTGTATTTAGTTGGCTGAATCTGCCTGTGCATTAGAAGTGGCAGACCCTAATGCTGATTCAAAGAATGTCAACAGTGACCTTGTCAGTAAGATTTCAATCATCAGTGAACTCAAACCAAGGTCTTCCAATATGCCGATACAACTGTCGTCGGTGAGACTCCAAACATTGGCGAAGCCTTAAATCCTTTAATTGATATATCGATGCATTATGTTGCCTTCAACAAGACTTCCTTCGTCGGCGAACCCCTTGTTTGTCCACCCGATATGCTGATGTATCAACTTAGCATATGCTTGGCATGACTTGCTATTACCAGAGGACTAAAGTTTCTTTAGTCCTAATTTCACTGTTACGACCGGTCACCGTTTGTATCCAACGAAAGATACATTCTCAACATGCTTTTGCGATATGCATTCGCAATGTACATTCAATGAAACGATACGAAACTTACATTCATATATGTTTCTTTGGTGAGACTTCCTTCATTCTTCACTGATACACTTTCTATCGGCCTAACACCATTGATCGGTGTAACTTCAAAAAGTTTCTCCCAGGGCTGTGTTACACTGATGGCAACCTCTGCTATTTTGCAACTATGCAGATGCCAAACTAGAAATAGAAACAAAGACTCGACAACACAGAAGGGGGTCTATAATCCTCTATAAACACTTGATCACCCGTCAATTTGGCCACTCCACAATAGCACTTCTCCTATCATTTCGATGACTAGTCACATAGAGATGCTTAGTCAACTCATGCTAAACTCCTTGGATCCTTGAGTGCTTGATCCAGAACTATAGAAAACACAAAATATACACTGTATTCCTCCATCACACTGAACATGAGAATCTTGATTTCAGTGGACAGAGGAGATACAGTCCATTTATTCACAGAAGCCTAGTTTCTAGGTTTTCAGACCAGTCTTTGTAAAAAGAACAATATCTCACAAACTACAACACTTCAAGACACCAAACTACTTCTAAATGAAAGCTACTTCAACACAAGAACATCTCCAGTCAGTTTCAGATGATCAACTATCTGTACAGGCCGTACAGAATGACTATTATAGAGAAATACTCAGAAAGAACAATGTTTCAACACACCCAAAAATCTAGATCTTCATTCATTCATTCCCTTATCTGTAGTTACATCAAACTTCTTGCCTATAAAAGGCTTGAGACCCTTGTTTACATCCCTCCCAACCATACAAACTAGTTTTGAAAGTTAGTTAGCCGTTGGGTTTCTCCTCTCACAAGAAAACTACCTGTTTTCATTGTGTTATTACATCAAACTTGACCGAAACATGGTCTACATAGGTCTAGTGACCAAATTGACAAAAAAACCTTATTACAAACATGATGTGGCTTAAAAAGCCTTAAAGAAAACATAAACAAAACATGACTCTTGCACCATAGAGAAGGTGCTCCTGCACCAATATCACATCATGATTCAGATACAGAATGTCTAGTTGACCTAGAGGAAATCATCATTCCTCCACCATCTCCTATTGCTTCATCAAAGAGTCGCTCCTTCGAGAGCTTCTAGCACTTCCTTGCAACAAAATATTAGTCTTCCTAGCATTACTGATTGGGACATATTTTTACGTAACATTACTTGTCTGTTTGTAGAGTCCGGCATTGCTGACATGGAAGCACACATTGAGGAGATCAGTCTTCTCTTCGATGATAGTTTCGAAGAAGTTGCATCTCCATTATCCTCTTTAGATATTCATGCTCTACATTCATCTACACATGGTTCTGGATTGTCATCATCTTCATTTATTAGGCATGCACCTGATTTGATTATGGCATCCTTCAGCATTGACATGGGAACACTTGAGCATTCTTTGAGGACATCACAATGGGCATCATCATCCTTGGATCAACTTCAACATGATTTAGGATCATACATACTTATTCCCGCATGGGAAGATATCCTACATCTTTAGGTGGTTTCATTTCTTCCTAAGGGAAGGAACATTGTTTGGCGTTCTTGGATCTACATCTGCATCCTTTGTCGACTATCCAGCCTCATTGCAGCAGGACAGGTATTATGGGGGCTCTCATAGACCTTCTATCATTTTCTCTCTTATTGGGGGAAACATATATTGTACTTAGTGAAAGAAGTAGTACTTATTCACTTGTATAAATTTCATGCATCTTTTCTCTCTTTTGGAGGGTTGTTTTTTTCCTACAGGGTTTTCTACCTTTCTCCACTTCACTAGAGATTACTTTGTACATGGGTACCTCACCAGGCTTAATAATCAAGATCCATCTCTTCTCGTACCCACCTAAGCTATGCTTAAGGGGGGGAGGGGGGGGTGTTAGTGTATATTTTGCCTAGGTCTTATTTTACCTCACATGGGTAAAATATAAGTGTTGTAAGCCTATTTATGTGGGTTAGGTGTCGACTTGGAGAGTTTGACACAACTCTCCAAGCTATGTGTTGACACTCATTTGACACTTGGTGAGTGGAGTGTTGAATTCAACTCCTAAGCTGACTCAATCTCCTTACTCATTCTCACCTATTTATACTTGCCTTTTTAGCTAATGTAAAATGGTGGATTTGGTGGATTTGGCTGGATTTGCATACATTTCATTGTTGTTCATTTTCAATCTTTTGTGCTTGTGTTTTCGTCTCCTCAATCTTGGTTTCTAATAGTAACTATAGATCTAATACCTATGGAGCATTGAAAGATCAGACTGTCCACTGTATCAAATGCAATGAAAATGTTAACTATATCTACTACCTTTATATCAAAACCTTTATACCAACTGATACGAAGAAGACAATACATTGTTCTTTTGATAAGTCTACTATTGAAGAATTGTTGCTAGACTTAGAAACCATCACCTATGAAGAGTACATTGAAGGCAAGTTAGTAGTCATCCTCATGCTACGAGACCTCAAGCTGCAAAAGGCCAATTCACATTGAACTAGACCAATTTTGAACATACCAATGCAATTTGCACTACAAAATAGTCACCACATCCTATGGCTAGCTCTGATCATGCTCTACTACCTATTAGTTGATTCAAAAAATTGCTTCTCCTTGTGTATGACCCAACTTTATATGCATCTTGTAGGCACCAAGTGGACAACAAAATTACACAGCCATGGCTTCCAAAAATGCACCTCTGATTTCCTATGTTAAACTAAGACCTTTAATTAGTAGTTGGAAGACAACATTTCTATTTACACCTTTTTGTAGTTATACTTTTTTTATTGTTTTGTACTATTCCATGGTTGTATAGTCTTTCTTATGTCTGTATTCAAATAGGAAAACATTACGTTAAGCAAAGCTATATTACCTAGTATTAAATAACTTAGATTAAGTTGGAACTTAGCTAGAAATAATGAGGTTGAATTTAAGGTAAAACAAAATCCTTGCAATCAAGATTTTTGGCATATTTTTAGTTTTCTCATGTTTAGAAAAATTGTTTTGCAGTATGCACTACTTTTTATTAATTTTTTCCTACAGCAAAAATTGTGGTTGCCACCATATCATTGTTATTCCAATAAACAAGCCTGTTTAATGCATTGATTTTACATAAGTTTGTTAGAAATACATTTTACATAAGTTTTCATTATGTTTCTTCTATATTTTGTTTTTAGTATTTACATTGAAGTGAATATAAAGATATGCAGTCATTAATTTTTTGCATAGTTTTAGTTTTTTATATTGATAAAAAATGGTTTACTACTTGACATTGTTTAGGATTATAATTTATGTATTGCCTTTTGCACACTTATGCATTTTGCATAGATGTCTATGACCGCTATTACCTCTGTAACACAAAGGTGTTAAATCATTTTACTTTGGTCTCTAATGCACCATTTGTATCATTGTCTAATGTTAATGTTTCCTAGTCCCTAAGAAATAGAGTGAATCTATTGTTGTTGAAGTTTGCAGTAGAAAGGCCACAACATTTGCATTACACAGGGTGTGGCCAAAGCAATTTATTCAACCAGGGAAAAGATTATTTCAAACAAGTGCCAAATAAACAACAAAGGCACAACACATGTGACAAATGGCCACCACCATTACACAGTCAAGCAAACCAAAAGAAATTGAGGCCTAACCTAGTGGACAAGGTAAAGATACAAGTGCACCATCTATCCTCAAATGAATCAATATAAAACTATAGGGTTTTACTTGGAGTGGTGGTACATGCCCTTGGCATCTCTGAGCTTCACCTAAATGCATTTCTCCTCCATCCTTCACATCCACATGAATTAATTATGTTGGTTGTTTTGAATGAACTACTCAAAGTTTTTTCAGATTTCAAATGCCTTTCAAAAATCAAATACCAAATAACATAGAGCTAGTAGAGCTACTCTTCTCGAAGACATGTGTCAACTAATTTTTTAATTGCCTTTCCATTATCTAAACATGCTAAACTAATAACCAAACTAATTAAATCAACTTTAGCAAGATGAAATTATTAGTTGCTTGTTGAAATGATAGTAATTTAAGAACTAATAAACTCATTTGCATCTTGGCATATTCTCATGCACACCATCAATTTCCAGTGTCCATTAACTTTAAAATCCGTTAAAATTTAAACCATTTATTTCATTTTTCACACTTACTCTTCATAATATCAATCAATCAATGAACATAAAATTGGTATTTTCTAAATTGTAGCATAAAAAACATTTTTACACTTTATAGAAAAATGAAATTGCATCCAACAGATTGGTTGCATATGGTTAGTTTGCATACATGGCTATGAAATTTGTGCATATGCTTCTACTGTTATTCCATACGTTATTTGATAGATATATAAACCTACAAATATCAAGGTGTTGATTAAACTTATGTCGCCATATATGGTCAATTTGCATACACAACTATGAAATTTGCACATATAATTCTAATGTCAATCTAGCACAAAAACATGGTTGCAGACATAAAGTTAAGTTATGTTCCAGTTTGAACAATTTTCATAGATCATTAGAGTGACTTGATTTTTTTAGTTCATGAGGTATTCTATTCTAATTTAAAATTCTTCTCTCTTCACACCAAAAGAACATTTATATCTTGCCAATACTCAATTCTTTTTATGCATTTCATTTTTTTATTCTCTCTATAGTAAATTAGAATGGAAAAAACTATTTGATTATTCTTAGAAAATTATGAAGTCTAAGAAGTTATCAATGCCTTCTGCTTCTCTGTATATGGTCTTCCTATGATTCTTTTTATTCCATTTGCAAAGTGTGATCTTTAATTTACATGAGTGAAGAAGTGAAATATGCAATAACATTCACAATTTTAGTTTCTTTGAACATGAGTTATTTGGAAATGTTATGAGGCAAGTCTTGTGTCTTTATTTGCAAAATAATTTATTTTCAGAAGAGAACATGTTTGAATATGATATAAAAGATCCGCCACAAATAAATTCCTAGATTTACATTTTTTATTCATAGACACACCTACATGTAATTCAAATCCAACCAAAAGCCATTGAAGCCAAACCCACAAAACAGAGATACAAAGATACTTCATAATCTAGTTCCATTGCAAACTAAACCTTCGTTTTAGATTTTTTAAAAAAATGGGATTATCCTAAAATGAACTAGACATACACATTGGCAAACTATTTCTATAGGTTTAGGGGTTTTCCATGGACTCGACACATAGATTGACACACTATTATAACCAATCTCTCATCACTTGGCATTCAAATTTTGACCACACATGTCAAATATCTAAATTAATTCATTTTTTTTCACTTCAATTAGTTAGTAAAAATAAATAATTTGCCACATAAATGGGGTGTTCAAGAAAATAAAAAGAGTATAGGATAAATTTTCTTGAACACTAAAAATATTTATAGCCTAAGTAAGAATTCAAATAAATCCTTACCTTCCACTTACACTGTAGCTGTGAATCAATACCATGCTCGACTAGCGATGACATGCATCTGTAACATCTAGCTACAATACATCCATAAAGAGGGTTAAGGGCTTTTTGGATCCCAAATGCATTTCAAATATATCAAACACCAAACAAAAGAAGATGCTGATAGAGCAAACCCTTACCATGCATGCCCCCTTTTTTTGTAGAAAAACTTTTTTAAATAATAAGACCCGAAGCCATACGAAGCTACGACCCTTATGGGTTGTAGCTCTTATGGCTGCCACCTATGCACATGCCATGTCCTTTTAAAGGCCAAGATGTTTACATAACACAGACTATGGCCAAAGCACTTTATTCAACCAAGAAAAAAACATTTGAAACAAATACCAAATAAGCAACAAACGTGCATGCAAACTAAAAAATTGAAACCTAAACTAGTGAACATGGTAATGCTAAAAGTGCATCATCTATCCTCTAATGAATCAATATAGAAGTGCATAGTTTTACCTGGAGTGTTGGTACATGCCCTTGGCATCTCCGAGCTTCACCTAAATGTGTTTCTCCTCCATTCCTTCACATCCACATGAATTAATTATGCTGGTTGTTCTGAATTAACTACTCAGAGCTTTTTTGGATACCAAATACCTTTCAGAAATCAAATACCAAATAACATAAAGGTGGTAGACCCACTCTTCTCGAAGACATGTGTCAACTTCTTTTTTAATCGCTTCTCCATTATCTAAATATGCTAAACTAATAACCAAACTAATTAAATCGACTTTAGCAAGATGAAATTATTATTTGCGCCTTCAACGAATTATTATTTACGAGCCTAAATGCAAAGTCAACAAGTGGCAAATGACCAATAAAAGCACAACATAAGTGGCAAATGGTCGTCGTCATTACTAAATCAATCCATTAAATTTGTTTACATTGTGAAATGACAACAATCTAAGAACTAATAAATTCATTTGCATCTTAATACGTTTTCCCACGCCATCAATTGCTAGTCTCCATTATTTTTTCTAAAATTTGCTAAAATATAAACCGCTTATTTCATTTTCACACTTAATGTTCACAATATCAACCAATCGACGAACATAAAATTGATATTTTCTAAATTACAATATAGAATAAATGATTTTAGACTTTAACATTGTTGTTTCCATCTTTAAATACTTAAAGACGATTAACTGCATAAAAAAATAAAATTGCATCCAAGGAATGCATTAATTACCCTAAGTGTGACATGAACTAATAATGAATAATAGGTTTATTGATGATATCAATAGCCTATCCACTCGCAGCATCCTATAATAAAACGTAGAACCTTAAACTCAAGCTGACTTCATTTTTCCTTATGGGTGTCGCTAAAATCAAGGCCTATACATGGTAGAAGCCGTCATATCGGTATTGTCTTGAAATAATGAATCGGCCTTAAATAAAAAAAATCATGGATATGAACGAATCTACCCCAACGAAGCAGGGAGTTCCACCAATTTCGGTGCCTCCGTGATTTGGGATTGCGACGTTGCTTCTGAAAGTACATGCACTTAATACGGTTCAAAGGGAAATGAATATTTTGGAAACTGTTATGGCCATGTGAGGTGCATATGCTTTTCTTATCTGCATAAATATTTTACTTACTTTGTGTGGTCACAAAACTTACCACCCATGCTTCCATTCTTCTCATGGCCATTGCCGTATAAGGCAATGTGCCATAAAATAATTGTTCACAATCCATCGAAAAACACAATTGACTATCTGGTTCATCAAAGCAATACGACGTTGTGCTATAGATTCATAGAATTTATTTTTACATCTATAAATTAATCCATGTTTGATAAACTCTATATGGCTGTCTTGTGCAGATGAGACCGCATTAAATCTGTAAACACTAAAAGATAATGTTATCCACGCAACAGATTCTTTTTGCCATAAGCAACTCATCAAAGACACGTTGTTTACTCTCCCCCTCCCCACCTTATTTAAATGATGTTCAGTACATTTCTCCACAGTCAATCAACGAAGATATCAGCCATGACAAGATATGAAAGATTTGTTGTATTGATGATTATGTTTGTTTTAGCAGGAGAAACGCCGCTAGGTTTATCCCAGAACAGCATTGAATATATAATAACCCGCAGATTCTTTAACCGGGTTAAATCTGGAATACCCGAGTCTTGCAAGGGAAAGACATTTTACACTTACAATAGCTTTATCAATGCAACTAAAGCTAAGGGTTTTGCAGGTTTTGGCACCACTGGATCTCTTGTGGTTCGTAAGAGAGAGCTGGCCGCTTTCTTTGCCAATGTGGCTCACGAGACTGCAAGTAAGCCAGTTTAACAATACCATTATTATTGATCTTGTAATGGTTTACGAAGATTATTATACTTTTTTGAAAGTTAAAAAGCATAGAATACTTTTTCATTGACCAAAACTCTTAGGTTAGCCGTTCAAAATAATGAGCCTACAATATAGAACCTTATCCCCATTAACTGCCCAAACTCCCTCAAGTTGTCATTACATTCAGGTTATTTTTAAACATCATCTATTTTAACAGTTACAAATTAATTTTGTCAAATAAAAAATAGGACAAATATTTAACACATTTTATCCTGGATGAGATGTAAGATTTCTATCAACTGTTTAACCATTGAAATGGATGATGTTTAAATAGAGTGCTACACTTCTCGCCTAATGTTTGATGATTAACATGGCATGCTTTTGATGATAATGTGTTTGCAGATTTGTGCTACGTGGAAGAAATATACAGAGGTACTTACTGCGAGACTTCCAAAACATGGCCCTGTAAGAAGGGTAACCGGTACTTTGGTCGGGGTCCTCTGCAGATAACCTGGTAATGATCTCCTTACTACTTTTGAAAAGAAAATCTTTTCATGCCATGCTAATGATACATATATGTGAATGGGTGTTGTTATGTGGCATTTTGTTTAGGAATTACAACTATGGGGCAGCAGGAAAATATTTGGAAGTGCCTCTACTGAATCACCCAGAGCTGGTGGCACAAAACCCAGACATTGCTTTCAAGACTTCAATATGGTATTGGATGGTGAAGAGCAAGTGCCACAGGGCCATGACTTCCTTAAGAGGGCAAGGCTTTGCAGGCACTATCAGAGCCATCAATGGTGGAGAATGTAAGGGGGGACTTCCTGGTGCGGTGCAAGATAGGGTCAATTTGTATAGGAAGCTGTGTCTCTGGCTGGGAGTTACCACCGGCCCTAACCTCTATTGTTAGGATTCCTCCACTGCTGCATCTTGGGTTAACAATGAAAATTCCATTAATGTAGTTTTGCATCCTATTGTATTGGATGTCACGTTGAAAGTGGAATTTTATGGTAAATTTCTTAAACATATATCGAGAGAGCTCAATCAATGAGGTAATCGTTTTGATTTACCAAATACACTAGGTGACTTTCTTTGCATTGTTCGGTTCACCCAAAAAAGACTCAAATTTATTTTCTTTCCCAACGACTTTCACCTGGGTTTTTCTAAGCACCTTAGGTTTGATGGATAATTTCTACACAAAGAAAATTAGATCAATGACTGTTTCTTTTTAAGAGTTGGAAGCATAGTCTTCGATACTAAATCACAACCATGTGAGGGCCCACCGGTGATCTATTTTTTAAGTGGGAAATTCTTAATGAGATGTTTAACTATGTCTTCTTTTTATTCTTATCATCATCATTTTTTTTTCTCTATTCGGCAATGGTGAAATTTGTATAGTATGTTATTTATTATTTAGTTTTGTTTTAATTTTGAAGAAATGTTTTGATATATGTATATATTGATAAATAGTATAATATTGTATGAAGTTGGATTCTTTTTATTAAGTTTTACTCATTTCCATATATAGATATTTCTATATATTTAGTCCGCACCTTATTCATGGCTACATATTCAAATACATTTACATAATTCTAGTATTTATTACACTTCTTTGTACACCTACTTCCATATAGTCATTGTCCATCCAAATAAGACCATTTGTCCACACAAAGTCATTTTTGTGTAGTATCAAACTTGACCCATGCCTTTCTAAAATTTAAATTCAAAGTTTGATCAATTACCCCACTTCATTTTTAGGACCAGTTATTCCAAATATAGAATGCACATATGGGTATTAAATACATATGTATGTCCATCATGCATGTATTCACACCATGTATGGTCAGTAAAAAACAATTAAAATACCATGTATGGTTAATCAAAAAAGTCTAAATACCATCTATTTTCAAATAAATGTGAGCCATTACATCCAATAACATTGTTATCTGTGCAATAGAGTTTGGTTGACACATGCACTAATAAAATGTAGGTCATAGGTTTAAATCCTAACTTATTTTCAATGCACTTAAATCATAATCTAAGTATTTTCTAAGTGAAAAGACGACCATAGGTTCATTCTATATGGAGAATAGTCAAGCTTCCTTCCTTTTCCCACCTTGAGCCCACTAGTATACATTTTACAAAATTTAATGTTATGTGCTAATATTTAAATACATTCATTACCATTCATTTATCCTTCTCAATCATCATCTAGAATCCACAAGTATTTTCCCATTCTAGAGCATTTAGTGAACAATCAATAATGATAGATTTGGAATTGGTGTACTAAAAGGAGTAAGGAGTCTATATACATTTATTCTAAGGTACATTCCTATTGTTTTCAATCATTGACACATATTTCTAGGGGTTGACCTAGAGAACATATTTCCTTTTGACATAACAACAACCCTACCTAGGTATTTGTAAATACCACCAATCATCAAATATTAAATAGAAGAGAAAAGAAAATGAAGGTTAACTAAGTGAAAAACAAATTGTAAGTGTGTATTTTCATTGGTTCAAATATGGATACTGATGACAAATATGTGGTTATGGACCTAACCTAATGGTGGATGTGATCATTGATAGAGCATAAATTTAGCATAGGACTTTAGAAATTTTATTAACAAAGAGATCACAGTTTTGAGGTAACAATAGTCAAGATCTAAAATCTTTACCAATAACATAGATTCTTTTGATCAACAAGCTAAGTACATTTATTTTCTTATTTACTTTATGTATATTTGTACCTAATTTCATAATGCACTAGCTCATAGACAATCATTTGTTAATCCAAGTTAATTTGTGCTTAATTCATTGCATTTACCTAATTGGCCCAGGTTAACCTTAAAAGAAGTTTATTTTCCTTTACATTTTGATGAACCTTTTTTTATCTTACATCACCAAGTTTCATCCTAAGGTTTACTAAATCATTATTAGTGTTTCTAAATCTAATTTTTGATTTCACATCTTATTTTTAAATCTCATCTTCCTTTTACATTTTTATACTTCATTGATATATCCTCATGTTAAGATTTGGTGCTTGTTTACCTATTTTATTTTTTCCCAAACCCTACCTTACCCTACCCTACCTTACCCTACCCTACCTTAAGAGTTTCATTTTCAAATATGATACACCATTGATATTTTTTATTTTTGAATTTGAAAGTGATAAACATTATTTTGTTATAGATATTTTATAGCTACGTGGGCATTCGTGTTGGTGAAACAAAATTTTAGCTAAGAATATTGATGCTCTACACAATTGCATCCATGTCCGGCAATCAAACATGCATAACAAAAATGAGTGCTCACGAGGCTAGTGGGGCATGGGCATGGCAAGAAAATCGGTTATCATAGTAGAAATTACAATTAAATTACAGGACTCAAAATTTTGGAAATCAGGCTCTATATTATCGATATGAAAATTCGGGTATGGCGTACAGAGGAGGAACTCTTGTAGACTTGGGATAGTTAAGTGGAGGACATTGAACCTCTCGAATCGATGTAATAAGATATCCTCTAGAACATTGAATTAAAATAATAAATTACAATTAGCTTACAGTAGTAGAAAACAAAAGGTTCAAAAGAGGATTCAATTTCAAATTTGGAATAACTATTAGTCAAAATATTATGGTTTATTGAAGGAAGGTTGTAGTTTAATTGGTTGAGTTCAATTGGTGAGAATGATAGTATATTCTATGATTATGCCATCTACCAAAGTTGAAATCTGTTGAAAGTGTAATTGGTCCAAGTTTGACCCTTAAGTTGAATGACCACTTGTGGTGTAATTGTATGCTTACTCATCATATTATAATCCACTTGAAAAAGACACACACACACATATAACCCAATTAATTTCATAAAATAAATTCATAAAAAATAAAAAAATATTTTTAAATTATAGTAATAGTTTAAATAAATATGATAAATTTTAAATTAAAAAATATAAATTATATATAAATACATGATCTATGTTTTTTCAATAATTATTATTTTTTTAAAATATATTACACAAATTATCATATTTATAAAATACCTTTTAAAATTTTTACCTCTTAAACTCAAAATAAAACTTACAATTATAATTACATGTGGCGGGCTCTTGACATGACTAAAATGATTATAAATTTTGATTTCTAAATTCCACTTTAATACTATTATAATTTATCTATTCCATAAGAATAAGAGCCTAAACCCCTTCCATAGATACACTTGCTTATCCGCTAAATTAAAAATTGGGTAATTATCTGCTTTAACTTAGAAAGGTTCAATTTATTTTTCGAACGTTTCGTAGGTTGAAGAGAAAACAAATTGTTCAATGAACTCTGTAAGTGGCACGAGGTTTGACAAAATAAAGTTATTGGATAATAAATTATTATGAAAAGCAAAGTAAAATATGCTAGTTTGTACAAGACTACCTTGTGCAGATTTCATTTGACAAAAGAGTTGTTCAATGCATACATTTATATATCACTTCTAGATTGCGAGACTGCTTATATTGTTTTTATTCTTTGAAACAAAGGTCAAATATAATTTTAAATTTTGGAAAATATATGTTTTTAATTCTTTCTTGTGTTAATTTAATAACTATAAATGTTTTCATCCTTACGTTATAAAATGCTTATTACATAAGATAAGGTGAAGATGAAAATCTCGTTATTCAGCTTCCACAAAGACGGTAACCTTAACATATTCTAATTTTGACGGTATTTTCTCCAGGTTTGAATAAGAAGAATTCTTGTAAAAGAGAGGATTAAGAAAGCCATAATCAAATTCCTCTTACGGTAGCTATTCTTTGAGACTTATAAGCTGTGGATGTCAAACCTCCTCAAGGAATTTGACTTTTTGGCCATATAATCTGCCTGCGGACACAGAAATCCAATCTGCCGCGACCTCTCGAATAAATGGCTTCTGATTTTCTTTTTAAAAAACGAAGTCCAAGAGATGTGTAGTTGTATATCTGTTAAAGATGACGAGGGTGGCTGACTGTTTAAAATTGACGTCCGTGTACCCTTTTGTTACCTTTTTAAATCTAAAATTCTACGTTTGAGAACACACTTGTACAGATGTCTTAAATGCATTTATTTAGAAGATGAGATAATCAATGTAATATATTTCTTACGTACTTATAAATTAATTATTAATTTATATTTAAATTATTAATTATTTTATTATGTTAAATAATATAATTAAATCAATAGTATTCTTTTTATCTATGAATTTGGCTAGAGTGGACCATTCCTTTATAGAAATCAAAGAAAAATAAAATTTCAGCTACTCCAAAGGAGGGCCATATTTTATAACCATTCAAGATGTTTGTATTGATTTAATAGTTTGATTACAAAGCATATAAACAAATGTAAAATAAAATAGTATATCAGATTTTGTATTATATCTGTTATCTATTCATTATAAGCCACCCTTTACTTCTAGGCTTCTATGCTTATTGATTAATACCTGTTGAACCTCATCCCCTTCTTTGTCGTCACTGGAACCACCGCTATTTGAGTTGTTTGCATGCCTCCCCACTCTGACCCATTGTCGAGATTATGAATGGAGCCCAAGCACCATTGTAATGCTTGAGGATTACTAATCAAGTGTTGTTACTAGTGAGGAAGCCCAGACCTAATATTGTGTTGTCCAAAATTCCTTTAAGCCCATCATGCCACCTTGGTTTTATCAAGGTCTCTGCCACTTCCCTTATAACATCCTTAGGCTCACCCAAGTTCAGAAGAACAACATAGAACATGGATGAACCATGTGTGTTAGCTAGCTTCAACAAAAATAAATAAAAATACACTTTTCAGTTTAATGTGTACATATAATGAGCCATAGAACAATCAAATATAATTTATTTAAATTTGGAACAAATCATCAAAACATATGAAAAAAAGTTCAATGCATCTATTTTATAGAATATGAAGACACTATTATTAGTGAATAAAGATCAAAATAATAGTTTATTCAGATTATAAAGAAAGTTACGTGGATGGAAAATAATAACTAGCTTGATATTATAGTTGTGTTTTCACATGATCTTGTGATGAAATATGTAGTGTTGATGATGTGAAAGTTTGCCATTTTTGTGTTAATTTTGGCCACTTTGAGGCCTCCCATCTGGATGCACATACCTTAGATACATATACATTTAAGAATAGATAGTGCATGTATCTTCATTATAGGCACTCTACATCATCATGTCTTTGATCATGTGAATAGAAACAACATAGAGCTAATAAAGGCATAAGAAAGTATCAAACTTCAATTATTCCATAAAGAATTACTAAAGGTGTTCTAAAACACCACATTCCCCATTCAAATAGCCAATGAAGGAAATTAGATTTGTAAGTTTGGAAGTATGAAATATGCTATCATAGCTAAAAGAAGATACCATGACAATAAGTTAAGATTATATGTACAATTGTATCCAGCAACACAAAAGAATAGAATCCACTATGTCATAGTTGTACGTACATCCTACAAATATCTTATCTTGTACATTTCAACATTAGAGATAATGCATTAGCCAACATGGTACAATGAGATATCTATAGACCTCCTTATCTTTTCTCTCTTTTAATTCAGCCTAGTAATGTTAACTATATTCATTTTTTATATTCATGTTATTGGCATTTTAACAAAGGATATTTTTAAGGTTGCATTTTATTTCCTTTCACTTGATGAACCCATACATCCTACATCCCTTAGTATTTTTTCTCAGGGTTTGTTAGGACCTCCACCTTTTTAAAAGGCATGGTATTGTGGAATACTTTTGTTCTATTTTATGCTACTATTTCCTTATAAAATGCAATTATCCCACCACATTGATGTTGACAGGGTGATCCCACAATAGTGGGTTACACTTTTTTGCCAAACTTGACATTGAAATCAACATTTTGAACTAAATCTTCACTTTCTAACACCTATAGCCACTAAACCATTAGGAGTTTGAAGATGATGTGAACTAGTGATTTGTGAGATTTTTTTTCTGTAGATTCTAAAAGTATTTTTTTAAAAAAAATTGGAGTTCAATTGAATTTTTTTGCGTCTCCTTTGATAACTAGTTTTTAATAGTAAACAACATTTTTTAAAGTGAAGCATTTTTTCTACAAAGGATAAAATTCTGATTCTTTTGAATTTAGATTGGTAACATTGATATCTTGGGCATGCATTTGGTTTCATAATGTTTTTTTGAATATTTTTTTTAATTAAGTTTTGAAGTCAAACCAATTATAATTTAGACATAGGCGTATTTCATAAAACACAAAATTTTCTATATGTATCGAAATTCAATTTTTTTTGTTGAAACAAGGACATCAATACCTAGGGAATACATATTTTTCAAAAAAAAATTTCACTAATTTACTAATTTTCCATGTGTGTAGAACAGAGAACTTGATGTTCCTTCAAAAACCTATGTTTAGTAACAATCATAATAAAATCAAAATATATCAAAACTATACTCATTGGAAAGCTCGCTTCGAGGTCTACAGTCCTCTAATTTTGGTTTGGCAAGGTGAATCCATTTGAACCTTCAACTGGGCTTCGAAAGCCAAAATTTTGTAGAAGAAAAGGGAACCTGGAAGGAGGGAAGGTGTCTAGTGGGGATCTTCGTTTGAAGATCCCTTCGAATGAAGGTGGATGACATCCTTCATTCAAAGTATAGACACATTTGAATGAAGGTCCAAACATGGCGCATACTTCCCCATAACGACCACTTTCGAACAAAGGTGTCTTGCATTAAAAAATAATTAAATTTTTTAACCACCGACCTTCCTTCAAAGGCTTTGCCGACTTTTTTTTAATTATTTTTTAATTTTTTCGTATTGCATATAAATAGGATTTTTTGTTTCATTTTTACAAATCAATTTAATAAGATAAATTCACATTTTTGTTCTGCAAGGGAGGAGGAAATCTTTGAGAGAAGAATTTTCAAGTTGTATTTTACAAAGAAGGATATGGGAAACAAAAAGACAAGACAAAATAAGACTACACGAAAGTATTCTGTAGAAACTATAGAAAAATTAAATGAAGAAAGATTGTAAAAATATCATAAACAAAAACAAGATATGCATATATTTTCTTTTCTATTTTTAATCTAGGTCATTTTATTTATGCTTAAATATATACATGTATTGATGAATCATGTAGTAGGATGCCATTTAATCTAGGCCACTTGATTTATGCTTAAATATATATGCATTGATTTCATGTAGCTAGGATGTTATTTAGTTTAAGTCATTCCTCATTCTTGGCTATAATTCCCACCTCTCTACCTAGAGATAACTACTTACCTCTCTCTCTCTCTCTCTCTCTCTCTCTCTCTCTCTCTCTCTCTCTCTCTCTCTCTCTCTCTCTCTCTCTCTCTCTTTGTCCACCACTCTCTCTCTCAAGTTGCCCACTCTCTTTACCTCTACCTCTCCCTCACTAGGGCCTCCCTAGCTATCTCTCTCCCTCTGTAACTCTCCATATCCCTCTCCCTCTCTCCAACCTTCTCTCTCTTATTCCTTTTATACTATTTTTCTCACCTCTATCTTTAACAAGTGGGTTATGTGTTAGTAAACCTAGGAAGTGTGTCACGCTTCTAATTTCCAAACATTACCAAAAGGAACCTTTTTCTTGTGGTAGCTTAGATTTTGTCACCATATTTTATAGTTGAAGCTCTTTAACTTAGCTACTAGATTAATCATCTTGTAAGCTAGAACTCCATTTCGAGCCAAAGGTTAGTCCTTAAAATTCTAGTCTCATCCTTATTTTCATTAGTTAGTTCTCTAGAAGAAATTGTATAGGAAAATTTTCTTCTTGTGCTCATCTTGAATGGAGATGATAGTACACTTGTTGCACTAACTTGGAGAGATATATTTCTTTTATCTCATTTGATTTTCCTTGAATTCAAATTGAGCTTAATGAACTGCACTACCTTGAATCCATGGTGGGGTTTCTCTTCACTTTCATCTTAGACCTATTTTGCTACATTATGTTGCTACTTATATAAGCCCTATCTTTTCTTTACAAGTATTCTTATTTCATTTTGATCTTAAATATATTCCAACAAAGGATTGCATGCTTTATTAAATTGTTCAAGGCTCTAAGAGCTATCTTACCATATTATGTATAGGAGATTTAATATATATCAAATTGTACATCTTACTTGAATATTTGTGCATGCTTACACACTTATCCTAAATGGTATAACTACCTATCTATCTTGTACTCATATTTTTCACTTGTGTGCATGAGTCCATATATCACTTGTGGTCATAAATATTAGTTATTACATGTACATATATTAAATTTTATGGTAATTTGATATGGAGGCTCTTTAAAATATATCAAGACTTGGAACTAAATTATAAGTTTTCTTTAATATATGTATTTACTTGATGTGTGATACAGAAACTGGAGCAAATGTTGTTGAAGAAAACATAGTTGATGTTACCCCAGAGGAGGCCCAAGTGCAAACAATAGATGTTGGAGAGGGGTCAGGATCACTTCCTTTCACTGGTATGGATGAGCATATTAATCTAGCTAAAGAGGCGAAGAGAAAAATTTAGATCATTTACTTTAAATGCATATTGAGAAATTGAAACATTATGTTGGACAACCTAGACATACTGATAGGAGGTCAATGAATAAAACTGCAAAGGAAATAATTGCTCAAATTTTGATAATCTTGATACACTTGGGTGAACCCAATTGTTATCAATTGTACTTCTTAGTAAGGAGCTAAATGAGCCATTAGAATTGTTGGGTGTGGATTTGTCATTGAAAAAGGGGAAAGGTTCACACCTAGAAAAAGATATTGTTGAAAATGTTAAAGAAGGTTTGGCTTCCATTGGGAAACAATCTCAATCTACGGATAAGTCCATTACAAGAAGAGTGATGTTGATAGGTATTGTAAGTGAAAAAAATTCCAAAAAAAGACAATTGTCTTCAATTTCATCTGAGATTGGTTTCAGTAGAAAGATAGTAACAAAATATGTGAAAAGGAGAAAAATTATTGGATGATAGTACCTCAGAAGGAAATTGGGCAATTATGTGTAGAGGTCCTCAATCTGACATGATTCAGGATGTTGTTAGGAACTTGATCTCAACCTTTTGGAATGATAATACTCATGCTTCATCATATAGTAGAGATGTTATCAAACATAGAATTGGGCCCAATAGTTATGAACTACATACAAAACATTAGCTAGACATAACACAATATGAGATCTATTGGAACTTTTGTAAATCAAATCCTCATATAAAAATTGGGAAAACAATGTTTGAAAGGTTAAAGCCATATTATGTGAAGACAAATAAGGTTTTTGAAAGTTGTTGTCATTATCATATTGAATTTGATCTCTATTATCAGGTGTTTTGAAAGATTAGAGAAGACAATGATGGTTTTGTAAATGCACCTCCTAAATGGGCAAGTCAGTTCATAGCATCCATCTTATGTGATAAATTAGATGATGATAATGAAACTGGTCAAATAAAATGCATAAAAGGTCTTTGTGAAACATGTGGAAATTTAGCTAAAATGTCTTTGAGAAACAAAGATATCGACCTAGTGAAGTTGATAGATTGCAAGAGTTACAAGTACATAAAGTTTCAAACAAAAAACAAGAAAGAATCCACAAGGTTAGATTATGTAGAAGAGGAGATACCTATTGGAACATTTATGGAAAAATTTTCATAAATTGATACAACCATACGTACATCACGCTTCTTTTGCTAAGTGGTAAGAACAACATTTTCAAAGATTAAGAGATACTTTCCCACTTGGAATAGTTTTATCAGTAGTCGACTTTGCAGAAAATTACTCTTTTATACATCAAAAAGAGATTCAATCACAATATTACTTTTCAAAGTAGATCACTATTATAGTGCATGTGTGTTATCGGCATGCACAATTGAATTTAGATGCTATTGAAAGTACATTTGAAGCACGAGTCATTAAGAAAGAATATCACTTTTATATTAGTGATGATAAAGAGCATGACACACATTTTGTACAACTTTGCTTTAAGAATTTTTTGAATATTTGGCAAGCAAGGGTGTAAAAATTGAAAAGTATTTTGTATGGTCAGATGGAAGTGCATCACAATTCAAATCATCAAGGCCATTTTATGCACTATGTAGATATCATCAAAATTACAATATAAAACCTATTTGGAGTTTCTTTGAGAGTGGGCATGGAAAGGGTGAACATGATGGTGCAGGAGCTTGCATCAAGCATGCTCTAAGAAAACATTAAATGAATTATGAGGGAGATCATCTAAATAATGCACATATGTTTTTGAATGGTGTAAGTCACACTTTGCATCAAATGAGGTCGGCACATCTTCAAGAACAAACCGATACATTCCACATTGAGTGTTTTGGGAGATATTAGCTATGCATTGTTTGAAAATTTAATACTTTAATATATATTCATATATGATATGTGTACACGAGTTTGTTTATTTTAGTTTGAATATTCTTATTTTTATTATATTCATAATGTACAATATAATAAATTTGTAGGTGTAGATAGAAGATCAATGCATGGATGCAAGAGGGTAGAGAAAACAAGATCTTTGCATTATGTCATGAGTACAGATAGCTAGACATGGATGTTGCACACTAGGGATTACTCTTGTTTTTGATATGAGTGCATGTTTGGAGACTGTGAGAATTGTAAGAACCAACAACGTGGATATGTCAGTGAATGGAAAAATGTGCCACTACTTGTTACCAACACATATAACGAAGATGAGGATGAAAGATTTGAAGAAATTCCTTTGATTTCAATTGATTATAACCATATTTGAGAATTGATTTAAAAAGATATATATATATATATATATATATATTTAAAGTTACAAATTTTGGACATGTAAATTTGGTGCAAGAGATGTTTTTGCAGTCATAGCAAAGGCTAGAAATATAGAAGACATTAGTTATTATTTAATAGGTTGCATAGAAGAGAGACAAAAGTTAATAAAGCCAGAAACCAGTGATGGATTGTTGTTTTCCATAGGTTTAACTTTATTTAATATATTTTTAAATAATTTTGAATTTGTTACATATGTACATGTCAAGTACCTTAAGTGATTTAAACATTCAATTTATATTATAATTTATGTTATGTCTTACCGACCAATCAAAATGCTATACATGAACTATGTAGGTTACATTTACCTTGAAAATGTTATGTCTTACCGTGGAATGTTGTTTCCCACAGGTTCATTTGTAGTACAAGGGACATATCTCAAATAAGTAAAGATTGTTCAACATGGGATTCACTTTATTGATTATGAACCTGAGAACAAGGTATATCAGTATAGCCACCTAGTAATTGCTACCAGCTTATCTCTTCATAAAGTTCCACATTCACGTGGATGTCGTAAGTGGAGACTAAATAGTGATGATCATCAGAGAATATTAGATGTCATTGAAGAGTGAGATGAACTAGTTGATGTGGTATGAAAAATATGAATGAAGAACTTACAATTTTTAATGTTTTGAAGACCTAAATTCACTATCTAGATCTATGTTCATGTATTAATTGTTTTACAATTTATGAAAGTTAAATTAATATTTCTTTTGTTGAACAAATTTTAATTTCAACATGTGGAAGTTCTCTTAATATAAATGATCTCTCTATTAGAAGTCATGTAGAGAATGCCCTATATTCTTATTCAAGCATGTGATATGATAATTTTTGAATGCTTTTATTTAATGATATATGCTCTTTGAACATGGTACAATACATACATATGCACTAGAGATGTCACAATATAAATTAAATTAAAATCAAAGTTTTCAACATCAATGCACAAATCATCACTAGACACAAGTGAAAGTATCAACCTGTCATGTGATGACCTCACCATGATGGCCATACAAGAGGGTAGAGCTGCCTCTAACCATGGTGATTGGGTACTATACCACAATCACCTTCTCTCATGAATTAAAACCCCTATGGAAAACTCTTAGAAAAAAATTCCAAAAAAGGTCGGGAAGTGTCAACTATCTCAGGATCATGACTTTTACTAATGAAAATCACCATAGCCATTTAGGATCACCCTTGTGTAATTCCCCACCTATGTTAACCCTTGCTTTGTCCAAGTCCTATTGTATTTCTTGGGTTAGATCACTTTTTAAAGCTAGAACTGACAAGTGCTTGAAGGACAATCTATGTCCAATGTTTAAGCATTGTCATGCTCATGTCAAATATGCTTATTGATCTAGAGTTTATGTTTTTATTTCATGATTGAACCTTTGCAACTTTTTTAGCTTCACTACTTTCATAAGTTAAGTTTGAATTATGAGTTATTGTTTTAGGTTCAATTTTATGAGTGAATTTAGTGAGTATATGCAAATTGATTAAATACACATCTTTTGATATCTAGGTCATGTTTATTGTAAATTATTTTTAATAAGATGTGGTTATATGATTAAATATGGTTTGGTTGGTGTCAGATTTTGATATTATGATGCAATTTCAAGATGTCTAGAAATTCCTTGTTTAATTACATGTTTGGTTGGGTTTTATATGTTGTGCTTCAACTATCTTGTATTGTGTAAATACACCTAATGTGTTAATTGAGTGTGTATGCATATGTTTCCAAATGGTGATTAATTAGGAGATGGTCAATTTGGATAATTGTGTTTACGTTTTATACCTTGTCTCACTCAATTTGAGTTCAGAGTTGAGTCTTTGTGTAACCTTATGGAAGCATGATCTGAATTAATGTTGATTCTAGATCCATGTGTCATGAATAAACTTGTAAAGTGTGAGGTTTATTTGCATGCATGTTTATTTGACTCTTATTGTACTTGTATTTAATTAGTTTTTGAAATTCTTGATTTGAGAATATCGTAGAATATATATCATTCTTGAGTTGAAATAATTTATTATTATGGCTTAGTAAAAAGGTCTTGTGCATTTAAAAATGTGTAGACATGTTGTTTCTATTGGATAGACTAGTGAAAGTTTCATGGTCATTAAGTACATAGAAATTTATCAAATTACTCTACTCCAATTTATAATTTATCTTATGTGGCATATATCTATTTACACTTTTCATTTCTAAAATCATAAATTTACTATTTAGATTGGGTGTTGCCAGAATAATGGGTTACACTTTCTGGGACATCCTGATTTTTGCTGAAATCACATATTTTTAGAAAATATAATGATTTAAGCCTTGAAAGGTTCCATTTACAAGATTTTAATAGAAGAGGGTTTGATCAAACCCCCTTAGATTCAAAGCCCCTTGGATAAAACCCCACTAGTTTTAAACCACACCTATAATGGAGTCTCCTCTACACCTATCAAAATGCTGATAAAAAACCACATTTAATTTATCTTTTGGGGGATTGAATGAATTCATTCATATTTTATGTTTTGCAAGTATGTAGTCCTTATTATAAGCTTCCCAAAAAGTATAATTTTAAATATATTTAATTTTATTATTATATTTATTTTTTAATTTCTTATGAATGTAGGTTTTCACTGAACATCAAGTTCTCTATTCTACACACATGGAAAATTAGTAAATTAGAGAAAAAAAAATCTAAAAGAATCTATACCCTAGGTATTGATGTTCTTGTTCCAACAAAAATAAATAAAAATGAATTTCGATTCATACAGAAAAAGTTATGTTTTACGGAATACACCTATGTCTAAATTATAAATGGTTTGACTTAAAAAATTAATTAAAAACAAAATTCAACAAAATATTATAAAATCAAATGCATGCCCTATATATTAGTGTTACCAATCTAAATTCAAAATAATTAGAATTTTATCCTTTGTAGAAAAAATGTTATGTGCTACGGAATACACATCACTTTAAAAATGTTGTTTACTATTAAAAAATAGTTATCAAAGGAGACGCAAAATTTTTTACTATTTAACTCCAAATTTTTTACAAATATATATATTTAGAATCTACAAACAAAATATCACAAATCAGTAGTTTGCATCATCTTCAAATTCCTAACAGTTCAGCGGCTATAGGTGTCAGAAAGTCATGATTCAGTTCAAAATGTTGATTTCAATGTCAAGTAATAAATTTGTTCTATACATTAGTAAGTAAAAAAGAAAGAAAATTTAACTATATTAAATTATGAAAATCAACTTAGGGGTAGTTCAAAAATTTAAATCTTTTAGTAAGGAAAAGATTCAAGTAGCAACCATAAAGCATTCAAAATAAACATAAACACAACTACTAACTAGATTTTTAGAAAAATTAAATGATCTACCACCTATTGGTAGCTAGATCACATACTACAAACACAACTAACATGGTACTACATAAGTGACTAGATATAGAAGTCAACAAATAGCTACTATATACTTAACAACTAGACTAGATATTGCTTTAACAACTAGATGTTATGTTCAACAATTAAGATGGTACTGCACTCAACAACTAGATATTGAATAAGCATGTGATAGTCCCTCTAACCATATCAAAGTATATCTCATGTCAAACATATAAAAATTTATGTACATTGAATCAAACATGTAATCAATTCCATTTTAAATTATGTATCATCATTTAACATAAATCATATCCACAAAAGTATCTATTTTGTTCAGTGAACGGTAAAGGACAGGTAAAAGGTAGTAAGGTTTTTAACAAGTTTTGATTATTTTCAATTTGTTATGGATAGGTTTAGGTTTAATTTAAATAATAAATTAAATTTATTATTTTTGGGAGGGTAAAAGGTGAAAAAGGTTTAATTAATTGAGATTAATTGAAACTTGAGATTAAAAGTAGATTAAATAATAAATTAAATTTATTAATTATGGGAGGAGTTAAGAAATAAATAATTAATTAAATTTCCAAGGATTATAATGGAATGGAATTTATGGTTAATTTTTTTATGTCTACATTTTACCCCTCTTTGAGATGATATTGCAAAGTATATTGTGAAGCAATGTCATTTCAAAGAAGATGAAAAACATAGGTTGGCATGATTTTTGGGTAGGCTGGGACTCACATGGGGCTCATACAAATGAAGCATTGATTGATAATGCCCCCTCAAGAGGATATGTAGGGACGAAGGAGATGGATAGGCTCTTGAAAAGGAAATGCCGAGAAGGAGGTGGAGTTATGCTAATTAAACTTTGAGCAACCTGATGTTTGATATAGCACCTAACATTATGCACCAAGGTATAAAGACAAGGGTGAAGATGTGTCAAATGCATAAAAGATTAAAGTCACAAGAAAACATATGCCAAAGGTACCATGATATGAAAGACCATGATGATGTCGTGGTTGGTATGTTCCAAGGACCAATAAGACACACACACACCAACAAAGCAAGCATGAATGCATATATGATGATACAAAAAACATAAACAATCATTATGTTGCCCCTAGTTAAACTGAAAACTGATGATCCATTGGATTGATTACAACTGGGTTGGATAGTGGGGGGAAATGATATATCCCAGTGATGATGATGATGAGGATTGATAGTAGTGTGAATGCAGGAATGATTTATTCCATGAACAACGCAAGGATTGTGTTGTTGATATGGGAATGATATATCCCAAGAACAACATGAGGCTAGGGAAAGGTATATCCCGCAAGGATTTGATTAGCTTGATTGGTTGGATTAAGATGATTGGGTTGTTCAACAAGGTTGAGAACAAAACTAATGGATGGCTTAATAAGAACCAAGGTTGTCCAGATCGAGAAAGGGGTAGTACAACATGACTTTGTTAGTTTTCTATGTATTAGCTAGATATAACGATGCTTGAGAACTTGATGATGTATGTGAGGTTTGATAGTAGCTAGTTTGTAAATTGACATCATTGTACTTTGTCACTTATATGATTATGTATTCAAGGCTCTACGATGCTGAGGATTCTATGATAATGCATTCTATATGATACTATTATGGGTCTATAAGATGTGATGGATACAACTTGGCTAAACATTGTATACCATGATGCGATGATGTCAATTTCTTATGACGAAACAGTATGATGTAGAATGATGTGTGCATATGAAATTCACTACATGAATATGTTGTGTGATCAGTAGATGCTTCTATATGATATGCATTTGATGTGTTTATGGTGTAATGTATATGAGGATGCTTATGAAGAAATTCTAACATGTAATGAATGCAATATGGGATATGATATGCATAACTAACATGTGGATATGTAGGGAATGCAGCTAATGCAAAGATAATCCTATGTTTTTGGTGTGTCATAGTACTCAATCACTTAGTGTAGGACTACTGAGGTTATTATGGCAAGATTAACGAATAGTCCAATTGCAAATGAAAATACACATTAGACAGTTAAGGAATGCCCCTTTTCGCATGAGACCCATATGTCCTCGATGATCTTAGACAATCATGTCCTAAGACAAATGGTCATGTTAATAAGGAACAATCCATAGACAACAAATAAGTGAGCATGCTCCATCCTTGCCTCTCTAGTCAGAGACATCCTAGATAAGCTAAAAGACATGTCACCAAAGACAATTGAAGACTTACAAACAAATAGCCATATCATGATTTGGTTTGAGTTCAACACTGTGTGCCTATTTGAAAATGTACTTCGATCTACAAAGTGGATGTTTTTATTGCGGAGCAAGGATGAAACGATGTGTATGAGTGGGGTAGGTGAGAATTTATTATGGATTGCGAGTGGGAAGACAAACAAAAGATGATGGCGCCTCTAACCGCGAGATGTTAGGAATTCTACCCATAGCTAAAATTAAGGGTATACCCCAGTGATGGATAAAACTTAACTTATTATGCATGGGAAAGGGTGCAAGCAAGAAAACACAAATAAGCAGGGAAATGCAAAGCAATTCACAAGCCATCATGAGTGTGAAAAGGTTATTATGAAGCGATGGGGAAATGGGTGTGAGATGGAAGGATCAAGTAGAATCCAGAAAGAGGGAGGAGCAAAATCCCTACACATGGCACCAGTTTCCCAGTTTTCACCATGGTACTTGCTCAAGGCACCACTGAAGTGGTTTTCACAATTGAACGAATTTATTTCTCTTTACTTTATATATATATATATATATATATATATATATATATATATATATATATATATATATATATATATATATATATATATATATATATATATATATATATATATATATATATATATATATATATATATAAGGTATAAAACCCATGAAGGTGCATGCTATTAATGGGATCGGCAAATGATTCAGCTTCTGGAGTAACTAACTGATATGCCTCTGATCCATATACAGTAGTGATAATGTATGGACCAAGCCAATTAGGTTCAAACTTGCCCTTATTCTCTCTATTTTGCTGATTTATGGGATTTTCTCTAAGGACAAGATCACCGATTTCAAATGTGCATGATCTCACTCGATGGTTATAACTTCTGCACATATGCTTCTGATAAGCTATGAGGTGATTAAAGGCAGTCTGTTGTCTTTCATCTAGTAGTTCTAACTCTTGTAAGCAAGAGACTTTGTAATCTTCATCATTGATCAAATTACGCAAAGAGACTCGTAAGGATGACAACTTGACCTCAATGGGTAGGATCGTTTCAGAGCCATAGACAAGAGCATATGGTGTGGCACCTGTGGGAGTGTGAACACTCGTGCGATAAGTCCACAAGGTTGGATTAAGCTAAATATGCTAGTCATGACTAGCTTCATTGACCATCTTTTTGAGTATTTTGAGGATAGTTTTATTAGAGGCCTTAGCCTAGCCATTACCTTGAGGGTAATAAGGAGTAGAAAAATGGTGTTGAATATGAAACTTCTCACAAAGATCACGAACATCCTAATTTTTGACGGGAGGACCATTATTTGTGATAATGGAAAAAGGAACACCATATCGGCATATGATGTAGTTAAGGATGAATGTATCAATTTGTTTATCAGTGACATGTGTTAAGGGAATAGCTTCAATCCATTTCATGAAATATTCTGTGGCAATGATAATAAATTTATGGCCATTAGAGGAAGGTGGATGGATTTTTACCACAAGGTTGAGTCCCTATGGACAAAAGGGCCAAGATGTAGCAATTGGTTGTAATTCTTGTGTAGACGCATGCATCAAGTCTCCATGTATCTAGCATTGCTTGCATTTCTTGACAAACTGATAGGCATCTTTTTCCATGGTAGGCCAATAGTAACCAACACGCAAGAGTTTCTTAGCTAAGGTAGGACCGCTAAAATGTGCCCCACAAATACCCTTGTGTACTTCTCATAAGGTAGTGTTGGCCTCGTCACGCTCAAGACATCTAAGTAAGGTACCATCAAGATTTCTTTGGTAAAGGGCATTGGCTAAAATGACATATCAAGAAGCTCAACAAATGAAGGTCTTACAGGATTTATTTGATAAGGTAGGCAGAAAAGTATTGTTACGTAAATAGGTATAAATGTCTCCATACCATTGGGAATCAGGACCAACAATAAGACATATCATCTCAGATTTTGATATATTATAGGTAGGTTCCAAGAGAGGTTCCACCAAGAACTCACAGTATGTAGCATTACTTGTTATTTCTACAAGAGACCCTATTGTAGCCATGGCATCGACATTGTAGAGTTAAAACTCTACATTTTGTTTGCATTTTGATATTACAAGTGGTATCAGCAAAAGGTTTCATTTCTAGTTTCTTTTGTTTTTGTTTTGCCACACGCAGAGAATGACATGTGTCGGCATGGCAAGATTTTGAGAACCCATAGGGAAAGATGCTTTTAAAAGGTGCATGAGGCTACCACATGGAATGGAGTTTCAAAGAAGTAAGAATAGTTTCAAAGAGTCGTGGGTGGTGCCCCGTGTCTTCTTCATGGTTCGCAGTTCCTAGGTGCAATGGAATGCGCTACGTATCCTTGGTGGTGTTCCTTTTTATTAAGTTCCTTTCTATGTGTGGAGCGCACCACATGTCGTTACCGCGGGGCTTTGAGGAGAGGTTTTTGTTTGAAGTAGCTTAAATGCGTGCCAGCATGTCACGTGTCCTTTTGTTACTATATGCAGATAGTGCCGCGTGTCCCTTTTATTAAGTAACTTTTGAAGTGACAAGAGTACTATATGGTGGGCCATGAGAAATAAGTGCTTAAGTTTTTAAGCAACGGAGTCTGCCACATGTTGCACCCGCCGGTGTTTAGAGGTGAAGAAACAAAATAAGCGTTGAAATGCGTGTAGGGCTGACATGTGTCCTACTTTTGAGACTCTCAGATGTTGTCGCATGGAGACAGAAGAAAGGAAGTGGAAAGCACCAGGTTTCCTAGTATGAAGCTTTCAGGTTCTGTCATGTATAAGTTTAAAGTGTGGTGGATAGTGACAAGTGTTAATGTCTTTTGTGTTTCTCTTTATATTAAAGGGAATCTATGTAGCAAGTGGGGGGCACCATGTTGCATGTTTTTTAGAGTGTTAGAAGCAGTGGGGAGTGCTGCGTGTCTCAACGAAACTGGGAGTCTTACAACCATATTTTATGCTACATTCTGCCAATGGATGCACAGGGATTGTTTGTTGCAGATTTAGTCAGATTTTGGGCACGTTCAAGTTCCAGTTCAGTTTCAAATATGGTTGAAGCAGTTTCAAATTCTTAATGGTTGGGAAATATTTTGAGCCCCAATCTTTTCTATAAATAGGGGAAGTTTTGTGACTGAAATAATATATACATTGAGAAGTAGAGGAGTTATTTAGAGTTAAAAAATATATGTTTGCTTTCATTTCATTAAGCATACAAAAACTGAAACCCCATTACTGCAATTTTATCCAAAGGGAAAATGAAAGGGAATACTGCCATTTCAATAAGCACAGGAATCTGAAACCCCATTACTGCCCTTTTATTGAAAGGGAAAAAGAAAAGGAAGACATTTGAAAGCAACTCACGGTGAGCATATCAAATTGCAAGATTTGAGGTGACCTGAAAGGAGACGTCATTTACTCTATTTTTCTGAAATTACTTCCTGTAAATTTTTCATTTTATTTCCCCTCCATGTAACTGGGTTTGATTGGGTGATTATAATGTCTTCAATTTTAAACAATATACAAACACAGATAGAGATAAGTATATTTATACTCAGAGGGCATACAATTTAATTCCACAAAGCAATTGAATTCACTATGTATGTTTGATTTCAGTTTCTAAATCATAAGATTTGATAGTGGAAAATTTTGAACAGGCAATAAACTCCTGAATATCAAAGTTCATCTTTTAGGGTTCACCACAAAAAGGCTGACATTTGAAGGATAGACCACAATTAGGTAACGAAATTTAAAAATCTCAAACGTGTTCTTAAGAAAATCCTGTAAAATATAATGCTAAAATTAAATTACTCTGGCAAAAGGAAAGTCACAGTAAATTACTCCATTTTTTGTCAAAGGTTATTTTTCGTCAGTTTCATAAACCCCCAAACTCCATTATTGCTTATGCTTTACTATGCTTATTTTTTACGCTTTAGACTTCATTGAGAAGAAACGAAGTTAAAATTCCATAATCAGTTCATCCACGAGAGAGAATTTTCTGTGATGCGGATTGTTGTAGCCTTATTCTCTACTAAAGATAATCCATGCATTCCATGGACCTATAGATCACATGATTTTGTTGTCTTCCACTAAATGTTAAAAAGTTTCTACCCATGCTTTGAATTTGATCCATGTATTCCATGAATGACATGAGGTCTTTATAGTGTAGTGCAGTAATAGTTCTGGTACTTTTTTCTGATTTGAAGAAGGTACATTCCATCAAATCTTTCTTTTTTTTAGTTTTTTGGTTTTAATCAATCACACACATAGCATTTTCTGTTAGCCTATTACTAGGCACTTCCATTTCTCATTTTTTGTGTTCTAAGTAGCACTCATGCACAAAGTATTTGCTACTGCTACTTCTATATAAGTTCGCATTGCATCATCAAGGCTGAAAATGGCTTCTGCTCCTTGTTTTTGAAGAGAGAAATGTTGTTAGAGTGTTTTTTAAGCGTATACATGATAATGACGGATATTGATTGACCTGTGGTAGATTGATGTTTGTTAGCTATGGAGGCCAAGGTGGTTCTATTTTTGTTTGAAGTTTTGGCATTAATGGTTGGTGGGCATGGAGAAGATTATGTATCAGTATTAGGGGACCCTAGTATGAAGAGCAAAAGAGTGAGGGTGTTTTAAGTTTGGAAGGTTGATTTCAATCGTTAGGAATCTCATTCTAACATACTAGTTTCAAAATAGATTGGGTGGGTTTGTTCATTCTGTGAGGATGCAGGCTGTACACACATTTTTAGATAGTTCATTAATTAAATTGTTTATCTTATGTCAAACCTAGAATGCCAGATCAGGTCAAGGTATCTGCAAAAGCTGCATTTCAACTATTTTTAAAATATAAGACCTTCTCTAAAGTGGGTTAGGAAAATAAAATGAAATTCAATCATTAATAAAATCTTTAGGGTCGCTTAAGAAAATCAATTATTATTAATGTTTTAAATAATTACAGAGGATAAAGATAAAGGCTTAGTGAAACTATTAGTAGATATGTGGAACTATTTTTTGCTTGCAAACTAAAAGTTAGGAAGAAAAAATGGAATAATAAAAATAAAAGAAAATAAAATAATTATTAATGTTGACAAATAATCATAAAGAATAATAAAATAAAACATTAAAGCTTTAACTCTTTTGCTTTTTAAGGTAGATATGGGGAACTAGCTTTTTGTTTGCAAACTAAAAGTTTATGAATTCCTAAATTATTAGTGAGGAAAAAGTAAGCCACTCCCAATATTTAAAAAAGCTTATTCATATCCACTTATCCATTTTGGAGTAAGACCTAGCTGTTTTTCATATTCAACAAAGCTGTTAGGAAGTATGAAAAATAGAATAACTGTTTATAGCCAACAATGGCATGACAGATTGGTTAGAGAACCACAACAAAATTGTTGAATTCAAATCAGCAAAAAACTAACATGAACTAAATATTCATTTCAATGGGTGCACATTAAGATATTGTTTTTTTACATCAAATTGTTTTTCGAGATAGTTGTTGATTTGTATAATGCTTAATGTCCTGATTTCACTGATCTGTTTCCAAGTTCCATAACAGCAAGTTCTTACCCAAATAAAGTCCATGTTATGCATATTAATCTAACAACAATGCGGATGTAAAGTAAATCATAGAGTCAGAACACCTGACAATAGTTTGAGTGCAGGTGATCCATTTCCCAATTCTACCTTCAAATCTTCCAATAATCCAAAATTGAAAAATCATATATAGTAAATAGTAAGAAGATGAAAAATGTTTTTAGATTTAATTGTATAGATATTTTGAATTAGAATGAGTAAAATCAAGCCCACAAGTAACACATAACAATAAAAGATAAGAAATAACCAAAAAAAAATTGTATTATCTAATAAAGCGTACCCCAGCTTTTGTGATTTTAGTGCTTCCCACAAGGAACCCTTTGCCATGTATTGGAAGATTAGAATGTTCATGTTGATGCCACCACCATACACTATCCCAAACAAATGC